>JAPQWS010000033.1:14381666-15638333 GCA_028651295.1 Catharanthus roseus
TCTTTACATTCCCGTGCATAATTTATCGTTGCTTTTTTTTTTACTTGTTCATTATATCAATTTACAAGTTTTTCTTTCAGAATTTTTTTTCTTTTTTTTATTTGTTACATTGTGAAAATAATGCAATATTTAATGCCTAGGGAGCGGTTTAATGACGCATGCTATTATAGTACTGCTGTTGGGGTCTTTTGCCCTCCAATTCCTCTCGAAGTAGTTGATGACTCTCGAATACCGGGTTACCAAAATAATACAATATTTAATAAACTTTTTTTATTATACGTTTCTATAAAAAAATAAATTTCAACCACATTAATTCTTTTAACATTGGAACTCATAGAAATAATAATGAATGAGGTTAACTTGAAGGGCATTTTAGTGCATGTAAAAAAATATAAAAAAAATCTAAACTTTCGCATTTTCTTTATATGTGTGAAGCCTAAAACATGACCACAAATAAAAATGACGGGAGTATTTTGTGAGGTTAATTCAAAAATTGTCATTGTAGTTTTAATCAATTATTAATGAAGTATTTAAATTTTTATTTTTAATAATTAAGTATCTAAATTAGAGTTTTGCAAAAAAGAAACGGCTGAAAATTTTTTAATTTTGACAATCACATACTCAAGTTAGGGTTCTATCAACATGTCGGCCTTTATTTTTTGGGTTAAGTCTAAAAGTACCGCAAAAGTTGGGGTTCTATGTTAAATGAGGGTATAAACTTTTTTTGGGACAAGAAACCCCGGAATATAGGCTTTTTTTTTACAAAATTATTTTATTATTGTTTATTTCTTTTTATAAGAACATTGCATATAAAAATAGTTGTTAAATTTTAAAGATGTAAATTAGTTGTTACTTTGATTAAAGAAGAAGATATTTGGGACAATGTTAGAAAGGGAGTAATTGGTGTGAAAATAGAGATAATTAGAAGAAAGATAGAGAAATATAAGGAGAAAATATGAAAGATGATGTAGAAATATAAATTATGTAGAAAAAATTTTGTTATTATATGGTGGGAGAGAATGACAAAGAAACTAGAAAGTAAATGAAAATTGAAAGAAAAATAGAAAGAAAATGAAACAAATTAATTGTAGATGAATTCACATGTTCTCTATTATTTTTTCTAAATTTATTAATAGTATTTATTTTTGAAAAAGAAAAGAAAATTAATATTCTCGACTTACAAACCTATCAAACTCAGGGAATTTTTTTTTTTTGGTGGGAGGGGGGGAGAAGAATTTTATGTCTTTAGTTAACAAACTACATCAACTCTTGGGGGTTTCTTGTCTAAAAAAAAAAAATTATATCCTTAGTTGACATAGAGTCCCAACTTTAAGGATTTTTTGGACTTAACCATTACTTTTTTTTTTTATAGAATCATAATTTAGGTACTTGTTGCCAGAACTAAAAGTTTGGTATTCAATTGACTAAAAATATATGGGTATTTTTGAAAATCATTTTTTTGGTTCATATCAAAAGACCTAATGAAGTTAGGAGTAGGAACACTTTAGCTCCAAACTTAAAACATATGCACTTTACCGATTAAGATATATTGTCTATGGTCTATTTAAGTAAAATGCCTAAAATATTCTGCATATAAGTTATGATTTGTTACAAAATAGCTATTTGAAGTTAGAAGTAACATAATTTAGTTTATACCATAATTGATATTTGTAATTTATTACAAAATATTTCTATGAAATTTGAAAAGAGCGGAAAGCTTTCAATTCAAGCAGCAAAGACCTCATCCTACGCTCCTGAGCCTAGGAAAGACAATTCCCATTATCTAGTCTTTTTTTTCATCTCCGCTGTAGTTGTTCACGAATCCCTTTCCGGGGTGAAGGAAGAATCCGTTGGGACTTCTTTCCTTAGCACGAAGGGGAGAAAAATCAAAGGAATACGGGTCTTAGAGCTGATCAATGAGTTAGGAGGTACCTTTCTTTATCGTATGGGAAAGAGTAAGCAATTGAAGATTTAAGAGCGTCGAGTTGACAAGAAGAAAAGGTCGCATTGAAGCATGGGACCTTTTCTCAAAAAACTCCAGAGCTCGATAAGAGTTGAAGATGGTGCAACATCGAATCCTCTTACCTTACTTCGAATTGAATCTTATCTTTTTAGTATATTTAGTTTAAAAATTTTGATTATTTAACTCAAAATATTATTTTATTTGGAAAAATTAATTAAATGGTTATGATTTATTATATAAATTCCCTCCAACTATTTACGCGCTGCTGAAAATGCCCCTAAACTTTACTTTTCATTAATTTTGCTCTCCGACTACACTGAAATATGTGGTGGTTTCCGGTGAAATTTGTCACATGCCATGTATGTGACAAATATTTCAGGGGTAAAATTAGAAGTTCAATATAACCCATTACAAACCCGACCCATAGTTTTCCCTCTTTTTCTCAACGGCCCTCTCCCTTCTTCCTAATACTTTCAAGAAAAAACCCCTAATTTCTTCTTCTCCCTCTCCCCCCTCTTCTCCATCTCCTACCTGACAGTAAAAATCCCTCATTTTTTCCTCTTTCCCTCACAGAAAATAGCCCTAATTTCTGCCTCTTCTTCCTATTCTCCAATATTTCTGTCTACAATTGAAATACCAATTAAGACTATGCCATCATCAAATTCAGTGAGTTCATCACATTTGAATGAGCACAAGTTTTGCTATTGTCGAGAGCTTTGCCGTGTGAGAACTAGGAATACCGATAACAACTCAACAAGGAAATTATATGGTTGTCCAAATTATGATTGGGTAAGAAACTTCTTTTATTCAGCCAAAAAAAAAAAGATATTTCTTGATTTCATAAATTTATAACTTTTTTATTCCTCAATTTTGTTCCTCTACCATTCTTACCATTCTTGAAATCTCTATTTTCTTCAGAGAGGAAGAAGAGGTTGTGGTTTATTTTAGTGGCTTGATCCATCGATTTGCGGTATGTGCCGTCCAACAGCAAAAAGAGTTTGCGGACTTCTTAAAAAACTAGACAAGTGTAAAGCTGATTGCAACAAAATGGCTCAGAAGCTAAGACTTTGTACATTGTGTTGTGTTCTTATTTGCCAGAGATTTAGGATGTTTGATTTTCATGGTTGTAGAAGTGTCTAAATGTAAGAAGAAAATGTAATATTATTTTAGTGTTTGTATGTTTATGACATGTTTATGTTCAAACTAAAGACTTTCTCTATATTTATGTTGTATGTGCTAGTAGAAGAGGAAAGCAGTGGGTATGTAAAGAGGAACCTTTTTGCTATCTTGGCATGGTTATTCAATTTGGAATAATATTGTTTAAGAACCTTTTGCATTTATATAGGCCTTTTTTGGCCCATTATGTTTCACATTATTTTCATTTTCCCTTCAGCCCAAAATGTTTGTCCCTATGATGAATTTCGGACTGGGCCTCACTTAAGTAAGATTGGGCTGGCTTGGACCATGATGTTGGCGAGTCAGATTTAACTCGACCTGCCGGGTGACATGTGTATATAATCTCGCATTCTCACTACTGTTGCCCTAATCTCTCATTTTTTATTGTTTGGCTCAGCCTCCTCACTCTCTCTCTCTCTCTCTCTCTCTCTCTCTCTGATTCTTCGTCTTTCTCTCTTCCACTCGAATCGCCTTTTAGTTTCTTGATTATTTCTTTTGAGGACTCCAACCATCGTCTGACCAGTGCCGCTAGTCGTCTATTGACTGCGTGCGCGTGGTTCCAGTTGAGGAGGAAAGAGTATGTTTATAGAGAGGTAGAGAGATTGTGTTATTGTTATGAGGTCCACCGGTAAACCTGAGGGATTCCATCTCTCCCTCTCAGAAGGTTGAGATGGTGATGTTTTGTCATTGTGGATAGAAATTGGAGTTCACTGTCGTTCCTTCAGTTTCGTGCGGTTGGTAGATTCGTGACTCTTCGGATCTCTCGGTATAAGATAAAGGGCTAAAGCTTTTCTTCTTTTCTTATTTACTACTAACTTTTTGCTTCATCTTGTTGTGTTTCGAAACAAAAACAGAGTTGAGAGACCGAAGCCGAAGACTGAAGATCTTCTTGTAATAGATAGATTTTTCAGTTTTTCTTCTTTTTCTGTTTCTTTCGGTCTGTAATAGTAAGATAGGCAGCTTGTAATAGTAAATAGGATTTGGATCTGTAGATCCGGGGCATAATAGTGTATCAGAGCTAAGGTAAGCTTTGAACTTTTGGTGAGCGGTGGTGACCACTCGAACCGTCGCAGGTTCGGCATTCCAAATTCACAGAGTCCATGGATCTGGCTCAGGGAAGCGTTCTTAAATCTCCTTTGTTTTCTCTCTGTTTTCTAATAGATCTATTATTATTTCTGTCTATTTCGTTAGATCTTCTTGTTTCTGCTAGAATTGTGTATTTCTGTTAGATCTGCTGTTTCTGTTTGGTTCTCACTGTTATACTCATTTTCACTGTTTTTGTCTGGATTTCTTTGTTATACTCGTTCTGACGATTATTACTTTTACGGATCCGTTCATTTTTGTGATTCTGTTTTTCTTTCTGAAAAATCTAAACACAAGCCTGGCTTGAGTCCAACAGAGACTTCAAGTAGTTGTGCCTTGGCGATTTTTTTCTTTTAACTATTTACAAATTTGACATCATTATTATTCGTGACTGTTGAATCCTTCTATTGTCTGTGTTTGGAGGGCTGTTGCTCAGCCTGTGCTTAATTGTTTCTCTGTTTCGGTTATTTTTTGTTACTGTGCTGTTTGAATTTTTGTGAGATTCTTTCTACCATTATCTGCGTTTCACTTATTTTCACCGTGCCGTTTTTCAAAGCAAAATCCGAGCCGTTTTATTTGTGTGACAAACTTCTTTTTAAATCTTTTATTTTTCTAGCTACTGATTACTCTTATTTGCCATTTAATCATGTATGTTCCAAAAATTGAAACCGACAAGTTTGATGGCAAATCTGACTTCGTAATGTGGCGGAGAAAAATGAAAGCAGTTTTAGTCCAAAATAAAATTGCACCTACAATTTGTATCCCTGAAAAGTATCCGAAATCTTAGAAGGGTGAGGTTCTTGCTGAAAAATTTGGTGATGCACATAGTTGTCTCACCTTGCATTTAACCGATAACGTTTTGAGAGAAATAGATGAGAAGGACAACGCTTTTGAAATCTGGACAAAACTCGAAAAATTGTATTTAGGAAAGTCCTTGTTAAACAAAATTTATTTAAAAGAACAACTTTTTGGTTTTAAAAATGAGCGGGTCGAAATCACTTTCTGAAAACATTGATGACTTGAACAAAATCATTTTATAACTTCAAAACGTTGGTGAGAAGATTTCTAATGAAAACGTTGCTGTTATTTTATTAAATTCTTTGCCTGAGTCTTTCAATGATGTGAAATCTACCATCAAGTATGGTAGAGATGATGTGACTCTTTCTGATGTGAAAAATTCTTTTAAATCAAAAGATTTGGATTTAAGAAAAGAAAACAAATCAAATGGAGAGAACATTTACGTGCGAGGGACGATTGACCGGAGCGAATCTTTTAGTCACCATTCTAAAAGTAAAGGGAGGTCCAAATCTCGAGTTAAGAACAAAGTGAAATGTTTTTACTGTGGCAAGGATGGTCATATGAAAAAAAAATGTTTTAAAAGGATCAAAGATGAAAAACAACGTAAACAAGATAAAGGGAGCAATAAAACTGACAAAACCCATGATTTTGAATCAGATGGTAATTCCATGTACTTTGAGGTTTTGTGTGTGTCCCCTTCCCCTTCTTCCTCTAAAGTTGTTAATGATTGGATTCTTGATTCTGGTTGCACATTTCACATAACACCAAACAAGCACTGATTTTCAGATTTTAAAACCCTTGATCATGGAAAATCTTTCATGGGAAACAATCAAGTTTGTGACATCAAGGGCATTGGAAATGTTTTCATAAAAATGCATGATGGCATGACTAAGAAACTGACTGAGATGAGATATGTGCCCCACCTTCGTTGGAATCTAATCTACCTTGGTTATTTTTTTTTTTATTCAAACGGTTATTCTTATAAATTTAAAAATGGGAATTTACGAGTTTGCAAAGGATCCCTAGCCATGCTTAAAGGTTTTAAAAAGGATGGTTTATACACCTTGCTTGGAAAAACTATTTGCAAATCATCTACATTGATTTCGAAAACTGTCCCTGAAAGGACTATGTTGTGGCATCGTCGAATTGGCTACATTAGTGAAAAGGGACTGCATTATTTACACAAGCAAAATCTTTTAAATGGTGACAAAATTGATTCTTTGGATTTTTGTGGCCATTGCATTTTGGGCGAACAACATAAACTCAGTTTTTCAACTGGCACACACAAGTCCACCTCTATCCTTGATTATGTGCACTGTGATTTATGGGGTCCTGAAAAGGTATCCACCTACGGTGGCAACGTTTATTTCCTGTCTGTTGTTGATGATTTTTCTAGGCATGTGTGGGTGTTTCTTTTGAAAACCAAAGATCAAACTTTTGAAAAGTTTTATGAGTGGAAACTCTTTGCCAAAAAATCAAACCAGAAATAAACTAAAGACTATTAGGATAGATAACGATTTGGAGTTTGTAACAAAAAGTTTGTTGATTTGTGTGCATCGCATGGCATTCTACATCATAGGACTGTTAGACATAACCCTCAATAGAATGTTGTTGCTGAGAGGATGAACCGAACCATTATGGATAAGGTTAATTGTCTTATGGTGTCTTCAGGTGTCCCAAAACCCTTTTGGGGAGAAGCTGTAAGTACAGTTGTCTACCTCATCAATAGGTTCCCTTCTACAGCCATAAACTTCAAGACTCCTTTAGAGTTGTGTCTGGTGAACTACCAAACCTGTCCAACCTTAGAGTGTTTGGATGTGCTGCATTTGCACATCAAAAGGAAGGTAAGTTAGACCCCAGGTCTAGAAAGGGAGTGTTCATAGGCTACCTTAGTGAGGTGAAGGGTTATAAAGTTTGGCTCAAAGGTGAGCTGGGTGTGAGGGTAGTTGTGAGTAGGGATGCTGTTTTCAACGAGCTTGATATGCCTTGCCTTAACGCTAAAACCGTTCCTAAAATTTCTAACAATGTTCCAACGGTTGGGAATATTCTTGTGGAGGTAGAGGACACCTCTGGACCCTCACAAGAGCATACACATGAACCCGAAAACAATGAAGAGTCGGATGTCTCGGCTAGTCTGCCCGAAACCGATGTGCATGAATTAGGAAATTGTTATGATGATGATGAGGATCATCCAGAGGCACAAGTATAAGCCCTTAGAGATTACCAACTGTCTAGGGATAGGGCTAGAAGAGTGTCTGGTGAACCCGTTAGATACAGTTATTCATACATTGTTTCGTATGCTTTTGCTTCTGCATCCTATGTTTAAGAGAAAGAACCGTTGTGTTTTTCTGATGTGTTGAAGAGTCCTAATCGCTCTTTGTGGTTGCATGCTATAGATGAGAAGATGTCCTCTTTACACAAAAACAAAACTTGGATTCTTGTTCCAAAACCCTCAAAACAAAAATTGATTGATTGCAAATAGATTTTCAAAGTTACAGAGTTTGAGTCAGCTAATGAACCCCACGGTTCAAGGCCAGGCTAGTTGCAAAAGTTTTTTCTCAAGTTGAGGGCATCGATTTTAATGAAATATTTTCTCCCATCATTAAATACAAAATGATTAGGATAATGCTTGCTATTATTGCCTTTTATGATCTTGACCTTGAACAACTTGATGTAAAAACTGCCTTCTTGCATGGTACTCAAAGAGACCATTTATATGCATCAGCCTCCCGGTTTTGAGGTAAAAGGTAAGGAACATATGGTATGTCTACTGAAAAAGTCCTTGTAGGGACTTAAATAGTTACCAAGACAATGGTATAAGAGGTTTGACTCTTTCATGCTTAAAACTGGTTTCATTAAAAGTAATTATGATAGTTGTCTGTATTTTGGTGGTGATGATGTTGACAATGCTGTTTATCTTTTGTTTTATGTTGGTGATACGTTGATTGCTTGTAAACATAGAGCTAAGATTGCTAGTTTGAAATCCTTGTTGAAGTCTGAGTTTGACATGAAGGATTTAAGATCTACTTCTAGAATCCTTGAGATGAACATAGATAACGATAGGACTGACCGCTCCTTATTCATATCCTAGAAATCCTTTCTGTAGAAAATTGTTTCAAAATTTTCGATGTATTTGTGCAAGCCAGTTTGTACCCCTCTTGCGATCCATTTTCAGCTTCTGAAAAATCCTGTCCCAAAACTAAAAATGAGAAGAAAGACATGGAAAATATACCCTATAAAATGGCCATAGATCCGTCATGTATTCAATAATATCCACCCGACCTGACATTGCTTATTCCATAAGCCTCATAAGCCGATTCATGTCTAACCTGGATAGGGACCATTGGGCTACTCTCAAGTGGTTGTTGAGGTACATTAATGGGACAGTAGATAGGGGCTTCCTTTATCACAACTGGTCGAATAAGTTTGAACTGGTTGGTTATGTTGACTCTGACTTTTCAGGTGACAAAGATGGTAGAAAATCTACTACATCTAATTTCTTTACCTTAGTGGGTAATTGCATTTCTTGGAAATTGCAACTGCAGCCTGTAGTTGCTCTTTCGACTACAGAGACTGAATACATCGCTGCCATGGAGGCAATTAAGAAAGCTATTTGGCTTCAAGGGCTTTTAACTGAATTGCATGTTTTACATTCCAAAGCAATTATTTATACTGATAGATAGAGTTGTCTTCACTTGCGCAAAAACTCTGTCTACCATGAAAGGACTAAGCATATAGATGTTAAGTACCATTTCATTAAGGAAAAGGTTTTAAGTGATTTAGTTAATGTAGAGAAGATTAGTACTAAAGATAATCCTGCTGACTTTGGTACTAAAATTGTGTATATTGACAAGTTTGCTTTGTGCAAGCATCTCCTTCATATAGATGAAGGTTGACTCATTTGAGTCTATGCTGGCTGGAAAGTCAATGAAAATATGTTCAAGGTGGAATTTGTAGGCCTTTTTTGGCCCATTATGTTTCACATTATTTTCATTTTCCCTTTAGCCTAAAACTTTTGTCCCATGATGAATTCCGGACTGGGCCTCACTTAAGAGAGATTAGGCCGGCTTGGACCATGATGCCGGGAGGGTTGGATTCAACCCAACCCGCCCAGGTAACATGTATATAATCCCGCTTTCTCACTGCTGCTACCCTAATCTCTCATTTTTCATTGGTCTGTTATAGCCTCCTCACTCTCTCTTTTTTTTTTATTATTCGTTTTTCTCTCTTCCACTCGAATCGCTTCTTGGTTTCTTGACCGCTACTCTTGAGATCCAACCGTCACCTGACCAATGCGCTAGTCGTCTACTGACTGTGTGCGCGTAGTTCCGGTTGAAGAGGAAAGAGCCTGTTTATAGAGAGATTGTGCTAATGTTGTGAGGTCCACCGGTAAACCTGAGGGATTCCGTCTCTCCCTCTCAAAAGGTTGAGACGGTGATGCTCGTCACTGTGGGTAGAAATCGGAGTTCACTGCCGTTCCTCCAGTTTCGTGCAGTTAGTAGATCCGTGACTCTTTGGATCTCCCGTTATAAGGTAAAGGGTTAAAGCTTTTCTTCTTTTCTTATTTATTACTAATTGTTTGCTTCATCTTGCTGTGTTTCGACTTCCTCCTAGAGTTGAGAGTGTTGGAATCCGTACGCAAAAACAAAGTAAAATAAAACTATGGAAATCCACCAACAGGATCTGCACATACTAGAAAAACCGAATGGATAGAAATTATCTCAAGGTTTTGATTGTTCGTTGTGGAGGCGCTGCTTTGTACGCTTCGCCCTCTACTGGTATCCACGCGACGAACTCCTCTGCAAGCGATCGGGATGCTAGCCCCTTCTGTGTTCTGAAAACTGTTCAGAACTGATCCTGACTATCTGGTAATCGGTCGTATTTCGGAGAAAGGAGGCTAGATACTATATCGCCGTTCTAGGGTTTAGGGTTTTTGTTTTTCTTTAATCAGATAAAGGACGGCCACCAAGAAAAGGTTAACAAAACCTTTTATAGCTGTCAATATCAAAACCCTAACTGTCATCTAATGACAGTTTAATCTCGTCCGTCTATTCCTATAATCATCCAACGGTTGGATGAGTAATATTAAGTAATTAATTTCATTTATTCGATTAAATAAAATTAATTACTTATTAACCTACCGTAAAAATACAATATGGAATCTCGATTCCCCTTTTGTATACGTTCAACGAATCTGGACACAATCTAGATTCATTGAACGTGGACATTATGCTCACAAGATCGTCTATGCGTGTGACCCTGTAGGTTCACTTAACGTTGGCAGTGAATGAAAAAATGTCCTAGACATTTATTCACAAAAGATAAGCGGCCTCTAGCAAGAAATTATGCTTACCTAAGTTAAGTAAATGTAATAATAACCTAGAATCAGATTTAATATTTAGTCCTTTTGTCACACGATATCCTAATTAAGTATAAGGCATGGATCAAGTCATCCTTATAAAACTTAATTAACCATTTACTTGATCACTAGGCAGACTGTTCCAACAAATAATATTAATAACACCTTATTAATACTTATTTGAGCATGGTCATGCATATTTTCCAGTCTTCCTTATCAAGGGGCCCATGGATATCTCTCTCTAAAAAGAGAGGGACAAATCCCTTTCACTATCTCCAATATTCAAGCCATGACAAGAAAATAAGCCAACCAATAATCATAATGATCACTTAATTAAAAGTGATGTTTGACTATGTCAAAACATATTTTTCTCCCCATGCAAGAAACATTAGAAACATTAGGTCGAAGGACACTAAATATAAAACTGAGAAGAAATACTTATAACTTAAACCCATGCAATATTTCTTCTTCACTTTGGGTCATGTCCAATACAATATTCTCAATATGTATTTATGAATTGATTTTATATCTCATATTCATGATCAGTAAAACTTGACCATCAATCAACTTCACACTAGTTTACAAGATGTAATAAACTAGGGACAAATAAGAATAGTATTTTATTAGCTATAAGGGTTTAGCTATAAGGGTTTTACTATCAAGTCACATACTTGATGACCGAGAGCATAAAATACAATTCAAAAACACATGCTTCATAAATCATAAATGTGAGTCAATTGGTCTTAGGGCATATACTAACAATCTCCCACTTGCCCTACCACCAATTTGACATGACTCTAAAACCCATTGACCTAGTATGACTCTCATGCTTAAGTTGTGGGAGTGGCTTTGTCAATGGATCTGCGACATTGTCATTGGTGTCTACTTTGCAAATTTTAACATCTCCATGCTCAATAATTTCTCGAATGAGATGGAAACGCCTGAGAATATGTTTGGATCGTTGATGAGATCTAGGTTCCTTAGCTTGTGCAATGGCTCCTGTATTATCACAATATAGGTCCACTGGGTTCACAATGCTAGGAATTACACCTAGTTCTGTGATGAACTTTCTGATCCAAACTGCCTCCTTGGCTGCATCAGAAGTAGCCACATACTCAGCCTCTGTAGTAGAATCGGCCACGGTATCTTGCTTTGAACTCTTCCAGCTCACAGCACCTCCATTCAAACAAAACACAAATCCAGATTGCGATCTAAAATCATCTACATCAGTCTGAAAGCTAGCATCCGTGTAACCATTTACAACAAGCTCTCCTTCCTGACCTCCGTAGATCAAAAACATCTCTTTAGTCCTTCTTAAGTACTTGAGAATGTTTTTTACTACATTCCAATGCGGTTCACCAGGATTTGACTGGAATCTGCTAGTCATGCTTAATGCATACGAGACATCTGGGCGAGTGCATAACATGGCGTACATGATAGATCCAATTGCAGAAGCGTAAGGAATCTTACTCATGCGTTCTGTATCCTCCCTTGTGGTAGGACTTTGAGACTTACTGAGTTTAACGCCATGTGACATTGGCAAGAATCCTCTCTTAGAATCTTGCATACTGAACCTTTTCAGTACCTTGTCAATATATCCACTCTGACTTAGGCCAATAAGCTTTTTAGATCTATCTCGATAGATCCTAATGCCTAGAATATAGGCTGTTTCGCCTAAATCTTTCATTGAAAAACACTTCCCCAACCAAGTTTTTACACGTTGCAAAGTGGAGATGTCATTCCCAATTAACAAGATGTCATCGACATAGAGTACTAAGAAGACTGCTGCATTTTCTATAACCCTTTTGTAGACACAAGGTTCATCATCATTCTTGATGAAATTGAATTCTTTAATTGTTTCATCAAAACAAAGATTCCAACTTCGAGATGCTTGCTTCAAGCCATAAATGGATCTTTGAAGTTTACACACTTTACTAGAATTCGAAGGATGAATAAAACCTTCAGGTTGTGTCATATACACATTCTCCAGTAGATTTCCATTAAGAAAAGCAGTTTTAACATCCATTTGCCATATTTCATAATCATAATATGCTGCAATGACAAGTAGAATTCTAATTGACTTAAGCATTACAACTGGAGAAAAGGTTTCATCATAGTCTATACCATGAGTTTGTCTATACCCTTTTGCTACCAATCGTGCTTTGTAAGTGTGCACATTGCCATCCATGTCAGTTTTCTTTTTGAAAACTCATTTACACCCTATGGTCTTGCAACCTTCAGGTGGATCAATCAAAGTCCAAACTTGATTATCATGCATAGATTGTATTTCTAATTTCATAGCCTCTAGCCATTTGCTAGATTCAGGACTATGAATAGCATCTTGGTAGGAATTAGGTTCACCTTGATCAATAAGATCAATATTACGATCCTCAGTCACTAGAAATCCATATCTCTGTGGTATCTGAGAAATCCTACTAGACCTTCTTGGCCCTTGTGTCAAAGGTTCAGGCTCAGTATGAATACGTGAGTCGAACCGAGTATCAATGGTCCTGCTGTCCTTGAGCTTCTTCAAGATGGATTCTACTCCCACTGACTCTTTTGGAAACGAATTCCCTTTCAAGGAAAATTCCGTTCCGAGCAACAAACACTTTGTTTTCGGATGGAAGATAAAAGTAGTATCCTTTAGTTTCCTTAGGATATCCCACAAATGCATACACTTATCATATTTGGGTGCTAGTTTTTTTAGATAATGATCGCTTCACATAAGCATCACATCCCCAAATTTTGAGAAATGCTAAACTAGGTTGTTTCCTGGTCCCATATCTCATATGGTGTTTTTCGAATGACTTTAGATGGAACTCTATTTAATATGAATGCAACAGCTTTCTAGAGCATAACCCCCAAAAAGAAATTGGAAGATCTGTTTGACTCATCATAGATCGAACCATATCCAATAGAGTTCGATTTCTGCGTTCGGACACACCATTCCATTGTGGTGTTCCTGGTGGAGTTAATTGTGATAATATCCCACAAATTTTTAGATGTTCGTCAAACTCTTGGCCTAAGTATTCACCACTTCGATCTGATCGAAGTAATTTGATACTCCTTCCAAGTTGATTCTGTACTTCATTTTGAAATTCCTTAAACTTTTGAAATGAATCAGATTTATGTTTCATTAGATAGACATAACCATATCTACTGAAATCATCTGCGAATGTAATGAAATACTGAAAACCTCCTATGGCTTGTGTGTTCATTGGCCCACATACATCAGTATGTATAAGTTCCAATAAATCGGTAGCCCTTTCACTTTGCCCTGTAAATGGACTTTTAGTCATTTTTCCCAATAAACAAGAATCACGTTTTTCATAAGACTCAAGGTCGAATGAAGATAAAAGTCCATCTTGATGGAGTTTTGATATGCGTTTCTCATTTATATGGCCCAAACGACAAGGCCGAAGTAAGTTTGATTTAAATCATTAGATTTAAATTTCTTTGTATTTATGTTATAGATGGGCTTACTAATGGAATCATGTAGGTTAAGAATGTAAAGTCCATTACATAAAGAGGCATCCCCATAGAAAATACCATTTTTATAAATAGAACTTTTACCATTCTTAGTATTAAACTCAAAACCATCAATATCCAAACAAGAAACTGAAATGATGTTCCTACTCATAGCAGGAACATAAAAACAATCTTTAAGTTCAATTATAAGCCCAGTACGCAAAAGTAAATCAAATGTCCCCACAGCTACAACAGCAACTTTTGCTCCATTTGCAACTCGTAGGTCCACCTCTCCCTTTGCCAAAGATCTACTCCTTTTGAGTCCCTGCACATTTACACAAATGTGAGCACCATATCCGGTATCTAATACCCATGAAGTAGAAGTAGACATATTAATTTCTATAAGAAAAATACCTGAAGCGGCAGTCTCACTAGCCTTTTGCTTCTTCTTTTCTTCCAAGTAGAGCTTGCAATTCCTCTTCCAATGACCAGGTTCATTGCAGTGGAAGCAAGTCCCTTCCTTTGGTGGTTTAGCCTTGGGCTTGGGCTTCTGCTTGCCTTTACCCTTTTTGGCCATATCCTTTCCCTTTCCCTTTCCCTTTCCATTTCCCTTGTTCTTCTTGAACTGCCCCTTCTGAACCATCAGAACATTGGGAGTAGACTTCCTAATGTTTTGTTCAGCCTGCTTGAGCATCCCGTGCAATTCATTTATGGACTTTTCCATATTATGCATATTGAAGTTCATGACAAACTGATCATAGTCAGAGGTCAAAGAGGCCAAGATCATATCAGTAGCCAAGTCATGACTTACAGGTGCTCCAAGTTTTTCAAGCTGATCAAAATACCCTTTCATCTTAAGGACATGAGCACTAACTGAAGTGCCAGGGGTCATTTTGCAGCTATTCAACGCCTTAGTGGTAAGATATCTCTCTTGACGTGCCTGCTCTTGGAACATATCCTTGAGCTGTTTTATCATCTCATAAGCCTCAAGTTCCTCGAATTGCTTTTGCAACTCAGATTCCATCGTAGCCAACATGAGACATGTCACATCGTTAGATCATCATTGTGCTTACTATAAGCATCCTTTTCGACTCTAGTGGCATTGTTAGCTGGTTGATTAGGGATAGGGTTCTCAAGTATATATAGCTTTTTTTCTTGTTTAAGGACAATCTTTAAATTTCGTGCCCAATCAAGAAAGTTAGTCTCACTAAGCTTATTCTTTTCAAGCACGGATCACAACGATGTGTTTGAATTGTTTGAGACCATTATCTACATAGAATTTGCAAAGTAAAATTAAATAAATGAAGCATTAAATTTTCCCTGAAATATTCAACACTTGATATAAATCATGGGTATAAAAAAATTCATTTTATTCTAATCATAAGTAAGCTTTGGCTTAACACCCATAATTAAAGAAAAATGTATTAATGGGATTTACATCTACATGTACCGGTAAAATCCCATATGATGTCCTAGGCTCAAAACCGTTTTGATAGCCTAGTTAAGCCAAACCATTCCAAGCATATGGAAATCACCATTTTCCATCTTCCCCTACTTAGGTAACCATTTATCTCTTGCTTTTGCAATGAAACAAAATGATGATCCAAGCATGGAGAAGTGCTTATGATTATAGAAGGTATTTTACGACTTAAATTTTTTTTACATGGTTTCAAAAACCTTCTTCCTTTTTATTTGTATATTATTTCACAAAACATATATAAAAATAAAAGGAAATAAACTAAACATCACATGCATAATATATATACATCAAATAAAACGTGTCATAACATGGCCCCAATCCTATATTGACTTCCACGAGCCTCATGGAAGTCAAAGGTCAATCTAGGTAAATCTTCATCTCCATGAGCTTGCCTCCAATGTCTTGGCCTTCTAATCTTGTTACATAGGACAGAAAATATACATAGGAATCAGAAATAAAATTAACCTATTCTAGTAAAGCTTGATAATATTACATCAACGAAAACAACGACACGCATGCCGTATTTAAAAACATACAACCCATTAACAAAATAAGCCAATCAATCACAAGAGGTAAAGGGCCATGCTATGCACCATGCATTTAAAGATAGGAAGAAACATGCAAAGAAAACGGCGATCCCGCTGGCCGATCAGCGGGCGGGGGGTCAAGGGGCAGCGCCCCCGGAAAGAAAAATGATTTTTCTTTCGAACTCATTGAATGAGTTATTGCCGTCATAAACCCTAAAATCATGCCGCCAGAAATTTTGTTTAACAGTTAAACATTAAATCATGTGATTCTGCATATTTGTTTAACAATTAAATTGCACAGATTACAGACTGTACGCCAAACAATTTGGCAGTAACAACATTCTGTTAAATTAATCGTATTAATAAGTAAAAAAGAATATGATATATGCGAATCTTATAATTCAATTTACTCTGATTATTACACTAATCAGAAACCTTACTATAAGGCCAATTGAAAACAACATATGTAATCAAAGCGGTAACAGATAAAATCAGTAAAACTAGTATGTACGAGGCTCTGATACCACTGTTGGAATCCGTAGGCAAAAACAAAGTAAAATAGAACTATGGAAATCCACCAACAGGATCTGCACATACTAGAAAAACCGATTGGATAGAAATTACCTCAATGTTTTAATTGTTCGTTGTGGAGGCGCTGCTTTGTACACTTCGCCCTTTACTGGTATCCACGCAACGATCTCCTCTGCAAGCGATCGGGATGCTAGCCCCTTCTGTGTTCTGAAAACTGTTCAGAACTGATCCTGACTATCTGGTAATCGGTCGTATTTCGGAGAGAGGAGGCTAGATATTATATCGCCGTTCTAGGGTTTAGGGTTTTTGTTTTTCTTTAATCGGATAAAGGACGGCCACCAAGAAAAGGTTAACATAACCTTTTATAGCTGTCAATATCAAAACCCTAACTGTCATCTAATGACAGTTTAATCTCGTCCGTCTATTCTTATAATCATCCAACGGTTGGATGAGTAATATTAAGTAATTAATTTTATTTATTCGATTAAATAAAATTAATTACTTATTAACCTACCAGAAAATACAATATGGAATCTGATTCCCCTTTTGTATACGTTCAACGAATCTGGACACAATCTAGATTCATTGAACGTGGACATTATGCTCACAAGATTGTCTATGCGTGTGACCCTGTAGGTTCACTTAACGTTGGCAGTGAATGAAAAAATGTCCTAGACATTTATTCACAAAACGTAAGCGGCCTCTAGCAAGACATTATGCTTACCCAAATTAAGTAAATGTAATAATAACCTAGCATCAGATTTAATATTTAGTCCTTTTGTCACACGATATCCTAATTAAGTATAAGGCATGGATCAAGTCATACTTATAAAACTTAATTAACCATTTACTTGATCACCAGGCAGACTGTTCCAACAAATAATATTAATAACACCTTATTAATACTTATTTGAGCATGGCAATGCATATTTTCCAGTCTTCCTAATCAAGGGGTCCATGGATATCTCTCTCTAAAAAGAGAGGGACAAATCCCTTTCACTATCTCCAATATTCAAGCCATGACGAGAAAATAAGCCAACCAATAATCATAATAATCACTTAATTAAAAGTGATGTTTGACTATGTCAAAACATATTTTTCTCCCCATGCAAGAAACATTAGAAACATTAGGTCGAAGGACACCAAATATAAAACTGAAAAGAAATACTTATAACTTAAACCCATGCAATATTTCTTCTTCACTTTGGGTCATGTCCAATACAATATTCTCAATATGTATTTATGAATTGATTTTATATCTCATATTCATGATCAGTAAAACTTGACCATCAATCAACTTCACACTAGTTTACAAGATGTAATAAACTAGGGACAAATAAGAATAGTATTTTATTAGCTATAAGGGTTTTACTATCAAGTCACATACTTGATGACCGAGAGCATAAAATACAATTCAAAAACACATGCTTCATAAATCATAAATGTGAGTCAATTGGTCTTAGGGCATATACTAACAGAGAGACCGAAGACGAAGATTGGCGATCTTCTTGTAGTCGATAGGTTTTCAGTTTTTCTTCCTTTTCTGTTTCTTTTGGTCTATAATAGTAAGATAGGCGGCTTGTAATAGTAAATAAGATTCAAATCTATAGATCCGAGGCATAACAATTTCGGATTTCTAATGTGACAGCAATAGATAGATTCAAAATCGTGTCAAGGAACAAAATAATGCATATTAAAACTCCCCATATCGAAAGGCTGCTCTATACCTATCAAAAAGTTGCTCTATCTATGTGCATATATATATATATATATATATTAAAATAATACTGCTTAATACATGCCAAAATAAGATTCATTACTTGACCAATTTGAACCTTAAATGATGACCATTACAAACCAAAATGCTGCCAAGTTCAAGGTCATAAGTTGGCCAAATTGAACCTACACATTAATGTCAATTACAAAGCAAGATATAGGCCAAAATTCAAGGTTCATAAGTTGGCCAAGTTGACCCTCAAATACTGCAAAAAGACAAACTGAAATGCTTCCACTTACAAACAAACAAACAAACAAAAAAAAAAGCAAAATATTTCATATCCTTCCTGTTAATCCACCTCCACCAATGACATAAAAGGACAATGGCGGACTATGCTTGACCTTCAATTATTAGGGCGGAGTTGAGCATACCTAGACCGTCAGTGCGAGGTAATAATTTTGAAATCAAACCGAATGTAATACAAATGGTGGAGAACAACGTGCAATTCGATGGACTCCAAGAAGAAGATCCAAATGCGCACATTGCCAACTCTTTGGGGTTGTGCAACACTGATGTGGAATGATCTTCAAGAGCATAAAATTTCGTCCAAGAAGTGAGGGAGAGAATTAAACAAAACAAATTTAGCAAGTAGAAGATGAAAAGTGCCTGTGAAAGGACTTGAAAATGTTAAACTTCTAGCAACCTTAGGTATATTAAATCCACGACCTCAAGAAGGTTTAAACAAAATATTTTCTTTAAAGTTCAAGCAACCTAAGATATTTTGAACCTTAGACCTCAAGAAACAAGAAGAAGACCTCAAGAAACAAGAAGAAGACCTTAAGACTAGTTTTCTACAAGAGTGTAGTAACTAGTATGAAGGAATTTTGATTATCAACCTTGAAGCTCTTGGAACTTTCAACAAATCTTCAAAGTGATTTTTCTTTCAAGGAAGTTCACCCTTGAAGAAGATAGAAAAACTAAGCTAAAAACTAAAAAAGCTAAGAGAAGAACCTTTGTCTTGAAAAATTGACTTCATATTTATATAGACTTGGAAAATAGGAATTTTCCCTCTCATATTTTCAGCCCAAAGGATATATATAACCTGTACATACACTTGATAAGACAATAGAGGTGTTTTAATTGCATTTGAACTATTTTAGAGCACTAGTCAACATATTGCCAAAACTAGGAGGCAATTTTCCAACTTGGGCAAAAGGACTTCCAACCAGCTACCAATGTGAATTTTCAATTTCTCGCTTAATCAAAACTTTAGGATATTGCCTCATAAAATCTTAGACATCAAAATTTAAACCTTGTAACTTCTCTCGCTCAATTTAATCCTTGTAACTTTTTAGTTGTTTTGCCTTGGCTCTTGGCACAACTCCTTGATGTTCTTGCATGTCTAACCAGTTCAGATCAGACACATTCAAAATTAACAGAGTTTTGGATGATGCCATTTGTGTTCGCCTTTTCCATTCTCTCTGAGGGAAAAGGAAATCTTGGCTGAAATCACTTCCTTCCAGATTAATTACATCACGAGATTCTTTAGTCAAGAATTTCTTGGATAGATACTTTCCCCCTAGTCGCACTGCTAAGTTAAGAAACAAGATGTTATCTTTTCAACAAATGGATGGAGAAAGTTTATACAAAGCTTGGGAGAGATAGGAGTTGTTTAGAAAGTGTCCTCATCACAGCCTCAACTTGGGAATTCAGATTCAGAAATTCTATAATGGAGTTTCCTTTAGCGACAAACAACTAATTAATGCTTCTGTTGGTGGGTCCACAAACAAGACTCCTCAACAAGTGTACGAAATGATAGAGCAGGCAGCCATGAACAACAATATTTGGGGAGGATAGAGAGTCAAACCTAAGTATGTTGGGGACCACAACGTTGATGCAATTACTGCTATGGAGGCCAAACTACCAGCAATGATTGAGCATAAGATGGGAAATATGACTTCAACGCCTTCTAATATAAATCCCCAACAAATCATGTTTTTTGAATTCTGAAATGGAGGGCATCCCGACTATGTTCAAACATCATCAAACAAACAAAAAATATCCAATCTAAATTGCTGTAGAATTGCATGTTGCCTTATTATGCCCAACTTTTTTGCATGTCGAGCACGTTCTGGTAGCCTTCTTAGGATGTAAATCCTGAAAGTTATAAAGAACATAGTGTAAGTGCATATGAAGAAGTCAAGTAAAGCATATAAAAGAAGCATATGAAAACTCACTTTCTCAACCCCTTAATTCAGATTTTCAGCTTGTACCATGTTTACAACTTCATCAACAGTTTGGATAATGTCTTCCATAGCAGCAGCGGTAGCCTTCTCAATTTGAATCATATTCTTAGCTGCTAAAACTACTTCCTCAATTTCAGCTTGGATCCTTTTTCAACTTCATCATTGGTGACCTTTCACAAGAGAAAGAAGTTTAGATATATTACTAGAAGAAGAATAATTCAAAATTAAAGCTATACTTACAACAGATTGTTGTGTAAGTGGATCAATTTCAGCTCAAGTAATGTTTTCAACTTCATCATTGGTAACCTTCCATAGGAGAAATAAGTGTTAGATAAATTACTAGAAGAAGAACAATTCAAAGTTACATATATACTTACAATGGATTGTTGTGTGAGTGGATGAAATATCACAAGTTAACTATTTTCATCTTCATGTACTTCTTCCTCGCCATTTTCTTCATCTCTTTCATTGTGAAGTTGATCCCTTTTGCCATAAGATCTCTTGTTGTGACCTAATTCCTTACATATGCTGCACTTGTTCATATTTGATTCGTGATTCGCAGCTTCATTTGCACCTTGATTTGCAGCTTCATTGCACCTTAATTTGCAGTGCATGTTCTGGAATTGTGGCCACGAGTTTTACAGTTTCTGCACTTAGAGGTGCACTTCCAGACATTTTCAGTGGCTTGCCTTTAGCATGCAATGGCTCATCTGGTTCCCTTCTTCTTGCTCTTTTCGGTCTTCAAGGGAGTTGTAGTTTAAGTGGTGGCATAGGTAGTGGCTTTCCTATTCTAGGTCACAAATTTGGACCATTTATAGGCATAACAACTGGTCATAGGCCTTCAAATAAGTAGAAGCATGGTAGCAAGAATCTACATAAGGCTCTACTTCTTCACCCCCACATGCTATTGCACTTATAGCATGTATACATGGAACTCCGCATAACTCCTATTTCCTACAGCTGCACGTTTTCCCTATTAAATCTACAACTTACATGTCCCCATGGTAACCTTCAACCTGATACTTTTTTTAACCTGCCCCTCTAGGTATCAAAGTATTAGATTGCTGCTTCAACTTCTCAACATATTTTTGAATTTTTGGACACAACAAACTTTGTTGTTTCTTTATCCATTCCCTCTTGGTCTCATGTCTAGTGATTAGGTTAAAAATTTGTTGTCTAGTCTCATGAAAAAGATCTAGCTTGAAGTATGGTTGAGTTAAAACTATCACACAAGTTATTTAAAAGCATGTCACATTTACTTGAAGTCCTAAAAAAGGCTCTATCCGAATGGGCAGGATTATAGTTCTTAATCAACTATTCATGAGCTTTATCATCAAGTGCTTTAAGAGCTTTCATACAGTCATCATACCTATTTTGATGTGTTGCTCTTGCACACTTCCATAATTGATCCTTCAATGTATTTCCAGCATGTAACTTCTTGAAGTTATTGTGCATGTGTCTAACACAACGCATGTGTTCTGCTTTTGAAAATATCTCACCCAAAGCTTGAATCAGACCCTGCAAACATAAAAGTTGTATTAAAAATATGGAAATAGATCATAGGGAACAGTATAAATGACAAATGAAATTTCAAATCATACTTTCTGTTTGTCTGACATGAATGTGTATTCCTCTTCATTATGGATCCTCAAATCCTTACTAAAAGCCATAGAAACCAACTCCAAGTAAACTTATTTTCGGCTGCTACCACAACAAACCCAATGGGATTGCATGAGTTGTTAGCATCTATACCAACAGCTGTTAAAAGCAATACAGGATGGGGTCCTCTCAAGTGACATCCATCTAGACACACAACTTTTCTATATCCAGCATAAAAGCCATCTCTTATACCCTTTAATCCCATGTAAAACCTTTGAAACCTCTCAAATCTATCACTGTCTATTCCAGTAGTTAAAATGACAGTACTTTTTGGACCTGCCCTTTTAAGTTCCTCAATATAGTCCCACAGCTTCTTGTACTGATCCTTGTACTTCCCCTCTATCAACAGCCGAGCCTTTTTCTTTGTTCTGTACACTGTATCAACTGAAATATTGTAGCCAAGATCCTTATGAACCTTTGTAATGAAATCAGCTACTGAAATTCCATTGCTTCCAAAGATTTTATTTGCCATTTTCTCGTGCCTTTAATATTTCTTGCAAATAGGTGCTGCTTACACCTATTTCCTTTGCAATAACTTCTAACCTTGTAAGGTCACTCTTTCTTAGTTTTATATGCGTTCCCATTATTACCTTATGATGCTCTAAGGCTTCTTTCAATATTCTACTAGTGCTGAAAATCATTCCAATGCGAAATTTTGGATTTGACATCTCTATCTCAGATCTAAACTTCTCTACAACTGCTGTCCCTCCTCACACTTTTAGAACCATATTGAGAAACCAACTCATCAGAATCATACTCAACTGATTCAGATTCTGGTTGTACGCCCTCACCAATCAAAAGATCATTGCCTTTATAACCTTGTTGCTCTCTTGCTCCACTTAATCCAGCCCTTTTATTGTTAATATCAGACTAAATTCTTCCATCATCTTCATTGTTTTCAAATTTAGATTCATTAAAATCACTCCCTCTATCTGACTCATCTCCACTTGATAAAACCACGTTATGATCAGCAATTGTATTTCATTTACCCTTCTTGCCCTTACCATTCTCAGAAACTTCCTTACCCTTCCCATTGTCCTTCCCCTTACCCTTTTCAATATTTTCAGCCACTTTTCCCTTTCCCTTATCCTTGTTACCCTTACCCTTCCCCTTATCCTTCCCTTTTCCCATTCCAACACTACTCCCCCTTCCAACATAAACTTCAGAAGCAACAAAAGCTTCAATTTCATTAACATTTCAATCCCCTCATATCTTTCAACAGTCTCCTCATCTCCAAGAACTTCTGAATCACCAGCAACTTTAACTCCCTCTGCCTCAACAAATAATTTTTTCTTTTTCCCAACAGAAGCAGTAGAACCGCCAACACAACTGTTTTTTTTTTAGGTGTTCTCTTTCCCTTTATTTTCACCCCACCACTCTTTTTACCTGACCTAAGCTTACACCAATTTTAACATATAAATATGTCAGCAACACCATTTCTAGAACCTCCATCTGCTATCAAATCTGCATCAGTCTCTGAGATAAGTCTTACTATGTTCTTTACACCTCCACCTTCATCATACCAATACTAACACTCATTCAAAACTGTATACCCTAACAATTTTGCAGTGTGTTCAACGTCCTATAAAGTCAACCTATCAACATAGAATAATTAAAAAAATCAATCTTCCCTCCCTCATACACACCCGCCCCACTACTTTCCAAAAGTTTACCATCATAGTGTATTCTTAAAAAGAAAAGATTGGACCCAACTCCTATTTTCAAGAAGAAACCAGAAGAGATTCAACCAAAAAAATTAAAACAAATAAAGAAACAACCATAACAGAACTCCGTACCAATAATAGTCCCAAATATTGTCATACATTTTCCAGTTTGTAACAAGAATATTTAGGAATCCACTACATCCTTTGCAAAATCTATATTTTCTCCACTCTTTTATGGTCCTTTTGCTGTTCCATACAATTTCAAAGTCTATACACAACTCAAAAATCAGAGAATAAGTCTTGAAAAGCAACCACATCATGAAAATTATACACTATTTTCTATCTCTCCCCCTTTGATCAAAATGCATTTGTTTTGAATATTTGCCCTCTTCTCTGGGCTGGTAAAACAATACTGTCTGCTTAAGCAGTGAGCCCTCAATTTTCAATAACTTTGACTAGTGTCAGATATGTAAATCAGATTCTGGAAGGACTTTAGAGACGTTCTCTCATACACACACACACACACACACACACACAAAAAAAAAGGAAGAATGGAACATGGATTTTCCAAAAAGCAGTAAACAATAAAGTGTCAGCACTTTTAAAGCACCAAAAATGATATGTTCATTTAAAGCCTTAAAGAATACAAGAAATACAGAATATTTGCACATGGTGTTCGAACAAAATACCTTTACAGTATAAAAAACACATTATCTGACAAAAATGGTGAATCTTTGCAATATTCGCCACACTAACCAACGAAACAAGACAAGAAAGCTATAAAACAGTCTATCAGTCGCATTGTAAAACCATTAAAACACCAGAACACATACCACAGCTTGGATTTTCAGTGTTTCCAGGCAAGGATAGCAGACTCATCGTCCTCATCTTTATCTTCGAAAAAGCACACTTTATTCACCACAACTGCTTCGATTTCAAAGGTTTACGGAATTTGGGTTGTTTCAGAAGCATGAAGAAGAGTTAAGACTGAAGATTGCAGAAGAGTGGAAGGATGAAGAAGAGTTACGGTGAGAAGAGCTGGGGTGAGGTGAAATCAATTTGGGATTTAGGGTGTAAGGGTCTGGAAATTTTTTTTTAAGAGTTCATAAACATAACTCGAAAATATATATGAATAACACGAAAAAATTTTTCCTGTCAAAATGAATCTTTCTAACCCTCTCCCATATGGAAGAAAGACTTCCGTCTAGGCAAAATTCTTGCCCACATGGTAGAAACTGTTTAAAAAAAAAAATCACTAGACCGAATTTCGTCCAGATGGGCAAAATTCTCCAACAAGTTTTGCCTATGTGAGAAGTTTTCTATACATTTTCGACAAAATGGGCGAAACTCATTGGAGAATTTCGCCTATCTGGGCGAAACTTGGTCCAATAACAAAAAAGAGAATTTGTAGTTTTTTTTATCTCAAAATCAATATTTTCTTGCAAAAAATTTTCAAAATGATCCATATTTGCCTCAAAACTGTGTTGAATGTGAAATATTGGAGTTTCAGGGTTAGAGAAATTGTTTAGAAGGAGAAAAAGGGATTTTTTCGCGTTACCCTTATAGATTCTCGAATTGTATTTATTGTCCCCGTTTTTTAATTGGGTTGGATCTTCAATGGGTCAGGTCTGTAATGGATTATATTAAACTCCTAATTTTACCCTGAAATATTTGTCACATACATGGGAAACTGTTAGCCCTAAAGGCATTAATAGTTATGTTTTGATTATGATTAACATATGCTTGTGTGAGTATTTTAGCTAACCCTTCATAGAACAAAAGAAGTACTTGTGAAGTCTCAAAGTCTCAAGCAAAAGATCTTGTTGATGAGGGCAAAATAGAGAAGAAGAGATCAAGCCATGCCAAGATCAAATCATTGAAGACATTGAAGGCATTGTCTTTGTTAGAATGAACTAGGTACTATGTTGTAAACTCCCTAGTCTTAGTCTTTGATTAATTGATCATATATGAAGCTCTTCTTATGTTTTTCTAAAATATAATCTTTTGTTAAAATCTAAGTATTCTTGACTGAAGATGTTTTGGAAAGTTTTTCTTCTCTTTAAAATGATTGTCAAGAATACATGCCTCTGAAACAAGGAAGAAAGTTTTTGTTTAAAAAGAAACTTGGCTGAGGAAAACAAGAATTCGGCAGTCCGGTTTTAGAACCGGTCGTCTGTTTTTCCAAAGTAAAAAATTCGGCAGTCCGTTTTCCAGCTTGAACAAGTCCGAATCTTTCTGTTTTAAAGAACCGGCAGTCCGTTTTCTGGAATCGGTCGTCCGGTTTTTGCTGTCACTGTAAAAAATATTACCGTTGCACAGAATGCAACGGTCATTTCTGAAAAGCAACAGCTATTTTCTTTAGGCAACGGTCTTGAGCTTCAAGACTCTATATAAACACTCAATTATCAGCCATAAATGCAACAAGTTTGGGAATTATTCATTGAGAACATTTAAGACATTTAAAGAGCTTCAAAAATACATTTATTGCAAATTATTTTCAATCCCAAACAAAAATCTTCTTGAGTTTCATTGTTGATCATCCATCAAAGAAGAAGAAAAGAGGTGCTTGTAGAAGTATTCCATTGAGTTGTAATCTTCCTCTTCTCAAGCTCATTTGGTAACATTGCTCCTAACTCTTTCTATTTTTATTGTGATCAAAGGTTTGTGGAAAACTCTTTGGGTGATCCTTTGATAAACTTATTGTATTGTTGTGTTTGAGGTTTTAGTGTAAAACCCTTGAAGGGTGAACCTCATTGTGTAGTTGTGTAACCAACTTTGAAGATAGTGGATTTGTGAAATCCTTGGGTTGAGTCTCAAGGTAGTGGATGTAGCTCTTTGAGAGAGTGAACCACTATAAATTGTTGTGCATGTTCTTTAATGTTTAATTCTATGCTCATTTCTTAATTGCCAATACTATAAGATTGTGCTTTGTGTGGATTCTTATTAAAAAGAGTATTAGAAATCATTCACAAACAAATTAGAGGTTTATCTTTCTAATCACACAAAAGAATTTTTAAAATTAGCCAAAAACCTTATTCACCACCCCTCTAAGGTTTTTCAGAAACCATTACATATTTTGTCCAGAAAGGTACTTTTAGAGATTCGAAAATAGTTGGAGAGCAAAACTAGTAAAAGTAAATTTTAAGGGCATTCTCAGAAGCGCATAAATAGTTGAAGGGCATTTATATCCTTTTCCCCCTATTATTAAAGTACTGAAAATTAATAGTATTTTCCTTAAAGAAAAAACATTAGATTTTCGTTTATTATTTTTGGTATTTTGCTTAAAGTTATTATTTATTTCTTATTACATGAAATTACTACAAATCCTAACAAGTTAAAATTTTATATTAAAAAAATTAAGATAAATTTTTGAAGATAACAAAATCTTAGATTCTATTTATAGCAAAATATTTTATTTTTCATTAAATTAATTTTTTGAGGAAATCATTAAATTAAGAGATATTAGCTATTTATAACCATAAACTATTTTTGTTGTTCTCTTTATAGCCATTAACTTTGATTTTATCTTTTTATAGACATGAACTATTTTGTTTTTCTCTTTATAGTTACAAATTTTGATTTTATCTTTTTTCTAGCCATTAACTATTTTTACTTTCTTTTTAATAGACATAAACTATTATCTTTTTATCTCTCAGAGTCATAAATTATTTTTAATAAATTACCATATTTGAGAGGTCAAAAATAGCATGACTGTAAAGAGAAAAACAAAAATATTTCATGGCAAGAAAAAGATAAAATCAAAGTTTGTGGCTATAAAGAGAAAAGTAAAAATAATTATGGCTAGAAATAGATAAAACCAAAGTTTATGAATATTAAGAGACAAACAAAAATAGTTTATGGTTTATAAATAGCTAATATCTCTTAAATTAAATTTAAAACCAATTGTTATTTTTCATTAAATAATCAAAATTTTCTAAAGTTAAATAATCAATATTTACATCGCAAAAAAAATTAATCTTTAAAAATATAGACAAAAAAAATATTATTATAAACTTTATGAAAGTATTTTGTAATAAACTATGATCATAAATTAGGGTATGAACTAAAATAATTTTACATCGAACTTTAGGGAGCTATTTTACAACAAACACTACAAAAATGGAGTCTATTACCGATGGCATACGCCGTCGGCGTATTGTTGGTATGATCCTATTATCAACGAGACACCGACAAAACCAAGTCCATCGCCTGATTTTTGTCGGTAACAATAGATACCGAAGGAGCATCGTTGGTAAGCCTTGTTTCCGACCGACTTACCGACGACTTTTTTGTTTCCGTTTTTTATTTTTTTACCAATCAACTGGTTTTGTCGGTAACAAACATCGACAAATTTACCGACGAGTGGCATGTTGTCGGTAACAAACACCAATGGACGTAGTAACAACAGTTGTTTCTGTCGATCCTTCCACCAACAAAATTTACCGACGATTTTTTGCAGTAGTAAAATGAAAAAAAAATTAAAAAAAATATTTTTGTGGTGGTTCCATCTATAAGCTGTCGGTAATACTTTCTTTTTATATTGTTTAAAAAAGGAACCGAAACACCCTGAAATGTAAAAAACCCAATAGAAGCAATATAAACAATTCATAAACTAAATGTAAATATCCATTAAAGACTAAAAAAAACTCATAAACTAAATATAGAATCCATAAACCGATCACGAACATCCATGAAACATTAAAAGTATAAACATCCATCAAACGTAAACAACATAAACATCCATCAAAGTGTATATATATAATCGGAGGCTTATATAGCATCTCTAGAGAATGGGGGAGCACTATCCGTAGAGTCGGGTAAAGGAGAGGTGGGTTTAGGAACATGAATGGAAGGGGGAAGGGGGGAATACTAGAATCTCGGATCAGTATTTCAGAGGTCCCCGCTGCTGCTGCTGCAATCAATGAAGATGTGGAATGATCAACACTCATCACAGCTCTGACGAGGGGCATTATCGGCTAGAATGGAATGTATGCCAGGTAGTTGTGCTCGAATAACTACTTCATGTGCTCGTCGAAGGCTACAAATACTCTGGAAATAGAATCCTCCACCCTCCATATAAGTCTCTGCTCGTGATCCAAGCAACACGGTGCCAATGTAGTTGCGGCTCGTTGCTCTCGGCTTGAGGTGAGCTGCCTTTGAACCAGCTCCATACAAACAGTCACGGCTCATTCCAGTAGCTATAATGGCCATCAGTTGGAGATCATCGGACATAGTATTACCCGACACCTCAGTATCCTTCTTGGCCTTCCTCCAGAGCTCGTGAAATTCTCTTACAATATAAAATGTTAGATGAATTCAACCTTTTATTATAAAACATTATATAAACTTATAAGTTATAAGTTATCAAACATTATATAAACTTAAGTTATAATCGATACTAAACTTACCCAGAACCCCATCGAGCATAAATCTATGCACTCCCCCTTCTTCTCCCCCTTCTAATGCTTGAGAAGTTCCTCCAAGTACTTGCTCTAGGGGAACCTCTTAGTCAAATACTTTTACTGGAACACAAAAACAAAAGGATTAACGTTTTTTCTAAGTTAGTTTAATTACTAGAGGAATTTAATATTAAAAAAACTTCTTACCCATTTCACAATCGCCTCTATGAATGAGATGGAACTACTTATGTGCTTCTCGGTTCCCTATCTTCCCTGTCTCTGAGTCCGATTCCTCTTATTCCATTCGGACTGCGCTTTATATGCAGGAGTATTTTAATGATTCCACATCTCGGCCTAGTAGCTCCCATCAATCCATGGCGGCCTCTTGTTCTTTCCCCGAGCATCGACCAACAAATCCCTTCATTAGTCTTTCACCATTGACTCCCATGCCATCTTCATCTTGGTCATGGAGTAGGCTGAATCCCACACACATCGTTTGTAAAAATTTAGAAGATTAGAACAGAATATAACGTTAGAAATCATAAGACATATTTTAGTGATCACAAGACAAATTAAAAATCATAAGGCTTATTTTCATTATCATAAGGCATATTTTAATGATCATAAGGCAAATAAGAAATCATAAGGCATATTTTAATGATCATAAGACAAATTAAACATTATAAGTAGGGCTGCAAATGAACCAAGCTATTCACAAAACATTTACGTAAAAGCTCGGTCAACGCTCAATTCGCATTCGAGTTGACTAAGCTCGACCCGAGCTTGAGCTCGCTCAAATAATGTGACAAGTCAAGCTTAACCTTTTCAAAGCTCGACTCAAAACTCGACGAAAAAGCTAGATAAATAAATTATAATATATATAATATTATGGTTTTACATACTATTTATAATATTAAAGTTTTTAGTTAAATAATAAAAATCTAATCGTTACGAACTTTATTATAGTTTCCATTCAAATTTGAGCCATATACCAATATAAGCATAAACATAAAGTTGTAAATTCAATTAGTAAATTTATATTAATTACTTTTATAAATTTTGAAAAACCTTAGAAGGGGGGTGAATAAGGTTTTTGGCTAATTTGAAAAATTCTTTTGTATGATTAGAAAGATAAACCTCCAATTTGTTTGTGAAAGATTTCTAAAAACTCTTTTTAATAGGAATCCACACAAAACACAATCTAATAGTATTGGCAATTAAGAAAAGAATAGGCACAACAAATTATAGTGGTTCACTCTCTCAAAGAGTTACATCCACTACCTTGAGACTCAACCCAAGGATTTCACAAATTCACTAACTTCAAAGAAGGTTTCACAAATACACAATGAGGTTCACCCTTCAAGGGTTTTACACCAAAACCTCAAGCACAACAATACAACTAGTTAATCAAAGGATCACCCAAAGGGTTTTCCACAAACCTTTGATCACAATAAAAGAATAGAAAGAGTTAGGAACAATGTTACCAATTTAGCTTGAGAAGAGGAAGATTACAATTCAATGGTATACTTCTACAAGCACCTCTTTTCTTCTTCTTTAATGGATGATCAATAATGAAGCTCAAGAAGATTTTGTTTGGGATTGAAAATATTTTTGCAATAAATGAATTTTTGAAGCTCTTTAAATGTCTTGAAAGTTCTCAATGAATAATTCCCAAACTTGTTTCATTTATGGCTGATAATTGAGTGTTTATATAGAGTTTTGAGGCTCAAGACCGTTGCCTAAAGAAAATATGCTGTAATTTTTCAGAAATGACCGTTGCATTCTGTGCAACGGTAATATTTTTTACACTGACAGCAAAAACCGGACGACCGGTTCCAGAAAACGGACTGCCGGTTCTTTGAAACAGAAAGATTTGGACTTGTTCAATCAAGAAAATGGACTGCCGAATTTTGATGTAGAAAAATTCGGACGACCGGTTCAAAAACCGGATGACCGAGTTTTTTTTAACAGAAAGATTCGGACTTGATTTTTCTGAAAAAACGGACTGCCGAATTTCTGATTTTCCTCAGCCAAGTTTTTTTATAAACTAAACTTTCTTCCAAGTTTCAAAGGCATTCTTGACAATTATTTAAAGAGAGGAAAAGCTTTCCAAAACATCTTTAGTCAAAAACATCTTTAGTCAAGAATACTTGGATTTTATCAAAGGATTATATTTTAGAGAATCATAAGAAGAGCTTCATGTATGATCAATGAATCAAAGACTAAGACTAGAGAGTTTTACAAGATATTACCTAGTAAATACAATGCCTTCAATGTCTTCAATGATTTGATCTTGGCATGGCTTGATCTCTTCTTCTCTATTTTGCCCTCATCAACAAGATCTTTTGCTTGAGACTTTGAGACTTCATATGTTCTTCTTTTGTTCTATGAAGGGTTAGCTAACATACTCACACAAGCATATGTTAATCATAATCAAAACACAAAGTAATAATGCCCTTAGGGCTAACAATCTCCCCCTTTTTGATTATGACAAACACATATGCAAGAAGAACAAAAGAGCAAGAGTAAAGTATGGTGATGTATCAAAGTATCAAAAAGGGCAAAGCATAACAATCACCAAGAAAAAGAGATAACTCCCCCTTGCATCAATAATCATTGTAAACAACTTATAGGCATCATCAATATACAATCACCAAAAAAGTATAACTCACCCTTGCATCAATAATCATCATAAACAACTTATAAACATCATCAATAATCAACATATTAACAAGATTTCTCCCCCTTACATCTTGCACTATTTTCTCCCTTTTTTGTCATAAATCAAAAAAGATTGTAGGAGAAATGTACCAAGGGATCATAGAAGAGACTTTCAACATTAAAGTGTCATCATGAAGTCCTTAAACAAGAAGCACCTAAAAGGCAACAACCAAATTACATAAGAGCAAATTTGGAACAGGAATAAGCAAGTTAAAATTATATCATTAAAAATGAAAACAGGAGTTTGAAGAGAGTTACGAATAAAAAAAAACAAGAGAAAGAAGGGTTTATAAGAAAAGTCTCAATCATCTCCATCTCCTCCTCCTTGCTCAAGTCTCTTAACCCGTTCTTGTGTGTCGGTCATCTTTTGGTCCAAGGCATCAATTTTTCCATCCAAAGCCTCAAAGCGACCGTCGAATGCATCAAATCGGGTGTTCATTGATGTTTGGAGAGAGACGATCATATCCATAAGCTGACTCATGCTTCCTGAATATGAGCCTTCCTCAGTCCTTTCTTGTCGTTTCTTTTGTCGCGTTTCTCTCCTTTGTATTTCCGCCTCTGTTTCTTCATCACTATCCTCTTCTTCTATATCCATGTCCTCTGGATCTTCATCATCATCCTCCTCATCACTGTCATCAATATCTTGTCCTCCTCGGATGAATATCCCATCTTCGTGTTTCTCAAACCCCATTCTCTTGAAGGTTTGTTGAGTGTATATCTTGCCAGGTCCAATGTGATTACCCATCCCAACCAAATTGATCACAAAGTGTTGGAGGATTTTAGTGATAAAGCAACCACATGGCAAGCATTTCATTTGGGAGGATTGGGCAGCTAACATATGTTCTATAGCCATAAAGCCGAAATTCATTCTTCTTTGCTCATGCAAGGCTAGCATCACAAATGCATGCATGTTGGTGATAGAAGATTTATGCCCAACATTTGGAATGATGATGTTTGATATCATGTGATGAAGCACTCTCCCATATGCATCCAGTTTATTAACATTTCTATCATCATGCCTTTTCAATATCTCTCCCTTAGTGAAAATTTCTGCAAATCGTTTTTCACTGTATAAATTTGCATCATAGCATTTCTTGTTTTTGGTGTAAAAACTTATGCCATCTTGAGGGGTATCCAAAATGACATTCAGTAGTCTATCATCAAATGCTATATCCCTTCCCCCAATTCAAGTCACTACCCATTGATGTGAGACGTTATCCACCTTTTCAATTCTACCTTTGTGGAGATTAGCATAGAATTCATATATCATGTCCACATAGTACAGTTCATTGACAATCAACAGAGGTATCCAACCAATTATGTCAAAGAGATTAGGAATAACCTCCATACCTTGCATATCATTTAAGTCCACCCTATGACCCGGAGCAATTTTCCGTCGGTTTCGAGTCCATTCTTCAAACCGAGCAGCTTCCCTTACTGAGATAAACCTTTCTGAGACTCTAGAAACCCTAGCAGCAGCAGTGGCAGCCCCAGTTCCAGCAGGAACTCTTTTTCCTTTCCCTCTTCCTCTACTGGTGCCTCCTTCTTCAAGATTTTGCCCTGAACCTACTTGGGCATTCTTTGTTTTAACCATTTTTGAGAAATTTCAAGGGTAGGGTTTGGAGAGGAGATGAAGAGTTTTGGAGATTCGTAGAAAGTAATTAGAGAGAAAAATAGCTTCTTTGCAGTGACAGGAGATGAATTTGAAGAGAAATAAGAAGAAGATTGAAAACCGGAACAAGAAATCATATGGGTCTTGAGAGTGGGGGTGTTTTCGGTCGAGAGAGTGAGAGAGAGTTTGGAGAGGAATGTGAAGAGTTGTGAAAAAAAGACTAATTTTAAACGCAGTCCCGACCTAATTTGAAGAATTCGGTCGACCGTTTGTTAAAACCGGTCTTCCAGTTTCAGGATTTTCAAAAATTCGGACGTCCGAGTTTTTGATGCAGGCGTCCGGTTTGAGAGTCTGAATATCTCTGGAATTTTTGAAAGGAGAAGTATGAGTCCGGTTTTAAAACCGGACGTTCTAATTTCAAAATAAAGTCCGAATTTTTTTTTAAAACATCAGCAAGTCAGAAAATACGGAAAAGGAAAATACAAGCAACACACATTACTCATTAAATCTCCCTATACCAAGTAATTTTCTTAAATAGCAAAAACGATCTTCTGAAAGAGGTTTTGTAAAAATATCGGCAATTTGATCTTCAGTGCAAATATATTCTAAAGATACATCACCTTTAGCAACATGATCTCTAATAAAGTGATGTTTGATTTCAATATGTTTTGTTTTTGAATGTTGCACAGGATTTATGGAAATATTTATGGCACTAGTGTTATCACACATGATAGGTATGCACTTAAAGGAAACACCAAAATCAATTAAAGTATGTTTCATCCAAAGTACCTGAGCACAACAACAACCGGCTGTGATGTATTCTGCTTCGGCGGTTGATAGAGACACGCACGATTGTTTCTTGCTGTACCAAGATACTAAGCAACCTCCCAAGAATTGGCAATTTCCACTTGTACTCTTCCTTTCTACCTTACATCCGGCGTAGTCCGCATCAGTGTAGGCAATAAGATCAAAACAAGATTGTTTAGAGTACCACAAGCCATAATCATATGATGAAATTAAGTGTCTCAAAATACGTTTTACAGCTATTAAATGAGATTCCTTGGGGCATGCTTGGAATCTAGCACACAAACATACTGCAAACATGATATCCGGCCTACTAGCTGTTAAATAAAGTAAACTACCGATCATACCTCTATAAGTCTTTTCATCAACAGTTTTACCTTTTTCATCTTTGTCAAGCTTCAATGACGAGCTCATAGGGGTACCGATACCTTTTGCATTGCTCATCCCAAATATTTTGAGAAGTTCTTTGGTGTACTTCTCTTGATTGATGAAGATTCCTTCTTTTGTTTGCTTGATTTGGAGGCCGAGAAAGTATGTCAATTCTCCCATCATGCTCATTTCAAATTCTCTTTGCATAAGTGAGGCAAATTCTTCACATAAAGAGATATTAGTAGCACAAAAAATGATGTCATCAACATATATTTGGACAAGAAGAAGATCATTGTTCAAGAGGTTTTTGTAAAAAGAGTGGTGTCCACAACACCCCTTGAAAAGTTATTTGAAAGAAGAAAACCACTCAACTTTTCATACCAAGCCCTTGGAGCTTGTTTTAAACCATAGAGTGTTTTTGAGAGTTTGAAAACATAATTTGGAAATTTTTCATGTACAAAACCGGGAGGTTGTTCAACATAAACTTCCTCCTCAATATCACCATTTAGAAAGGCACTTTTAACATCCATTTGAAAGAGTTTGAATCCTTTAAAACAAGCGAAGGCTAAAAGCATCCTAATAGATTCAAGTCTAGCAACCGGAGCAAAGGTTTGATCAAAGTCTATGCCCTCTTATTGATTGAATCCTTGGGCAACAAGTCTAGCTTTGTTTCTAATGACTTCACCGGATTCATTTAGTTTGTTTCGAAAAACCCATTTTGTGCCAATTATGGGGTGATTATGTGGTCTAGGGACTAAAGTCCAAACTTTGTTTCTTTCAAATTGATTTAATTCCTCTTGCATAGCAATAATCCAAAACTCATCGCATAAAGCATCCTCAATAAACTTAGGCTCAATTTGTGATAATAAGGCAAAGTTATCGATAAAATACCTTCTTGTTCTTACCCCTTGAGATACATCTCCAATAATTTCATCATTGGAGTGTCCTTTTGGATATATCACCTCTTGAGGAAGATTTTGAGTTTCTTGTTCGTTTCCTTGTTTTTCTTCAATCTCTTCTTCCTCCATAGCATGCTCTTCCATTGCTTGAGTGTACAATGGTTGGTTACTTTGAGTGTTATCTATGTCATCATCATTATCAACTTTCTTCTCGAAAACGTTAGTTTCATCAAAATTAACATGAATGGACTCTTTAACATACAAGGATCTTTTGTTGAAAACTCTAAAAGCCTTTTTGTTTGAAGAATAACCGAGAAAAATTCCCTCATCAGATTTTCGATCAAATTTTCCAAGATTGTCCTTGGTGTTTAAAATAAAGCATTTGCATCCAAAAACTTTAAAATAACCAATTGAGGGGGTTTTATTAAAAATGAGTTCAAAGGGAGTTTTCTTAAATGAAGGTCTCAAGATAACACGATTCATAATGTAGCATGCGGTGTTAACGGCCTCGGCCCAAAAATATTTAGGAAAAGAGTTTTCACAAAGCATAGATCTTAACATTTCTTGCAACGTACGATTTTTCCTCTCCACAACACCATTTTGTTGTGGGGTTTTAGCGGCCGAAAAATTGTGTTATGCCAAAATCATCACAAAGTTTTGTAAAATCTTGATTGTTAAATTCTCTTCCATTATCACTTCTCATAGAGATCAATTTACAATCAAGGGAGGTTTGAATTCTTTTAAAAAGTTTAACAAACTCATGAAAAGCTTCATCTTTTTGACTCAAAAACAAAGTCCAAGTGAATCTAGAGAAATCGTCAACAATTACAAAAGCATACCTCTTACCACCGAGACTAGTAGTCCTCATTGGTCCAAATAAGTCCATGTGAACAAGTTCCAAAGGTTTTGAAGTTGAAATCATTTTCTTTGGTTTAAAAGAAGTCTTGATTTGTTTTCCAAATTGACAAGCATCACAAAGTTTAGTTTTCTCAAAATGAAGTTTTGGTAGGCCTCTAACAAGTTCTTTTGAAGATAGTTGGTTTAATAAATCCATACTAACGTGACCAAGTCTTCTATGCCACAAAAATGCATCATTATCATGAACCGAGAGACACTTCAAGTTTTGGGAAAGAAAATCTTCAAGATGAAAGACATATACGTTTCCAACTCTTTTGGCAAAAAAAATAGTTTTGTTTTCATGCTTATCAATGATAGAGCAAGAATCACTTTAAAAAACAACCTTTTTTCCACTATCACATAATTGACTAATACTAAGCAAATTGAATTTAAGACCATCAATTAGAAGAACATCCTTAATAAGAGAGGAAGAATTGTTACCAATGTTGCCTATACCAATGATTTTTCCTTTGTTCTTATCTCCAAACGTTACAAATGTACCTTCGGTTTCTTTGAGATTGCTCATAAGTGATGAATCCCCGGTCATGTGCCTTGAGCATCCGCTATCCAAGTACCACTTAGATGGCCTTGATTTGTGTTCCTCATTTTCTAGTGCCATGAAGCATATGTTGGCATTTTCTTCTTCTTCATTTTCACTTGAATCTTGATCCCAAGTTCCAATTAGACCTTTGCCTTTCTTCTTCTTCTTCAATGCCTCAAGCTTGGCTTCTAAAGCTCCTCTTTCCTTTTCAAGGGCCTTGGGACAATCGGCTATAAGATGATCGGTGCTATTGCATTCAAAACATCTAGCTTTGAAGAGTGATGAGCTTTGACCTCCTTTCTTGAGTGGAGGTTTCTTCCCTCTATTGTTGTAACCTTTCTTGTAGAATCTTTTGAATTTTCTCATTATTAATGCCATTTCCTCATCATCATCAACCTCATCTTCATTGTTTGATGAGTACGGTTGATCATCTTCATTTGCCTTGAGTGCAATGCCTTTTCTTCCCTTTTCTTCATCTTCTATTTCATTCAATCTTTTTATTTTCATTTCATAGGTAAGAAGTGACCCTATGAGTTCTTCAATCGGGAGTAGTCTCAAATCCTTTGATTCTTCAATAGCTAGAGTTTTTGGTTGCCAAGCTTTTGGAAGTGCATCAAGAATTTTTCTATTTGCTTCCCCTCTTGAGTACTCCTTCCCATATGCCTTTAGGCTATTTGTGATGTTGGTGAACCTTGTGAACATGTCACTAATGCTCTCATTTTGTTTCATCATGAACAACTCATAGTCTCTCACCAACATAGCCAACTTTGATTCTTTTACTTGGTTTGTTCCTTCGTGAGTGACTTCAAGTAACTTCCACATTTCATGAGCCGAATCGCATCCGCTCACTCTATTGTATTCGCTTGCATCTAAGGCACAACTTAGAATATTCATAGCTTGAAAGTTTAGAGTCATCTTCCTTGAGTCGAATTCATCAAATTCTTCAATCTTCTTGGCTACCCCATTTATTTTGGGAATGTAAGGACCTTTTTCTACAATACTCCACAAGTCAAAGTTAATAGAACATATATATATATATTTTAATTCGAAATTTCCAAAAAGTATAGTTAGTTCCATTAAAGAGAGGAGGTCTATTTGTAGAAGAGCCTTCTACATAAGGTAAACTAGAATTATTAGCCATAGTAAAAAGGAGATCTTTTGCTTCAAGGGTGTAAGTCCTTTTTTAAGAAGCCCTGCTCTGATACCGATTGAAAAACCTTAGGGGGAGGGGGTGAATAAGGTTTTTGGCTAATTTGAAAAATTCTTTTGTATGATTAGAAAGATAAACCTCCAATTTGTTTGTGAAAGATTTCTAAAAACTCTTTTTAATAGGAATCCACACAAAACACAATCTAATAGTATTGGCAATTAAGAAAAGAATAGGCACAACAAATTATAGTGGTTCACTCTCTCAAAGAGTTACATCCACTACCTTGAGACTCAACCCAAGGATTTCACAAATTCACTAACTTCAAAGAAGGTTACACAAATACACAATGAGGTTCACCCTTCAAGGGTTTTACACCAAAACCTCAAGCACAACAATACAACTAGTTAATCAAAGGATCACCCAAAGGGTTTTCCACAAACCTTTGATCACAATAAAAGAATAGAAAGAGTTAGGAACAATGTTACCAATTTAGCTTGAGAAGAGGAAGATTACAATTCAATGGTATACTTCTACAAGCACCTCTTTTCTTCTTCTTTGATGGATGATCAATAATGAAGCTCAAGAAGATTTTGTTTGGGATTGAAAATATTTTTGCAATAAATGAATTTTTGAAGCTCTTTAAATGTCTTGAAAGTTCTCAATGAATAATTCCCAAACTTGTTTCATTTATGGCTGATAATTGAGTGTTTATATAGAGTTTTGAGGCTCAAGACCGTTGCCTAAAGAAAATAGGCTGTAATTTTTCAGAAATGACCGTTGCATTCTGTGCAACGGTAATATTTTTTACACTGACAGCAAAAACCGGACGACCGGTTCCAGAAAACGGACTGCCGGTTCTTTGAAACAGAAAGATTTGGACTTGTTCAATCAAGAAAATGGACTGCCGAATTTTGATGTAGAAAAATTCGGACGACCGGTTCAAAAACCGGATGACCGAGTTTTTTTTAACAGAAAGATTCTGACTTGATTTTTCTGAAAAAACGGACTGCCGAATTTTATGCTTTGAAAAAAACGGACGACCGGTTCTAAAACCGGACTGCCGAATTTCTGATTTTCCTCAGCCAAGTTTTTTTATAAACCAAACTTTCTTCCAAGTTTCAAAGGCATTCTTGACAATTATTTAAAGAGAGGAAAAGCTTTCCAAAACATCTTTAGTCAAAAACATCTTTAGTCAAGAATACTTGGATTTTATCAAAGGATTATATTTTAGAGAATCATAAGAAGAGCTTCATGTATGATCAATGAATCAAAGACTAAGACTAGAGAGTTTTACAAGATATTACCTAGTAAATACAATGCCTTCAATGTCTTCAATGATTTGATCTTGGCATGGCTTGATCTCTTCTTCTCTATTTTGCCCTCATCAACAAGATCTTTTGCTTGAGACTTTGAGACTTCATATGTTCTTCTTTTGTTCTATGAAGGGTTAGCTAACATACTCACACAAGCATATGTTAATCATAATCAAAACACAAATTAATAATGCCCTTAAGGCTAACAAATTTCAATTAGTAAGTTTATAAACTTATATGTCAAATAAAATTTATAATTAAATTTATTTATATTTTTACTCTTATATTTTCAATTAATTAGTGTTAATATACTTTTATTTCCTTTATGATACTAAAATTTTATTAAAAGATTAATATATTCACATATTTTTTCTATAAAAACATGTCATAATAAATTAGATACTATAAAATAAAAGATCGAAAAAATTTCGTGAAAAACTCGTATTCGACTTAAGCTCGAGATGAAGCATTAAAAAAATAGGCTCGGTGATACTCAGCTCGAGCTCAAGTTTGAAAAAAATTTAATAACGCTCGACTTGATAAGTCAAAGCTCGATTCAACTCGGATCGTTTGCAGCCCTAATCATAAAGCATATTTTTAATGATCATAAGACAAATTAGAAATCATAAGGCATATTTTAATGATCATAAAGAAAATTAAAAATCATAAAGCTTATTTTCATGATGAGGCAAATTAGAAATTATTAGGCATATTTTAATGATCATAAGGCAAATTAGAATCATAAGGCATGTTTTAATAAGAATAAGGCAAATTAAACATCATAGGCATATTTTAATGATTATAAGGCATATTAGAAATCATAGGGCATATTTTAATGATCATAAGACAAATTAGAAATCATGTAAACACATAAGTATATATAAACATATAAATATATATAAATATAATAAATATATATAAGTGTAATCATATCAAATAATCAAGGTAAAGCATACGATGTTATATGTGTTAGAATCCTCATCGAGATCATCATCGGCATCTTCATAGAAATCTTCATCGGATCATTATTGGCATCTCCGTAAGAATTTTCATTAGAATCTATTCGATCTCAGTTTCATCATTTTGTAAATCCTCAAAATATGTTTCAACGTTGATGTCTAACTCTTTTGAAGAACGAGAATCATGGACGTCCAACATCTTCAATCATCGGACCTGTTGTTGAAACCCTCCCCAATGTCCACGTTCTCTTGTAATGCATCATCTTGGACCAGAGCATCTATTACTCGTGGTTAAGATTTTATTACACTAAGACATCTCAATGAATTTTCACTTCCATTTTTGGATTCAAGACATTGATGAATAAAACAATCTACCTCGTTAATAATTTAACTTATAAGATCTTCAGCCCCGGACCCTCTTTCTCTATGTACCCAACTACAATCTGATATATTTTTCATAGCTCCTAAACATGACTAGGAGAATGAATTGTTAGTTCTATGACTCATAAATTATGATTATAAAGTTTAAAAATTTATACGTACTTCAAAGTCTTATAAAACTTAAGAAGCAAGCATAATAACTTAAGTCATTACATTAATTGTTCTCTAAGTTTTATAATCTAAGAAACAAAGATTATAAAATCTTATAATTTCATTATTTATTATTAAGTCATTAATGAAAAATATATGTTATTTATAAGATTAGAAAATTTTCGGCAAAGTTTCCCTTGTATTATGGACATTTTCCAGGCACATAGGCCACACAAACAAACACAAACATAATTTCATACAAATTTAAAGAGTCAGGGCTCCCCCATAAAACTATATATACAACCTAAAGAGTCAGGGCGCCCCCCTAAAATTTTAAAGAGTCAAGGTTACCTCACAAAACATACTTTAAAGAGTCAGGACTCCCCCATAAAACTTTAAAGAGTCAGGGCTCCCCTATAAAACACAAATTTAAACTAATTAAACGCATACGTTTATCGTGTGTATGGTGTAGAATATGTCACCAAAATCCTCATGAAAAACAATAAGAAACAAAAGAGAATAATATTAAATTTAAACCTAAACTACTTAAACTAAACTCATGTTTTAAACTTAAATTTCCTTGACAACAAACTCCTTAAAAATATTAATTAAACATTAGAGCTTGATAAAGATGAAAAAAATAAACTTTTTTTTAAAAATTTATATTAATTCCTTTTTAAAATGAATACGATGTAATGCCATAATGGCACATTTATTTTTCACCTTTTTGTTTGATAAAAATAACTTTTTATCAATTGAATCATTATCTTAACTTATAATTACATCCAAACAATTATATGATATAATGAAAAGATTAGAATCAAATTAGAATGCTCAATGTTCACATTAATTTATGAGACAGAAGATATATCTAATTATAAACATATACACGAATTTAATGTTGGCATTTAGAAAAAAAAAATCTTGTTAACCACAATACGTGGTAAAATTAAGATAATTGAATCTTTTAAATTAATTACCTAGCAAAAAAAAAAAAGAAAAAGATTTTTTTTAAAAAAATTTTATATTAATTCTTTTTAGAAATGGATGTCTTTATATATTCTAATGGTTAAGAAAAAAATGTCAATTTTTCTATGACATGTTAAGAATTAAATGTTAATATCTTACAATAAGTATTTCTTCCATATAAAATTTTAGTACCAACATTATTGTTATTTTTTTGAAAGCTAACATCAAAACATAAATATATATTACGAGTAAATATCATGCGCATGGTAAAAAAAAAGGATCAATTAAATTATTATTTTGTCATGAATAATATTATAACTTAGGGATAATCAAAATGCTCTCAAAAGTTTTTATATTCGAAAAAGATAAAAAAAATTATTTTTAATATTAATGTATCATTAAAAATGTACATTGAAGGCTAATATTTTTTAGCTCCTTTTAAAAAGGGGCTTCAAAGTGAAAACAACTCAACAATGAAAATTAATAAATAAACAAAATATCATGGTTCCCTTCTTCTATACTAAACAAAGTGTCATAATTTCCTTCTTTTTATTTTAAAAAGGGCCTCCATAATTGGATTACTACAAGGTTTCAATCAAACAAATGATGAACTAAGACTAAGAATTACATTATTTATACTCATTCCAATATATACCTATAATCTTCTAATTCATCTCAATATAAATATCAAATTGAGATATATGAAAATCAAAATATTTGAGGCATTTTAAGGAATTTTCTTAAAGGAAAAAAAAATCAAACTAAAACATTACAACCATTTCAAAACAAAAACTGAAACAGAAATCCCCAAATTAAAAAGAGTAGCAGTAGTAGCAAAAAAATTTTTTAAAAAAACTTACTGTTAATGCAAGCGGATGGAGCAGCAGCATCAGCGTTGGAGATTCTTTACAAGAAGAAGAAGCAGAGAAGAAGAAGAAGCTAAAAGTAAGAGAGAGAGAGAGAGAGAGAGAGAGAGAGAGAGAGAGAAGAAGAAGAAGAAGAAGAAGAAAAAGCTTACCAGTGAGTTGGACGTCGTCGGAGCAGCGGCAGAGTTGTTGGAGATCGTCCGCCATCAGTGAGTTGCGAGAAGATTGGAGGGAGGAGGGTTTTGATTTAACTTGGGGGGAGAGGAGATGAATTGGGGAGAATGGTTACTCTTAATTTTGTACAATCTGGGAGCTTGTTATCGACGACACCCTGATGGGGAATCCGTCGGTCCAAATTTTTGGCAATTACCGATGACATATCCGTCAGCCTCCCACCGGTCTTTTGGCCTTTTACCGACAGTTTGAGATGATGGTCGGTATATCATCGGTAGCAAAACCAAGTATCGATAAATAGTCGCAGTTGTTGCTAAGACCGTCAGTACACAAGTTTTACCGATTGATCCTGTTGTCAGTATTACTCATTGTTTTTCGGCGCGAATCCTCCCTCCAAAATTTTTGGACAAATTTAATATTAGACCATCAAAATAGATATCCCGTTGGTGATCCGTCAGAAATTACTGACGGAGTAGAAAACCGTCCGTAATATCTATAGGTAAATGTCTTTTTTTTGTAGTGAAATCATAACTTATGTAAATGGTATTTTTGTCATTTTTATGTAAATTGACCAATGATTATTGGGCCTAACTAGGGGTATTGCATATTTGTTAAGTTTCAAGGCTAAAATGCTCTTATCCACTAACTTCAGGAGGGATGTGCAACATTTTACCTTTTTATGTTTATATATAAAATTAGTATTAGTACCATAGACTCTTCAATTTTATATTCCTTCGATTTTTCTTGTCACATTTCACTATTATTTGTAATTTTTTTTATTTTTCATCTTTATAAAAACGGTGTAATATGTAAAAAAAAATCTGCAAAAGTAATAATATGGTGAGATATTGATTTGAAGAGTACATATTCTTATCCATTTAACAAAAAAATTCAAAAATTTTCATTTTCTTAAACAGTGTAATGTATGTAACGTCACAAGTAAAAAATGGAGTATTGGTACTCCCTTAGTTTTTTACTTAGCACAAGTCACGGTTATCTTTTCATATGAAAAATATCTCTAATATTTCATTTCTTTTACTTATCACATTATAAAAAAATACAATAATTAATTAAACATTTTCATTATACCCACTCAAAAATAGAATTCAATCCCTATTTTGGTCCTTCACAGAAAATTCGCACTGGTACCATAGACTCTTCAAATCATACTCCTTCATTTTTTACTTATAGGATTTTATAATCATTCATACTTTTGTACTTATCACATTTATGAAAACAATACAATACGTAATAAACTTTTTTCATCTACCCCTCATAAAAAAATTATAAATGTAATAATAGAGTGAGATATTGAATTCATTACAAGAATTTAACCTTTTATCGATCGGCCAAAGGGTCGCTAATTGGTCGGTAAAAGACAGTTACTTAAAAGCTGCTGCCGGGTGAGCCCTCTTCTTACTCCCACGTACCATCTTTAATATAAAAGATTAAATAATTTTAGAAAGTTACTTAAAAAGAAAATTATTTAAAGTTACATAACAGCAAAAAGAAACAAAGTTACTTAAACATAAATTAAGAGAACAGGAAAAAAAATAAGTTATTTAGAAATAAAGTTACTTAAACATAAATTAAGAGAAAAAGAAATAAACAAGTTACTTAAACAAATTACCAATTAAACATTCTACGTTTCAGAATCGGACTCCGATTTAAACTCTTCCTCTTTCTCTTCTTCATTGGACTCCCATTCAACCTCTTCTTCATCTTCATCATTTTCATCTTCATCTACAATACTTCTCCTCCCACGAATGTTTACTGATTCTAACTCACCCGACTTGTGAACGAGAGTTCCAATGTCTTGAACATCAACGTCTATCATTGAAGTCTTGGCAATATCAACGTCTTCTTGAAATGGAATGTCTACTAGAGGTACATCTAAAATATGAGGTCTTGATTTCATTATAGCCCACCAATCATCTTTTTGTCGTTTAGGTGTAGGTTATGAGACATAAGTCACTTGTTCGTCTTGTTGGAATAAAATGAAAGGATCATATCCCCATGCATATTTCTTTTTAATGTGCACCTGCAAAAGTTTATATTTATTATGAATCTTGAGACCTCGATTTAAATGTGAATCAAACCAATCACACTTCAAAAAATGACCGACTAACTTGATTTTCCTGGATATCGAACCTCAATTATCTCATTTAAAATCCCATGATAATCACCTTTAACCCGTATACCACAGTTTTATGTAAGAATACCAGAACCTCTTTCCTGTGTATGAAACCTAAACCTGTTAACAAAATATCCATGACACGATTTCACACATTTAGACGTACTCCATGATAAGTACTTAAGGCATTCGTTGTTGCTTGCATTCATGAGTTTTTCTATCTAAATAAAAGAATTAATATTTCTTTAGTTTATAAATTACTAAATTTATAATATAAAAATTAATCAAACTTTCAAGTCACTTCTTCCCTAAACCACATTGAAAACTCATCACTGATTCTCATCTGTACGTCACTTTTCCGTTAAACTTGGAAAAAGCGTCCTCAATTCCGTTGTGTACTTCCTACAACCACATTTAAAATATTTAACTTATTAATCACATGTTATCATTTGTAAGTAAAAATATTATTATATAGTAAGTAATGAGATTAACTTATGAAAGGTAGGGTTCAATTTCATTGCAATTCAATAGGATGTAGTTTGTTGCTGCCTTATATTCTTTATCATCCAAATATCTTGTCGTTATCTTACCGTATGCCCTTCCTTGTCCATTGTCAATTGAAAGACTTGATTCTCTATCTCTTGGTTGATCACCCTCATCATTTCTTTGTGGATTTCTGTCCTTGGTTGATACATGAGTTTCAGAGTAGTAGTATTAGAATGTGGCAGCCTCTTCAACCAAATAAGCGTTGCATGTTGAACATTTCAACCCTAGCCTTATTCTTACTTTTCTTCTTCAGTTGGTTCAAGTACCTCTCGAATGTATATATCTATCTATACTGAACCGGACCACATACCCTAACCTCAAGGTAAGTGAACCATTAAATACTCTATGACATCAAAGAACGAAGGAGGAAAAATCCTTCTAACTTGCACAACAACACAGTAATATTACTTTCCAATTCACACATGTGTACCACACTTAATTTAGGAGAGCACAAGTCTCTATAAAACAAACTCAATTCTGTCAAGGCACTCCATACCTTGTTTGGTAGTACCTCTTTGAGAGAAATAGAAATCAATCGTTCCATAAACATGTGGCAATCATGACTTTCTATTCCGGACATTCTCAACTCTTCAAATCAACAAATCTGCTCAGGTTAGATGCATATCCATCTAGTAGTTTCAAGTCCTTTACCCACTCAAGTACGACCTTCCTTTGTTCTTTTGTCAAAGTGTAACACGCCTTCGGTTTTGCAGAACCTTTGAGATTTAGTTCGGGCCGATTATAATATCTTTTAAACATCTTCCCTAGGCTTCACATTATCTTTCGCCTTCCCTTTCACATCCATAAATGTGTTAAAAACATTATCAAAAACATTCTTCTCATTATGCATAATGTCAAGATTGTGGCGAATTAGAAGAGTACGCCAATACGGAAGATCCCAAAAGATACTACGCCTTGTCTAATTGTGATATTCTACTTTACCATCTTTCTTTCCTATCTCAATTCCGGTTTCTGTAATCTTTGGCATGTATTGAACCCTTTCCCACCACTGCTCTCCTATAAGACGAGGTGGCGGCTCAAAATGATCTTCTCCTCTTCTCTTCTTAAAATACCTAGAATTCCTCCAAAATGAATGATTGTAAGACAGAAGGCATCGATGACAATCAAACGAAGATTACTTTCCCCCACTTTCTACTCTAAATGATTTTGTTTCTTCCATGCAATAAGGACAAGCCAATATTCTAGAAGTACTCCAACCGGATAACATCTCATACACAGGAAAGTCACTAATAGTCCATAGAAAGGCAGCCCTCATATTAAAGTTCTGTTTCTTCGAAATACTGTACGTGTTAACCTCATGCAACCATAATTGGTTCAATTCTTTTATCAATAGTTGCAAGTAAACATCTAACTTATGTTTTGGATTCTGAATGCCTAGAGTAATACATGTTAGGAACATTACTGGAATTTTTAAGCACATCTAAGGAGGTAAGTTGTATGGTGTAACAATCACTGGCCATGATGAATACTGCTTTCCAAACATCCCAAAAGCTGAGAAATCGTTAGTACACAATCCAAGTCTTACATTCCTTGCTTCGGAAGCAAACTCAGGATGAGTACTATCAAAATGTTTCCAAGCTTCTCCATCCCTAGGATGACTAATCATATCTGGCTCAGGAATGCATTCTCAGTGCCACCTCATATGCTCAGCCATACTTTGAGAAGCATACGACCTATGCAACCTAGGTGTTAACAGAAAATAATACATCTTCTTGTAAGAAGTTCCTTTGGACTTCTTCTTCTTATTTTTCTTTCTTCTCATGTAACATTCATGGCCACAAAACTTACTCTGATGTGCTTGAGCATCATCCTTCCAATACAACATACACCTATTAACGTATACATAAATCTTCACCACCTGCATATTCAAATCAAATACTAACTTCTTCGTCTAGTACTAATCATCCACCACTTATTGCCTTCAACAACTATAATGTTTGATCAAAGTATTTTTCAGACATGTTGTTCTCTAACTTAATATTCAACAACCTTACCATCACGGACAACTATGAATATTTTGTACACCCTTCATACAACGGTGTATCAACAGATTTCAACATATCATAAAACTGTTGAGCTTAAAGATTAGGTAACTCCTCATAATTGTAGTACGTTGCATCGGGTTCAAAATTTGGACCAGTGGCATAAATAATACCCTCACGGTAAGTGTTTCTTTCAACATTTCTTGTAACACTACCTTTCCCAATAATTGGTCAGTAATCCACCGATGATTCTCCAGGTGCAGTCCAATTATGATAATTAGGTAAAAAAACTTGATTTATAAAGATGCAACTTTACATCATCCTCTTTAAGATACTTTAAGTTCTTGCACTTTGCTCATGGACACTATAACTAGTTAGCTGTACCAAGACCGTAATTCATATACCAATTCACAAACCGCTTCACACCTAGTTGAAACTCACTACTAATCCCCATAACTCCAGACACAGTTCTTTTATACATTCAACTACGATCCTTCTCCATAACTTTACAAGACAAAACATATTCATTTAAAGTTAGAGTGTAAGAGTTGTTCTTTAAGAAATTAAAGACTCTTGTAATCATATGAGTACTTAATTGACTTCTAAAAAAAGAAGTCCATTTTGATACATTGGAAATGAACAAGTAATAGAAGTACAAACACTTCTATCGTTTTGAAAAAAGTCCCGAAGTTAAGAAATTTTCTTTATTTTAAGGTCTTAAATTTTATTTTTGAATAAGTAGCCCCTTAAACTTCCCCTAACCTTAACAGTTTGATAGAAATTTGATTCTTTTAATTCCTAAAATACTCTCAAACTTTAGTGTTTGTAAACTTTTGTAAATATTTCCCACTTATTTCAAACAATTGTTGAAGAGACTGCTCTACCTATTTCTTAACAAAAACTAGAGAGACTGCTCTACCTAGACTGCACTACATAAAAATCTTAGTTTTTTTATAAGTTTAGAAAAATTTTGACAGAGTTTCCCATGTATTATGGACATTTTCCAGGCACACAGGCCACACAAACAGGCGACAAACACAAATTCACAATATGAAAGAGTTATTTAAACTAGTTCACTATACCATCATCATTATGAGTATTTTTAATTAAAAGAATCAAATATTCATTTCTACCTTTATACAAGATAGAGCGAATCTCTTGAATCTTGATGCAAAGAGAAGCCGTGATCAAATGTACTCAACTGAAAAATAAAATTCATATTAAAAGAAAAGTTTTAGACCAATTGAGGATATTCAAGAATATAAAGGGTTTTACAATACTGAAAATCAATGAAGAAGATTAATAAATAGTTTCTTAACATAATTTACGCTCCATCCACATTAGTAAATAAGACACTCTTTTACTTTTTAATTTACATCCTCTCTATTTTCATCCCAATCAAACTATTCTCTCTCATTAGCCAAAAGTTTTGTTTCAAACCAAGAAATAAATAAATAAACAAATAAAAATAAATGAAATTTTTAAAATTTTAAATTTGAAATTCAAATTTCCTCTTAATGCCCAAAAATTGAATTTCGCTGAAAGAAGTTAAAACTATCAAAGGGAAAGCCAATCCAAATAGAGCAATTATGAATAATGCTTCTAATTGCCGCAACAAATAACATTTATGTTGATCATAAGAAGAAATCTGAGCTACTACTGCATACAAGAAACATAGATAGCGTATTTGAAATTTACAGGTTGTGGCCAAACCAAACAGGATTTTCTATCTACAAGTATGAAGAGAGAACTTTTTTACTGGTGCCACAAGCTGACTAACTCGATATCAAATATAACTGTGCCCAAAGTTGAGCCTTCTCCAAAATTTAGGGAAGTACCAGGAAAGTACATACATGTTTGTTAAAGGCTTACATCTAATATATTTATTTAGGGGAAAATAAAAAGGCTTAAAACTCACTTTCGTTTAAAATTAATTATATGTTAACATTATTAATTCTGTATACAAAAGTAATTCTTTATAAGGAAAATAAAAAAAAAAGATAAAGTCAATTTCCTTTTTTATTAGTTCCAGATTAGTATTGAAATAGTTCAATATGAAAACCAGCAAAAAAATGATGCTTAAAAGGCTCAGCAGTTTGATGAAATTAGGGTTTTGAAGTTTGTCACTTTCTTTAACTGAGTAGAGAAGTAAAGAAAAAACACTTGCAATATTGCTTACTAAAAATTACTTCACAGCTATTTTTTATCCAACAAAAAAAAAAAATCACAGCTATATAATTAATAATTTCCCTACAAAATCTATTTAATTAATAACAAGTTTTTGTTACATTTTCCTTTGATAAATATCTCTTTTGGAAAATTTTCTTCTTTTAGCATAAACTAAAACATACATAGAAATTGTAGTAAAGAGTCTCTGCTATCAAAAAACTGTAGTCCAGGACCAAATATAAGATCACAGAAGCACAAACGAAACAATTAAAGGCATAGAGATAGGTTTGCCCTAGAAGGACGAAAGATATAATGCAATACTTGAATCATTATACTCTCTCTGTTTTTTTACTCTTTAAGCCATTATGTTCGATTCTTTGCTTCCTCACTCTTATATATTCCAGAACAAATTACAAAAATAAAAAAATAACTAATAGTACCTCCAATGAGCAGCGACGGGCAACGACGAGTCTGAGCGAAATTCTAGTGACGGCAAAAAAACCGGCAGTGGCTGAGAGTGCGACAGAGCTAGAAAAAGAAGAAGAAGGGGAAGAGAAACAAAGTAGAGAAAAAGAACAAAGGGGAGAGAGAGAGAGAGAGAGAGAGAGAGAGAGAGAGAGAGAAACAGGTTCCAATAACAGTGGCAGCGGTAGAAGGCGTCAGGCGGCAACGTTGTTTCCTGGAGGTCGCCGGAGGGAGGAGGTACGATGAAGGGAGTCGCAGTTGAGAGGTTGGGAGTGTTTGGAGGAATGAAGAAGGAAAGAATGAAGGGAAAAGGGTTCTCGGCACCAAAATATCCCGCCTTTACCGACCGACAATTCAGTCATAACTATATAATTTTGTTTAAAATAAAAATAAAGCTACAACCGATAAGCGACCGAAAGTATCGGTCAATAACTTATTACCGATCGAATATTGTTGCTAAATTAAATTCGGTCGATAAGTTTTAAATATCGTTCAGTAATCTGTTGTATGTACCGATAGACATTAGTCGGTCGCTATTCGGTTGATACTTTTTTAAGTTACCAACCGACTACATACAGGTCGGTAATACCCTTTTTTTGGTATTGATTAATGGGTATTCTTGTCCATAAGAGAAAGCATTCAAAAATCTTAAAGAGTGTAATATTTGTGATATGACAAGTAAAAAAATTGAAGGAGTTATACTCTCTTCATTTTTTACTTGTCACATGTCACCATTATCTTTTCATTAAAAAAGCCACCATTATTTGTATTTTTTAACTTGTCACATTATAGAAATAATACAAATATTTAATTAATTATTTTTACTATTCTCACTCAAAAGTAGAATTGAATCCCACTTTAATTGTTCGTTCATAAAAAATCATATATTATTGACTATATATATATAAAGAGAGAGAGAGAGAGAGAGAGAGAGAGAGTATTTTCATATCTTTTCCACCAATGAGGTGAGATATTATCAATTAGGTGAAATATTGGTTTGAATAACATTCTAGTCTATATAAGAAAAAGACATTCACAATTTCATATTTTCTTAAAAGTAATGTCTAAAACATAACAATTAATTAAAAAAAGGAATGCAATGTAATATATAAACTATATTTAAGACAATTTTTTCTACCACACCCTTTTTCTCTTCATTTATTCATCTCTCTCTCTCTCTCTCTCTCTCTCTCTCTCTCTCTCCCTCCCCCTATCAATAGTGTTGAGAAAACAGGACCGGACCGTCCGGTTGAACTGAGAACCGGGTCCTAAACAGGACTAGTTTTCTCAAAAAAACCAAATAGAAATTGAAGTGCTCAAACTTGGTAAAAAATCGGTTGAACTTGCTGGTCGGACTGGTCATATGAACCAGTTGAATCGGTTTTTGAATTTTTTAAAAAATTTTCCATTAAAACTTTATTTTCTATTTATTTTTCGAATTAATAAGTTTATAATGTTCTTTAATTATATTTTTAATTATATTTAGTGCTAATTGATGTATAATATGTATGTAGATGAATTATTAATATATATTTATAATTTTTTATATTTATTATGTTATCCGGTTCGATCAGTGGTTTAACATATTGAACCAATAAATCAGTGAACCAATAACTTGACCAGTTCGATCTTCCGTTCGGTTATTTCAATGGTGCTTATTAATTAAGAGTATAACATAACTTTATGATTCAGAGATTCTTTAATTTTTAGAGTTGTTAATATGTGTAAAATCTTTAAAAATATCTTGTGTTATAATAACATCGAGAGATTATTAACGAAAACAAGTGTTTTCGAGACAGATTATGTTCTTATTGCATCTCTTGTTATTGAACCACAAGCCTTTTTTTAGGGCTCTTTCGCTCGCAGTAGTAGAGGAGTCGAGGGTTCCCTTAATTGTTTTTATCTATTTAAATAGTTGAACTTATGGTAGGATTGGATGATCCTCGATGATTTGGTTTGATTTTTGATTTTTGTTTTTCTCCATTATGATATTTTAATTCTCTTTCTCACTAAGCTTTGTTGATAGGTGACAGCATGAGAAGCACAAGAACATTTAGTTGGGAGTGATTGTTGAGATATTTTCAAGCCTCGGTGTGTGGCGATGTGGTGCAAGTAGTGTCATTACTGCTTTGGCTATTAGGTACATGAATAGCGATTAAAGTATAAGATTAAAGTATAAGACGTGTTCGGTGTTCATCATTTTTTCTATTCGGTGAAATATTGTACCAGCAGCACTGTGGTTCTTTAGTTTGGCAACATTATACAAATTGTCTTTACATGTGTGCGAGCATAGTATTTTTTTTCCGCATGTGTGTTGATTGTTCAATGTATATGTGTTTATTGTGTCTTTTGATTTTTCCACAGAGAGTATTTTGTCTTTAGAATATGACACTTGTAGGATTGGCGCGTCTATGTGGTTCTTCATGTCCCTTTACCTGTGTATACTTACTTTTTTAATCGTTTTCTCTGTTTATTTAACAAACAATAATGATTTACCAGAAAGCTTACGTAAGATTTCATATTAAATTAAAAGGAAAAGTGGGACTTAGAGTAAAAAACTATACTAAACTTTTGAAATAAATAATATCTAGAAAAACGTTACTACAGACTCAGTCTCTTAGTGGAGAGATGAACTCATTAGACCATATTAAATCACATCAACCATGTGGTTAATATTGATCGACATAAGGAGTTAAGATATTAATCACATAGGTGATTTGGCTTAATATGATCCTAGGAATTCATGTCTCCACTCATAAACCGAGTTCGTAATAAAAATTTCCTGATATCCAAATATACCCTTATAGGTTTTTCTAAAAGAAATGTACCCTTATAAATTATAAATTTATGATGAGCTATTCATATATATATATATATACATATATATGTATGTCATTCTAAGCAAATAAAGTTACCATCTTATTACTTTATGGCAATAGCCTGATGTTGAACCTTTTATCACTAGTGTTTTAAAATTTGATCCATAATTAAATGGTACATATTGCTAACTATAGTTCACCATTAAAAAATAATTAATTAGTAACTAAACATTTGACAATAATAAATACATAATATTTCCTAAAAAAACATAATATAATTTCCCAATTTAGTTTTTAACCTAAAGTATATTTTTAAATAAAAAAACTCTACAAGTTTGTTCCTTTGGGGGGGGGGGGGGGGGGAAAGAGTTTTTATATTATTCATGTCAATCATAATGACAAGAGATGCAGTAGAAGGAATGGTTCTAAACCATTCTATTGTGACAAAGAAATTCATGACAAGTTTTTCTAGGAGATGAGCATGATTAATTATGCGTAGAACGAGAAACATGAGAGAAATTAACCGTTGCTCTATGTTACATTTAAGAAGTTTGTTGATAGAGTTACTAACTCATAAAGATCTAGGTCTTAATAGAGAAGACTATTAATCAATTGAGAGAATAACCTTCAACAACAAAACTATGAGAAAGAGCAGTGCAAAGAACATGATAACCTTTAATGATACGAAGAAGTTCATCATAGTCGACAGCAAAACGTTCAATTCTTGGTATTGATTTAGCTAGTAGAGAGATACGTGCAAAATCAACTAGCAAGTATACTAGGTGGTAGTCAAGTAATAAAGTGATCAGTAAAGTACTGTTCTCACAAAGAATTTTTATCTATTACTAAATTCCACTAATTCTAATTTGTTTAACCAACAATAATGAACAAGATGGAAACTATAAAGAAATAAAATGGCAAATCAACCTAACTAATACTCAAGATTTAATATTTAAGATATCTAAGATATTCATCAAATATGCTTTTACACTCATCATCAGTTAATTAACCTATGTACTGCAATGGCCAACAAGTATTCTAAATTGTTTAATACATCTCACTGATGTCTATTAAACCTATTCAATTGGACAAATTCCTCATATTTCTATATGAACTTAAAGCTAAGAGAACACATTAAGAACCAACATCTACTTGTTGCACAAACCACATCAATATGTACGTTCCTACCCCTTCATGTAATTTCTGACTTTTTTTTAATTAATTTCTAAGTTAAGATATCTCTCCAAATCTTCTAACTCACTTAGTTCATCGAATTAGTGATTAGAAAATTGAAAGCATTAAACCAATAACAAAAATCTGTTGTTAGCCAATATGTTGCAGAATTTGCCCTAAGATATGAAAATAACATAAACAAAAAAGAGCACACAAGAATTTACATAGTTCAATTTATTAACCTACGTCCATAGGTAGAGAGATCTTGCTTTCTAATTACTGTTGGTCATGTCTGACAAAATTGTTTGAAGGGTGAGTGAATATATATAGAGAGCCTAACTAGCTACCAATCATTCATAATTTAAGATACCTATACCCAATAGGATTCTAACTTAACTATATCCTAATAGGATTCCAGTAATCATAGAATCCTTACCAAATCATGTATAGTTTAGGATATAAAATTCAAGACAACCTAACAATTCTCCACCTTGGCTTGAATTCCCAACCCACCAAATTATATGCATATCTCTCTGTCATTCATGTCCTAAACTCCAATGCGCCAATTCAAATAACCTTAAACTTCTCTCCATGAAATAACTTTATCAACATATCTGCTCAATGTCATACTTTTCTACCAAGTCTTCACTATAGTCAGAATGTAGATAGCCCACCAACTCATTATTAAAACCATTAGTGCCAAAAACCAGACAAATACCAGTTGTGCCTCTTAAAACCTCATGGGTCATACTGAACGGTATCACAAGAATCTCATATCTTTTCTCTACCTCCAATCCTTCAGGTAATTTGTCTTCACCTTTCAATATTGTGGGACACTTTTGTTGAAGTACTAGAAACACCTTCATCTTCACTTTTTAAGAGGAAAAGTCGTTTGACCCATTGAATTTATCAATATCAAAATTTATTGGTGGCATCTTAATAACAAACATCGAACAACCCTTAACCTGCATGCTCTGATAGAATTCACAGCAGAAAATAGAAGTAACTGAAAATAAAAAAGAGCACATAAGAATTTTTGTGGTTCAATCATCTATTGGCCTATGCCTACGGGTAGAGAGATCTCGCTTTCTTATTACTATTGGTCATGTCTAATAGAATTGTTATAAGTATATATATACATGTACATATATATATATATATAGAGAGAGAGAGAGAGAGAGAGAGAGAGAGAGAGCCTTAATAGCTACAAAATCTTTCATGGATTAGCATAATCCACACTTAACAAGATTCTAGCTTAATCATATTCTAATAGGATTCTAACATGCAATCCACATTGAATCATATATAGTTGAGGATACAAAATTCAAGACAAGCTAACACAATATATAAGTAAAATCAACGAATAATTCACGTAAAAACTACTCTTCACTACATCATACATGGCATTAGATTGAGAAAATTAGAACATAATTATAACTAAAGGAAACAAGTAATTGAAGAGAATACAAAGATAGAAAGCATAACTCAAGAATCGGAGTTTCAATTTTCAATGAAAACTCTTCAAAATTTTGAATCTCTCTTGCAAGAATCAAAAGTTGAAGAGCCTAAAAAGGAGGGTAGTCAAAGAAGGTCAAAGCCCTAGTTTTATCTCTCTATAGCTTAAATACCGCCCGTGATAGGATGCTGCATGGGGTTAGTGTCAAAGTTTTCATCTTCTCATTTTTTGCTCTTTTTGATCCTATTTCAGCTTGTATTCATCAAAATCTTCTTCGATACGTCAATAGGATAAGGAGATGGGGTAAGCTACATGTTTTATATACTAAAAACGTAAAAAACTGACATAATTAATATATAAAATTAACGACAATTATGCACATATTAAACTCCCCCACACTTATCTGTTGCTTGCCCTCAAGCAACATAAAACAAAAAGCACCCTAAGACGAAGAAATCAAACAACCCGAACTCCAAAAAACACGAAATAAACAAAAAAAAAAAGGACAAATGACACTAACTTAACAAACCAAAATGAAAATGAAAATGAAATATTATCACTTCCAACAATGATATCATCACTCAACTATTTAAGCAGTTATCAAATGATGAATCACAAGAATCAAACATTCCACCAATATGTCACTTACAAACTTACAAATCAATAGTGTGTGTGTGTGTGTGTTTACTTGTTTTGCCTTTCAAAGAATGCAAGGAATGTCAAGTGATTAACAAAGTGATTCATTTTTATTGAAATGCCCTTAACTACTTATCCATCCAACACCTATTAACTATAAGTTTTAGCCTAAGTCACTCCCGGATTAGGGAGGACTTTCAAGCTTATAATATTAGGCTCGGGAAATAATAGGTTACCAATCGAGGGAAGAGAAAAGCAAAAGAAATAAGAAGTGGAGCTAATAACCTTCTAGTTGCTTCCGCTCACTTTCATTTACCTCCGAAACACTTTACCTCACATTTTCGCTACGTATTACCCACCTAACTTGTTCTACATCTCAATAATCATGGATACTCAAAGAAGTTTGTATATATAAAATAGGGAAGTTCAAGAGCTTAAGAGATAAGAAGGCTTATAAATCTTTCAATATGGTCACTTCTCTTTTTCTCTCTTTCTTTTACTTCCCTTCTTTTCTTTTTTTTTTTTTCACAACTTTTGTTTTTATTCCTCATTTTTCTTTTATTTTCCAATATGATTGAGGATACAAAAGCTTTTCACATAGAGTGTCTTCTCACAGGGTTTTTCTTTCTTAAAACACTTTGCTTCCTCTCTCTTTTTTTTTTTTTTCTTGAATGCAACCTTCCTCACAAAAAATTTCCAACACATCCCTTATTGTGGTTTATTCTCTTCTTCACTCAAATCACCCCACACTTAGTTGTTATCCTTGCTCAAAAGCGACCAAAAGATTAAAGATCATTAACTCACGTAATTGAGGGTTTTATATTAAGAATGGGTTTCAATTACAATAAAAGGAAGGGATTGAATCCCTTGGCATGAAGACTAAAAAAAGGTACTAAGGATTGACTTTTACAAGGGTAGGCAAGAAAGGCACAAACGGGTCAGTGAAGGCCCAAGACTATCATCTTTGGGACCAACCAAGACTAGACATTTTTGCCTCAAAGCGAGGAAAAGACAAGTGTAAGGACAAAAACTTGAAAGGAAATCACTAAGCTAATCTACTAAGATTCCAAGGCGTTCTAATAATGTATGATACTTACAAGTGCATAAACCATTAATTTCATAAGAATAATAAGCAAGTATGGTTTTCAATTCTATCAAGCCACATGCCTTATCGAGCTTTCCAAAGGTCTTGCAAATACAATACCCGTCAGTTGTGACAATGAAAACTATTTTTGGGTTTTTTTAAGGTTTAAAAAGAAGGGAAAACTAGAAAGAGAAAAAATGAAAATCTTTTCGTATATTTTTCAAGGACTTGATCGAGACACTTAATGAAAGGACATAAAACTAAGACAAATGAAACTCTTTTTTTTTTAATAATTAAAAGTAAAAAGACTGACAAAAATGAAAATGTTTTTGGGATTTTTCAAGAATATTTGATTCTTTACATAGTAAAACTTAACTAAACGACATGAAAGAAATACAATCATACTGAAAGAAACAAGTATTGTACATGTACCTAGAAAATCACATAGGATATGTGCTCACTAATGTAAATCTCATTCTTACACATACACACACGCACATATATATATGTACTTTTTCACATGTAATCTTCCTTTTACACATAAAAATATTCAGAAAATAATTATCTTTTCATTTTAATTTATAATTCGATGGATTTTTCAATTTTCCATTGAAGTCGAAATAATTCTAGACAATTCCACAATTATTTTCTTGAGTAAAAAAGAAACTTTGATCAATCAGACAAATCTCTCTTAATAGTAGTTAAGATTACATTGACGACCAACTCTATCAGATGTTGTTGAAGCAATAGTTTGAAGTGACCTAATGTACAATATATAATGTGTATATACAAGTTCCCTTCTCGCTTAATAAAAATATTACATACATTGAGAATCTTAAGTGAGGAAAGGATATGACGATGATAGTGATCTAATGATGATAGTGATCTAATGAACTTCTCAAGCAATATCTTGAAAGAATGTTGTTGATAAGTCCCTTACAATCACTTTCTACAATAAAGTTTTTGTGGTCAAAACATTCCATTAAGTGAAAGCATATTTTCATTGTAGCCAAGGGCGGACCTAGGTGCATGATAGGTAGGGCCAAGGCCCCAACCATTTTTTCGAAAATAAATTTTAATATATGAGTTTCTTTTTTTTTGGTAGGGATTGACAATAATTGAGATTAAAAGGTTGTGGCCCTTACCAATAATTTGAAAATGGAACTTTTAAGTATATAAAATACATGCCGATAAGGACTTCTCTAAGATTATATTACGTATATAATTCTTAGTTATGTATTACGCTTAGTCTCCATCCCACCATGGATTAAATCCTGTGACCGTTTCCCTGATTGCAATGGTTTCTTCATGTTTCTTTTTTTTTTTTTGGCTCTCTCTCTCTATATATAATATTAATTTATCATAATAAATATACAACACTATGTGATATTTACATTTTTTACCATATGGCGGGATTTTAAAGCCTCTTTAACCTATCTTTCCAACTTCCAAGATCTTATAAATACCTTACTTAACCAATGAACTTAGTGCTAATCAGTTGTTGAGCCAGAGGAGTAGTGCTCTGACCTCTATAAAGTGCATTCTACCTAGAACTAAATACTATTAACATCTTCCTAAAAAACAATCTTTCCCGCTTAATAAAAGTTCTCGTAGCTGATTTTCATTTATCCACATAGCTACAGTGGATGTATTCATGAAATGCACACTTTTGGTAGGATGTATTAATTTATCATAATAAATATACAACGCCATGTTTGATGTTTATACTCTTTATTGTATGTTGGGTTTTAAAAGTCTCTTTAACCTATCTTTCCAGCTTCCAAGCCCTTATACATACCTTACTTAACCAATGAACTTAGTGCCAATTAGTTGTTGAGCCAGAGGAGTAGTGCTTTGACCTCTATAAGGTGCATTCCACCTAGAACTAAATGCTATTAATATCTTCCTAAAAAACAATCTTTCATCCCAATTATTAAAAGTTCTCGAAGATAAATTCTCGTAGCTGATTTTCATTTATCCACATAGCTACAGTGAATGTATTCATGAAATGCACACTTCTGGTAGGATTTATTAATTTATCATAACAAATATACAATGCCATGTGTGATGTTTACACTCTTTATTGCATGTTGGGATTTAAAAGTCTCTTTAACCTATCTTTCCAGCTTCCAAGCCCCCATATATTCCTTAACCGATAAATTATCTAAGTAGTTAGTTTTGAGCAAGAGGAGTATTACCCTGACTTCTGTAAAGTGCATTCCACTAAAATCAAATGCTATTAACATTTTCCCTAAAAAACAATCTTTCATCTCACTTATTAAAAGTTCTGAGAAGAAAATTTCTCATTTCAGATTTTCATTATACCCACATAACCAAAGTAAATGTATTCATGAAATGCACACATCGGGCAAGATGTATTAAATCATCATATAAATATATAATTCCATGTGATATTTACACTTATTTTTTCATGGTTGGATATTTTTAAATCTCTTTGACCCATCCTTTAGCTTCCAAGCCCCCACATATTCCTTAATCGGTAAATGACCTAAGTATTTAGTTGTTGAATGAGGAATATTGCCCTAACATCTATAAAGGCCATTCTACTAGAACCAAATTCTATTAACATCTTCCTTGAAAACAATCTTTCATCCTAATTATTAAAAGTTTTTAAAGACAAGTTCATATTTTCATTTACCCATATAGGTAAACTTGATGTATTTATGAAATGCACATATCTAGTGTACTCTTTATTCAATCGTCCATGAATAGTCCTTTTGCATCCATGAATAACTAACTTTACCCCTCTACTATAATGTTAGTAAGTATAGGAAAAGTGTTCAAAGATTTGCTAGGCCATTAATCATCCCTAAGTTACTATATAAATAGGTTTAAACATTGGGATCTTTCTAAACTCTAAATAGTCTTACATTTATTATTTTGGCTAGAGCCGAAGCTAAAATTCAACACCAAGGACTAAAATTCAAATGTAAAATTTAACAATTCAAAAGCCAATATTAAAATATTATTTTTAAGACTTAATATTGTTTTATTTCTACTTCAAAATTTTACAGTGTCTTAACAAATCCCTATATGCATCGTCAAACCCTATTGATAAACAACTAATTATAAGTAACTGTTGAATGTGAGAGCGTTTTGTCCTTTAGCATATTATGGTGAAATTCATCACAAGAAAGTAATAATTAAGGAAATTACTCCTAAGAGATAAGGTCAACTTATAAATTTGTCTTTGTAATATAATGTTGTGCGGGAAGATGACATGTCAAGTTTAGGCCTTGACATGATATTTTGAAAGTTTATTTTTCGTCTTTCATTTATGACAATTCAATAAGAACCTTTTACTGCCAAACACTTAATTTCTGCAAAAGAAAAAAATCACACGAGCTACTATGTGTAATATTCTGAAGGGTAAATGCCATTCTCTCTAAAATAAACACATGATTTCGAAGGGTTAACTACGATTTTGGGAGGGAAAGCAACTTTATTTCCCCTAAACCAGAGCTTAGTTGTTTTTCACATGGAGTGAATTACTTATAACGCCTATTTTATCTTTCATATTACCTTAGCAGTTCATATAATTTTTTTTACGAGAGTTAAGTGCTTGAAAGAAAAATGATCTTATTTGGATTAATTTTCGTAAATTGTTTAGAGACTAACGACATATAATAAACTTTGAGGACCATATCATGTCAAAATCTAAACTCTTGGAACTACGTAACTTATTTCTCATGTTGTGCTTATAAATTAGATAAAAATTTTTAATACAAAATTAATTAAACTATTCATGACTAATTTAGCAAGAGCTTGGTTATTTCTTGAGCTGCACTTGAATGAACTTGTTATAGAGCTTATTGATCTAATTAATCAAACTTTTATTCCTTTTTACTTTTTTATATTTAATTGAATGACCACATACTGTATTTATCCAAAGCCTTTCACATAGTTAATAACATCCAAACCTAATAATATTAATTACAACTTACCCTTAAATGTTTTTCTAAAAAAAATTAAAGAAATTCATTGATGCAAAAGGTCTACATGATCAACAACATATAATACATGAAAAAGAGCTCCTCCAAAATCTACAAAGGAAGATGTTTTGGTTAATTTAACTTCTGTAAGGAGATTTGTAATAACATTAGCCTAACGCTCGCAAATTTAAAAGAACTAAAAGGAATATTACATAGAAAGTTCTATACATGATAGAGGATTCGAACCGCTATATATGATTGTGAGCTTGTTACACGGAAGGGAAATATTGGACTGAATGTGATCCATTTTACAAGAATGAAATAGTTACTGCAAAAGTGTAATTTCTTGCATCTCTAGTGGAGTTTAGGAAATAAAAAATTCTACTTATTGACAACAGAGCTCTATGAATTTCAAAGTCAAGGAAACGTTACACTATTTAATAAATAATATTGACTATAACCTATTCATGGTATATTTACTCAATTTTTTTCTTCTGTGACCAATCAAAAGATAAATCTTACAAAATGAAAAACCAATGTGGTTAATCAAAATAAGAAAGTGCTATGAGGATTAATATTGAATAGATTAATATACTCAATTGAGGGTAAAACTAGAAAGACAAGAAAAAAGATAGCTTTTGTCCCTTCATGATACATGCACTTTCCGCAAAAATAACTATTTAGCCCTACTCAATGTTGATTCATATATCACTACTCATCAAAATATCTATAAGTGAACTTATTCAAAGATTTTTTTTAATTAAATACTATAGATTCCTACTTCCTTAATACATTGAAAATTTCTTATTTAGCTCAATTTGGATTGGTTTTTGAAATAAAAACTTTTCTTTCATCTATAAAATACTCTTTTTTTACTCTTTCAATTTGGGATCCACGTTTTCTCTTAGGAACAATTCACTTTTTACAAACTCCAACATAAAAATATCCCCTATTTTCAAAATAAAGCCAATCCAAGTTGAGCCAGTAAAAATGATTTTACCTTTTAAGCTCAAAACCAACTTAAAATTTACCAAAAGAAATCAATAATTAACAAAAAAGAAAAATAAATATATCACTAAGAAATCTTCTCAAATAAATAAGCATTTGACTTGCAAGTTTAGATGCTTTCACACGGACCTACACATCTTTAACTGATATGCTTTTTCAGCTTGCGTTTCACGCTACTTTCTCAACTTGCGTCTCACCGCTTCTGACATACTAGTTTGTTTTTTACATCTTCAAAAGAAGCCAATTCAAACACGTAGATGAATTATTTTTATTTTTAAATAAATACAAAAAGAGTTTAGTAATAATAAAATTATTAACTACTACAAATTAAGTATCTGTTTGTGTAATAAATACATTAAATAATAGTATAACTAATTCTTTTATCGAAATAAACATAATTACAAAATATTAATAGAGTTACATTTTGAAATAAATTATTAAACTTTAGTTATTGACAATTTTTTTAATTATTACATAAGAATCCATGCAAAATATAACTTCTTTTAGCAGTCTGAATTGTAGAATAAAACTCGAAGAAAAAAGTGTGAAAAGAAGGAAGGGGTTCTGTATGTAGCTATCTACAGATTCACATGCTTCTCGCAGGCCACACGTGCGAATTTCAAGAAACTATTATATTTCCATGCTAGCAATGCTTGTGGGGCCCATTAGTTTATCTTTCCTTCAAATGCTTACTGGACAATGACATCTAGTTATTATGAGTTCTAGCAATTCAATGCATAGAATCCAATATGAAAATTCATCAAAGGAAAAAAGAAGAAAAAAAAGGGAAAATGCTTTTGCTTTAATTCTTTCCTTTGATTTCTCTCTCTATAACCACACTTGGTTTGAAATTAATGAAAAATTACTCCTCCCTTGCCTCTTTATTTTCTATCTCTCTCTTTTCCTATCTGTCCTTCGAACCGAGCCAAAAAGTGCTTACGCACAATATATATCAGTGTTATAGAAGAGAGTTGAGTGTGGTGTCAGCTATTATAGAATTTTGCTTGCATTTTTCTCTCCGCCAGAGGGGAGTTCGGTTTTGCTTTATTTAAGTTCTTGTGAGTTTTTTTCTCCGTTTCATGTGTTTTTTATTCTTGAATTGTTGGTTTGTTTGTGGGTTCTTCGCTTTGGTGTTGATGTTTATCATGTTTTTGTCAGGGGAGTTTACTTTTGCACATTTTGGTTTGTGGCAAGTCTTTTTCTCTTTTATGTTTGATTACTGAATTGTTGTTTTTTGTGGGTTCTTTGTTCTTGTGTTGATGTTTATCTTTTTTTTGACAGGAGAAGTTTGTTTTTGCTCATTTTGGGTTGTGGTAAGTCTTTTCTCTTCCCTGTTTGATTGTTGAATTGTTTTTTCTAAAGGGGGGTTGGGGGTTCTTTGTTCTGGTGTTGATGTTTATCTTGTTTTTGTCAGGAGGAGTTTGCTTTTGCTCATTTTGGGTTGTGGTAAGTCCTTTCTCTTCTATTTGATTGTTGAATCGTTGTTTTTTCGTGGGTTCTTTGTTCTGGTATTGATGTTTATCTTGTTTTTGTCAGGGGGAGTTTGTTTTTTCTGAGTTTGGGCTGTGGTAAGTTTTTTCTCTTATCTTTGATTGTTGAATTGTTGTTTTTTTGTGGGTTCTTCATTATGCTTCGGATTTTGTATATGTTGTTTCAATTTTTTATTTGCTAGAGGGAAGTTGTCTTGTGCTCCATTATGGGTTCTGGTAAGTTTTTTTAATCCTTGTTTTGCTGATTCTTTGATGTCTCTCTGTTGTGGGATCTTTTCATTTTGTTGTTTTGATATGATGCTAATTTTTGTTTTTGTTTTGGTTTGAAACCAATTTTTTCTTGCTTTGTTTTGTGTACTATGTGGTTGTTTTTCCCCAAAATGGTGTTTTACCATTTGTGGGTATGTTGAGTTGAATGTTATTGTTGTTCTTGATTTTCTCCTGTGGCTTAATTTGTACTTACAGCGGGTGAAAGTTGTCTATGTTTCATTTCTTTAATGGTGAGAGCTTTCTTTTTTGATGCTTTGATATAGTTTTGGGGGTTCTTCATTTGTATGGTGTGTGCTTTATTTGATGCTCAATTGTGTTTTTTGTTTTTTATTTGAAACCAAGCTTTTTAGATTCTATCTTTCCGTTCAAATGCTTATTTACTCCTTTATGTCAATGCATGTAGAAAAATCTCCTTTTTTATTCTAAAAATGATAACAACTATAAGATAGGTAAATTGTCTAGTTTAAGATTTTAGGAAGGGTCTAATGTAGATAGTGTGTTTGGGAGATAAGTTGATATTCTGAACTCAACTGCATGCTTTCTTATTCATTTTTCCTGGTATTGTAAGGAAATTAATCCTTTATGTTTCTCATTTTAACTTTGATTGCTTGGTTTTTTATGTTTGGTGATCTAGAACTACCAAAGCATTCTCTTTTCAGAGGATAACCATTTGATAATGCTTTCTGGTTCACCCACTTTTGTGAATTAAGGTGCTTTTGGAGATTGCATGAAAACATTAACCAATTATGATTATCGACTTGATTTCTTTCATCTTATTCTATTCTTAATTAACTTGAAAGTTGTTGTCTTATACATGTAGTGATGCATCATGGCTGCTGCCAAAGTAGTTATAACGTACAAGCGAAGAAGGGTTCTACCAGAGGATTTTATTCCTCAAGGAAATGATCACCCTAATATTGCTCAGGATCCACTAGTTGAGGTTGCAATTACTAATGCCTCAATCGTATCAGTGGCTGAAGGAAATAAGGCTGAGAATCCTCGAGAAGATTCAGAGGTAAAAATTTATTTATATATGTTTAAACTTGAAATTCTAGTATTCGTCCTTGCAAAATATTTCCAGCATAAATGATAATCAATCAGTAAAATGGGCTTGTTTTGTCTACTTGTGAAGTGGTTAATTTCTCCAAGATGAGAGTCAGGAAATAATTGCTGCTTCTTACCAATCACTTTCCATCTATATTGGACTATCCGAAAAAGTTTGCAAAGTGTCTCACTCATTGTTGTATCTCGAGTTGGTCAAATTAATTATTTTTATCTTATTTCAGATTTTGGTGATTTTATGCTTTCTTGCACTTGGATTTTGGTACACGTTCCATGTTCTTGCTTGCCTAAAAAAGATTTTTGCACTCACTCAATAATTGAAAGAGACATAATTGAATAACCTTTTGAAGTTTCTGTATTTAATTCTTTTTCTAAGATTAAAAAGCTCTAATGAGGTTTATACACTTGAAAAAGCTTTCTTATGTCTTCCTGGTGTATTAGTTTGCTCAAAAGTTTGTTTTACTATCCATGCCATTGTTTAGTTTTTGAAAAATTCGATAGTTATTATGATTTGGAGGTTATCGTTTTCTAAATTTGGCTATTATAAGTTTTGGATGTAAGCATTGTTGTACTAATAAGATGGAGTCAATTTTTAATATCTGTTTCCAAATGTCCTTAGCCTCCAGAGAGTTTGACTCTATACATTTTTTTTCTCACATTTATGATTAGTCATTTGACACAAAGATATGTATTGTTGATAACAATTTCTATATTTTTATTTCTTTTCACTTAATGTACTTTTCCGTCTTCTGAATCAGGGTCCGGAAGGGAAGAGGATTTGCATTGTTTCCGACCAAGAGTCAAGTAGAGCTGAGGAACAAAATGCTTCCATGCAGGAAAATAAGGTGATATCTAACTTGCATGTAGTTTCAGAGGGAGCTCCCGGCAAAGTCATAAGTGAGGAAGCACCAGAGGACCGGCCTTTTACCAATTTGAATGGTGAAGGAATGTTATATGGTGTCCAAGAAGGCTCAGGTTCCTATGCAAACCCTAGTGCGATATTTGATTATAAATTTGTAGAGGTTTGTCCAACAATTTCATCTTTGGATTCTAATATTGTTCTTAAACCAGATCTAGTCAGCAAGGAAGGAAATCATAGCCATCAAAACATTACCACTATTGCATTAGAGGCATTAGAGGCAAGGTCTGGTTTTCTTATTAAAGGCAGTACTAGCCATTCAAGGATCTATTCTATGAAAAGAAAGTTGACATCACCGGTAATAAGTTTTTGCCGAAGATCAAAGAAGAAGAATAATGATAATGCACCAGAAGCACAAAGGGAAAACTCTCTATTGCCCTTTGTAGTTAATTCAACTACTTCTGTAATTGCCCATGAGGTAATGTGTTCTGAGAACTCTTCGGTGCAGGCTTTAGAGAATCCGAGTCCTTTGCAGAAGAATAATGATAATTCACTAGAAGCACAAAGGGAAAACTCTCTATTGCCCGTTGTAGTTAATTCAGCTGCTTCTGTTGCTGCCCATGAGGCAATGTCTTCAAAGAACTCTTCAGTGCAGGCTTTAGAGAATCAGAGTCCTTTGCAAAAGATTATTAATAGTGGGAATTCCTACAGCTCATGTCAAGAAGAAGTAGGTTATCTATTTTGAAATACCTTATGCATATGTTGTTCTTTTTTATTACATGATAATGTGCTTACTAGTTAATCATAAGGCGTTGTTGCATATTTTCTACTGACATGTATTTTACCATGAAAATCTATTTCTGGAACCTCTTTAGCTAGCTTTAGTTTTTTATTTGGAGAAATGCATGGGTACTTGAGTTTCAAAATGTAATACAAGAAATGGCATATTTCTAGGGTTTAGGTATAGCACATTAGGTTCTATTTGGGACTCATATTACATTAGCTTTGGCCAATTTTAGAAATGAAGGAAAGTTAGATAGGCTGCTGAAGTAACTTCTGGTTCTTATTTTCCTATTGCTAGCATTACAAGTCTTAAAGATCTATAAAGAACATGAAAGTTATTGCACAACTTATTGAAGTGAAAGGAGCATGTAACTTCCATGGAGTTTTCTCCTTGTGCTATTTGGGATATTGTAGAACTTTCTACCTTGCACTCTGAGCGTTGTGCTCTACACCTCAATAAACCTCAAAATTTTCATAAATCATATTGTTGCTTACTGAAAGTTTACCGGTAAAGATTTACTACGAACATGCAAAGCTCATGTTTCCATACTTGAAATCAAAATTCTTTATATAGAAAATCCCAATTGGAGTAAGAGTAAGAGGAGAACCTATCATTGGCATGTTTAATGGCATACAATGTTTTCTGATCAATATCTTTAACTTTTAGATAGGTGAAATTCATTGGGATAGCAGCTAAGTTGGTCAATGTCTTGGAGTTTATCCTTTCTTCATTATAATAGCATGAGGTGGGTCTATTCATGAGTCTAACCTACATATATGAGGGCACGTTTGAATGTGTAAATATGCAACATGCATTCCTTTTTCATGGTCAGATTGCCTTCAAGTCTCTTTTGCTGGTTGCCTTGTTCAATCCATTACTTAATGCTTAATGGTTACTAGGTTAAACATATGAGTTTTCTTGCATGGTTCTAATGCATGTGAAATTATTTACAACTACGTTTGAAAGAACTACTACAAGGTAAAAGACTTCCAAGCTTCGAGTGCTTTACTGGTTGACGTTACTATGCCATTTTTCATAGATCCCCAAGAAAGATAACATCTTTGCTGTTTGATACTGTTTTCTTTGACATAAACTTCATGACTACCCAGAAAAAGAGACTTTCGTTGTAGCTTAGGAGGATAGATAATATTGACCCATCTAGATTATACATTTTTCCTAAGCCCATAATGTCGTCAAATTGGCTGGTTCTTTAGTGCAAGTAAGAGCTCACTGATCAACATCATATAAAACTTGTGTGGTTCGATACTTTTCAACACAGACGGTTTCCACTACATGCAATTAGGAGAGTTTGGTAGATATTTCTCTATGTGATTTTTGCCCTGAAATAGTTTATTTATATAGATTTAATACCATACACCTTTGGTGCTTCTGCCTAATATTCATAGTAGATGGGATTTAATGCATGTCCGTGGTTAGTTGATAGGGCTGGTTTTTGCCTTACCTACTAACTTAAAAATTAACTGCTATGGAATGTTGAAAGTAAAACACATTTTCTTTTTCAAATAGGGACAAGTGTGATAAGTAGTTCATAAGGATGCTTTCTGCTGTAAACACATTCTCTTTAAAATGAAGCTGTAATTTTGCATTGAATTGTCAAGTCTTGCTCTTTTATTCTATGAATCTCAACCTTTTTTATTTTTTTAGGTGAGTCCGAATAAATTATCATTTGCTTCCATATTTGGAATTACGACGAGAATGTTTATGCAAGGTTATACTACTTGGTATTGATGTTAATGCTTGATCTTTGCTAAATAGGAAAAATGAGGAAAGGGGAAGTAGTTTGTTAGTCTTAAATGTAGCTTTGGATTACTATAGAAGCAGATAAATACATACTCTTATTGGTACTCCTTTTAGATTCTTGATCATATGAAACTGCACTCTTTAATTATTTTAATGGAGTACCTATTAGACATTTCCTTTTTAGTCCTTATGTTGTTGACATGTGCCATGTGAACTTTGGCAAATTCTTGCTAGTAACTGAATTTTTGGTTGGAATATTTACCTGCTTGAAGTGTTAATCAATTGTTGATATTTTTACAGGTCATCGGCAAGGAAGCAAACAATACACCTGCTTGCACTAGTTTGGTACTTGAGATTGGGAGGTGAGCACAATGAAATGTCTTTTAAATCCTTGAGTTAGAGTATAATGTTTTTTTTAAAAAAAAATATTTTTCTAAGTAAGTTTGAAAATAATGTGATATCATAACTTTATTTCATTTCAATAGTTTCAAGCAAGCAGAGAAAGAGCTGGGAAGTACATCGAAGGACAATCCATCTACTGTAGAAGAAGTACTTCCTCAAGATTCTGGCTCTAATGGCTCTTCTTTGCAGACTAAGATTGGTGGAGAATTTAGAGAAACTTCAATCGATACAGGGAACTCATTAAATGATGCCAAGGAAGGCCCTTCTCACGAGCTAGTGTTACCAATTCATTCCAATAGTTTGAAGCAAGTAGAGAAAAAGTATAATTGGTCTACTGTAGAAGTACTTCCTCAAAATTCTGGCTCTAATGGCTCTTCTTTGCAAACTAACATTGGCGAAGAATTTAGAGAAACTCTAATAGGTACAGGGGACTCATCAAATAATGCCAAGGAAGGCCCTTCTCATGAGCCAGTGTTACCAACTTATGAATCTGCAGCTAAAAAATCTCAAAGCTCCGGTGATGATGGCCTGAACACTGTGACTGGTGAGAACCTGGTATCAAAAGACCTTTTTGTTCCTCCACCTGGTATGGATTATGTATCACTTTGAGAGTACATTTATCAAACATGTAACTTGTATGGAGCCTTTGCATTGTTTATATTTTATTATAGTTTTTCAATTGGTTGTTTCTAATGCTTTTATTTATAATGGTTCAAAATATAGATTCTCTTGTCGGAGTGGAATACAGTACAGTACTGGAACCGGGTCAAAAAGTGCATCATATTTGTAATTTGTCAGAGACAAAGAGCGGAAATCCTACTGTAGATTTATCTGAGGTTTCTGTGATGGACAAGGGTCTGGAACCAATCCAAGAGAGAATCGGGGAGAAACACTCTAAGGTGGCACGGAAACTAGAAATTTCATTATCAACTAAGGGAGCTTTTGGAACAAAAAAACCTACTTCAAATTTTTCTGAGGTTTCTGTGATGGAGAAGGGTCAGAAACCAATCCATGAGAGAAACGGGGAGAAACATTCATCTGAGCTGGAAGGAAAACTAGAAAAGTGTTCATTAACTGAGGGAGTTGTTGCAGCAAAAAATAACAAGGGAGATTTGTATGAGGTTTCTGTGACAGACAAGGGCCTGGAACCAATCCAGGAGAGGATCAAGGAGAACCATTCATCTCAACTGGCACGAAAACTAGAAAATTGTTCATCATCTAAGGGACTTGTTGGAGCAAAAAATATCACTTCTATGAAATCCTCTCCAGTATTAGCATTACGAGATAAATGCCTCCAGGTTGGTATGATGTTGCATTTTTCTTACTAGCTTTCTACCTAATGACATTTTCCTAGATCTATTTATTATATCATATTTAAAATTCATTAATTGTGTCCTTGATAAACAAGAGTACTAAGTAACAGGCTTTGTTGTAATTCTCTATTTCAGCTTTCTCCAGAGGGTGGTAAAGCTGATGGAAAGTCATGTGAAAAAGTGATTACTCGTGCTGATTCTAGAGGAAAATCATTGAGGTTGCTGCCAAACACAAGCCATGACAAAGCTGCAAAAGCTAAGTCCTCACGCTTTCTTCCTCCATCCCTGCCCGTGGAACCAATGGTAGATAGTCATGCCGGTAGTTCCTCCAAATCCCAACTGCTAAATCTTGGCATTCAATCAAGAGCCTTGGGTCAAGAAGGAAGACGTCCTAAACAGGTGACTACTCGTGCTGATTCTGGAGGAAAATCATTGAGGATGCAGCCAAACACAAACCATGGAAAAGTTACAGAAGCTAAGTCCTCACGCTTTCTTTCTTTATCCCTACCTGTGGAACCAATGACAGATAGTCATGCTGGTAGTTCCTCCAAACCTCAAATGCCAAATCTTGGCATTCAATCAGGAGCCTTGGGTCAAGAAAGAACGCACCCTGAACATGTGATTGCTTGTGCTGGTTCTTTAGGAAAATCATTGAGGATGATGCCAAACACAAGCCACGGTAAAGCTGCAGAAGCTAACTCCTCATGCTTTCTTCCTCAGTCTCTGCCCGTGGATCCAATAGTAAATAGTCATGCTAGCAGTTTCTCCAAGCCTCAGCTGCCAAATCTTGACATTCAATCAAGAGCCTTGGGTCAAGAAGGAATGTCTCCTAAACAGGCATCAGCTCTTGCATGGCAAAGGATGGTACTTAATAGCATTGCCAATAGAGGAAGAGCCGTCAGTGGAAATACAAGTAACCTTGTTTCTCGGTTTGATCTTCCAACTGCCTGGTCAGAAGATGAGCTAGACTCTCTTTGGATTGGTGTGAGGAGGTATGGAAGAGGCAATTGGGATGCCATGTTGAGGGATTCGCGATTGCACTTTATCTCACGTAGGACTCCAAAGGATTTGGCGGAGCAGTGGGACATGGAACAGACTAAGCTTTTTGTTATACCACCTTTTATCCCCGCAACATCTCAGGTAAGACCCAGTACTTTCTTGGACAACTATAAGGATAGCTTTCAGAATCCAAATAAAGGGAAACAAAATACAACGAACAATATTCAAATTTCTCTTGGAGATTCATCTTCCCAGCAAAGGGATAATTACGGGAAGAGATCAATCTTCAATTATGTCACTACTCCGAGCAATCTTTCTAGACAACTTCAGAACCCTGTTGCAAATACAAGGACCATGTATCCCTTGAATAGCATCCATAAAACACCTATGATTGAAATCCATTCAACACCAGCGGTTGGACCTTCTCACAGCAAAAATCCTACAATCTCCACAGATGGAAATTTGCCTCACTGGCTTAAAGAGGTAGTTTCTCTCCTTCCTAGGCCTTTTCCAAACACCACTCTGCCCGCAGGTACTAGCTCTGTACATTATGGTGAAATGCCTTGGGTTACTCAACCTTTTCTGGATCCTAGTGGAACTCATCAAGAATCAATAAATAAGGCAACCATAATTCCTGGACTTCCTCAGAGTTACATGCTTCCAAGTGGTAGCAGAACTGATCGTGTCAATCTTCCACCACCTGCAACAGGACGTGACAATGCTGAACACCCTGAGAAGCAAGCAAGAAACAAGGGCGTGATCGTCATCAACAGTGATGCCTCTTCTGAGGAAACTGTCTCCGATGATCGCGGTGCTAAACCTTAGCTTTAGCTGGAAGTTTTTGGTGACTAGCTGGCTTTAATGATTTAAGTTGTGAGTTAAAGATTCTGCAGCTGTTCTTAGATTTTTCAAGTAGACTCAAGGTGTGAAAAGTATTTAGGGCTAAGAATAATTTATATAATCGGTGGCATCTTGACATTGATTACCCTTTGTTGTATTAGACTCTGTGGATGTTTTCTTTTGATAATCATAACTAGGTAATTTGATGCCAAAATTTGGAGTTTTCTGTTAGATTTACGGACTAGAGAAATAGTTGTATGAACCCTTTTTAGGATACATAATTTTATGTCTTATGGATGAACTTGTTTGTTGATTAGTAGATAGGTATTAAACTTAACAGAACACCTATAGGTATTTGACCATTGAATTATAGGTACAGGTAAGCATAACAAACATACATATATAACCTGTGTTCTAGGTACATATTAATGTAGATTAAGTTTCTTTTATAAGATTTTAATAGATCATATATGGTATATTTTATTTGTTCCGTAAGTACATGATAAACCCTCTATATATATGTATTGCATTATGTATTTGATTATTGAAATGCATGTTAAACACCAGTTTGCTGCTACTGGTATTGATTTTCTTGGCGGAGACATTTTTTTTCCAATTAGTGTTGTTGGATCTCGGTTACATAACTTTGTGTTTGGTTGCCTTATGTAAGATTTTGGTTATATAACTTTCTGTTTGTTTACCTTATGTGTAACTTACGAGATACGTTTCAATTTATTAGTTTTCATAAATATGCCAGAATGAGTACTGTATCTTTGTTCAATTCTATTAATGATTTCTTATTTTATGTGCGTTTTAATTTATTGAGCGATAATTAAAACTTTAATCATAGTTTAATTTTGATTTTGATGCCTATAATGTTGGTCAATGTTCTCGAATTTTAATGGAATTGATGCTTTTCTTTCCGCTTGTATTTCAATAGTTGGGACATTGGCGCTGAAATTAAATGAATATTGGAATTTTCAAAAAGAAAAAAAAAGAAAAGGAAAAACTTCATAGGGCCTGTTTGGGAACTAAAGAAATTTCAAAGGTTGGAACTATAAATCATGAAAGCGACGTCGTTAGTACGAGATGCTCAGCTCTACAGCAAAACATCTTGGCCTTCTTCACGTTTACCTTATCTCTCTCTCTCTCTCTCTACATAACCGCAAGAACAAGAATATGAACGGTCTAATATCGACGTCTCTTTGCAAAAGCTGTACAATTTTTAAGCATCCTTCAATCTACTGGCAGCTTAGGGATCATTGCGGATTAAATTCTAGGTTTCCGTATTCAAGATTCAGAGTTCAAGCGAGTGCAAATGAGTTAGATAAAAAGGTTGCTGTGAAAAAGTCCACAGAAGAAGAAATTCAAGAGCTGGAACAAGAAGTTGAAGAAAAAATCCAGAATTTATCAAGTGGGAAATCGGCGGCGGTATCTACTGCTACTGCTCCACTTGATAAGGACCTTAAAAAGGTGAGAAAAATCAGCTCTTCTTTTTTTAAATTATCTTTGCAATATCCTGTTTGCCAATGAGTTTATATGCTCGAACTTGTCTTGTAAACGCGTTGCATAAGTTGCCGAATCTTACTGGTAATTGAGTAGAGCCTTGCCTGTCTGTCTGTCTGTCTGTTAAAGAGGAAAAACATTCCACCTTTTTATCCACTCTAATCCGTTAAATATTGCTTAGAATACATATTGCTAGTATGAATCTTTGAGAGTTGCATGCGTTTCTTAAAATAAAATTTAAAAAAATGACAGAACTGCCGGAGAAGTCTATACTCAGCTCCGCCCGTCCCATAAGGATAGCTTACTTTTATTTGCCTAGTTTTGATGGGATGGTTTGGAGAGGAGAGAAGAGAAGAGAAAGGGAGAGAAATGAAATTTAGATGTGTTGTTTTTACTTGTTTTTTAGATAGCTTACTTCTATTTGCCTAGTTTGGATGGGATGATTTGTAGGGAAGACAAGAGAAAGGGAGAGAATGAAATTTAGATGTGTTGTTTGGGAGCTTTTTGGGGAAAGAAAGGGGGAGTAGTGGGAGGGAGAAATCCTCTCATTTCTCTCCAAATTCTTTCTTCCCACATGAGGGATGAAGACCTAGTTTGGGAGTTTAGCAAGGGAGAGAAATAGAAGGGAAAAGAAGAGAAGAGAAAAAAAGAAGATGAGGTGATTTATTCATATGTTATTTGAGTGCAACAGAAGTGGGAAGGAGTGTTCCTTTTTTTATTTGGGAGTTAGGAGAGAAGTGAGAGGAAGAGATTTGGTGAAAAGTTATTTACACAATTAACCTCTTAGATACAAGAGAAGGATGGGACATGATTGGAATTAAAATTTATAACAAAAGCTTTCAGTGGGTATTTTAGGCATTTGCAAATTTTTTACTAAAGTTCAAACTTTCTTTCCATTTCATCTCAATTTTGGGAAGAAGTAAAGGAATTTTATCCTCCCACTTCTCTCCTTTTCTTTCCCTTTCTATCCTTAAAAAAACTCTCAAACAAGTGTAAAATATCTATTTATTTCTATTTCTCTTCTCCTTTCTTCAAATCACTTCTCCCAAACTAAGCGGAAGGGGAAAGAAAGTGGTGAGGGATTTTTAAGTAAAACTTTTAGAACACCCCAAATGCCCATTGACTTGTATGGAGAAAGAAATTTTAATGATATCCACGCCCTCCTATAAAATAGCTCATCATAAAGGTCATTTATGCAAAGAGACTTATCATCATATCATTTCCTTCCACTTCTCTCCTAACTTCCAAATGAAAAAAGAACATTTCTTTTCTCTTCCATCCAAAACTCTCAAACAATATTTGAATAAATCACCTCACTTTCTTTTCTCTTCTCTCATCTTTTCTTTTTCTTCTCTCCTAAACTCCCAAACTAGGCCTAAAGAAGGGTGCTGGATATTTCCGGGGTCACCCATCCTAGTTCTATTTGCACATGGATTTTAGAAAGAAAGTTAAACTAATAAATTTACTGATTTTTCTTTATGGTTTCACAATTCTGGTTCTAGTTCTAAATGGTTCCCGTCTTTTGGATTGTTCAAAATTACATATTGAAACGGGTTTGGTTTCTTGGTTTAACGGGGTTTCCGATCCAATTTTCTAACCCGTTATACAAAATTGCAAGATTGGATTAAAAATGAAAAGAACAGTAAAACTACAATAATGTAATCGTAAAATTTATATAATTGGAAATTTATAAAATCGTGAAACTGTCAAACTTGAACTGTGAATTCAAAAACTTGAACTGCAAACTGTAACAATGAAATATAAAAATCATCAATTTAAACCGTGAAATCTGAAAACCAGAACAGCAATTTACGAAAACTAGAAATGCAAAATCGTAAAATTGGAACCATAAAACTGCTAATTTGAGACCGTGAATTTAGAAAACTGAACTCCAAAATTGGAACTGTGAAATAGTAGCTGTGAAATCGGAAAACCCGAATTGCAAAACAGCAAAAAACCAAAAAAACAAATTTGTGAAAACTAGAATTGCAAAATCGTAAATTGGAACCATAAAACTGCTAATTCGGGACCGTGAATTTAGGAAATCTGGACTCCAAAATTGGAACCATGAAATCAGGAAAATCGAAAAATCACCAAACTGAAACTATGAAATCTGAAAAATGGAATTGCAAAACTGCAAAAACTGCAATTGCAAAATCATGAAAGCGGGAATCATAAAACCGCCGAATAGGAACTGTGAATTCCAAAGATCTAAATTGCAAAATTGAAACCTTGAAATTGGAAAGACGGATTGAAATATTGCAAAGCTTAACAATGAAATCGGAATACCAGAACAGCAAAATTGCGAAATGGGAACTATAAAATCGTCAAATCGGAACATTGGATTTGAAAACCTGAACTCCAAAACTGGATTCGTGAAATCAGGAAATTTGTAATAAAAAAACTGCCAATTGAAAGTGTAAAATAAAAATAAAAAAAATCGAAACCCCTTAAAACCAGAATTGCAAAATCATGAATTCAAAAAAAATAAAAATCCTAAAGCGGCAAAAACTTGACTTAAAAGTTTTAATAAAAGGATATGAGCTTAAATTCCAACAGTTTGATTAATTTGACCATTAAATTTTAACAAGCTAAACAATTTAACCGATAAAAAAAGGTAGTTTTAATTTTCTTTTAATTGGAACATTTGGAACCAACTGTTCCGGTTCTTTCATTTAAAAAACAGTTATGGTCCCAGTTTTGGTTTCAAGTAGGAATTGGAACTAGAACGGGAACCTTCAAACCAGAACTACCAGTTCGGTTTAGCAGTTCTGGTTCTAATTTGGCCAGGTCTACCTTCATTTATACTAAATAACATTGTCTTTTTCATTATGAAATTTTACAAGTTTTTTTTTAAAAAAATTTTTATTATAGAAATTTTACAAGTTTAGGCATGAAGTTATCAAAATGGTACGAGCTTTATTAATATTCATTTTGGAAATAGAGATATGGAAAAAGCGAGTATCTTTGTGGGACTAAGGGAGTATTATTTTTCAGTTAATGGTTGGTTTTAGACACCACCCCCCCCCCACCCCCCCTCCCCCCAAAGAAAAGTTAATGGTTGGAAACACGAATAATGAGTCAGCATAAGAGAAAGCTCAAGAACTAATTGGGTACTGGGCAAAAGTCTTATGGGATCAAACCCAAACCAGAAAATCCACATTAGGTTATCTGTTAGCCCAGCTGAACTTGGAAAGGCTTAAAGGGCTTAAAAAATCCATTTATAGAAATGAGTGGGCCCCACTGGTTGGGAACCACAAGAAAGCTTTAGAACTACTCCCTCCCTTTGTTTCTACTTGTCACATTTCCAACATCACACTCTTTAAGAAAATATAAAATTTTAGATGTTTATTTTTGTATGGACTAGAATGCCCTTTAATTTAATCTCTTTCCTCGTTATTACTTCTACCGACAACTTTTCATGTTATAAGAATTAAAAATTGTTCAATTTTGGTTTTTTTTATGGAAGGGTATTATGGAAAAAGTGAGTTACTATAGATAAAGAAGGGAAGATATGGTTGGCGCCAAATGATGGATTTTGATTGCTGAACACCTAATCCAAGATTTGGAAAAATAGATAACAAGTAATGGAGGAGGCATACACCACCCCCCCCCCCCCCCACCCCCAAATGATGGATTCAATCGCTGAACACCTAATACAAGATGTGCAAAACAGAGACAAGTTGTAGAGGAGGGTGAGAAAACCCAAAAAGACTCCAATGCTCAAGTTAGCAAGAGTTCTCACAAGTGTAGAATATGGTGAAGAGTGGATAGCATGTACTTTGACATAATAATTTCATACCTTTTACAAGGGGAAAACCCCAAAGAGGGTTTCAGACATCTGATATGGGATTTCTGTAAATGAATTGTTTGAGCCCTTTGATCCTTTTAAAGTTCTGTTGGGCTGACACATAATATGATGTGGATTTTCTGGCTTGGGCCTTGTGCCGCAAGATTTTTGCCAGTACATAATTAGTTCTTGGGCTTTCTCTTATGACGATGGGCTGATCCCATCGCTGGAGTAACTGAAAGGAATATGATTGTTGGAAATATACGCAGATATAAGATATGACTAGAACACAGTTAAAGAACAATTGTTGGAATCTCGTACCTATGACTTTCTGGGTAGCGGAATTTCTTTGTAGTTGGTAAAGTCTGTTTACTTGTTTGGAGTCATCCTTGGGCTTGAATTAAGATAGGAAATGGCAAGTTAATATTTCTGGAAAAGGAATGTAAGTTGAGGAGCAAAATCTTCAGTACAGTGTTTTGCAAAGTGGTTAGTTGGTAACTAAGATCTGGTGCTGGCTATGAATTTTTCTGTAGGGTTTCAAGAAAGATTATCATCTGATGAATCTTTTGTAGATTTGCGGTTTCACAGTTTCATCCAGTTTACAGCTCTTTCTGAACAGGATAGGTCTCAATAATTCAATCCTTCTTTTCTTGAAATCTTTCAGATTAAAATTGTATTAAACTTGGATTTTGTGTATGATAGTTCATTTTTGGTATATGGCAGGTTGTGCAAAAGACTGCTGCTACATTTGCGCCTAGGGCTTCTGTAGCTTCCAAAAATCCTGCTGTACCTGGAACTGCATTATATACTGTTTTCGAAGTGCAAGGTTATGTCTCAATGTTGCTAGGTGGAGCTCTCTCATTCAATCTTATATTCCCTTCAAATGAGCCAGACATATGGAGGCTAATGGGGATGTGGTCCATCTGGATGTTCAGTAAGCAATGCTTGCCATAAAGTGGATTGATTTTATCTGCTTGTCAGATCTCCTATTTCTTATGCATTTCTTGGATTGTTTATATGAGATGTAGATTCTGTTTGATTTACTCTCCTAGATTCTATCACTTATAAGATGAGTGTTTATGATATTCTTGCAGCAGCTTCTAAACATCTTATTGATGAATCTGATTTTTCCCTATCTTTACTAAGATGCCTTCTTGTTGCGTGATATATACTGAGAGAACCAGAGTTGACTGTTTTTATTAAAAAGGAACATTTCATGCTATTGCAGCTATTCCATCTCTACGCGCACGAGACTGCTCAAAAAATGAGAAAGAAGCTCTCAATTATCTCTTTCTCCTGGTCCCATTGCTGAATATTATAATCCCCTTCTTCTGGAAATCATTTGCAGTTGTTTGGTCAGCAGATACCGTAGCCTTTTTTGCTATGTATGCATGGAAGGTAAAATTGTTTTGCATTGCAGGCATTTGTTTGGCTTTTCATCCTTCTTCTTGTTATTAATCCCTGTTTTATACAGTTGGGATGGCTCCAACAAGCGGAGAGAGAATAGTTTGAAATGGCTGGGTTGGCTCTTCTGGATTTAAAATAATATGCCCATCACCGGAGGGAGTGGTAATTTTGAGAGCTAATGGTCAAGACTAGGGTAGATAGTGAAGAAGAAACATCTCAAGGTTTCGTGTACAAAAATTCCATTTTACCTTGTCTGGTCAAGATGGAATTGCTCAGCTAAATCAGAGTTGTAAATAGAAATTCATGTCAAACTCAAACAATTGTATACACATGCTTCTTTCGACATTTGAAGTGTGCTTCTTTGTTGTAGATAATACAATAACTTTTGTACTTTGCTTTTTGCTACAATAAATCTTCCCGGAAAATCAAGCAATGCTTCTTCTAGGTGCATTGTGCTCTAAAATGTTTACAGAGAAATCCCTTATTGTTATATGGTGGGTGCCATAGGACTACAATGTCTCCATTTGACATTAACGTTAGAGCAGTAACTAAAACTGATTCATTTAAAATTTTTGATCCAGAAATGACGAGTAAAAGATTCTTTCTTTTCCCCCCATTTTTTTTTTTTTTTCTTTACATCTGACTTGAAGAGTGTAGAATTGGTTGAAGGAGATAGAAATGCATGAGGAGAAAAGGAATTTTAAATGGTCACAAAACCCTGGTCGGTCATTCTCGTGTCCCATACAATTGTTTAGAAGGGAATTCAATACATGTCAGGTAAGTGCTTCAGTTTAGGTTTTTCTTTTTCCTGGAAATCTTAAACATTCAAATCAAGCTTCCGATTTCATAATTATTGGCTTTGCGTGTTATTGCGCTCGCAATATTGAAAATAGTGATGAATGATGGACCAGCACATCTCGTTTATTTAAGCTGGCCAGGCCCATTAGTTAAAGGGGAAGACGTTTTAGGAATGAAACCTGATTACAAAGGTTAGAGGGTTAGAAAAGTTTAATTCTTAAATCCCACATCAATCGAGAAACTAAAATACTTATTTTGGTATACTATAAAAATGTATTGATTACATTTATGAGTTAAAGCTAATTTTTACCATATAATTACTCTGTTAAAACTACTCTCTGACTTAAGCATTGGAGGTAAAACGAGTTTAATCCCTCCCGCCCTTTGTCAGGATACTCCGTTGGTGATTAGAATTCATCAATTGGTACCACAGCTTCTTCTTCGGGATTTGGTCTAGCTTCTTTACAAACAATGTTGGCACAATCTTCTACTCCTGTTGCAATTACTCCATTCCTTCCTCTAGCATCAAAATTTGTTTCCCAACCACATTTCACTATCCCTGCTTTTCCATCACCAACTGTTCCTCCATTCGCCATGCCTAGAGAACCCTCTTTCCGACGACAATCTGCCACTAGTGCCACCATAAATGATTTGGTCAACCAAGTTATTGGGCAGTTGACGTTTGTTGCTCCTACGCTTGCCATAGACACAGTTGGGATTTTTTGCAAAACAATCCTCTTATTGACGCTTATGCCAATGGATACGATTACGTTAGACAAAAGCGAGAGTTGGAGAATGAAGTCAATGATGTACAAGCTCCAAAAAGGACTAAGCCGCGGGATGTTAAACCAAGAGTAAGTGTTCAAGATCATCTCGGCCTTCAACATACGAATTCAAGTTGTTACGATTATACTCCTCTACGTGTTTCTAGAACTGAGATCCTTCGTAAGGTTGAATTCTTGAGAATTTTTCGCCTGTCAGTCAAGATGATGTCTCCTCTTGATAAACGAAATCGTGCTACATTTTGTCAATTTCATCAGGATCACGGTCATGATATGGAACATTGCAATGAACTTAAAAAGGAAATAGAGAGTTCAATCAAGCGGGGGTTTGTTAAAAGAATTTATTGATGATGTTTCAAAGAAGCGGAAATTTGGAGTCTTTCAGGAAATCACTTCCTATTGCGGAGGACAAGAAGGCAACTAAACCTTATTCAAGTTTTGGAAAAATGAAAGTCATTAATGTTACTCAAGATGTTCTTCCTACTACATCTCGAAAACGTTCAAGGGAAGGACCATTTGATGATCCATTGGTGGTAACCATGTCAATTAATCATTGCATGGTCAAGCGTATGCTAATTGATACTGGCAATTCCGCCAATATTCATTTTAAAAATGCATTTTTACAAATGGAAGTTTCCTGGTCTCAAGTAATGCCATACATTATACCCTTAGTGGGATTCACAAGACAAACAATCCATTCTTAAGGAAAAAATTTGTTTGCCTGTGAATGTGGAACACTGCATGTATGGTAGAATTTCTCATTGTTTTTGCTCCATCTTCGTATAATTGCATTTTGGGAAAATCAGCACTCAATCAGTTGAGAGCCAAGATGGTCACTTGTGATCCGTGTATGGAAGTTTTTTATGGAAGAGAAACTCATGTTATCTACAGAGATCGTCAAGCAGCTCAGGAATATTATTTCACTATGGTGAAAGAAGTTGAGAACAAGGAAGAAGAAAACGAAGAAGAGGCAAAGATCCCAAAGAAAGAACAAGAAAGGAAGTATGAATTCTTTGTTCCAGATACTTATTTTCTTGAAAGAACGGTTAAAATAAGGAAGGACTTTCCTATTGATTTACGTATGAAGATGTCTAAAGTTATGGTTGAGTTTAAAATATATTTGCATGGAATTCAGATGACTTAGGAGGCATACCCAAAGAAATAATTGAATATAAGATAGGAATTCCTGATACAGCTAAACTAGTCTTCTAGAAAAAAATGCATATTTGCTAAAGCAAGGCAGTATGCTATTACAAAAGAAGTTCAGGAATTATTGGCTGCAGGAATCATCAAGGAAATTGATTTTCCTGAATGGTTGTCCAATCCAGTGGTCGTTTCTATACCAGAAGGTGGGTTGGCACATGTGTATTGATTTCACAGATCTGAATAAAGCTATCCTAAAGAGGCATTATCTGCTTCCTCGCATCAATCAGTTGGTGGATTCAAAGCTGGTCATGAATTGCTTTAGTTCCTAAATGCTTTCAGAGGTTACCATCAAATTCCAATGGTAGAAGAAGATATGCCGAAAACTTCCTCTATTACAGAATATCGAAATTTACTGCTATACAAGAATGCCTTTTGGATTAAGAAATGCAGGAGCAGATTTTCAAGAATGAATAAATAAAGCTTTTAAGGGGCTCATCAGAGTGATTATGGAAGTATATGTTGATGACATCATTATGAAGTCCAAGAAGAGAGAATCTGCTCAGAAGATTTAAAGAAAGTCTTTACAAGGATAAGAGAAATAAGAATGAATCTCAATCCCAAAAAGTGTACCTTTAGAGTTCTATCATGAAAATATTTGGGATACTTGGTATCTAAGAGAGACATTAAAGCTAATCCGGTTAAAACCAAAGCTATATAAGATATGCCAGAGCCATAAAACATTAAGAAATGTAACGGTTGGAAGGACGGATGACATCACTTGGGCGATTCTTATCCAGAGCAAGGGAAAAGGGGCTTCCATTCTATCACAACCTCAAGAAACCTTCTAATTTTGAGTGGACAAAAGAGGCAAGCGTCGCTTTTCAGCAGCTAAAAACCTATCTTTCATCTCCCCCTTTGCTTGTAGTTCCCCTATCAAGAGTGACATTATATTTGTATATGGATATTACAGGCAAGGTTGTAAGTTCTGTATTTTGCACTTCAAGAAATAATAATATGTCTACAATTTACTACGTGAGCCATGTTTTAAATGGACCAGAAGAATGGTACGGTCCATTCGAAAAGAATCTTCTTAACTTAGTTGTCACTGCTAGGAAATTAAAACCATATTTCAAGAACATTTAATCAATGTTCTTACCAATGTACCTTTGAGATAGGCTTTGCATAAGAGTTAAGTGAATATCAAATTAACTTTTTGCCTAGAAAAACAATTTAAGATCAAGTATCAGCTGATTTTTTGGTAGAATGCACATTTCCTGATGACAATAACAAGTCACAGGATCCCCTTTCTTTATCTATAATATGGATTTTGAATATGGAAGAGTCTGCTGGAACCAGCACCAAGGTGCAGGTTTTGTCTTAGAATACCCTGAAGGACATCAATTCACTAATGCTATGAAATTCACCTTTCCCGCTCGCAATAATGAAGCTGAATATAAAGCTCTTCTTGCCGGGTTGCAAATGGCACAAAGTTTGAAGAGAACTCATTTGATGATCAGGAGCGATTCTCAAGTCGTTGTTGAAAAAACTTAAAGGGGGATTGAATAAGGTTTTTGGCTAATTAAAAACTTTTTTCACAACTAAAAAATAGAACCTCTGATTTTATTTGAAAAAGAATTTATAACTGTTTTTAATAAAATTCCTAACCAAACAAAATCTCTTTTATGAACAGGGATCAAACAATAAACATAGAAATAATGAGCAAAACACAAAAGAGAGAGACAAAGGATTTATAGTGGTTCACTCTCTCAATAGAGCTACATCCACTACCTTGAGACTTAACTCAAGGATTTCACAAATTTCACTAGTCACAAGCTTTTACAAAATACCACAATGAGGATCACCCTTCAAGGGTTTTGCACACAAAGATATCAAAATTTCAAAGGTTCACCCAAAGGGGTTTTCACAAAACCTTTGATCACAAATTAAGGTGAGAGCGTAGAGATGGAACAATATTACCAAAAAATCTTGATAAGAAAATAATACAACTTTGTGCAATGCTTCTACAAGCTTCCTTTCCTCCTTTGAAAGATGATTAATAAATGCATATGCAATGAGTTCTCTTTTTAATATGATAAAGATTGAATAATGTACTATTTAATGCTCTTAAAAGTGTTCTTAAAAGTTCTTCAACTACTGCTCATTTATGGCTGATCAATAGCCTTTTTATATGTGAACGTAAAAAAACTAGTCGTTACTGTCAGTAGCAACGATCATTTTTTTTTACAATAAAAAAAACAAACAGGACGACCGGTTTTTAAAAGTGGACATCCGACATTCTTGAAGAGTAAAAATGGGAAGACCAATTTTTCAAGCTTAAGAAAAATTCGGACGTCCCATTTTAAAAGTGGATGATCGATTGTTACTTACATCGAAATATGATGACCGATTTTTGAGTCCAAAAAATAGGACGTCCGATTTTCTAAAGGGTAAAGAAATTAGATTACCAATTTTTATACTTAAAAAATTTCGGACAACCGGTTTTCCTTTAAAATATAGATTTTCCTTCACTTTCAAAACCTGTATTCTTGAAGTAACAACTTTAGAATATGTAACACTTTTAAATCATCAAAAGTTTATCAAGAGCACTTAGTTTTTCAAGGATAATTTCTCAAAAAATGTTTCTTCTAAGGAGCTAACATAATTGATCAAAAATCAAAGAAACAAGTTAGAGAGTTTTACATAAATACCTTATAAAGCTATCCCTAACTATTATTCTTGTCTTCTAGGTCTTTAACTTGATCACTTCATCTTCATAAAGCCTTGTAGTCTTGAGTGATCTTTTTCTTCTTTGCAAATTACCCTTGAGACTCCTTTTTTGCATCTTTTGTTCTTCTTATAAAACTATTTTTATTATCACAAAGTCCAAGTTAATCATAATCAAAACATTACAAATATGCCCTTAGAGCTTATAATCTCCCCCCTTTTTTATCATGACAAACAAAGATGCAATATGATGACTATACAGAATAAAAGAACATGGTTAAGCCAAGAGAATGCTTCAATAGATCAACATTAAGAATTAAGCAAAAAAAAAAAAAATGAGAGAGAGAAAGAACTCTCCCTTTTATTTTGAAAGCAAGTCAAGGTTTGAAAATAGTTTAAGAACTTAAAGCTTCCTCTTAAGACATGCTTCACAACAAATATGGGACCAAAACATCATCAATAATACTCAAGGCCATATAAGCAACAAGGGATAATGCATAAAGCTCTGGGCCATAGAAGCATATAAGCAACAAGGCATAATGCATAAAGCTTTATACAACTCAAAGCATGTTGCCAAAAAAAGTGTCAAAATATCAAGGCAACACGAATCACGTCATCAAGACAATATCAACAAAACAATATGCATCTTACATATCAACAAAGACAACATAACTCAAGTCATCAAGACAAAACTATATGCATCATATATATCTTTCTGCCCCTTTTGTCATAACTCAAAAAGCATAAGGAATATTAAGGGATAATTGAAAAAGAACAATGGAACTCTCATCATTAAGATATTATCATGGAGTTCCAAAATAAGCAAAGAAGACAAAAGTTTCAAAACAAGACTTCATAAGCAATAGTCATAAGCAATAAGTTCCAAAAATAGTCAATAATAAAAAAGAAACAAAAGCTATGAAACTTAAGAAGTTAAATCATATGGAATGAAACATAAGCTAATTAGCTCGAAACTCCCTTTTTGTTTTTCTTTCTTCATTCCTTTGGAGATCCATACTACCTCATTTGTCTTCTTCTCTTCCTCTTACTTCTAACTTGATCACCCTTTCTTGAATATCCGATATTTTTCCATCTACGGCATTGAAATGGCTATTCATTGAGCTTGCATAGAGGCTATCATCTCCTTAAGTTGAGACATACTCTTGGATGACTGACCTTCTTTAGCTTTTTCTTGCCTCTTCTTTGGTCTCATTTCTCTTCTAAAAGTCTTCTCTTCCGGCTCTTCTTCACTTTTCTCTTCATCCACATTCATAGCTTATTTCCCCTCATTTCTTTCATCATCCTCATCACTCTCATCATTATCATCATGTCCTCTTCTCATCAACATACCTTCTTCATATCTTGATGATCCCATTCTTTTAAAGGTATATTTGTTATATACTTTTCCAACACCAATATGATCACCAACTCGAATCAAATTTAGCATAAAGTATTGGAAAACTTTAGTGAGAAGACAACCATATGGTAAAAATTTTGTAGAGGAGGTCTGAGTGACTAGCATATGTTCAATGGCAATAAATCCAAAATTCATTATTGTATGCTCATGTAATGCTAGCATAACAAAAGAGTGCATGTTTGTAATAGAAGACTTGTGACCAACATTAGGAATGATTATATTGGAGATCATGTGGTGCAATAATCTTCCATATGCATCAAGTTTATTAACATTTCTGTCATCATACCTCTTCAGAACTTCTCCTTTAGTGAATAATTCTTCATATCTTCTCTCACTGTATAGAATCTAATACCATTTTTAGGTGTTTAGAATTCTATCATCAAAAGAAATATCTCTACCACCGAACCTAGACATGACCCATTGATAAGTAATATTTCCTTGCTTTTGAACTATTCCTTTATGCAAATTAGCATAGAATCCATACATTCCATATCAGATAGATCAACTCTGTGACCTAGACCAATCTTTCTCCTTTTTCTTGTCCATTTTTCAAAGTTAGCAGCTCCTTTGACAGAGATGAACCTTTCAGTAGCACCTCTGCTACTTCCTCCTTCTTCATAGTTTTCTTCCCTTCCAACATTGGCATTCTTCACTTTCACCATTTTTTAAGTAGGAGAGTGATGGATTTTGATAGAGGGTTTTGAGAGAGAATAATCTTTGAGAGAGAGAGAGAGAATCAAATCGACGGTGAGTAGATTGAGAGAAAGAGAGAGAGAGTCGACGGTGAGGGCGGTTTCAGAGAGAAAGAGAGCGATCAGTTTTTCTTTAGAGAGAGAAATAGAAGATTTGAAGAGAGAAAGAGAGAGAGAGAGAGAGAGAGAGAGAGAGAGAGAGAGAGAGATAGAGAGTAAAACAAATGAGAGCTTTTTGATATATAAATACAGTTTTCGTCGAAAAATAGAAAACCAGTTGACTGGTTTTTGAAAGCGGTCATCTGTTTTTATAATTACAAAAGAAATCGAACGTCAGATTTTTTAAATAAATCTGATTTAGTAGTCCGAAACTCTCAGCTTTTTATGTGAAGAAAAAATCTTGAAACTTCTCAAGGAAAAGCAGACATCCGATTTTTCCAAGGCACGTCTTATTTTATGGTAAAAAAATCTCGGCTTAAAAAATGAAAAAAACTGAAACTCAAAACACACATTTTGTCATAGAATTTACCAATGCCAAGTAATAAACAACAAAAGAATGCACATTAGTCATGAATTTACCAACGCCAAGTAATTTCCTTAAATAACAAAAACGATCTTCAGAAAGAGCTTTTGTAAAAATATAAGCAATTTGATCTTCTGTGCAAATATAATAAAAAAATACATCTCCTTTGCAACACGATCTCTTATAAAATGATGTTTGATTTCAATATATTTAGTTTTTGAATGTTGCACAAGGTTTATAGAAAGATTTATTGCATTTGTGTTATCACATAAAATAGGTATGTTTTTAAAATTAAAGCCAAAATCAAGTAAAGTATTCTTCATCCAATAGTTCCTAAGTACAACAACAATTAGCTACTATATATTCTGCTTCGGCGGTTGATAAGGACACGCATGATTGCTTTTTGATGTACCAAGACACTAAGTATCCCCCAAGAATTGACAATTTCCGCTAGTACTCTTTCTTTCTACCTTACATCCGGCATAGCCCGTATCGGTGTAAGTGATAAGATCAAAACAAGATTTTTTAGAATACTATAATCCATATTCATAAGAGGATATTAAATATCTTAAAATATGCTTAACAACTATTAGATGAGATTTCTTATGGCAAGCTTGGTATCTAGCACACAAACAAACAGCAAACATAACATCAAGCCTACTAGCCATTAAATAAAGCAAGCTTCCTATCATACCTCTATACCGTTTTTCATCTACCTTTTTTATCCTTGTCGAGTTTCAATGATGAGCTCATTGGAGTTCGTATTTCTTTTGCATCGCTCATCCCAAACCTTTTGAGAAGTTCCTTTGTGTACTTCTCTTGATTGATGAGGATGCCTTCTTTGGTTTGTTTAATTTGGAGTCCAAGAAAATAGGTCAATTCTCCCATCATTCTCATTTCAAACTCCTTTTGCATTAATGAGGCAAACTCTTCACACAAACAAACATTAGTAGCTCCAAAAATAATATTATCCACATAAATTTGGACAAGTAGAAGATCATTATTACAAGAGGTTGTTGTAAAATGGGTTGTGTACACCACACCTCTTGAAAAATAATTTGAAAGGAGAAAGCTACTTAGTTTTTCATACCAAGCTCTTTTCATGTACAAAACTGGGAGGTTGTTCAACATAGACTTCCTCCTCAATATCACCATTTAAAAAACCACTTTTAATATCCATTTGGAAAAGCTTGAATCCTTTAAAACAAACAAAATCTAAAAGCATTCTTATGGATTCAAGTTTAGCAACCAGAGCAAAGGTTTCATAGAAATCTATGCCCTCTTCTTGATTAAATCCTTAGGCAAAAAGTCTAGCTTTGTTCCTTATAACTTCTCTAGATTCATTTAGTTTGTTTCTGAGAACCCATTTTGTACCAATAGTTGGGTGATCACGAGGTCTTGGGACCAAAGTCCAAACTTTGTTTCTTTCAAATTGATTAAGTTCCTCTTTCATTGCAATAATCCAAAACTCATCACATAAAGCCTCATCTTTAAACTTGGTTCAGTTTGAGATAATAAAGCAAAGTTGTCAATAAAAATACCTCTTTGTTCTTAGCCCTTGTGATACATCACCAATGATCATTCTTGGAGTATCCCTTTGGATATATCACATCTTGAGGAAGATTTTGAACTTCTTGATCATTCTCTTGTTTCTCGTCAATCTCTTCTTCTTCTTTTGCATGTTCCTCCATAGTTTGAATATGCAATGTTTGGTTGCTCAAGGAAGTATGTATGTCATCATCATCTTTCCTTTAAAAAATGTTAGATTCATCAAAGTTCACATGAATTGATTCTTCAACACATAAAGTTCTTTTCTTGTAAATCCTATAAGCTTTCTTGTTTGAAGAGTAACCAAGAAAAATTCCCTCATCAGTTTTTCTATCAAACTTTCCAAGATTGTCCTTAGTGTTTAAGATAAAGCATTTACATCCAAAAACTTTGAATAGCCAATTGAGGGAGGTTTGTTAAAAATAAGTTCAAAAGGAGTTTTCTTCCAAAAAAAAAGTCTCAAGAGAACACGATTCATTACGTAACAAGTGGTGTTAACGTCCACGGCCCAAAAATATTTTGGTAGGGAGTTTTCACAAAGCATTGATCTTACCATTTCTTGTAAAGAGCGGTTTTCCTCTCCACAACACCATTTTGTTGTGGGGTTTTAGCGACTGAAAATTGTGTGTAATACCAAAAATCATCACAGAGTTTTGTAAAATCTTGATTGTTAAATTTTCTCCCATTATGACTTCTTATAAAGATGAATTTATAATCAAAGGAGGTTTGAACGCTTTTGAAAAGTTTGACAAATTCTGCCTCATCCTTTTGGCTTGAAAACAATGTCCAAGTGAATCTTGAAAAACCATCCACTATAACAAAAACATACCTCTTACAACCAAGATAGTGGTCCTCATCAGTCAAATAAATCCATGTGAATGAGTTCTAAAGTTTTGAAGTAGAAATCATCTTCTTTGGTTTAAAAGAGGTCTTAACTTGTTTTCCAAATTTGCAAGCATCACAAAGTTTAGTTTTCTCAAAATTTAATTTTGGTAAGCCTCTAACAAGCTCTTTTGAGGAAAAACAGTTTAGTAAATCCATGCTAACATGGCCAAGCCTTCTATGCCACAAAATGCATTATCATTATGAATCGAGAGATATTTTAAGTTTTGAGAAATAAGATCTTCAAGATGGAAAACATAGACATTTCCTACTCTTTTTGGCAAAACAAATTGTTTTGTTTTCACGCTTATCAATGATAGAAGAAGAATCACTTTCAAAGACAACTTTGCAACCATTATCACATAATTGACTAATACTAAGTAAATTGAACTTTAATCCATCAATTAAGAGAACTTGCTTAATTAAAGAAGAAGAACAGTTACTGATGTTACCTATACCAATGATTTTTCCTTTCTTCTTATCTCCAAAGGTGATGAAGCTACTTTCGGTTTCCTTAAGCTCACTCATAAAAAAACATTTCTAGTCATGTGTCTTAAGCATCCACTATCCAAGTACCATTTGGTTGAGTTTGGTTTGTGTTCCTACAATAGAAGAAGTAGAGATAACTTTTGGTACCGATATTCTTTTGGATCCATGAATGTTAGTTGCTTTTTCTTTTACTTTCCAAATGGTTTTTACTCCCATTTAAATCTTTCTTTTTATAAAACATTTTGTGGCCTTATGACCATTCTTTTCACAATATGTGCAACAAAGATGTGAGAAAGATGAAGAAGCTTTTACAAAGCGTGTTTGGTTTGAAAAGGTATTGGAGTGAGATCATTTATCTTTTTCTTCAAATCATTGTAATCAACCATGCATTTTTCAAGAGAAAGAGCTTTTTCACAAAGATTTTTGTTCTCTATAACAAGTTTTTGGAATTCTATGTTTGAGAAATCCTTTTCATTTTTCAAAACTTCTAAAGATTCAAGAAGAGTTTTCTTTTCACAAACAAGTTTTGAATTTTCATTTAATAAATCATCAATCTTGTTTTTCAACTCCTTGTTTCTTTTAGAAATCTTTTTGAGTACATCATACATTTCAATAAGCATAGAATTAGGAAGATCATCATCATCATCATTAATAAGACTAGAGAAGTTAGAAGGTGAATATTATACCTCATTTTCTAATGCCATGAAGCACATGTTGGCTTTTTTTTTTTTTGCCTTCACTCTCACTTGAATCTTGATCCCAAGCTCCTATTAGGCATTTACCCTTCTTTTTTTTTTTTTTAATTGCTTCAAGCGTTACTTCTAATGTTCATTTTTCCTTTTCTACGGCTTTTGTGCAATCGGCTACAAGATGGTCGATACTATTGCATTCAAAACACCTAGCCTTGAAGAGTGAGGAATTTTGTCCTTTTTTCTTGAATGCAGTTTTCTTTCCTCTTTTGTTGAAACCTTTCTTGTCAAATTTTTTGAACTTTCGAACCACTAAAGCCATATCTTCATCTTCATCATTTTCATCCTCATTGTTGGATGGACTTGCTTGCTCTTCCTCATTTACTTTGAGTACCACACCTTTTTCTTCTTTTTTTTTTCTTCTTCCATTTCATTTAATCTCTTTATTTTCATCTCATAAGTGAGAAGGGATCCTATGAGCTCTTCAATTGAAAGAGGTCACAAAACTTTGGATTCTCCTGTGACAAGAATTTTTTGTTGTCATGCCTTAGGAAGTGCATTAAGAACTTTTCTATTTACTTCTCCCGTTGTATAATTTTCCATATGCCTTTAGTCTATTTGTGATGTTGATGAATCTCGTAAACATGTCACTAATGCTTTCATTTTGTTTCATCATGAATAATTCATAGTCTCTCACTAATATGGCCAATTTTGAGTCTTTTCTTGATTTGTGCCTTCATGAGTGACTTTTAACAATCTCCACATTTCATGAGACAAATCACATCCACTCACTCTATTGTACTCATTTGCATCCAAAGCACCATTTAATATATTAATGGCTTGAAAATTGAGAAGCATCTTTCTTGAGTCAAATTTGTTAAATTCCTCAACCTTCTTGACTCTTCCATCCTTTTGGGGAACAAAATGTCCTCTTTCTACAATACTCCAAAGATCAAAGTTAATAGAGAAAATATAGATTTTAATCCTTGACTTCCAAAAAGTATAATTAGTGCCATTAAAATATGGAGGTCTATTTGTAGAAGAACCTTTTACATAAGGTAAGTTTTAGATACTAGCTATTTTGTAAATGATCATTTGTTTCTTATGATATTAAGCCCTTTTAAAGAAGACCCACTCTTATACCAATTGAAAAAACTTAGAGGGGGGGAGGATGGGTGAATAAAGTTTTTGAAAGAAGACCCGCTCTGATACCAATTGCATAAACCAGACCTCTCAGGCAAATCTTCGAAATGGGCATTAGAGTTAAGTGAATATCAAATTAACTTTCTGCTCAAAAAAATAATTCAAGGTCAAGCATCATATGATTTTTTTGTAGAATGCACATTTCCCGATGATGATAACGAGTCACAGGAACCCCCTTCTTTATCTATAACATGGATTTTGAATGTGGACGAGTCTGCTGGAACCAGCACCAAGGTCTAGGTTTTGTCTTAGAGGACCCTGAAGGATATCAATGTGCTTATGCTATGAAATTCACCTTTCCCGCTCGTAATAATGAAGCCGAATATAAAGCTCTTCTTGCCGGGTTTGCAAATGGCACAAAGTTTAAAGATAACTCATTTGATGGTCAGGAGCGATTCTCAAGTCGTTGTTGAAAACCTTAGAGGGGGAGTGAATAAGGTTTTTGGCTAATTAAAAACTTTTTGCGCAGTTAAAAAATAGAACCTCCGATTTTGTTTGAAGAAGAATTTAATAACTCTTTTTAATAAAATTCCTAACCAAACAAAATATTTTATGAACGAGGATCAAACAATAAACATAGAGATAATGAGCAAAACACAAGAGAGAGAGAGAGAGAGAGAGAGAGAGAGAGAGAGACGAAGGATTTATAGTGTTCATTCTCTCAATAGAGCTATATCTACTACCTTGAGACTTAAATCAAGGATTTCACAAATATCACTAGTCACAGGCTTTTACAAAATACCACAATGAGGATCACCCTTCAAAAGTTATGCAAACAAGCCTCAAAGATCACAAAACAATACAAGATATCAAAATCTCAATGATCAACCAAAGGGTTTTTCACAAAACCTTTGATCACAAATTAAGATGAGAGAGCAGAGATAGAATAATATTACCAAAGAAGCTTGATAAGAAAATAATACAACTTTGTGCAATGCTTCTATAAGCTTCCTTTCCTCCTCCTTTGAAAGATGATCAATAAATGCAGCTCCAAGGAGTTTTCTTCTTAATATGATAAAGATTGAATAATGTACTCTTTAATGCTCTTAAAAGTGTTCTTAAAAGTTCTTCAACTACTGCTCATTTATGGCTGATCAATAGCCTTTTATATGTGAAGGTAAAAAAACAAAGTCGTTACTGTCAGCAGCAATGGTCATTTTCTTTTACAATAAAAACACAAACCGGACGATCAGTATTTAAAAGTGGAAGCCCGATTTTCTTGAAAAACAGAAATCAGATGACCAATTTTCTCTAAGAGTAAAAATAGAAAGATCGATTTTTTCAAGCTTAAGAAAAATCCGGACGTGTCCAATTTTAAAATCGGATGACCAGCTTTTTGTGTGAGTCCAAAAAATAGGACGTCCGATTTTCTAAAGGGTAAAGAAATTAGATTACCAATTTTTATACTTAAAAAATTTCGGACAACCGGTTTTCCTTTAAAATATAGATTTTCCTTCACTTTCAAAACATATATTCTTAAAGTAACAACTTTAAAATATATAACACTTTTAAATCATCAAAAGTTTATCAAGAGCATTTAGTTTTTCAAGGATAATTTCTCAAAAAATGTTTCTTCTAAGGAACTAACATAATTGATCCAAAATCAAAGAAACAAGTTAGAGAGTTTTACATAAATACTTTATAAAGCTATCCCTAACTATTCTTCTTATCTTCATGGTCTTTAACTTTGTCACTTCATCTTCATAAAGCCTTGTAGTCTTGAGTGATCTTTTGCTTCTTTGTAGATTATCCTTGAGACTCATTTTGTGCGTCTTTTGTCCTTCTTATAAAACTATTTATATTATCACAAGGCACAATTGAATCATAATCAAAACATTACGAATATGCCATTAGGGCTTACAATTTTTGGTCAAGTAACGAGAGCATTTGAAGCAAAAGAAGATAATATGAAAAAGTATTTGGCACTGGTACAAAACACAACATTAGGATTTCAATAGATACATTTTGAAAAAGTTCCATGAAATCAGAACATGCGAGCAAATACTTTGTCTAAATTAAGTGTTGGGGAGCCAATAGAAGGCACATGGATGGAGTTAATTAAAGAAAAAAGCATCAACAACAATGTGTGCACAATTATAGAGGCACATGATTGGAGGACACCTATCATGAATTTCATTGTTCATGAGCAACTTCCTGATAACTCCCAGGAGGGCAGAAAGGTTAGAATAATTGCACCAAGGTTTGTGCTCATCGACGATCAACTTTATAGAACTATGGTGATTGGCCTTTGCTCAAATACGTGACACTTGACGAGGGGAAAGACAAACTGATAGAAATTCATGAAGGTATTTGTGGATCATACATTGGTATAAATATCTTAGTCAGGAAAACCATGTGATAAGTATATTATTGGCCCACAATAAAGACAGATGCTGAAAATTTGGTCTGAGCATGCAACAAATGTCAAATTCATGCTAATGAACATCATTTGCCTATGAATTTGTATCACATCTTTGGCACACCCATTCCTTTTGCTCAATGGGGTATCGACTTGCTAGGACCTTTTCCTAAGCTATGGGAGGAAAAAGTCACTTGGTAGTAGCAATTGATCATTTTACCAGATGGATGAAGTAAAGGCTCTTGTTAGCATTACTGCTTGAAAAGTAAAAGATTTCTTTTATGAAGATGTCATATGTTGATTCAGTTTCCGACAATTGCAAGCAGTTTGATTCAGTAGAGTTCCAAAGTTTTTGTGAAGAATTAGGGATCGAACAATGATTTACATCAGTAGGCTACCCTCAAGCTAATGGTGCCACAGAAGTTGCCAATCAAACTATTTTGAAAGGGTTAAAAAGATGGCTCAATTCATGCAAAGGAAACTGGTTAGAAGAACTCCCCAATATTCTATGGTCTTACATACTACTCCTCTAAGGGCAATCAGAGAATCTCCTTTCAACCTATGCTTTGGAATTGAAGCTGTAATTCTAGCGGAAATAGGAGTCAAATCCTTACAAAGTGAAGCCTTCAATGAGCAAGTTAATGACTATTTAATGGAAGAAAATTTGGTCTAATTGGAGGAACTTCGTGCACGAGCTGCTAAAAGGACTCTCAATATGAAAGAACCATTGCCAAGCACCAAAATGCAAGAGTGAAACAATCAGGAATTCGAGAAGGTGATCTAGTACTTTGAAAGAATGAAGTAAGTCGAGTGGATCCCAATAGGAAGTTAGATCCTATTTGGGAAGGTCAATATTAAGTTGTCAAAAATAGTAGCAATGGAAGTTACAAATTTCCGGATGGAGAAGGAAAAATTTTGGCCAGAATATGGAACAATGTAAATCTTAAAAACTTCTATCCTTAAACTTATATATTTGTTCTCGAATGATACTTCTTCACCATGAGTTTTTATTTGTTAATATTCATTCAAATATTCAAATACCTCTGCAATAAGATGTATATATATAAGAGAGATGGTTGGAGGTACATCATAAGAATGAATCAGGATACACTCTTGATCATTCTTCAGAAAAAAAAGAAAAAAAAAAAATCCTAACCAAAGGAAATTATAGTTGGCCACAAGTTTAACAAAAAAATAAAAAGAAGAAAGTGACATTTTTTTAATTCACACACTCCTAAGGTGTGTGGGATGTTTTTAGGAAAACCCCAAAACCTAAATTGGCTATGGCACAAAAGTCCGGGTCTTCAAGCAGAACCGCTTCCTCTAGATTTTCGTTTCTTATTGGACGAACTGCATCCTACCACTTCTTCCTTTTCCTCTGCCAACTTCTTTAGCATCTTTCTCATGGAAATTCGTATTTCTTGTTCCTCTCGCATATGGGTCACAGAAGGGGAATAATAGCAAGTGTTTGGAAAGATATACTTAAAGTGAAAAGAGAGTTAAGCATGCACATCGGCATTGTGAGAAGCAATTTTATATCGGTCATCTTCTATATAAATGCCCTGACGGAATTCATACCCTCTAGACATATCTCTACTGTATCCGACATATACATTAGATACATTTTAAGTAGAGTCGTAAATCAGTAGAAAGTGATGTCTTTCCTATAAGCCATCAGTAAATGCAAATTCACATGGATATATGGCTTCTTGTCATGAGTATTAAGTTCGCAAAGAGAAGCCAATTCGCTATTTGCAAAAAAACGCTCAACCAAAGGTTTTAGAGGACATCTTTGAACCTCGGCCAGATGTTTCAAAACTCTTTCCAGCAAAGCCATGGAGTTTGATTGCAAAGAAGAAAAGAAAAGGACGAAGAATTATTTCATAAGGCAGATGATATTTATAAAGAGACGATTGACCTTTGGTTTTCTTAATAATAAATTTTCATAAATAAAATGAAGCGGTACTTATCATTAAATATTACGTGGGAAAAAGCAACTGTTGTATCCAAAACATACAACTTCTCCACTCACTTTTGCAACCGTTTTATTTTAAATAAAAAGGAAAAACTTCTATGGTTACTCCCATAAATATGATCGTGAATATAGGTCATATTCAAAAAACCTTATTACTCCATGATCAGGTTCCCTATTCATTCATAATGTGCGTTAACCAAAATACTAGACACATGGACAAAATGTTTTGAAAAAGGGACATGCCCTTTCTTCTCTTTAAATTGTATTACAACTAAATAAAAGAGAACACAGCTCCTTAAGCTATTTCCTGCACAACATGATTATTTACCATCTCTTTGGTATCACTGTTCTCAGGAATATTCTTTTCCTGTTATCCATCAATAGACTTATCAAGCAGTTTTATTGTTCTCTCTTCTCCTTCAACATTTGAGAACGTTCCTTCATTTGGATGTCCTGGCTTCTCATGTTATTTGTACTAGCTTCTAGGGTATTTTAAGGATTTCTTCAAGCCCAAGGGAATGTTGAACATTTGCAAATGGCGTATTAGGAAGACTATTCTTTGAATGCCCTTCTACAATACTATCTTCCTTATTAGTCCCTTGACAATATTGTTGATCGTCTTCTTCCAAAGGTGTTTCTGTCATGGGCAAAGTGGAATCATTGATGCGCAATCTAACACGCCTATCCCAAGGGAACTCAAGCATTGGGGCCTCCTCATTATAATATCATTTTACAATATCAGGAAATTCGTATTCAGGATCTTTCTGGAGTACATTTTGTACAATTTTTGTTATGGCAACAGATAGCATTGGTAGGCTCAGAGTAAAATCCAATCTCTCCCTTTCTCCCCTTCACAAACTTCCTTGATCACCCGCTCTTTCACCATATCTTGCAGACTTCCATCACGATTTAGTAGCGAATATAATTGTTCCTTCTAATTTGTTACTTCATCTTGCTTACTTTTCAGTTCTTTTTCCTGCATCGAGTATCTCAAAGAATTTACTCATTTTCTTCCTCAATAGATTGAATCACTCTCTCTTTTGCTACTAAAGCTTCCGATAAATTCTTATTCACTCCCTTGACTTCAGCAAAGTCCTTTAAATAAGCATTTCTGTTTGTCAAGCAAGATACGCCCCCTTTCATTTTTTCATTTTTGAGGGATAAACTCTCCAATCTTCGCACAAGCTCTTTTTGTGATTCCTGAATCGTATCCAAATGTTTGGATATTTCCCTGCTTATGTTCAGATTTTGCAGAAAGAAAGAATATATTCAATATAATTATATTTCATTATATGCATTTACTTGTAGAATAACTTACCAAACAGTAATTTACTGCTTCCATTTCAAAAAGTTCGTCCTAAGAACAGTGAGACATAAATTCTATATCAGCTAGTGGATGAATTGTTCCCGCCACCTCTCAAGCAACGCCACCATATATCAGCCTACTTTTATCTTTCAACAACCATTTTGGAGAAAATAGTTCATCTCCTTCTGGCACCACTCCTACAAGATATTTGCTCAGAATAGTTTTGATCCATGTTTTCTGTATCAGGAAGCTCTCTATAATTGGAGGTAAAGCTGGAACTTGGGTGGACGCTTTCCCTCTAGCAATAGTATTTCTCCTATCTGCATTCTCGCTTCCTTTTCTTTTCCGCTGAAAAGATTCTTCAAGAAGACTCTCAATTAAAGGGCGATCATCCGTACTTACATCTTCTTGATTTTTGTTCTCGATTTTTCTATTTTGGTCATTCACTTCTCTATTTCTCCGTCACACCTTTGTTGTTCTCAGGTATTCCTGTTTACATAAAATGTCAAATTTATTTTCTATTTTCACAACGACACTTCATTATTCAAATTTATCATTCATGCCTCTAACATTCTTTGTTCCGATATTTATTTTGGTCTTTTCAAAAGCCTAGCTTGATGCTTCTCCTTGTTTAGAAGAATCCCATATAGCTTCTAATGCACCAAGCCCTACACCGAAGTACAGTTGTTACATTCAATTCAAAAATACACACTAAATTCTTTAAAACATAATATCTAGATACTAACTTAATTTTTCAAATTAAGATCTTGAGCATTGTAGAAACCCGCCGCTTCCAACATAGATTCTAGCCAGCTTTCTCGGAGTCTCATATCAAATGCATATTTCTTTAACGTCTCTATACAACGGGGCACAACTTCAGCTCCCATTTTTACATCTTTTCTTGGGAGCGTTCATAATTTATTTTAACCAAAGGTCATAGAAAAATTAGTATCTTTGATATAGAAGAATCCATGTTTCCATCCATGGATTGCTGCTGGTATTTTTTTCAATAAAATTCGCGACTGACTGTTTTTGTTGTAAGTTGTACCAATTAGGACCGTCTTTTAATGGTCGAATATCAAAAAAATTACGGAAAATGTCAAAGTTTGTGAGTATTTCGAAGGCTTTACAGATCAGGATAAAACCCACAATCTATCTTACGAAATTTAGGGACAGTTGTGCTAAGGCTATTTCCTAATACATCAGGTATCGTGAATAAGGGGATACATAGAAAATCTAAGTCCAGCTTTTAATTGTTCTTTATATACCATGATGTATCCTCTTGGGGGAATGTGTGCACAATCATCTTGATTGAGGGAAATTAAAGTATATACATGAGGAATTCTATATTTATCGGCGATAGAAGGAAGATGGCTATAGAAAACATCAAAGGAGTACACGCCAACTTCAAAAACTTGATGTTGTGGTTAGTTCCATAATCTACTAACCATTTGAAAGGACGGGCATGTCTAAACATTAATTGGGAAAGTTCACTGTGGTTTATGAAGGAAAAAGAATCGAAACTTCACCCAATTTATATTTTTCACCACAACTCATTTTCAGAATCAGAAGTCATAGACCGAATAACAAGTTTGGGATACTTACCAGAACTTGACGATCCATTTTTCGGAGGAGCCATTTTTTCTTCAAAATCATGATTGTGTTAAAACGTAATGAATATTTGAAGCAAGGTAGAATAAGATGCGGCGGAAGGAAGCGAAAATAAATGCGTCAAGTACAATTTAGAGCACAAGAGGTCTTCGAAGGTATATATATAGGGAATAACAAATAAAAGTATCACATAAATTTGTGAAATTTTTAAAGGGGCTTATGATGGGATCACTCTAGCTCATTTATTTAAACTGGGCCAGCAAGCTCATTATTTAAAGGGGAAGGCTTCTTTAGGAGTCAAACCTAATTACATCATCAATGAGCTTGATGACCTCACAAAGGTCAGAGGGTCAAGAAAGTTCAATTCCTAAATCTCACATCGATTGAGAAGCTAAAATACTCATTTTAGTACACTATAAAAATTTATTGATTATATTTATGAGTTAAGTTAGTTTTTACCTTGCAATTACTCTGTTAAAATTACTGACTTAAGCATCGGAGGTAAAAACGAGATTAATCTCGCCATGTGTGTGTTAATCTCAGGATAAGCATAAGTTGTTGTCATGATACTTACTTGGTGATCAGGATTCATCAATGAACACATATAAAGGTAAGAAAGATAGTGTTTCCAAATGTGCGTTACACGCGGCACTCTACAGACTGGAGACCAGACCTTGGTGTACATAAGGAATCATCCTCACATTAGAGATGTTGAAATTCTCACACTGCCGCTACTAGATTTTAAGCTTGCTCCTTATTACTGTTTTTGCCGCCTCAAAACCAACTGTGCTATGTTCATGCGAGGGTAATGTATTCTTTTTTTTAATCATATAAATGTTAGTTCTTTTTTTAATCACATATATAGATGTTGGTTCTTTACTTTTGTCTTTATTTCGTATTTCACATGAACTGTTTAGGCTTTACTTGGATTGAAGTTTAAAGAATGGAATTTCTTTAGTGATACTTTTGATTGGTATGGGCATATCATTTTTTTGTGCATTCTAATTCACGTTGAATTGAATGTCCCGACTGAGCCTTGCATTTAAAAAAAAAAAAAGAAAAAGAAAAAGGCTCCTAGGAGTGTAGACGGGTCCAGACACTGGTCATACTCTCACACCTAAACTTAGACTCTTATAGTGAAACATTGACTCAAACCCACATCCAAACCTTCTAGGTATAAAATTTATGGACCCAAACCCGACCCTCCAGGGTCTAGGGTTAGGTCTGAGTATACCCGTACCCTTATGATATTTTTCTATTTTTTTCCTTGTTACACAAAAATATATATATATAAAATTTTTAAAAAATCTAACATTAAAAGATCATACCTCTGTCATTCGCCTGCCTTTGAAACAAACAACCACCAGTATAAAATTTTGAATGAGAGAAACAAGTACACAAGAAACATCCAATAAAGAAAATAGTAGTACTAATGTCTCGAAAAAGATGAAATATTGAAAATTTCTCTTATCTAAATTATGAGGTCCTAAAAAAATTATGAGACCCTAAGAGAATTTCTCTTCCCTAAACTATGAGGCCCAAAGAAATCTTGAAGAAAATTTTTCTTCCTTTTCTCTAAACTAAGAAAATAAACCACTCAATATCATAAATGTATAAAGTGTGTATTAATAAAAAAATATAAAATAATATTATATATAAATATATTATTATTTTATTATAACGAGTATGCGAGTATACGGATCTGGGTATTATCGTACCCTGTCCAAACCCATTTAATATAATCTATAAGTGTATTAGTACAGATCTGCGAGTATAAAATTTTAACTTAACCCGCTATAAACGGGTATAGACCCACACATACGACTAAGACTCATCCAGTTTACAACCCTGTTATTGGTATTGGTAGATGGTATCTCAAGAAAATATTAAATAAATTATTGCGTGTTGTCAGTGTGAAAGTAGAAGTGAACCTATCTTTGAGGAGAGGAATGGAGGAAGTAACACTGACTTTCTAAATTTGTAGTACAACTCTTACCCATGTACTTAAAGAAGTTGTTGGACAAAGGCCATGTAAAAATTCTGCCTAATTGACTGAAATTGTGTTTTAACAGGTTTCAAAAAATAAATCAAACAGAAAACTCTAACTTGAAGATTAAAACTACAATTCCTGCTGGATCATGGTTTCAAAACTTAATTACAGGGCTCACTGCAGAATCCGTATTCCTGTTTAGGTATCTAGAAGAAGAAATGAGAACAAAGATCCTAATTTGATCACGAAGGTGAAAGAAAGCAGAGAGGAATTGTATCATATTGTCCATCATGAGTGCAATGGTTCATTACTTTTTTTGTGATTCCTACTATGATTTGCTTTAGTTTTGGATATTCATTCTCATTGCTGTTGCCTTCAACTCTAACTTCCTTCTTCAGATTCTGAATCAATGCTCTTCTTCTGAATCACTGCTCTTTCTTGAATGAGAACCGATACTTTCCCTCCTGGAATTTTCAAAAGCACTTCCATCCTGGGATTTATATCTGGAACTAGAACCAATACTCCATGCCGAAGATTCTTCATACTTTCTGTTCCCTACACTTGAACCAACACTGCCATCTTGATCTTCGACACCATTTCTATTCTTTCTTGGGCTGTGATGCTCACTCTCACCGTCTGAACTGCACCTGCTGCTCCTTGAACTTGAGCTAATATTTTCACCGTCCTCTGTATTTCTCTGCTGTGAGCCATCCTTCTGATAGTTACTATCTCCCATCTTATTTAATGAAGTTAATGCTTGAATTGAAGCAGGAATGTCCTCCTGAGGCGAAGCAACTGCAAGGAAACTAAGAGCAGCTACAACGTCACCAATCAATGGACGAACAGATGGCTCCTCTTGGAGACACATTGCTGCAACCCCTACAGCTTGGTTTAAACTTCTTTCTGGAAACTCCCCTTTAAGAAGTGGATCTGCCATATCTGGGAACCTCTTGGGGTCCCTAAAAATTGGTTGTGCCTATTCATTTCCATATACAGCACAGACCAGTTAGATAGTATCCTAGTTTAATCAAGTTTTCCAGAAGAAATACTATATAGCTTGACTTAAACTATTGCATTTTCTTGCATGAGTTGCTAACTAGTTAAATAAAATTAGGGAGGTAGTTTAATTACCCATGCAACTAAATTCTGCTCATCTGTTGGTCTTGAAGTATCCAAAGCTCTACGTCCTGAGATAAGTTCAAGCAGAATTACTCCAAAACTATATACATCTGACTTCAGAGTTAGTTCACCATTTCTTTCATACTCAGGAGCACAGTAACCATAGCTACCCATAACTCTTGGTGATATGTGCGTCTTTGAGTCGCCTTGTGTAAGCTTGGCAAGTCCATAATCTGATAGTTTTGGGTTAAAATCCTCATCCATCAAAATATTTGATGGTTTTAAATCACGATATATAATTGGAGGATTGGCCTTCTCATGTAAGTACTCAAGTCCTTGAGCAGCCCCAGAAGCTATCTTCATTCTCGTTTGCCAATTTAAAGGCTTTTTATCATCTGGAATGTCTGCAATATCAGTATAACAGCTAATTTGAGTGAGATTATATCCATTTACCTTGAAGTTTCAGTTCTATGCAGAAAGCTAAGATGTGATCATGCATCTCTTGCAGGAATATAGTGGAATTTTTCAAACGTCATTTGAAGGTAAATCATTTTGTCCTGAGACTTTGTCGGATTATAGTGAATAATGCATAGTAGATTATTTCTATGAGATTGATGAGCAATAGAATTGTGTTTTTCATGTTGGCTAATAGTTGAACAATGTCTTCCCATTATGTAAAGCTACTTTCTTAGGATAGTTGATTATTTCTGTGAGATAGATGAGCATGGAATTGTGTTTTCATGTCGGCAAAGAGTTGAACAATGTCTTTTCACTATATAAACTTACTTTCTTCTGATGCAATCCAAGCTATGGATTCACAGAAGGGGAATAGATAGTTCTGGGAGCGACTTCTAGGCAAATTACAGATTCATCTTTCCACTAAGCACTAATTGCTAAGCTTAGGAAATGAAAGAGCAACCATGTTAAAGGCAAATGCAGGAGAGGACTAGAGTACCATGTAGATAATTATCTAAAGCACCCGTTGGTAGGTATTCATACACCAATAGCCTCTGATCTCCATCAGCACAGTATCCCATTAGATTAGCCAGATTCGGGTGGTGAAGGAGAGTCAAGATCAGAACTTCAACAAGGAATTCCTTGTTCCCTTGTGTTCCATTTCTGTCCAGTCGTTTCACAGCCACAACCTAGAAGAAGAAAACAGAGGATCAATAACTGTTCTCTGTATAGCAGTAGCAACAGGATAGAGTTATATTTCTCATCATTTCTCTTTTGGTTTTCTTGATTGCATTAGGATTTGATAAAACTGAAGATTTCTATTGATGTGCAGATTAGATTTACCTCTCCACTTTGAAGTGTGGCTTTGTATACTTTTCCAAATCCTCCTTCACTTATTACACATTCTTGTTTAAAATTCTTTGTTGCCATGGCTAGCTCCCGGAATGTGAATGTTCTTGCCCCATTATCTCCATTTGCTGCTGCATCTGTCTGTTCATCCTTTTGATTGTTTGTCTCGTTCTTGTTGGTGGGTTCTGATGATAGATTCGGGGCATTACTTACTGAAACAAAGGCAAAGAATGCTTCAGATGATCTTCTGCAGATTTTTTTCAGATGATACAATCTTACGTTATGAAAACTTCCTAGCGAGTGAAATCATTAGGATAAAAAAGCAGGGCTAATTCATTTGATACCCTAAGAAGGAAGAAGAACACTAATGTAAGCTCCCTAAGTGGCAAAGAATCAGCTCAATGAATGTAGCATTCTCAGGCTATATAAGGTTTCTGGGAGTTAAACTCGGAATCATAAATTGTTAGGTTATTTTTCTATCTTTTAGCCATGATTCCTTCAATTTCGTCCCCTAACATTTCTTGAGTTTTCTTTATATATCTCCATATAATATTCTCGCTCCCTTCAAAGTCAACAGTTCTAGTTCTGTCTCCATATATATTAGTCGTGCTTGCTCCTTTTAAAATCACGAATTCTAGTTCTGTCTATGTTCCCTACATATTTTACACGTACTCGGCCCCTAATTTTCTCACTGTTCTCTCCCCTTTCTAAAAAGGTTGATTGCCAATCCAAGTCAGCCAGAACAACTATATACTGTCCACCGATTCTTCTTCCATTCTGATCAACTTATTGAGTGAATTTACATTATGTATCTTTTACTCCCGTTTTATGTGAAACTTGTTTATGAGAAGACAGATGAAACATAAACATAATGCAAGCCCAGAATGATCCTTGAAAAGTGATCAACAAATTACATCTATCTGCATTCTATATCATAAAAATGAAAACCCTTTCATATCCCCCCATTCTGCCTCCCCCTCCTCCTCTAACTCCCCGGCTCCGGCACCTAAAAGCAGCCGGAGATGCCCACGTGGCGAAAGCCTATATTGATCAAGAAAGCGAAACAAAGGGAAGAAAATTAAAGGAAAGACAGAGATAGGTAAGAAAGGCATATTGCACCACAAGGGGGATGTACCAGGCCTCGGAGGTGATGGTGGAGGAACGTCTCTGACCTGAGCAACGGGCACCTCCTGGGGCTCCTCCTGTTTCTTGGATCCAAAACAGGGGAAGCAACTCATATTCGTGGTCGATGATCCTCCTCAAAAATGCCAAGAAAGGAAAAACTCAGGTTCAAAATTCTCTGATGAAGAAAAATGCAACCTGAAAGGCTTATGAAACCACCATTCATGAAATCTCAATATCTTATTATTACAAATAATTTTTTGATTCAATAGGAAGAAAATAATCATACATAAAACGTTTTTTGTTGATTCATTGAAGGAAAAAGGAAGGGAGGAGGAAAGGGTCCTCCAGGAGGAGATTGAAGGACCCTAACCACGGAGGAGCTTGTAGAAGGGCTGGAGGGAAAAAAACCAAATCATATGGAAAAGAAGACAGAAAACCATGTCCATGGAGAAGCATTTTGAGTGGTGATTTTTCCTTGGACTTTCTCATTGTTAACTCCCGTAGAAAAAGGGGGGCCTTTTAAATGGTATGGTATGTACCTGTTTTAGTTTATGCTTTTACAAATCTATAGTTTTTTTTTTTTTTTTTTTTTCCTCCTTTCTTCCTTTCAATATAACTAGTATAGTGAACATGTATTTTCGCATAATAAAATTTTCATAAAAATATTTATTATATATTTTAGTAAGTAATATTATATCTTATAACTCATTCTATTTTATAAAATTTTCATAAAACTAAAATTATTATCTATTTTAGTAAATAAAATTAAATAATTCCTATTTTCATTTTATGTAATTTTTTTATACATTACTTAATACTTGTGATTACAACTTAATACTTAATTCCAATGGATACACTAATTCGTTTAAAAGTGGTTGGATGACTGTTGTAAAACAATTATGCGGAGGAATAATATGACCCAAGTGAAAGGACCAAATTCTTCACATGAAAAAAAAATTAAAGGCTTACAATTAAAGTAAAATTACGAATCAACTTGACAAATATATGTGTTTAGAGACTAAATATGAGAATTTGCTATACGGAGTTTCAAGAAAGCCACTCTAACTAACGGTTGACTAGTATCAAAGTAGCAGAATGACTAAATTGTACACATAAAAAATGACGGAAAACTTACTTATTTGAAAAAAATATAAATATATATTAGGGACAAATATTGAAAAATGTAAAAATATTTTGGAACTAAATATGACAATTTGTCATGTTGATTTTCACAAAATGTTTTAAATTTAATAAGACCATATATATATATATATTGATACCAAACTATCATTTTACTAATATGAAGATAAATTGTCTTGTAAACAAAGGGAAACAAATGATGGGGTAAGTCCTCCATCCAAACTGACCGACTGATATAGTCATTTTCAATTTTGCCAATCTATCCGCAACTACATTAGCTTGGCGGTTTACAAAAACAAACTAGGTTTGGGGGATTTGATTCTTAATTTGCTTAATGTGATCTAACAAAGATCCCATAGGCGATCTACTCTTCCCAATTCTCTTCCGTCTATGGATACTATCTTTACAATCAGATTCTAAAGTGAATTGGGAAATGCCAATCTGTTGAGTCAAAGCTATACCTTAGAGGATTGGTTGTGCTTCAATAGCTTGTACAGGCTTCACAGTTGGTGTTACCTGTGCCATAGATGCTCTGACCTCACCATTGTGGTTCTAAATTACTACTACAATCGCAGCTTTTCCTTCCTTCGTTACTGCATCAACATTGACTTTGTAGCAATCCAACACTTGTGGTGTTCATCTTGTTTGTTGTGTTCCATGAAGTGATTGGACAGTTGGTGCTTCAGGTATGATACCTTCTAAGGCTTTCTGAATGTTCATGGCCTGCATAACTACCTCCTCTAGATTAAAACGCTTATGTTCAAAATGTGCAGCATTCCTGCCCGTCCAAATATTCCATATGGTGTTTGCTATGAGAGGTAGCTTTTTTTCTTGGACTTTGGATATGATGGTATTCCAGAAATCATGTGTAGATGAGAAGGTTCTCTGCTGCATTAAAGGATAAAATTCAGTTTTTTTTCCACACTTTTCGAACGACAAAGTAGTGAAAAAAGAGGTGAGTGTCTGATTCAACATTCTTGAAGCATAGATCACACACTGCCTCCCTTGGGGTTTTAACGATCTTGCAGTGTAGTAAGGCTGCTTTTGTGGGAAGAGTTCGGTTTAGCCATCGCCAAAAATGCATTCTGACTCTTGATAAAGTTCTCAGATTCCAAATAGTAGACCGTTGCTTGCCTTATCGACCAGAAGAAGTGGAGGGAACAGTCCGATTTTGATCTAGTTGATTCATTTCCATGGAAACATGATATGCAGAGGAGATAGCAAACTCACCTAAAGGGGTAAAATGCCACACAGATTCATCCCTTATTTCGAGTTGACTTAGCGGGATGGTTGATGATTTGAACATCTGAATAATCCATTGTTTGATTTAACAAAAGAACAATCCATCTCCTTGGATTTTGGTGCAGCAAGTTTGCAACTCGGAGATTGGAAGCTGAATTTCTTTGATATTCAAGGGGTTTGAAAGTTACTGGTCTTGGTACCCAAGGATCATTCCACACTGAAACTTGTGTACCGTTTCCCACTCTCCATCTCCCTCCTTGTTTAAGTAAAGTTAGACCCTTCAACATGCTTTTCTATAGATAAGAAGCATCAGATCATTGTTCTGTTGTCAGTTGAAGTAGATGTTGATTTGGGAAATATCTTGATTTAAAGACTTTGCTAATGCCTCTGGTTTTGTGAGAATTCTCCAAGTTTGTTTTTCTAAGAGAGCTAGGTTGAAGCTCGAAGATCCTTTAAACCTAGGCCTCCTTGTTTCTTCGGTTGGCACAATTTATCCTACTTCATCCATGTCAGAGGTTTTGTTCTACTTTGATTCCACCAGAAATTTATTATAGCTGTTGTAATGGAGTCAATCAGGTTGTCTGTAACATAAAAACTGACATTGTGTACACTGGGATTGCTTGGAGGACAGAGTTAATTAATACGTTTCTTCCTGCTTGAGACAATTATTTTTTTTTTCCATCCCGTTACCTTTTTGGTGATCCTATCGTTTACATAGGAAAATTTGTTTTTTGGATTATCCAATAAGGTAAGGAATGCCCAGGTAGTTGCCATCCATTTGCTCCACCGAGGTTAAGTTGATTGTGCTTAAAATTTGTTGTTGGCGAGGGGTTGGCAACTGGTTTAGCACAGAACATGACTGACTTTTGGGTGTTGATCAATTGACCCGAGAGGTATTGGTATTTTTCTAACATAAGGTTGAGGGTATAAGCTGACTGGATTGAAGCTTCCATAAAAATGAGGCTATCATTTGAAAACAAAAGCTGAGTGATTTCCATAGCTCCTCTGCCCATGCAAATTCCTTTACAGAGTCCTTGTTGTTGGTAATGCATGATTAATCCCGAGAAGCCTTCTGCACAAATTAAGAATAGGAAGGGGGATAAGGGTCCTATCTTGTTCCTCTGGTATGAGTGGAAGAGTTTGAGGGAGCACTATTTATGAGGAGTTGGAAAGATGGAGTTGTGGCACAAAGCATGACCAATTCACAAGTTTTTCAGGGAAGCCAAACTTCAACATCATCAATCTGAGGAAATCCCATTCTATTATGTCATATGCTTTACTGAGATCTAATTTGATAGCCATAGGCTGCCATCTTCTAGTTCTTCGTCTTTGAATCCAGTGAAATGCTTCGGTTCCCAACATGATGTTGTCTGTTATGGCTTGTTTAGAAAGGAAAGCCCCTTGTTCACTACTGATTAGTTCCAGTAGGACCTCTTTGATTCTTTCAGCCAGAATTTTTGAAATGATTTTATGTGCTACATTACATAGACTTATAGGACGAAAGTCTGCTGGGGAATTTGGATTAGTTACCTTGGGAATCAGTGCAATGTGGGTTTGATTAAGGGTAGACAGATCCGCTTCTCCTCTCCAAAATAAATTCACCAATTGAAGAATTTATGGTTAGACAGTAGAAGGGTATTTTTGGAAAAATAAGGCTAGGAATCCGTCTGGTCCTGCTGCTTTGTGAGGTTCCGTATCAAATAGTGAATTCTTGATTTCCTCTAGGTAAACTTTTTCTTTGCATGGCCATCTGTTGGAGATTTGAAATAGTCGGAACTTGGATATCTTGCATGGTCAGTGCTCTTTGAGTTGAAGTTTGGGACTGAAATAAGGATGAGAAGTAATTGATGAAGCTTGAGAAAATTTTTGATGCACCCTGTATCTGGCCACCTTATGCAACGATGATGGATTTGATGGTGTTTTTTTTTTTTTTTTTTTCTTTGTGTGGCATGGTTGTGGAAAAACTTCGTATTTTGATCTCCCTATTGGAGCCAATTAACTCGTGACCTCGTAAACCAATATTGTTCTTGGACTGACAGTAATCTTTCAAGTGCCCCCGTGCTTCTTGAAGAGTGAAATGTGATGAGCATTGACTCCATGCTTGATCCAACAATTCTTGGGCTTGTCTAATTGGGGGGGATGTGCTGAAATTTTGATTGAGACCATCTTTGAAGGGATGATTTTATGGTGGAAAGGAGATTGGTAAAGTTATGAGTGGTCATAAGGTTCTGTTGTTGCCATTGAGATTGAATAAGTTCTTTACATGATTCCTCTTGACACCAAAAGGTCTCAAATCTAAAAGGTTTATCTATTTTCCTTTGTTGAAGTTCCATTTCAGTTTCTATTAGTAAAGGGAGGTGATCTGATATGGCTCAGGTTCTATGTTTAAGGTAGGTAGGTATAAGGATATTGATCTTGCCATGCTGGGTTTACAAATAAACTCTTATCTATTCTTTCCCATATTCTGCCTCTCCCTGCCTTCCATTGCACCACGTAAATGGAGCCCCACGAAATCCCAAGTCTTTCAGGTTCAATTGATTGCTAACTTCTCTAAATTTCTCCATTTGAGCATTTGTTCTATGGTTCCTTCCTTGTTTAAACCAATGGTAAAGAAGTTAATTGAAATCACCAGCACAAAGGCAAGGTTGGGTTCTGTCCCTTCCAATTCAATCAAGCAATTACCAAGAAGAATTTCTCAAATGAGTAGATAGATGTCCGTAAAAATTAGTGAAGTAACTAAAAGCTTGATTTCATTCCATTTTACTACATTATCAATGTGGCCAGCTAACTAAGATAAGATATATACATCAATATCATTCCCCCAAAATAAGGCCAGTCCTCCACTTCTTCCTACAGAGTCTACTACAAAAACATAAGGAAAACCCAAAACAGTTCTTAATCTACTAATAAGAAGACTAGATATTTTTGTTTATACTATGCACATAAGATGAGGATGGGACTTCCTACAAAGATCCTTAAAAAAAAATAAACCCACAAAACTAATAAAAAAAAAAAAAAACTACATACACAAAAATGGACCAGTGCTAACCTAAACCCACAAAAAATTAGACCAAAGCTCAACCCCAATAGCAAGCCAGCCTAGCTAGGTCGACGCCTAGAGAACCAAGGCACCACAAAGACTCCTTCTCCACCGTTGTTGCAAATTAGCTGCAACCACAACTATCTGTGGTAGCCACTCCCATCAACCAACCCTAGGCATCGAAGATACTACCTGATCAACTAGTTCGAAGAGATTCGCCAGAAAACTACACTAGTGGAGTGACGACCATTAAACAGGGAAGCTAAACTTTGTCCAGTCAATAACCCGATGTATTCCGCTGCTCTGGAAATTTCCTGCTGCTGGAATTTTTCTGCTCTTGCGCAGCTTTTCTCCTGCTTCAGCTGCACGTCCGGTTTCTGCTTTCCAAGAACAGCTGCGGCCGATTCTGCTGCTTTGTGTAGCTTCAGTTTTGAAATTTTCTGCAGCTCTCTTGCGCCTCCTCCTCCTCTCTGCTTCAGCTGCTGCTTTTTTTCGGCTTGCTGCTTTTTCCCATTGTTCCAATTCCAAGCAGCTCTCTCAACTCTTTTTTTTTTTTTCTTTTTTTCAATGTACTGCCCCCTTCCAGCAGCTGCCTTCAGCTCTCTCTTCTTTCCTCTTTCTATTATAACTCTCTTTTCCTCGTTATATTCAATTTTCGTTTTTTTTATTATAATTCTAATTTCCTTTTCTTTTTTCTAATTTGAACTCCTTGCAGCAAGTCCCTTTATCTCCTTATTTGTGGCCTACCTCATTTAATGAGTTCTTTTTCTTTATCACTAAAATAAAATAAATTAAATATAATAATTATGTTTAATAAATAAAATATTTTTAAAAGTTAATAATTAAAATTTAAAGTGTTTATTTATACTAAAAATAGACTTTATCAACTTCTCCACATCTAAATTTTGCTAGTACTCAAGCAAAAATAAAAAAACAAAAAGAAAAACTAATTATGCCACTTTCGTAGGATTCACGATTGCACTTAGCATATGAAACAAGCTCTTTAAACCCCTAAGTTACCCCTAGTGGACGAGTATTGTCTCGTGAGGGTTTGCAGACGCCGTACCCACAAAGTCAATACACAAACAAACGTTAGAAAAGATATAGAATAATACAAATTAAGTATCCTTCATCAAGATCTCAAACTTATCAAGACAAAAACTCTTCCTCTTACTTCCAACTCAAGTTAATAAACAAATATTCAATTATCTCGCATAACTAATGTAAGACTTGTGTAAAATGTGATCATAGTCGAGAGTGTAAAATAAATACTAAACAAAATTTCCAAGCTACACATATAAGAAAATCTCAACAAAAGTTCATTACATAGGCTCACTCTTTGTACCTTCTCTCCACTAATCAATGATTCTAAGACTCAACTCGGATAAGGTAGGACTTTAAAGCTTGTGATGTAAGGTTAGGGTGCTAGTTATCAAACGAAAGCAAGGAATTCAAAATCAAAAGAAAAGAGAGCTTACAAATAATATGGATACTTTTAAAATTTCGACAAACTTTCTAACTTTTTTTTAACTCTTTTTTTTTTCAATTAATACATTCACAAACTACCATCTTCTTTTTCTCAAAATTTCATCATTTAAGGCCATTCTTTTTCTTACATTCATAAATTCAGGCATCTTGAATGTTTTCTTCTTTACACCTTGTGACTTGTAATAATCATGTATCAACTTTTCTTTTTTTTTTTTTCAGCTCAATACATTTATTTTTTTCAATACAACAAGTCACATATTTTTTTCTTCTCCCTTTTGTCAGAATAACTTATTCTCTTTCCATAACATAAAAAGAGTAACCCATCATAAAAGCATAGGTAAGAAGTTTGCATTAAGCTCTCTACAAGATTAAGGGTTAGTATTTAAGTAGTTTAAAGAAAGAAATAACATTTAAGGTTCAAAAGGGTATTAAGGTAAAAATCATGAAATTTGGTAAGTTTGAATGGCACAAACGATTCAAAGAAAGCCTATGACCGTCGTCTCTGAGTTAAATAAGGGAAACCTTTCTATTTCGCCTCAAGAGGTACTCAAGTAAGTTTTAGAATGTAGTGAATAGATTCATCAACTTTATGCAACTCAAAATAATGTAAAGGATTTATTAAACACTAACATTAACTCATGTGCTCAAGTGTACGTCATGCAAAAGTTATAACAGATATAGAATATAAGTCCATCACCCTAATTAAAAACAAGAAAAACAAGTACTTTTCTCAACTTATTCAAGACATTTTTAAAAGGAACTTAAAAAAGAATCATTCTTTAAGTGAAATCATATTTTTGGTTTTTTTTTTCAAAATAATGTAAAAAATAGAAAAAATAAATAAAATAAAATAAAAAATCAGCAAAAATTATACAAAAGAGACTAGAAAAACGAAAATAATAAAAAAATAATTCATATCAGAATAGAAGCATCTTCTCCCCCACACTTAGACCCTACATTGCTCACAATGTGATAAAAGAATGTCAGGAGTAGAGAAGAGGCAAAAAAAGAACATCACAACCTGGTAGAAAAAGCAATATTAGTGCATGTTCAGAAGAGTAATGGATCATCTCTTTAGCCTCCATGATAATGATACGTTGTTTGATTACCCTACAAAACAAATAATTTTACTTTTCTACCAATCAAGTGAGATAAAAATAAATAAAAAAGAAACGGTGAAGACAACTAAGAGAACACCAAAAAAAAAAGTCAAGAATAAATAAAATAAAAGTACTAACAAATTTAGGAGACAATAACACAAGAAATTAATTTAACATTTCCTCGGCGACGGCTCCAAAAACTTGGTCGAGATTTTTCTAACTAAGTTTTAAAGTCAATACTTGCAAGTGCAGAAGATCAATATAATATGAGGGTATCGAACTACAGAGAAAGGTTTAACAACTTAAATTACTATCTTCCTAAATTAATTTTATAAAAAAAAGAATCAAATTTATTATCGAAAAATTATTCCTAAATTAAGTAAAACTAATAAATAATATCAGTTAAATCAAAACTAGCGAGAGCTTAATCAAGAAGATGATTTAGAACCCTGAATTCACCACTAGCCTACATAACAATGATTTAATTTATTTATGAGAAAATATTAAACCTTTATGTGGTATCTAAGCTACAAGCTTCAATTCATTAAAGAAATATATTGTGCTTAAATGCATGACATAATCCATCTAACCATTAACATGACCTATTCAATTCTATGACATAAATCATCTAAAATTAGCATGAACTATTTAATTCTAAAACCCACAATATACTTGCAAAAATCACATATCTCTCATACTCAAGACTACAAGAATTAAGCATGGATAAAAATATCAATTAATCCAAATAATTATTCTACAAGAACACTCACAAAGAATTAAATCCATCAAACCAAGAAGCATCTCAAGATATGTAATCACATAAATAATATAATAAATCTTCCAAAATAAAATACATCAAAGTCACATGGCTAGAGTTTCATCAAGATTTTAAAAAGAAAATTCGTTCATGGTTAAAGGGAAAGAAGGAAGCAATTTATTATAGAAGATCACGGCTTTCTCCCCTTTGAATTTTGCTGCTCTGGAAATTTCTTGCTGCTGGAATTTTTCTGCTCTTGCGCAACTTTTCTCCTGCTTCAGCTGCATGTCCGGTTTCTGCTTTCCAAGAACAGCTGCTGCCCATTCTGCTGCTTTGTGTAGCTTCAGTTTTGAAATTTTCTACAACTGTCTTGCGGCTCCTTCTCCTATCTGCTTCAGCTACTGCTGCTTTTCGGCTTGCTTCTTTTTCCCTTTGTCCCAAGCAGTTCTCTCAACTCTCTTTTTTTTCTTTTTTCGATGTTCTGCACCCTTCCAGCAGCTGCCGTCCTTTTTAAAGCTGCTGAACAGCTCTCTCTCCTTTCCTCTTTCTATTCAATTTTCGTTTTCTTTTTCTATTATAACTCTAATTTCCCTTTTTTTTTTTTCTATTTGGACTCCTTGCAGCAGCCCATGGGCCTCTCTTTTTCTTTCTTTTGGTCTTCTTGCTGTGGGCCTTTATCTCTTTCTTATTTGTGGGTTACCTCATTTAATGGGCTTCTAATTAAAATTTAAAGTATTTATTTGTACGAAAAATTGATTTTATCACCCACAGTTGTAGCACTTAGTTTTTACATGTCCGATTAATAATAATGCTCTGATACCATCATGTCACATCCTAGCCCGCAGACTCGAGAATGCCACTAATGGGCCGATAGCACTCATGGGGCCTATTTGGAAACTGTTCTTGCTATGCCAAAATGAATATTATAAAGTAACCATGAGTACTTAGGCTCATGCTTATATAGCATACACACTTTTTATACGTATACCATGTAGGATTAGGGTTTCATACCTGCTTCATCCCTAACCTTGATTGGGGATTAAAATCATTTCTATTCTTAATCCAATTCTTCAAAATTATCTCTCATCTCCGATTCATTCCTAATTTTGGGGATAAATTTCTAGTCTTATGCCAACCCACCTAAGAAGGAAATTGAGAGTCCAAGCAGGGAATCAAATGTACGTGTTTATAGATTTTAAGTATAAACATGCATGTATGAGCATATAATGTACACGCACATATATATATATACACACACATGTGTGTATATATATGAATGTATGTGTGCACGTATTTTAAATGTAAACATACATAAATTAAATTATAAAGAAACAAATTAGATAATTTTGCATATTATATTATATCTTTAATAATTTAGTTTATTTTCTTTAAAAGAGAACGAGAGAATTTTATATTATATTATATTGTATTATATTATATTATATATAGAATGGTAAGGATGTGCGGGGAATGAGTGGAGATGGGGCGGGTGGGAATAGGGAGAACCTTATTTCCGCTTCTAACCTATACCCAAGGTCAGGACAAAATTTATTCCCGTTTCCATCTATATTCCCAATCAAATTGGGGTCAACTGTGTTTAGATGAGATAGATTCAGATGAATTCCCAATTTGACGCGCCCAATTACCAATCTTAATAACAATTTTTTTTAAAATTTTATATAGAAACACAGAGTGGTAGGTAAAGTAATCATTAATTAAATATAAACAAATAATAGGTAGTGATTATATAGTTGATAATTTTGTGTATTTGTTTATTGATTTCAAAGTTTTACTATTTATTTTAGAGATTCTTTCTTTATATAAAATTTTCATGTGTGATATATCTATAAAAATGGTAACCATTCGAATATATACATATGAGAACCCGAGGTAGAATTTTATTAGCGAGCTATGCTTGTAATTTGAGTATCCCTATGTTTTGATTTGATTGACTTGTTTCCAGAGTGTATTTTTCTGCCTTAATGGTAAATTCCTCTTAATAATATATTTCGCTCTTTTTCATAAAAAAATTAAGAAAAAAAAAAGAAGTAAACACATCAGAACCTAATTATAGAATTGGCTTCCGGATTGTCTTAAGGTTAATGTGAATTTGATAAAGAAAATGATGCTAGAAAATGTCTTTTCCTAGGAAAAATAGTTAAAAATTCAAATAAAAACATAATATATGGATGTTTGAAGCGAGTATAGTTTCTCTTTTCAAGAAATGTGGAAAAAGCTCAAAATAGTTGATGTAATCTTTTCTAAAATTAGAAGATACAAACATGCATAAATCAACAAATAAAATCAAATGGAGATGAATGAAAATGACCCTTAACTTCTTGAAAACTATCATATTAAACCTTAGTAGAAAAGAAAAAAGACATAAAGAAACGTTATAAAAGTATCTCATCTTTTAGTCTTTAATTAGGCTCCAAATTTTAATATAAAATGCATAAGTTATTTCCAATTTATTAATTATTTCTTATTAAATTTTCTTTCCAAATTATTCAAATCTTATTTTGATGTCTTATCATAGATAGTAAAGTCTTTTCTTTAGATTAGTTGTCTAAGTTTACAACATGAAGTATTTATTTAATTGGAAACATGAGTGGTAGGTAGAGATATCATTAAATAAATGATTAATTCCAAATAAGTATTTTAAATTTGAGAAATTATCAATTAAGTGACCATTCTTTTTTAATTATCATTTAAGAGACAATTCGAGACTCATGATTATATGAATTTTAAAACTCATGATTTAATTTTCATATAAAATTCACACCAATTTTTCTAAATCTTTTTAAATTCTCAAATCTATTTTATCCTCAAACTGTTTCATCTTTCTTCATTATATTTCACACCAATTTAGCCTGTATATTTTTATATCATTTTATTTCTATTGATATACTAGACTTACGAAAAAGAATTATGATCGAACTACCTCCTCTCGATTATTGTTCATCACATTTGTCTCCTATCTTTTTTGTCATCTCTCTGTTATTCTTCAAACTTCATTATCTTCTCGTCATTTTAATTTAAGCAAAAAAAGGGGGGTGTAAAAGAAAAGAGAAGAAATAGAGACAAATTGGGGAAAACTTAATATGCGATGACAACAAAAAAAATGAAAAATGTAGAAAAAATAAATAAAGAGTATGTTTAAATAAAAATAAATAAAGAGTTAAGTGGTTGTTAAACAAAAACATCAAATAGTGGTCCATAAAAATTAAATGATATAAAAAAATATATGAGTTGATTGGTGTTAGATATAATGAAGAAAGATTAAAAAAAAAATGGAGGGTGAAATAGATAGAAAAATTAAAAATGTTTAGAAAAATTGGTGATGAATTTGATATGAAAATTAAATTATGAGTTTTAAAAATTATACATTTGCTCTAAATTGTCCCTCAATTGATAATTAGAAAAGGACGGTCTTTTAATTGACAATTCATCAAATTTAAGGGCATTAATTTGGAATTAACCCTTTATTAAATGATTTAATTGTTGATAATTGCGTATTTGTTTCTTGATTAAAATATTTACAATTTATTTCAGCTTTCCTAATTTTTTCTGATAAGAAAATCATATGTGGCTAAAAAGATATGCATTTGAGCAGAAAATACATAAAATTATTTGGTTGGGAAAAGGCATATAAAAATTCTAAAATTTAGTTTAATCTTTAGAATTATTTCTTTTTCGGATTTCTTTTTTCCCCCCTTTTTTTTAAGGTTAATGAGAATATAAAAAGAGAATTATGATAAAAAGTGCTTTTTCTAGGAAGAATATTTGACGATTAAAATAAAATCATAATATATAAATTTTTGAAGTGCGTGTAGTTTGTCTTTTCAAGAAATAAGAACATTGAAAAGGTTCAAAATAGTTGATGTAATTTGTCTTTCCAAAATTAGAGAATAGAAAAATTGTCTATCAAACTATGTTGCATTTTACGTTTCACCCTCAATTCCCACTCAATAACAATATAATAGTATCATAAAATCGTAGGCTCAACGTAGTGATGATTTGGTAAGTTGTGTACATCCTTATATTGATATGTTTTTTTAAAAAAAGTATTTTTGAGAGGAAAAAATAAATTTAGTATTTTTTTTTTCATTTCATAGAATTGAAATAGTGTGATCAAATATAACTGAATTTTAAATTTTTATCTTCAATTTTATAAAAATAGAATTATTTTTGCAACAAAATTAAGATAAAATTGAAAATTTTACATTATGTTTTGGATTGAAACTTAATTGAATTACACCTAAGTCATTTTATAAAAAAATGAAATTTCTTAAATGTAAATTTTACAAAACTTTTGATTTTTTTCCCACTATTACTCATATTTAGCTTGGATAATAAGAAAAAAAAATAGGAGAAAGGAAAATTAATTTGATAGAAAACATTTTTTTCAGAACTCCTAATTTATATGCATAAAGTTAAAATGACTCTATTTTGAAGAGGAATTGACCAAAATTATCCAAGTAAAATTCCCGTATTGCTACTTGAGGATATTATTTATTTCACTAGTCACTTCTGTCCGATAACTTTTACAAGGACCGAAAATACTTTTATACAGTGGCGATGGATGGTTTATGGTTAATTTTTATCACGTGACACTCATATGTCCTCTTTAGTAAGAGTAAAATTGTCCGACCACTAATTTAAATGCAAATTCGCGATTGAAATGAGTAAAAATAACCCGATATTAATGGTTCGGGTGATTTTATGAGTCGGGTTATTTTGATACATTCCACTCATCGGCTGGCGCTTAAATAGTGGTTAAACAATTTTATCCTCGATAAGGATGATGTGTGAGAGTCACGAGACAAAAATTGGTCGGAAACCACCTATCGCCGTCGTATAAGAGTATTTTCAACTCTCATAAAAAGTTATTAGGCTATAATAACTAAAATGACTAATAAATAAATAATGTTTTCAAGTGGGAAAACATAAATTATACAGGGGCATTTTTGACCAATTTCTTTATTTTGAATTGTAGAGAAAGTGTAACATTCGGGTTGAGTAAGGTGTTGAAATATTAGTCTCATATTAGCTCATTTATGAGATATGTTTCTCTATAAAGTTTGGACAATCTTTTATTTTTTTTTAAATATCTTTAGAGATAGAGGTATTAAGTTAAATATCAACTTTTCAGTGGTATTAGAGTCACGGGGTGCAATAATGGGGCATTTGCAAGTCTAATTTTGCCATTTTTAAGCTTCAAATGTTTAAATGTTCAATTTTTTATGCAAGAGTATGTTAAAATATCAGTCCCACATAGGCTATAAATTGACTAGCTTGTGAGAATAATTTTATTTTCTTGAAAAGGTTTGAACAAGACAATATTTCTCTTTGGAGATATTTTTTTAAGGTGTAATTAGAGCCAAACTTAATTTCTCAACATAAAGGTAAGGCTTAATTATGAACTTTCATTCTACTTCACTACAATTCTACTTCACTAAATTGTATTTAGGTTATGATAAATCGTTTTTACCTTATTTTGATCTCTGAGAAGTTTTAGTGTGTTCTCGACTATCTATTACATTTTAAGTTAAAAAATTAAAAAAAGTTATTAATATGATCTGATGTGTTTTTCAAAATTATTGTTACCTTTTTCTTTTAGAGAAAATTATTGTTATTTATATTAATGCTATTAAAAATAAAAATATATAAAAAATTTTAAAATATTTTTTTCAAAAAAAAAAAAACTTCTTTTTCAACAATATAAAAGAATTCATCCCATCAAAATCAATCTTACAAATCCAACTTACTCAAACTCTATTTAATTCTCGTAGGAAAGCGACAGAAGATCACTTTTCAAGCAATGCTCTGACATTTGACATCTGTTACGAACGTCATTTAATTAAAAGAATATTTATTTTAAAATCATATGTGAACTTTTTCAAATTGAGTGACAACCATTACAATCATTAATAATTAAAAGAATATTTATTTCAAAATTATATGTGAACTTTTCGAAATGAGTGAAAGCCGTTATCATCGTCATTCAATTAAAAGAATATTCATTTTTAAAATCGTTAGTCAAGCTTTTATCTAATACACCTCTTTCCATATGTATACGATGAGGAATAATATGCAATTGAGTTGACATAGTGACAATCGTCTCATTCAATTAAAAGAATTTTCATTTCTAAAACCGTATGTGAGATTTTGTTGCACGCCTTCCACATGTGTAATTGAGTTAACATCAGTTTACTATCGTCATTCATTTAAAAAAATCTTCGTTTTTTAAATTGTACCTGATTGGGTCTTTATGTCATACGCCTCTTTCAACATGCACATGATGCAAAAGTTTTTTAATTCACATGTATAAGGGAATAATGTGCTGAATAGTTTTTTATTCTAATTTTATTTTTCATGTTTCACAAAGAAGAAACTTTTTTTCAATACCTCTGAAATGTACTTCATATCTAGAGGTATACGATTCTGACTAATCCGAATTATGCTTGCAGAATGCTTAGAGAACCTAACTCTTACTCAAAGGTTAAATTCAGATCCCGGTGTTTCAAAGTAATATAAAAAGAATTTAGAGTTTCGATATATATCAAATTTATAGTGTATTAACTTGTTGCTCCAAACCGCCGAATTAGAAAAAACTTGTTTTAATAGCACTAAGTCCTAGCAATTTGAGTCACACATATATAGTATTCATCTCGACCTTTAGGAGGCCATTAGAATATTAGGCTTTTTTTAGTTAAAAAAAGGAAAACACTTTACTGTAATTTTTTAAAAACGAAATATTTGTAATTTGTAAGTGAAATTCTAAAATCCACTCTATATCGTGGCAGAATATGAATTGAGCCGACATTCCCACTTATAGCGACATTTGGTGGTGGCTATTTATCGACGTATGGTATGAATTGTTACCACAACTCTATATAGATATATATATATATACATATTATATATAAATATATATATATATATAATATAATATATACACATATATAATTTTGGATGGAATGAGTATAAATCTATATTCCTTAGGATAACAGATAATTCAAAATGTATTGAAGAAAGCTTAAAAGGGTTTTCAAAAGGTTTGAATAGGCTGTAATAAAAATTATACAGATTTCTATATAACAATAGAATAACGAGTTTGGAAAATTAAAACCCTTCCCCTAGAGTACATATAGTAATATATATTTAAATAATTTAATTATTTCATTAATATTTTTTTTACTCAATAATTGTTAGAAACACCCCCTCACGTCCAGGACTGAACATGTGCGGGGTGTATCATGTTAGAATTTTTGGATTTGGGCCTAACTCACCCTAAAAGGTACCTCAAAAGAGGAGGATTGCCCAAGTCTTTATGAAGAGTAATTATTTTCTTTAATTAACTGATGTGGGATTCTCAATAATAATATTTTGATGTATTCTATAATTTAAATTAGTATATTAAATAATATATTAAAGAGACCAAAATTTGAGAATGTAGTAATCCGACCGATGCGGATATTTTTCACTTGGCTTGGCAAAAAACTCACTAAATCATGATTTACCTATGTTTAAGTCCGGGTAAACCATTTGAACTGGGGAAAGCTCAGTCAGGTAATTCCATTTTTTATTTTTTATTGGAGTCAAGTCACTTTGCAAAAGAACGTCAGAGAGTGTATTTTAAGATTAAAAAAAAAACCTATCTATACTAGAAAATGTGTTAGGATGGACATGGACAAATAAGTATAAATGATAGATTTTTAAGATATCTTAAACCTTTTATTGGACAGTTCGATGGGCAACAAATTAAAATAACTTATTGGGTATTCTAAAAATAATATCGTACCATGATAATCAACAACCTCTTATAACTTTTCCTATAATATAAAATATATTTTAATTTGTTTAGTCTCTTTAATCTTTTGTTTCTTATTTTTTTCTGGAGTTTTCTTTCATCTTATTAACATATATTTGAAGGGAGTCGATAAATCTAACTCGGTACTATGAATGTATAGCGAAAAAAAATATTATTTTTCCTCCTCTTTCGCTCTCTACATAATTTCTCTCTAACTTTTCTCTACTCCTTCTCCACTCTAAAACTAAAATCTTTAACATTGAACTTGTATTGGAGGTAGATATGGATCATTATCAAGAATTTGTAGAAAAAAATATTGATTTAGATGTAAGAAAAGTTAAAATTATTTTTTTTTCAAAATTGGGGCTCGGATTGTCCGGACGGGCGAACCGGACATGAGCGGATCGCCAGATGGGCGACCCGCACATGTTTGGGTTGCCGGTCCGGGCGACCCTAGCCCTTTTTGGGGGAAAGAATTTTTGTAGGTATTTGGAAAACTTGAAACATGAATAACTCTGCGATCAGAGGTCCGTTTCACGCGTATGACCACTTGTTTTGATGGTTCTCATAAAGATAAACGTAACGACATCGTCGAAAAAGTGATCCAGACACGTTTTGGGGCAAAATTGTCTCGTATTGTCGAAAACTTTGACGGGGCATAACTTTGCGCTCAGACGTCCGATTGAGGCGATTTTTGTAGGCATTTCATGTATTTTTTCGAGATCTACGCGATGGAAACCGCCAATTTCCAAAAAATATCATATTTTCGTTTTAATTTACGTTTTTGTAATTTTTTAATACTTTCTCTCTTATTAACTAAAAAATTACGGCACCAATTTAAAAATTAAACAGAGGAGCAGTCTTCTTTTTGCTCTAATTAAAAATTCAAATGATTGAAGTTGGTAAATATTGGAATGCGTAAATACTTTATTATTAAATAAAATCTCATACACTTGTTGTAATAATGTTTCAATGTTATTTTCTATGTAATAATGTTTCTTTGTAATAATACGTAAATACAATTTTTTTTCCCGAAACGCGTCTGGATCACTTTTTCAACGATGTCGTTACGTTGATCTTTATGAGAACCATCAAAACGAGTGGTCATACGCGTGAAACGGACCTCCGATCGTAGAGTTATTCATGTTTTAAGTTTTCCAAATGCCTAAAAAAATTCTTTCTTCAAAAAAAAAAAAAGGGGGCTCGGGTCGCCTAGATGGGTGACCCGCACATGTCCAGGTCACCGGTCAGGGAGACCCGAGCCTTTTTTTTTTTTCTTTTAGGAATAAAAAATTTTTGTAGGTATTTGAGACTTGAAACATGAATAACTCTGCGATCAAAGGTCCGTTTCACGCGTATGACTACTCGTTTTGATGGTTCTCGTAAAGATAAACGTAAGGGCATCGTAAAAAAAGTGATCCAGACTCGTTTCGGGACAAAAAATTGTCTCATATAGTTAAAAACTTTGACGGGACATAACTTTGCGTTCGAACGTCCGATTGAGGCGATTCTTGTGGGCATTTCATGTATTTTTTCAAGTTCTAAGCGATGGAAACCGCCAATTTCCACAAAAATTTCCTATTTTCATTTTAATTTACTTTTCTGTAATTTTTTAATACTTTCTCTCTTATTAACTAAAAAATTACGGCAACAATTTAAAAATTAAACAGAGGAGCAGTCTTCTTTTTGCTCTAATTAAAAATTCAAATGATTGAAGTTGTTAAATATTGGAATACGTAAATACTTTATTATTAAATAAAATCTCATGCACTTGTTGTAATAATATTTCAATGTTATTTTCTATGTAATAATGTTTCTATGTAATAATACGTAAATACCAATTTTTTTGCCCCGAAACGCGTCTGGATACTTTTTCGACGATGCTGTTACGTTTATCTTTACGAGAACCATCAAAATGAGTGGTCGAAACGGACCTCCGATCTCATAGTTATTCATGTTTCAAGTTTTCCAAGTACCTACAAAAATTCTTTCTTCCTAAAAAAAAAAGGGGGCTCGAGTCGCCCGTCCGGGTGATCTGAGCCCCAGTTTTAAAAAAAAAATAATTTTAACTTTTCTTACATCTAAATCAATATTTTCTTCTACAAATTCTTGATAATGATCCATATCTACCTCCAATACAAGTTTAATGTTAAAGATTTTAGTTTTAGAGTGGAGAAGGAGTAGAGAGAAATTAGAGAGAAATTGTGTAGAGAAAGAAAGAGTAGGGAAGAGGAGGAAAAATAATGATTTTTTTCGCGCTATACATTCATATTCTCGAGTTAGATTTATCGACTCCCTATTTGAAAATCATATCCACCCTTTTAATTTTTTTCTTTAAATTCAAGACACTTTCCTATTTAAAATTCACGTTTACTTTCTATATTTAAAATTCACGCTCACTTTATGTCTATAGAATTCATGCTCACTTTCTCTCTTAAATTCAAAATTCATGATACTCTCTCTAAAATTCATGCTCACGTTCTCTCTTTAGAATTTACGAAACTTTCTCTCTCTAAAACTTACAGCACTTTCTCTCTCTTAAATTCACAAACTTTTTATCTTTTTAAAATTCATGCTCACTTTCTCTCTCTAAAATTAATAATTACTACAATTAAAATACTTAATTAATTAGCATAATTTGTCTTTTAAACTAATAAAATCAATATAAGAAAGAAATTTTATTGTGATAAAGGTATATGCAAGACTCAAAGCCAATATTCTATTAAGAAAAAAAATAATCAAAGCTAAGCAATGACAATTTCAGGTTTAAAATTTAATGAAATTAAGGGAACATATTCGGTTTTTTTCTGACATGGGCTCAGAAAATAGAATCATGCACTAAAGAAGCCTAGTTTTTTTTTTCCTAGACAGGCCATAACGCACACTCATTGTGCGTTATCAAATGAGATAACACACAATGAGTGTGCGTTATCCGTAATCACGCGACTTAAGCCGCGTTAAGCCACACTAATTGCGTACAAAACTGACATGGCGCTGATTTGGCACTGATGTGGCGATAACGTACGGTGATTGTGCGTTATCATCCTTGATAACACACATCCATTATGCGTTATGAAGGTGATAACACAGTGACTGTGCGTTATCACGTTATAAATCCTAGCGCTTCAGCCGCGGCCACCCCCTTCCCCTTTTCTTCTTCTTCCTTATTTCTTCTTCTCTCTTTTTTTTTCAGCCCCATCTCCCCTATTTCTTCTTCTCTCTATTTTTTTCAGCCTCATTCCTCCTTAGCTTCTTCCTCAATTTTTTTCAGTCTCTCCCCTAATTCTTCATCCTCTATTTTTTTTCAGCCTCTCCACCTCATTATTCTTCCTATATTTTTTCTGCCTCATTTTTCTTCATCTTTTTTTTCAACTCCTTTGCTTCAATTTTTCTGTTTTTCTCCGTCACCGTCGCCGCTCGGTAAGTTATTTTTTTTCTTCCTTTGATTTTTTTATTTCTTATTATACTTGGATTTCTCTCCTTCTAATAATTTTGTATTTTATTTCGAAATTTACAGATCTGCGAGACTTTCTTTGGAGTACGAAGGTTATTAAAGATTTGGAGTGGAAAACGGTAGACTAAAAGCTGCATTTTAAATTTTCGGTAAGTTTTTAGTTATTTAAATTTTTTTGTGTATTATTTATTAAGTGTAATTATTTCGTTATTTGTTTCTTGTTAATCTTTTTATGAATTTTATTTATTAATTTGAATTAATTTATTTTTTGTGGAATTGGATTTTGGATTTATGTTTAAAATGGTTGTTATTAATAAATTTGTACAAATTTGATAATTTTATGTATGTAATTATTTTTTGCATTTAAAAAGTGATATTAGGGTTTAGGATTTTTTGCATGAATTTATTTGGATAATTAGGTTTAGTTTCTTACTTTATGATAATTCGATTTTTTTAATTATTTAGATAATTAATTTGCATGTTAGAAAATATGAGAACCTGTAATTCGGTATTTTTAATTTTTATTTTTTTAAACAGTAGAAAAAATGGAAATTTTTTTTTTGTAACTTAAAAATTGTAAAATTTAAATAATACAAAACTTAAAAATCTATTATTAAAATCCAAAATTTTTACATTAATTTTTTTTCTTTGTGAAAGTGGAGTTTGGATTTATGTTTAAAATTGTAGTTATTAATAAATTTGTACGAATTTGATAATGTTATGAATATAATTTTTTTTTCTCATTTAAAAAGTGATATTAGGGTGATGTATTATTTTTATGAATTTATTTGGATAATTCGGTTTAATATCTTACCTTGGTTTATGATTATTTGAAAATATTTTTAATTATTTAGATCATTATTCTGCATTTTAGAAAATATAGGAACCTGTAATTCTGTAATTTAAAATTGTTTTTTTAATAGTAGAACCGATACTTGGAAATTAATAGTTTAGGAATTAATACTTTGATTTAAACTCTAAAACCGTTAGAGTGAATTTACGAAGTAGTAAAATACTTACTTATAAAATATACAATAAGTAACCTTGAAAAAAACTTAAAATTTCTACAATTTAAATAATATAAATCTTAAAAATCTATTATTAAAATCCAAAATTTACATTCATTTTTTTTATGAAAGTGGGGTTTAGGGTTTATGTTTTAAATTGTTATTATGAATAAATTTTGTCACAAATTTGATAATTTTATATTTATAATTATTTTTTGCATTTAAAAAGTGATGTTAGTGTGATGAATTATTTTCATGAATTTATATATTTGGATAGTTAGGGTTGAACTTTTTAACTTAATTTATGATTATTTGAAAATTTGTTAATTACTTAGATAATTATTTGGAATATTTCATATAAATTTTCGAATAGAAAATATGGGAACCGGTACTTGGAAATTTATAGTTTAGTAATTAATACTTTTATTTAAACTGTAAAATCATAATAGTGAATAATGAAGTAGTAAAATACTTACCTATAAAATATACTATAAGTAACCTTAAAAGACTTAAAAATTCTAAACTTTAAATGCAAGAAAACGTAAAAATCTATTATCAAAATCCAAAAATTTACATCAAACGATAAACCGTAAAACTATAAACTTTTTAACAGTAAACCTTAAACAACCAAAATCATAATATTAAGTTTCTACAGGGTACATTATAAAAACTCTTACAATTGATTTTTGAAACATTAAACCGTGAAATTATCAACGTTGTAACAGTAATCCCTCTTGCATTAAAATCTTAATATTTTAGACAATAAAAAATGAAAATGTAAACTTTTTAACAGCAAACCCTTAAAAAAACGAAAATCTAAATATTTTTAATTTTTAGCATATAGATATTGACACTATCTGAAAATATAATTAATGTAGATGGAAAAAGTGCCAACACACGTGCATCCGGGACCCATTGTCCCTGATGTCTTATCCAGACAGCACGAGCACATATCCGGTTTGATCTGGAGTGGGGATCATGAGACGTGTTATACTGACCTTCAGTGTAGACGTTCTGGGTGCAACCTATTCCAGTGCTACAGTATGGCTCCCCGTAGATTAGTTGAGATTATTGACAGAACCGGGTGGGGAGGGAGTCTTTAGGTGTGGTTACATTGGGTTGGACCACACACTTATTACATCATTGGTAGAGCGGTGGAGATCGGAGACTCACACATTTCACCTGACGTGTGGTGAAGTGTCAATAACACTGCAGGATGTACAAGTACTGTGGAGTTTAGGGATGGACGGTATGGCCGTTACCGGCCCTAGCTGGAGCGTAAACCCGAAACAGTACTGGATAAATCTTATCGAGAGACTACTTGGTGTGTGGTTGTCTCTCAGCCACTTTTTCGGATACAAGGTGAAGAAGGAACCGTTGGAAGTATGGATCCTGAGAGCGTTCACCGGTTCAGAGACCGATGATGATCTAATCCTGCGTGCTCGTGGATTTATTTTCTTACTCATTGGCGGACACATGCTTCTCGACTTCTCCGGAAATTTGGTTCACGTGCGCTACCTCAGTTTATTGGAGGATGTTCATGCTATTAGGACATATAGCTGGGGTAGTTGCGTTCTTGGGTTTTATATAGGTAGTTGTGCACGACAGCTTTGAGAGGTGCACGACAGATTGGGGGGACCTTAGTGTTAGTTCAGATTTGGGCGTGGTCGCGTATACCTGCATTGCGGCCTCAGTTGATGACGGAAATTCAGGCCGACCCTCTTGCTCCTCTTGGCGCAATATGGAGCACATCATTTGACTATAGCCAATTGCCTATGCACATCTGGTTACGTACAGAGACCAGTTAGATTTTATGCCATCTGATCAGATTCACTTTACAATAGCTTGTATTATTTGTAATTAATTGAGTTTTTTTAATATACTTACATTTTTATTGATTTTGAATTTTCACGTGATAGTTTATATAGCTCATTTATTACGACCGTCCTCATTTTCCATCTGACTTGTGGCGGGCAGAGGTCTCGCTCGTATGTTACGAGATAGTGGAGTACCACTATACCACTATCTCAGGCATGTGATGCACCAGTTCGCACGGGCTCAGATGGTTCCAGATGCAGTTGATACTCGTCTGGACCTGCACCGGATCCAACTGAGAGGGAATGATAACATGTACTGGAGGACACAGCATGCTATTCATCTCGATGACTGGTACCAGCGACGACTTCGTGTTAGGGATGGTCCTGTTGTAGCTGCCGAGGTGTTGTCTTACTCGAGCGATAAGTACATAAGATGGTATAGGGGTATCACACGGGTTTACATCGGCAATCCATCTAACCGTGATACCCATGCGCATGGATATCAGCCTATCGGTGTGGACAGACGGATGATGGTAAGTTCTCCATATATATATATATATATTATATTTTAAGGGTTTTCTTACGCATTTCAGTTATTCATGTTGATTTTTAACGTTTTAATTTATTTATTTATTTATGTTGGTTTTTTTTTTTAGACTTCTATGTTGCAGGAGATGGATGATATGGCTTCAGTGGTGATTCTGGAGCTGCCTTCATCTCCTTCACAGATGGCCGTGGTTATGAAGAAAGTACAAACGATTATCAGGAGGTGTATGGTCGGCGGTACTTTGGGATGCACTCCTTCTTAATCTTGCGGATTGAGATGAAATCAAGAGAACACAAAGTTACAACTTACAATCCGCGAGAGGAAATATAAATGGTCAATCTGGTACGGGCAACAACGTCTATACATTGCAGCTCAATAATAAATCATGTAGTTGCAGAAAATGGAAAACGTATACATTGCCTTGTTCTCATGTTATTGCAGTGTGTAGAGAAAATGAGACAAGAACATATACTTATGTGCCGGAGATATATTTACGACAAACGTAAAGAAGAACTTACCAAGCGAATTTTCATCTAGTCTTGAGTGAGAACTTTTGGAGGGATGTTCCTTTTAATTTGACATTTTATCCTCCAAACATGAAAAAGGAACGGGGTAGGAAACAGGGCAAGCGATTTCAGGGGGAAATGGATTATAGAAATCCAGATTCTCCCCCAAGATGTGGTAGATGTCGCATGCCGAGACATAATAGGAAAAATTGTAATAACCCCGGACCAAACAATGTATAAGTTTGACATTTTCTTGAAATAGTTGTAATAAAACATGTTTATATTAATGAAAGTTTCCTTTCAATTTATTCTAATTACTACATCATTGCTCTAAATTTTTACAGTTTCTTTACTATTACTTCTTCAAATAACTTGCGATGAAATGGTTAAAATGTAAATATATTTTCCAAGAAAATGATATAAATATTACAAAATAAGTTAAATATAATCAATAAAGTCTTTTTAAAAAAATTATATAATTATAAGTTTTTCCAAAACAAATTTACATTAAAAAAAACAATTCATTAAACAAAATACTAAAAAAAATTTATACAATTATAAGTTTTTCCAAAAGAAATTTTGATTAAAAACAAAAAAAAAATGTTCATTAAAAAATAAAAAAAATTAAAAAAAGTTAAAAAATTTATTAAAAAAATAAAAAAATAATTAGTGGCTGATAACGCACCACGAGTATGCGTTATCGACTAATCATAACGCACACCCATTGTGCGTTATCAGCCACATAAGGCTAATTAGTGGAGCAAGCATGATTAACTGATAACGAACAATGGTTGTGCATTAGATAACGCACAACCATGGTGCGTTATGGCCAGAGTCGGATAAAAAAAAACTTGGACCACTTTAGTATCCAATAATTTTAATTGGGCCCAACCTAGAAAAAACAAACATATTCATATCAACCAATTCATAGAGCTTGTAGTTCATCAATTCCACATACGAATGTGGACTTAATTTCTATATAAGGATTCGAAGAGGGTTTATGGAAAAATAAAAGGATTATTTTTCTAACATGTATAGATTATTGAATTTTTTTCTCTCTCTGAAATTCATATACACTTTCTTTCTTTAGAATTCACAACAGTTCCTCTCTCTAATATTAATATTAAAGGAAATTTTGTAAAAATAAAAATAATAGTTAGTAAGTTTATGTAAGACTCTTTGTTAATTAATGAAAAATATACAAAATAGTTGATGAGATTACACAAATTTATTTATTAATAAATTATAATGATTAATAGAATATTCATTAAGTATTCATTTAAAATGCTAAATTAACGCTATAAAATTAATATTTAAAATATTCATATCTAACTCATTTAAATTCCCATTCCATTAAAATTCAACCATTTAAAATTTATTATTTAAAATTTATTAGTGTTTAAAACATTAATAGACATTTATCTATTAATTATATATCCATTTAATACCCTTAAAAAAACCCGTCCATTTGAAATCTAACAAAACAACAAAACTCACCTCAGCCGCGCCAACAACCCCAAATGCACACATGGCCGATGAAAGAACACCATACACATATCTTATATGTGTCCATGACGTGTAATGCATGCAAGTAAAAGCCGTTTTTTTCTTTTTTTTTTCCCTTAAAAATAAAACAAGTAAAAGTCGTGTCCAGAGCTTTTGATGTCGCAACTAGAAATTAACAGTGCATAGGTATCGTCTTTCCGAGTCAGCGAGTTCCCACAGATATCAAAAGGTTGACTTTTCAATGCTTTTTCTTGCCTCTTTAAATCCTAAAAGGCTAAAGAGAAAAAAAGGGACTAAAAATTGAAAAAATATTAGGGGTCTATGTGGAATAAAAGTAAATCCTTAAGGGCGAAGGTTTCACTATACTTCCTCTTCTATTTTTATTTGTTAATTATTAAGTTATCAAAAAAAAATAAGAAAAGATTTGCCCAAAGAAAGGTGAACACTTTTTATAAATGAATAGTAGTAGATCTGGATATATTGCTTTAAATGTGATTCACTAACATAAGTGTTTAATATAGTTTTGGAGGCTCTAATTTAATTGGTGACCCAAAGATTATATAATTGATGACACACTTGACAGTAATTCTGAGTAGATTTGGTATTTTTTAAAGTCGATCGATATCGAGATCGATAAATTTTGATAAAAAAATTTTATTCATGAAAAAATTTGATACTGATTATATATTAAGCTTAATTCTATTTTTAAAAAATAAAAAATTTAATATTTTAAATAATCGATAACTATTACCAAACGGTTTCGATACTGATAACAAGAAAAGTTATTGATCGGGTAATCGGTTCGGTATCGCTCTAATAATTAGTATCAGTATTAGTATCCTGTATCAGTATCGACTAATCGGACAGTAATCGTACCCGCTATCGCTCCGGCTCTAATCCACTTTTAAATAATTCATTTTCTTCTTTTATTAATAGAAGTGTTTAATGTGCATTTTTGCATTTTCAAGGAAAATTAACACTTCATTTAGGGTTAATTCAAAACATAGCCCAAAGTTCGAGATTATTGTTAATTGGGTACCTTATTTTTTAATTTGGAGCATTGAATATTCAAATCAACTTTCTGTCTACATTGAGTTACTTGATTTTATAAAATTAATGGGTACCTTAAGAGGTTTGGCTCTAATATTAAAAAACAAGCAAAATCGTTCAAATTTATAAAATGATAAGTAAGATTCAAGAGTTTTAAACGTTATTTTAAAAATAAAAAATTAATTTAGGTATTTAATTATCAACTTAAAAAATAAAGTAACTGATTGACACTGGTCCAAACTTTAAAAAACCTTTTTCATAATAACCCTTAATTTAATATAACGATACCCAAATATTATTAGTGATTAAATGGGGAAATCTTTGTTAAAAAAAAAGTTTGCGTCATATGAAAATATCTAATTTTCCATTGCTTGTTTCTTTTAGTTTATTTAAAAAATAATCAAATGTTTAATTGTTTCAATTTCACAACTCTTTCAAATATTTAAATTTAATTCACAACTCTTTCATATAACTTTTCAAAACATACCACAAATTATTTTGTAGACTCAAACATATTTTATTAGACCAAGTAGGCAATATAATAAAGGTTCCTTTTGATGTGATCAGTTGATTATTGAAAATGATTCACATCTAGCGATTAACAATATTATTTCTAATGACAAAAACTTTTCGGAACTTGCATTTTTATCTTTAGTTTATCGAAATAGTATAGATGTGTATTCTATTTTTTTTCTCATGTGTACAAGAGGGGGACCGACCCATCTACTAGCTAAGGCCGTTTTATTTTCTAATATTCCTCGATCTTGAACTAAGAATATGCCTTATGATGTAATGCAAGCAATTTTGCTAGATTTGAATAATATATTATTTCCTTTTTCTCGTAAAAAAGAATTAAATACATCATTAATTAGTAATTAGTATGTGTTGTGATCATTCCTTCTTTTGAATAATGGTCAGTCCTTAAAAGAAAAATAAATTGTATGAGAAAAGAAATTAATATATATATATATATAATTGAAAAAGATCTCTATATATGCAACATTTATTTAAACTTCCCTGGTAGTTAAGAAATTTCGAAATATAGATTTAATAAATTTCACGACAAAATTACGAAACTTCTATGATAAAATTTTATTTCCCTTTCAAGCCTTTCTCTCTCTAATGTATTCTCCTTCGCATCTCTTTTAAAAATCTTGAAAATTTGAAAGTTAAAAATGGATACTTTAGAATATTTTATTAAAAAAAATTCGATTTTAAAGTGAAAACAATACAAAAAACTCATAAAATCAAATATGGAAGCTGATGGCACATCAACTCACTTGGTGCGCTAGTGAGTGGTGCATCAAACCATTTAGTGCGTCACCTATTGGCGGACCAGATGAGTTGGTGTGACACTCACTGGCGTACCAATCCATCTAGTGTGCTATCCACTAGCGCACCAGATGAGTTGGTGCATCGCCAGCAGTTTCTATTTTTAATTTTATGCGTTTTTTGTGTTGTTTTTATTGCAAAATCGATATTTTCTTATACAAAATCTTCAAAATTATTTATTTCTAACTTCAAAAGTTTTAAAATCTGCAAGATTTTCTAAAGAAAAGTGAGAGAAAACACGTTTAGAGAAAAAAAGAATTGACAGAAAAATGAAATTTTATCGTGAAAATTTTATAATTTTGTCGTGGAATTTATCAAATCTTAAAACATAAAATAAGTGACAATATGTTTGTTTTCTTTTGGGACCAAGTTTCATAGTCATTTCATTAATTCCGTTAAAAATTGTGAGAGAGAACCATTGATTTAGGTCAGTTTAGCATAATATTTGAGCAAGTGTTTGGAATGTATATTTCAAAAAATATTTAAAATTAATTGAGCTAATTTAGCTTACTTTTTTTGATGGCACATCTTTTTCCCAACTATATATGATTGATCCATCTCTGACCAAATGCATTTTGGAACTAAACAATAGTGTAATTAAATGTTTGTTTTATTATTATTATTTTTTTCCCTAAAAGAAGTTTATCATCCATTTCCAATAGTAAAAAGTATACTTGTTACATTTTTCCCAAGATATGAAATATTTATTAATTTTTTTCTATACCTTTCTTTAGCAAAATGGGGAAAAAGCCATATTAAGTGTTAACCATTGATAGCATATCCCAATCCTCAACAGTAATTACCATGGTGGATATTAATGCCATAATTCACAAATTACAATAACAATAAGAACTTAGCACATCAATTATTAACCTTACATATTATTCGAATATGATATGTAAATTAAAAAGAGGCATCTTCTCAAATAATTAAAAACAGCTACTATTTTTCCCCATAAAAAATGTTACTGGATATTCTTAGAATCTTTATCTCTTTTATTTTCTATCATATAGTAAAGAATGAAAATATACATAAGACATGACAGAAGTTTTGAATAAGAAACATGTATCACTTATTAATTAAGTGATTAAAATCTTATTTATATTATAGAAAAGATTTCCCTCACATTTCTATTAGGATCCTGACATCTTCCTCACATAAAATTAAGAAAAAAATATTATATGAAATATTATAAAAAATATTACAAACAAAACAAATAGAGTATAACTTTTATTGAAGTCACAACCATCTCTAAACAAATGCATAAAATATTATTAGTTAAATATTTGTTTCAATTTAAACTATGTGTTTGTATTTATTATCCATTTTTTTCTTAAGGGGATTTTCATCCATTTCCAGAAGTAAAAACTATACCAGCTACCTTTTTTTTTTCAAAATATTAAATATTTATTAAATTTTTCCTTAAAAACTTTATTTATTAAAAATTTTCTCTAATTTTCTTTGGAAAAAAAAAAAAAGGATAAAATCCATATATTAACAATTAATAGCATCCCAATTTCAAAAGTAATTACTATGGTAGATATAAAATGACACAATTCCCAAATTACAATAAAAATAAGAATATAGAACATGAAATATTATCTTTAGATATTCTTAAAATAGATTTCCTTAGAAAAAATATTATTAAAATAGATAATGTAACTAAAAATAGGTATATCTTCAAAAAGTAAAAAAAATAAAAAGAATAGGTAATTTGAAAATTTAAAAAATGTTATCCTTTTTATTTTTAATCATATATAATTTAAAAAATATAAAACATTACATTAAACATTATAACATATCAAAATGAGCAACGTGTATTACGTATCAACTAAGTTATCTTATCCTAAAAAAATAAAAAAATAAAATAAAGCCCAACTTTCAATTCCGGTTCGAACCGTCAACCGTCTACTTATAAATAGCGACCATCTCTGGAGTCTTTGAATCCAACCATTTCTACCTTTTGCAAGATTCAGAAGACACACGAAAACCTTTCAACCGATTTCGAAGAGAGAGAAAGAGAAGAGAGAGAAATTGAGCTATGGCGGTGGACATGAATCTGTATGCATTGCCTGAAGGATGCATAGCCAACGCTCTATCTTTAACCAGTCCAAAGGACGCATGTAGGCTGTCTTTGGTGGCTTCCACGTTTCGCTCCGCGGCACAATCTGATGCCGTATGGGACCGGTTTTTGCCGGCGGATTACCAGGATATTCTTGCTAGGTCAAAGGAAGGTCTCGAATTGCTCCGCTCCTTAGAGTCTAAGAAACAGTTGTACCTGCATCTTTGCGATCACCCAATTTTGATTGACGATGCCACCAAGGTTTGTTTTTTTTTTTTTTGTTTTAATTTTTTTTTGAAGTGTTGCTGTTAGAATTTTTTGTTTCTGTTGTTCGTATATGATTTTGTTGTACTTTGATTGGAAAATGGTGAATGGTTATTCAATTTTTTTGATTTTGTTCAACTAATTTGAAATTTGATTTTTATTCAACTAATTTCTGATTTTCTTCAAAAAATTTCCGCAAATCATTCTCTTTGGCGTTTATGTTTTTGTGTATTTTGGAATTGGGGTTTTTTGAAATGAATGTAAGGACTGGAAATTTAAACTTAGTTTCATTGTTTTGCTTTAAAAAATTCAAGTTCAGAAGGACTGATATATCGTCTTTGTATAAAATGATGATCAAGAAGTATTTCCTGTTACTCTTACCTAATTAAGCATGGTAAGATAAATTTATGGCATTTGTACTTGTATTTTTCGGATACCATGTCCCTTTTGGTCTAATTTTGCTGAATATATGGTAGAAGTGCTTATGAATTTTGTCCAGGGACAAATTGGATAATATCCAAAACTTGAAGAGGAGAAAGGGAGAATTGGAACCAGATTGTAACTTTAGGGAGTTGGATTAGATGAAGAGAATAAAGATTGACACAAAAAACAGGAACGGGAAGATGTTCTTATAATGCTTTTCTAGATTCAGAGATTAAGGGGAATAACATGATTTTCATTCTTGATATTGTGCACTTTTCAGATTCTCTTTTATCTTTGCAAGTGACTGATATTATCTTAGCGTGTAAGTTTGAAAAGATTTAAGGAATAAATTTTAGACATTACTGAATTTCCTTTGCCTGGTTTATAAAAGATGTCAATTTGACTAATTAATGTAATATGTGGATCGTATTAACCTGGGTGGGCGTCACTTAGGATGGTCTGTAACGTCCTCTATACATCCTCACTAAGTGTTACAAAAGACATAAAGTAATCAAGGATCCGAACCGGATAGACCTAGATTCCGTAGTCCTCATGCGGTTGTTACTTTTTTGTACACTTGTATCAATTTAATCAAAATACATCTGACTGGCTTCTTTTGTACTGTTTAGAGCTTCTCACTCGAGAAAGGGAGTGGAAAGAAATGCTACATGTTAGCTGCAAAGGACCTGATGATCGTATGGGGTGATACCCCCAGATACTGGCGTTGGGTTTCGATGCCCGAGTCTAGGTACCTAATCTTCCAGCATCTTTGTTTTTAATGTATTTGGAAAAAATCATGCCAAGTACTACTTCTTGGCATTTGATTTCAACAAACTGACAATAATGGACATATTGGGATGCAGGTTTCCAACAGTAGCTGAGCTTCTTGATGTCTGTTGGTTTGAAATTCGCGGCAAGATACAGACTAGCATGCTGTCCCCGAATACAACCTATTCAGCTTTCCTTGTTTTCACCACGAAATCAAGAACCTATGGTTTTGATTATCAACCTGCGGAGACTTCAGTAGCAATTGGTGGTGAAGAAAGCCAAACCCGGGCTGTTTATTTGGATTCTGAGGGAGCACAGAGGCATAATTATCAGATCATTCCAAGATGGCGAACCGGGTCATTTCAGCGCCGGAATGCAGTGATTAGACGGCCAGAAACTGAATCCACAGAGCATCAAGATGCTCAGTTGCCAAAGCAGAGAAGAGACAGGTGGATGGAAATTGAATTGGGAGAATTTTTTGTCAAGGAAGGGCAAGATGTAGAAGTTGTCATGAGCTTGTTGGAAGTGAAGGCAGGCAACTGGAAGAGTGGTCTTATTGTTGAAGGAATTGAAATTAGGCCTAAAGTAGACAATTGATCAAAAAGAGATATTACTTAGTAGATTCCTTAGATATTTTATTTAATTTATTTTATCATTTTTGGAGGCCCCTATAAGCTTTAGAGCTTTATTCCCCTCTTAGCAATTTGGTGAATTTCCCCATCACCTCTGCTACCTCCATCAATGGTTTTTTCTTCTTTCCTTATCCTAGAGATTCCTAATCCTAGGAACTTTCTGTTGTAATCTATAGTATGAAACTCTCTTCAGTCCTTATTGTTAGCTTTGCTAGGCGGAGAGGTATTTTGATGTATTCTATAGAGGCATGTTTCCTGTTAAAACGTTGTTCTCCTTTTCAGGCTTTTTGAGTCCTTCAAATATAGTCCTGAATTATTTTTAATAAATTATTATCAAATATAGTCTTGATTTTAAATGGTGTAAAATATAGTCAATTTGGGGATTTTTTGTTGGACATATCTTACGAATCTTCTGCTTACCTGAGTTTGAATTTTTATCTGGGAATTCTTATTATATTTTCAGATATATATATATTTTGCTAATGAATAAGTTGATTTGTGTGACTTGTATTTGATCTTTAGGGACCTGAAAGGTGTCAATTTTTTTTATGGGTAGACCCCCCTTTATGTGAAAAAGGAACTGTTAAGATACTTGAATTGCTGAGGAGAAGACTGAGGAAGTATGAAGTGGAAGATGCATTCAAAAGAAACAAGATAAAGAAGCTTTGGTGTGTGATATTTATGATGGTTATAGTGAATGCAATATTGTTGGTCTGTCACAATGGGTTTCGAGTGTCAGAAGTGTATTTTACATTTGAGTAGTTTAAAAGAAAGTGTAGTTGGTGTTTCAATTGAGATTCTAACTTGTATTTGGTGCATTTGCTTAATGAAAATTTGACATTTTCTTAATTCTTTATACTTTGTAATTCTTATCAAATAGTGCCTTAATGAGGTTGCTAAAGCTAGTAGGAATATTGATTTGGAAAGGTGTTCTTGTAGTACCAAATGATCGGAAGGAATGCTCTTGACACTTTTGTCTTGGCCTTTTAGCTTTCTTTGACACTTCTGTCTTTAGCCTTCATGAATTAATTGGGTGTTTCAAACCTTTCAACCAAATAACAATATGCCAATGAACATAAGTTCTACAGTCTAAACAGACCAAAGCTTTCAACGGAAACACCTGCCAATATACACAAGGCTACAATTGTAATCTGCCCAATAAATGATAGCAATACAAATAAAAACTTTCAACCAGAACACCTGCCAATGCCCATTTCATATATGATGAAGCCAAAATAGTGAAAGTATTAACAACATTTGCAATATGAATCCAAACTAAAGCTTAAACATATACCACCATTTGTCCAAAATTTATACCCAAAATATCTGTACCCAAAATAATCCTGAACTATACTGCCTATATGTCTCCCAAAACTATAAATCCATTTCTACCACAAAATATACCAGTTTTCGCAACAAGATGTGACAAAAAGAAATAGCTAAACTCATTCTTCTTAAATAAACTCCATGTCTTTAAAGTTGATTCAGTCATTCTTCTTAAACTCCATGTCTACAAGGCTGATCTTTGGATGGACCTAAGACCCATGCTTTGTGCACTTGGGCCTAGTATGACCAACTTCGCCACAAAAACCACATTTACTTGGCCTTATTGCCTTTTTCTCCTTATGCTGCATACAAAATGAATGTTAGTTAGATGTAATAAATAGAAATAAAAAGGGTATCGATAAAGTCAATCCGAGAAACTATAAGGATAACTCAAAAAAATTAAAAAATTTTCATTTTCACCTAAACACTTCCTCTCTCTTCCCTAAACTCTCTCTAGGACTCCTCACTTCAATCCATATCATGGAAGATCCGACCCTCAAAATTAAAAAAAAAAAAAGTTAGTTCTTGAATCTATTCTCATTTATTTACAATTTTATCGATTTAGATCGTGAAAATATCCCTTTAATATTAAAAAATCGAACTTTTAAAATCTTTTTGTGCTGTTTTCGAGTACTTTTGCCGGCCAGGAGCGAAAGTGCATGGAAACTTTTGCTAGCTTGGACGAAAGTTTCCATGCACTTTCGTCCAGCCCTGACGAAAGTGCATTTTAATTTTTTTAAATTAATTTTTTTGTTCATAAATGATTATTTGAATTGTTAATTAATTTTGTATATATAGAATGACTGTGACTGGTTGTTTAAAATATTTTATGTGATAATTTTTAATTGTTAATATGAGTATGAATATGTTTTTGTGAATAATATGAAATGAATTTTGTATATGTAAAGTAATGAAACTAGTTTAAAATTGTTTGCTTGCAATTATGTGTTTAATAAGGAAACGTGTTATGTAACTGCCGAACTATTTGAATTTTAATTTGAATTGATCGTTATTCTTGGCCTTAGGTTTAGGGTTTAGTAGGTAAGATTGAATAATATATAAATTAATAACTATTACTAAAGAATATTACTAAAGAATATTAGTGATGAATGACTTTAGGTTTAGGGTTTAGTAGGTAAGATTGAATAATATATAAATTAATAACTATTACTGAAGAACATTACTGAAGAATAATAGTGATAAATAATAATAGTACGAAAGGAATAGTAGAAATGAAATAATAGATCCCGATAATAATAAATAATAAAATATAATAGATGTTAAAGTAAATATGTGATAAACAACTATTAACAAGTTTGAATAAATAATAGATGGTTCGACCTAGCGGCCGTAGAAGAGATAATGATCTTGGTCTTGTCACGGATAGGATTGGTCGAGTTGAGGGGCGCACTGTCACAACTTCGTCTAGAGGTGTGAGGGGACGACATAATACCTCCGACCTCCCTGCTACTCCTACCCATCTTGCACTTGGTTTCCATCATGGTACAAGTGAACTCGGGTCTTCTACCCGACCACCAGCCGTACCTTTTAGATTTCGACCTCTCCTCCAACCCCATCTGTCTCACACCCCTGTGCCTTATGAGCTATATGGATCTACACAGCCATCTTCACACCTCCCAGACACAGTATATGATCCATACTTACATGCTCCCATTATACGACCTCGCATACCATATAGATCTGCCATCCACGAGCCTATACTGGAGTTTATTGGTCAGTCGAGGCAGATAGGGGCTGAGTTTTTTTATCAGATGTTTGGCACCGCCCCTCAGGATTCTTCATGCAGTACACATGGGTATTCTAATCCTGAGTATGGTGTTTCATCTTCTGTTGTCAGCCTTTGTTGAGAGGTGGCAGCCCGACACGAACAGCTTCCACATGCCATGGGGTGAGATGACCGTTACACTACATGATGTGGAGCTTATTCTCGGGGTTAATGCATACGGTGCGGTAGTTGATTCAAGAATCTAGGGAGCAGTTGGTACGGCTGGTTCAAGATGATCTGGGTTTAGCTCTCACCGGTGGTTTAGGGTTTAAAGTAGCGGAGCTTCACACTGTTACCACTAGTAGACAGACTTCATTGTCGCCTCGTGTCAGAGCTGCCTGCTATCTATAGTATATCTTGGGTAGCTCACTCTTCAGTGATAAGAGTGGCAACATTGTTTTGCCAGACTATGGCCACTGATGCAGGATATGAGTTCTATTGGGAGGTTCACATGGGGTGCTACCTGTCTTACGTATCTGTACATGAATCTGGGTCAGGCGTCCAGAGTTGATGCAAAGGAGCTTGCTGGGTGCTAGTTACTATTAGAGGTATGTGTTTTAAATGTAACGTGAATTCTGTTATTTTTTATATTTTAGGGTTTAGATAATTTATATTTATTTTATAAATCTTACTAATACATATTTTAATAGCTTTCACATTTATACTACTTATATTTATTTTTTACATTCATATTTTATATTTTAGACGTAGATATATCTGTACTTTCGGATGTTTCACCCCTGGTTATACCGGGTACTAAACCTACAAGCCCTACATCCAACAATTTCCAATGTTGGGGTATAAGAATGAGAATAAACTACTGGATATTCGCCTAAGACTGGATGTGATGACAACTGATGAGGTTAGGTGGGTACCTTACAGGATGCAGGAGATTCGGGTTTGCTGGGTTTCTACGTGGCACGGATTTATTGCATATTTTGACTACGTCGAGCCATACATACCTGACAGGGTTTTGAGAGAGTTCGGGTATAGGCAGTGTATTCCCGCCCACCCTATCCAGCCTTAGGAGGCACGCAGGCTGCCAAAGAACAGGATGTACGTGTTGAGGAATACTTTTGTGGAGGAACTATGGCTCGAGGCACCTTCGCACTTATTGACAGAGACATGGACCAGTGTTCCGGTCATTCCACTGAGTTCCTGCATGGAGATTAAATGGGTTGGTACCTCCCCCGCAGTCACCCGAGGATACAGAATCTCGGGAATATTCCCAGTGGCTTTCACTTACCGATAGCTCCCGTTATGCCACCCCAGGCTCTGTTGGATTTGATTGCACATGAGGCTATTCGAGAGGATCTTGAGGACAGTGAGTTTAGACGTACGGCTCGAGATTTATAAGGAAGCATTACAGCGCTCCTTAGTAAATCTTTATGTATTTGGATACGTTGTTACATTCTTGTTTATGTAGTATTAGTGAATTTTGTTTTGTTCATTATTTTTATTTCATCACGTACTTGTTTATTAGTTAAAAAAATATATTTATAAAATCAAATCTAAAAAAATATAATGTATTAATAACACCAACTACATATACGTTATAAATTATACATTAAAATGCTAAAGTGCCTAGTTAATAACAACATGCGAATGACTCTGAGGCGTATACATTTCATGGTATCTCGTAACCCAATCTAAAATCCGGTCACGATATGGGACTGCCCATTCACTAACTTGTACGTCTCGATGATATTCCCATTGCACCTGTAGTGGAGGCAAAGGGTATCCATCTCGCAAGTGTAGTTGCAGAATAAATAATTATAAATTAAATATAAGCTCCGGCTAAAAATGTAATGAATAAGAATAATAATTACAATAATTTAAAATAAATCACAGTAATGAATACCTGTATGAAATGCTGATGTTCCTCTATGAATCCGATGAATATTGTTCCAGTATTACCATCCATATTAGAAACAAGAGGTAGGACGGTGGTCGAGACCCTAACCTTGCAAGAAAAACAACGCACAAATTGAATGTGTTCGCGATGAAATAAAGATGAATCAGGTGTATCCATCCAATAGTCAGCAGGCGCCGAACCCTCTTCCCAATTCGTCCGCCTTATCAACTCAGTAACACGTTCTACTGATCCGAACAGTTGCAAATATACGTTCATACGGTGGTGTAAATTAAAGCAAATTCTTCTACGAATTTCAACCTAATGATTTTCATCCCCGAACAAAAAATTAGATACAACCCTAAATCCACAATTACCATCACCAACCACATTCTTCCAGTTTAGTATGAATTCATAGATGAAACCCGGGAAATGCATTGTTGAAGAGGAATGGTGTTGATGTGGCATCCGGACTTACAAGGAATGATAGACTGGACCTACCACTGTTACGTCCCCTGTCCCTATCCCTACCGCTACGAGGGTCCCTACCTCTTCCACGTGGACTAGGACCAGAACCTGAAATTGAACCGCTTCCCGATCCAGAACCTGAACCGCTAGACTTTTCTATCTTCCTATATACGACGGAGACGTATTCCCAGTGAGACTTATCCCTTTTGGTAGAATTCGTCTTCCGTCGTCCTTTCGTGATTGCGATCTCTAGGGGTGTTGTCAACGGCTGACAGGGATCTTCAGGCAACACAGGAGATATAACACCTTTATGAGGCATCTCACTTCCCGTACCTTAGAAATTGGACCCATACTAATTTCATGTATCAGTGACGTGAGATCACGCATTTCGGAATCCATGTCTCTATCGTGTTCTTCAGGAATATCAGAACCAATTTCTAGTTTTCTCCAAAAAGTGTTAACATCTTCCTCTCGGATTGGAATTAAATATTGGCACCTATGAACAAGTTCAAATGCACATGGTAGACCGTGCGACTTCCTTAAATAATGCAGACAATTGCTTCCCGATTCTTTAACCATCTCACGTGCTTTCTTTAACTCATCCATTATCTTCTTCAAAGCCAAATGACTAATTTTATTACTTAAATTCTTCAATATGGCATTACTCTTAGCGCCATACTTCTCTTTAAGTTTAGAAATTTCCAATGTGTATTTTTAATTTCAGTAATTTGACCTTGGATTAGAGAGTTGATATTCAGAAACACGATGTTCAAATCACCATGACAAGTTGATAGCCATAGCTTCAACATAGAATGTTCGCTCTCAGCACGGTTCGTTATCTCTACCCCAAAATGCAACACTTGAGATGTCCAAACCCAGCAAAATTTATGGGCAAATGGATTCAAACATGTACTGAACAGGTAATGCAGAAAGTCCGGCATGCTTTTCCACCTAGTCTTCAACACCTTCCACTTTCTCTGATATTCCACCTCATCAATTTCATTTATTAATTTTTTCCACGAGCTATTCACGAACCGTTGTGCCACCCTTCATCTTTTACCATCTCTGTCAATTTTGCCAACACATTCTGATCGATGTGTATTCTGCATAACATATGGTATAAATTTCTGAACACATCATCAATCACCGATATTAGTCCACTTTCCCTATCGGTAACAATGACTAGTGGCTCTCCTTCATTGATAATTGAACCCTGGTCATTTGACATAGTAGATGTAAAATAAAAGTGCTTGATTTGTTGAAGAACCCATCTGTATGACGTTGCCTGTTCATTGCACATAAAAGCTGTTGCCACTGTGAAGTTCTCTCCTGTCGGAGTCATCCCTACAGCTTCTAATAGTGGCATGTTATACCTTAATTAAAAAATAAAGGGAGAATGAATGATTAATATTGACAACTATTTTAGACGGACTTCAAAATATTATTAACTATTTGTTAAAAAAAATATTATAAAATATCAATGATCCACTACAATACTTAATAAATTTAAATTTTTATGCGAATAAATTAATAAAGATATCTAATAATACAATTAATCCACTATAGTACTTACTTGTTCCTTTTATAAGTGGTATCCATTATCAGTACATATGGCCACGTTCTAATCATTGCAATCGATGTTGGGTGTGCAACGACAATATCACTAAGTACTTTTCTCTCCTCACGGTTTCTATGGAAAACGGTGTAGCCCCTTTGTGCACTTAGGCAGAGAACTTCTTCTACCGTATTTCTTTTCTGCATCCGGTTCCTCTTAATCTTCGCAACAACATTATAAATTTTTTGAGCACTACATACCTCGTAAATTTCTATTTATTAACGGAATAAAAACAAATCTAAAATATTTAATATTTAAATAAAGTATTAAAAACAATTCCTTTATAACTTACCTAACTGCGCAGCCAACGTCTTGTTCTCGAAGAAATCGTAATATATTGCGATGCGGCACATGATTCTTCCTGAACTGCTCAGTCTGGTGCAACTGCTCCTCCGTAAGTCATGCAGCCTGTGTATGACCGTGATTGTAAACAACTACTTTATGGTTGTGCCTCCCGTTGTGTACAAACAATTGCCAACTTTCGCTTGTTGCCATTTGCTCTCTTTAGCTTAAATGGACACCAACATTTTTTCGTCCTATAAGGTCCCTGCCTTTTTTTTTGGAATTTCTTCTTCCACATCGTCAACTATTGCTCTTTTATATTTTTTAACTGAACCTTTCCTCCGGGCTCGCAAGCCAACGTGACGTACGGTCAACAGTCAGCTGTTCTTGATCTCTGATACCGAGTTATGATTAAATATGCCTTGGCATTCATTGCAGTTTGTTTTGCCCAGTGCACCAACTCATTTTTCGAACTAAATATTCGGTTAGTTGTGAATAAATGTCCAAGATCAATATATTCTTCCGGATCTAAAAATTCTTCAAACGTATTTGAATTTTCATCAGTCTGTTAATGTAAAATGAAAATATTACCAGAACAAAAAAAAAAATTTAAAAATAAAATCCTAAATCGAAAAAAAAATTTTGCATCACTTTCGTGCAGGTGGGCAAAAATTTCAAGTTATTTTCGCCCATCTGGACGAAAGTTTACGAATAGGCAAAAATCACTGGAAAATTTCGCCCACTTGGGTGAAAGTGATGCAGTAATTTAAAAAAAGAAAATTTCAATCGATTTCTTACCTCAAAACCAACATTTTCTTCCAAAGATTCTTCAAAGGAATTCATATTTTCTTCTAATTTCGTTTTGATGTTGAAAGTTGGAATTTTTTTTAGAGAGAGAGGTTAGAGAGAAAGTTTGTAGAGAGAGAAAGTATTTAGGTGAAAATGATTTTTTTTTAATTTTTTCGAGTTATCCTTATCGGCCTCCTAAATAAAAATTGAAAATCCAAAGAAATTCAAGTGAGTTGCTCTTGTACCTCATTTGCAACCACTTGGACTTGAGTTGAGAGGCCTTCATTGGCATTTCATCCATTATAAGTGGGCTGCATAGAAATGAGGTTTTTTTCTTTCTTTACACCATTTTTGAGATTTGGCTATAAAGTAGCTCACCTTTTTTTTTTTTTTATCCTTACTGTGGCCATAACGTACAATGGTTGTGTGTTATCATTATTAATAACGCACAACCATTGTGCGTTATCAACTGATTATAATTTGCCCTGGTAATCTGTCAATGTGGTGGATAACACACCACCATTGTGCGTTATGACCCAGCAATAACACACAGTGATTGTGCGTTATCTGCCACGTCAGTTTTTTTTATTTTTTATTTTTTTAAAATTTTTTAAGAACTGAAATTTGTTTTCATTTTTTTCAAAACTTATAGTTGTATAATTTATTTAAAAAGACTGTATATATAATATTTAACTTATTTTAAGCGTATTTTTTATGATAATATTTATAACCGTTTTCTTGGAAAATATGTTTAACTTTTAACCATTTCATGAAAAGTTATCTGAGAAGTAATAATGAAGATATTGTAAAACTATAGAGCAATGAAGTAGTAATTAGAAGAAATTGAAAGAAAATTAATTAATAGAAACCTGTTTTATTACAACAATTTCAAGAAAACAAACTTATACATTGCTTGGTCTGGTGTTATTACAATTTTTTCTATTATGTCCCAGCATGCGACATCTGCCACATCTTGGGGGAGAATCCGAATTTCTATAATCCATTTCTCCCTGAAATTGTTTGCCCTGTTTCCTACCCCATTCATTTTTCATGTTTGGAGGATAAAATGTTAAATTAAAAGGAACATTCCTCCAAAAGTTCTCACTCAAGACCGGATGAAAGTTCGCTTGGTAAGTTCTTCTGTACGTTTGTCGCGAATATATCTCTGACACATAAATATTTGCTCTTGACCCATTTTCTGTACACACTGCAAGAATATGAGAACAAGGCAATGTATATGTTTGACATTTTCTGCAACTATATGATTTATTATTTATTCGCAATGTATAGACATTGTTGCCAGTACCAGAAACCCAGATTGGAGATCTGACCATGTATATTCCTTCTTGCGGATTGTAAGTTATAACTTTGTGTTCTCTTGATTTCATTTCAATCTGCAAGAACTTGTCAAAAATTCAGGTTGGAAATGGATGCACACAATTTTCAGCCTCTTCATGGTTGGTGAAAGTACCTAACTAGTTTGTTGAATATTAGTTCAACCAGGGCTTTTAAAGGTAGGACCCTAGTTTTCTTCAACAGACTATTAAGTGCTTCAGAAATGTTGGTTGTCATGATACCGTGTATGTGCCCACCATCATGCAATAGTGTCCATTTCTCTGTGTCCAACTTCATCAAGTAAATGTAAGCATTCATATTTTCTTTCTTGAATATCTTTCATAACATGGTTAAATTTCCATTGTTTTAATTATGTTTCGGCCTGCCACATCAAGCTTTTTAGGGTTATGTTCTTAAAAGTCTTGTTGAAATTTACTTGAATGTGGCGTAAACAAAACCGGTGAACTGCAAATGGAGGTTCCACAAATGTTGACTTTGAATAGCAGAAAAAATACCTTTGTGGCGATAAAAAATGAGGCATACATGGAGATCTTTGACAATGTAATCTCACAGGTTTTTAAGGAACAAATTCTAACTTTCGGAGGATTCCTTATCAATAATTGCAAAAGCAAGTGAGAACAAGTGATTATTGGTATTCCACATACTTGCAATTAATAATACGTCCTTGTATGGTCCCATTAGGTGTGTTCCATCCACATAAATCACCGGCCGACAATATTGAAATCCGTCTATACATGCGAGAAATACCAGAAAACAAATTTGAAAACATAATTAGGGGGACTGCTTGTTCTGTGATGTAAAATTCGTATACAGTCCTCGGGTTTGAATCCTGTACAGCTTGTAAGTATTTCGGTAAAATATTAAAGGTTGTTACCCAGCTACCAAAAACCCTCTCTATGGCAAAATTTTGAGCATACCATGCTTGCTTGTAAGTACTACCAGTTTGAAACAATATCTACACTTCTTGAATGATATTTGACACGGGTATCTCAGGACCGTTGGCAATTAGGTGCGATATTGACATTGAAATAAATTTTGAGGACAAGTTTCTGTGCTTGTTTTGTTCAATTTGAATAAGACATGTGTGTTCTTTTATGAATATCGACCGTGCGTTGCTTCCTTTTTTATATGGATGTACCATGAACAGTAATTAGCATCACTATGATGGTAACATCTTGCAGTCCATGTATCATTTTTACTTTTCACAACTCTGTATTAACGTCCCACACTGATGGACCATTTACGAACCGCACTTATTGCTTGCACTTTATCAACGAATCTCATGCCTAACTGAATGTCAGTCATGTAATCGTTCCAATCGAGTAACCGTATGGTACCATATTCTACAAGGTTATCTATAGGAGAACCTGAGCCCATGTCTAGGAATGCTCCAGAATGTATGTAGTCATACCTAGTGCTACTGAACCATTGGCTGCTCTTCCATTGGGGCACTATGTTTTTAGTTACAGGGTTTACAGGAGTTTGTAATTCTCCTTCTTCCAGGTCATTGTCATAATCTGATTCAGATTGACTAGAAACGACATCATCTTCGTTCGATTGGTTAATTTCATCGTTGTCGTCATTGATGATAGGGTACAACATAGACGGTTCATCAGAAATCATCTGTGTTACTACTATAATATGTTCGATCATGTTTGTTGTATTTATGTCTTGTGTAATTGGAATACCATGTTGCTGAATCTACTCGAATTCAACGAGAATATAAATCCCTTCTTTCGCGTAGTGAGGTGGAATAGTCCATAGATAACGCATTTCTTCATCATTGTTCATGCTATATAAATTAAAGTAAAACATACAATGCACTTTGTAGTATGAAGGCACCCTCATTGTCATTCGAACAATCCAGAGATTGGGATCCATATCTCGGTATTTCAATATTTCCTTACAAGTTTGTTATGTGAAATCCATTTGTTTCGTTGGCAATGTCCAACTTTTTCGCACTACTCCAGTGAAATAGGGACCATATGCATCCCTTGCAATTTTTAAATCCCAAAATAGCATAACTCTAACAGAGTGGATTGCTTTCATGTTAAATTGATTTAACTGGATGTGTTTAGGGTTTTAGAGGATAAAATGTAAAGAAGTTAAATAATTTATAAATTGAAAAGGAATGGAAGTAGAATGTTTAAGAAGTTGTGATGACTGGAGATGCATTTTAGGGTGTATGTATATATAGTGGTTTAAAGTTGACTGGAGATGCATTCACATGGCATTGTCGGGTCTATGGTACAAAAGTTTAAGAATGACATGGCAACACATGGCATATGAAATAAATGAATGGGTTGGGTTTTGAATTATTAAACCAAACTGGCTAAGAGTGTTATATCGGGAGCAATGACAAACTGAAAAAAATGGCTAGACAACACAATAAAAAGGTTGAGGGTTGGTCATGAATTATTTTCGAGATAAGAAGTCCACATGCACATGTTGGTTTTAAGGTGTAAAAGTTTAGTGGAAAATTTTTTTGACATAACAATACAAAAAAAAAAAAAAAAAGAGTAAATGCGAAAAAAAAAGATTGTTGTGTCTTGAATTATTGCAAGTCAAATAAATCACATGTACATATCGGGAATAATAATTTTAAGGAAAACCTTAATGTTAAAGAAATGTAAACCTTAAACTTTAAAAAATGAAACCTTAATTGTTAAAAAAAAAATAAAACTCTAACTTATAATTATAAACTAAACCCTAATTATGGTAAAAGAAAACCCTAACCTTAAAAAAATAAAACCCTAATTTATAAAAAAATAAAACTCTAATGTCAAAAACCCTAACTTATAATTATAAACTAAACCCTAATTATGGTAAAAGAAAACCCTAAACTTAAAAAAATAAAACCCTAATTTATAAAAAAATAAAACCCTAATGTTAAAAACCCTAAACCCTAATTATAAACTAAACCCTAATTATAAACTAAACCCTAATTATGGTAAAAGAAAACCCTAACCTTAAAAAAATAAAACCCTAATTTATAAAAAAAATAAAACCCTAACGTTAAAAACCCTAGCTTATAATTAATAAACTAAACCCTAATTATGGTAAAAGAAAATCCTAAACTTAAAAAAATAAAACCCTAATTTATAAAAAAAATAAAACCCTAATGTTAAAAACCCTAAACCCTAAAACCCTAATTTAGAAAACTGTAAACCCTAATTATAAACTAAACCCTAATGTTAAAAAACCCTAAAAACTAATTATGGTAAAAGAAAAATAATCTCCTAAGCCCTAATGTTTAAGATGGTAAATAAATAAATTCATAACCCTATTAAATATACACACTGAAGTAGTAGAAATACTTTCATTACATAAAATACCATCTTACAACTTAAACAAAATAATCAATAAGATATATAGAATTGAAAACTCTATATTGAAATTTAATTTACAAATAATAGAAAATAAAAACTCCAAATAGATAGTACAACTATGGCCAGTAGGATGGCGTAAACCTCGTAGTCTTTTTCACAATACGATATCCGAATCCAAGTTGCTGTATATGTATCGTGTCATCCGTTTGCTCCTCTTCATCAAATGAAGATGCATATGATATAGGTTGATGCGGTGCAAATGAACCTACTGTGCCCGAAGGAGGAGGTGTACGAAACGATGAAAACCCTAAAGAGGTAAGGTGTGGTGAGGGAAATGGGGCAAACCTTAAACCCGGAGGGGGAGATGCGCGCAATGTCTCGGATCCACCTAGAAGTGACTCGGAAGGTGGTGTTAAACCCAAACTAGAAGATGGCATATCTAGGTCTGGGCTGTCAAATGGGTCAACATGATGTGAAGCCTCTACATGTCCACGTCCTCCAGATCCCTCATCTCTCTCCACCTCATGTCCGAGGTCAGCATGTCCGTGTCTGTTTGGAAAATGAGGGACAGGAGGGCGTCCATCACGTACTCCACGACCAGGTAATCTACGAACCCCCCTCTTTACTCCACGAACACCACGATCCCGTACAAGTTCCCGAGGGTGGTGACGTGATGGCTGCACTGGAAATGTATGCTGAATATCGTACTGAGATGGAGTATAACCCAAAGTACCGCCAATGGACACCATACATCTACGAATGATTGTTTGAACTTTCTTTACAAAACTAGCTACCTGTGTGGGAGAAAATGGTGGTCCTTGTATAACCCCCATAGCCATGTCATCTACCTCCTGCAGCATGGAAGTCTTAAAAAAAAAAAACAAATGTTAGTGATCACATATAAATGAATATAACTAACAAAAATCAAAAATAAAAAATTATACGTACCATTATCCCTCTATCGATCCCAATATGTTGATATCCAACTGTACGAGTATCATGATTTGTTGGATTTTCGATGTACACTCGTGTGATTTCCTGAAACCACCTAATGTACTCATCCCTGGCGGATGATAAATCAATAGCTGCCAAGATAGAGCCATCCCTAATATGCAGTCGCCACTGATGCCAGACCTCTGTATGACTAGCATGCTGCGTACCCCAATAAGTATGGTCATTTCCCCTAAGCTGAATCCGATGCAGATCAAGCCTAATATTATACGGGTCCAGTATTTGTTGATCACGTAAAAACTGACGCAGGACACCCCCGGAAAGTGATACTCCACTATCTCATAGCAAATGAATGGCACCTCTGCCCGTCAGAGGTCAGATGGAACCAAACTGCAGTCATTATAAGGGAACCATACAAACTGTTTAAAATCAATCCAAAAATGACACTTATATAAATTCACGGTTTACATGTTTTAGAAAAGGATTTTTAATTTATCATTTGATCACATGGCATGAAATCTAACTGCTCTCTGTACGTAACTAAAGTGTGAGTGAGCAACTGGCTGCAGTCAAATAATGTGCACCACATAGCATCAAGGAGAGCAAGCGAGTCGTCATGCACATGCTGGATAAACATAGGCCGCAACACTGGTATATGCGATCATGCCCAAATCTGTAGTAAGACTAAGCCTCCCCCTATCTGCCGTGCATCCCCTAAAGCTGTCGTTCACAACTGCCTATATAAATAACTAAGTATGCAACTACCCCAACTATATGTGCCGATGGCCGAAAACTCCTCTAACAGACTGATGTAACGAACATAAACCAAACTGCCAGAGAAATCGGGAATCATATGGCCTCCTAGAAGTAAAAGGAGGAATCCAAGGGCGCGTAAAATTATGTCATCATCCATCTCTGAACCTGTAAACTCTCTCAAAATCCAGGCTTCCAGAGGTTCCTTCTTAACCTTATAGCTAGAAAAGTGAGTAAGAGACAACCTGTAAATGGATTATTGAAATCCGAATTTTCCCCCAAGATATGGCAGATATCGTATGCCGGGACATAATAGAAAAAATTGTAATAATATCAGTTCGAGCAATATATAAGTTTGTTTTCTTAAAAGTGTTGTAATATTTTAGGATCTCTATTAATGAAATTTTTCTTTGAATTTCTTCTAACTACTTCTTCATTGCTCTAAATTTTGATAGTAAAATTTACAATACTTTAAATTACTTTTTTTTTAAATAGAATGGTAAAAGTTCCAATACTAATAAACATATACGATTATAGATACTTTACGACAGGTAAACATAAATTCATCTCAGGCACAAACATCAAATGCATACATACAAACATATATATATATATATATATATAACTCAAAATAGGGATTTTTGGTTTTTTTAGAAACATGTCAGGTTCACAATCTCCCAACCGTACGGACGAGGTTATGTCAGAAAATTCTCAAAATAGACAGTCTGAACCTACGAGAGAGGCCACCCTTCATCCAGAACAAGCTACACACAAAGTAATCGAGAATTTTATGATCAAGATGACATAATTATTAGAAACTTCAATGGCCACAAGAAGAAACGAACGAGTACCAGTTACTGGAGCAGATGAAGCATTAGAACGATTTCTTAAGTTTCGACCCCCGGAGTTCTATGGAGACATTGAGCAAGAAATTAAAGCTGAACTGTTCCTTGAGCAGCTGAATGATATCTATGATACCCTTAAGTATGAGGATGCCCTGAGGGTAACGTTGCAGCTTTTAGATTTCGAGGAATGGCAAAGGATTGGTGGCTTAGAGCTTCCGAAGCACGGACACTTAATAATCAATTATGGACCTGGAACGATTTTCAAGAAGAATTAAAAAAAGAGTATATACCTCGATGGGTTCGTGAGCAACGTGAGGATGAGTTTCAGCAATTGAGACAGGGTAACCTGACAGTTGCCCAGTATACGACAAAGTTTAATAGGTTGGCTAAGTATTGCTTAAGGTTGATAGACACTGATGAAAATAAGACGCGACAATTTGTGAAAGGATTAAGGGTTGAATTGCAACGAGCATTAGCTCCCTTGCCACCGATGGGATTCGCGGCTGCAGTTGAAGCCGCCACGTGAACAGAGATGGCTGATCAAGCGGTTATACAGAGGAAAACAGCCATTGGTTCAGCGACGGCTCCATATAAACGTCCTGGACAAGGACCATGGAAACCTAGAGATTTCAAGAGATCCCGTGGTGAACAAAGGACTGGAAATGAAGGCCGACCAACCCTAACCCCTGGAGGATCCCACAGAATATGTACATACTGTAGACGAAGTGGGCATGTGGCTGAAATGTGTTATCGGAAGTTAAGATTATGTTTCAAGTGTGGAAAACCAGGACATACCAAGGACCAATGCCCTGAGATGCAACAAGTAACCCCGGAGATGTCCAGAAAAGCAGGCCGACCCCCGCTCATGAGAGAAACAATAGAAGGAAGGAATAATAAGCCACAAGTAAAAGCTAAAGTTTATGCACTGGATGGATTGCCCGTAGATACTGAAGCAGAAGTCATCGAAGGTATGATAAAAATCTTTTCTCAACCAGCAAGAGTACTCATTGACCCTGGAGCTACGCATTCTTTTGTGAGTTTGCATTTCATAAAACATATTCCTATACCATAAAAAAAAGCAACAATAAAATTGTGAAAGTGCAAATATTGTTAATATAATCCATGCAATGCAAATGCACATTCAACACAACATGTCTCAAACTGTCATATTCGTCACTTTTTTTATAGATGGTATCAAATAATCCTATTCCCTAAATAATATCGAAATCTTATAAAATGAACTTTAGGATGTATATAAATATACCTATATAATAATACGTATACTTATATAATTTTTTTTAAAAAAAAAAATCGAAAAAATCCTATACTCTAAAAAAAAATTAAATTAAACATATTTTTTTTAAACGGTTATAAATATTATCATGAAAAATACATCAAAATAGGTTAAATAAAATAATACAGTCTTTTTAAGAAAATTATATAACTATAAGTTTTGAAAAAAAAAAGAAAAAACAAAAATTGAATTTTTGAAAAAAAATCTGATGTGGTTGATAATGCCCAAACATTTTGCATTATTGTTGGGTAATAATGCACACATATTGTGCGTTATCCGCCACATCGGCGAATTAAGTGGAAAAGTTAGTATTAAGTGATAACGCACAGCAATTGTGAGTTATTATTATTAATAACGCACAACCGTTGTACGTTATAACCAGATTCCGAGTAAAAAAAACTTTATGGCCAATTTAGGGGCCTTTTACCGAAAAAAGACTAGGCTTAGAAAAAAAACCCCTAGTTTTTACTGCAAGTAATTTTCTTGATTCTCTTTAATTGAATCAAGTTATAGTGGTTTATTGTTGAAGATGTCATAAGAATGTATCTCAAGGAAGCAGATAACTTGGCTCCAAAATATGGTAAGTGACATTCTTCTAATTTTTCTATTTCTCAGAGGAAACTGTAAAAAAATGATATTTGTGTTAGCCGTATTTCTTTCCAATATGTGTGTGTTTCCGTTTATTGTAGCTGTTTCTATTTCTTCTCATTGTATCTGGTAAGTGACATTCTTCGAATTTTCGATTTTAAAGAGGAAATTCTAAGAAAATGTTATTTGTGTTAGCTTTAAAAGTGTAACTTTGGGTTTGAATTTCTTGAAAATGCCATGTAGAAATGGCCGTGTTTCTTTCCAATATGTGTGTGTTTTTGTTTATTGTATCTGTTTGTTTCTTTCCATTGTATCTCAAGGAAGCAGATAACTTGCCTCCAAAATATGGTAAGTGGCATTCTTCTAAACTTTCGATTTTGTAGAGAAAACTGTAAAAAAATGTTGTTTGTGTTAGCTTTAAAAGTGTAACTTTGGGTTTGAATTTCTCGAAAATGCCATGTAGAAATGGCCGTGTTTCTTTCCAATATGTGTGCGTTTCTGTTTATTGTATATGTTTCTATTTCTTTCCATTGTATCTCAGGGAAGCATATAACTTGCCTTAAAAATATGGTAAGTGACATTCTTCTAAACTTTCGATTTTGTAGAGAAATCGGTAAAAAATGTTGTTTGTGTTAACTTTAAAAGTGTAACTTTGGGTTTGAATTTCTCGAAAATGCCGTGTAGAAATGGCAGTGTTTCTTTCCATTACGTGTGTGTTTCTGTTTATTATCATTTTTTTTTGTTTATGGTGTCTTATTTTTGTGTCAATTTCTGAAAAATATGTGTATTTTTGTCTGTATTTCATTCCCATGTTTTGTTGCTTATGTTGGGGCAAAACAGGTTAGATCCACTACAGCTTCCATGGGGGGATGAAGTTCCACCTGAACTTGTTACTCCAAAAACAAGGATCAAACATATTGTGAGGTCTAGGTCTAAAACACCAATATATATATATATATAGGTGGTGAGCAATTCAAAAGTGGAAAGTATAAAACTAAAGTTAAGACTTTTTGATAATGAGGATGGGGAAGATCATAAGGATGGTGAAGGTTCTCATTTTCAGAGGGAATTGCAGGACTCTGAGAATGAAAGTGATGATGAGGAAAGGTTGTGGATTGATTGTCTTGATTATTTGGTGGAGAAGGATGCTGAAGGGTGTGAAAGTAATTTGAATGCTAAGTTGAGACATAGGAAAAAACAAATACAGTTGTATTTAGTTGGTAACAGGAAGAGAGTTGGCAAGGGTACCAAAACACCAGCAGCAGTTCCTGAAGTAATGCAGCAACCTTGCCCTTTAACAGCAACAACAGAACTTGATTCAATTCAGCAAACATCAGCAGCAGCACCTGAACATGAATCAATGCAGCAAACATCATAACCAAATCCTGAACCTACAATGGAACTAAGTATGGAACTTGAAACAGCAGCAGATGCAGAACCAAATGAAGTAGCAGATGCAAAACTTGATGCAAAACCAGCAACAAAACCTGATGCAAAACCTCAAACACCAAGGAGAAATGGAGATTGAATAAGGCAACCAAGAAAAGATTGGGTTTATAACAGAAGTTCAGACTTGGATTTGAATAACCAACCAGATTCTAATTCAGAGATAGGTACTGAATCTGATTTCTCTGATTCTGATTTATTTAACAGTGATGATAGTGCTGATGATAATACAAGTAGGCAAAGATACCCTAGGTTTAATGCTAAAAGGGATATACATAATCCTATTTTTAGTGTGGGTATGAGGTTCAAGTCAGCTAAGGAGGTAAAAATGGCAGTGATTAATCATAGAATTAGGTGGGAAAGGGATGTAAGATTTCAGAAGAATGAACTGAATAGGGTTAGGACTAAATGTGAAGGGGAGAATTGTACTTGGTATGTCTTGTGTTCTACCATGACAGGAACAACAAGTTGGCAAGTCAAAACCTAACAAGACAAACATTCATGTTCAAGGACATTCAACCACAAACTTATTACTTAAAAGTACTTGGCTAAAAGGTATTTGGAGGATTTTAAGAGTGATAATGAGGTTGTTGTGAAAGAATTTCAAGACAAGGTTCAGAGGGAACTTTGTGTGTTCATATCAAAGAATAAGGTTTACAAGATTATTGCTAAGGCTAGGAGGATTATTCATGGTAAATACATGGATCAATACAAGTTGATATGGGATTATATTGGAGAGCTAAAGAGGTCAAATCCTGGATCCACTATGTATTGTGACACAGTCTATGACGAGGAAAGGCAAGGGGAAGTGTTCCAAAGGCTGTATGTGTGCTTACATGCCCTCAGAGTTGGTTTTCAGGCTGGATGTAGAAAAGTTATAGGGCTTGATGGATGTCATTTAAAAGGCCCCCGTCCTGGTATCCTATTGACTGCTGTGGGCATTGATGCCAACAATGGGTTTTACCCTGTTGTATATGCTTCTGTGGAAGATGAAAGCAGAGCATCATGGACTTGGTTCATTCAAGGTACTATTGATGGCCTTCATATTGACAAGCCTGATGAATGGTGCTTCATTTTTTATAGACAGAAGGTATAGTTTACTGCATTATATGTAATTGAATGCTTATTTTTGAAACTCCTGTAACTAACCAATTTATTTCAAGGACTTGTACCAGCTGTTGCTGAGCTTTTACCAGGCCTGGAGCATAGATTCTATGTACGCCATCTACACAACAACTTCAAACAAAGACATCCAGGGGAGGGTCTAAAAATCCAGATGTGGACCTATGCAAAAGCATCTTATGCCAACAAATTTGAAGCTGAGATGGAGAGTTTGAAGGGAATGGATCCAGAATCACACAAATGGCTGATAGAAACTACAAATCCTAAGACATGGAGTAGGGCATTCTTCAATGGCCAGACCAAGTGTGATGTCCTCCTCAATAATCATAGTGAGAGCTTTAACTCTATTATTTTACCATCAAGAAAAAAAACCTATTTTAGGGCTGATAGAGAAGAGCAGGGTATACCTAATGGTGAGACACCAGGGCAAGAGGTCATGGATACAAAAGAAAAGAGGAGGTTTTGCCAATATGTTAAAACAAGATTAGATAAGCTTAGGGAAGCAGCAGCTACTTGTTTCCCTGCTTTTGCCGGGGGTTTCTAAGTTTGAGGTGAGGAAACTTAGTACAAAGCAATTTGTTGTTGATTTAGAACTTAGAGGTTGTTCTTGTAGAAAATTGGAGTTATGTCGCATATTTTCTGCACATGCTGTGGAAGCCATGGGTCTTGCTGGTAAGGAGCCTGAGGATTATGTTAATCCTTGCTACAACAAGGAAGCATTTTTTAGGTCGTATGAGCCTGTCATTAACCCAGTTAATGGACCAAATAATTAGCCTAAAACTAGAAGAGTTACAGTCCTACCTCCTCAAAATTAGGAGAAGACCCAAGATTAGGAGAAGAAAGGAACTAGGTGAGGGCAGGAAGAAAGCTGTTGCTGATGATCAGCCCAAGAAACTGTCAAAGAAGGGGGTCATACTAAAGTGTAGAAGCTATAAAAAAACTGGACACAATGCAAGGAAGTGTCCCACTTCACAACCACAACAGCAGCGACAACAGGAAGAAGGGTCAAGCACAACAACTGCAACTACAAGAAGGGAATATAGCAAGAAATGTGGAAAATGTAAAGCTTTTGGGCATAATAAAAGGTCTTGCAAATCTGCTGCATCAACATTTCAGGCTAAACCAGTGAAAATTACTCAAGAAGATCCATTTCTTTCACAGCAAGATTGAAAATGCAGGCTGTTTTTGAAGTCATTTAGAGAAAGTTGAAAATGAAGAATGTTGAGAAACTAGCTTTTTGAGATGCTAAATTGTGTAATAGTGACGGGTTCCACTACCAACTTTATCTTTTTTATTTGCATTGGTGTAATAGCTAGCAAGAATTTTTATTTCCCTCACTTTGAAATACTCTTTTGTATGCTAGACCAATCGCCGATGAAAAAGGAAGCAATGGTCTTTGGTACTCGGGTGATTTGCTTCACTTATGAGAATTTCTACCGAATCCATAGGAAGTTCTTTCCTGGAAAGACCGGGCAACTGCGACGAACTGCAGCTCCCCGTTGCGAGGATGGAATCCTTCGGCTGAAACGACAAAAAATCTACCTTTCTATTCGACAGACTATGGTACGGCACAAGTCGATGGGAACTTGCAAGAAAGCTCGCTAAGTACTTTCAATCTAGCACTAGCAGGCTAACTACCTGTGCCGCCCCTAAAGCTTAGACATTTTGGCGATAGCACATGTTGGTGGGGAAAGAAGCCACAGCTAGGCTGGAACAGTCATCCTCTTTCTTTTTCCGTGGTACCTTTTCTTCTGTAGTAGACCTTTCCCTTGCTATCTTATTTATTCTATTCCCAAATTTCCACATCTCTTGAAAGAAAGCACAATACGGCTAATTGTTCTCGGATAGTACCCGCGCCGTCTCTTGCCGCCTAAAACTCTGCCAAGAGAGCGCTGCTTTACGTTTGATCCTATGTGCCCAGAGGAGAAGCGGAACCTCCAAGCTCAGACATCTCGAACTCTGAAACTACTCTCCGATCGCTAGGGATGAAATTACTCGAGCGAAGCGAGAGGAAAGTCAATTGTGTGTCACGACGTCTTTAGTTTAGTTGAAAAATCGTTTTTCGGATAGTCGGGACCCAACGTTAATTTTCGATTTAAATGTCAGAATAAACTCTTTATTGAGAAAGGCTTGTACACTTTATATGATGTATTGGATTTTGAACAGATTTGGCTTTTGAACAGATTTTTATGTTAAAAAAAATTTTCCATTTTGGCAGCATTACTTTAATACAATTGTTTAAGGTTTTTTGGTCACTAATGTTGTCCTCTTTGTCATTTTCAATGCCTTTTTCATTTGTCATTTTGGTACCATGTGTAGCCATTTTCTTTACTTTAAAGCAGCACATATACTGCATTTTTAAAGGGGTTCAAAGGAAGTCATTAAAGACAAATGCAACCCAACAACTATTTCATTTCATTATTTCACCTCATCAAATATACATCAGTCTATCGTATTTCCAACAAAAAAAAATCAAGCTAAACTCGAGTACAAACAAAACAACACAAATCCAACCAAACAACACAAAATTCTCATAATCTATCTATCCAAACACTTATTAACCCAACAAATCCAGCCACAATCTTTTGTTATCCATCTCTTCTTCCATATCATCAATCTTTCTCAACAACAACAACTTTTATTCAAAGAGCTACCTGTATCGCATCAGGAATCAAAGTTGAACCCCTAGCACATATTTGAGGATCAAACCATGCAGAAAACCCACGAGCACCTGAAACCTACACAATAGTATACCTTCAGTTTCAGCAGCAAAAGCTTTAACAAAGATTTAATCACACACAAATTTAACCACTTACCCCATATTTTTTACAGCCCGAGAATCGCCTTCTCAGGTTATCATTTATCCATAAAGTTCTCACAACACTTGGTTTTCCACAAAAAAAAAAAAAAAACAAAAAAACTTCAATCACGTATTCACACTGATATATGATGGTGTGAATGTCTTCTTCTTCCTTAGAGTTCCATAAATTATGGAGATTTTACAAAAAGACGAGGGGAGTTGAGAAGAAGCAAGAACAGAGAGGTGAAAAATAGAAGAAGGTGAAAAATTAGGGATTTTATTACAGTTGGGAAGAAGAGGACCATTTTTTATTACCGGTTAAGGAGACAAGAGGGGTGTGCTGACATTTTTACCCCTCGACAATCTTAAGTGTGCTGGGCACGTGAGCTATTTTGGCCAGATTCTGCCATGGAGAACTTTATAGGCTGCTTGAAAAAAGTTAATTATTTACGATGGCTGAAAAAAAAAAGTTTAGGGATTCTTGTTGAGAACGCGAAATAGTTTGAGGACCTCTGAGGCTAATTTCACAAGTTAAAATTAAATCTCGAGTACCTTATATGAAAAATATAAAAATATTGGGGACTAAATATGGTATTTACTCAAAAAACAATTATATTTAGAAAAAGTCAAATATAATAATAAAAAAATATTACAAACTTAAAAATTAATAAAAAACCTAGACTAATGTCTTACTTTGTAAATATGTAATATTATATTTTTGAGAAAATGAAAATATTACTCAATTAAAAGTGATAAATATTATTTAATAACTGACATAAACACTTCTTCTTTTCCCTTCGAAAAGTTCCTCAAAAAATGATGTGTTTTCTGAAAGTAAAAAACAAAAATGAAAGAATTTGAGAAAGTACAAGGATTCATAATACTACTGTTTTCTATCCCTAAAAATTAATAAAAAATTTATAATTAATATCCCTACTATTTGTTCTAAAAAAAAAAAAAAAACTCCTCTTCCTCCATCCTCGTCCGCCCCCTCCCCCATCCCCAAACAAAAGAACCCCCTTCTTCTTCGCCCACTCTTACCCCAACAATAAATAAATAAACTATCTTCTCCTGTCCCATCCCTACACCTCCCAATAAAATTGAAAAAAAAACCACTCTTCCGCCAATTACCCTCCCCTCCCCCCCCCTCCTCCCAAAGAAAACCCTTTTCCCCTAAACACCACCCCCTAAATGCCTCCTACTTGTGGCACAAAAAGAAAACCCACATTAGAAAGAAAAAAAAAAAAACCTCTTCCCCCTCCAAAGAAAACCCCTTTTCCCCACTCCACCTCAAATGAAAAAACCCCTCCTCTTCCCCCACCTTTACCCTAACAAATAAAAAAATAATAATAAAAAAAAAGGAAAGAAACCCCTCTTCCCGCCCCTTTAAACTTCTCATTTTCTAATCATAGAAACAAAGCAAAAATTTCCATCCCCTTCCTGTCCTTCTCCCCTTACTCCAAAGAAAGGGGCCTCTTACCCTTTCTCTCAAGAAACCACCTCTTCCCAAGAAAAAAAAAAAAATCAATCAATAAGGAGCAACTAAAAGGAATTAAAAGTTTTTAATATTCATTCTTCATAGAACAATAGTTTTACCTGTAATCTCCACACAAGTACTATAACGTTTTGCTCATTATTTCATAATTTCTTATGAAAAATTTTATTTCAAGTCAAAATTATCCATGAGTATATATTTGATTCATTGAAGTGAGTAAACAAATACTTTATTTCGGTTTTAAATATATTGACTTTTAAATAAAAATAAAAAGGAATCCTTATTGTCATTATTTTAAATTCTTAAACATTTAACTTTATTTACAATGAGATGATGCATATGATTTTTTTAACATTTAATTTATTTGAACATCTTCAATTAATTGATAAGTTTGATCTTTTAATTTATTTGAAAATCTCCAATTAACCGATATATTTCATCTTTATACTTTTTTAATTAATCTTCTTTAAATTTAAACATTAAAATTAATAAAGAATAGAATGTCTTTTCCCAAACTTTTGAATGTAAATATATAAGTTAAAAATATATGGTTCGAATAATATATTATTATTGTAAAAAGAAAATATATATCATCCTCAGGTATTTAAAAAATTATTGGAAGATTGACTTGTTCATACCGTAGTAAAGTTATAAATGATGAGATTATTCATCTAATGTGTTAATGTGTAATCTAAATATAACATCTAAAACGGATTAATGCTAAACGGGATCTATAACATTTTTTCCCTAAAAACAAATTAATTTCAATCTTTTTTCATGTGTGGAGAGAGAATATAAATCAAATAACATATTTGATCAATACATGGTTTGAAATGATGATCTAATACATGATTCTAAAAAGAGGAAAAAATCTCAAAGTGATTTTTTTTAATTATTAGCCATTTTCTCTGAAAACGCTACTAAATTCGTAATTTAGCCATAACGCACAATGATTGTGCGTTATTTATTAAGATATAATTCCAGCTTTTCTTCCTTAATCCACCAATGTGACGGATAACACATAACATTTGTACGCATATGACCCCTTGTTTCAATAATTCTCGTAAAGATAAATGCAACGATATCGCTGAAAAAGTGATTCGAACGCATTCTTGTATAGTCGAAAACTTTGACATTTCGTGTATTTTTCGATTGACTGTTTCTACAAAAAGCTCTAGTTTCGTTTTAATTTATGTTTTTGTAATTTTTTAATACTTTCTCTCTTATTAACTAAGTAAATTACGCCGCCAATTTTAAAACTAAATGTAAATACTTTATTAAAGGATTCAAATCTCTTACAATGTTTTTTTTTTTAAATGAATGAAATGATGATGTGACAAATAACGCACAATCAATGTGCGTTATTTGCCATATAGGATGAAGATGCGTTATCACTAAATAACGCACAATCAATGTGCGTTATCTGCCATATAGGATGAAGATGCATTATCATTAAAGATAAGGCGCAAAGTTCCGGGGGTTACGAAGGAAGCTTCTAGCTTATATTGGTCATGGGTTGAGAAAAGGAATTGAACTCTATGAGATCTAATCTCCCGTTGTTCCTCAGTAGCTACAGTGGTAGAGCGGTCGGCTGTTAACCGATTGGTCATAGGTTCGAATCTTACTTGGGGAGATTTGATTCATTCTAAATTCTTTAATTTTGAATATCAGAATAAATTCAATTCAGAATATCAGAATAGAGGGGCTCGCTTTGACCATTAAGAGTAGGTGCATTATGACCAATAGGACTAAAAAAAATTGTGGCCACTTTTAGTGAATTTTTTAAAAAATATGACCAATTATAGAAAAAACCCCTCAAAATCAAACACAAAATAGTATACATGGAGTAAAACACATATATATTTTTAATTGAAGAATTTTACAATTAAATTATGCAATACTAGAAAAGATTTAAAACTAAATCATAACTAATATAAACAAATCTTATAATACATTTGACAAAATTAGATGAATTTTGTCTAGGAGACTGGAAATGTAGAACCAATTCCTCTAGTACGATTCTCTCTCTCAAAAAAAAAAAAAAAATCCTAGTACCATATAATATCATATAATTACCAACCTCTCTAAACACCAAGACCTTCATAACTTTAACTTATATGATGCAATTGTAGTCAATCCAACTCTTCAACCTTTTTCTCATTACTATAGCAAATTTTCAACTCAAGAAATTCCAAAAGTTAGGACTAAACATAATTTGTCACAATATTATAACAATAATTTAAGGAAAAAATAAATGAAAAAGGAACTCAATTACGGATAAGACTATCAATATCATTGATAAGGGACTATAGCAGAGGAAAGAAAAGAAAGTGTTTGAGCTCCAACCCTAAGAGAAGGAAACCGATTATATAAAGAGATTAAAATATGCTTAAATGATTTCCTAATTTAAATTTATTAAGATAAATTCTAAAATTTTAAAAGTTCTATTCTAGTAAATAGATAAAAATAAGCATAAAGATAAAGGTTATAATATTTAAATCCTAATTGGAAAATCAATTTGCATACTAAATATTTATTTAAAGGATATACCATGTGCAAAATTATTTAATTATCATCATTATTATTTTTGAAAGGAAAAATTATCATCATTATTTAAATTGACATCAAATTGTCTACAAAATTTTAGTTAATTAAAACAATTAAAGAAAGATCAACCTAACTCAGATGATCCAAATCTAAACTAAAAATTTCTAACCTACCTAAAAAAACCTAAAATCTGTAACCACAGTAATCTTTAAGAGAAATTATTATAGATGGATATGAGATTAGTATGATATGGGAGGTTTTAATTCTTATCCAATAGAACAAAAGTTTTAAATTTCAAAACAAATATTGAAAAACAAATAGTCTTAATCAATCTAACTATAAAAACTAATTAACAAAAGAAAAAATTCAGAAAATTGGATTGACGTTTTGAGGGATTGAGAGAGCTTTAAATGCAAAAAGACCCTTTATGAAGGGGTCTGCAAGTATTCAAGAATAGAAATGTAATGGATTTCTCTGAAAGGCATGCATGTATAGGAATCCATATAATTGTAAAAATAGGAATCACCAACAACCTAATATTTATAAAACTTTTCAAGAAGACACAATTACATACCTGGAATGATGTTATTAGCCATTGTAAGAAAAAATAGAGAACAAATTAATCTGCAATTTCAAAAGAATTTAGTTAGAAGAAATATATATATATATATATAGAGAGAGAGAGAGAGAGAGAGAGAGAGAGAGAGAGAGAGAGAGAATGCTAGGGCAAAAAGGAACGAATTGCAATAGTGCAATTTCGAAAAGAAAGAGAAAAAAAGAGAAAGAATTGGCCATTTGTTGATGAAAAAGAATACACAGAATCATACCAGAAAACAAAGCATAAAACTTCTGTAGTTAAAAATAGGCTTAATTGTACGCTTTTTCAATAAACATTTTTCAAAGTGACTTAAGTCTCTAAATATTAATTCGTTATTTTTTGGTACATGAACTATTTATGTTTGGCATTATAGGGACATTCGTCCAATTCTACCGTTACCACTTTCTTTTGGCCGTTAAGTGGAGGGAATTTTTGTCCATGAAAATATGAGTAAAGACGCATTGATTGAAAATTAAATAAAACCCAGCTTAACCCACCCATTTTATGGCAAAACCCGACCCAATCTTAATTTTCAAATCTCCAATTCTATCCCGCTACACCATAATAGAATTAGGGTTTTTCTTTCTTCATTCTTCTAACCATCTGCAAACCTTGAACCCGTCTGTGCAATGAGGAAGAAATTTAGAGCTCAGAAGAGAATCGGTGGTCCGGGCACTGTTGGGCCGCACTGGCAATGATGGGGCAGTACAAGTAGAACCATTTCAAGTGGAATGCTGGATACTGTTGCAATGGAGAAATATTTTGAGTAAGTTTTGAAGATTTGTGTTTAGTGCTTTAATATACAGATGTTATGAGTAATGTGAGCTCATTGATTTACTAGTAATTTAGAATGATTTGGAATAAAAGTGATGAAGAGAAGATGGTTCAACATTTTTATGTGTCAACTTGAGAAAAAAATTAAAGGTCTTGGAGTAGATCAAGAAGAAGAATATTCTGACAAAGAAATATGTATTTGTTCCCATAGTGATGTGGTAAGAAAAATGGTTATGTTCTGTGCTTCCTTATTATGTTTTTCCTTAGTTCTTATTTATTTATTTTGGTATTGTGAACTGAATAAACTGAAATTTTGTGTGGTAAGTCACATTGGACTCTTTTGATTCTTTGCAATTTTGATGAAATTAGGGTTGACTCAAGTAGTGAATGCATGCTATTATTAGATTCCCTACAACCAAAAGGGCATAGAATGGACAATTTAAACAGGAAGTATGTAATCTAACATATTATATGCTATATTTGCTATATTAAATACATAGCTATATAATAATTGTTTGTCCGTTTTCTATATGCATAGTTTTGTGTTTGAAGTGCTGAAATCAAAAGGTGTTGATGTTGACATAAATAGAGTGAACCAAAATCCTATTTTTATTCCAAAGGCAAGTCCATTTCTGTTTTTATATTGTTTGTTTGTATTTGGATTGTTCTAATTTGAATTATTATTGTTAGGCTCCCCAACAAACAAATAGGGAAGATTGTGGGGGCTATGTGCTATAATGGCGGAACCAGGACAGAAAACTTGGGGAGTCTGATTAACATTAAAAATTTTGTCAGAATTTTGTCTATAAAATAGATGTATTCCAAGTACAAAAACATTCAAACAATTCCAAATTTACAAATAAAATAGCAAAAAAATAGATAATCGCCCATTACCAATGAGGAGTGATCATCCATCACTCACGAGGAATGATTACCCATCACTCACGTGATAAGTATTATAATTCTAAATTTACAAATGAAATAGCAAAAAATAGGTAATCGCCCATTACCAATGAAGAGTGATCACCCATCATTCACGAGGAATGATTACCCATCACTCACGGGATAAACACCTCTAATAAAAGCTGAGAATCTCGACTAGAATCTTTAGATAATCGATGAGCACAATCAGAAGACGAAATCCAATATGAACTTCAATTAATTTAGAATGATGAGAAGATTAATATAAAAATAAATAACATTCCTACAGATACTTTTACAATGAAAAAGAAATCACTATTGAAAAATAATTTAAAATAGAGTTTTACATGTGAAGACTGAAGGAAATGATTAAAATGTCAATTTTATTCTTTGAGTTTGCATATTCTGAAATCGCTGCAAGATTTCTTCATCTTCAATACTCTTGAAAATCTCGTCCTCAATATAACAAACCAAACTGTCATTGAGAAATTCATCTCCCATCTTATTGCGTAGATCATTCTTAACGATGTTCATAGCAGAAAAAGACCTTTCTACGGTAGCTATCGCAACAGGCAAGACTAAAGCCAACTCAATTAGTCGATAAACTAAATTAAAAAACTTGTGACTTTTTGTTTTAAGCATCTTCTTTGCGAGATCTCTAATGTCAGTACGGCCAGAGAAAGCTGCCCCATTAGTTGATCTCATGTAAGAGATATACGTATTAAGTTGTGCTTTCAGCTCAAAATTATCAGAGATAGAAAAATCATCTGAATAGAACTCAGATACACGGAGTAACTGATTCCAATAAAAACTTGCAAATGAATCTCTAGGATCAAGGCATGATATGCACATAAGTAGCTTTGTATTTGACTCCGTAAAACGATCATCCATTTCTTTGACTATAAGATCTAGAACCTAAGATTATACAAAAAGCAGTTAATAATTTGTAATATTACAAATAATTGAATATTTGGGAATATGTAAAAAAAAAAAAAAGAAATTAATTACCTCAAGAAAGATCTCTCGACGAAAAAAATGGTAGTAAGTCTTTGGCTGCCTATCCACACTCTTGTATAATTTAGCTTGGCCTCGGCCTGGTTTAGGATCTTACATATTGGGCACAAAAATATCATTTTTGGTACAAAATGCAGTAACAACATCCAATAATTCCTCCCAATAATCATCATTTCTGTATTTCTTCAATTCATCCTTTATTGTCTTACTCATCCGGACAACGGTGACTATGTTTTGAGTCTTTTGTTGCAGGCACATTGACAAGGTATTTATTTCAGCCAATACATCTACCATTAAATGAGCAATGAATACAAATTCAAATTGATTCAGGTTATCCATCAAACCTCGAGCAATGCCTCGACTATTGGACTCATTTCCATCTTCAAATATAGTGTCAAGTACATGTGTCACTGCATCCCACATATCCAAAATCCTTGTTACGGTTTTAAAGTAAGAGCCTTAACGAGTGTCACCTAGCCGAGCTAAACTTGTTTCTTGATTCTTGCCCTTTCCTGTAGCAACTTCTCCACTTTCTATACGTTTTACAAGATCATCATAGTGCTTTTGCAGAACGACATCTTTTCTTTTACATGAAGCACCAATAACATTTACAATCATAGCAAGGTACTCAAAAAAAGTACACACATGACCATTTTTCTTTGTAGTAGTCACAAGTACTAATTGAAGTTGGTGAGCAAAGATGAACACAATATGCGTGCTTATTTTCATCTAAATTTTTTTGTTTCAATCCATTAAGCTTGCCACGCATATTAGACGCCCCATCATAACCTTGACCTCTGAGCCGAGAAATTGATAATCCATTTATTGCAAAGAAATCATCAATACTATTTTTTAAAGTTTGTGTAGAAGTGTCACTGACGTGTACAACTCCAAGAAAACACTCGATCACTTTTCCATTATCATTAACGAATCTTAAAACTATAGACATTTGCTCCTTCACGGAGCTGTCTCGAGCCTCATCAACCAAAAGAGAAAAAACTTGTCACCAGTCTCATTTACAATAGCTTGTCTCACTTCTGTTGCACAAGCATTAATAATTTCTTTTTGAATTTTAGGAGAAGTCAATTAATTATTTCCCGGAGCATTCAAGTTCATGACCTTATTTACTTCTTCCACTTGATCACAATACCATTTTTTTAATTCAAAAAAATTACCTCGTCGAGTTGAATTTTTCGACTCATCATGTCCACGGAAAGCTAAACCCTGATTTAATAAAAGTCGAACCTCTTTTACAACAGCAGTTAACCGAGTACGGTAGTCAGTCTCAGTCTGACTATTTTGTTTCGATAACATATATTCTATATTTTGTCTTTGATTTTTAAAACCCAACAACTAAATTACAACACCAGAGTGACGACTATTTGGCAATCTTTCATGGTTTCTAAACTTTTCTTAGCACGTTTCCAATTTTTGAAACCCACTTGCGTAAACATATCATCACCATATTTGTGATTTTGACCTTTAGCAAACAAATAACAGCAGAAACAAAATTCTCATCTTTATGTACACTGTACTCTAACCAAGCAAAATCTTTAAACCAACTCTTTTGGAACGATCTCCTAATTTCACCAAAATCAGTTTGCGAAAATTTATGACCACATAGTTGAGTTAGGCCTTTAGCCACATACCGTCTCCTTAATTCATCTCTAAGTTCATAAGGATAACTATCAATGGGTTTACGCAATCCTGGATCACCAATAATCTCACAATCCGAAAACTCTACCCCTACTCGAGGCTTTTTAGATGATGTTCTTCAACCGATTCAACCTATTTAGAACCCTTCTTCCACTTTTCAAAATATTTGTCCATATTAAAACCCTATATAATAAATATTCAAACATTTTAAATTAAATTCAACACATTTCACTGTTGACATAATCATTAATTATAACATAATTAAATGAGCAATCATATTTTTACAAAAAAAAAAAAAAACCCTAGAAACAACCAAAAGAACATGAACATCACAAGCTTCACACTTACAGTAGTCAGCAGATGTAAGAATTCCATTTCAAGATTAATTTCAAAACTTAGGGTGCTTACCTTTTCTTAAAAAGAAAAAGAGAAGCAGAAAGCAGGCGCAGGCAACAGCACTGCAGCAGAGAAGCAGATGAGAGGAACAGAGCAGCAGCATAGAAGCAGAGAAGCAGAGGAGCAGAGAAGTAGTGGCAAGAACTGCGCACAACAACAACAACAGAAGCAAGGAGCAGTAGATGCAGAGTAGCAAGAAGGAGCAGCAGAGGTGCAGAGCAGAGGAGCACTAGTCGCCGAGAAGAGAAGAGGAAGGGAGAGGGAGCGTAGTTCGAGAGAGTGAGTGTCGAAAGAAGGAGAGTCACAGCGCAGGGCAGGAGAAACTTCGAGGAAGGCGACTTTCATTTTGGGTACGCCGCGTGAGAGAACAACAAATTTTTTTTAACCCTAAACCTAGTCCAGAAGTTGTGGGGCTCTATTAAAAAAAAAAAATTGGAGGGGCTTGAATGTAAAAATATCAAAAATGGAAAAGTTTTTTTTTTTCTCGGGGGGGCTCAAGCCTACCCGAGCCCTCGAGTAGTTCCGCCCATGGTGCTATACTATGTTCACTTATTTCTTGAAAATGCACCTAAAATTTTCAGCATTAGTGGAGGTTATGCATACTTTATAAGTGAAACTAGTTCATTTTATTATGTAATTATGTAATATGCTCAATGTAATTTGTTCCATCTACTTTACAAATGAGTGAGAATTGGTTAAAAGTAGATATGTTGACCAATTTTAGACAAGTTTCGAGTGAAGAATGGAAAAGTACTGCAACAGAAGATGAGATCACCTGCTCTGCATTATCTTCAATTGAAGAATTTTTTTTTTTGAAAAGTTAGAGACCAGAAAGAAAAAAATTTGAAAAAGTTAGAAGACCAAATGGGGGTTGAGACAAGTGAGTTAGAAGATAAGGAAGATTACCAAATGGTGGTTGAGGTAAGTTAAAAAAAAGAAGGAAGATGTAGGTGATGATCAGCTCATTGATTCAGATTCTGGTTTCAGTGATGAGGAGGATATAGGTGGTGAGGCCATGGAAACAGAGGTTCAAAATTTTTATGAGGAATGTGTGAGAGAAATGAGTAAAGGAAATGATCAAGTAGCAGCTGATGATTGGGGACAGGTCACACAATCTAAAGTGAAAGAAAGGCAAAGTACTGAAGCTAATGATGAGGTTCAAGAAAAAGGGGAGAAAAAATATGATGAACAACTTGGGAAGTTTTTAAAGGGAAGGGAAGGCTGGATGAACAACCTAGGGTTCAAGAAAAAGGAAAGAAAAAGTGTGATGAACAACTTGGGGTTCAAGAAAAAGGAAAGAAAAAATTTGATGAACAACCTGAGGTTCAAGTAAAAGGAAAGGAAAAATTGGAGGGAAGTGGTTCAGTTAAGAGAAATAGAAGGGAGGTGTAAGAGGACCAAGGAAGTAGTGGTTGATTTCAGGGTTAAATAATGCAATTGAAGCAGAAAAAAACCCTGACTTCAAGCCTCCTAATGAGATAAGTACTAATGGTGAGAAAGATTTAGAATTTTACAGTGATGAAAGCAATGATGAAGAATATAAGAGAAAGAAGTTTCCAAGATTTCATGAAGAAAATGAGGGTAAGGACCCTAAGTTTAAGGTGGGTTAATTGTTTCCAACAACTGCTATGTTGAAAAAGACCATTACTCAACTTGGAGTTTTTCATGGGAGAGATATAGAGTTTCAGAGGAATGAGAGGACAAAAATTACTGCTATTTGTAGAGGATTGAGCTGCAAATAGAGGATTTATGCCACAATGATATAGGATGAGTGCACTTTTCAAATAAGAACACTTAATAATAGGCATGATTGTGCAAGGAGTATGACACACAAGCTTGCAACAGCCAAGTACCTTACAACTAAGTACTTAAGCATATTCAAGTCTTCCAATCAATTGATGATTGAAGGATGTTACCAAGACTAGTCAATTTTCTCTGGCCTTACATTGAAGAAATTAAAAGAACTAATCCAGGTACCACCATTAGGATAGACATTTTTTTTTAATGAAGAAACAAATAAGGATCATTTTCAGAGATTCTACGTTTGTCTAGATGCTTTGAGAAAGGGTTTTAAGGCTGGTTATAGAAGGTAATTGGGTTGCATGAGACATTTCTAAAGGGTCCACATCCTGGTATTTTGCTCGCAGCTAATGCAATTGATGCCAATAATGGGACGTTTCTAGTGGTTTATATTGTGGTTGAAGCTGAGAATCGTAGCTCTTGGACTTGGTTTATTGAGCATCTAAGATATGATCTTGGTATTTACAAGATAGAAGATTGGTGTATACTGAGGGCAGAAGGTTAATAATTTAATAAAAAAATTTATATTTGATATCTACCTGTTTACTAATTTTATTTGCATTGATAGGCATGAAACTTACTTTGTATTTGAATTGTACGGACTTATTCAAGCTGTCAATGATCTGCTCCCTAACATAGAACACAGACATTGTGTACGACATCTGTAAAACAACTTCAAGCAACTGCATCCAAGAGAAGCTTTAAAAGATATGATGTGGAGATATGCCAAAGCATCTATAAGAAAAAGTTTGAAGCTGAAAATTTTTGTTAAGAAGACATGTAGAGAGTTAGAAAAGAATATGTACCCATGGTGTTAGAGCAGGGCATATTTCAAGGATACTGTCAAGTGTGATATTCTACTCAACAACCATAGTGAATCATTTAATAGGTAGATTGTGCAAGCAAGAAGCAAGCCTATTCTTGGATTACTTGAGGGTATCAGGTTATATCTAATGATGAGAAATCAAAATAAAAGAGAATGGATCGAGAGGCAGGAAGGAGAAATATGTCCAAGAAATATAAGAACTCTTGAGAAGTTGAAGAAGGAATCAACACATTGCTTTCCTTCATATGTTGGAGCTTCACAATTCCAAGTGAGACATTCAAATACGAATCAATTCACAGTTGATACAACAAAGAAGACATGCAGCTGCAACAAGTGGGAACTTTCAGGCATTCCTTGTCTTCATGCCAATGCTGCCCTAGGAATGCTAGGGAAAAACCTTGAGAAGTTTATTGGCAAGTACTACTCCATGGAGACATTAAGGAAAACCTATGAACATATTATTTCACCTATTAATGGCCCTAACAATTGGCCTAATTCAGACATGTTTCCCTTGATGCCTCCTGAAAAGTTAAAGCTGCTAGGAAGACCCAAAAAGAAAAAAAAAAAAGAGAAGATTGGAAGAAGGAGAAAAAGGCTTCAAACCAATGCTAATGGTGTTTGAAGTTGTCAAGGGTGGGCCTTACAACCAATAAATACAGAAATTGTCAACAACTTAGCCATAACTTAAGAAAGTGTCCCAAAGTTAGTGGAAAGAATGTGAGTGGAGCAGAAAATGATAAAGAACAAGTTGACAATGTGCAACCATCAAGAACAAATATAAACAAATACTGGAACTATTTCCAGCTCGGCCATAATTCAAGGACATGCAAATTTAAAAATCAATCATAATGAAAGGACTCAGCATCTATAGCAGAAGTGTCTAAAGTAGGCCCAAAAAGTGTTCCACCAAGGACTGTTGAAGGGACTGAAATAAGCCCACAAAGTGGTCCACATATTACAGTTGAAGATATCCAAGGAATTGCAGTAGATGTGCCTGCATCTGGCCATAATTAGGTATATACATGTATTATGTTAGAGCTTCTTGTTTTGATTACATTACTTAATTTTATTTTGAGTCCATTTCTTTTCTTTGTTTTCACAAGACAAAATAAAGAAAGCCTAGAAGGCCTGACAAATGTACCTAGTGTGGTGATGGTGGTCACCTGAGACCTAAGTGCCCAGATATTAGAGGTTTTGTAGTCCATCATAAGTTCAGCAAGATGGACACCATGTATAAACATGACTAAGAAGACTGAAGAATACAGAGCATAGGCCCGCATGAGCGTAGCTTAGTTGGTTTTGGGGTTGCAGAGTTGGTACCAAGGATCAAGGTTCAAATCCTGGCAGCGGCAGTATGGGAATTTCAACATTTCCGATGTGGGGGGTAGTTCCTTATGCGCACCAGTGCCTGGCCTCCAGTCTGTAAGGCCGCTGAGTCACCATGATTTACATCCTCCACCTAGGCGTCGGGCAGTCTGGTAGGAACCCTATGAACGAGGAATTTTGCCTTTTGATACTAAGAATGCAGAGCATAGAAGTTGGTTTTGGCATGTTTTTGGGGGTTAATAGATAGTAATTGTGGGATAATATTGGTGGAGTTTTGCTGTTTGTTTTGGTAGTTATTTTGGATGTAATTTGGTTTGGTTTTGTTTTGGCATATTTCATCTATTTTTTAGATGTTAACAGACAGGAAGTGTTCTATGTTTTCTATGAAAAAAGAGGGTGATCCTTGTTGTAAATGGGCTAATGCCATTTTTATACCATTTTGAATTCAATTCACATTGGTATTTTACTTCAATGTCTTACTATTTTAAATCATTGATTCAATTCTGCCTTACCATTTTACTTCAATAGCTTCATACATGTTCTTTTGATTCAGTCCATTTGGTCGTCAAGTCATCCATAAATTGAATAATTAAAAAAAAAAGATTGTGCAACATTTAGGCAAGCTTTTCATAAATAACTTCAAAACCAACTTACAAAAGTGATAAAATATAACAGAATGAGCTGTAAAAAGCTCTTCAAAGAAGCCTAATTCAGTAATAACCATATACAGCCTTTTATTAAAGCTTAATTAACTCTCTAAACCTACTAAATAAAATCCTTAAACACAATCAAAAGAAATCAAGAGACAATTGTTGTAACCAAGTAAGCCTTCATCTTCATCTAGTAAGAAGCTTTTTCAATTTCTAGCTTCTTTATCTTCTTATGGAATATATAATTTCCACTTCCAACAAGAGGATCGACCCATCAAAAAAATTCACATTTGTTTGCGGCCTACCAAAATGTAATCAAACATATAAAATTAACCAACAACCTTAAAGAAATTAATTACTAATTCAAATAATGTAACAAGTTAAATTACCTTTTTTGCCTCACATGACGTAAATCGCCTATCGAGATTCTTTTCTATCATTGAAGTTCGAATAACAGTATAAAACCCACAATGGCAGTGAGTAGGTAGCTTCATTTGTTGTTGATTCATCCTTTTGTTAAAAAATGAAGAGCATTCTTGGTCTTCACCATCTCCAGTGGATCTTTGAAATTCCGAGTTCGAGGACTTCATTTTCAACAGTCTACTTCAGTTCTAAAAGAACAAACGAAGTTAGGAAGAATAATGGAGAAGTTCTTTATTTCACTATTAAATAGGTTTTCAAATCCCTAATTTGTTAAGAGAAGAAAAAGAGAAGAAGGAATATTTGTAAAGAAGAAGAGAGGAAGAAAAAATAGACTGTTGCCAACAGTTAGAGAAGGATATTTTTTATGCAAAAAAAATGCCCCCACTTACGGCTAAAAGAAAGTGGTAACGGTAGAATTTGCTGGATGTAACTATAATGGCAAACATAAATAGTTCATGTCCCAAAAAGTAATGAATTAATGTTAGGGACCTAGTCACTTTCAAAAAAATATTTATAAGAAAAACGTACCATTAAGACTTAAAAATTAAAAGTGCATTAGGTTCGCATGTGAATTATGAATTACCTTGGGTAAAGCTTCATAGAGTTAAATTTCACTTCAACTAAAACTGATAAACTCAAAATCTTATTAAAAGAATTCAAGAGATAAAGTTAATCTCTCTAATACAAATTTCAAAATCCTTAAGCTTTATAAATCAATTTAATAGACAAAAATTAATCTCAACCAACGATGTTATTAAAAACTAATTAACAAAACAAAAACCGAAGAAAACTAGTTTGAGGCTTTGAGAACTTGAGGAAGCTTTAGAATCAAAGGAACCCTCTTTAATATGTATATATATAGATTGTATTTATTGTGATTAGATTAATAATAGGCAAAACCCACGCTACAAGCCGAATTTTCACCTTTAGTCCCATTATTGTATATATTCATGATATAACAATGTAATTATATTTTTTAATTTATCGAATATGACATGTATGATAGATGATTTAGAAACGAAATAAGATAGTATTAGATGCATGGTAATATTCTTTAGTTGCCTTCATATTCACAAGCTGATTCAAATTCAGAAGAAGATATTGCAATGTCTTTACAGACATAATATGTTAACAGTTGAAAGAGTTTGTTCATAAAGAAGTCTTCCAACATCACTTTTTTCTCATACTCAAATAATTAATATTTTTCTTGTGGTAAGCTAATTAAAGTCTTCTAACTTTTATTAATGCACGAAGGTCTCCATTACAGTTACGTTGTGAGTTTCTATTCATGATTTTGTTAATAGTAGTTTTAAATTTTATTTACAAAATATATTGTTAAAAATCTGTGTATTTTTTTAAAAATTAGATGTTATAGAAATTTTAGTATGTCCCTTAAAAAAAGAAATTTTACTATTTAGGGTAAGTTTTTTTTTTTTTTTTTTACAAAAAGAAAATTCTATTTTATAATATCAAGTGAAATGGCTTGAATTACATTATGGGAAATATTTCTGGACCATTCCAAGACATAAAATTTATCAGTCTTCCAACTGCACTCTTCATTTGAATACCTTTTATTTTATTTTTATTTTATTGAAATTTTGCACCATTTTATGAACTAAGACAAAGTGTTGTGATACAATTGTGACTACAAATGATGAGGTAAGTGCTTCTAAAAAAGAAAAAATTTGACATAGTCAAACCAAATTTCATCTAAACTAATATTTAACTAGTCTAATAACTATAACTCGATTCGAGAAGACTTACCATTACAACTGTTGCAATAGATTACTGCAACTAACAGCAAAAACCTAAATTAGACAAGCAACTTTAGTTATACCAGAACAGGGATACATACCCCTAAGACTTATTTGTATGCGAAACTAGAAAAAAAACATATAAAATTAAAATAAACAGAAAAACAACATTATTAACACGAACCATATTACTACAAACTAAAATGAAGGCCAATTCACCAAATGCAAACACCAATAAAAACTTCACTCCGAAGTCGAGAAATGAGTAGTAGCAACACTAATTAAGGAATTCGAAGTCCATCCACCATCATTCTATAATCAAAGAAATCGAAGTCCATCAACCACCATTCTATACTTCACCACCATCCTATCTCAAAAGGAAGAATAGTCGAAAAATATCACGGCAAAGGCCATAAACTTCACATCGGTAGACATGCACTCTTCATTTGAATTGCCTTTTATATTCTTCTCATCTATGGTGTTCGAGTGAATGTACTTAATCCATTTTGCTTTGTAATATCATTAGAAATATTTATGAACCAAAAGTGTGAATTAGAGGAACCACTGCCAAGATCAAATTACAAAATTTATAAGCATCCTATTGCATTTTGCCGTGATTTGTATAACATTTATTTTCCAAAAAAGAAAAATGTTATATATTTCATTTTGAAGTATGAAAACATTTTTTATGTTTCTTTATTATTTCCTCCCATGCCTTCTAATGGTATATCCATATATTAAAAGATGTGTAAATAGAGAGAAAAGATTGATTCCACACCCGCTTGATGCTGGGATATCACTGCTGATATATAGTAACAGCTTATAACAACTTCATCCTATAATATAGGGGATGAACATATTATGGGCTAAATGGCTGCAACTAGTCCTAAACACTAGGTAATCATCTAACTAACAACAGGAAATGTGCAATTTAACATTTCCCCTCAATCTCAACTGGTCTTAACCAGATTGAGATTGCTGCTGAACATCTGCAACTGACGAGCTGTTACAGGCTTAGTAAATATATCAGCAACTTGATCTTGACTTGGGATAAACCTGATCTCCAAGTCTTTGCGAGCAACCCTCTCTCTGACAAAGTGAAAATCAATTTCAATGTATTTCGTTCTCGCATGGAAGATAGGATTAGCAGAAAGATAAGTAGCACCTAAGTTGTCACACTAAAATCGGAGCTCGGTGTTGAAAAATTCCAAGTTCCCCAAGAAGTGACTGAATCCAAACTACTTCAGCCGTTATATTGGCAAGACCTTTGTACTCTGATTCAGTGCTGGATCTTGACACCGTAGCTTGTTTACGTGAACTCCATGACATTAAGTTTGTACCGAAGTACACTACAAAACCACTTGTTGATCGTCAGTCATCCTACATCCTGCCCAATCAGCATCCGAAAACACACTAACAAGTTCAGACTGAGACTTGTTTATCGACAATCCAATGTCAGACGTGAGCTTCACATATCTGAGAATTCTTTTAATAGCTGCCCAATGTAAAGTTGTAGGTGAGTGAAGATACTGAGACACTCTGTTGACAGCAAAAGCAATGTCTGGTCTGGTTAATGTTAAGTATTGAAGAGCACCCACTATACTTCTCTCCTGAATCCCTCTTCTACTGACAATGGCTCACCTACAACACTTGTCAATTTTTCAGACGCTGACATAGGACTGCTCACAGCTTGCATTTGTCCATCTTGGATTTCTTCAGCAGATTAGATGCATACTTAGACCGTGTGAGTATGACACCTTTATCTGTATATTTCACTTCAATACCCAAGAAGTAAGATAAACTTCCTAGATCCTTGACTGCAAATTCTTGGTGTAATTGTTGAAGAACCTGATCAATTAGTTGATATGACGAACTGTGATTATTATGTCGTCTACATAAACAAGCATGTACAAAGTAACACCTCCATTCCTATAAATGAACAAGGAAGTGTCTGCTCGAGAAGGTTTGAATCCAATTCCCTACAATTTGGTGCTTAATCTGGAGTGCCATATTCTTGGGGCCTGTTTCAAGCCATATAGTGCTTTCTTGAGTTTGCAGACATGAAGTGGCTAGTGAGCATCTTCATACCCAGGAGGTCGTTTCATAAACACTTTCTCTTCAAGAATGCCATGAAGAAACGCATTTTGCACGTCCAATTGTTGTATATTCCACTCTCTTGTTACTGCTATGGACAGAATAAGCCTGATATGGAAGGTTTCACTACTAGGCTAAAAGTGTCTTCATAATTTATTCCATACCTCTGTTTGAACCCTTTTGCCACTAATCGAGCCTTGAATCGATCAACGAAACCATCTAGCTTTTTCTTGATTTTGTATACCCACTTTTAGTCAACTACATTCACATGATTTTGTGGTGGTACAAGTTGCCAAGTCTCATTTTTCATCAGGGCACTAAACTCTGAATCTATTGCTTTCCTCCAGTCACCACTTTGCAATGCTTCTTTGTGATTTGTTGGTTCTTGAAGGATTGCTACTGCTACATATCTTACTGTACCATTACTGAAATGTCTAGGGACAATGATATTATTTTTCAACCTTGTGCGCATGGGATGACCTGTTGCAGTATTGGTGCCCTGTTCCATTTCACCAGCATCATGTTTAGACCCAGATACAGTAGTACTAGTAGATGAGTACTGAGAAGTAGCAGCTATAGAAGTATTGTCAACACCCATTGGCACTGATACAATGGACGAGTGGTAAGGAGTAGTAACAGTAGGAGAATCTGGAGCAGCATCAGCCTCAGGAGAGTTGTGACCACCTACAGCATTTTCAGTGTTTTCCTGTGGCTGCAAAACAAGATCAATTTGAATAGGCAAGTCCCCATTAATCAATTGATCACTCATAATTTGATTTTGTATAGGTAGAAGAAGCTGTGCAACAGTTTGAACACAGCCAGAAGAAGAGGATTTTGTGGAGAAGGGAAAAAGCTTTTCATAAAAAATACATCTCTTGAGATATAAGCCCTGCCAGTAGGAACATCAAGATATTTATACCCTTTGTGCATATTGCTATATCCTATAAAAACATATTGCTTAGAGCTAAACTGTAGTTTGTATTGATTGTAAGTTCTCAAAATAGGATAGCAATTACAACCAAAAGTTTTAAGAAGTGAGTAATCAGGTTTTTGACGAAGCAATTTTTCTACGAGGATTAATGACTAAATGACCTTGCTAGGTAATCTATTTATCAGATAGCAAGCAGCTTGAACAGCTTCATTCCAGAATTTAATAGGCATGTGAGATCGAGCAAGAAGAGAAAGAGCAATTTCTACTACATGACGATGCTTTCTTTCTACTAACCCGTTCTGTTGATGTGTATGAGGACAAGAAACTCGATGAGCAATACCAGTTTTAACAAGAATATTGCGAAGTTTATGATATTCTCCACCCCAATTAGATTGAACACAAAGGATCTTTTTATTAAGAAGAAGTTCAACATGTTTTTGAAATCGGACAAAGATTCTTGCTAATCAGCTTTGCTTTTAACAAATAGAGCCAGGTAAATCTACTAAAATCATCAACAAAACTAACTTAATACCTAAAACCATTTACTGATATGTGTGCTGGCCCCCACACATCAGAATGGACAAGCTTTAATGGAGATGTTGATACATTATTTGACACGGGAAAGGGAAGCTGATGACTTTTTCTAAGCTGACAAGCACTATAGACCAAGGAATTATTATGGTGGTTATCATGAGGAAGATTGTTGAGTTGTAACACTTGTTGAACTACTAATTCAGAAGAATGTCCCAGCCTGCAGTGCCACTATTCATAACTAGTTTTAACTCCTGGCAGAGCTTTCCTCAGATTACCAATGTACTGCATTGACAAAGGGTAGAGACCTCTTTCCCAATTACATTTAAGAAGAGTTGTTCCTGTAGCTCGATCCTTGATGAAATAACAATCATAATCGAATTCAAACACAACATTGTTATCAGATGTGAATTTATGAACAAACAGAAGATTTTTAGTGACATTTGGCACATGAAGAATATTTTTCAGACGAAGAATTTTGTTTGGAGTAAAGATGCTAGAGTGACCAATATGAATAATGGGCAAACCTTTGCCGTTCGCTGTCTGGACTTGATCTCTACCTATGTAATTCTCACGTACTGTTAGGCGGTCAAGGTCCCTGGTGATGTGATCGGTGGCGCCAGTATCGGTGCACCAGTTCGTGTCCAAGTTGTATGAAGGAATGGTGACAGCAACTGCAGTGCACGGTCCATTCACTTGATAGCTATAGTCGAATCGATGGTAGCACTTTGGTGCAGCATGATTAGCCCTGCCGCAGATTTGACAGAGCTCTCTGTTATTGTTGTTGGTCTTGCTCAAGGTGGAGTGAGTGTTGAATGATACATGTCATTCGCGCCAACGATTTCGTCCACCACGCCCTCGGCCACCTCTGTTGCGGTTGGTATTGTGGCATATTGCAGAATTGACTGAGGACTCGAACTGCACAGCTGTATTGTGCTGATTCAGGTGCATTTTTCAAATACCATCAGGTGTGCATAGACAACATCAAAGGTGAGATTGTTGATGCGGGTGGTGAGCGACGTAACAATCGGATCATACTCAGATCCGAGGCCCGCGAACATGTAGGAGAATAGTTCATCGTTGGTTAATGCATGACTTGTAGATGCCATGGTGTCACCGAGCTCTTGACCTTGCGGACGTAGTCAGCAATTGATAGACCAGCCTTCTGGACTGTTGACAGTTGACGACGAATCTGCATTGTTCTGGCTTTAGATTAAGAAGCAAATATGCTTTGAAGTTGATTCCATACCTCGCGCGACGTGGAGAGAAACAGCACTTGCTGCAACACTTTAGGAGCCAGGGAGGATAGCAATGTGCTTAGCACAAGTTGATCTTGGAGAATCCAGGCCTAATACGCAGGATTTGGCACTTGTGAGTTCTTCTCTGTGATGGTCTTGGCCAGCGGGCTGGCGGTGCCGTCTACAAATCCCATGAGTTGTTGGCTGCGAAGGTAGGGTAATATCTGGGCCTGCTATAGCAGAAAGTTATCCTGGCTCAACTTGATTGTAATCAAATGTCAGAATGATGGTGTCGGAAGAAAACCAGCGGAGCTTGATACTACCGTTGCTGGCTTTGGATGTTCTGGTGATGTGGACATGTTGTAGAATAAGAGGCTCTAATACCATAAAAAATATGTAAATAGAGAGAAAATATTGATTACACACCCACTTGGTGCTGGGATACCACTGCTGAAATATAGTAACAACTTATAACAACTTCATCCTATAATATAGGGGATGAACATATCATGGGCTAAATGACTGCAACTAGTCCTAAAGACTAGGTAACATCTAACTAACAATAAGAAATGTGCAATTTAACATATATGACCCCAGGCTTTCTTGGATTAAATTACCAACACAAACCCCTTTTAGAAGACCATTCGTCATTCCATTTCCACCACCGCCTTTGGCTCCTCCATGACCACGGTAAAAAATTGGTTTTGATTTAGCAGTTTCATGTTGAGGGCTATGATGATATTCATCATCAAATTTAGTATAAAAGGGCTAAGAAATGATAAAAAAAATCTAGCTAAAAAATTGCTAGGATAAAAGCAAACTATTACTGGTTTTGAATGCGTCAAGAGAAGAAGATTATTAAGTACCTGACTCTTCAAGAAATCTTGTTTAATCATTATGTCTGCAGCTATTATTATTGTACAGATATCTTTCCATGACACTCCTGCCATTGTCTATTGGACCTTTAGCATGCTACCTGTATTGTAATTTCATAAGAGATAAGTCAAAAGAATGACTTGTTTTCCTTAATACGCATAAAAGAATAAAGCAAGTAGAGATACCAAAGGCCAAGGCACCAGGAGCACAATCGAGATGGAAAACAATGGAGCCGGGGGATATTGTGCTCTTTCTACATCTGAAGCAACAATCGCATAAATAAATTTCATCATTAACAATAAAGATCATTTCAAGGTTTACTATGAATATAGACCCTCTGTTAATTACAAAGTTTAAAACTTTAAGCAGACTAAATGTTTATCACCAAATTAATGCAACAAAAATTTTGCTTCGAGTAAAAGTTCGAGTATAAGCAAAGAAAAATCTGTCTAGTTCACTGATTTTTCCCGTAGAAAGCAAGATTCATAAAATCCATAACTCCAAAAGAAAAATACATTTATATTGGATTTAAGAATGAAAAAAGTTGATATTTTTTACTCGATTTTTGTGAAAGGTGATTTTTTTTGTAAAAGAAGGTGTGGGTCCAAAGTTAAAAAACAAAAGGATTTTGATTTCAAATTCCAAAATGCACCCAAAATACCAAAAGTTTTGACTCATAAAAAATGTGCTAATAAACCATAAAAGAATAAACAAACAAATCTTTCAAACTTTTCAGCAATCAGATTAGTTCCACCTACATTTGAGACTCCTCATAATTTTGCACCATCTGCAACCTGTTATTATGGATGAGACTAAGATAACCATTTGCATACAATGGACCTATTCTTGCAAGAGAAACACATAAAAGAAGATACTTTGAATTTAAGAAAATAAATACTATAGCAAATCTGACATTTCCGATTCAAAAAATTTGAAACAATTAAGCCTTCTTTAAGTTCTGTACCCTTCTAGGTAGTTCCAGCACTCGCACTAACACCTCATATCTTTAATTCATTTGACAGAAAGACATAGCCACAGAAATCAAATTGATGTCAATTAAGAAAATGAGTTAAAAACCAGTGGTTACCCAGAACTAATCATCCTTAGAACAAACTTGACTTTTTTTGTCTTCGTTCTCATAGTTTTAGGACATCATGTATGTTTAATGACTCAATCACAGATAAGAAAACCTATATATATCAAAGATCAATCCCTTGATGTGAAATTTAATCTCAAGGAGAAAAATACCTTGCGATTCTTCTATTTTCTTCAAATTTTTCATGCAATCATAGGTTGACAAACATCTGATTGAACGTTGGCGTCCGACATGGCTGAGCTTCACTGAATGGACTTTCTGAACTTCAATCTTCAGCATTAGCAAATCTAATGAAATCATAGGGGGGAAGTAGGGAGTCAGCAAGACTGAAGACTGTCTCGGACTGAGAAAGAGAGATTTTTTTAGTGAAACTCACCCATATGTTGGAGTATAGTATAAATTGCACCTCTAAGCTTATGTTGCAGAGGCCATTAGATTTTTGTCACAAACATTGTTTGGGAGTCATGATTTTTTGCACGTCAAACAATAGAGCAGCTTACATATCACTGAAAATATGGAATCCCACCCAAAGATTTTTCCATTCTGAACCACCAGAAGCTGATCAACAGATCGCAAAATAAGAATCTAATCATGCATACATTCATACAATTTAATCCAAAAGAACTTAATAAAGAAATCTTTAAATCTCTCCGTTTTCCATTCCATTTCCTAAGTGCGAAAACTGAAACAGTAAATTAAAAAAGGCAATGAAGAATGAAGTACATTTGCTATGGAAAAACATTTATAAATGTCTTTCTCATGAGTATTCTTTCTCAACATAGAGGAGCTTGCCTTTCAATTTAAAATGGTCATGCAAAAGCAGTCATCATAAATTAAACCTCAGCAAAACATTAGAGGCGTGCACACTCATAAGCAAGCTATAAAGAAACGGGTATCGATTCAACTTTTGTTTTCTGGCAAAATAATGTTTTAAGAAAAGAAAAGGCTTGTAAATGGCTCTTGTCTAATCCCCCTGGCACCATGGTATACTCTTCTAATCTAAAATAACTTATATCAGAAATTATCATCTCCATTTAGGTCAACAAACATTAAATGCCTTAGTTGATAAAAACTGTAGGCTTTTTGGGCTTATTGTTTCCTCACATCTTTTTCCAATTTTCCAGCCCACTTTAAATCCCAATGATGTACTACTTAGTAGAAGATAAGACAGTTGAACTGGTCAAAGAGATACCGGGCCGAGCCGAGCCAATCTGGCCGGCCCGTTGTGACTCGGACCACTATTTAAATCTCTCTTTCTCGCCTCCTCGGGAGACACACACCCTCAGCATTTTCTTATTCTCATCTTTTCTGCTCCACCGACTTTCTATCTTCTCCTCCTTTCTTCACCGCGGCTTACCCCGACTGTTGCTCTCCTTCTTCTCTTTGTTTCTGTGCCGCTGTCACTGTCATTGTGATCAATTCCTTGTTGCAGTCTCTTGGTTGATCTCCGAAAGGAGAGAGAGACAATTGGTTTTATTATGTGTTTTTGAGGCCCCGTGACTGAGGGACCCCTTTTATATCGATTGTGCCATTTTTCTTGTCGTCGGCACCTCGACGCGGCTCGTGGACGCTCGCCACTGTTTCGCGTCTTCGCTGGCTCGGTATTACTTTATCCGCTATCAGATCGGACTCCGCCGCGGCAGGTAAGGTCTTGGTTATTTTGTGGTTATTTTCTTTACCATATTTATTAACAGTTTGTGCAGTTTTTGGCATTGTCGTTCCGGCTTGGACCAACGGTGGAGGAGGAGAAAAGAAGACTATTTTTGTAATAGTTTTAGGCTGTATTTTTATTCCGCTGTGTTTTGATTTTAATTATTTTAATAGTGATTAGAAAGTTATAATAGTAAATAGATCTAATAAAAACATATGAGAAGAATTTATTTAGTAGAGTGAAAGTTGAGGCATCAATTGCTAAACAAAGACATATATGCAAAAGAAAACTTCAGAACCAACCAGGAGATAATACCTAGCAAGTAAATCAGGATGGAACTTTTGAAACTTCTTATCTAAACATGTATTTTTCTTTTTAGTCCTCTAGTCTAGAAGCAAATCATGTTAGAAAGATGAGGTAGGAAATAGACCAAGTCTTAGACTATTGTGATTTTAAGAACTTGAGTATAAGTTGGCTCTTTAATTTGCTCTGATGTCCAGATAACCAAAGACACTAAACGCTTCCGCTATTTATATTCTGCCTACATAGTTTTAGTTTTCCTTTTATTGTAACTAAATTCCATTAAACCAAAACCCAACCAAGGGGAGGGCGAAATCTGAAGTTTAACTCTGGCAGAGAGTGGACGGTAAAAAAAATTTGCAGATTTTTTCTTCTTAGAGAACTTTGTTGCTTCTTTCTTCTTTCTTCTTTTTCTCTTCTTTACATTAGATTTCTGAAAATCCTAACCCATTTCCGGCATAATACTTTCAAACACATAATGTGTGTGTAAAAGAGCATCTTAATTTCTAAAATTCAGACATGGTAAAACACGCAGATTATCCAAATTTGAAGAGCTAAAACACATTGGTTTGTTCTACAACTACTCAAATTAAATCAATTTAATATATCCTAAATGCATACATGACAATTAATTCCATAAGAAAAGAATAAAATCATTGTTCTTGAAAGTTTTCAGTAGGGAAAACAATCCAATGTTTTCTGTCTCATTATTGTAAACTAGTTTACATTATATAGTTGTAAGTATTGACAAATCCTAAATAAATTATAACTAAGAAACTAAGTTTATGTACAATTGAAAACCTAAATATGCATGGATTAGGAATCCTAAATAAACAGAAAAATGAATAATAATAATCCTATCCCTAATAGAATTTAATCTTAATCCTTAATACTTCCCCTTAAGTTGGAGAATGAAGGTCTGAAATGCCCAACTTGGAAGCTTAACGATGAAAATGAGTAGGATGGAGAGCTTTAGTGATATCGGCCAGCTGAAATTCGCTGCAAATATAAGAAGGAGAAATAAATTCGGCTTGAAATGTATCACGGACAAAGTGATAATCAAGTTCAATATGTTTAGTACGTTCATAAAAAACAGAATTTCTGCGATGTGAAGAGCAGCTTGATTATCACAGTTTAACAAAATGGGGCTTGTGACAGGCACATGAAGATCACGAAGGAGGCTAGATAACTATTTTAATTCACATAAAGTCATTGCCATTGAGAGATATTCAGCTTCGGCAGAAGTGCGAGAAACGGTATGTTGTGTCTTTGTTTATCGAGTGAAATAAAATAACCAGTAACAGAACGCCAAGTAATGGGGCATGTAGCCCAATCGGAGTCACAATATGCAGTCAGTACAAGAGGAGAATTAGACCGAAGAAGAATATCACGACCAGGACTACCTTTAAGATATCGAACAACCCTGATAGCTGCATCCCAATGAGCTTGGCGAGGAGCGTTCATAAATTGAGTGAGCGTGTGAACAGAATAAGCGAGCTCAGGTCGAGTAAGAGTAAAGTAGATCAGCTTACCAATGAGTCTACGATATCGTTTTGGGTTAGCGAAATAAGATCCGGTAGCCTTGGCTAACTGATGATTGGGTTCAATAGTATTAGAAACCGTTTGGTCCCTAATAATCCAGTCTCAGAATGAATTTCCAAAGTGTACTTTCGTTGGCACAAAAATAAACCCGAAGGATTTCTTGCTATTTCAATGCCCAAAAAATATTTGAGAGGACCTAAATCCTTCATGTGAATGGAGGTATCCAAGGAAACTTTGAATAAATTTATAGAGGGTAGTGAATTGCCAGTAAGTAATAAATCGTCCACATAAATGAGAACACACAAAAAAATATCATCCCTTGAGTATGTAAAGAGAGAATTATCTACATAAGACTAGGAAAAACCACATTTACAAAGAGCAGCATTCAGCTTGGAAAACCAACAACGAGGAGCTTGTCGAAGGCCGTATAATGATTTTTTCAAAAGACAAAACTGTCTGCGAAAAGAAGGACGAAAACCAGGTGGGGACGTATATAGACTTCTTCTTGTAAATCTCCATGCAGAAACGCATTGTGGACATCCATTTGATGAATGGGCCAGCTTCGAGTAGTAGCAACAGAAAGTAAGGTTCGAATAGTAACCATTTTAGCAACATGAGCAAAAGTGTCTGTAAAATCCATGCCTACCATTTGTGTGTTGCCCAAAATCACCAAGCGTGCCTTGTATCGCTCGATAGTACCATCTACTTTATATTTAATGCAATTAACCAATTTACTACCAAGAGCACGTTTGCCGGGGGGCAAGGATGTCAAAATCTACGTGCTATTTTTTTTAGGGCATCAATTTCTTGCTGCATTGCAGTGCACCATTTAGAATTAGAAATAGCCTCAGAGTATGTGGTATGCTCTGTTTCTATGGCAACAAATGCTAAAAATTGCTTATGCTACGAAGAAAATTTGTTATAGTCTAAAAAATATATTATAGGATAAAGAGACATACCTGTAAGGTCCGAGGAGGATGTGGGAGTAGAAGAGGAATGGGATATAGAAGACTTCCATATTGCATTGCAATAAAAAACTAGAAGTCGAGCAGGAATTCTTTTAACGCCAGTACTTTTTCTAGGACCAATAATTTATGTGCAGAGAGCAGCTGAATTGGAAGGAATTAGACCAGGATTATCACAGTGGTCCGCAGGACTAACTGGGCCGCGTGATTCTGTGGGCGCAAGGCCAGAAGTAGCTGCGGCTAGGCCTATCGGATGTTGCTGGGCCGCGTTAGGTGCTGGAACATGTTGGCCCGCGTTGTTTCCTGCTGTTGGATCGTGATATTGCTAGATTGCCTCGTGGGATAGGTCAGACGCAGCTGGGTAGAGTACTTGGGCCGCAAGTCTGGAGCTTGAGTGGGCCTCGTTTCTGCTTCCAGGTGGCCCATATATCATTGGTCCATAGAAGCTTGGTTTGGGCTGTTTTCTGTGCTGATTTTCTTGTGTGCTATCTTCTTGGGTTCGCTCTTGGTAAAATTTATAGCCTCTTTCTGTTGAGCCCAAAATTTGTTCTCCGAAATTGTAAGATTGTGAAAAATCCAGAATACATTGTGGGGTATCCAATTTTTCTTCATATGGAAACTTGGTCTCATAAAAAATTACATCTCTTGATAAAATGAACTTCTTCTTCTGCAAATCGTAAAATCGCCAATTTTTCTTGTTAAAAGGATATCCAAGGAAGACACAAATTCTAATTCAGGCTCGGAATTTATCTTTATGTAGGTCATGATCATGAACATAAGCTAAACACCCAAAACTTTTGATGTGTGAATAAGATGGCCTTTTCCCATGTAGCATTTCATAGGGCGTTTTTCCATGTAACAATGAAGAGGGTGTGCGATTGATAATATATCCGACTGTCAGAACGTATTCTCCACAAAATTTTATGGGCATGTTAGCTTGAAACCGCAAAGCACGAGCGACATTCAGAATATGATGATGCTTCCGTTTGACCTTGCCACATTGCTGTAGGGTCCCAGTGATGGTGTCTGATGTATCATGCCATGGGCAGAAAATATGATTTTAGACAAATAAATTTCGTACCATTATCACTCCGAACTGTCTTTACGGTTTTGCCAAGTTGGGTTTTCACCATGGCAAAATAATCTTTTAAAACGTAATGCAACTTCGCTTTTCTTTGAGATCAAATATATCCAGACTACCCTGGAATAATCATCTAATATAGTAAGAAAATAAGAGGCGCCTATGGTAGACAATTTTGTATGATTCCCATAAATCACAATGAATTAAATCAAAAGTCTGAGGTGCCTTATTTATACTTAAAGGAAAACAATCACGAGTCTGTTTAGCATGCAAACAAATATTGCAAGGTGCAGATCTAGTTTTAGATTCTTTAGAAAGTCCCAAGAAATTATTCACCACAAAATCCGAAGGATGGCCCAATCGGATATGCCATAATATGCTAGAATCAAGAACATCACTAGAAAAAGCATATAAATCTGATAAATGCAACAGTTTGTAGATGAAAAACCCATTCCTTTGCTCACCCACTCCAATCGGCCTCATCTAGATACAGTCCTGTATAACACAAAAATTATCAGAGAGAGTGATGAAATACTTAGAGTCTCGTGCTAGTTAAGACAAGGAAATTAAATTGCATTTAAGCTCAGGAACTAACAACACACTGTGGAGTTTGAGTCTAGGATTTAAAAAAACCTCTCCTTCTTGTAGAGCAATTGCCTTAGTGCCATTAGGCAAACCAATAGTATATGGATAAATATTATTCAAATTTCTCAAAAATCTTTCCTACCAGTCATATAGTGAGAGCATCCCGCGTCAAGATCCATAAATTTTTTATACCAGATAAATTTTTTGATGGAGTGGCACTTGTGTTATTATTAATGGTCAACAATTTTGACCATTGTGCACTTGTTAATCTTGGAAGGTTACTAGAACCTTCTGTTGTGAAGGTCACACCATGGGTTGGGAATGGCGGATGCAACTCAGCCTTCTTCTCAGGGCACAGCGGATCCGGCAAGGTCCGGTAGTGGTAGCCACGAGAGTGGAGATCAAAATTATTGTTGTTGGAAAAAGGGTTGAATCGAGGACCGATCTTGCCGCTCACACCATGGTTGCTAAAGCTACTGTTCACGCCGCTGTTAGCTCTAGCGGTTCCTCCTAGATGAGCTACTGTGTTGGCCCAAGCTTCATTCTTTCTCTCTCCCGACGTCTGGTGCAGTTGCATTCTACTGTTGCCTGTTGCTCGGCCAGGAAGAACCAAAGCTCGAGATCTGCCGCCACAACTGGGAAGAGTTCTTCTATGTCCCGTCGTCGTTCCGTGACTGCCTCGACCGAATGAAGGTCTGCTCCAATGACAGTGCGTGCACAAGGTTGGAGATGATGCCGGCGATGAACAGCGAGCAGAGGTGAAGGCGGAGGCTGTACTGTCACTGCTTTTTTTTTTGTTCTTTCTTTATTTTTTTTCTTTTTTTCAAACTTGGCTCTGATACCATGAAAGTTTCTAGTAGGGAAAACAATCCAATGTTTTCTGTCTCATTATTGCAAAATAGTTTACATTATATAGTTGTCAAGTATTGGAAAATCCTAAATAAATTATAACTAGGAAACTAAGTTTATGTACAATTGAAAACCTAAATATACATGGATTAGGAATCCTAAATAAAAAGAAAAATGAATAATAATAATCCTATCTATAATAGAATTTAATCTTCATCTTTAATGTTTAATCTTAATCCTTAATAGTTCTTGACACCATAAATACCATCAATCATCTTGTTAGCATCTTGATTTTGTAAGCATTCCGAATTCTGATGCGTTATATATATTACCTCCAGTTAGAAAGTTTGCTCTTACATTTTCTGATTCAGGTTCTTGCCTGCTCTTCATCACACTCTTTTGGTTTCTTTTATTTCTAGAACAATTAAAGAGTAAAATCGATAGAGTTCTTGAAAACCTTAAGAGAAAAGGACGATGGGCAGAGAAAAAGAGAAAGAATAAAACTTTTTTCTAATTCACTTTAATTACCTTTGGTAGTTTCCGACTTCTTGGAAACTGTTCCTCCTTCTTCTTCGATTCCCATTTGCTTCTGAAAAATATCAAGAACAAAGTCACCATCTCAGTTGTAAAAGTTAAAAGGAAAAAAAGCAATAGAGGAAATGGAAACCTATTGAGGACAGAGTGATCAAGAGAATAGATGGAGAAAGAATAAGAACATAACGAAATTCGCAGGGAAAGGGCAAAAGGAAGGGTAAAGAGAGATAGTAGAGTGAACTTTTGCTTTTCCAGAATATTCTTGAAGGGCTAGTTTGAGAGTTTGGGGAGAAAAGAAAACAATGAGAAATTTTAAATTAGAAGAGAAGATAACAGAAAGAAGTGAGGTGATTTATTCAAAATGTTATTTGTGAGTTTTGAGTAGAAAAAAAGGAAATGTATTTTTTTTATTTGGGAGTTTAGAGAGAAGTAAAAAGAAAGATGTCTGTTGGCCAAAATAACCTTAAATAAAAATAATATAATATTTAATAATAGTGTAGTTTGTTATTAGTTTAAGGATAAAATAGAGATTCAAATTTTTTTTCTTTTAAATGATCTTCTCGTTTGTCCTTTTATCTCCATAAGTAGAGAGAAACCAAAATAGGGTTTGAATTGATATTTGATCACTCCAAATCTTTTCTTTTCTCTTCAATAAAAACTCTCAAACACCTTTATTATGATCACTTCTCTACCTATCTTCTCTTCTCCCTATTTCTCAACTCCTAAACTAGCCCGAAGAGTTTGGGTAGGAAGAATAGATGGTGCAATCTCAGTCATCTGAAAATCGAGATTAGACATGAACGCAAAATCAGTATTTGCATTCATTAGGACTAGGGGCAAAAAAAAAAAAAAAAAAAATCAGAAAATGACAAAAATGATCGTTCACCCCATGGCTTTTAGTAAATCAACTTAGATTAGTTTCCTAATGGTTTAGAAGTCCAGTTAGCATGTATCATAGATAGTTGGCAATATTATTCTCATCTCTCAAATTACTTTATCTTACTAGTTTTTACATGGTATCAGAGCTTACCATGGCTAAAGATATTGCACAGTCTAGGTACTTTGATTACTCTCATTTAGTTGAAGGACGGGAATTTTGAAGCATGGGTAGAGGCAATCGAGATGGCCTTCGAGTCCAAGAATAAATTAGGATTTGTCAATGGTTCTTTGTCACAACCTGACGAGAATGATGCAAAGTACAAGAGATGGAAGAAAATAAATATCTTAATCGGTTCATGAATTCTAAATACGATTGTAGCTTCCTTGAGATCTTCTATTACAAAGACAAGAATCGTGAAAATCATGTGGGATGAATTTTTGCAGAGGTTTCGTATAGAAAATGTATTGCGATACTATGAATTGAAGGCTGCAATAATAAGTTGCAAACAAAAAGGAATGTCCGTTTCAATATATTATGTCAAATTAAAGAAACTATGGGATGAGATTGCAAATTACGAGAAAGTTTCTGTATGTAATTGCGAGAAGACTTTGATGGAATTAACAAAATATTATGGAAAAGAGAAATTACTTAAATTTCTTTTTGGTTTCGACACCTCTGTTTTTGGAAAAATCTATTCCTCAATTTTGAGTGAAGATCCTTTGCCCAATGTAAGTTAAGCATGCTCAAAGGTGATTCAAGAAGAACAGGTAAAAAATATGACACGAGAAGAAGGTGACGATGCCGCCGTATTTGCTACTTGGAACAGCGCCTTGATGGATAAATCCAGCGTTTTCTACACTCATTGTAACAAGCTTGGTCATGATCTCAAGAATTACTTCCAATTCCATGGGTTTCTAGAGTGGTGGTTGGATAAAAACCAAAACCCCCAACAGTGGCAGCAGCGGAAGGAATTCAGGAGAGGAAACTGTGGAAGAGAATGCTCACGCAACATTGGCAGACAACACAGAGGTAGGAGTGGAAGCCACGGAACAGAGACACAGTCTGGACTCCGCCTGCACCGACGAATGATACCGACGAGATCTCTGAGCCGGCTGGATTAGGGATGGCCATGGCAGCCATGCCAGAATTTTCGGCCGAACAATGGAAGATTCTGATGAATCTTGCTCAAAGCCATGCGAATACAGCTTCTTCACAGAAGCTCTCTGGTAACAAAGTAGCTAATGGATTATAGATTCAGTAACATCACACCACATGACTTGGAATCTTGATCTTTTATTTAATGTGAAAAAAATTAATCCTTGGCCTGTGACTTTGCCGGATGGAAAGTTAACCTATGCTAAAAAATATGGAAGTGTTAAAATTAGGAAATATCTTATTTTGGAGAATGTGTATTTTATTCCCAAGCTTGCAATCTTATGTCTATTCTTGAATTGTTACAATAAAGTACATTGTGTCATTTAGATTTACTACTTGTTTGATACAAGACCTTTCCTCGAGGATGCTGATTGGAATGGGTAAATTGTTGGATAAGCTATTCTATTCGATTCAGCCAAACTTAATAAAGCTGTTGGGCTTGATTCCAGAGTTCTATGGCACTAGAAGTTGGGGCATCCTTCCGATTTTGCTATGAATTTTTTATTTCATATTCCAAAGTATGAAAGTAATGACATACCTTGTGATACTTGTTCTCATGTGAAATAGACACATGAACCATTTCCTAATTCTTTAATGAAGCTACATCTATTTTTGCTTTAATCCATTCTGATCTATGGGGACCTTATAGAGTTGCAACTCAAAGTAATGTTTATTCTAGCCGGTTTCTCTTGTGTTGTTTGAATCTTTCTAGTGAGTGAGAAAAGTGAAGTCTATTATATTTTTCCTCTTTTTTTAAAACTTATTCAAACCCAATTTAATGCTTCTATTCAAACCATGAGTTCGGATAATGGCGAGGAATTTTTAAGTTTAAAAAGATTTTTTTTCATGCAAATGAAATAGAACATCAAATTACTATCCTTTATACTCCCCAACAAAGCGGACGGGTTGAGTGGAAACATCGTCATATATTAAATACAGCCCGAGCCCTTCGTTTTTAAGCTATTCTTCTTATTGACTTCTGGGGAGATTGTGTCCTTATTGTTGGATACCTCATATATCGAACACCTTCCACTTTGCTCAATTGGAAATCCCCTTTTGAAATATTATATAACAAAGCTCTTGGTTACACCAATCTCTATTCTTTTGGATGCTTTTGTTCTGTACACCTAAAAAGTTTTGATAAATTTCATTCTTGTAGTCGAAAAATGTATATTTCTCGGATACCCTCTTGGAAAATGTGGTTGGAGGCTCTATGATCCGAGCACCAATGAATTTATAGTCTCATAGGATGTTGTCTTCTTTGAGTATGTTTTTTCTTACATTCAGTCATATTCCCAAGCCACCCCGTGTAAACCTTTTTCTGGTCCGACTTACTTGGGCCAATCCTTTGAGCCCACTCCAACCACCTTCTACACTCCCAATGACCCACCACCAACGGACCAACCCATATCTCCCTTACATGTGGGTCAGTCTGACCCGTTACCCATGCCCACGCCCGCTCTAGAAACCCATGTGCCCTCCTCTTCCGTCTGGCCCACTGCCGATGGCCCAACACCTTCTACTCCTGGTCTAGCTCACTCAGTTATTCGGCCTGCCCTTCTTGATCCTCTAGCATCTGGGCCGTTGTTCCCCCAGCCACCCGCAGGCCTTGTACCAGCCAGACATTCCATTGAATCTGAGGATGCTCTAGCCGACAGAAAGAGTATTTCACATCAACTTCGATGAAGTGATTAGGTCAAAGGACTCCTGGCAAAGCTGAAACATTATATTTGTTACAACATGAAAGGTACTCTTACTTTGACAGTTTCACCTAATTCATCAGCATTCTCGGGTAAGTGTACTTATTCTTTATAATATTGATAAGTTTATTTTTACCCTCTTAAACATTGTTGTGCTTATCAATTTTTGTACTTAAATGTTTATAAGATAGAATAATTGGATCACTTTTCTTCTCTTATTGATTATGGGTTCCTTCAAATAAAAATATGTTGAAATGAGCCGAAACGAAGGACTTAGGAGCGCAAAACGAAGAAAAACGAAGAAGAAACACAAATCAAAGAGATGTTGGAATAGAGCACTATCTGTATCCAGATAGGCACTTTTTTCGGATCCGGAAAGTGTACCTTAGTTGCAAGAAATTCTTCCAGAGAGCTTCCAGATCAGGAAAGCTCAGCTTTCTTGATCTGGAAAGTCATAGAGAGGCTTTTATGTAATTTTTGTAACTTTTCCTTTTTGCACTTTGATTTTATTTCCTTTTTGTAATTTGATTCTAAACCTTTTTTGAAAGGTATTAGAGTAATTTTAGAGTATGATTTGTAGATTTTTCTTCTATATAAATCCCATTAAACACATTGATTCAATAGCTTAGGATTTTAGGTTTAATTCTATATTTTGTAAGAAGACCAAATACAGGGAAATTTTAGAGTTTATTCAAGTAAATCGGAAGACGAGCTTTGACAATCACCGAGACCGTGAATTTTTAATTTCTTTTCTAAGATCCCTAAACTTTTTCTATTTTATGAATTTGTCTATGAGTTTGTACGTTAGAATAATGTTTAGAGGCTACCTATTTTAGTGTTTAAATGGGGATGAACCCTAGAATACTTGGTTATTATTTTATATGAATTTCTTGTTTTGATTATTGAATTCTTTTTTGGATATTATTCAATTGTTGTGTTTGCTTATCGATTTTCTAGAGGTTGGTAATTTTACAAGATTAATTGGAATTGTCAAAGGAAGGTTAATCTAGGGTATAAATTGAATAATAGGAATTGGTAATTGAGTAGACATAGTAATTACGGTTCTTAGATCATTAGTTAATTAATAATCACTATAATCTATATTCGTTCATTATCAAGTTATGGTTAGAAGACATTCTTCTCTAAACAGTTAAGTTGAATAGGATAGTATTCGCATAAACATAAGGTTTATCCAATTTTTTAGTGAGATCCAACTAATGAGTTTTAATAATAAATTACCACGATTTTCTAAATAAACTTAACTTAAGGTTCTAGGGGGATTCTACCGTTTAAACACGCTCTTTCCAAAATTATTTTAAAACCTTATTTCCTTTCTTAATTTTTAATTTTTTCTAATTGTTTCTTTATTTTTTTAAACATCTTTTCAAATCTTTTTATTTAATTAAATAGTAGAGACGTAGTAAGTACTAGTACTGGGCTATCCCAAGAATTCGACAATCCAAAGACTTTCCTCACCTTATTACACCGATAGATACGCTTGCCTAAAAGTGGAAGGGGGCTGATAAAGATAACTCGGAAATCTATAAGGATAACTCGAAAATTTTCAAAAAATTCATTTTCCTTTCTCTCTCTACATACTTTCTCTCTAACCTCTCTCTAAAAAAACTCCCAACTTAGAACATTACCAAACGAAATTAGAAGAAAATATGGATTCTTTTGAAGAATCTCTGCAAGAAAATGTTGGTTTTGAGGTAAGAAATTGAATTTTTTTTAATTATTTCTTTTTGTAATATTAACCTTTCATTATACATTAACAGGGTGATGAAGATCCAAATACCTTTGAAGAATTTCTAGAACCGGAAGAATATATCGATCTTGGACATTTATTTATAACTGACCGAATATTTAGTTCGAAAGATGAGTTGGTGGAGTGGGCAAAACAAATTGCAATGAATGCGAAGACATATTTAATCATAACTCGGTATCAAAGAGCCAGAACATTTGACCGTCGACCGAATGTCACATTGGGTTGCGAACAAGGAGGTTCGGTAAAAAATATAAAAAACTAATAGTCGACAATAAGGAAGAAGAAATGCCCAAAAAAAGGCACGAACCGTATGGGACGAAAAAATGTGGTTGTCCATTTAAGCTAAAGGGAGAGCAAATGACAACAAGTGAAAATTGGCAATTGTTCGTTCACAACGGGAGGTACAACCATAAAATAGTTATTTACAGTCACGGTCATGCTCAGTCTGCAAGACTTACGAAAGAGCAGTTGCAACAGACCGAGCAGTTCAGGAAGAGTCATGTTCCACCTCGCAATATATTACGATTTTTCTGAGAACAAGACGTTGGTTATGCTGTTAGGTAAGTTATAAGGGAATTATTAAATTATTTTTAATACTTTATTTAAATATTTTAGATTTATTTTTATTCCATTAATAAATATAAAATTTTGATGTATGTAGTTCCTAGAAAATCTACAATGTTGTTGCCAAGATTAAGAGGAACCGGATGCAGGGAAGAAATACGGTATAGGAAGTTCTCCACTTAAGTACAGAAAGGGGCTACACCATTTTCTATAGAAATGATGAGGACAACAACGGACTTAGTGATATTTTCGTTCACACCTGACATCGATTGCAATGCTTAGAACGTGGCCATATGTACTCATAATGGATAGGACGTATAAAACGAACAAGTAAGTACTATAGTAGATTAATTGTATTATTAGATATCTTTATTAATTTTTTCGCACAAACATTTAAATTTTAAAATTTTTTTAGTAAATAGTTAATAAGATTTTTAAGTCCGTGAAAAAATATTAGTGAATGTTAATAATTAAATTTTCCGCTTATTTTTTAAGGTACAACATGCCACTATTAGAATGTGTAGGCATGACTCCAACAAGAAAGAACTTCATAGTGACAACAGCTTTTATGTGCAATGAACATGCAACGACATACAGATGGGTTCTTCAACAAATCAAGCACTTATATTTTACATCTGCTATGTCAAATGGTCAAGGTTCGGCTATCAATGAAGGAGAGCCTCTAGTTGTTCTTACCGATAGGGAAATTGTTTAGCAATTCATATCATATGTTATGTAGAAGACGCATCGATCAGAATGTGTTGACAAAGTTGACTGAGATGGTGAAAGATGAAGAGGTGGCTCAACGGTTCGTGAATGGCTCTTGGAAGAAATTAATTAATGAACTAGATGAGGTGGAATATCAAAGAAAGTTGGAAGTGTTGAAGACTAGGTGGCAAAGCAGGCCCGACTTTCTACATTACCTGTTCAGCACATGCTTGAATCTATTTACCATAAATTTTGCAGGGTTTGGACCTCTCAAGTGTTGCATTTTGGGGTAGAGACAACGAATCGTGCTGAGAGTGAACATTCGGTGTTGAGCTATGGCTATCAAAGTGTCACGGTGATTTGGACACCGTATTTTTTAATATCGACTCTCTCATCCAAGGTCAAATCGCAAAAATTAAATACTCTTTGGAAATTTCAAGACTTAAAGAGAAGTATGGCCCAAGAGTAATCTTATCATGAAGAATTTATGTAATAAAATTAGCCATTTGGGATTGAAGAAGATAATGGATAAGTTAAAGAAGGTATGTCAGATGGTAGAAGAACCGGACAGTAATTATCTGCATTATTTACGGAAGTCGCACGGTCTACCATGTGCATGTGAACTTGTTAATCGGTGCCAACATTTAATGCCAATCCAAGAGGAAGATGTTGTCATCTTTTGGAGAAAACTAGAAATTGGTTCTAATATTCCTGAAGAACACCATAGAGATATGGAATCCGAAATGCATGATCTCACTTCACTGTTATAGGAAATTAGTACTGGTCCAATTTCTAATGTCCTGGAAGTTAGGCGACTCATCAAAGGTGTTATACATCCGGTGTTGCCTGATGATCTTTGTCAGCTGTTGTCAACCCCCCTAGAGACTGCAGTCACGAAGGGACGACGGGAGACGAATTCTACCAAAAAGGATAAGTCTCACTGGGAATACGTCTCCATCGCACATAGGAAGATAGGAAAGTCCAGCAGTTCAGGTTCTGGGTCTGGTAGCGGTTCAGGTTCAGGTTCTAATCCTAGTCCTCGTGGAAGAGGTAGTCCGCCTCGTAGCGGAGGAGTAGGGGCAGAGAACGTAGCAGTGGTAGGTCCAGTTTATCAACCGTTGTAAGTCCGGATTCACCGCCAGTGCCATTCCCTTTCAAGAATGCATTTCCAGGGTTTATGTATCAATTTATACAAAACTGGAAGAATATGGTTTTCGGGTAATTGTGGTTTTTGGGTTGTATCAAATTTCTTATTTGGGGACAAAAATCATTGGGTTGAAATTCGTAGAAGAATGAGCTATGATTTACGGCACCATATGCACGTATATGAGCAATTGTTCGACTTAGTTGAACGTGTGACAGAGTTGATAATGAAGACAAATTGGGAAGAGGGTTCGGCGCCACCCGAGTATTTGATGAATACACCTGATCACCTTTATGTTATTGCTAACACATTCAATCTATGTATTGTATTTCTTGCACGGTCAGAGTCAACCACTGTCTTGCCTCTTGTTTCTAATATGGATCGATATTCATCGGACTCATAGAGGAATTGCATCATTTTATACAAGTATTTATTATTGATAACGTTTTATTATTAATATTAATTGAATTATTGCAGACAAATATTTTTTTAAGTGTATGTATTAATATTTTTTTTTTTCTAGTCACAGTTGGTAGATAGATGCCCTTTGCCCCCATTACAGGTGCAATGGGAATATCATCGAGATATACGAGTTAGTGGATCGGCGGCCCCATATTGTAATTGGATGGCAGATTGGGTTACGAGATACAGTGAAATGTATCTGATGTAGAGACATTTTATGTAATAATGTTGCAATTTGTAATTCATAATGTATTATTTTTTTAAAGTGTTCGGCCCCATTTCGTACAATTTGTCGTTCAGAGTTTTTTTTATTTACATTTTTTATGTAATTATATTAGTATGCAATAATAAATCAGAACATGAGGGAATAAATATAATGAATATCACAAAAACTCAATAATACATAACGAACAGGAATAAAAAAAAGAAATACACAATATTCGAATACATAAAGATTTACTAAAGAGCTATGTAATGCTTCCTTAGTAAATCTCGAACCCTGCGTCAAAACTCATCACCATCAATATCCTGTCTGTGACACTCACGTGCAATCAAATCTAAGAGAGCCTTAGGTGGCATGGCGGGAGCTACCGGGACATTATAGCCACTGGGAATATTCCCGGGATTCTGAATCCTCGGGTGAGTGCGAGGTACCAATCCATGTAATCATCAGTACAGGAACTCGCTGGAATGGCCGGAACACTAGTCCATGACTTTATCAGTAAGTGCGAAGGTGCCTCGAGCCACAGTGCCTCGACGAAAGTGTTCCTCAGGACGTACATCCTATTGTTCGGCGGGAGGCGTGCCTTCCGAGGCTAGATAGGGTGGGCGGGAATACACTGCCTAAAACCGAACTATGTCAGGACCCGGTCAAGCATGTACGCCTCCACGCAGTCAAAATATGCAATGAACTTGTGCCATGTTGAAACCCAACAATCACGAACATCCTGAGTCCTGTACGGTATCCACCGAACCTCATCAACTGTCATCATATCCAACCTCAAGTGAATATCCAGCAGTTAATCTCATTCTTATAACCGATCATCGGAAACATCTGCATGTAGAGCTTGCATCCTTCGGGAGAATGTCTAAACGGGGGTGCGAATATGTGAAAATACAAATATATCCACGCCTAAATTATAAAATATAAATTCAATAAAAATATATAAAAAGAAATATAAATGAAATATAAAATAAATAAACCCTAAACTATAAACCGTTAAAATATAAAAAATAACATAAATAATGTTAATTTTAAAACACATACCTCTAATAGTGACTAGCCCCCTGCAAGCTCCTTCGCATCAGCCCTGGAAGCCTAACCCAGATTCCGGTACAGATATGCAAGACAGGTAGCACCCCATGCGAACCTCCTAACAGAACTCGCATCCCGCAAAAGTAGCCACAGTCTTGCAGGTATAATGTTGCCACTCTTATCACTGAAGAGTGAGCTACCCAAAATGTACTGTAGGTAGCATGCAGCTCTGACTTGATGTGACTGTGAAGTCTGTCTGCTAGTAGCAACAGCGTGAAGCTCCAATGCATTAAACCCTAAACCCCCAGTGAGACCTAAACCCAGATCATCCTGAACAACCCGTATCAACTGCTCCCTGGATAATCTGTGATCCACTACCGCACCATAAGCAGGAACACTAAGAATAAGCTCCACATCGTGCAGTCTAAAGGTCATCTCACCCCAGGACATGTAGAAGCTGTTTGTGTCGGGCTGCCACCTCTCAACAAATGCCAACAACAATGCAACATTGGCGTGCTGAAACATGCACGATCGTAGGTGCGTCAGACCGGACCCAGAGGCCAAGGGCCTAGCCTGCGAATCGGTAAGCTCCCAACCAGTGAGAGCATATAACGAGATCGGCACTTCAATAAACCACGATCCTGAAGATAAAACAGATAAATTTATACAGTTATATAACAATATATTTATTCCATTATTATTTTTTCTATTTATCATAATAAATAATATTTGACAGATTAAAGAATAATAACATGTCACTTTAACATAAAGATAAATACCTGTACACGCCATATCCGTCCCACCACATGTCCACCGTATGATGGGATGAGCTCCGGGTCAACAGGACCTCCCTCTGCTGCCTCTGTCTGCTCCCAATCGGAAGCCTTCACTTTCTTCCTCTTCTGCATCAGTGCCGGAATATCACGAGCCACCTCGGATCTTTTGTTACGAGACCCTGCAAACTTACTCATCACCGACATAAAGCTGCCAGTCAAACCTTTCCCTTTTTAGTGCGAGGACGCCCGTCCGATCCACTAGCTGGTGCCACAGGTGCAACATATACGGTCTGCTCCTCATCCCCATCATCATCACTGTCATCCTGATCATCATCACCACCATCACCATCATCACCATTATCATCACCTCTCTCATCCGCCTCTCCCTGAATATGTAGGGATTGGACTCTTTCTTGCTTCTCGCTAACAACCCTATCACCCTCAAAAACCCTATCTGCAGGCCCCGGTACATAAGGATCAGAAGATGAAACACCATACTTAGCATGAGAATAGCCGTATGTGCTGCACGAAGAATCCTGACGGGCGGCTCCAAGCATCTGATAGAAAAACTCAACCCCTATCTACCTCCGCTGGCCCCCATTGTATAATATAGGCTCCTGGATGGCAGATCTATATGGTATGTGAGGTCGCACAACGGTAGGAGCATGTAAGTATGGATCATATACTGTGTCTATGGGGTGTGAAGATGGATGTGCAGATCCATATGGCTCATAGGGCACACGTGTGTGTGACAGATAAGGTTGGTATCTAAAAGGTACGATAGGTGGCTGGGTAGAAGACCTGGTTTTACCTGTAGCATGATGGAAACCAGGTGCAAGAGGGGATGGAGTAACAGGGAGGTCAGAAGTACTATGTCGCCCCCTCACACCTCTAGATGAAGTTGTGACAGGGCTCCCCTCAACTCGACCTGTCATGTCCGTGACAGGACCAAGATCAGCATCTCCTCTACGGCCGCTAGGTCGAACCATCTATTAGTTATTCAAACTCGTTAATACTTGTTTATCATATATTTCAATATTTACTTTAACACATATTATTATTTTATCTTAAGAATTATTGGTATCTATTATTTCATTTCTACCATTTCTTTCGTTCAATTATTATTCATCACTAATATTCTTCTTTAGTAATACTTATTTGTTAGCCCCAAGGGCATTATTACTTATGATTTTGATTATGATTAACATATGCTTGTGCGAGTATTTTAGCTAACCTTTCATAGAACAAAAGAAGCACTTTTGAAGTCTCAAGTCTACACTCTCTAAAAGCAAAAGATCTTGTTGATGAGGGCAAAATGAAGGAGAAAAGACCAAGCCATTCCAATATCAAATCATTGGAGACATTGAAGACCTTGTCTATGTTAGAGCGTAATAAGGTATTTCTTTGTAAAACTCCCTAATCTTACTCTTTGGCTATTGATCATATATGAAGCTCCTTTTACGATTTTCTCAATATAAACTTTTGTTAAAATCTAAGTATTCTTGATTGAAGTTGTGATGCTTTTGAAAGGTTCTTCTTATCTCTAAAATGATTATCAAGAATACATGTTTTTGAAACAATGAAGAAAGATTTTGTCTTAAAAACTTGGCTGAAAAAATAAAAAATTCGGTCATCCGGTTTTAGAACTAGTCGTCCGATTTTTTCTAAATAAAAGAAATCGGCAGTCCGTTTTTTAGATGGACAAGTCCGAATCTTTCTTTTAAAGAACCGGTCGTGCGATTTTAGTAACCGGTCGTTCGATTTTTTAAGAGTCCGATTTCTAGCTGGACAAGTCCGAATCTTTCTGTTTAAGAACCGGTCGTCCGATTTCAGGAGCCGGTCGTCCGATTTTCACATTTACTGTAAAAAATTACTACTGTTACATAGAGTTCCACGGTCACTTTTTTAAGAAAGTATATATAGACTTTTTGATCAGCCATAAAATAGACAAGTTTGGTGAAATATTCATTGAGATCATTTAAAACTTTTAAAGAGCTTCAAAAAGTACATTTATTGCAAACACTTTTAATCCCAAACAAAAATCTTCTTGAGCTTCATTATTGATCATCATCAAAGAAGAAGAAAGGAGGAGCTTGTAGAAACATTTCATTGAGTTGTACCTATTATTTCTCAAGCTCAAATTGGTAACATTGTTCTTAAACCTATCTTTCTCTCTTATTGATATCAAAGGTTTGTGTTGAAAAACCCCTTGGGTAATCCTTTGATTTACATTGTATTGTGAATTGAGGTTGTGTGCAAAACCCTTGTAGGGTGATCCTCATATTTGTAGTTGGTATAATTTTGTGTTTACAGTGGATTTGGAAAATCCTTGGGTGTTAACTCAAGGTAGTGGAAGTAACTCTTTGAGGAAGTGAACCACTATAAATCCTTGTGCTTTTTCTTTCTAAGCTTATTACTTATTTGCCTCAACCACAAAATTTTGTTTGGTTTGGAATTTTATTAAAAGAGTTTTAGAATTCTCTTTCAAACAAAATTGGAGGTTTACCCTTTAATTAACAAAGGTTTTTCGATAATTAGCCAAAAACCTTATTCACCCACCCTCTAAGGTTTTTCATTATTAATTTATAAATTATTCAATCTTAGAATTGTATCCAAAAGCTAAGGTCAAGAATAACAATGATTTCAAATTAAAATACAAATAGTTTAGCAATTACATAACACATTTTCTTATTAAACACATAATCATAAGCAAACAATTTTAAGCTAGTTACATTTACTCTAAATAGACAAAATTAAATAACATTATCAGAGATATTTATTATTACTTTATTGTTCACTTTATCGATTTTTATCCTATTTCATTTCCGTTATTTTATTCATATCATAATGTTCACAAATCCATAATCATATTAACAATTAAAAATTATCACATAAAATATGTTAAACAACTAGTCACACACATTCTACATATACAAAATTAATTAAATAATCAAATATACTATGAACAAAAAATTAAAACATTTAAATATTTAAAAAAATTTAAAAAGGCACTTTCGACGTCGCCGGTGAAAGTGCTGAAGTACTTCTATTTACCGCCCGCGAAGAACTCCGGCACTTTCACCGGTAACAGACGAAAATGTTTAAAAAAATTAAAATATTTTTAAAAAATTAAAAAAATTTTTTTTTACACTTTCGCCGGCGACCGGCAAAAGTGCTGGAGTACTTCCAGTCACCGACGATGAAAGTACTTGGCACTTTCGCCGTTAACGGCCGAAAATGCCCTGTTTCGGGCATTTTTTTTAAATTCATTTTTTTCCTTTTTTAACAGATATTTCAACGATCTAAAACGGTAAAATTGTAAATAAAAGAGAATAGATTGAAGAACTAACCTTTCCTTTTTTCAATTTGGATGCTCGGATCTTCCACGATCTGAGATTGAAGTTTGTAGTCCTAGAAAGTGTTTAGGTGAAGAGAGAGAAAGTGTCTAGGTGAAAATGAAATTTTTTAAAAATTTTCGAGTTATTCTTATAGATTCCCGAGTTATCTTTATCAGCCCACATGTGGAATTTTGTTAGGAATAAACCACACATCAAATCTTATGATAACTGTACTCGTTTTTCTCACAATTATCGGAGTTTTTTGGTTGCTGTACAAATAGAAGTGTAGCCCGCCCGATTTTTTGAGGCCGCCAGACATTTTAAATGGCATATTGCCAGGCAACAGGAAATTGATTCTCTTAAAAAGAATGGCATCTAGATACTCACTTCCCTTCCTCCTGGCAAGAGGGCCTTAGGCTGTAAGTAGGTATACAAAATTAAGTTGAAATCTGACGGTACAGTGGAGTGCTATAAAACACGGTTGGTTATTCTTGGAAATACTCAAATTAAAGGTATGACTTTACTGAAACTTTTTCTCTTGTAGCCATACTTGTCAGTGTTCATATTCTATTGTTGATTGCTATTACTAAAGGTTGGAAAATCCATCAAGTGGATATTCACAACACATTTTTGCATGGGGACCTTACAGAAGAGGTATATATGAAGTTACCTAGGGTTTTTAGACTTCCAACTCCTCCCAAGTGTGTTTACTCAAGAAATCTTTGTATGGCCTTCGTTAAGCACCCAGGTGTTAGTATTCTAAACTGTCTTCCGCTCTAAAGAAATGTGGGTTTAAGTATTTATATGCTGATTATTCATTATTTACTCTGCATCTTCTGACCTCTTTTTATGTGTCCTCATATATGTTGATGATTTCATTGTTACTGGAAATGACCCTTCTGCACTAGCCGGTTTCAAGCTTCATTTGGACATTTGCTTTTAAATGAAACTTGGCTCTCTCAAGTACTTTTTCAGCATTAAGGTTGCTCGAAATGCCTCTAGACTTGTATCTCAGTCAATGGAAGTATGCACTAGATATCATCTTAGAAATTGGCTTGTCTGGTGCCAAACCTTCAGTTACTCCACTTGAGCAGGATCATAACTTGGCCACTGACAAAAGTCCTTTTCTATCTTCTTCTGATGAATATCGTCAGTTGATTGGACGTTTAATTTATCTTATTATCACTCTCCCTTAACTGGCTTACTTGGTACACATTCTTGCTTAGTTTATGTAGAAGCATGTCAATGTCATTGGGAGGCCCTCATGTGAGTTGTGCGATACCTGAAGTCCTGTCCTGGTCAGGGACTTTTCCTTAGCTCCTCAAACAATTTTTGCATCAATGCTTATTATGCTGACTGGTTTTTGGGAAATCCTCCGATTTCATGGAAAACTAAGAAGTAACCCACAATGTCTCGCTCTTCCACTGAGGCAGATTACCGCTCTATGGCCGTTACTTGTTGTGAGTTAAAATAGCTCTACCAACTTCTTTCTGATCTTTATATTTTGCATCCTTCCCCGATTCACATACATTGTGTTAGTCAGGTTGCTATCCACATTTTTGCCAACCCTATGTTCCATGAATGTACTAAACATATACAAGTTGATTGCCACTTTGTCCCTAGTAAACATCAGGCTTGCCAAATTGATCATATATTTGTTCCATCTTGTTCTTACCTTGACGACATTTTTACTAAAGCTCTTGGTCACTGTCCGTTCTTTATTCTTCTTTGCAAGTTGGGCATTTGGAACTTGCATGCTCAACTTGAGGAGGAGTGTTTGGACTTACTGGGATTTACTTTTGTATATTTATCAAAATAATATATTGTACTTAATGTAATTAGTTATTAATAGGATATTTCATAATTGTTTAGAAGTCTAGTCAGCATGTATCATAAATAGCTGGCTTTCCTATTTGATGGATACTTCTTGTATAGCATAAAAGCAAGGCCATTTGGCCATTGTAAAGAAGAATAGAGAAAAACATTATTTTCATCTCTCAAATTATTTTATCTTTTCCGTTTGTGCAATTTATAGCTAATTTTTCTAAGAATTTTGGCACTAACAATTTAAGACCAAGAAAAAATGTTTAGATTTTAAAATTGACATGTAGGATTTAAGAACTTTCAACGTTCTCTCAAGTTGCCACACTATTGTATAACATTGAATAAAGTTGAAAATGTACTATACCTTTTATTCATTAAATATTGTTCCTTTAAATACAATTATTATTCTTTAAATTAAAGACCTTTTAACTTAAGCATTAGAGGGTTTTGCAGGTACATCGGATCACCTAGTTTTCATCAGTCCCTTAGAAAATTTGAAACACATACGAAAAAAGGAAGAAGAAGAAGAAGAAGAAGAAGAGATAGAGGATGAACAACATATTCTACCCCCATTATGCTATTAAGTACCTTCTTTCTAAAAGTGATTCTAAGCCTAGACTAATTAGATGGTGCTTTTGTTGTAGGAGTTCGATTTAGAGATCAAAGATAAAAAGGGAGCTGAGGATAAGGCAGCCGATCATTTCTCTCGGTTAGAAAATCCAAGCTTGGAAATGTTGGATGAGGTGTAAATCAATGACACATTTCTTGATTAGAAATATCTTTTCTGTTAAGCTATTAAGGATAATTCACATTGGTATGCCGATATAGCTAACTAGTTGGTTGCTAATATTGTGCCTGTAGGTACCTATCAACAGAAGAAGTTCTTTGTAGATATTAAGTACTACTTTTGGGAAGATCCATACCTTTTCTACGAATGCGCAGATCAGATCATTTATAGATGCATAGCGTATCATGAAACATAAGATATTCTGCACCATTACTATAAGGCCCGTGCAGGCGGGCATTTTCAAGTGAATAGGACTGCTAAAAAAGTAATGAAGTTAGGTTTTTATTGGCTGACTCTATTTAAGGATGTAAAGAGGAACGTTCTAAATTGTGACAATTGCCAGGTAACATCTCTAAACGAAATGCAATGCCTATTTCTACTTTTCAAGTCTGTGAAGTGTTCAACTATTGAGATGTAGACTTTATGGGCAATTTTCTTAATTCCTGTAGTAAGCAATATATCTTTATCATTGTTGGGTATGTTTCTAGGTGGGTTGAGGCTCAAGCCTTACCTAAAAAGGATGCTAGAGTTGTGGTCGTCAAATTTTTTAAACAATTATTTTCTCGATTTGGCATTCCTAGGGTTATTATAAGTAATAGGAGTACTTATTTCTGTAGCTAATCGCTTGAGAAAGTTTTTAAATGGTTTGGAGTGACTCATAAGATAGCTACTCCTATTATCGTCAAGCTAGTATCCAAGTAGAAGTAGTAAATTGGGAAATCAAGCGAATCTTAGGGAAGATTATAGATAAAACCCAAAAGGATTGGAGTGTTAAGCTGGATGACACTCTTTGGACGTATAGAACAACTTGTAAGACCCCCACAGGATTTACACCATTTCGTCTCTTGTATTGGAAGTCCTATCATTTACTTGTCGAAGTTGAGCATATAACACATTGGGCTATTCAATTAGTTAACTTTGATTATGTTCGTGCAAGTAAACAACGACTACTCAACCTCAATGACCTTGAAGAATTGCGATTACAAGTGTACAAGAACTCAAGCATTTATTAGGAAAAGAGGAATAGGTGGCACGATAAGCACTTGATCAACAAGGAGTTCAAAGAAGCGGATCTGTATTCCTATACAACTCCAATCTTCGTCTCTTTCTTGGAAAGCTCAAATCTCAATGGTCCTAACCGTTTACAGTGAGTAAGGTTTTCCCTTATGGCACATCTGAGGTAACACACTCTACATAGGGTACTTTCAAGGTAAACATGTATTTGTTTGAAGCCACACTTTAGAGAGGATGTCGGAACCCTTCAAAAGGATTCTTTGATTCTCCGAAATGAGTGAGATTTGTCCTAGTTTGGACGTTTTACCATGTTATTTTTTCCCTTCCCGTTTTGATCTTTTTGATTGTTTTGTGTTTTTGCCAATGTCCTTTGGGGAGTTGAATGCATGTTAAACAGAGATCCTTTGCTTAGAAAGAGAATAAGACTTCACGGACATGAAACGGGGCTACAGAATCATAAAACGAATGAAATTTAGAATTTGGGCACAACCCTACTGCGGAGTACGGATGGTAGGGTACCTTACCACACGCGGTAGAGTCAAGGTTACTTAGCGCGGATGGTAGGCCAAACTTACCGCGGGTGGTAGGTCCGAGGCAAATTTTTTAAAGTAGGAACAGAAACCTACTGCGGACGGTAGGTCTCGACCTACTGCACACGGTAGGATCCGATTAGAGCTTTGGGTTGGGTTAAATCGTAAGTAACCGGGTCGGGCTTGGTGATTTTTACTCAATTTCAGCAATTTTCTCCAAAATTTCTCCATTTTTTCACCCAAATTCCATCCCTAAATCTCATCAATATCTCACCCTTCCCCCTCTTTTCACATCCTCTTCCCTTAACTCCAACTTCCTTTCAATTCTCTCACTCCACTTCGGCGGTCACCTCTCTCTCTCTCTCTCTCTCTCTCTCTCTCTCTCTCTCTCTGTGTTTCTTTTCTTTTTCCTTCTTTCCTAACACTTTCTTGTCTTTCTTCTTGGTTTTACTAACAAATTTTTGCAAAAAATTAAAAGGAAAAATAATCTGGCAATATTCCAACGACTTTCGATGAGACCTCCAACGACTCCAAAACCGAGGCAGAGGACATGCTTCTTCAGTCGCGACAACGGTTTGTTTATTCAACAAACCAAGGATAATCCTCTAATCCCTTGCCTCACTTTTAGGTTTTTCATTTTACTTTTATCTTTTAATTGTTTAATTTTGTGTGCCTCATTTTAGTTTTGTGTATGTTTTAATTCTCTTTTGTCTTCTTTTTACTCATTTTTTCTGTTCGTTTATTTCGTGTTACACTTCAACACGCACGTGCAATGTACAGTGTACTTGATCACACACAGGCTACGTATTTTTTCCTATATCTTTCTGTGTGTTTCTTGTTGTGGTAATCAATTTTATGTTATGTTATGTTGGATTATTTGTGCACTTTTTAGTATTTTCTTGTGTCTCTTTCCTCATGGCCTCTAAAAAGTCTATTGCCACCTCCTCAAAACGAACCAATACTTCCAAAAAGGCTCATGTTGATGATCCCACACCATGCCCTACCAACCTTGCCCTTCCCCCATATCGAGAATGCCTTCTCGTGGCTGCTCAAAATTGGGTAAACGATAAAGAACACCTAAAACTCATTGCGGAAAAAGCCTTTGATGAACATGTCATAGAACATTTAGGCTTGAATAATCTTTTTGGTGGTTTAGGTTGGGAGCCTCTTTTACACATCTCTGATATTTACTATCCTGAACTTGTCCGTGAATTCTATGCTAATGTGCTCCATAAAATAGACAAGTACTTTTCTACCATGATTTAACAGTCAAGGAGGTAAGGATTATTTTACATAGAGAGCGTCTAGCTTCTATTCTGGGGATTAGGGATGAGGGGAACACTGTAATCGCGATTCTAATAGAAAATCCATCGATGAGGACCTGGATTGGAGCTATGAGGCTACCTGCAATCACCTTGAAATCTACCCTCGTCCGAGTGATCGGTGATGCGTTTTTCACGGGGTGATTTTCCCCAATTCTTACCCTGAGTTCTTACCTATTTCTTTGATCACACTTTGGTTCAAAAGTGGGGTGGGCAGAACGATGTCCAGATTGTCGATCTTCATATGATTCATAAATCGCAAAATCAGTCTCATTTTTCCTTAGTGTCTCTCATGATACACACGATGTTAAACACCAGTTGTGATACCACTCTTACACGTGTGTTCTGTTACCCTGTGATCATTTTTCGAGTTTTTCAAGCATTTAATGTTGATTTCACAGGTGATTACTGAGTGACGATCGGGTGAACACAGATCATTACTTTCTCCACTTTTAACAATTGCGGCTATGCCTGGGACGAGAAAGAAAAAAGTGGATACCCCGAAGGTGGAGGATCAGCGAAGAGACCGAAACGAATTCGGATTTGGGAAAATAAAGAAAACTACATCGACCGGCCTCGAGGCATCCTTCTCCTAACACGCTAATAATGAAGACAAGGATGAGGATTCATCCAATGAGGACAAGTCTTATGATCCCTCGGACGAGGACTCTCCTCTCATAGCATCTATGGACGTTTTTTGAATGGAGATACATGATGCTTTTGAGCAGTTTCGATTGACTCAGACACTTATGCCATTTAGTTGGCACAGTTCGTGGAGTCCTCCCACCGATACGCAGAATAGTTAGCACACAAAAGGGCATCCGTCGATCTCCAGGAAGTGATGTTAGCCAAACTATGCAGCAGGTTCCTGCCCAATCAAGGCAGCAGCGTGGACATGGGTCCACCGTGAGGGAGTTTTTTTCCCATCCTTTGTATCTTTACTAGTTTTTTATTTTCCTTTTCGTTTTTATGTTTTTATTTTTTCTTGCTTTTCTTTTATGTTTTGATTTTTTTCGTAGGGATTGCTTCCCGATGTGCTTGCTTGCTTTATATCTTTGGAATTCTTTCCCATTTTTGTGTTTTTATTTGCTCATGTTTTGTCCTGGGCCCCACATTGAGGACAATGTGGTTTTAAGTATGGGATTATCTATGTTTTTTTTGCTGTTTCATGTCTAGTTTTTCATTTCAGTTCATGTAGTAGTGCTTTCTTTCACACCCTAAAAATTCAAAAAAATCATATACTTTTGAAAACACAAAAAGGTTTTCTTGTTAATTTTCTTTCCCCTTTTTTAGTCTCTAAATATTTAGAAAAACCAAAAGACTTTTATTTTTGTCACAACCAGTGAGGGCTTTGACTTCAAAATACTTAAGATTTTAAAAAGGCATATGACTTTGTTGACTTGTAAACTTCACTTGCTTGTTACTCTTACATAATCAATGGTTTGTATGCAATTGCAAGTATCGGTTAGTAGTAGAAACCTAGGAATCTTAGGGGATTAGAATGGTGAGTATTTTTCGAGTCTTTGCCTTCACTCTTGTGTTTTCTTTGCTTTGAAGCAATAACGTCTAGTCTAGGCTGGTCCTGGAAATGATGGTCACAGGCCTTTATTGTACTGTTTGTGCCTTTCTTGCTTGTCCATTTAAAATCAAGCCCTAGTTCCCCTTTTGTGCCTTTATGCCAAGGGTTTTTAACCCCTTCCATTCTTTAGTTATAAAAACCCTCAATTCATTGAGCAAATGATCTATGACTTTTTAGCCTTTTTGAGTGAGGAAAAAAGATAAGTATGGGGTAGTCGAGTAAAGAAAAGAATTTCTGGAAAGAAAGGGTATTTTGGGCATCTTTGTAAGCAAGGCTACATGTAGCTATAAAAAGAGAGAAAGCAAAGTGTTGATTTAAAAAAAAAATCAAGAAAAGAAAGAAAAAATGAGTACTTGAGATTTTCTATAGCTTTATCTTTCAAATTCTTGACCTACCTTTTCTCATGGAAAATTTCCTTGAAAAAAACTACTTGATTAATGAGAGTAAGAGCATGTTAGGGCAATCGCACATTATTTGAACGAAGCAAGATGTTCAAGAGTAACGGGAATGAGCTAAAGCGGCTAGAAAGTTTTTTTATCATATTTGATTTCTTTCCTTTCGGTTGTATTAGCTCTCTCTCAATTACTTTTGTTTTTCATTTCCCTTCGTTCGACACCCTTCATGTCCCGAGCCGATCATTACAAGATTAAAATTTCTACCTAATCCGGGAGCGATCTAGGATAGAACTTAGAGCAGAAAACTTTTGGGAAAAATGAACTTCACTGTGCATTTACCATTAATGTTTTTTCACCATGTTAGTCACTTGAAATTCCTTGTTTTCTTTGAAGCACGGCACGAGCAAATCACACACACATACACCATTGACTAGTAAGTCTATTAGTAAGATGGCAGTGGGATTTTCGAATCTTGTGATTCCTCCTTGAAATTTTCTTATGTAGTTAAGTAGTAATATCCCCTATGGAAATGACGTTTGATTTGTTTTTATTGTGTCTTTTGTTCTTTGATTTTGTTCGTATTTAGAGTCTTACTCTTCGGTAGTGTGTTTTGTTCCCTTCATGTCTCGTTTTCATTGAAATATATTTTTCACACTTCCACGGTTTGCGTTGTTTAGTTTTTGTCTAGTTTTTGTGTTACTTGAGAGCAAGCAACAAATAAGTGGGGGTATTTGATATGTGTTGTAATGTATTTATATGTTAATTACATCATTTTACAATGTCTCTAGTATATAAAATGTATAATTTACATTATTTTCCTTTACTTCTATCTTAGGTGCTTCCCGATGAAGAAAGATGGAGAATATAAGTGAAAACAGGTGAAAATAGAGAAAATGGGAAACTACCACTGACGGTAGGTAAACCGACCACCTGCGGCAGGTATATGGCTTACAAAGGAAGCTTGTATAGAAGCCTACCGCCGATGGTAGGCTACCCCTACTGTCAACAGTAGGTCCTAGGCATTCTGGAAGGATTTTGGACATAACTCTATCGTTGATGGTAAGGCTTGACCTATCGCACAAGGTAGGTCCTAACTGCAGCATCGCTTAATGCATTTTTGGACTCTATTTATGTAATTTTTCTCCTCTTTTGAGTGATTATTTAGTTTGAGGTTAGAGAGGAGGAATTAAGGGCGAAAATTAGAATAAAAACCCTTCTCAATTTCTCTTCAATTAGGCAGTTTTTCATAAATTAAATATTGACTTGAAGTCCATGGGTGGAGATTGAAGCCAATTGATGGAGTGACTTCGAGTTTTCTAAAGCAAATCGAGAGACGAGGTCGGGTGACCCTTGGAACTGTGGAAGTAATTCTTCTCAATTCTAAGCATTCCTTTCCTTTGTATTTATGACTCTTATTGAATTGTGTTTTGTTAGGATGTCGAGTAGCTAATTTAGCATTAGTTTGAATGAGGGTTGAATCCTAGTTTTTGGATGATACAAATTTTGATGGATTTTTATAGTATTGATATTTGATTTTTATTGGGTTGTTATTCAATTGTGTTTTTACCTTAATTGATTTGCATGGAATCGATTATATTGTAAAATTGATTAGAAATGAAAAAGGAAAACCAATTTAGGGTAATTAATTGAATAATAGGAGTTGGCAATTGAATAATGATATTCTTAGTACTTTTAGGCATTTTTAATCACTTAATCATATTGCATTCATAATCGGTTAGAGAGAGAAGAGATTTTTCTCCAAAAGTTAGTGAATAGAGTGGCCCTCACCTAGATATAGGGACTGTCTTAGTTAACGTGTGATAGCCCAACATTACTTTCTTGAACATCGTTTTATGATTTTTTCAATCGAAATAGTTGACAAAAATTAGGTGGATTCCACTATTCAAACTCTTCCCTTATACTTTTACCTCTCAAGCTAATTGTTTTCATTTAATCGTTTTCTTATTAGTTTTTAAATCTTTTCTCAAATATCAGTTTTGTTAGACTTGACCTTAGATTAAATGGTTAGTATTTTAGCTTTCTGTTTCTGAGTCTGATGACCCGAGTGTATCTCTTTTACTACAGTGATAGATGCACTTGCATGTTGTGTGTTTTTAAGGTATACCCCATTTAAAACATTAATGTGTAAAAATAGTGTTCGAAGAATCTATACTATCAAGAAAATGGGATGCTAAGGCTCCAAGCTCTGAGAGGTCTTCTCCATTAAGAGAAACAACTCACAGCTAGTATAGAATCACTTTCAACGATCAACCATGCTGATAGAGAGGAGCCAACCACATATCCTTCAATAACACCCAAAAGTTCACCATAATCTATAGAGAATTGCTTGTAATTGTAGGGCCTTTGCAAACAAAGGGATACCTAGTTGATTATGAACCAAAATATCAATGCCAATCCTATCTTTTGAAAAAGCAACATCAGTATTGACTTTTAAAAAATCCAAATCTGATGGGCACCAAAGTTTTTGGAGTTAGCTAAAGAACACTTCTCCAGGTAAAGGGGAAATGCGTTGATGGAGTCTCTCAAGTGTTCCTCCGAATATTGCAAAGCCTGATTAGCAATCAAGCTTTCGCTTGTACATGCTCTTTCATGCCTAAGCTTATTTCGGGCAAATCAAACTAGCCTTGCACATGTAGCAAAAAGAGAAACAGCCTCAGGATCATATTGTAATAAAATAGAATGCACTAAGTCTGAGAATCTGAGAGCATAAATACGACACCACTTATCCCCTAAAAGAAGATAATTCCAAACCTTCTTTGCAAAAACACAATCAAATAAGGCATATCTATCATCTTCCACTTGATATCCACAATGGACACAGTCTAAGCTTTCAGTCGCACCTCTCCTTAAACAATTACTACCTGTTAGGAGTACGTTTTTAGCAACCCTCCAAAGGAACAATCTGATTTTTGGTTGAACTGGAAGTCTGTGGATAAAATTCCAAGTCTTAGAATCCTATTCAACAGTTAATGGCCCATCAAATTCTTTTATTTGAGTTCATATAGATCATGCCCGCCTTATAGCCTCATTTTACTATGTAGATACCATTTAGGGAGAAATTCCAAATAAGCTTGTCATCATGCCAAGCAGGATTGAATGGAATTTTCATGACTGCTTCAGCCTCATAGGGGAGGAAGAGATGTCTAACCCTGTCTTCACGCTAATAAGCTTGATAAAAATTAATAAGGTCAGCCACCTTCCTTTCATTACCTCTATTGAGGAAGAAAGAGGACAGTCTAGATCTATTCAGAGAAGGGGTCCACTTATCCAGGATATATGTGGAGAGGCCATTGCCAATGCAATGACGAAGCCTTAAAGAGAGAAGATTTCTCCCTTCAAGGAGGCCTTGCAATAGAAAAGAATTTTGCACCCTAATGAAGCATGCAGGAATTAAACTAAGGAGAAATATTTGGCCCGAAGGCATTCAATTACCTTAGAAGATAGAGTATTAATAATGCGCCAACACTGTTTGGCGAGAAGAGCCAAATTAAAACCCTTAAAATCTTTAAAACCTATTCTCTCCATTTTTTTTCACTTGCAAAGGTCTCCCCATGATTTCCAACACAAATTTTTGCATCCCTTAGATCCTCTCCAAAAGAATTATTAAACCATAGAATTTAAACAGCAGATAATATTTACAAGGAGCAAAAATACATAACATAAGTAGGTATAGCCCGGACTACACTATTATGTAGGTTCCAAAGAATGCATTTGGTTAGAGATGGATGTGCCTTCAAAAAGTTCTCTAATCATCATGATTTGTAATATTCATGTAATATTTTTTCTTCTTCATATAAAAAAGCTATTATATATGATTCTATAATATTCATATCGAAATTTGAATCTTTCTCCTATTTTATTCACTCAGGATCGCCTAATACATCATCTAATACATTCTTTAGTATACTTCCTTTAGTAGTAACTATCACTTAGGGTTTATCTTTTGAAGTTTAGGGTTTATCTTTTATTCTATAGAATTTATATTAATAAAACTGCTATAAAAGGTGTGTACTGGAGAGTGTACTGGAGGATGTATTAGACGATCCCGACCGTATTTTATTTCTTAACTATTAGTGTCTATTTGATTAACAGGAAAGTAAAATTGAGGTAGAAATGTGATTACTTGAAATCTGAATACATGAAATGTAACTCCATGTATATTCCTTTATGTTGTTTGGGATGTATTAGTTAAAATGGAAAATCATGGAAATTTTTTTCAAGGGTTGGTTTGATGAATTACAACTATGTAAGAAATTTATATTTCAATTAAATTGTTCAAAATGCCTTTTTAGTTCTTTTTTTTTTTTTTTTTTATCTTAACTAAGTGTTAGTATTACATTCATATGAAATTTGCGTTATATTTTTTAAAAAAATTTGCAATATAATTTTATATGTTTATATAAATTAAACTTTGTTCGTATTTATTTTATAAAAATAAATAACTTGATTAACTCATAGTTTTACTTTATATTACAGAAACATTGAAAATATATTAATTAGATAAATAAATAACTTTTCAATACCATTTAATAGTAAATATTCTTATACAATGTAATATATATTATTTTTTATTCTAAAGGAGCATATTAAATAAAATCATAAAAATGACTTCCATGCTTGAACATTTTTGTGTCTTGTATTTTATGTTTTTGATTTTTCTAGTTTATTTTAATTTCAAAATCTAAAGCATACAAACATACATTTAGTATTTAATTGATATTTTTCTGTAAATGTTTGTTACTTAAAAAGTTAACCTTGATACAATAAAAAGTTAACCTTGATACAATATTCATATTTCAATATGAACAAAAATAATATTTGAAAATTATAAAATTAATTTACAAAGTATTTAATAATTTTTTTTAATTTATATTTGTGAGTTATATAATAACAAAACTAAAAAATTTATAATTAATATACTTAATTTAGTGTTTCTTATTCTTTTGGAAGAAAAAAGTATAAAATTATCAGATTGGGGAAGATATGAGAGGACAAAAGAACGACATAAGAAACACAATATCATCTCCTAGTAAAGATTCACTTTTTCAGTATTCCAGCTTTATTTTCCTAGATTGTAAGAATCATATTGTAACGCCCTACCGGTAAGCACCTTGCAGACCTGGTAGGTGCCCCAGGATCTGTAGCTTGGTTTTATGTGAATGGGGCGTGCGGTGGTTATAAAATCGAGTGCTCGTAAGATGTTTGGGTGGTAATGACTACGAGATGCCAGAGCTTGTTTCCGATGACCTCGTTATGGGATCAGGACTTTGTCCGTGGAGCTTGACTGTTGCATTACATGTTCTTTTGAATTCAGGTGTAGAAGCTACACTGATATTACTGATTCACTCAGACTTCCCAATTACGTTCGAACCCCTAATGTAAGTTGAAGTATCAGTGTTGTTAAAGCAACAAAAGAAAATGTTTTCTTATAACATTGTATAAATTGTTTTCGTAAAACTACATCGTTATTGTTTTAAAGATATCACTAAAGCACAAACACATAGACTCACTGAGAGTTCGCGCTCACGTCTTTCCGTATCATATTTTGTTTTCAATTGACTCATGACGAATAGAAGCGCAGTAAGCCGCCGAAGTAGTATGCCTGGAGTTTTTTAGATCGGGTCATTCCCGAAAAGGACATGTGTTTTTGTTTTATTTTTTTTATACTCGAGCCGTTTGTAAAGTTCTTCTTTTTACTTCTTTGTGTGGATTTGTTTGTGTAAATTATTTTCATCCCTGTATTAGGATAATCATGAGAAGTTTTATTGAACCTTATGCAATGAGCGTTCGTTTGATATTTAGTTTAATTAGTTCTCTACTGTGTATTATATGTATATACTTCTAAGTGTTGTCCTAGGTTTTGCTTAGGTTTTTGTGACTTGTAGTTTAGTGCCGAGAGGCACGCAGATACCCTACTCAGCCACAGTTAACCTAGTGGAGGGGTTAGGGTATCAGAGGTGGTATCAGAGCATCTAGTTCCGATACTAGGTTTGAATCGTTGGATCGTAGACAAGCTATAAGAGTCAACTATTTAAACCTTGATGTCAACCATACGATTTATTTGCTAGTACTGACCCTAAAATTCTGTTTTGTAGGTACTAGATAGCACACCACTCTCATAGATGGGTATACCAAGAGGGCACGCTCGTGGGTGGACCCAGCGAGACTGCATCATCATCGTCATATTTCCTTAGGAAGATTGTCCCAAAGAGGGACTCGATTCCGGTGATTAACTTTTTAAACGGTGAGTCGGTAGAGGGACCAGTGACGCAGGGGATAGAGTTTGGGGCGTCAATAGAAGAGGATCCTAGCGAGTCTGAGTCGGATATAGAGATGGTACCCGAGCCGAAGGAAGTGGCACCGGCTGACGCTAAGGGCATGGGCACCTTTGTAGCGTGTGGTTCCCCGATAGCAGCATCTCCTATCCCTGTTCTACCTGCGGAGTCTATATCCTCCTTCCTAGCATTACCATCATCACTACTTCAGGGCGGGGTTAGGGAACATGATATTTGTGGTTATTGCTTGTGACACAAGCATCGGATTGAGGTTGCAAGTCAGCAGATCGTGGAGCTGAGGGATGAGGTTGCTCGGATGGATGGCTAGTTTTTCACAGCCAGCTAAGCTTATCAACAGGAGACGGCGAGGGCCGACAGGTTGGAGATGGAGTTAACCCAGATGCGTGAGGCGCATGCAGTCCGAGAGAGAGAGAGAGAGAGAGAGAGAGGGATCCTTGAGCTGATCGAGGAGCAGGACTAACTTAGGCGATTCTGCACCCAGTTCCTTAGCACCGCCAGAGACTTTGTGGATAGGGCCCGTGCTGAGCTGGATTCCTGACCAGGATGTTCCAGTAGTCGGCGCCATTAGGCAAAGTTAGACTTTGGTTAGGGTACAAGGGTATTTGTATATTTTTAGTTACTTAGATAGGTGTGAGTGGTGTTTTGGTTGGTAATTAGGACGGTAGCTTTAGGGTCATGGATACGAGGTCCCTAGGATTTTGGTATGTATAGTGACCCGGCCACATGTTTTTTGGAGGTAGGACTGGGATGATCTAGTTGTATTTCGACAACAATTGTACTGAAAATCCTCATTTTGAGTTATGTATATATATTTATATGTACATATTGATGTTTGTGACTATGATGAGTTTTTATCCGCTTATTATGGTATATTTGCAAACTTAGAGGTTTATTAGTACTGGAACTTTTTGGTTGCTTAGAAATATGTCGGGTTCATGATCTCCTAATCATGTGGACAGGCCGATCTGAAGGTTCTCAAAACAGACAATCTGAACCCATAAGGGAGGTCACATCTCGTCCAGAACAAGCTACGCACAAGATAATCGAGGATTTTATAGAGAGTTTTTAGAAGCGTCAATGGCAACTAGAAGGAACGAACGACTACCGACCACTAGAGCGGATGAAGCACTGGAACAATTTCTAAAGTTTCGACCCCCAGAGTTCTATGGAGAAGTTCAATAGGAGATCAAAGCTGAATTATTCCTTAAGAAACTAAACAATATTTATGATACCCTTAAGAATGATAATGCCATGAGAATGACGTTCGCAGCTTTTAGACTTCGAGGAATGGCGAAAGATTGGTGGCTTAGAGCTCCTGAAGCTCGTGCATTTACGGACCAACCATAGACTTTGAATGATTTTCAAGAAGAGTTTAAACAAGTGTACATACCTCGTCGGGTTTGCGAGCAACGAGAGAACGAGTTTCAACAACTAAGACAGGGTAACATAATAGTTGTGCAGTACATGACAAAATTCAATAGGTTGGTTAAGTATTGTCTAAGGTTGATAGACACTAAAGAAAACAAGACGTGACAGTTTGTGAACGGATTAAGGGTTGAGTTGCAATGGACTTTGGCTCCTTTACCACCAATGGGATTCGCGGTAGCAGTGAAAGCCGCCACACGGATGAAGATGGTTGATCAAGCGGTTATATAAAAGAAAGCAGCCACTTGCCCAACTGTACCCCCATATAAACTTCCTGGGCAAGGACTACGGAAACTTGGAGATCCCAAGAGGCCCCGTGGCGAGCAAAAGACCGGAAATGGAGGCCGACAAACCTTAATGCCCATAAGGGTCCATGTAGTATATACATACTGCGGACGAAGTAGACATGTGGCGAAAACATGTTATCAGAAGTTAAAATTATGTTTCCGGTGACTAGGACATGTAAGGGAACAGTGCTTTGAGATGCAACGAGCACCTTTGGAGACGTCCTAAAGAGCTGCCTGGCCCCCCGACTATGAGAGAAGCAACAGAAGAGAGGAATAATAAGCCACAAGTGAAGGAAAAAGTTTACGTATTGAATGGACTGCTCTTGGACACCGAAGCGGATGTAGTTGAAGGTACGGTTCAAATCTTTTCTCAACCAGCAAGAGTACTTATTGATCCTGGAGCTACGCATTCCTTTGTAAGCATGAATTTCGTAAAACATATTCCTATACCTTTTGTTGTCATGCATTCTCCGTTGATAGTTAGTACTTCTATGAGCGTGAGTAAGATAACTGAGGTAAAGAACCCAGATTGTGATATCTATGTCGAGAGTGTGGTTCTATCTGGTGACTTGATTGCCTTAGCATTTGAGGGTTATGGCGTGATACTTGGGATGGACGGTTGTCTAAACATTACGCTCAGGTAGACTATCGACGGGAGTTGGTTAAGTTTAGACAATCGAGAATGACAATCCTTGTATTCCAAGGGAAGCGAACGAAACGGGAGAATCCCTTTTTGTTTGGCATGAAAGCCAGAAAGTTGTTATGGAAAGGATGTCAAGAGTACCTAGCATATTTACTCAACAAGCCTAAGGAAGAGGTAAAATAGAAACAATACTCATGGTGAAGAAGTTTGTAGACGTTTTTCCTGAGGAGTTAACGATGTTGCCCCCAGATTGGAAAGTGGAGTTCAGCATAGAATTGTTACCCGGTGCTAAACCAATATCTCGAACCCCATATCGATGGCACAAGAAGAGTTGAGAGAGTTGAAAAAACAACTACAAGAATTGTTGCAGCAAGGATACATCTGTCCGAGTACATCTCCTTGGGGTTCGCCGGTTTTGCTTGTAAAGAAGAAGGATGGAACCTTCAGGATGTGTATAGATTACAGAGGACTGAATAGTGTGATAGTCAAGAACAAATACCCACTTCCACTTATTGATGAGTTATTTGATCAACTCCGAAGAGCAGGATGCTTTTCTAAATTGGACCTGAGACAGGGGTATTATCAAGTTAGGATAAGAGAAAAAGATATTTCGATGACGGCTTTCAACACAGGATATGGGCACAATGAGTTTGTTGCTATGCCATTTGGATTAAATAATACACCTACGACATTCATGGACTTGATGCATAGAGTCTTTTGTCCTTACCTGGATAAGTTTGTGCTAATTTTTATTAACGATATCCTTGTTTATTAGCCCAACCCTGAAGCTCATGAGCAACATCTTTGAAAAGTGTTGCAAACCCTACGGGAGCATAAGCTATACATGAAGTTCTGTAAGTGAGTTTTGGATGAGTTAAGTAACTTTCTTGGGACATGTCATTACTCAGGAAGGGATCTCAGTAGATCCGGCGAAGGTAGAAGCAGTGACCCATTGGGCCCAACCCAAAACCCCACTGAAGTACGTAGTTTCTTGGGTATTGCGGAATACTATCAGAGATTCATAAAGGATTTTTCTACAATTACTGGACCTCTAACACAATTAACAAGAAAAGCAACCAAGTTTGAATAGATGGAGAAGTGTGAGAGGAATTTCTAGGAATTAAAGAATCGACTGGCTTCGGCACCAGTGTTAACATTATCTGATCCGAACAAGAAATTTTCCTTGTACACAGATGCTTCAAGGGAAGGCTTAGGAGCCCTGTTGATGCAAGATAGGAAGTTTGTAGCCTATATATCGAGAAAGTTGAAGGATCATGAGCGAAATCATCCAACACATGATTTGGAGTTAGCAGCTATCGTATTTGCGCTTAAGAAGTGGTGACACTACTTGTATAGAGCCAAGTTTGAGATCTTTACCGATCATAAAAGCTTAAAGTACTTGTTTTCTTAGAAGGACTTAAACATGAGACAACATCGATGGATGGAGCTACTGGAGGAATATCGATGCCAATTAACTACCATCCAGGAAGGGCGAATGTTGTGGCAGATACATTGAGTAGAAAAGCAAAGATATCAAGTTTTAATTTAACGTCTACCCTATAACAAGATATTATAACACTCGAAAGAGTAATAAGGAATTCTAGGAATTTAAAAGTCGTGTGGAAGACAAGAAATCGGAGGATTTTTCGACACTAGAAGCTGATGGGAGCTTGTACTTTCAGAATCGGTTGTGTGTACCCGATGAACCTAAGCTTAAGCGTAAAATACTAGAAGCACACAGAAGTAAGTATTCTATGCATCCTGGAGAGAATAAGATGTATAAATATTTAAAGCAAAATTTTTGGTGGAATGGAATGAAGAGAGAGATTGCGGAGTATGTGGCAACTTGTCATGTCAAAGGGTTAAAGCGGAACATCAAAAGTCAGTAGTGTTAGCCGTAAGGGCATTAATACTTGTGGTTTGATTATGATTAACATATGCTTGTGTGAGTATGTTAGCTAACCCTTCATAGAACAAAAGAAGAACATGTGAAGTCTCAAAGTCTCAAGCAAAAGATCTTGTTGATGAGGGCAAAATAGAGAAGAAGAGATCAAGCCATGCCAAGATCAAATCATTGAAGACATTGAAGGCAATGTCTTTGTTAGAGTGAACTAGGTACTATCTTGTAAACTCCCTAGTCTTAGTCTTTGATTAATTGATCATATATGAAGCTCTTCTTATAATTTTCTAAGATATAATCTTTTGTTAAAATCTAAGTATTCTTGACTGAAGATGTTTTGGAAAGTTTTTCTTCTCTTTAAAATGATTGTCAAGAATACATGCTTTTGAAACAAGGAAGAAAGTTTTTGTTTAAAAAGAAACTTGGCTGAGGAAACAAAAATTCGGAAGTCCGGTTTTAAAAACGGACATCCGGTTTTTCCAAAGTAAAAATTCAGCAGTCCTTTTTTCAGTAAAACAAGTCCGAATCTTTCTGTCCAAGAATTCGGTCATCCGGTTTTAAAACCGGTCGTCCGATTTTTCTCTAAATAAAAAATTCGGCAGTCCGTTTTCTAGCTTGATCAAGTCCGAATCTTTCTGTTTTAAAGAACCGGAAGTCCGTTTTCAGGAACCGGTCGTCCGGTTTTTGCTGTCAGTGTAAAAAATATTACCGTTGCACAGAAGCAATGGTCATTTCTGAAAAGCTACAGCCTATTTTCCTTAGGCAACGGTCTTGAGCTTCAAAACCCTATATATACACTCAATTATCAGCCATAAAAAAACAAGTTTGGGAATTATTCATTAAGAACATTTAATACATTTCAAGAGCTTCAAAAATACATTTTATTACAAATCATTTTCAATCCCAAACAAAAATCTTCTTGAGCTTCATTGTTGATCATCCATCAAAGAAGAAGAAAAGAGGTGCTTGTAGAAGTATTCCATTGAGTTGTAATCTTCCTCTTCTCAAGCCAATTTGGTAACATTGTTCCTTACTCTTCTCATTCTTTTATTGTGATCAAAGGTTTGTGGAAAACCCTTTGGGTGATCCTTTGATAAACTTGTTGTGTTGTTGTGATTGAGGTTATAGTGTAAAACCCTTGAAGGGTGAACCTCATTGTGTAGTTGTGTAACCAACTTTGAAGTTAGTGGATTTGTGAAATCCTTGGGTTGAGTCTCAAGGTAGTGGATGTAGCTCTTGGAGAGAGTGAACCACTATAAATTGTTGTGCATGCTCTTTAATTCTTTGCTCATTTCTTAATGCCAATTCTATTAGATTGTGCTTTGTATGGATTCTTATTAAAAAGAGTTTTAGAAATCTTTCACAAACAAATTGGAGGTTTATCTTTCTAATCAAACAAAAGAATTTTTTAAATTAGCCAAAAACCTTATTCACCCCCCCCCCCCCCTCCAAGGTTTTTCAATTGGTATCAGAGCAGGGCTTCTTAAAAAGGACTTACACCCTTGAAGCAAAAGATCTTCTCATTACTATGGCTAATAATTCTAGTTTACCATATGTAGAAGGCTCTTCTACAAATAGACCTCCTCTTTTCGATGGTACAAATTATACTTTTTGGAAATCTAGAATCAAAATATATATTTGCTCTATTAACTTTAATCTTTGGAGCATTGTAGAGAAAGGACCTTATGTTCCTATAAAGGATGGAATAGTCAAGAAGGTCGAAGATTATGATGAGCTTGACTCAAGGAAGATGACTCTAAACTTTCAAGCTATGAACATATTGAGTTGTGCCTTGGATGCAAATGAATACAATAGAGTGAGCGGATGCGACTCGGCTCATGAAATGTGGAAGTTACTTGAAGTAACTCACGAAGGCACCAATCAAGTGAAGGAGTCTAAGTTGGCTATGTTGGTAAGAGATTATGAGTTATTCATGACGAAACAATATGAAAGCATTAGTGACATGTTCACAAGATTCACCAACATCACAAATGGCTTAAAGGCGTATGGAAAAGAGTACACAAGGGGAGAAGTAAATAGAAAGATTCTTGATTCACTCCCAAAAGCATGGCAACCAAAAACTCTTGCCATTGAGGAATCAAAAGAGTTAAGTCAACTTCCTATTGAAGAACTCATAGGATCTCTCCTCACCTATGAGATGAAAATAAAAAGATTAGATGAAATGGAAGATGAAGACAAAGGAAGAAAAGGCATAGCACTCAAAGTGAATGTTGATGATCATACATGCTCGTCAAACAATGAAGATGAGATTGAGGATATGGCCTTAGTAATGAGGAAATTTAAAAGCTTTTACAAAAAGGACTTCAACAGAGGAAAGAATCCTCCATTCAAGAAAGGAGGACAACGTTCATCACTTTTCAAGGCGAGATGCTTTAAATGCAATAGCACCGACCATCTTGTAACCGATTGTTCAAAAGCTATTAAAAAAGAGAAAGGAGCGTTGGAAGAAAAGCTTGAGGCATTAAAGAAAAAGAAGAAAGACAAGGGCCTAATTGGTGCATGGGATCAAGACACAAGTGAAAGTGAAGGTGATGAAAAGGGAAACATATGCTTCATGGCATTAGAAAATGAGGTACAATTTTCACCCTCTAACTCTTCTAATATCCTTGATGATGATTGTGATCCTAGTTTAATGCTTATTGAAATGTATGATGAGTGCAAAAAGGTTACTAAATGGAACAAAGATTTGAAAAGTAAAACTCAATTTTTGTTAGATGAGAATTCAAGACTCATTTGTGAAAATAAAGCTATTCTTGAATCCTTGGAAGTTTTGAAGAAAGAAAAAGAGTGTTCAAATGATGACTTTCAAAAACTTGTTTTAGAAAACAAAAACCTTTGTAAAAAGATTTCCTTTCTTGAAAAATGTTTGATTGATTATGATGTATTAAAGAAAAAGGTGAGTGATCTCACTCTATGTGTTGAAAAATTCACAAAAGGAAAAGAAAACTTTGAAAAACTTCTTGGCTCTCAAAGATCACCCTTTGATAAAAATGGTATTGGATATACTCATTCCAATATTTTCTCAAAACAAACACGGTTTGTCAAAGCTTCATCATCTCACTCACACCTTTGTTGCACCTATTGTGAAAAGAGTGGTCATAAAGCCACAAAGTGTTTTATAAAGAAAAAGATTGAAAGAGGAGTGAAAACTATTTGGAAAATAAAAGAAAATCCAACTAACATTCATGGACCCAAAAAGATATGGGTACCAAAAGACTTTTCTACTTCTTTTTTGTAGGAACACAAGCCAAGGTCATCTAAGTGGTACTTGGATAGCGGATGCTTAAGACACATGACCAGATATGCATCCCTCATGAATGAGCTAAGAGAAACCGAAGATGGCTTTGTTACTCTTGGAAGGATCATCGGTATAGGTAACATTAGATATGATTCATCTTCTTTAATTAAGGAAGTTCTTTTAAATTGATGTTTTGAAGTTTAATTTATCTAGTATTAGTCAATTATGTGATTATGGGTACAAAGTTGTTTTTGAAAGTGAATCTTCTTCTATCATAAACAAGCTTGTGAACAAAACTATTTTTGTTTAAAAAAAAAGTTAGCATATGTCTATGTCTTTTATCTTGAAGTTCTCATTTCTCAAAACTTATAATGTCTCTTGGTTCATGATGATGATGTATTTTTGTGGCATAGAAGGTTTGGTCATGATAGTATGGATTTATTAAACAAACTCTCTTCAAAAGAACTTGTTAGGGGCTTACCAAAACTTCATTTTGAGAAAACTAGACTTTGTGATGCTTGCCAATTTGGAAAACAAATTAATACCTCTTTTAAACCATAGTAAATGATTTCAACTTCAAAACCTTTAGAACTCATTCACATGGATTTATTTGGACCAATGAGGACCACTAGTCTTGGTGGTAAGAGGTATGTCTTTATTATTGTGGATGATTTTTTTTTCACTTGGACTTTGTTTTCAAGCCGAAAGGATGAAGCATTTCATGAATTTATTAAATTATTCGAAAGAGTCCAAACCTCCCTTGTTTGCAAATTGATTTCTATAAGAAGTGATAATGGGAGAGAATTCAACAACCAAGATTTTACAAAAATTTGTGATGATTTTGGTATTTTACAAAACTTTTTTCGGTAGCCAAAACTCCTCAACAAAATGGATTTGTGGAAAAGAAAAATAGAACTTTACAAGAAATGGCAAGGTCAATGCTTTATGAAAATTCCCTTCCTAAACTTTTTGGGCCAAGGCTGTTAACACCGCATGCTACATTTGAATCGTGTTATCTTGAGACCTTCTTTAAAGAAAACTCCCTTTGAACTCATTTTTAATAAAACCTCCTCAATTGGTTATTTTAAAGTTTTTGGATGCAAATGCTTTATTTTAAACACCAAAGACAATCTTGGGAAGTTTGATTGAAAATCCGATGAGGGAATTTTTCTTGGTTATTCTTCAAACAAAAGGGGTTTTAGAATTTTCAACAAAAGAACCTTATGTGTTGGAGAGTCTATTCATATATATTTTGATGAAACTAACATTTTTGACAAGAAAGATGATGATGACATAGATAACTCTTTAAGCTACCAACCTTTGTACACTCAAGCAATGGAAGAACATGATTATGGAGGAAGAAGAGATTGAAGCAACACAAGAAAATGATCAAGAAGCTCAAAATCTTCCTCAAAATGTGATATATCCAAAGGATCACTCTAAAGTTTTTCAATTGGTATTATTTCTAATCCTAATTTGCTTTTGTTATGCTAAGTGATCTGTTTGTTGCACTTTTTCTTTATTGATAGGCCCTTCTTGTTATGGACTTCATGATGACACTTTAATGTTGAAAGTCCCACTACTACCTCTTCTATGATCCCTTGCTACTTTTCTCCTACATTTTTTTGATTTATGACAAAAGGGGGAGAAAATAGTGCAAGATGTAAGGGGGAGAAATTTTGTTAATATGTTGTTTATAGATGATGCCTATAAATTGTTTACAATGATTATTGATGCAAGGGGGAGTTATCTCATTTTCTTGGTGATTGTTATGCTTTGAACTTTTCCATATTTTGATGCATCACCATATTACTCTTGCTCTTTTGTTCTTCTTGCATATGTGTTTGTCATAATCAAAAAGGGGGAGATTGTTAGCCCTAAGGGCATTAATACTTGTGTTTTGATTATGATTAACATATGCTTGTGTGAGTATGTTAGCTAACCCTTCATAGAACAAAAGAAGAACATGTGAAGTCTCAAAGTCTCAAGCAAAAGATCTTGTTGATGAGGGCAAAATAGAGAAGAAGAGATCAAGCCATGCCAAGATCAAATCATTGAAGACATTGAAGGCATTGTCTTTGTTAGAGTGAACTAGGTACTATCTTGTAAACTCCCTAGTCTTAGTCTTTGATTAATTGATCATATATGAAGCTCTTCTTATAATTTTCTAAGATATAATCTTTTGTTAAAATCTAAGTATTCTTGACTGAAGATGTTTTGGAAAGTTTTTCTTCTCTTTAAAATGATTGTCAAGAATACATGCTTTTGAAACAAGGAAGAAAGTTTTTGTTTAAAAAGAAACTTGGCTGAGGAAACAAAAATTCGGAAGTCCGGTTTTAAAAACGGACATCCGGTTTTTCCAAAGTAAAAATTCAGCAGTCCTTTTTTCAGTAAAACAAGTCCGAATCTTTCTGTCCAAGAATTCGGTCATCCGGTTTTAAAACCGGTCGTCCGATTTTTCTCTAAATAAAAAATTCGGCAGTCCGTTTTCTAGCTTGATCAAGTCCGAATCTTTCTGTTTTAAAGAACCGAAGTCCGTTTTCGGGAACCGGTCGTCCAGGTTTTTCTTTGTCGATGTAAAAAATATTACCGTTGCACAGAAGCAATGGTCATTTCTGAAAAGCTACAGCCTATTTTCCTTAGGCAACGGTCTTGAGCTTCAAAACCCTATATATACACTCAATTATCAGCCATAAAAAAAACAAGTTTGGGAATTATTCATTAAGAACATTTAATACATTTCAAGAGCTTCAAAAATACATTTTATTACAAATCATTTTCAATCCCAAACAAAAATCTTCTTGAGCTTCATTGTTGATCATCCATCAAAGAAGAAGAAAAGAGGTGCTTGTAGAAGTATTCCATTGAGTTGTAATCTTCCTCTTCTCAAGCCAATTTGGTAACATTGTTCCTTACTCTTCTCATTCTTTTATTGTGATCAAAGGTTTGTGGAAAACCCTTTGGGTGATCCTTTGATAAACTTGTTGTGTTGTTGTGATTGAGGTTATAGTGTAAAACCCTTGAAGGGTGAACCTCATTGTGTAGTTGTGTAACCAACTTTGAAGTTAGTGGATTTGTGAAATCCTTGGGTTGAGTCTCAAGGTAGTGGATGTAGCTCTTGGAGAGAGTGAACCACTATAAATTGTTGTGCATGCTCTTTAATTCTTTGCTCATTTCTTAATTGCCAATTCTATTAGATTGTGCTTTGTATGGATTCTTATTAAAAAGAGTTTTAGAAATCTTTCACAAACAAATTGGAGGTTTATCTTTCTAATCAAACAAAAGAATTTTTTAAATTAGCCAAAAACCTTATTCACCCCCCCCCCCCCTAAGGTTTTTCAAGTAGGACTACTACAACAGCTACCTGTTCTTGAATGGAAATAGGATCATGTGACAATGGATTTTGTCATAGGATTGACCCAAACCAAGGAATATAAGGATGTTATGTGGGTGATCGTTGATCGACTACCGAAAGTGGCGCATTTTATTGCCATTAATATGGCATACCCTTTAGACAAGTTAGCGCAGATTTATATAGAAGAAATTGTATGACTTCATGGAGTGCTTGTTGATATTGTATCAGACCGAGACCCAAGGTTTACTTCAAGGTTTTGGCCTAAGTTCCAGGCAGCTGTGGAGACCAATCTAAGTTATAGCACCATGGCACACCCCCAGACTAATGAACAGTCCGAGAGAACAATTCAAACCCTAGAAGACATGTTAAGAGCTTGCGCCTTAGACTTTGGGAACAAGTGGTTGACAATCTAGCTTGCATTGAGTTTGTCTATAATAATAACTACCACTCTTGTATAGGAATGGCACCATTTGAAGCAATGTATAGTAGGAAATGCAGAACGCCCTGTATTTGGATGAGGTTGGAGGTCGATCTTATTAGAGACAAAGAAACTTGATGCCAGAGTTGGAGGAGATGCAGAAACAAGTTAAGATAATTCAAGATCAGCTTCGGACAGCTAAAAGTAGATAGAAGAGCTATGTCGATAATCGAATGAGGGATTTGGAGTTTAGTGTAGGAGATCGAGTTTTCTTAAAACTTACGCCTCATCGCAGAAAGCTTAGATATCGAGGGGAGGAAAGTTAAGCCCCCGATATATCAGACCGTTTGAGGTTGTTGATAGGGTTGGTAAAGTGGCATATCGGCTAGCCTCGCTGAGTGAGCTGATGGGTATACATAACGTGTTTCATGTATCACAATTGAAGAAGTACCATCCTGCATCTGATCATGTTCTCAACAATGATCTATTGGAGTTACGAGCCGATCTGTCATACAAAAAAATGCAAACTGAGATTGTGGAGCGAAGCATAAAAGATTTACGTGTGAGACAGATTCCAACGTTATATGGAGGCATCATGGAATTGAAGAGGCAACCTAGGAGACTGAGGAGTACCTGAAGAAGAAGTATCCAGAACTTATAGTAATATAAATTTCGAGGACGAAATTTTTTTTAAGGAGAGTAGAATGTAACGCCTTACTCGGTAAGCACCTTGTAGGACTCTTTAAAAAAAAACCACTTACTGATTAAGAAATTACCGCCACCTCAAGCCTCCACCCGTCACCACCACCTTCTTTCTTTTTCTTTTTTCTTCTGCCCACTAACCGCCACTACCTCTTTATATATATGCCATAAAGGTTATGTTTTTTTTTAGTTTTGTTAGCAGCCATAGTAGTCTCCTAAATTAAGGTTAGTATTTTGCATGTTTTTTTTTTCCATTCTTTTAGTTAGATTATATATATAGTTTAGGGTTGTTGATTTTTTTTAAGATTTGAAGGTTTTATATGGGTTTTAGTGTATAGTTAATTGTGAGATTAATTTCTAGTTTGTATGTTTTAAGCAATTTAGGAGCTTCAAGTAGGTGTTCAAATTAAAGATTCTTGAGATTATAAGATTTTGGATATTCTTCAGGAGACAATATATATATAAATATGTGTGTGTATCCTAATATTATATATATGTGTGATTTTTTTAAAGTATTTTTGTTATCCTATTTGTAGGATCATAGTACGAGATCTGTATTCAGGTGAGTTTACAAACCCCATTTTATTATTTTGTCTCAAATGTTGGTTATATAAATATGACTTCTAAATCTGCCATAAAATATTACTGCTTTTGGACGATATAACTTAGCATGCTCATTAATTGGAGATGTTCTACACAATGTGTCACCATATTCTTGAGAAAAACATTTGAGCGGTGCTCCGTTTTTTAAAACAAACTATTATGGTTTGAAAAAGAGTTATTACTATTGTAAAAGGAATTAGTATCGTACATAGGTTTTCTGGAAATTTTTCTTTGGATTGGAAACGCTCTAGTATTGAAGAGTTACATGATTTCACATGCACGAACATAGACCTGACATATTTGTAAAATCTGCATAAGTATGTATTGACTGGCAGATGGGGATTTTTGTTATTCTAAAATGTTTATGAGTTGAATTTGTTTGGACAGTTGAGCAAGTAGCCTTTTGGTTTGTAAATATATATATATATATATATATGAAAACCTCATTCCGACCAGGGATAAAGTTCTGGTTATGATCAGATATTCGGAAGCGTTAGAGGATTGTACTGTACGTGGTTAGTCCCCCGTACTAGGGTCTCTTCCGATGACGTGGGCAGTTTCTGACTCTAAGGGTGGATCCACTTGAGAGAGGGGGTGTAGTAGCGTGGAGGGTTTGGCCCAATCGGTATTATATCGCACATCGCATCATGCTCTGTGGTAGATGGCCTCTTTGTGAAGAATCAGGAGGGACTTGAAACTAAGGTGGGTCTCAGGGTAGACCTGGTAAGTGCCCCAAGATCTGTAGTCTAGTTTTCTGTGAATGGAGAGTGCGGTGATTATGGAATCGAGCGCTCGTAAGATTTTGGATGGTAATGACTACGAGATGTCGGAGCTTGTTTCTTATGACCTTGTTATAAAATCCGGACTTTGTCCGTGGAGCCCGACTGTTGCATTACATGTTCTTTTGAATTCGGGTGTAGAAACTGCACTGATGTGTCTTGATTCACTCAAACTTTCCAGTTGCGTTCGAACCCCTCATGTAGGTTCAAGTATCAGTGCCGTTCAAGTAACACAAGGAAATGTTTTCTTATAACATTACATGAACTGTTTCGAGAAAACTACATCATTATTGTTTTAATAATATCGCTAAAGCACACATACGTGGACTCACTGAGCGTTCATGCTCACATCTTTTCATATCATGTTTTGTTTTTAGTTGATTCAAGAGGAACAGAGGCTCAGTAAGCCGCTGAAGTTGTACGCATGAAGTTTTTGAGATCGGGTAATTCCAAGAAGGGACATGTGTATTTGTTTTATTTTTCTTATGCTCAAGCCATTTGTGAAGTTCTTCTTTTTACTTCTTCGTGTGGATTTTATTTGTGTAAAATATTTTCATCCGTGTATTAGAATGATCATAAGAAGTTTTCTTTAACCTTATGCAATGAGGGTTCGTTTGATATTCAATTTTCTTAGTTCTCCGTTGTGTATTATATGTATATATTTCTAAGTGTTGTCCTAGGTTTTGATTTGGTTTTTAGGACTTGTAGTTTAGTGCCGAGAGACACACAAATACTCTACTCAGCCACAATTAACCTAATGGAGGGATTAGGACTATCACACATATTACTTTCTTATCACATAAATAAGAAGCCAAATATTAGAATTTAAATTTTAGGAATTAGATTATTTTCCATCCTCGCTTTCCTTAACAATGAAACAGGACCTTATGGGAAGCTGCATTCTCTCTCTCTTTCTCAAAATTGCTAAGTCATGTATCTTCTGAATCTTGCAAAAGGTAAATGATGCGATTCGTAAACTCCAGCAAACCATTCTGAACCAAAATTGTACCTAGATTTTTTTCCTTTTTTATTTTTATAAGATCTTAAAATAACTTAATTGATAACTAATACAAGTTTCTCATTCAATTTTTTTAATATCTTATGTAATATTCTTATTTATTTTTTAAATTCTCAGTATGATATAATTTTTCCTCTGTTTCGTAAAAGGAAGTTAGACAAAAAAAATTTATTGAATATTTCACATCTTGGGAAAAATAAAAAATGTAACTGTATACTTTTTACTATTGAAAATGGATGATAAACTCCTTAAGAAGGAAGGAAAGGGATAATAAACAAATAACATTTTTTTGGGTGAATATAAACCCAAATCACATGCTTTATACTTTTTCCGTTATTTTTTACTTGTCACATGATAAAAATTTTCGTATTTTTTTTCTTGTTATGATGTTACAAAAAATACAATTTTAATCAAAATTTTCTTTTTATATCCTTTCAACGTGCTAACCCTCTCTCAATCCTTGTATTATGAAAAAGTATAATTACTTCTTACCAATAATTTTTACTATTTTTTAATATCTATTCCACTGATCATTCATCATTCCACACAAATTTAAAATTAAATTTTGAATTTTTTCAATGTTAGTAAATTACTTGAGAGATTGAAATTAAGGGTACTTTAGTGTGTATACACAAAGAATGCCTCTAATTCCGTATTTTTTTAATCTGTGTGATGTCCGCAATGTGACAGGTAAAAGAAACGGAGGGAGTAAGAAATACTACCTCCATTTTATAATATAAGGTTAAATTTTCATATTTCAAGTTTCATAATATGAGGCTAAGTTTTCTTTATAGACTTTTTTCCCAATAATACCCCTGCCCAATTAATGCATCACTATCTATTGTTTTTCAAAACTTAAACCCATTCACATCTGATAAAACTTGAAATATGGAGAGGGGAGAGAGAATATAAAATTTTGAAAGATGAAGTTTACTAAAACTAATAAAGAGGGTATTGTAGGTATTTTATTATTAAAATATATTAATTTTTTTAAATTTGTGTGAAAAAAATTAATTTTATATTATGAAACGGAAGTAGTATGTGGAATAATTAATCTTTAGCTTTTTAAGCTATGAAACAAAAATTCAGTTACACTATTATTTAGTTCCAAAATGCATTCGGTCAGAGTTGGAGCATGATATATAGAGTTGGGAAAAAGATTTGCCGTATATATTGTGCTAATTTTTAAATTAATAATAAATACTTTAGAAATATGCATTCTAAACGGTAGTTTTTTTGTGTTGGTTGGGAATAGAAATGTTTTACCATTTACGAAATCAAATCGTTTGGTAAGGAAAATTACTACTTTGTTTCAACTTTTTAATTATTCCCTCCGTTTCGATAAAATGTCCTTTACAAAGTTTTATATATTTCGTTTCATGTCTTTTTACAATTTCAAAGAATACTTATATACTTTTTTCAACTTTATAATTATCTCTCTTCTTATTTATTTCTCTCATTTATATTTTTTTATTTTTCTCTCCATATTTATGAAGGACATATGAATAAAATATTTTTTAAATTTAAAAATTTTGATACTTGTATCAAAAGTTAAATGTACCCTTATCTTAAAATTGAGGGAATAGTACATTTTTTCTCCTTTTACAATCAGGCAATCTAATTCTATTAGCCAGGATTATTGTGGAGATATTCCCAACATTCTCCTAATACCCTAATTATCTCTATTACCTATGTATATCTGATTCTATGCCAAAATTGTTATATTAGACTAGAAAACTTCCTTGTACTCTTTATCTTTCCTAGTTTTACTAGTCTTATGATTTTTTTTGTAATATGTATATACTCTAGAACTATTGTTGTAATACAAGATAGACAACTACCTTACGCTTTCTCACGGAAAATTTATATGGTATTAGAGCCCTTATCATTCATTCACAAAGAGTAAAGACAAGACTAAAATCAGTATTACAACAACACTTCTACATAATGGAAGAAGACAATCATGTCAAAAGGAGTGTTGTTAAAAATGATGAATACTATGTGGCATCTTCTGGGGATCTGGACTAATTGTCACACAAGTTCAGTTGAAGGATAACAACTATGAAGTGGGCAAAAGCCATGTGATTGGGTTTGCACACAAGGAAGAAATTAAGGTTCATTGACGGAATAATATAGATTCCAAAAGATGGTCCGGAAAAAGATGAAGAATGGTGGAAGATAAACAACTTGGTGTGTTAATGGATTCTTAACATCATTGAACCGAAACTAAGATGTTCCATCAATTACTCCGAAACAGCTAATGTGTTACGGGAAGATTTGAAAGAACGGTTCTTTGTCGGGAATGGACTAAGAAAATATGAATGAAAGGGTGCTCCGGAAAATTGCAAGCAATGGGGAGATACGGTTAATGCATACTATTCTCATTCGAAAAAATTATGGGACAATTTACAACATTATACGCAAGTACCGATATCCGAAGTTACTCCTTTCCTCACCAAAGAAAGAGAGGAAGAACAAATATATTAGTTTCTCATGGGATTGAACGATGAGGTGTTCTGGACTGTTTGGTCCAATATTATTCAAGAAGAACCTTTGCCTAAATTGAAACAAATTTTGCATCTGCAAAGAGGAGCAATATAGATATGTAGAAAGAACAAAAGCAATAGAAGAAAAATGAGGGACAACAATGGCATTTGCCACAGTGGATAAGACAGCCGCTGCAACACCTAGTTCGGGCACAATTTGCTCCTACTTTCAGAAACCAGGCCATGATATCACTGCCTGTTACCGGCTGCATGGTTACCCAGACTGGTGGGCCCAAGAAAGGGAGACAAATTATGATGGTATCAACTCTGATCGTGTCCAAGAAGAAGGCCTCACCATCGCTAGCCGAGGACGAGGGAGAAACACTGGGTTTAGTCATGCTCACGTTTTGGCTAGAAACTCTTCAATGCCTTTTGAAGGGATGGGCAAATGCAGCCATGATTTGGGTGGAACTACAGCAGTCATCTCTGGCAACAGTAGTGGGACAATGGACTTTCTGATGTTTTCCTCGGAGCAGTGGAAATCTCTTCTAAATATTTTGGATTCTCAAACCAATTCTGACAAACTTTCTGGTAGATGAATAGTGAGTGGATTTTAGATTCTGCTTGCTCCCACCATATGACAGGTAGAAGATAATTTCTTAAAAATATAATGACTACTGCTTCTTATACAATTGGATTTCTCAATGGAACTGAAGTTATGGCAACTCAGGAAGGTAGTGCAACTCTGAGTCCAAATTTTGTTGTTCATGATGTTTTGTTTGTTCCACAATTAAAGTTCAAGTAAATGTCGTTGGTTCCTGTTGACCTATTGGGCCATTTTTCACATTTTTCATTTCTCCCTTTCAGCTCATTTTTATCCAAATGATGAATACCAGGTGGGCCTCATTAAGAGTGCAAGTGGGCTGGCAGGCTTTGATGCCGGGCGGGCCGGGTTTAACCCGACCCGACCCAGGTGACTTGGCTATATATATTCTCTTTACTCCTTCAGCCTGCCCTAATCTCCTCTTCTTTTGCTTGAGCTGCCGCTGCCTCCCTAACACTCTCTGACCTTCTGTCTTTCCTCTCTCTTCTTTCGAATAGTCTGCCTGTTCGGTTTCTTCCTGACCCTTCGGGACTCTTTCTCCGCTGGTCTGTGCCGGTTAACCTCCTTGGTACCGTGCGTGTGGCTGGGTGAGAGAGGAAAGGGCTTTGCTGAGAGAGAGATTGAGAGCTGTTTCTTGAGGCCACTGGTTAGCCTGAGGGATTCTTCACTATTCTTCACTGGAAGAGCACTCAGGGGCTGTTCTTCGTCGCGCACACAGAAGCCGAACCTACCAAGCTCGTTCGGCTCCCGCTGCTGCCGCTCTAACCGAGACCTGAAAGGTCTCAAGGTAAAGTTTACAGCTTTCGTTCTGTTTTACTACTAACTCATCTGTTCATTACTGTTTTACTCCGATCTGTCTTGGGAAGACGTTCAAGAAGGAGAAGTTGATTGTAATAGACTAGGACTGTTATTTTCTGCCTTTCTTCTTCTTATTCAAGGATCTGTAATAGTAAATAGGAGCAGTTGTAATAGTAATTAGGTTTGTTTGGTGCCGGATAGGCGTAACAGTGGTATCAGAGCCACGGTTGTCGCAGCAACCGTGCGGCTACTACTCGGTTTCAGATCCACGAGGGATCTGACAAAGGGAAGTCTCTTAACCTTCTCTTTATCTTTTATCTGTTTCTGTTTTGGTTATCATTATATCTGCTGCGTTATAACTGTTAGATCTGAATGACTGTTACTGTTTTCTGTTAAACTGTTCTTGGGTTGCACCTGCTTCTGTCTCTCAATGTTTTTTGTAGATCTGCTTTATTTTATTATACCTGCTGTTTCTGAATATCTGTTATGTTAAGTTTTGGTTTATTGTCCTGTTTATTCATATTACTGCATTACTTTAGTTTCGAAAGTGTTCTGCTATTCTGGTAATTATTTCTTAAAATCTAAAACCCAAGCCTGGCTGGAGTCCAAGAGACTCCAAGTATCTGTGCCTTGGAGATTTTCATTACCTGTTTACAATCACTGCAATATTCGAGACTGATTGTGTGTTATATGGTTGTTTTAGCATTTTTCGCCTTTTTCTGTCTCGGTTAATCTAGTGTACATCTGCGCTGTTCTGGTTGTAGAAACATTACTGCGTTTCACGTACTGTATTATGCCGTTTTTCATTAAAGCAAAAATTCGGGCATTTTATTTGTGTGACAAACTTCCTTTTTCAAATCTTTCATTTGTCTAGCCATCGATTACTCTTATTTGCCATTTAATAATGTCTGTTTAAAAGATTGAAACTGACAAATTTGATGGCAAATCTGATTTTGTAATGTGGCGTGGAAAAATGAAAGCAGTTTTAGTCCAAAATAAAATCGCACCCGCAATTTGTAGCTCCGAAAAGTATCCGGAATCTTGGAAGGGCGAAGTGCTTTCTGAAAAAATTGGTGATGCGCACAGTTGCCTCACCTTGCACTTAACCGATAACGTTTTACGAGAAATAGACGAAAAAGATAATGCTTTTGAGATTTGGATAAAACTTGAAAAACTGTATTTGGGAAAATCTTTATCTAATAAGATTCATTTAAAAGAACAGCTTTTTGGTTTCAAAATGAGCGGGTCGAAATCTCTTTCAGAAAACATTGATGATTTAAACAAAATAGTTTTGGAATTACAAAACGTTGGTGAAAAGATTTCTGATGAAAACGTTGCTGTGATTTTACTGAATTCCTTGCCTGAATCTTTTAATGACGTTAAGTCTGCTATCAAGTATGGTAGAGATGACTTGACTCTTGCTGATGTGAAAAACGCTTTAAAATCAAAAGACCTTGATTTGAGAAAAGAAAACAAATCTAATGGAGAGAACCTTTACGTGAGAGGGAGGGTTGACCGGAGAGAATCTTTTAGTCACCGTTCTAAAAGTAAAGGGAGGTCGAAATCACGAGATAAGAAAGTGAAGTGTTTTTACTGCGGCAAGAAAGGTCATATGAAAAATAAATGTTTTAAAAGGATCAAAGAGGAAAAACAACGTAAACAAGGTAAGGGGAGCGATAAAAATGACAAAACTCACGATTTTGAATCAGATGGTAATTCAATGTATTCTGAAGTTTTGTGTGTATCACCTTCCCTTTCTCCAGTTTCTGAACACTGGATTCTTGATTCTGGATGCACTTTTCATATGACACCAAACAAGCATTGGTTTTTAGATTTTAAACCCCTTGAGTAGGGAAAAGTTTTTATGGGTAATAATCATGTTTGTGAAATAAAAGGAATTGGAAATGTTTTCATTAAAATGCATGATGGTGTGACCAGAAAATTAAATGAGGTAAGATATGTGCCCGACCTCCGTCGGAATCTAATCTCTCTTGGTGTTTTAGACACAAATGGTTTTTCTTACAAAATCAGAAAATGGCATTATGAAAGTTTGCAAAGGAGCACTGGTCATGCTCAAAGGTTTTAAAAATGATGGTCTTTACCATTTAATTGGAAAAACTGTTTGCGAAGTATCTGCATTGGTTTCCAAAACAGTTCCTGAAAAGACTTTTTGTGGCACCGTTGAATTGGCCAAATCAGTGAAAAGGGACTACATTGCCTTCAAAAACAAAATCTTTTGGGTGGTGACAAAATCGAATCTTTGGATTTTTGTGACCATTGTGTTCTTGGAAAACAGCATAAAATTAGTTTTTCAGTTGGCACACACAAGTCCATTTCTGTCCTTGATTATATGCACTGTGATTTGTGGGGGCTTGAAAAGGTTCCAACTTATGGTGGGAATGTTTATTTCTTATCTGTTGTTGATATTTTTCTAGGCATGTATGGGTATTTCTTTTAAAATCAAAAGATCAAACCTTTGAAAAGTTTTCTGATTGGAAACGCCTTGCCGAAAATCAAACCGGAAATAAACTAAAGACTATTAGGACAGATAATGGCCTTGAGTTTTGTAACAAAAAGTTTGCTGACTTATGTGCATTGCATGGCATTCTGCACTATAGGACTGTTAGGCACAACCCTCAGCAAAATGGTGTTGCTGAAAAGATGAACTGTACTATAATGGATAAGGTTAGGTGTCTTATGGTGTCCTCAAGAATCCCAAAACCTTTTTGGGGAGAAGTTGTAAGTACAGATTTCTACCCCATCAATAGATCACCCTCAACAGCCATAAAGTTCAAAACTCCCTTAGAGTTGTGGTCTGGAGAACCACCAAACCTGTCAAACCTTAGAGTGTTTGGATGTGCTGCATTTGCACATCAAAAAGAGGGTAAGCTGGACCCTAGGTCTAGGAAGGGAGTGTTTTTAGGCTACCCTAGTGGGGTGAAGGGGTACAAAGTTTGGCTCAAAGGTGAGCCGGGGGTGAGGGTTATTGTGAGTAGGGATGTGGTCTTCAATGAACTTGATATGCCTTGCCTAAAGGCTAAAACCAATCCTGATAGCCCTATTGACATTCCATAGGTGGGGAATATTCCCGTGGAGGTGGAGGACACCTATGAACCTTCACAACCCCACGATCAACCCGAAACCAGTGAAGAGTCGGATATACCGATCAGTCAACAACTTGAAACCAGCACGCCTGAATCTGAAAATTCAGATGATAATGATGAGGATTATCCCGAGACACAAGCCCAAGCTCTAAGACACTACCAGCTGTCTAGAGATAGGGTTAGGAGAGAGTCAAGGAAACCCGCTAGGTATGGTTATTCCTACATCGTCTCATATGTCTTTGTTGCTGCATCCTATATGGAAGAAAAAGAGCCTCTGTGTTTTTCTGATGTGTTAAAGAGTCCTAACCATTCTTTGTGGTTGCATGCTATGGAAGAGGAAATGTCCTCACTTCATAAAAATAAAACCTGGATTCTTGGTCAAAAACCCTCAAAGCAAAAATTAATTGATTGCAAATGGATTTTTAAAATCAAGGAGCCTGAATCTGCCGATGAACCCCCAAGGTTCAAGGCTAGGCTGGTTGCAAAAGATTTTTCTCAAGTTGAGGGCATCGATTTCAATGAAATATTTTCTCCCGTTGTTAAGTATAAAACAATTAGGATAATGCTTGCAATTGTTGCCTTTTATGATCTTGATCTTCAACAACTTGATGTAAAAACTGCATTTTTGCATGGGGAACTTGAAGAGACTATATATGCGTCAACCACCAGGTTTTGAGGAAAAGGGTAAGGAAAACATGGCATGTCTTTTGAAAAAGTCATTGTACGGACTTAAACAATCACCTAGGTAATGGTATAAACGGTTTGACTCTTTCATGCTTAAACCTGGTTTTGTTAAAAGCAAGTATGATAGCTGTTTATATTTCTGTGGTGATAATGTTGAAACTGCTATTTATCTTTTGCTCTATGTGGATGATATGTTAATTGCTTGTAAGCATAGAGATAAGATTACTCGTTTGAAATCCTTGCTGAAGTCTGAATTTGATATGAAGGATTTAGGTTCTGTATCTAGAATCCTTGGGATGAACATTAGTAGGGATAGAGCTGACCGATCCTTATTCATATCCCAGAAATCCTTCTTGCAGAAAATTGTTTCCAAATTTTCTATGCTTTTATGCAACCAGTTTGTACACCACTTGCGAGCCACTTTCAGCTTTCTGAAAAATCTTGTCCCAAAACTGATAGAGAAAAGAATGACATGGCCAACATACCTTATAGAATGGCTATAGGACCCGTCATGTATTCTATGATATCCGCCCGACCTGATATTGCTTATTCCATAAGCCTTCTTAGCCGATTCATGTCTAACCCGGGTAGGGATCATTGGGCAGCTCTCAAGTGGTTGTTACGTTATATTAATGGGACTATTGATAGGGGTCTCCTTTATCATAATTGGTCTGATAATTTTGAACTGGTTGGATATGTGGATTCTGACTTTGCATGTGATAAAGATGGTAGGAAATCTACCACCTCTTATTTCTTTACTTTGGCAGGGAATTGCATATCTTGGAAATCACAGTTGCAGTCTGTAGTCGCTTTATCGACTACGGAGGCTGAATACATTGCTACCACCGAGGCAATTAAGGAAGCTATTTGGCTTCAAGGCTTACTATCTGAATTGCATGTTTTAAATTCTAAAGCTGTGATTTATACTGATAGTCAAAGTTGTCTTCACTTGTGTAAAATCCTGTTTATCATGAGAGAACTAAACATATAGATGTTAAGTATCATTTCATAAAGGAAAAGGTTTCAAGTGGCTTAGTCAATATTGAGAAAATTAGTACTAAAGATAATCCTATAGATTTTGGTACTAAAATTGTGACAACTGATAAGTTTTCTTTGTGCAGGGACCTCCTTCATGTAGATGAAGGTTGACTCTTTGAGTCATTGTTGGTGAAAATTAAATGAAAATATGTTCAAGGTGGAGTTTGTTGGCCTATTGGGCCATTTTTCACATTTTTCATTTCTCCATTTTAGCCCGTTTTTATCCCAATGATGAATACCAGGTGGGCCTCATTAAGAGTGGAAGTGGGCTGGCAGGCTTTGATGCCGGGCGGGCCGGGTTCAACCCGACCCGACCCAGGTGACTTGGCTATATATATTCTCTTTACTCCTTCAGCCTGCCCTAATCTCCTCTTCTTTTGCTTGAGCTGCCGCTGCCTCCCTAACACTCTCTGACCTTCTGTCTTTCCTCTCTCTTCTTTTGAATAGTCTGCCTGTTCGGTTTCTTCCTGACCCTTCGGGACTCTTTCTCAGCTGGTCTGTGCCGGTTAACCTCCTTGGTACCGTGCGTGTGGTTGGGTGAGAGAGGAAAGGGCTTTGCTGAGAGAGAGATTGAGAGCTGTTTCTTGAGGCCACTGGTTAGCTTGAGGGATTCTTCACTATTCTTCACTGGAAGAGCACTCCGGGGCTGTTCTTCATCGTGCACACACCCGCTACTGCCGCTCTAACCGAGACCTGAAGGGTCTCGAGGTAAACTTTACAGCTTTCGTTCTGTTTTACTACTAACTCATCTGTTCATTACTGTTTTACTCCGATCTGTCTTGGGAAGACGTTCAAGAATGAGAAGCTGATTGTAATAGACTAGGACTGTTATTTTCTGCCTTTCTTCTTCTTATTCAAGGATCTGTAATAGTAAATAGGAGCAATCGTAATAGTAATTAGGTTTGTTTGGTGCCGGATAGGCGTAACAGTTCCATTGATGAGGGATAAACGTTGTTTTGTTGCAATGGCTGATGATTATTTGGTTATACAGGATTGTATCTCGAGGATGCAGATTGGAGTGGGTGAGCAGAGAAATGAGCTCTTTTTCTATAATCCATTGTAATTATCTTCCTTACATACTTATTATACAAAGACTTCAGTTTCTTGTGATTTGTGGCACTGTAGTTTAGGACATCCTTCTAGTTAATAAATTTTTGGGACATCCTTATGTTAAAAGTCCAAAACAATGTGTTATTTGTTTATGTGCTAAGTAAAATCGGGATCCTTTTCCTCATAGTTTAAATACTGCTCCTATCATCTTTGGTGATACACTGTGATTTGCGGAGTCCACATAACATACCTTCTACTTGTGGCACGTTATATTTTCTTAATATTTTAGACAATTTTTAAATTTATGTTTATGGTTCAAACTTAATTTAACAATTATGAAAAAATTTATGTTTATGGTTCAAACTTAATTTAACAAAAACATTAAAATTGTGAGATCTGATAATAGCACAGAGTTCATCTATCTTAAAACTTATTTTGAAGTAAAGGGGATTTTATACCAAACATCCATTGTTGGTAGCCCACAACAAAATGAAAGAGTAGAACGTAAACATCGTCATATTCTTAATGTGGTGTGCGCTTCGTGTTTCCAAGTAAATTTGCCGGTCAAATTTTGGGGTGAATGTGTATTAATGACGTGATATCTCATCAATCAGATGCCTTCCTGTTTGCTTGGTGACCGAACTTCTTATGAGTTGCTGCATCGTGAACTACCACTATACTCACATTTGCACACATTTGGTTGCTTGGCATTCGTACATAATTCAAAATTATCAAAAGATAAATTTCGTGATCGGAATAGGCATTGTATTTTCTTGGAGTACCCATATAGAAAGAAAGGATGGCGTCTTTATGATTACCAAGCTGAGAAATTTGTCATTTGTAGGGATGTTTTTGTTGAGGATGTCTTCCCTTAAGTATCCAATTTGCCCAATAAATCTAGTACCAACATATATTTCAGTGATGCATTCAATTTTGGAGAAATACAACCTATTGGTAATAGGCCTAATGCAAGGGGGAGACAGTCCATTTCAGTGGTGCCTAAACCAACTGTAGAAGCCCAACCCAAAGTCCTAAATTCTGTGGCCACTTCTGGGCAAGACCACGTTTCAATCTCACCAATTGGGCAGCTTCTAGAAGATGTCCTGACCCCCCCCACTCCCGACAAGTCGTCTGGGCGGGATGTAGTGTGTGGGCCATGCTCTCTCCATGGATCCACGCGAACAGCAGTCTCTTGGGCTTTCAGATAATGGGCTTGATGGCCAAATTCAGCAAGTGAGGCTTTGATATTTCATTGGGTTGTGACACGCAAGAACCAACACCCTTGGAAATGCTTGCCAGAAGACAGTTTCAGCTCATTTAAAGGATTATGATTGCAATATGGTTTGTTGTGTCGAAGACTCATTCTTCCTCTGCTCCTCGTACTACCTCGACCTTTTCAAGTAAGTCTCTTAATCAATTAAGTCACTATGTTGATTGTGATAAATTCTATGATCATCATAAGAAATTCCTAGCATATGTTTCTACTGCTTTTCAACTCCACTCGATTTTCAGATATTGTATCTGACCCCAATTGGCAAGCTACCATGCAAAATGAAATAGATTCCTTAAGGGAAAATGGCTCTTAGGACCTAATTGTGTTACCTCCTAGCAACCGAGCTCTTTGAAGTAAATAGGTGTACAGAATCAAGCATAAGGAGGATGGAACTATTTAAAGCCAGACTGGTTATACTTGGTAATACACAACAAGATGGAGTTGATTTAATTGAAAATTTTGCTCTTATGGCAAAATGGTAACTGTCCGTACTCTTTTTTATATCGCTGCTGCTCGGAACTAGCACGTCCACCGGATGTTTATCCACAATACATTTCTTCACAGACATTTAATTGAAGAAGTTTACATATGCCCCCTCCAGGTTTTCAACCTACAAATCTCCGATATGTCTATCAGTTTAAAAAGTCTCTATATGGCTTTCTCCAGGCACCACGGTGTTAATTTTCTAAGTTGGTAGATGCTCTTCAGCAATGTGTCTTTCGATAGTCCTATGCAAACTATTCTCTTTTTACCTATCACGTTGGTGACATTTCTTTTAGTATTCTTATTTATGTCCATGATTTACTTATTACTGAAAATTCTCTTCCTTCCATTACAAAGTTTAAAGAGTATTTTATTTCATATTTTCACATAAAGGACATGAGTCCTTTGAAATATTTTCAGGCCTGAAGTAGCACACAAACCTACACGTATTTTTCTCTATCAATGCAAGTATACATTAGAGATTTTTTTAGTGGTTGGTTTATTCGGGGCCAATATCTACGCTTATGGAGCCTAATCATTAGCTCTCCAAGAATGAGAGTCCATCATTTTCTTTGCCTAACTGATTCGATAATTGATAGGCAAATTAATTTATCTTACTCGTCCTGAATTGGCCTATGTCGTGCACACTTCAGCCCAATTTATGCAAACCCCTTGACAGCAACACTAAGAAGCTGCTCTCAGAGTATTTTGTTACTTTAAAGATCATCCAGGTCAATGAATTCTCCTACAAGCTGATTCTCCTCCACGTTTCACTGCTTACTATGATTATGACTAGACAAGTTGCCCCATCACTCGGTCTGTTACTGGCTACTTATTTTCCTAGGTGGCTTTCCTATTTTTTGGAAGACCAAGAAACAGCATACCATTTCCCGAACATCCGTCGAAGTTGAGTATAGATCCATGGCGGTTACTTTGTGCGAACTCAAGTGGCTTAGCTAGCTTCTTTGTGATCTTCAAATTTTTGTTCCCTGTCCCATTCCTTTACTCTGTGACAACTAAGCTACTATTCACGTTATAGCGAATCCAGTTTTTCATGAATGTACAAAACACATAGAGATTGATTGTCATTTCATGCACGATGCTTTCCAGTCCGGTGTCATTTCTCCACAATATCTTCGTAGTGAGTTTCAGCTTGCAAATATCTTTACTAAAGCACAACCGTCTCACTTATATTCCTTAGCACACAAGTTGGCATTCATGATACTCTAACTTGAGGGTGAGTATTCGTTGGGATTAATGTGGAGATATTCCCAATGTTCTCCTTATCTCCTAATTATTTATGTTACCTATGTATATCTGATTTTGTGTCTAAGTTATTGTGTTGGACTAGGAAACTTCCTCGTACTCTTTATCTTTCCTAGTTTAGCTAACCTTTTGTAATATGTATATATCCTCGAACTCTTGGTTAATACAAGACAGAAAAGTACTTTAAATTTTCCCATTGAAAACTTACAGATTCGAATAAAAATTCATCAAACATATATTCAATCAACCTTTTTATCTTTTATTATAATTTTTAAAATCAAGATTACTACAATAATAATGTTTGTTATAGTATCATGTTAGGAAATCATAATCAAAACAATCACAATTACGGTTCTGTTATGCTAAATCAATCCTAATCAGATGGTTCTCTCACAAATTTTTGTTGAATTACTAAAATTACTATGAAACTTGCTTCCAAAGTAAAAATAAAAATAAAAAAAAAAATTTGTTGTCACCTATTTTATTCTTAACTACTAAGGGAAGCTCCTTAAAAAAAAATAAAAAAATTAAAAAAAAAAAAAAAACGGAAGCTTGAACAAATGTCGTGTGCATAGGGAACTTTTCCAGTTTTATATTTTTCTTTTGTCATACATTTTTATTTTTCTTGTAATTAGGAAAGACTATTATACAAAAGAAAGAATGATCACAACACATATACTCTAATTAGTATTCAGCAAAAAAAAAAAAAAAATACTATAATTAGCAATGTGTTTAACATAGTGCTTGATAAAATAATTGCCTACTTAATCCAACAATTATCTTTGGGTGCACGAAATATTTTGTGGTAACTTTTGAGAGTTTGTTATTTTAAAGTAATAAGTTGTGAATTTAATTTGCATTTTTATTATTTTTAAAGTAAATTAAAAGAAAATAACAATAAGAACTAGATACTTTCGTATCAAGTGAAATATGTATTAAGATTTTTTTTTTATTAAGGATTTTGTCATTTAATCACTAATAAGGATTGGATCTTCCTTTAAAATTAAGGGTGTATTTCAAATTGAGACTTGAAAATATCAATTTGTCTCAAAGAAGAGTCTAATTTTTAGTGTCTCTAGAGAGTCTTTGAAAAATGCATACATGCATGGGCATATTATATTATGGATCGGGCATACATAGTTAGATTTACTCAATTAGCAAAATTACGTAGTTTTGCGTAGGTGTTATAATTTAATTTTACTTAAAACTGCTCATTTTTTTCCACTTATGTACCTTTTGTTTGTAAAGCAATTTGATTTTTTCTTCCCCTTTTCCCGCGATATTTGTCTTTCGGGATCTGTACGATCAAATATCCTCGATCACCGACGTGTCAATCTTTCTCATTATTCCTTAAATTTTAGTAGCAGTCTACAATTGGTTGTTTGCAATTGTTTTTTTGATGGAGAATTATGAAAAAACAGCTATTCTATTGTCTGTTAATGTAGAGAATTTGAATGTGATGTTTTAAACCTTTCTTTGTGTGAAGATTGTGTTTTGATACTTTTAGAATTATTGGAGGAAAGAATTTCACGTAAAACATTTTTTTTTCGTTGGTTGTTGCTTCTGTGATTTATGTTTTGCTGTGGATATGTGTACTTCATTTTATAATAAGGTGCACCTAGTTTTATAACTAGGTGTGCCTATGGTTATAACTATTGGAACTTTCAACTTTTCTATTTTGTTTCAATATTTAGATGTCTTTTTGTTAGTTTTTATGTAAATTTTTTTTCAACCTTATGTTATTTTTAATATGGTTGGGGGTTGTTTCATTAAATTTTATTATGTATTTGAAGCTCAGTAAATAGTTTTGCCTACTTTTTTGAGAAGTAATAATGCCTATGTTTATAACTAGTAAAACGTTCATTTTTTAAGTTTTGTTCTATATTTTAGAGGTTTTTCGTTGATTTTTATGTAAAGGTTTTTTGTGCTTTCAACCTTATATTACATTTTATTATATATTTGAACTACAGTAGATAGTTGTGCCTACTTTTTTTATAAGTAACAATGTCTATGTTTATAATTAGTGGAACATTCAACTTTTTTGTTTTGTTTCTATATTTTAGATTTTTTTGTGGGTTTTTATGAAAAGGTTTTTCGTGCTTTCGACTTTATATTACGTTTAATATGGTTGGGGGGTTTTTTTTATTGCATTTTATCATGTATTTGAACATCAATAGATAGTTGTACCTACTTTTATAACTAAGTATGCCTACTTTGATAAGTAACAATGCATATGTTTATAGCCAGTGGAACGTTCAACTTTTCTGTTTTGTTTCTATATTTTAGATGTTTTTTGTTAGTTTTTATGTAAAGGTTTTTTGTATTCTCAACCTTATATTACTTTGTTAGAGAGCTATTAGAAGGGCATCTTTTTGAACAAATTCCTGCGCATGAGTAGCAATATAAAGATCAATACTATCTATCATGAAACAAGTACCATCATGATCTAATGATTTATACATAGCATCAGGAATTTTAAGAATGACTTTCTATCTCCTAACCTAAGGGCTAACTTCCCTTTCCCTACATCAATTCAAGCTTTAATAGTAGCGAGAAAGGGACAACCAAGAATGAGAGGGACTTCAATATCTCCACTTATATCCATAACTACAAAGTTAAATGGGAGAACTAAATCCTCTACTTGCACTAACACATCCTCAATAACATTCCTAGGATATTTAATGTATCTATCTGCAAGTTGTATGCTCATCCTAGTATGTTTAGATTCACCTATTCCCAACTTTTGAAAGAAATCAAAGGGCATAAGATTAATGCTAATACATAAATCAGCTAAAGCCCTAGAAACAGTTAAAACACCTAAAGTGCAAGAAATAGTAAAACTCCCAGGATCCTTTAATTTTTCTGGAAGCTTCTCTTTGGGGTTCAAAGTGGCTGAGCATTTCTCGTTCACCATCACTAAAGAGATGTCTTCCAAACTCTTCTTTCTAGAGATGGCCTCCTTTAGGAACGTTGCATATTTAGGAATCTGCATCAAAACATCAACCAAAGGCAAGTTAATATGTAGTCGTTTAAAAATTTATAAAAACTTACCATATTATTCGTTCCGCTTTGCCTTTAGGACACTCTGTGGGAATGGAATGGGAGGCTTGTAAGGTAGAGGACACAGTTTCTTCTCTTCTTGCTGATTTGTTGATTCTCCTCTTCTTTAGTGGAGGTGGACTCTTCTGGTGCTTTAAAACTTTCCTTCTTTTTATCCACAATCGTAAGAGGTGTCTCCATTAATTCTTTTACACTCCTTAAAGTGACCGCTTTTGCATGCTCCCCTTAGTTCTTCTCGGTATCTCTAAGTAAAGCGCTAAGGAGCCTTTCAGAAATCATCTTTGCCAGCTGCCCAATTTGATTCTCCAAGTTATGTATGAAGGCTTCTTGATTTCTCTGAGAAGCTTCTATATTTTGCATTCTGGCATCCGCCAAAGTGATGTATTTAGTGATAAGATCCTCCAAATTGGATTTTGGAGGTGGTGGATGTGCCAATGGAGCATTGTAAGGTAGAGATTTAGAGGGACCTCTACTCTGAAATCCTAGCAGTTGTTGTTGTCTCTATTTCTCGAAGTGATGTACTTAGTGAGACGATCCTCCAAATTGGATTTTGGAGGTAGTGGATGTGTCGATGGAACATTGTAAGGTAGAGGTTGAGAGGGACCTCTACTTTGAAATCCTGGCGGTTGTTGTTGTTGTCTCTACTTTCCTTCCCCTCCCCAAGAAAAATGGGATGATTCTGCCAACCCAGATTGTAAGTATTGGAGTAAGGGTTATTCCCTTGGCGTTCCCTTGAATAAAGTCTACTTGCTCCATGGGAGCACACATGTTAGGGCACTCATGAGATGTCGATGATCTGAATCGTTGATCTACAATGGCATGAGAAGCACGAGATTATTCCCAACAAACTTCTTCGTCGGATCTTTTTTTTTGCTGAAAAGATGACTGGCCCATGGTCCAGCGAGCTTGGCTGGTCTAATTCGCGAGTTGGACCGATTTTGAACCGGTTTGCAAACTGGTTCCATTTCTTCTCTGAAGTTGGGCTAAATTAAGTTTTACACGGACCAATCCGGATTAGACCTCAACTAAAACAATTAAACCCGATACAAACCGCACTCCTTGGACTACCATTCACGAGCTGGACCGGATTTAACAGTCCCAGGCCGGTCCTGGGTCCAGTCGGGTCACTGAACATTCTACAGAAATCGCAGAACATAACTTGTTGAGGATTTATATTGGAAGGTGCAAGAGTTGTGTTCCCCATCTCCTTCTCTTCATTGTTGCTAACTTAGCATCCACAGCTATAGTAACATCCACATCATGTAACCTAGCAGGCTTGGGCTTGGATCTCTGTTCTCCCAGGTGTAGTTATTCATAACTATCTGCTCTATTAGATCATACACTTGCAGAGGAGTTTTGTGGTCTTTGGACCCACCAGCAAAAGCATCGATAAGTTGTCTTGCCCCAAATGTGATTCCAATATAGAATGATTGGATCTGGATACCTAAATACAAACCATGATATGGGCACTTTCTGGGAAGCTCCTTCTATCTCTTCCAAGCATCATATAAACTCTCTCCATCGATCTGTTGGAATGACAAGATCTCATTTCGAAGCTTGACAGTGTGACCAGGAGGAAAGTATCTCCCTAGATATTTCTCGACTAAGGAATCCCACGATGTAATTGGGTTGGAAGGTAATAACTTCAACCAAGATTTCTCCTTTCCCCTTAGAGAAAATGGGAAGAGGCAAAGTCCGATAGCATCATCTGAGACTCCATTTATCTTAAATATATCGCAAACCTCCAAAAATTTGGTGATGGGGCACATTTGGATCTTTCTCTTGCAGTCCGTCGAACTATACATTATTCTGCATCATTTAGATCACATTCATCATGATCTCAAAATTGTGAGCTTTATATAGGTGGTTTGACAATGCTTTAATTTGCCCCGTAATAGATAGCTGGGGGTAGTTCACCATTGTCCGCTCTATTATTAGAGGTAGTGGAGGTGGTACAAATGGAAGATTTGCTAAAGGTGGATCTGGTTGACCCTCTTCCATCTTATCAATAGTGATAGTGGCGTTGTTGTTTGCCATTATGAATTGAAGGACATGGCGGGCACTCGTAGCGTATGCTCGGTCTCTGGGTCTTAGGCAACTAACTCACCCTTTTAAATTCGGGGTATAAACTAGTTGACCCAAAGCCTGACACAAACAAAACTAAGTCAAAATCTACAAATAGCAAAAACACAATTTTACAAGATATAAGCCACGAATGAACCAATCAATGTCACAACAAAACACAATCCAAAACAAAACACAAAAACAAGGAAATAAAATGACTAAAGCAAAAGAAAAACAGTGTTCTTTAAGTTTCCATTCCCACCAACGACACAAAAAATTTGATGTTTAAAATGAGGTATACCTTAAAAACACACAATAGGTAAGTGCACCTATTATTGTAGTACAATATATACACCCGAGTTATCAAACTCAGAAACAGAAAGCTAAAGCAGTAACCGTTTAATCTAAGGTCAAGTCGAACAAACCTAATTATTGAGAAAAGATTTAAAAAATAATAAGAAAACAGTTAAATGAAAACAATTGGCTTCAGAGGTAAAAGTATAAGAGAAGAGTTTGAATGGTGGAATCCCCCTAGTTTTTGTTAACTATTTCGATTGGAAAACTATAAAACGATGCTCAAGAAAATAAGGTTGGGTAATCACATGTTAACTCGGCCAATCCTTATATCTACATGAGGGCCACTCTATTCACTAACATTTAGAGAGGAATCTCTTCTCTCTCTAACCGATTATGAATGCAATATGTTTAAGTGATTAAAATGGCCTAAAAGTGCAAATACTATCTTTATTTAATTATCAACTCCTATTATTCAATTAATTACCTTAAATTGGTTTTCCTTTTTCAATCTAACCAATTATGTGATATGATTGATATCTTGCAAATCAATTAAGGTAAATACACAATTGAATAACAACCCAATGAAAATCAAACATCAATTTTATAAAATACCATAAAAAATCATATCATCCAAAAATTAGGATTCAAACCTCATTCAAACCAATGCTAAAATAGCTACTTAACATCCTAACAAAACACCATTCAATAATAGAATTCATAAGTACAAAGGAAAAGAAAGCGTAGGATTGAGAAGAATCGCTTCCACAGTTCCTAGGGTCATCTAAGCTGGTCTCTCGATTTTCTTTAGAAAACTCGAAATTGCTCCGTCGATTGGCTTCAATCTTCATCCACGAACTTTAATTCAATATTTAATTTATGAAATACTATCTAACTTAAGAGAAATTAAGAAGGTTTTTAGTCCAATTTTCGCCCTCAATTCCTCCTTTATAACCTCAAACTAAATAATCACTCAAAAGAGGGGGAAAATTACATAAATAGAGTCCAAAAACGCATTAAGTGATATTACAGTTGGGACCTACCGCGTGTGGTATGTTGAGCCCTACCATCCGCGATAGGATTCTGTCTAAAATCCTTCCAGAATGTCCAGCACTACTGTTCACTGTAGGGGTAGCCTACTGTCACCGGTAGGCTTCTGTCCAAGCTTCCCTTGTGAGCCATATACCTACCCCAAGCAGTAGGTTAACCTATTGTCAGCGATAGGTTCCTGTCTTCAATACCGGCAGCTTCCATCTTCTCCGTTTTCGCACATTTTTACCCGTTCTCACTTGTATTCTCTATCTTCTTCATCAGAAGTACCTAAGATAAAAGTAAAGGGAAATTATGTAAATTATACATTTTATATACTAAAAACATCATAAAATGATGCAATTAACATATAAAAGTAGATGCATTACAGCACATATCACACATGTTCACTGGGATGAAAATTTTCCAGCCATCACTTAGCAAAACTTTGCTTACAATTCCTTGTTTCTCAATAATGGATTCGTGACGTTCCCACAAATGTAGCACATGTCATTTTGTTGGATATTAATAAAATATGACTTTCTTTTGTTTCAAAAAAATATTTGTTTCCAATTTAAAGCATGTGATTTGTATTTATTTATCAATTTTCTTTTTTCTCAAGAGGTGTATCATCCATTTACAATAGTAAAAAGTATAATAGTTACATTTGTGGGGCTCTGTTAAAAGTATAATAGTTACATTTGCGCGACTCTGTTTAGGATCGAATCTCGTGTAAGAACTAAGGTGATGTGGGGTGAAGAAATCCTCTGACAACGCATGTTTAAATCTCGTGTGAAATAGTTCATTTTTGAAATATTGTGGGGCTCTGTTCTGGGGTTCGTTCTGTCGACTCTTTCTCTTAGGATCCTGCCACTCGTGTACATCCCTTGATCAAGGAGCCTTGACACAAATGAGAATTTTTCCTTTGAAACTTTTCTCGAATCAAAGTATAATAGTTGCATTTTTTTTTTCTCAAACACATTTTCATAAAATATATTTATTAGAAATTTTCCCTAACTTTCTTTGGCAAAAAGCGGAAAATTCATATATTAATCATTAATAGCATATCCCAATTTCAATACTAGTAATTAGGGATATACATTCGGTTTACGATTCAATCAGTTGAGAATTTCAATTTTTAATTCGATTTTTCATTTAATTTTTGAAATTGAACCGACCAGTATTTCATTAAAAATTGAACAACTAAAACTGAAATATTTTCAGTTTGGTTAAATAGTTATATATATGTAGATAATAATAATAATAATAATAATAATAATAATAATAATAATAATAATAACAATGATCTCTTCCTTTCAAAAAAAAAATTCAGATCTCTATTAATACATCAAGCTCAAGCATATAGTTTTAACAATCCTATAACAATGCTAAAATAAAGATATTAACTAGGGTAACTAAAAAAAGAACAAGAAAGGCAGAGAGAGTTAGGGTTTTTACTTAGGGTGAAAATGTAAGTTTTGGGCAGTTGTTCATTTTACAATTTTGTGTTTACACTAATGCCCTTTCCCATTTTCTTTCTTAATTTAAAATTATATTAAGGTAAAAGATTAATAGGAGTATGATAAGTGATTTCTAAATATATGATATTATATATATAATGTATTTATTAATTAGATTTTATATATCAGTTTATTTGATTATTTGGTTTCTAATTTTTCAAAATAAAAAATCGAATCATACTTTTTAAATAAATTGAATAACCAAATCGAATAAATTGAAATTTAAAAATATCAAATTAAATAAAAAAATTATTTCAATTCAATTTTCAATTTAAATCGAATAGTTAACAATCTTACCACTAATTACCATGGTGAACATTAATGACACAATTTACAAATTACCATAAGAATAAGAATATAACACTGCGGTCTTCTGCTCTATCAACTTAGTTAAGGGCAGTCTAGTGAGGGCCCAGAACGTGATGGATTTCATCTGTTGATAAAAGAATATAACACATAATATCTTAAAAATACTATATTTAAAAAAATTTTAAAAAAAAGGTAATTTGAATTTTTTACAATTCTTATCCATTTTATTTTCCATCATACATTATTTAAAAAATATAAAACATTACATAAAATATTACAACATATAAAAAATGAGCAACATGTATTACTAGTCAACTAAGGGCCAGTTTGGTGCAGCAGTTATCATATGTGATTGTATTAATTGTGATTATTTTAATCGTGATTATCTAATGTAATTTAATAATCGTGATTTCTTTTTCAAAAAATCAGAAATAAAAAGTGATTGTATAAGTGGTTGGAAACTTTTATTCCAAACGTGAATTTCCATTTATAAATTATATTATTTACCCCTAACATATTATACTTTACAGTAATTTTATATTCCCTATTCAATTTAGGCAAGATTATATTGATGACAATTATTTGCTATATTTTCTGTTGTATTTTTGTATATCTTTTATATTTCATGTTTATATTAATTAACTAATATTATATATTAGTTAATTTTTTAAATAAGAAAAATAAAATTATGATTTTATATATTATGATAAATATTAATACAGAATATTGATATTTATATTTAATAATTTAATTCATATTTAAGAATGTTTATATTAGTAAAAAAAAAGAGAAAAAACTTAATTTAAATTTCAGAATTATTTTTTAAAGTTAATGATTAAAAACAAATCATGTTTGAAATGAGCGATTGGAAGAAGTTGCATGTCCCGCCTTAATTTTTTTAATTGTAAAAAAAATCAAAATTCAAAATGCTAAAAGCTTTAGCTTAATCGCTGTTAGCTGCCAAACACTTCACCTTCTTAGACGCTAAAGTTGTTTTGATTGCTAAATATTTTCATAAATAGCTTTTGCAACTTAAAAGTATTTTTTGAAAAATTTGTTACGAATTATGTTAATGTCTCTACTCATGAATAATGTTGTGTTTATGGACCATGTAGTGTTTATTAAACCACATAACTTTGTTGTTAATTATGTTTGTTATTTTGGAAATAAAAATAACTAGAGGAGGGATGTGACTTAATACAGACTACATGATTTACGAATCACATATAATGAGAGCTCATAACAGAACTTTTTATATTTTTGAGGTTTGCAAAAGCTCCTCCAAACAATTTAGTTATTACACACTTATCTTGTGGTATTTTGTCCAGTTATATTTAAAAAGAAAAGAAAAAAAGAAAAATCTAAGGTCCACTTGCGGTTCGAACGTTCAACCGTCTCTTTATATGTAGTAACCATCTCCGGAGTCTCCAATTGCCGCATTTCCACCCATTGTAAGGTTCAGAAGATATACGAAAACTTTTCAAGCGATTTCGAAGAGAGAGAAGAGAAAGAAATTTAGCTATGGCGGTGGACATGAATCTGTATGCACTGCCTGAAGGATGTATAGCCAACGTTCTATCTTTAACCAGTCCGAAGGACGCATGTAGGCTATCTTTGGTGGCCTCCACATTTCGCTCCGCGGCACAATCTGATGCCGTATGGGACAGGTTTTTGCCGGCGGATTACCAGGAGATTCTTGCTAGGTCAAAGGAAGGTCTTGAATTGCTCCGCTCCTTAGAGTCTAAGAAACAGTTGTACCTGTATCTCTGCGATTACCCAATTCTGATTGACGATGCCACCAAGGTTTGTTTGGGTTTTTTTAAGTGATGCTGTTAGATTGTTTGTTTCTGTTGTTCGTATATGATTTTGTTGTACTTGATTGGAAAATGGTTTGGAGGAAACTGGGAGAATGGTTATTCAATTTTTTTTTATTTTGTTCAACTACTTTCAAATTTGATTTTTATTCAACTAATTTCTGATTTTCTTCAAAAATTTTCCGAAAATCATTCTCTTTGACGTTTATGTTTTTGTGTCGTTTGGAATTGGGGTTTTTTGAAATGAAAGTAAGGACTGGAACTTTAAACTTAGTTTCATTGTTTGCTTTAAACAATTCAAGTTCAGAAGGACTGATGTATCGTCTTTTTATAAAATGATGATCAAGAAGTATTTCCTGTTATTCTTACCAAATTAAGCATGGTAAGATTAAATTCATGGCATTTGCACTTGTATTTTTCGGATACCATGTCTCTTTTGGTGTAATTGTGCTGAATATATGGTAGAAGTGCTTATGAATTTTGTCCAGGGACGAATTGGATAATGTCCAAAACTTGAAGAGGAGAAAGGGAGAATTGGAACCAGATTGTAACTTTAGGGAGTTGGATTAGATGAAGAGAATAAAGATTGACAAAAAAAGGAACGGGAAGATGTTCTTATATTTGCTTTTCTAGATTCAGAGATTAAGGGGAATAACATGATTTTCATTCTTGATACTGTGCACTCTCCAGATTCTTTTTTATCTTTGCAGAAGTGACTGATATTATCTTAGTGCGTAAGTTTGAAAAGATTTGAGGAATAAATTTTAGACATTACTGAATTTCCTTTGGCTGGTTTATAAAAGATGTTAATTTGACTAATTAATGTAATATGTGGATCGTATTAACCTGGGTGGGTGTCACTTAGGATGGTCTGTAACATCCTCTACACATCCTCACTAAGTGTTGCAAAAGACGTAATCAAGGATCCGAACCGGATGGACCTAGGTTCCGTAGTCCTCCTTATGCGGTTGTTACTTCTTTTTACCCTTGTATCAATTTAATCAAAATACATCTGACTGGCTTCTTTTGTACTGTTCAGAGCTTCTCACTCGAGAAAGGGAGTGGAAAGAAATGCTACATGTTAGCTGCAAAGGACCTGATGATAGCATGGGGTGATACCCCCATGTACTGGCGTTGGGTTTCCATGCCCGAGTCTAGGTGCCTAATCCTCCGGCATCTTTGTTTTTAATGTATTTGGAGAAAACAATGACAACTACGTATTGGCATTTGATTTAACGAAATTTACAATAATGGATATTTTGGGGTGTAGGTTTCCAACAGTAGCGGAGCTTCGTGGTGTCTGTTGGTTTGAAATTCGTGGCAAGACACAGACTACCATGCTGTCCCCGAATACCACCTATTCAGCTTACCTTGTCTTCACTATGGAATCAACAAGCGATGGTTTTGATTATGAACCTGCAGAGGCTTCAGTAGCAATTGGTGGGGAGGAAACTGAACCCAGGCTTGTCTGTTTGGATCCTGAAGGACTACAGGGGCATAATAACCGGATCGTTGTAAGATGGCCATACGGGCCAGTTCAGATTAGTCAGCAAGAAGCTGAACCCGCAGAGGATCAAGATGTTCAGTTGCCAAAGCAGAGAGAAGGCAGGTGGATGGAAATTGAATTAGGAGACTTTTTTGTCAAGGAAGGGCAAGATGCAGAAGTGGTCATCAGCTTGTTGGAAGTGAAGGCAGGCAACTGGAAGATTGGTCTTGTTGTTGAAGGAATTGAAATTAGGCCTAAAGTAGACAATTGATAAAAAAGAGATATCACTGAGATTCCTTAGAGAGATTTTCTTTTATTTTTTTATCTATTTATTTTTTCAACTTTGGAGGCCCCTATAAGCTTTAGAACTTTATGCCCCTCTACCTCCATCAAGGTTTTTTCTTCTTTTCTAATCCTAGAGATTCCTAATCCTATCCCCTCATAAGGCCTAAATGGAAGTTTCTGTTGTTATATATAGTATGAAACTCTTTAAGTCCTTGTTGTTAGCTTTGCTAGCCAGAGGTATTTTGATGTATTCTATAGAGGCATGTGCTTCCTGCTGAAAAAGTTTTTCTCCTTTTCTGGACTTACAGTCTGATGATAAAATGTGAACTGAATTTTACATGAAAACACCATCTTTTCTTTTCTGGGTTTTGAAGTAGTAGCTCACATACATATCCGATCGATTTTGGATGGATACGTTCAGGGGAATATGGTTCTTATTCGAACCAAGAATTAAGATCTCTTCCTGTTAAAAAGGTGCAATTTTTTCCAATTTAACAACGGTCTTTCCACGCGGTTTAAATCAAGAACCAAAACTTTCCTATTAAAGAGAGTGCATTTCTTGTTAAATAATGTTCTTTTTCATTTTCATGTTGTTTGAATAAAAATCAAGATCTCGTTTTGTTAAATGTGACTTACTTTTTTTTTTAAAGGACGTCTTTCCATTAAATATCAGCCTTTGCACAAGATTCGAATTAAGAATTAAAGCCTCTTCTTGTTAAAGAGCGTATTTTCTCATCAAACAATGATCTTTCGGTAGTAAGTCTATTTATGCTTAATGGCAAAAGTAAACACCGGCCTTTTCGCATGGTTCGAATTAAGAACTAAGACCTCTTCTTGTTAAAGGCGTATCTTCTTATTTAGGGGTAAGTCTATTTATGCTTAATGACAAAAGTAAACTTGAAAGATGAGTGCTATGGAATGAAAATTCAGACACAATTTTAAAGATAAATCTGTACGTTTGTAGTCTTTCTCGTTTTATTCTCAAGAAAAACAAATGCAACAATTGATTAGCTGACAAATAAGCCATGCCTTAAGTTATCTTGCTGTAGATTACTTAGCAGATTATAAGCATACTTGTATATGCAAAAAATTGTTTTCCCTTGCAGAAAATTGATTTATTAATATTGCTTAGCCGTATATCTGTCTCAACTCTTGTTAAGTATGTAGACTTAGTTCAACTTGAAAGTTTGATGTTGTAAAAATTTCAGCATTTGATATGATCTTTTTTGTTTGTGCAGAGAAGAAAATCATGTCTCAACATGGGAAAGAAGAAGGGTTCAAATTCATCGGGATTTTGCTCTTGCTCTTCGCTTTCCTCATCATTACACAGATGGATCGATGCATCATTCACGAAGATATTAAGGTAATATGCAGAAATCTTGAGGCAGACTTCTAAAGCAAAAATCATATACATTAGTCCAAATGTTGTTCTGATTGGATTTTATTTGCATTTCCTAAAACATTTTCAGTACTTTCTTTTATTGAGAAATTTAAGATCATCTCCTATTCGTTAAAAGAAAAGTTAACTTACATATAAACACGTTTTTGTTATCCAATCCCACATGAGAACAACAAAAATGTATCTAATAATGGACTTAATAAGCATCTAGTTCACGATAGTTGCAATGTAGTAGTTTCAACCCTCCAATGTGGGGTAGCTTCTTCTGATTACTGAGCCTTCATCTTTCCACCTATACGGCTACTGAGTTAAAATGATCTACTTCCTTTACCATCTTTGTCGGGGTTGGGGGGGGTGGGGGGAGGAAGGATTTCACCTTTGTGCTTATCCATGTACCATAACGAGGATATGAGCCTTGAGGTCTTTGTTGCCCTTGATTGCTCCATAAGAAATTAGGGTGGTTGTGCATCCAGGACTATAGGTATTGGAATATGGATTATTCCCTTGTCTATTTACTTGAATATAATCCACTTGCCCTATGGAAGCATCCATACTGGGGCACTTATGATTAGGGTGCCCTTCATTATAGAAATTACAGAATATTGCTTGTTGTAGGCTCGTTGATGAAGATGCCAGATTTAGTCTTCGAACTTCTTAACTATCATGGAGGCCAGCCTTGACTCCATGGATGTTACTATATCCACACTATGTACTCCCACCATTTTTTCCCTTGGTCTTGGGCCCCTCAAGTATAACTATTCATGGTGATTTGTTCGATTAGGTCACATACTTGTTGGGGCATTTTACTATTGGTAGATCCCCTAGAGGAAGCATCTATGAGTTGTGTTGTTCCAAAGCCAATACTGTTTATAAAAGATTGGATCTGGATTCCCAAGTCCAAACCATGATGTGGGCACTTCATTATTAATTCTTTCTACCTTTCCCATGCTTCGTAGAGACTCTCCTCATCAGTTTATAGAATGAAAGGATTTCATTCCTCAATTTTCCAGTACGTCCTGGGGGAAAAATATATTCTAAGGAATTTTTCTGCTAAGGATTTCCAAGTTGTGATAATCCGAAGGTAATAATTTGAGCCACGATTTCGCCTTATCCCTTAGAGACAATGAGAATTACCAAAGTTGAATTGAGTCTTTCATGCTCTGTTAATCTTGAAAGTATCACACTTCCAAGAAATCAGCGATGTGTGCATTGGGATCTTCATCAGGTAGCCTGTCAAATTTGACATGATTTTGCACCATTTGTATGATTTTGGGCTTTATCTCAAAATTATTGGCTTTCATTGTCGGTTTTGCTATGCTTGGTTGTTTCCCAATGATGGACGGCCTAGCATAATCTGCCATTGTATGTTCCGGCATTGGAGGTGGTGGTAGTGGTGGATCCCTTGGGTCCTCCTCCTTCGCCTTATCTACAACTACTAATGCCACGTGGGGGAGGAAGGATTTCACCTTTGTGCTTATCCATGTACCATAACGAGGATATGAGCCTTGAGGTCTTTGTTGCCCTTGATTGCTCCATAAGAAATTAGGGTGGTTGTGCATCCAGGACTATAGGTATTGGAATATGGATTATTCCCTTGTCTATTTACTTGAATATAATCCACTTGCCCTATGGAAGCATCCATACTGGGGCACTTATGATTAGGGTGCCCTTCATTATAGAAATTACAGAATATTGCTTGTTGTAGGCTCGTTGATGAAGATGCCAGATTTAGTCTTCGAACTTCTTAACTATCATGGAGGCCAGCCTTGACTCCATGGATGTTACTATATCCACACTATGTACTCCCACCATTTTTTCCCTTGGTCTTGGGCCCCTCAAGTATAACTATTCATGGTGATTTGTTCGATTAGGTCACATACTTGTTGGGGCATTTTACTATTGGTAGATCCCCTAGAGGAAGCATCTATGAGTTGTGTTGTTCCAAAGCCAATACTGTTTATAAAAGATTGGATCTGGATTCCCAAGTCCAAACCATGATGTGGGCACTTCATTATTAATTCTTTCTACCTTTCCCATGCTTCGTAGAGACTCTCCTCATCAGTTTATAGAATGAAAGGATTTCATTCCTCAATTTTTCCAGATACGTCACTGGGGGGAAAAATATATTCTAAGGAATTTTTCTGCTAAGGATTTCCAAGTTGTGATAATCCGAAGGTAATAATTTGAGCCACGATTTCGCCTTATCCCTTAGAGACAATGAGAATTACCAAAGTTGAATTGAGTCTTTCATGCTCTGTTAATCTTGAAAGTATCACACTTCCAAGAAATCAGCGATGTGTGCATTGGGATCTTCATCAGGTAGCCTGTCAAATTTGACATGATTTTGCACCATTTGTATGATTTTGGGCTTTATCTCAAAATTATTGGCTTTCATTGTCGGTTTTGCTATGCTTGGTTGTTTCCCAATGATGGACGGCCTAGCATAATCTGCCATTGTATGTTCCGGCATTGGAGGTGGTGGTAGTGGTGGATCCCTTGGGTCCTCCTCCTTCGCCTTATCTACAACTACTAATGCCACGTGGTAGACTTTCTGCAATGTTCTCTCAATTTTCGTATCAAACTCAACAAATTCACCCCATTGGCAATAGGGCATAAATTAGTCGAAATAAACAAAAACAAAAGAATCATGAAATAAATGGCTTTAGAAAATAGAAGAAGAAGAGCAAAGAATCCAAACGAAATGCCACAATAAAAAGAGGAATAAAAACAAACAAAAAAAGTAAAGCACAAACAATTAAACCATTAAATAAATAGCGTTCCTAATGTTACCATTCCTTGCAATGGCGCCAAAAACTTGATGTTGCGGTCACTATTCTATTTAAAACTCCATTTTTAGGTAGGCGTACCAATCGGTATAATAAGGCAAGAAAAATTCCCCAATTATCGAATTCTCGAGACGGCCAAACACTAATACTAATTATGTCTCTACTGTTTAATTAAATAAAATTTTTGAAGAGATTTTTTAAAGCAAAGAAACAATTAAAAGACAATTAATAACTAAGAAAGCAATTAAAGGGTTTTAAAACTATTTTATAAAAAGAGTGTGTAAATGATAGAATTCCCCTAGAAACCTTAGTTTTATTTAGAAAATTTGTTGTAATTGATCATTAAAATTCGTTGGTTGGATCTCACGCTAATGTCGGATAATCCCTATTCCTACGTGAAGACCCTCCTATTCTACTTAACCATTTAGAAATGAATCCCTTTTCACCCTAACACGATTATGAACGAATTATAAATTATGAGTGATTTTAGTAATCTAAGAACCACAATTAGTATACCTACTCAATTACCAAATCCTATTATTCAATTAATGCCTTATATTAATCTTCTTTTTCCAATTCTAATTAACCTTGCGAAATTACCAATCACACATAAATTGATAAACAATCACAACATTGAATAGCAACCAAAAAAATTAATAATTAAAAATGAAGTTCACATAAAAACTAACTAAATATTCTAGGGTTCATCCCAATTCAAACACAAAGAGAGTTAGCCACTAAACATATTTTTAAACCACAAATTCGTAGACAAATTCATGGAATAAAAAGAGTTTAGAGAGCTTAGGAGAATAATCAAAGACTTCACGGTTCTGGTGAATGTCCGAGCTTGTGTTCCAAGTAACTCGAGGAAATCTTGAAATTGCCTGCAATTCGGGGCTTCTTAAAAGATATGGAATAATGAAACTAAAACCTAAGTTGTCCAAATTGACCTAGCTAATGAGGTTTATCTAGGAGAAATTTCTCCAAAATCCTACTCTAAAATTGCCCTAAATCCTTCCCTAAAGCAATTTAGAATCAAATTTACAAACGGAAAAGGAAATAGAGTACAAAAAGGAAAAATAATTTCCAAAAACTGCAAAAAGACCCCTGTCACGACTTTCCGAATCAGGAAAGCCAAGCTTTCTAGATCCAGAAAGTTTCTGGACAACTCTCTTGATTCAGAACATCACTATCCGGAACCAAATAGCTACTATCCGGATTCGGATAGTACTAATTTTCCAACATTTTGAGTTTTTGAATTCTCTTCTCCGTTTTCTTTGTTTTTTGCTCCAAAGGCCTTTGTTTTGACAAGTTTTTGACAATTCTTTATTTCGAAGGTACCTATAACAAAAAGAGAAGAAACAAGATTCAATAAGTCCATTTTATAAGTAATTAAACTCAAAAACTGATAAAAATGATAAAAACTTAAAGGGCTAAAAATTTGCATATCAAGTAGCAGTTAGTTCAACAGTAGTAGATGATCCGGACATAGCAACAGAAAGTCAGGGCCGTTTGACTCCTTTAGGACTTCTAATTTAATCAATAAAAATCTGGTCCTGTTCAGACTGGTTGAGTTGATATCAGTTAGAGCCTTAGCCATTATGTCATTAGAGGAACACTTGTTTTGGGACATGACTGATAGAGAGAGGTCCTCCAGTGACATGCACATCTGTGGATCAGCAACAAGTAGATTAATAGCAGATGGTTTCTTGCCCATGTAATGCCCTATGTCAAAAGCAGGTATTGGAAAAAGGGGGCCAATATGGCGTATGGGGGTAGTGGGAATATATAGGAGTGGGGAATGGAGATAGGACTCATACTTGGCCCAGTAGTACAATAGCTAAAAGGGAAAAAATTAACCCAAGAACCCAAATATTGATAAAAAGGAATGGTGACAGAGATTACCCGAGTAGAGGTGACATCAGACTCCAAGCTGGCAATAAGGACAATTGACATGGCAAGAGAGGGACAAAGTGGCACCACAAAGATGGTGCGGAACATGATTCCAAAGTAGTTACACGAGTGGCGACTTGTGGGCATGGGGGCTCTTGAAGAGAGGGGACAGGGTGAAGGCAATCCTCAGTGACGGTGACTTCTATACTGGTTGTAGTGACTATAGGGCCGGGAATCGCAAAAAGCACCTCCAGTAAAAAGTGGAGAGAAGAAGGATCACCATAAGACCAAGCAGGGAGATTGATGAGCTCCTGAGTGAAGTCCGCAGAAGATCGGAGTAAATGCGACCAGCAAAGAAAAGATTCCATAGGAATGAGTAGAAGAATATGGTCTTGCCAGACTCTCCCTAGATGGGAACAATCTTTCATTATGTGATCAATTCTACCACACGAGAAGCAAATGAATGGGAGCTTCTTGTATCTGAGTGGTACGTCTTTTGCTTCATATATAGGTAGCATGATTGGGACAAATAGAACAATGGGTTTTGAGATGTCCATCCTAACTTTGATCTTGAAGAAAGGTTTATCTGAATCTTTTGGTACATGAAGTTCAATAGCCGCCAGAGCCAAGAATTGCTCAAGGAGGCAGCCAACAATATTCCAAGTATAAGTCACCAAAGATAGATCATATAGATGAGTCCAGAAATAGGAAAGCTCATATTCCTTTTCCCTGATGTCTTGTGATTGGCGCCATTTAACAAAAACAGACAAATGTTCGTTGAGAACCCAAGGGCCCCTTCGGATCACCTTAGTGACCTCATCGTTTGAGTTTATGAGGACGTGAAAGATATTGTGGGCTAACTTGCAGTACCCTAATCCGGGAAAGTTTCATTTTTTAGGGGAGAAGGAATTGGAAAATATAGTGGGACATCTCTCTATTTGAGTGTAACTTCACTAAGCAACTAAGTTTTTTGTTAAAGAGGTCATAGGATAGATCTTATATAGGGATTTGGACTCAAGGCAATTTTTCTGGATCAACTTTTATAACATCCAACAAATGAATAAACTCTTGGGCCATAAGAGAGAATTTTAGGGAAACAGTTGAGGGTAATATTGTTATAGATGCTAAGGAGAGAAGCAATGATTTGGGTAGAGCGATTTATTTGGAACTTATAGGGGTCATTAAATGAGGATCTTAGAAGACGGTGAGGTTCTGACAGGGAAAGAAGGTGAGGGAGTTGCCAATTAGTTGAGCTTCCTTTGTTGGGGAAGCTTAGACTATGGATGTGATAGAGTAGGGAATTGGATGACTGGTGAAGGTTATGAGGATTTATATAGAAGAGACCAATCCTTGGAGGGGGAATGCAAGGAAAGGTATTACAACTATGTATACGCTGGAAAAACCAAATCTGGGTAATGATTTTCGAAATATAGAAGGGCAAAGGGAATTAAGATTTCTAGGAAGAGAAAAGGAAATTTGTGTTCTCTAATAAGACTAGCTCAAGTAGAGGGCTGTTGGAGAGTGTGGCTAAGATATTTGGGTTCCCAGAGAAAACGACAATCGGGGATTGGGGAATATGGTTTAGAGGGAAGATGGTTTAAAGAGTCTAGGAGATGTTTATGAAATGATTAGATTTTGTTAAACGTGATGGTTGTTGACAGAGGAGTGCCTAAGATATGAGGATAAGCGTAAGTTCTGCCAACCTAAGGAGATGATTCTGGATAGAGGCCCTGATTAGGCCCGGATAATTGGTGAGATAAAAGTCATTGATAAAAAGAAAAAAAGGTAACTACAGTAACCAAGTCACTGAGATGGGGATGGGACAAGCCCACTTGATGCTCTCACTAAGGAGAGAGAATTTTTTGCATTGAATAATATCTAACTAAAAAGACATATTCTTTGTTTATGACAATAAACTTTAATTTTCTTCCTCTAATAAAAAAAATTTGTTTTTTTAGATTAGTCTACTAATTTCTTGTTTTGTTATTGTAACTTTTTACATCACTCTTTTTTCTTTTTTTTTGGAAACTTATCATATCACTAAGCCACTTTAAAACCTTTCTCATAACTAGGGATGACAAGAAAAATCATCATTTTATTTAGCTAAAAAAAAAAAACAAAGAAAACTCATCAATTCAGTATCCATCCAAACCCAATTATTTTTTTTGTAATCTGATATTCGACAGTCATCGACTAATTTGGGAGGGGTCGAAAAGTACAAGACTAGAATGCGATATTAAATCGCACCCTAAATGACTCGAATTCAGAATCTCTCACCTAGCATACCGGGTGGAGCTATCTAAGTGAAGAGAATCATCACATCAGACCACACACCTCTTATTTTAACATAAATAAAATTCGTCCATTACAGCGATGGACTTAATTGAGCTTGGACTATAAATATAATCGAAGAATTTTTTAAAAATACCTTAAACCAACCACTTGAACACCTAATGAGTACATCAAAACTCACCCAATGGTTCCTATTTTCTACCACCACCCGTGCAATGGTATTTGGTATAAGCTCACCTTACCTATTCACCAAGTCCATGATTGGAATCTGAGAGCACACCTTCCTTCTTGGTTGAAATAGAAAAGCATTTTCTTTATATATATGTGTGTGTATATATATGTGAGATTTTCCATTGATGAAAAGGTCTGGGCCATTACAATCAAAACAATCTTCAAACTTTTCTCTCTTACAACAACGAAGAAAAGTTACAAGAGTGGGAAAACTTTACAATTAGAAATAAAAAGATTACATAAAGTAACAAGGGCAACACCACACCTAAATAGGTGGGTAAGATAAACTAGTAAAATAAACAAATATGTAATAACCTTCTTTGCAGTTTTTTAATCACAATCTTCAAATCACAATGGCACTAGAAGCTCAAATGTACCATCTTTCTTAGGAGTCAACTATTTAAAAGATCATGGGTGTATCAATTAGGAGTCAACTCCGATTGAAGATCGATATTAGATCAAACCGCCAAGTCTTAGATCTTGAAGAAAAATAATATTATTTTGATTTGTGATAAAATTAAAAAATAAATAAATAAAGAAAGATATTCGGTCAAGATCTGAATACCAAAAAAGCCTGTGAAGAGTAGCACGCAAGAGGAGAGCAACGACTAAAGGAAGAAGATAGAAAAGCATATTCATTTCATCAAAAAATTTATTTATCTTTATATAAATTAAAATCGATCGAAATTATTTAAAGCGTAGTAATAAACTCGAACCCTTTTGGTCCGAATCCAAATAAAGTTCAATCCACACAAAATTAAGTTGAATGATCCCAACCTCGGACAAGCCCGAACCTATTTAATGGACCATACCTGGTGGTGTGGATAGATATTATTCTGGCTCCCCCGTCCCTCCAGTCAAAGCCATCCCTGTTAAAAAATTCAAAAGTAATAACGTGTTAAGCCACTGTACAATACATATGTCCTTCGTTCAAGAATAGGAGGCTATTCAAATCAAATTTTGATCTTCCAATCCTTCTACTTCCCCTTCTCTTACATAAAGGAATGCATAATGTTCATGGACACATCTATAATTTCTACATACTAATCCAGAATCATCAATGGCTTCTCCAAGCTCAAACGAAATTATCACAGACATTTCTCCATATATCAGAGTGTACAAGGATGGAACGGTGGAAAGAATGTTCAGTTCACCATTTGTTCCACCGTCGCGGGAAGATCCTATAACCGGTGTATCTTCAAAGGACATAAATATTTCATCTGATGTTTCTGCTAGACTGTACCTTCCAAAAATTACAGATCTATCTCATGATGAAAAGCTTCCAATCTTGGTTTATTTTCACGGCGGAGCATTTTGTCTTGAATCTGCTTACTCTTTCCTTGATCATCGTTATTTGAATCTCTTAGTTTCTCAAGCCAAAGTAATTGCTATTTCGGTTGAATATAGGCTTGCCCCAGAATGCCCACTACCTGTTTGTTATAATGACTCTTGGACTGCTCTTCAATGGGTGGCTTCTCATGTTGAAAAAAACTCCAATACCGATGATAAATTAGATCCTTGGATTCTCAATTATGCCAATTTCAACAAATTATACATCGGTGGTGATAGTGCCGGTGCTAATATTGTTCATAACCTAGCCATTGGAGCTGGAGATGAGAGATTAAAGGGTAATTTGAAAATCTTCGGTGCATTTCTTTCTTTCCCATATTTTTGGGGATCTAAAGCCGAGAATATCAGAGGATTAACAGAGGAAAAAAGCTACCCATATAGACTTTGGTTGTTTGTTTATCCATCTGTTCCTGGTGGAATTGATAATCCGTTGATTAACCCTTTGATTGATGATGCTCCGAACTTATCCGGACTGGATTGTCAAAAATTGTTGGTTTGTGTCGGAGAGAAAGATGAACTCAGAGAAATGGGTATTCATTACGTTGAGGAATTGAAAAAAAGTGATTGGAAAGGTGAAGTAGATTTGGTTGATGTTGAAGGAGAAGGCCATTGTTTTCATATCTTTGATACTGAAACGGAGAAAGCAAAGAATCTCATCACTCGTTTGGCATCCTTTATGAGGGGATAAACTCAAAGTTAAAATTTAAAATTCATAGCTGGGCTTTTATTAATGGTTGAACTTGAAGAAACTCCCCTTTGACACGATCATAAGGTTCTCTTGTCAAAAGAAAAACAAATTGGGAGTTGTTTGGATGATTCTTTAATGTTGCCCTCCAAGTGTTTGATTTTATGCAATTATACTACCTCTTGTTTTCATAAGACTTTAGATTATAACCTTAAAACTTGTTATTTTGTTCCTTTTCGTTATTTTTTACAATTTGGTACAACAATTTTGTGTTTCTTTTATTAGGAAGAAAAATTCGTTATAAAAGTAAGTAAATTATTTAAAATTGTTCAAGTTTGGTAAAAAACTTCATGATATATCTTTGAGTCATTATAAATATAATTTTTTTGTTCAAAGTGAAATTCAATAACTTAACTCACATATATGGCTACATATATAATATGTTCATGTGTCATATTAATATATGTTTTTAAGTATTTAGTAATATATGTGGTCTTAAAGACGAAATAAGTGTAATCTGTGTGAGACAAATTATTAAATTTTAATTTATTTTAGAATACTCAACATTTATTATAAAAAGAACGAAACATAGAAATTAAAAAAATATTTTTAAATAGATCAATTACTCATAGTAGTGGTACTTTTAGTAATTTTCAAATTTTATAACAAAAGTGACGGTGGAGATTAATATTGTAAAAGAAAAGATTTAACACTAAAACTATTGAAAAAGTAACATTAGAGCTAAAGAAAAAGATTTAAAACTAAAATTATGGAAAATATAGTTTTAGGACTAAATTAAAACTAATTGAAAATTTTGTGATTTGTTTGACAATTTCTATAACAAAAAAAATTGTTTTTTGGGTGAAAAGTAACATAAAATTATTAACTACAAGCAGCTTGGTGTTGTACAATGTTCACGGAAACTTGTACCCCTCTCTCCATTAACAGAAAAATCAGAGGCAGGCATCATACAAAGTAGTTTAGCTGGGCATCGGCAGCTCCAAAGGCGCCATGAAAGTCACTGTATTCCCCGCCCGGTCTTCTTCTCTTCCTCTGCTACCTCTTAATCTCCCAAATTCCCAATCGTTACAATTTCATCATCATCATCCATCAAACCCTAGATTTTTCTTCAAAATCAAGCCTTCTTCCCTAAATTCACTGTCTTTTTGGTTCAAATTTAAGCCCTCTCGTTTCCGATTTTCAGTTCGCTCCTTAAAATCTTCTTCAATTGGGGCTGATGCTAAAGTGGAAGTAAATCAATCTCAAGAAGCCAGCGGTTTCTTGGAGCAGCCGCCGAGTGAGTTTAATGTTGAAGTGAGAAACGCTGCCGTTCCATCAAATTTTCCGCCAGCTAAATTGAGCTTAAGTGACCAGGCTTTCTTTCTTTTGGCCTTTATTGCTTGCACGGTGCTTCTCTGACTGTTATTTTGTGTTTAATTGGGTTTTACGCTTGGAGATGTCTACTGATAGATTGAATTCGGTTTGTCATTGTTGCTCAGTGTGTCTGATAATTTGCTGAATAGAGTGTCTTCCCTAATTTGATTTTTGTATAACATACCGCATCATTGAAGTCAAAGTTATTTTCTTTTTTTATAGAATTTGCTTTAGCTTGATTAAACTGATGGAGTGCCAGTGCTATTTTGATGTAGTGATTTGACTCTGTTTAACTGGTTAACAATGTTTTAATTTAATATTGCCGAACCATTGCAGACTTCTGCAGCATTCGTTGGCCTTGTCGCTGCGGCAGTACCAACCTTATTTGTAAGTATGCACATTCTGTAATATTTTTCTTTTCTTCATTTTCCTTGGTAAAGTTTGTTTTGGCATTGCTTAATGCCTTGACTTGAGCTGTATTTCATGTAAGGTTTCAGAAGTTTGAAACACTGGTCTCTTTGAGCTGGGATTCATAGATAACTGTAAAGTGGTGTGTTATCTGGTATTGAGCAGATTCGAAATATTTACGCGAAACTACATGGACAATCTATATCACATCTATTATGCTCCCTTTTATGTGAGCCAGCCCTCATATTACCTTTTCGAAGGGGATGGGTGTCAGAATGAATCTTCTGTGAAAAAAAACGTGGAAAAAATTTAATTTTGTTTCTTCTACTTGTAGGCAATGGGCAGAGCGGCTATATCCCTTTCAAAATTGGCTGACACTGCTCGTGAAGAGCTCCCTAGCACAATGGCTGCCATTAGGCTTTCTGGCATGGAAATCAGTGACCTGACTCTTGAATTAAGTGACTTAAGGTAATATGTTGATCCCTTTGCATGAATACTGTTACAAGTTAACTATAATGCTGTGTTGGCCTCAATTTTCTGTTAAGGATACTATACAATGCTGAGTTTCAGTGAAAATGTATGAATAAAGAGTCCTGCTTTTCATCAGAATGAATAGCATGCAGCTGGAGTGCTGCTTTTCACCTTTTCTGCTGGAAGATATTATTTTAAACATGCATCTGGAGTCTGTAGTGAACAAATTTTTGTTGGTGCACAAGCTCAAAACAATATATGCATCCAAAATTTAATATCTTTGCAGCAACCGTCAAAAAGTGCCAGGTCAACTGAGGAAGATCCTTCTCTTCAGTATTCATGAAGTCAATGGCATCATTTATTAACTGAATCGTAATTATGTTAAAATGAGTTATTTCATGACGCTTTTTGGGAAAATGATTTAACATTGTCTTGAGCTTGGAACAAATTTAGACACCTATTTGGCTTAGTAAGATGGATAAGGTAAGTGAGGAAATGGGCTGGATGATGTTACTTTAGCTTGGGACAAATTCGGAAACCTATTTGACTTGAAGTAAGATGGATAAGCTAAAGTGAGAAAATGGCCTCAATACCATTTAAGAGAAAAAATGGAAGAATTCAGTAACTTTTTGGTTGCTAAGATAGGTGTATGCATAATGGAGTTCCTTGAGATAAATTATGATGAATAAACTACCAAGGATATAAAATTGCAATCTGTGGATATGATATTGCGACCCTTTTAAGGTCATCTGTGACTTCTAATAAATTGTTTCTGGATGATATCCTCGTCGGCTTGAATAGGTTTTAATTCCAATGAGGTATTTGGAGAATGTTCTAGGGACCAAGTGTTTGAGAATATTAGTCCCAATAGTGATTTCTAGTTCTAGAAGTACAATCAGTTAAATGGCTTACATTGATCTTTTAAGATGTAGAAATAAATATTTTGGTAGGTAGGGTAAGGTACTCTATTTTCTCTTTGTTTTGCAGGACGCAAATGCAAGAAGTATAGGTTTTTCAGAAAATTGAAAGGCATTCTTTACTAGTTTCCTTGCTGTTTTTGAAGGGTACATGAACTCCTAAGATTTCAAGATTTCAGACTTCAAGATATGGAAGATCAGAAATAACTGTTTCCTATCTCCAGTACATAAAAACTTGAGCTCATGTCTTCTCATGTTTGAAGAATTCGCATATTTGACAAGGGTTTCAATGAAGTGTATTCTGAGATCCTAGAACTGCTTCAAGTAGTTTAAATTGCCACTGGACTCATATTCTTTTAGGATGGCATGAGTCTAGAACTGTCTTTAAAAATAAAAAATAAAAAAAGAAAAGTTTGAAAACTAACTTGTAAAGCTTCTAAAAAAGTTCTCTTTTAAATTGTATACTCCCTCTGTTTCATATTATAAGATACTATTGCCTGTTTTAGAGTTTCATAATATGAGATACTTTTTATATTCTAATTTTTTTCTCAATAATACCCCTATTTACTTAAACTCACCTACTTAGTAATCACCACCGATCACTCTATTCAAGTCCTCTTGCAGTTAACTCTTTGAACCATCCACACTTTTCTCTCCATTTTACAACCAATCTAATCAATCTTTAAAACTCTTTCCCAAAAGTTTCTTTCTTCTCAATTTAATGATCTCTTTTACAAGATAAAGGTATTTGAAGTTTTTTAGCTTAAAAAACTCATTGATTTCTGAGTTTCTTAATCTGTGTGAAAATTTCAAAGTATCGTATGTAATGAAACAGAGGGAGTAATATTTTGAAGAACCAAGAGCAAGAAATATTATATGTTCATTAATTTATCAATTAACTGTGTCATTGATTACAAGTCTCAGAAGATCTCTCTTCTATTGGACTAAATGATGCATAAGAATCTTACGCTTGATTATACTTGTTTTGACATATTTATGTAACTGTAGACATGATATAATGTTTATCTCATATTTTTTAAATAAGAAATTCAGTGACTTTTTAAAAAAAAAAAAAAATCCTTTTGGTGAAAGAGTATTACTTACAAACTCTATAAAAAAATACGCATTGGGGCTTGAGGGCAAATTTACTGGCCATATACTCTATTATTTACTTATTATATTTTCTTTTTAAAGGACTCTCTATAACCATGGGCACTGCTCTATGCCACTGATTGCTGCTTCTTACTATATCAATTAGTGAGAAATTGCATGTTCCAAAGTCATAGACAGAACTAATGGGGGGTGTCTGGGACATTGGTAGATAGTTTTTCTGTACGTATCAGTTTCCAAGGGTTTGGTCAAATTATTTTCCCCAATTTCAACCCCTAACATATTTGAAAATTTCTTTACATATGTTCGACCCTACAAAGTCAAAGTTTTGTTCTATCCACGTCTAAAGTACTATTTCGGAGAACTTCACATATAAAGATGAATGGTTAACTTCACATTTCAACTTGTAGCCATAACCCATGGAATTGCATCCAACAAAGATATTCTGTAGATGAGATTAAGGAAAGAAGGAAAGGAGCATCGTACCCAAATCTTGGGGAAATATTAAAAATGGAAAATCCAAAACGATATAGTATTAGTTTCCGAAAAAAAGATTTGCACCCCTTGACAGAGTTCGTTTAATTTATTCTAGGGAGTTTCGTAATTGATTGGTTCTGGATTTCATTTGCAAGGGTTTTTCTTGGATTGAAACATTTGGTTGGAAAGTCTGGATTTATCTCCTCTTAGTAATAGATTTTCCAGAGGATGTCCTCTTTATTTTGCAGAGAAATCAACCAGAAAATCTCTGTTAAAATGACATGTTTATATTCTTAACTGTACAGTCGCTAAATTAATGAGAATATTTGAAGCCAAGATGGGAATAATAAGCTGGACCGTTATTCTGCATATAGAATTGAAGCCAGAACAGAATGGTGACTTTATTTCCTAAATGGAAGATGACATTTCCTCTGGTTGCACCGTGTGGAAGAATTCACTGAAAGCTTCAGAAAGAATCCACACTTTGTTCATAATAGACATGGTAGATCTTTGCTTGAATATTGTTGAATGTTGTCTTTCTGGACTTAGCTATTAGAGTCAAGATTCTTAACTGGAATGTTGATTCATGTAATTTTACGTGGAAGTATTCATGTCATAATCTTGACAGTTTTTCTCCTGCTTCTTTTAGATGGAAAGTTGGAAACCTCAAGGAAGGAAATCTTCAAGAGTAAAGGAGAGGTCTCTACTGTGTCATAGATCCTGTTTCCTGCATATTTTACTAGTAACTTGGTAAAAGTGTGCAACCATTTCAGGCTCTCACTCATGTGTAGCTAAGTTCTTATTAATGACTTATGCATCTACAATGCTTTTTAGAATCTTACAAGTTTTTCCCGTGTTTTAGGCAGCAGGAGGCATTTACAATGAATAAGAAACGAATCTAAGTAGGCAATAGGCATGAGAGATCAGATACTATGAATTTCAAGAGTTTTACAGCTGTTAAGAAGGCAATCTAAGTTCTGTGGATGATTTAATCCCATAATTAATAAATAAATAATTTAAAGGAACATTAATGATTTTTACTTTCTTCACAGGATACTGAATTCCATCTGAAGCTCATCTGATCCTTGATCTTCATGGAACCGGCATTCTAGCCGCTAGAGTAGAGTTCCACAATACTACTCCCTCAATTTCAGAATATTAACTATTTTAGGTGTATTCTCCAAATATAAGTCAGTTCACCTATATTTATAAGCATTTAATATTTGTACTGGTATTACCCTTGTTCACATTTCTAAAGAATGGAAAAAAGAAAAAAGAACACGATGAGACAGCAAAGATAATTTAGGAACTTTCCCCACTCTTTATGTTGTGATCCTTAAATGAATTATATTTTGAAACAGAGGGAGTACCTTGTTATACTCTGTACACCCTCTAGACTGCTTCTTGTGCTACCCGCTTACTTCTTCCTAAAAAGTACTTGATATAACTCCAAAAGTTGTCACTTTCTCACTTTACCAGAGTTAAGGTGATGCTTTATAAGGGCTGATGATTTTATTTTATCATTTGCTAGCTAGAATTCAAGTAATGCATCAATTGGTGATTTAAGGTGTTTTTATGTTTTAAGATTTACGAGGTCTTTGTAATCTACGTCCAGTTTCTTCTTGGCTTCTCTTTGCAAATCCATTTTACTGTTTTGTTTAAGCTTCACTGTCTGAGAAGTTAATGGTTGTGAGTTATGGTGCTTGTTCTTTTTGGTGATTAGTCAAGAAATAACCGATGGGGTGAAGAAATCTGGTCAAGCTGTGCAAGCAGCAGGAGCTGGAATTCAACAAATTGGTTCTATGGCACGTCAACAAACAATGTGTATGTTTACACCTTCAAATTTATGTAGTCGTCTTACTGTTGGTTTATACTCAAATCCCATTATGAAATGTTACTCTTTCCTTGAACAGCAATGATTGAGGAGAGGGCAAACCTGCCCGTTATCTCCTTCCAACCAGTTGTTGCTGGAGCTGCGAAGAAGACTTCTCATGCTGTTGGCCAAGCCACAAAAAAGATTTTGAACATGATCTCACGAGGTGAGTATAGCTCAGATGAAGAGGATGGCAATACAATTAATAGGCTAGAAGTTTAATAAGTCATAAATAGCCTCTCCACTGCCACTTGCAGAAAATTATCAAACCGAAATATTCTGCTAATGGAAATAAAACATGTCGACATACCTATATGCAGATTGCAATAGATCATCATATTTGGTATAACCGAAGTGTATTCATATAGGGTCAGCGGAGGCAGATAAGCAAGTGCTTTCCTCTGTGTACATATTTAGTCTCTCCCGTAGGAATAGAAAAAGGAGGTAGCTGCAAACTCATTGGTTATTAGACTTGAATTTTCAGTTTCAATTTCCATTTGGGGAATGTTCATGGATCAATGTTACCCTTGTTATGTCATATCTAATGTTCAAATCTTGAACTAGTCTTTAGATCATTTTCCAGTCTCTGGTCCTGAGTATTTTATGTAGATTTTAAACCTTGAATCCAGATTACACTTGGCTATTGTGTTGATTTAGGAAACAGCATTCAGATTGCCAATTTATTCCAGATTTTGGGAAAAATTAGCCGAAACCTTTGTAATAGGGTGGAATGGTGTAACTATAGGGAGTTCTAAATGTTGCCATTTACTTTCCTGGAGGGTCTTTTGTTTGGCTGTTTGAGACACAATTGAGAATTTTCATTCTTGTTGAACAAAATACAACTACTTTTGCCCAATCGTCGTCTGTCTAAAACAGCATTTTCATCACAACTAAAATTTCATCAACTAAAAAGCTATGGTGGTTAGGCGGTTATCTGTTTGTAAAACATTTCTTATTATATCTAAGATTTTGGAGTTGATAGAATCCTCCAGGCAATTATTGGTTTGTAAAAAAATTCTTTGTTAGATTGAAATACTTGAGATTGATTTCGGTTTGTAAAACGTTTCTTATTAGATCACACGATTTGAGATTTGATATGAACATCACTTTGAAAGATATGCATGCATTCATGCAGTGGATTTTTACTTCTATTTTCAATCTCTTACCCCATTAACTTGGGTCGGTTGAATTGGACGAGTAAGAGTGATTTTGGAGGGAAAATGCTTGAAAGGACAAGTTTGCCCTTAGAGGCCTCACATGCAAAGAACATACAAGGAAATCACACTTAAGTTCTCATATCTTATTAATATATATAATCTTTCAACAGAAACTGTGGATGGATTTACATTTTTTTTTTAAGCTCAAAAGAAAAAAGGAAAAGGTTGCTGAAATGAAATGTCTCCCCAACGGTGAATCGAAATGATGTCCATGCAATTTTCTGGGATATATATTCTGATAATTCCCCTCTTTCTTCGCAGTTACTGTTTCGTAATGTTCCTTTTTCTTTGCAATCTATGCAAGCATTGTGTTTCTTCTGAGAGTTCTTTTCTTGAAATTTGAGAAAAGTAGGCCTTGGAATTTCAAAGTGGCACTACTTCTAGTGACCTTGAACGCGTTGCTGATTTGCTCCTGCACCTCTGAAAATCAACAAAATATTAGGTCCTGATCTCAATTACTTAAAAATAAAATAAATCATAAGATATTTTTAAATTGTTCTCTGTTACTCATCATTTTAATTAAAAATGATAAACGGATCGGTTAAACTAACTCAAATACTGATTCAATCCAAATTAGTGATAGTAACACTAGTCCTAGATCGATTCAGTTTGAGAGAGTCAACTCGTGGGACTTTGCATTTTCTGGGACCAGTTAGGACAGTGATAGTTTTGGCCTTGCATCGGTTTAAGTTCACAATCTAGCTTAAGATTGCAATCTGGTTCTATTGGTCCCAATTTAATTTTTGTATATATTGCAAACACTAGAAAACCAACACGTTAGTCCCTTTCTTGAGCCTGAAGTGTGGATTGACCTAGATAAGATCGATAGTCAACTCGTTTGTCATCCTTACTTCAACTTTTCAAGCTATTTAAAAAAAAAATAATCTAGTATTACTTTTAGAAACGGCTTTTATATATGTTATAAACAAAGATAGGTTGTAGTAATGGAAAGACCAACCATCTCTGTGACAGTGTTCTTCCATGCCTTATCCAGCTCCTCAAAGACAATGTCTATGGATGGCCGTCCATCGCTTGATTTAGCAACACAAAGGACAGCAATCTGGAGGATTGATTCAAAGTCCACAGTATTTAGATTGCCATGAAGCCTTGGATCTTCAAAATCTTTAAGTGGACGTTTTCCCATACTCACATCCCTTGCCTGCACAAAGTATCACATCTTTTAGCCCTCTAATAAACATGGTATTTTCTTACATTTCCTTTGAAATTTTCCCCTGCTTCACATCCTTTGTCACATTTTTTTTATAAATATTATCCTATGTTTTCATTCCTAAATTTGATATAGTTTATAAGGAAATAGTAAACTTAAGATGAAAATATATTATAAAAAGAAATGGAACAAAAGATGGTACTGACAGACAGACGATACCTTTCGAGTCAATTGATCTCTAGCATCAAGATCAAGTTCAAAAACTTTTTGTCCCGATAGTACTTGAAGAGCAACAATGCCAAAGCTATAGATGTCACTGGCACATGTTAATTTGGCATTACTCATGTATTCAGGATCCATATACCCTATTGTTCCTCGAACATCTGTAAACACTTTGCTCTCCTCCATTCCAAGAACTTTTGCCAACCCGAAATCAGATAGTTTTGGTTCCATATTCTCAGTCAGAAGAATGTTCGTAAGCTATATATGGACCAAAAAACAAACTTTGTTAAGAGATTTTGAAATAGTATCATTAGTTTGTCAGCAGATTTTAAGTTCTTCCAGACAAAAAAAAAAAAAAAAATCCAAGATTCTGCATAAATGATGATGCTTCTATATGTAGAATACACAAATTGCATCTATCTAGACATATCCGTCAGAGATTGAAGCGGATAGAAGAAATTATAGGGAAATTTTACCTTAATGTCTCTATGAACAATGCATCCATCTACGTAATGATGGAGATACCTCAGTGCAAGGGCACAGTCCCTTAGTATTTTCACTCTTCTTTCCCATGTTAACACAGCATCTTTCTCTGAGAAAAAGGCATTAAACAGTATATACAACCTCATTAATTAACATAGGTGGAAACAAAAGCAAATCTTCTTCTGAAATTAGTTCTAGAACCGCTTTGGGAAAGTGGCTCTCTCTCTCTCTCTCTCTCTCTCTCTCTCTCTATATATATATATATTCCATTACTATTTACGAATTGCTCATAATACCCTTAAACTTTATTTTTAACTTTTTTTACCTTTAAACTATTTTCAAAACACTATAAATGTCCCGCCACCCGATTATGTTACCGGAAATCACAGCATAATTGTGTTGGGGCCATTTATAGCATCCTAAAAATAGTGTAAGGATAGAAAAAGTTAAAAATTAAGTATTATGAGCCGTTCGTAAATAGTGATGAAGCAAATATAGCAATTTTCCCAGAAAAGAATGGCTATATACATCCCACAACTATTTTTTAACTGCTAATATTATTTTAAACTTTACTTTTAATTTGGAGATGTTAGAAATGTCCAGCCACCTAATTATGCGGTAGTGTTTGATAAACATTATTGGAAACAACCACATAATTAGGTGGCGAGACATTTGTAATCAAAAATAGTTTATAAGTAAAAAGAAATAAAGTTTAAAAGTATTATGAGCTGTTCGTAAATAAATAATGACGACTGATGGGGGCATGTATAGCCATTTTTCCTACCCCTTATTCACATTGAAAAGGAGAAAAGAAGTTACGTACTTAGGAGATGCTGAGCTAGATTTCCAGCTGAGCAGAATTCATAGACTAAATACTGCTCTCCATCTTCAAGACAACAACCAAACAGACAAACAAGGTTTGGATGTCTAACTCTAGAAAGGCCTTCAACTTCTCTATTGAATGAGTCTGAAGTACTATTTGCAGTGATCTGCTTAATAGCCACAACTTGTCCACTTGGTAAAATGCCTTTGTAAACTACCCCTGCACTTCCTCTTCCAAGGCACTTTTTTTCATTCCCATAGTTTATGGCATTCTCAATTTCTGCTTTTGAAAATCTATAAAGCCCTGAAAATGCAGGCATTTCTTTTACCTTTATTCGCCTTTTCTCATGCTTTTTCTTACCATTCTTCGTTACGTATTTTATCAATATGATTACAAGTATGACTCCAATGCATCCCAAAAGGATTGCTAGGATGGTTTTTGCTACAGAAGCTGATAAAATAATGGATTTTGTAAGTATTAAATCAGTAAACTGGAATAATTTTAACTAGCTCAGAGTTAGTATTATAACATACCTTTCAATTTGAAGTAGCCATCAGATTCTGCAAGAAAACAAACTATTAGAAGCTAGACTCAAACATCAAATGTTAATCACTTAACGAAATTCTTTCTAGTTAGGGAAATTTCTAAAAAATGTCTCTATCCTATTTACTTTAGTCAAATTCTACATTTAAACTCTTTTTTTTTTACCCCTAAATTAAGATCATGTGCCAAAAAGTGAACCGCCACCACAAAATGCACTCGAGCCACCTTAAAGATTTAAAATGCCATCACATAGCAAAATTTGGAGGGTAAGACAAGCAGTTTTGATTCGAGGGCAAAATACAAAACAAAAATTGAGCTTAGGTGTAGAATATAACTTAAGTAAATAGTATATTAATACATTGAGAGAATTGAAAGTCCTTAATTGACATTTTTGCCCCTCCAAATCATCTTATGTGGCCGGCACATGACATCTCCAGCGTGCCTCCCCACATCTTAGGATGACAGACCATTTTTTAACACAAGATTTTAGTTCAGAAATAAAAAAACAAAAATGATATTAGAGATAGAATGCTAAGTAAATAAATACTATAAGGGACATATTTTGAGAATTTCCCTTCTCGTTAAATCAAGATCTACTGCTAAAATCAAGTTCAATTAAGTAATGAATATACTCTGATCACTATAAATGCCTGAAATTACTTGCAATTGCAAAAGCAAAATTGGTAAATACATAAACAAAGTCTTACCTTTATCATTTAAAGCAGGCAAACACCGGTAAAAATCATCAAGAACAGATTGATCATTTAAGTTAGAAGCTGCAACTGCAACAATAACAGCAACTGCACAAATCCCTTTATCAGTAGGATTTTGTTTGGCACCCAAATCATTAATCAACTGATTTCTAGCACGAATTATTGCATCTGTACAGTTCCCACAAGCATAATCAAACCAAGGACTGAATGAAGCACATTCATCAAACACATATCGATAACTCGGTTTTTGTTTAAGAGTTGAAAATGGAATGCTAGAACAAGGGCTGCTTCCATTGTGAAGGTCAAGAAAACCACAATTTTGTATAGAAACAGAGTTTTGCTGGCTCTTGAAGGGATAATTACAGTTTATCCATTGATTTTCCTTTATGAACAGATCTCCTCCTCCATTAACAAGTGAATTCAGAGCTAGTGCTTTTGTCAAAACCTCTAAGGCATTTTGACAACAACCTGATGTGGGTATTCCCTTCCAGTTAGTGATCTTTTCAGAGATACCATTTATACAATCCCCACTTGGGAAATAAGAAATTGAACTGAAATTTAGTCCACAACCTGCATTTCCAGTGTCCAAGATTCAGTTATTGTTTCCAAAGGGCAGCAGATGAGAAATTAGGTATAGATACTCATGATTAATTTTAGTTTTTTAGTTTATAATAATAGACCTTTTTAAATTTTTTTTTAAATCATGCATTTTAAACTTGTTAATGTGTGATTATTTTGTCAAAATAGGGCGGAATCTGACTTAAAATTCACCTGTTCCGCACATGAAGTTAGAGTTGAGGATAATTTTGTCATTTTACAAGTAAAAGTAAAAGGAAATTTAATCACTTAACCCAACTTAACACCCATCTTTTAAATCCTACTAGACTTTATCCCTTCCTTTGAGGGGACTAATAAATACAACCATCATTTTTATTGATGTACGACAACTTTTGAATATATAATTAATTCAATACTCAGTAATTCACCTACACATTTTCTTCGTAAATTTTTCGTTTCTCTCTAAAAAATTCAATATAACTTTTCAAAATTCGACTGAAATACAAAAACTAGAATTATTGTACGTTTTTATTAAAAATTTGTATAAAAATGTTAAATAATTATTATTGTTCCAAATTTTAAATTTATTTTGTATACATTTGCAGTCAAATCTCATATAAATGTAAATTTTAATTATAGAGTAAGAGAGTTTAAATTTTGAGAAAGAATATATATGTGAATTATAAGAGTTATGTTCGTTGTATATTCAAAGTATATATTTGTATATTAATAAAATAAGCGTTGTATTTATTAACCTCTTATTTAAAGATGTAAAATATCCCTTCCTTTCAATTCTAAATTTATGAAATTATCCTCAACTCCACCATCACACGAGTCCTAAACTAGATTTTTTCAATGGGTACTTGTAATTTTGACAAAATTTGGTCAAGGTAACAATTTCAGAAAAAAAAAAAGTTATTAACAAAAAGATAAAATCGATGATGGCTATTTATAGGTAATATCGGGCGGTCAGTAGATTTATCAGAGTAAAAGAGGGAAAAAACTTTACCTTGATCATCCCCTGGTGGTGAAGGTGCTGATGAAATCTGATCAATAAACAAGAAGACCCAAGAAAAAATGAAGGGAAAAAAGTGTTGTTTACCGAAACCATATATTGTTTTCATCTATCTGCACTTTGCAGCTACGTAATTTCAAAGAAGAAATTTGGGAAGAAAACTAAACTATATGAGACAATTGAATTTTCTTGCGCCAGATTATAAGGCATATGATGAAAAATTTGTTTTTAGAGAGGGGAGAAACGGAGACGATAGACATATATATATTTATAGATAGGATTATGATTATTTTCATAATTAGAATCGAAAATGTAGAGGATATTCTTGCTGGTTAAAGAATGTTTGTTCTTGGCATAGTGATTAGCAATGCAATGGTGGATATGGCTGTCTGTACTTCTTTGTGATTGCCGTTGTTGCTTAGTTTTGCCATTCAGAAATTAATTGTACATATATATATATATATATATATATATCTCGGAACTAAGGTTGCTGCAGCTAGAAAGAAGAACTAGAAGGAAGGATACGTCCAAAGACTGCTTTGCTTGGTTGGCATCATTGGTCAAAATTTTTCCTTTTCCTTTTGTTTTTTCTTTTTCATTTGTCCCCCAATTGATCTTTGACGGTTTTTTATTTTATTTTTTCTTTAATATAAGAGGTATTAGTATTACGGTAGTATCTATATTGACTCATTAAAACATGACACAAGAATTAAAGAAATGATTAAATTCGTCTATATTTAAAAGGAAATGAACTAATTTATCATTTGAGTCTCATAATAGTTCTAATGAAAACTTAAAGATAATTGTTTAATTTTAATAAGTTAAGAGTATATATTGAAAAATATCATTTAATTTTCCTTTAGTTTACTAATATGAAAAATATTTAAATTAAAAAAGTATATTTAAACAACAAATAATATGAAATAAAGATAGTAATAATTTAATAGGACAGACTTTTTAGCCAGTTCTCCATTCAAGAGAAAGAACTGGCCATTCTGACGAAGTAGACATATTTTTCTATCCTGATTTTTTTTTTTATATTTGTAAGTTTTTTTAATTTAAATTAATTAAATTGTAGATAAACTTTAAAAAGTTGATGTATTAACCTCCTAATTTGTCTTAGATGTACTCTTTTTTTTTTCTTAATTTAATTTAAAAAATGTAGTGAAAAGTTTATAATAGAGAGAAGTGAAAGTAAATATTGGTTGTGAATAAGATATTTTCGTACTACACTCAATATTCTACTGCTTTACATTCTGTGAACCTCTTCATATGTGCTCAATATTTGTATCCTACTTTTTCTGCATAGGGTGATGCTATAATTGAGTAAAAAAGAAGGCTAAAAGTATCATTCTTCGTGAAAGTATTGGACAATTTTATTATTATTTTGATAAAATAAAATTGGATCAAATGTATATATATATATATATTTTTTAAAAATACTAGGAAGAATGATCAATATACCTCTCGCTATATCATCTTTAATTCTTCATGTTTATTCATAAATATATCGAACCAATTAAATGATTAGCGAAAACACTAACCTTGTCAGAATAGTACAACTAAAGACAAATGTAAATATAGAAATTAACACTGCCAGTTAAAATTCGAACTCATGATACCAACTTCAATGCACCACTTGGGAATAAACTTAGAAATGCTATAATTTTTAATTATTTTTTGGCCAAATGAATTGTTATGCATGAAATGTCATAATTTGGGTTATTAAATAATAGAAAAGAAATGGCAAAAGGAAAAATACTGGCCGTTTACATCAAATTACCGAACTGGGTAAAGGCTGAAGTCCCTCCAAAACCCATCCGAACTGCACATAAGCAGAGCAACGTTGCATCGCCTATGGTCACAAAATCTCTTATCCGAAAAATGACCAACTTTGAATGTCCCACTCCAAATCTCCCACTTGGATCGCTTTGCTCATTTTGGCTGCTGCAAGCAATGCCAATTTGCCTCCTCTTCTTCCCTATCCATCCATTTCCCCTTTCATCATTAGCTTCCCAAGGTGAGTTCTTCCCCGTAATTTTCTTGCTCTCTGTTTTCTCATTGTCTATACGGGCCTTAAGTTGCATGAATGGGTTTGCATATTTGAATTTCTAGTCTTCATTTTGTTCTTTCAATGATTCTGCACTTTTAGGGTTCTTACATCATAAAGTTACATATTAGTAAAGCTGATTGGTTCTTGAAAATTTCGACAAGAAATGATTGATTGGGATTTCATCAGTACAGTGAAGTTTGTACTTTTTCATCCTTATGCTTATTTGGGGGGTTACTGCGCTAGCTCGATTAGAAACATTACCTAGGAATATTTGATTTCATGAAGTGAATTCACCTCTCTGCTATTTGATTTGGAAATGATCACCTCCGGGTTATCTTGTGCCTTCCTCCTAGTTGATTGATTAAGGGTTGGGAATTTGATTGGGCCAAAACGAAAATCAGTTAAACTCTCAAAGATTGGACCTTTAATTCGGACCTTAGAAAGCTACATTGACTGAGTGAAGGCAGGGTTTAGGGACTTCATTGTCTAAAAAAAAAAAATCTGCTTTTTAGCGATATGATTGCCCAGCATAGTTATTAAACTATGTACACTGAGATCGTCTTTATCCTTCATCGGACCTACTTAAACCTTGATTCAAATAAATTCTTGGAGACAGTTTTGCAAAATAAGGGATGAAGCTTTTAAGTTGGGATAAAAAGGAATGGAGCTGTATGACTGCAGAAGTATTTCAGTTTAATTGCCCGGTAAAATAGGTTTTATAAACTTGTGTGAATCTGCCATTTCTGATTCTGAAGTTGCCTATTTGTTATCCTTTTTAAGAAAAGACTATAATAAGTCTAATAAGTTGTCAAGAGATGTTTGGAGTTAAAGATGGTTGTGTGCTGATCTCCATGTGCAGTGAATGCTTTTTTACAAACTTGTAGTAGATACAGATGGAATTTATGATATATTTGATGATAAATTCTGGTGTAACTTGGTGCTTTCCGTCGGATTTACTTTAACAACTAACAGATACATGTAACCTTATCTTACATTCTTGTTCCACACCTATATATCCTAGTTCCATTTCAGTTTTTTATTAGTCTAATATTCAGGAAGAATCCTTATTATGTATTTTTGTTATCATTAACATGTTCACACTCATACTATAAATTTGTAATGCTTCTTGTTCATTGGATTAAATTTTGATTTATTTGAACTATACTCAGGTTACAGTTTGCATCCAACAGTTTGAAGCATGGCTTCTGCTTCACATTCACTTTTCCTCTCAAAGGATGAGAGTGTTCGTTTTTATCTTAGATCACAATTACATAATTATGGACGGTATAACAAGGATGCGCTTGATCTTAAAAGTAATATGGCTATGATAGAAATGTGGTCCAACAGATGGGGTTCCAGATACCACAAGTTCTTAAGAGCTCACAGAGTTTGCACCGGAAGGGACTCCAAGAGCTCAAATATGTTTCTACACGGAATGAAAATTTCTTCAATTTATAACATATGTAGAACTCTGCGACAGGTAACTTCACTTCCATGTCTATGGTGTTGTTTATCATATATAACATGCAGCAAATTATCCAAAATGTAATTGAATTCCTGATACATTCATGGCTATTGCTTTTTCCTTTTTTGAGTCAACATAATGCGTCTTTTACTGCTTTTAAGTTCGATTTAAATCATTTGTATAGGGAAAAGAGAAAATTGGATTTCTGAAGGAAACAATAACGATTACTTGGAAGCAATGGAGCCAATTAACAAAAGTAGCAGTTCTTCTAATATTTGCATTATATGTCATTCCAAAGGCTGAAGCAGTTGATGCCCTTAAAACTTGTGCTTGCTTATTAAAAGAGTGCAGGTATTACCTCCACCTTTGTCAATGTCCCTCATTATTGCTGAGTTATTTCTCGTAGCTTTTACTCGTATTTCTATTTTATACTTGCCAGTTTTCTCTTCATACGTAAAGATTGTCCCATTCTAGATCTAAGTGCTTATAGATTAAGTTCCTTAAGCCCTTTTTCTTTTCTGAACAAAAACTTTAATTATACTAGGGTGGAGCTTGCGAAGTGCATTGGAAACCCATCATGTGCTGCTAACATTGCTTGTCTTCAGACCTGTAATAATAGGCCCGACGAGACTGAGTGCCAGGTCTCTCTTCATCATCTTTCTTAACATGCACCTGGGTGCTTCATCAATATGAATGATTCTCATAAGCTTCTCCTTGGTCTATTTCCCTTTGCAGATAAAGTGCGGAGATTTATTTGAGAATAGTGTGGTTGATGAATTCAATGAGTGTGCAGTCTCACGAAAGAAATGTGTACCTCGAAAGTCTGATGTGGGAGAATTTCCAGTCCCTGACCCTGCTGTTCTTGTTAAGAGCTTCAACATTAAGGATTTTAGTGGGAAGTGGTTTATAACTAGTGGCTTAAATCCTACTTTTGATACTTTTGATTGCCAATTACATGAGTTCCATACAGAATCAGACAAACTTGTCGGAAATTTGTCCTGGAGGATACGAACTCCAGATGGTGGATTTTTCACTCGGTCAACAGTGCAGAGGTTTGTGCAAGATCCAAGTTATCCAGGGATACTCTACAATCATGATAATGAGTATCTTCACTATCAAGATGACTGGTATATCTCCTTTTCTTCCTAACTTCATCGTATAACATATTTCGTCATGCTTGCATTGTTATGTATTCTTTCACTTTCTACCGAAGCTGATGGCTTCAGCATATGTGCTTGTGCCAGTTTGTCTACTGTAAATGTCTTGCATGACTTAATATTTCATTCGCTGCTGATTAAAGTGTAGGGTGAAATCTAGGAGTTGATTAGGGTATAGTTCTCCTCTCAAGCAATTATGAAAGTTCAAAATGTTTTTATTAACTTTCTCAAGGTTTAGATCTTCAATTAAACCTGGGGATGGAATATTCGTTCTTGTGGATTTGGGGCTAGTGCACTTGAAGCTGAAGTTGGATTGCTTTTTAAAATGATAAGTCTTCTATTTTTCTACTTTAGAATCTACGTCTCCTTTCACAAAATTTTACTTTTCACAAACTCCAAAAAAAAAAAAAAAAACCACAGATTTCTCAAAATAAAAGCTTTTCAATCCAAGTTGACATGTCTGAGATCCGCCCGCACCTCAAGTGTACGGCTTAAATCTCTTTCTACTTTTTAGAATTTTGGTCTGAATGAATAATGACACATGAGCAAGTATTGTACATTATAAGTGGATGATTCTGAATCTCCTTCTGATGGCCAATAAAGCTCGAAGCATAATAGAGTTCCTGCTCTTAGTTTCTTGATTTGGTTTATGTTATCTTTGTTTATAGTGTTCCTACCACAATATGTGCTGCAGTGTAGAGCTGACAAATTTTATCGTATTCTTTTTATTTTTCAGGTATATTTTGTCATCTAGGATTGAGAACAAACCAGAGGACTATGTATTTGTGTATTACAAAGGCAGGAACGATGCATGGGATGGATACGGTGGTGCTGTTGTATACACCAGAAGTGCAGTTTTGCCCGAAAGCATTGTTCCTGAACTAGAAAAAGCAGCACAAAGTGTAGGCCGAAGTTTCAACAAGTTCATCAAGACTGACAACACTTGCGGACCTGAACCTCCTTTAGTCGAGAGATTGGAGAAGAAAGTAGAGGAAGGAGAGAAGACAATCATTAAAGAAGTTGAAGAGATAGAAGGACAAGTCGAGAAGGTGAAGGACACGGAGGTAACGTTGTTTAAAAGATTGGCAGAAGGTTTCAAAGAACTTCAGCAGGATGAGCAGAACTTCTTGAGGGAACTGAGTAAAGAGGAAATGGATATTCTGAATCAGCTAGAAATGGAGGCAACTGAAATTGAAAAACTCTTTGGAAGGGCACTTCCACTTAGGAAATTAAGATAGTTTTTTTTTTTTTGGGCCTAAATTATTAAAATTACCATAATGGTTATATTATTGATTGAGCCATTATATTGAAACATGTTAAAATGTACAGGTCTTCTTGGCATGCTTCTTCTTTCAGTAGGAAATTTGTTGAATGCAATTATCCAAGGATCTCTCGTTTCCTTGAATTCTTTTCCGTTTTTCGGTTGAATTCTTTGGAATGGAGAAGAATAGTAAATATAATCGTAGCTTTCTACAGTGAGACTATTAGTTCCAAAGAGTCTTTAACTAATTTGAAATTGCTAGATTTGGTTTTGAAAGGGTTTTCCTTTACACGTGTTGAACAAATTTGCAGTTATGCATTGGGAAATTTTTTGATTTTTTTTAGGTTGTGGGGTTCTGTGTGATGGTCAATTTGATGGTTATACGAAAATAGAATATAACTTTTACCACAATACAAGATATATCATGTATTATAATATCATATATTCTGTTTTATTAATGATTGATTTATTCTATGGGTGCCAGGGTTGTATAAAAATTGGATGTAGTATACGTGCACAATGTGAAGTGGACCAGGTTTATAATATTAAGTGAGTAATCAATCATTGTATGTGGTGTTATGTTGAAAAAGTTTTACGGTAGATCTTAACCCTAGCATTATTTTTTAGTAACTAGTAATGTAGTTGTTATACCATGCAACCAAGTACACCATGCAATGTGTATCTAATGTTAAAACTACGTCGTTTAATTAAACCTAGCAATTGGGCGAAAAATCAAATCTCACTCTCACACCAGGCAATTGAATATGCGTGCAAATCCTCCAGAAACCCACGTTCCCCCTAAAAACCTTTCACTCACCAAAAATTCCACATTCAACTTCCGATTTCTCAAACAATTCTCAAGTTTCTAAACTTCCAATTCTTCTCTTTTTCTTCAATTCCTTTATTCCTTGTTTTAATTTTTTTTTGTTTATTCTTCAATTTCGCGATAAGAGTTATCGAGTATGAGTTCTTCAAGTAACGATTCTTCAAGCAGTTATTCAAACAATTCTTTAAACAGTAGAAGGTAATAATTCTTCAAAACGAACATGGATTCGTAGTTTTTAACCCCCCCAAAAAAAAAGTTCATCAAACTAGTTCCCATCTTATGTACAGAAGTAGGCATATCTATATATATATATATATATATATGGATTTTTTGTGCTATATATTTATGCTTTAGTGTTGGAAACTGTATATTTGTGCTTTGGTGTCTACTCTTCCTGATTTCCAAGTTTAAGACACATGGATTTTGTGTTTTTTTACTTTGCATTAAGTGTTTTTTAATATGTTTTCCTGTGTTTTATAACTATAAAAGTGTGCAATATTGTTTAGATTATGCCCTCTTAGTTTTAAAACTGAGAATGCATAATTTTAAAGTTAGAAATGCTTACTTTTAATACTTGGAATGTCTAGTTTTAAAACTAAGAACTGCCAGTTTTAAAACTAGGCACTCTCAGTTTTAATACAGAGTATTCTTAATTTTAAAACCATGCATTCCTAGTTATAAAACAAGGCACTCCTAATTTTAAAACTAGTCATTCTTAATTTTAAAACTGGATATTTCTAATTTTAGCGATTGAATTTGAAGGAAAAGATTTTTGTATTATAGATGCTATCTACTTGCATAAGATATTTGCTATATCTTGAAATTTTGTCTGATATATGACAATTACTAATATAGAGTATGTACTCATAGTTTTAATGTATCTATTGAAGCATGAGAGATCATTCGTCAACCACAAGAACATCATGATATACAAAACAGAAATGAGGAAGTTGACATGGCAAGACAGTACAAATATGTAAATGGTGGCACCTTTTGCATGTGACACGTAGAAATATATAAGAGGGAACGGAATTCAAGCTAAGATGCACTGTAGAACAAATCAAAGGAAGACACGAGTATAATATCAAGACTTAGAGAGAAATATATGTGCACAATTATCATGTCTGGAATGAATGATAAAAGAGTGAGTGTACAAAATGCAACATCAATCTCTTACAAGACCCCAATTCCCTAAAATATCTTGTAGTTGCATAATACAATATTTAAAATGAAAGTTAAATATATTTTTCAATCTTGTACTATAATTATGCTTAATCTTCTATCATGAAATACTACCAACTTTATCGTGAATTTGCACGACATGTTAAAGTATCATGAATGCACAATTAGTTAAAACATTGGCGCTCTCAATTATAAAAGTAGGTATTCTTACTTATAAAAGTAGATACTGTCCATTTAAAAACTAGACACTGTCTGTTATAAAACTAGACATTCCTAATTTTTAAACTAGGTATCTCCAGTTATAAACCTAGGCATTCTTAGTTTTAAAACTAGGCACTCCTAGTTTTAAAATCAGGCATTGTTAGTTATAAAAGTAGGTACTCTTAATTATAAAAGTAGATACATATATTTACATAAACATTTGACATACAAAAAGCATCAAAACTCCACAAAATAAAGATTAAAATATACTTAAAAAGAAACAAAATAATGAAATTACAAAATCTACATAAAATTTATGAATGGCTGCAAACAAGGGTCGGTCATGTGATGGCACAAAACTCCAAGTTTTTGGCGGCACTATGGATTGGCATCCTTTTAGGAAACTTGGTAGATATTGAAGAATCCGTGATCGTGAGTTGTAATATTGAAGTCCAGTTAAGGAGATTTGGAAGATAAGGAAAAGTCAAAATCCTAAATAAAATAGGACTTCGGGGGAATTAATACTAGAAGTCTTTTTGGAAAAAAAGTCCTTGGTCAAAACTCATTGAAAAAGGATTGGAAATTCAAGACTCAGTCTCAACATCTATAAATAGAGGAACACAATTGAACGTTAGCCGTTCTGTAATTCTTCGAAGAAATTCTACAAGAGAGAAGACGGCAGTTCATGGTGGTTGAGTTTGTGCAGTTACAAACTTCAAACACTGTGATTCTCCATTGATGCTTGTTGTTCATCCTTCATAATGCAATAGAGTTCTTGTTTTGAAGACTATAGCTTCTAGGGATAGAAGTTGTGCTGTGGTTCAACAGTGTTGAAGATTTGAAGGGACTCAAGATCAAGCAGCTTGTTCTAAGGAAGAGCCTTGAAGAGTTGAAGGGGTTCAACTGTGCAGTGTGCAAAGGGAGTTTGCACTTGATTCCACTAGGGAAACACTAGATGTATAAAAGAGCTGTGTTTTCTTGTACTATATTGACAGTTATTAGTGGATTGCTTTCTAGGCGTGGCCTTGCAGATATAGGCATGGCCGAACTGCATTACCAATTGGTGTATCTTGTGTGTTTATGTTGTTTATTGCTTGTTGTTTATTGCTTTTCACACTGCATATCACACTACTCCTCTCACAGCCAAATCAGTCATAGTGAACAAATTGCCTAAGTACTAACTTACAACTGGTATCAAAGCTTTGGCATCGTTTGTTGTGCTAGTTATGTAGCAGGTGAAGATCGTGGAAAAATAGTAATTGGGTCATCATGACAACCAAGGAAGGCGGATCTGTTACCATGCCTCCTATGCTTGAAGGCATAAATTATGCCTACTGGAATATGAAAATGTGGATTTTCATTCAGTCATTGGATTAAACTGCATGGTATGCAGTTGAGACTAAATGAAAAGCTCCTACGAAGACTGAGGAAGATGACATAACTAAGTTGACTCGGCTCGGGAATAGCTTATTACTAGTAGGAGCTTATTACTAGTAGTTGTTAAGCCCAAATTCGAACGGACTGATGCTGAGAGAAAATCTGCTAAAGCATTAAACACCATCTTTGCCGGTGTGGATGAGGAACAATTCAAGTTGATTTCAACTTGCACATCTGCAAAGAAGGCTTTGGAAACTTTGAGACATTGCAAATAAGACTTATTAATTGGGAGAAGAATTCTCTAAAGAGAAACTAGTACGAAAGGCACTAAGATCCTTACCTGCACAATTTCATCTTAAGGTTGCAGCAATTGAAGAAGTAAAGGATGCGACAAAACTTCAATTGAATAATTTTTTAGGATCTTGAGGATATATGAGATGAATCTTGATGTTAAATTTAAAGATAAAGGTATTGCACTGAAAGCTGAACACAACTCATCCAATGCCACACCTTATTTTGAAGAAGAGGTTATGATGCTCACTCGAGACTTTGGGAAGTTTCTTCGTAGAACAAAAAAAATATTCAAACCTCAAGGGAGGTACAAGAATGACAACAGGGATAGTAAAAGCTTGAATAAATTAACTTTGAAGGAAGCATAACGAAAAAGAAGTTTAACACTGGTCAAAATGGAGAAGGCATACAGGCAGAGAATGTGAGGTATGTGGTCACATCTAAGCAGAATGTGCCAACACATTGAAGAGGAACAAACTATGAATACTATTCTCAATGATAACGATAAGAAAAGTAATTCTAAAGATGATGAAGAGGATACTGATTCAAATGAGACACTGGTATTTAATATGATAATAGATTTGGAAGATACATCTATGCACAATTATCACAAAGATGATAGTGACGATGTTTCCATCTACAGTGATGAAGAAGTATCTATGAGAAACTACAAGATAAGTATAGCCTTCTCTACACCAAGTGAGTTGGACTTGTGAAGTTACCTCAAGATCTAAAGAACAACATAAAGAAGATCCAAGAATAAAAAGATGCATTTGAAGAAAGAAATTATGAGCTAATGGGTCAGGTCAAGGATGTATCGGAGAGAGCAAATGTAGCTGAAGGAAAAACAACAAGATTGAACACTGGAAAGGCTAAACTTGATGAAATAATCTCTGTGAGGAGACCAGTTGGAATAAAATCAAAAATTGGCTACACCAGTACAAATCTCAATCACACAATAGGTACACATGTCACACTACATGAAAGCAGTCACACAACGTTTGGCAAGTTGGAAGGAGTGTTTTTCAAAGATAACTTGAGTCAAGTTGAGAAGAGAAACTTGATTAAGAAACACAAATCTAGAAAGCCTCCACTTATGTGTAATCACTGCAAAATGATCGGGCATGTGTGGCTCAATACTACAGGGGAATTAGAGATCTGAAGCAAGGAAGAGAGCTACACACACATTGATGTGTACGTTTTAAAAACAAGGGAATGACTACTAAACTAAGCAACAGGCAAGTGGATCTATAACTGTAGTAAACAAGTTATACTTGAGTGTCGAATCTCTCAAGGAACGATAAAGGCTTAAGTACTAATCGTGTCTCTAATGTTTACTAAAAGAATAGTTGGTTTGAAAGAATTAAACTACAAACTGAAAAATAATTAACAACTAAAGAAAAAAAAGCACTAAAATTAAGGTTTGAAAACTTATAAAAGCAGAGTTGGGATGGTGGAATACCCCTAATCCTTGTTACTAATTCAATTGGAAAACTTTAAAGAAAATGATGTTGAATTAATTAAGTTAGATCATCACTACTAACTGGGCAATCCTTATCTCTAGGCAAAAGCCACCATACTCAGTAAACCTTATTGGAAAATCTCTTTTCTCCCTAACAAATTATGAGTGCCGTAAATTTGGGTAATTTAAAGGACCTAAAAGTACAAAATCGTATCTCTAGTCAATTGTCTCAACTAATCTCTAATTGGTTTCCCTAGAACGCTCTTTCTTTTTTTATGTGAATCGGATGAGTTAATCACCTATGGAATTGAAGCTTGGACCAATCACTAGAGCCCAAAGGAGGAAACTCATGATTCTTGAAGATAATGGCATGGCTGCTTACATGGAGGAAGCTTTGAAGAGCAAGCTTGAAGGGTTTGAAGGTCAAGGAAGGGCTTCCAAGTTGTTCTCAATGTGTTCAATTAGCAAGGATCATTCAAGGGAACAAATTGGAGGAGAAAATGGCTAAGTCTTGAAGAGGAGCACCCTACCATTGATGGTAGCCCTGCCCTTACCGTCACTGGTAAGCTTCTGCTGGACCAGCATTTGGAAGACCATGCCCTATAGTCGATCGTTGGTCTTACTCTACCGTCGCCAATAGGGTTCGGAAAGAAATATGCTTTCTAATTTTTCGGCGGGATTTTATTGTTTTAATTTATTTTTATCTTTTAATCAAGGGTTTAATAGGTATTTTGAAGCCATTAGTCACTATATAGATTAGGTTTAGGCTTTAGCCTATCCCAATTATAAGCTCATTTTGTTGAAAATTGTGAGAATGGATTCTCTTTGTCTCTAGGGTTCTTCATCCTTTCTTAGTTAGCTTGCTAAGGGTTAGTGTCCTTAGTTGAGAACACTTTGATTGCCTTAGGTTGAGGAATCTATGGAATTCAATTGATCATTATAATTCCTTTCTTTAATTGAGTCTTATAGTTCGTGTTCGAAGATTCAATTAATCCTAGGTCTTCTAGTTTGTATAATTGGAGTTTTGAGGTCTTAGTTTCCTCAAGGTTCTTCCTATCAAATTACGAAAGAGTTTTGCCTCTCAATGTTGGGTTTATGAGGTTTAGATCCTCATAGGTTTTCCATTGGAGTTTTGAAGCTACAAAATCCTCCGTAAAGGTTCTTCATCAAAGGAGGTGATCTTGGGAAGGTGTTGAGTCAAATCTACAATCAATTGAAGATTCACATCATTTTTAAATTCCAAGAAATCTTGTGATAAATCTAATCTCGCGACAATTAAACTGCAAACAATCACCAATCGGTGAACAACTTAATTAAAAACAAACATCAAAATCAATAAATCAAACCAAAATCATTGTAAACAAGAACTATGGTTCAATCCTCATCAAAACATAAAGAATTACTCACTATTCATTGTCATAAAATTGAAATCAAACATTAAATTCAATAACAAATTAAGGAAAAAAAAGCTTAGGAGTAAAATTGAAGCAGCGATCGAAGTCCCATATGTCTCCCGAGCTCGTCTCTCGAGTCATCCAATTGAAGCTCGAAATCTTGAAATTGGATCTTCAATCTTGATCTCCAAGAACTAAATTGCTGAAATGATAAAGTTTAACTGAATAATTGAATGCAAAAATTGAAGAATTGACTAACCTAAATCTACCCCTAATTATCTACTAACTACTCCTAATAGCTTTCTCCTACCCTAATGGTAGAATTAGCTATTTATAGGGGAGAAATTACATCAAACTTGAATCAAAATTGAACTAAAACTGCTCCCAATTGGAACCTACTGCGATAGTAGGTCGGGCTCTATCCTCCACAATAGGGTTCTACCCAGAAAATTATTCTCTACTTTGGGACCTACCGTTGACGGTAGGGCTGTAAACGGGGCGGGTCTTACCCGTACCCGCACGGGTCTGTATCCGTTTTTAGCGGGTAAGGTTTAAATTTTATACCCGTGGACCTGGACCCGTACCCGTATTTATACTGCTATGTAGGTCCGGGTAAGGTATGGTGATACCCAGACCCGTATACCCGTACACCCGTATCAATAAAATAATAATATATTTTATATATTATATTATATTAATATATAATTTATAATTTTTTTAACATATTATTTTACTCTTATCTTTAACCCTAACCTACTATCTCTGCTCTACCTACCTACCAACCAACTACACTCACATCACATCACACTCACACTATGACGATTTTGTGTATATTTGAACTTTTAATTATGTGAATTAGAGATGTTGAATGATTTTATTTGTTGAAAAAAATGTTAAGGAGATTATGTTAATCATGTTAAAATTTTTATTTTTTGAATTATACATTGTTTTACATATTTTTGTTTAACAGGAAAATAAAATAGAAAAATGTCATACGGGTACGGGTATACCCGTACCCTACCCTGGACCCTGGAGGGTCGGGTCTGGGTCCAGAATTTTATACCCTGGAGGGTATGGGTCCGGGTCTGGGTCCAAGTTTCACTATAAGGGTACGGGTCCGGGTCTGGGAGTACCCTGAGGGTCTGGACCCATTTACAGCCCTAGTTGACGGTTGGGTAACCTACTATTGCCGGTAGCTTTCTGTTTTGAAATCACTTTTGGTCTCAGGATCTACTGTCGGCGGTTAGGGCTCAGGATCTACTAACCTACTATTGACGTCGTCTGCTCTGTTATCGTCATTTTCGCTCTATTTTCGTTTCCTTTCATCGTTTTCTCTTTTTAAAAGCACCTAAGACAAGAATAAAGGGTATAAAATATGCATTTTTACATATTAAAAACACCATAAAATAATGAAATTAACATATATAAATATAGATAGTTAAGCACATATCAAATCAAATACCCCCACACTTATCCGTTGATTGCCTTCAAGCAACATAACTAAATAGACAAAATGGAAGAGTTCAAGACTTTTAATAAGGTAAAAATGCAATGAAAATGGAAGTAGCCAACTTAAAACAATTAAGATAGTAGAATGGCCATAAACAACTGTTGCAGAGATAATCACAAAAACAAAACAAAATCAAAACAAACACAACAAATAAGCTAAGGAAAACTAAGGATAAGGCCACTTCAACAAAATACTTTACTGCTCAACTCCCAAGGTAAATCAAAATAAACGAAAGACAAGAATCGCCAAGTCCATCACAAATCACTAAAAATCGTTTCAGATCAAAGGTATGTGTGTGTGTGGATTGCTCATGCCATTTTCACAGAAGAAAAGGAATGTTAAGTAATTAACATAATGAAAAACTTTAAAGCACAATGCACAACAAACTTATATTTTTCTATCGCTTATCAGCTCTAAGGCATATTCTAGGTTGTTCCTGGATTAGGTAGGACTTTTCGACTTGTAATAGTAGGCTTGGGACATTAGGGTGACGGAAGAAGGTAAGAGGAGAACAAACACAACTAAGGTAGAGCTAACACAACCAAAAGAATATATAACAAAATTAAAGAACAACTTTCTAGCCCTCTTTTTCACTCTTCTCACTCATCCGTGGACATCCTTCTTCGTTCTTTTGTTACACACCCCAACTAACATCATTCTTCTCAAGAATTTTATGAAGACCAAGTATAAGAGAGATAGATGCTTGATATTCTTTCTCGAGAATTTTTACTATAATAAAATAAAAACTCATATTTTTTTCGTTTTCAGCAAATTTTTTCATTTTTCTCTTTTTCACATTTTTTCTTCTTTCAAGCATCAAATTATTTTTCCACTTTTTCTCTCTTTTCAACAGCCATATGCACCGAATAACTTAAAATACCCAAAATACCTTTTTTTCAAAATAATATTTCTTTCTTCACTCCTTTATCCCCACACTTATTTGTTTTCCTCACTCAAAACTGCTAAAAAGAAATATATTAACCATTAGCTCCATGAATTGAGGGTTATTTGTATTATGAGGTTAAAAGAACAAAGAAAAGAAGGGATTAAACCCTTGGTATGAAGGCACAAAAAGGGAACTTGGGGTTGATTTCATATAGGATATGGCAAGAAAGGCACAAAGGTACAAAGAAGCCTAAGACCATCATTTTTGGACCATGCTAGACTAGAGCTCTTTGCTTCTAAGGATAGAAAAACATAAACAAGCAGGAAAAGACTCAAAAAAATGATTATCATTATGCTCATTTCCTAAGATTCCTAGGCTTCTATTACTAATCGATATTTATAAGTGCATGAAAACTATTGATTGTGTAAAAATCTTTATGTCTGACTGGACAAATTGGAGAAGCTAAACTAGGGTATAAACGACTGGGGCATGTGAACTATAAGCACCTACAAAGACTTAGAAGCAAACGGATTGTTAGAGGAATTCCTCAACTTAAAACGAGTGTAAGTTATTGTGTGTAGATTGCTAGATCGATAAACTAGTTATAGCCAAGCACATTCAAGTTGGAGACATCACCACAACACATATCTTGGATCTAATTCACAATGATTTGTTTGGACTCACACAGGTAGAAAGTGTTGGTGGAAAAAGGCATGCCTTGATGTGTGTCGATGACTTCCCAAGATACATATGGATAAACTTTCTCAAAAATAAGTTAGATTCATTTCATGCATTCAGAAAGATATATCTAAATATTTAGACAGAGAATAACACAACTCTGAAAAGGCTAAGAAGTAACAGTCATGCATACCGTGTGTTTAACTGACGCACAAGAGCAGTCATGGAATCAGTAAATGTGACTGTTAAGAATGTTGACACCAAGAGACTAAATGTTAATGATCAGGTTGTTGATGATAAATACAACATACCTGAGTGACAACGACTCAAGAAGATCAATGCAATTGAAGATTCTTCAAACCTGCCAGTTGATAGGAGTGTGACTCATACTCAAGATAATGAAAACATAAGAAGGAAGGATATAAGACTTCTGAAGAATCATCTCACAAATGATATCAGAGGTGACATCACAGAAGGTAGAAGAACTAGAAGCAAGAAAAGTGTAGACTATAATCAGGTGGCAGTGATGATCACTATGACATGCTACACCTCTACACTTGAACCAAGAATGTCAAGGAGGCTCTCACTGATGAATACTTTATTGAAGTAATGCAAGAAGATTTGTAACAGTTTGAGAGAAACGATGTACGGAAACTTGTCATAGGACCATAAGGTGTGAATATGATCAATACCAAGTGGAGATTTTGAAATAAAACTGATGAGGAAGGAAACTTCACACGCAATAAGGCAAGGTTGGTTGCACAAGGGTATACTCAAGTAGAGGGACTAGACTTTGATGACACATTCTGACTTGAATCTGTAATACTGTTGGTCTCTATTACGGTGCCAAGAACTTCACACTTCAGCAGAAGGATATTAAAGTGCCTTCCTGAACAGAATATTACAAGAAGAAGCATTTGTTGAACAACCAAAAGGATTTGTAGATATCCAGGTCATGATTACAAGTTGAAAAAGGTTTTTTAGGGATTAAAGCAGGCTCCAAGAGCATGGTATGAAAGGCCCACAAATTATTTGCTCAACAAAGGATACATTAGAGGGCGTGTGGATAAAACTATGTTTATTAAAAAAGTGCGCAACATGTGCTTATTGCACAAATATATATATTGATGATGTAGTATTCAGATCCAAATGAAAGGAGCTCACTGAGGAGTTCATCACATCCATGAGAGCTGAATTTGAGATGAGTATAGTGGGTAAACTAACATTTTTTCTTGGATTGCAAGTCAGACAGATGAAGGAAGGCACATTCCTCTCTCAAGCAAAATATGCAAAAATTTAATGAAGAAGTTTGGTTTGGAGAATGGAAAGATAGCAAGAACACCCATGAGAACACCGCTCAAGATTAACAAGGATGAGATGGAAACCAATGTGGATTAGCATGAGTACAGAAGCATGATCGGTGGATTCCTTTATTTAACAACCAATAGACCTGATATATAATATAGTGTTGGAGTGTGTGCAAGATATCAAGCATATCCTAAGGAGTCACACAAGAAAGCAATAAAACGCATCCTGAGAATGTACATCGCACTGCTCAGTATGGGTTATTCTACAGTGAAGATACTACCACTCATCTTGCTGGCTATAATGATGCGTATTGTGCTAGAAACTGTGATGATAGAAAAAGCACATCTGGAAAGTGCTTCTATGTTGGAAACAATCTGGTCTCTTAGTATAGCAAGAAACAAAACTATATTTTACTATCCAATGCAGAAGCTGACTACATCACTGCTAGGAGTTGTTGCACATAACTCCTTTGGATGAAACAAATACTAAGTGACTATGAGATTACACAAAAGGAGCTGATTATGTACTGTAATAGCATTAGTGCAATCAGTATCACCAAAAATCCTGTACAACACAATAAGACCAAGCACATTGATAAGACATCACTTTATTCGAGAATTGGTCGAGCAACAGATTGTGGGCTTGGAGTATGTGATAACACAAAAACAATTGGCTTATATACTAACTAAGTCCCTGGATGCCATGAGATTCGAAGAACTCGGACATGCATTGAGGATCTGTGTGATCAACAAGTATATGAGATGCCTGTCAACAATACTCTTATTTCACACCCTCATAAATGTTAGACAGGTACGTGTAGTGTGAGAATTAAATGAACACTCTCGTCTCACACTCAGAACACCCCTTGTCACACCACCTACATCAGCTAGTAATATACAGTTCCGTTCACACATAACAGACCTTGGAAGCAAAGTCTATTATTAATTCTGACAGGAAAAATGAGGGATTTTCTCTTTCATCAAATCAACTCGACAGACATTCCCAAGTCTTTCAAACTAGACCTGTTTTGCCTCCATCCTCAATGATTCTCTCTCTAAATTCCTTAGGGTTTTTCTTCTCTCCAAGGTTTTCTTCTCCAAGACATATTCACCATCTTTGCATATTCTGACAACAGCAATGGCAGGTGAAAAACCGATCAGGCCTAGGAGGTCTCTAGCTCTTGGACACGGCAATCATACTCTCCCTCCCTTGGCGAGGACTAGATACTCCTCCCCTTGGTCATCAAGCATAATGACATGATATGCTACACTAGCCACTCCGGTAATCAGGCCCATAACCTCTGTCATTTGGACATTGTTTAGGTTCTCCAGAAGAATTTTTACTTATGTGTAGGCTGAGACTATCAGACACTCAAATCTTATTCATGCAGAATCCTTTGCTATTGCCTGTTCTGACTATTTTCGATTTTTGTTTGATGATACATGCACATATGCCTAGATATTTTTTGGAAAATACTCTGTCTCTGTCTGTTGTTGAAAATTTTGGTACTCAGGTGTTGTCCACTGATGCATACCCTATGCATAATTTTATTGATAAATTATCTCCTGTTGCTGTACTTCCACTTTTACTTATTGAGAGTTCAATAAATTTGTCTATGGAAGATGTTGATGAAGGAATTAAGGAATACTCTTAGGGGAGGATAATACTGAAGGAAAAGGAAGCTCTAGGTCAGACCTAGTGGTTGTCGGAGTGACTCGTGGCACTGGACTAAGTCAGGTGAGAGAAAGGACTAGAGTATCTCTAAAGAGAGCTTAATCTCCCTGCTCCTATTAAAGCAAAAAATGCACTCAGCAAACACTTCTACACAAAGACTGCTAAATTGAGAATGGTGAAATTGATTGAAAAACCAATTATGGCTAAGAAAAGGATTAGTGAAGAGATTGTAGAATAGTGTAATTTGACGGGTTTGCTACTTGGAATGGACTGTGTGGAATTGGCTCTATTTGCTGAACAATACAATGAGAACTTAGTCAAGGAGTTCTATGCCAACTTTTCTGAAGATTTTGGCAATCCTGAGAGCCCAATTTATGGTTGAGTCTATGTGAGGGGGCATGTTATTAACTTCTCCCCTGCTAATATTACACACTACCTAAGTTGCCCACACTTTAATGACATAGAAGGAACTAGTCTGGAGGAGGAAGCTGACTTTGATGAAGTGACAATGGTCCTAACTTGATATACATAGGCTGTCTGACAATAAACTAACAGGCTTAATTCAAACTTGATGAAAATGCCATACAGAGCCTATTTAGAGTATTTTGTGAAAACTCGCCAACTACAAATGTCAGTGCTGTTCTAAAGGAAAGGGCTCATCTGCTTTATATCTTTACCACCAGGAAGAGGATCGACAGATGTATTGTTATCTTAAAAAATATCCTCAAGCAGATAAACCAAAAGAAGGCCAAAAAAATTGCTCTTCCTTGTCCTTATTTGATTTATGAATATCTACTGGGTTGCAGGGACCTTTCTTTGCCTTCTGAATCCTGGGTAAGGGTACTGAACCCTCTGGTGATGCCAAAGAGCTAGCATGGTGCCACCTTCTTCAACTCCATCCATACCAGGACATACTGGTTTAGAAAGGTGTACAAGGCACCAGGTGTCTAAAAGAAGCAGCTCAGTACAAGAATGGCCTCCCCTTTACCTCCAGCTCCCAGTATCGAATCCTCAAAAGTGACACCAGTCTAGATCTCCTAAATCAACAACTTTTCATTGTTATGGCCTCTGTTCTTCAAATGTAGAAAGAATTGCAGAATCTCAAGGATAAGCTCCCTCGAGTATTATTTTAGATCAAAAGAGGGAGTATGAGGCTGCAAAATTTATTTATGAAAATTATCTTGCTTGACCCTGTGTGGTCTTCGGTTGGTCGAGTGTGGCCTTGAATTGAATATTTTTGGATTGCTTAATGTGGTAGGCCTTTAGCTATCTGTTTTGGCCTGTGTTCCACCAAAACTAGGACTTGAACAATTCACTTAGTTTCTTTCTAATTCATGCTTATGATTTAATATGCATGCTATGGGTCCCTTATGAAGCATAAAGGTCTGTGTAGCTCACTGATATTTGATCTAAAAAGGGCCAAAGGGGGAGTATGGCCAAAAGGTTGGTCATGTGATGGCACAAAGCTCCAGGTTTTTGGCGGCACTATGAATTGGCAGCATTTTAGAAAACTTGGTAGATCTGGAAGAATCTGTGATCGTGAGGTGTAATATTGAAGTCCAGTTAAGGAGATTTGAAAGAATAAGGAAAGGTCAAAATTGTAATACCCCGTACCCCTCTGCTAGGTCAACCACTGCTGGGTAAGGTATCTGTGTGCCTCTTGGCACTAGACTTACAAAGAAAACATAAAGCTAAGTTACATCTGGGAGGAACCAGAATGCTTCTCTCTAAACTAAACAGTGGGAAAAGAAAGAAAGATATGAATATAATTTTATAACCAAAGCTTCTCGAACTTATACATAGGTTTAAGTCCGTGAGGCCACAATTTTCATAAATAAATATCTTATGACTACAGGTGGAAACCTCCCATAATACCGCATCCAACAGGCCCACAACGGCTCAACTAGCCAGATCGTGTTATCGAGTCATCTAAAAAAGGGGAGAAAACATTTTAAAGGCATGTGCGATGGATGCCCAGTGAGTTCACGTGCACGTGTGTTTTCCGTGAGTTTTCCATACGAGTAAAATACTTTTTATAAAGTGGTTTGACATGCCAGAAAAGGAAAAAACTTGATAAAAAAAAATTCTTGTATGCAAGTTATAACAAGTTATAAACTTTCTGAAAGGGTTCGGGCGCAGTTGGAAAGTCTGAACGAATCAAGACACATCGGTGCTGCCGCGACACTCGAACTTTAGAACCATGCATGCACTATGATAAGTTAAACGGACAAAGTTCGGATCTTTAAAAGGGCTCATCAGAACAAATTCTGGCATCCCATAGTCAATACCAGCCTGAACTCCAAATCACATTGTACGAACGTTCGATTTTTCAACCTCACATGACATATACACAAATATGTAATGAGCCTTGGGGTACTTACCAGTAGAGCTGTAAACGAGGCGGGTCTTACCCGTACCCGCACGGGTCTGTACCCGTTTTTAGCGGGTAAAGTTTAAATTTTATACCCGCGGACCCGTACTCGTACCCGTATTTATACTGCTATATGGGTCCGGGTAAGGTATGGTGATACCCAGACCCGTATACCTGTATTAATAAAATAATAATATATTTTATATATTATATTATATTAATATATAATTTATAATTTTTTTAACATATTATTTTACTCTTATTTTAACCCTAACCTACTACCTCTACTCTACCTACCTACCAACCAACTACACTCACATCACATCACACTCACACTATGATGATTTTGTGTATATTTGAACTCTTAATTATGTGAATTAGAGATGTTAAATGATTTTATTTGTTGAAAGAAATGTTAAGGAGATTATGTTAATCATGTTAAAATTTTTATTTTTTGAATTATACATTGTTTTACATATTTTTGTTTAACAGGGAAATAAAATAGAAAAATGTCATACGGGTACGGGTATACCCGTACCCTACCCTGGACCCTGGAGGGTCGGGTCTGGGTCCAGAATTTTATACCCTGGAGGGTATGGGTCCGGGTCTGGGTCCAAGTTTCACTATAAGGGTACGGGTCCGAGTCTGGAGGTACCCTGAGGGTCTGGACCCGTTTACAGCCCTACTTACCAGGCCGCCCTGTGCTACCCTAACCAGTAAGCCCCTCCTGACCCAACCTGTTAGGAAATAGCCCCTACCGCAGAGCATGATATAGAGTCAAACGCAATACTGCCTTGGGCCTAACTCTCCAATCGTACTACGCTCTCTGTCAACTGGATCCAGATCAAGAGTAAACCTACCAAGCATGTCGTTCGAAAGATGCCCTCATACGGGGGACTAGCCACGCATAGTGCAAGTCCTCTCGACATGTTGATAAAAATATATACTAAGCTCATTTTTGCCGGATTAGGGTTTTAATTTGTTTTTATAAAATCATAGATCGTCTCTCGGCCACAAAAAACTCTCCAGGTATAGAAAAATTCCTATCCGCCAGACAAAACTTGTAGCCATGACAAATGTATCATTAATGCAATTTTATAAAACTCATAAAAACATTTATTTCTTCCTCAAAACATTTATCTTTCAAAATCATGTTCACCATGAAATCACGCATATGTGACTTTAATACATACTACCGGGTATAAAATAAGTTACACCAATATGCTTACCAAAAATCATGATAAATATTTCTCGAAAGGAAATTATTAGATACCTCCCAAAATTTAAAGTAATATAAGAATAAATCATAGAGAAATATTCTTTAAAAAGAAATATTTTAACATTTTTGAAATCATAATATAAGAATATTTAAAATAAAATTATTATGAAAATATTTTAATAATTCAAAAGCCTTTATAAGAATATTTTGAAAAATGTAAAGTATTATTTTCAAAAAGAAATAATAAATATTTTGAAGATAATTTTAAATCTCAAAACCTTATAAGAATATTTAAAATATTATTTCCAAAGAAAATAATAAATATTTTAAAAATAATTTTTTAAAATAAATAATATATCTCAAAATCTTTTTAACAAAACTTAAATTATTTAAAAATATTATTTCCAAAAAGGAATAATAAATATTTTAAAAATAACCTCTCAAATAATTTTAAGACTCAAACCTTTTTCGAAGATATAAAATATATAAAAAAATATGATTTCCAAAAATAAATAATAAATATTTTAAAAGTAATTTCTCAATTAATCTTAAAACTCAAAACCTTTAAAAGAATTTAATATATTTAAAAATATTATTTCTAAAAAAATAATAAATATTTTGAAAATAATTTCTCAAAATCATTTTGAAACACAAAATCTAAAATAAAAGGATTGTAAAAATGTTTCTAGTAAAGCATAATGAAAATATGGCACTAACTTAAAATATATTTTAGTGCCACAAAAGAATATTTAAAACATAAATATTTTAATAACTTACCACATTTTTAGCATAACCCGTAATATATCACCGGTAAATATTCTGTAACTTTTGTCAAGAACCAACAGGGAAGAAATATTCTCTTAGGAAATTAATTAAATTTTCTATAAAAGAAAAAGAGTTGATGAACTCACTTGGAGTCGCGAAGTAAGTCAAACCTAGAAATAACAATTCCTAATATAATTAAATAACACCATAAAAATATAAACTTGATCCTAAGATGATCCTAGGGTTCACCTAAATTTATTCTCAACCCGAAGAAATTCTAAAAATAATTCCAAGAAATAAATTCATAATAATTCTTCAAGAATTATGGCTCTCAAAATAAATCCATAATTATTAAACGTTAATATTATTTATCTTAGAAAATATAACCTAATAATAAAATAAAATAAAACTATAAAAAAAAAGAATGACTTACTTTATGAGGGGGTGGGGGGTGGGGGGTGGGGGGGGACGAGAGATAGATAGAGAGAGAGAGAGAGAGAGAGAGAGAGAGAGAGAGAGAGATAATGGGAAAGAGGTGAATAAAAAAAAAAGGCTTCATATCATCTCTATTTATATATAAATATATATATATAGAGAGAGCCAAGTATGCATGGCTTTGGCTTCTGCCATGTGTCAATAAATCACCTCTCCACTTGGAATCACTAATCTACATAATCGCACTAAAGTTCTCCAAATTTCTAGACTTTTACGCTAGCCCCAATCCTTAAAAATGACTTAAAACTCATATTAAACTTAAAATCTCAATCTCCAACTTAAAGAGTTAAACACTAATAATTGTAAAATATGCCTCAAAAAGTTTTCGACGAAAAATTCTTCCTTAAATTTTCTAAAAATTACCAAATGACCCCAAAATTTTCTATTCCTTATAAAATAACTCCAAAACTTTTGTTTGAACTCACCGTGGCCTATGTTAACTTTGAGGTGCATAGACGGGATATTTGAAAAATCCCAAGTAAAAGAGGACTTTGAGGGAATCAAATTAGAAGTCTTTTTTTGAAACAAAGTCCTTGGTAAAAATTCATATTAAAAAAGGATAGGAAATTCAAAACCTACCAATCAGCTTTAACATCTATAAATAGAAGAACACAATTGAATGTTGGAGTTAGCCATTCTGCAATTCTTCAAAGACATTCTGCAAGAGAGAAGATGGCGTTTCATGGAGGTTGAGTTTGTGCAGTGACAAATATCAAACACTGTGATTCTCTAGTAATGCTTGCTGTTCATCCTTCATAATTTAATGGAGTTCTTGTTTTGAAAACTATAGCTTCTAGGGATAGAAGTTGTGATGTGGTTCAACGGTGTTGAAGAGATTTAAGATCAAGCAGTTTATTCCAAGAGGGAGCCTTGAAGAATTGAAGGGATCCAACTGTGCAGTGTGCAAAAGGGGTTTGCACTGATTCCATTAGGAAAACACTAGATGTTTAAAGAGCTAGGTATTTTCTTGTATTTTGTGGACAATCATTAGTAGATTGCTTTCTGGGCGTGAGTTCATAAACGTAGGCTTGGCCGAACTGGGTTACCAATTGTTTTGTCTTGTGTATTTGTGTTGTTTATTGCTTTTCACACTGTGTATCATACTACTCCTCACAGAGCAAAATTAGTTACACTGCAAGAATTACCTAAGTACTAACTTACATAAAGAAACTAAAAAAAGACATTGAAAGTTCAATTGCTTATAAACTTGGCACTGTCAGTTATAAAGTAGGTACTCTTAGTAATAAAGTAAGCACTCTTATTTATAAAAGTAGACACTACTAGCTACAGAGTTTCAAAAACACAATAAATTATAATAAAAAGAAAAACCCAAGCCATATTAGAAGTAATATAATTTTGAAAACACAAAAGAAAATTACATTAAAACCAACAAAACGTATCTAAAAAAAACAACAAACTAGAAAATCTGACGGTTCCAATGGTAATAAATATAGGCACTTCTAGTTATAAAAGTCGGCAGTACTAACTACATATGTCAAATACATAAGAAACTATAATGAAATAATCCTCAGCTTTATTAGAAGTAATATAATGTTGAAAACATAAAAACTTAACAATAAACCTAACTAAAAGTATCTAAATATATAAACAAAAAAAGTTGAAATTTCACTGGCATAATCATAGGCACTACTAGTTTTAAAACTAGGCACTTCTAGTTGAAGAACTAGGTAAACCTAGCTATAAAATTAGGTACACATACATTCAGTAACACAGAAATTGCTAAACAACAAACAAACGGAAAAATCAACAATGTCGTATGTTCAACTTCTTCCACGGATTTCGAAAGCATCGAATCACTATCTAAGCACACAAAAGGATTGAAAACATTACAATTCAAATCCTCTACATCAACACGCGACAGAACACTCATTTCTTCACAATTCTCCATTGAAAAACAAAAATTGCAGATGATGAACATTGATGATAATTAACATACTATGGTCGAATAAAGAAAATTACAAAAACACTAGTGAACAACGAAAAGGAAATCACAAATGTGGCAACGCAGTAGAGATCGTGTGAATTTTTTTTTCTATAGAGAAGAGGCGCGTGAGTTTGTGAAATCTAGGAGGATTTTACTTATAATTAGATAATAAAACCTACACAAAATGACGTAGTTTCATTAATTGGGCACATCATGCTAGATGTAATTGAGTGCATAGTATGAATTGCCCTAGTGGTGTCTACGTGCATTCGCACAAAATAATTTTTTGATAAAATTAAATTTATTATATATATTTTTTTAGTTTATTTTAATTATATCTTTCCAACATAGTAATATTTGTATTTTCAATAATTTTCATTACTAGATTTATATTTGGAATATTTTTTTAAACTCATTTATCTCTTTGATATTTTGAGTTCTCTTTTTACTAATTCATTTGTCTATTTAGTACTTAGAGTTGTTCATTAGTTATACACCATGTCAAGTATGATTTGTTTATAGGATTGTTTTAGCGATTAATTTTTAATTTAAATGACTTTTAATGATAATTATGAGGAAATATACCTGAAAAGTATTAATGATTAATATGTTATTAGAATATTATTAAAAGCTTTTTTACGTATCAAATTCTTGAGTTGTCTTATATGTTTCTCTTCAAAATTAGTGTTTGAAACTCTCTTAATACTAACTCATTTGTTTATTTAATATTTAAAATTGTCTCATGAGTTCTATAGAGTTTATGAATATTCACACATAACAAAGTTTGTAAAATAAAATTATTTTCTGCATTTTAAAAGAGTTTAACAAATTCCTTTTCTCTTTCTAATAGATGTCTTTTATAAACTCTTAAAAAATAAATGTACTTTATAAATAATTCTCACAATTTATTATTTTCTTTATAGAATTTTTGTTATCTTTTATACAATTATTAACTCCTGAATAAATAATTTTTTTACTTTTATAATTAAATAACTTTGTAAATAATTGTTCTAGGTTCATTTTTCCATATAATTCTTATCATTCTCTAACATTAGTTAACTTTAAATTTTTTTTTGTTGATAAATTTTGTTAACCTGAAATAATAGTTATTATTATATTTATTTATTTATTTATTTTCCTTGAATATTAACTTGTTTTAATATTTTTTACTTTATGTGTTGCAAAAAAATATTTTAATTCTCCGAAATTCACTATTTCTTTTACTTACAAACTTTAGAGAATTTTTATTATCCTTCTATCTAGCGTTATTTACTTCATATAATTTTTATTATTTTTGTTATGTAATTTTTAAATAACTATCAAATTTACAAAATATCTTATTTTTTTAATGGTAATTAATTAAAAAATTATCTTTAACTCCTCCATGTTATTAAACTCTTATTATTGTATTCTATCAATTTATCGTTTAATACCCTCCATTTAACTATATTTCTACTATTATTGTTTAGTTATCAAAAACCTTATTTCATTATAGTCAAAAATAATAATTCATCTAACTAAAGAGTATTTTAGTTAGTTAAAAAAAGTAAGTAACCAATAAAGTATAAATTATCTATGGCCCCCTCCCACACTTTAGTAGAGATTTTCACATTCGAGAGTTTTCAACTAATTCAGGAGGGATTGGAATTACAAGGCTCACAACTATAGTACAAGACTAAAATTTCAAAAGTCTTCGACTAATTAAGAGGTAGTCAGGCACAAGGATAAAAATTCAATAACTGACATGTAAAGATAGGACACTTTTATAGTCCAGACACCTAATTTGTCTAGCAATATCAGACACTATACTTGACCGTTAGATAAGTCATCTCAAATCTTGTACGTCGAATGTAAACCACTATAATAAAAGTAATGAACTTGTAACTGGTACTTTAGATAAATTTATACAATGAATAAAATAAATTAGGAAGCCTTTATAGTGAAGTCATAGATGTTTTGCCACGGTGGTGGCAAACATTTATAGACGTTAGATTTCATAATGTAAAATCATAGCCATAGATTGTTGAAGAGTATAAATTAGTGTATAATTTTGCGAAACCTTATACTGGTTAAACTGGTTTTTGTGGCTTTTTTTAATTATTTTTTTGCTAGGAGTTTACGTGGCTCTTGGAATGCATAAGTTTGTGTCCATTTTCCTTTTGACAGAAAAGATGTCAGAGAAAGTAGGCATCAACCCAAAAAAAGAAGATAGACAACCAGACCCAGTGTTTTTCTCTCTTTATTTTTCTATGTAAAGGCCTGAACCCATATATATATATATACATATATATATATATATATATGCAGAATAAAGCTTCAATTGAAAATGTGGTTTTACTTGGCAGCTGGTTTTTGTTTTGGTTGAAAAGTTTATTTTGAAATGAGGTCTTATTGTGAAGAAGAGAGATTATTTCTGGAGAAAAGATGTCAGTCTTACTTCATCTTATTTAGGCCTCCCTACCTAACCCTTTTATTCAAACATTTCGCCAATCCCATTTAGTACATTTTTTAGCATTTAATGTTACTTAATTACTAGACTACGTTTATCTTTGTTTTTTTTCGAAATCAAATTCACGTCTCTCATCATATTTTTCCTCCCTTTAAAAATAAAACATTCACTTCAAGATACTACAAAAAATTTGACTCTCATGAGCCACAAGTGATGATGTGTTATGTGTAGAATATATAACTATTAACTAAAATATCGTAATTAGTAGGTAAAAAAGGACTTTGGAACTAGATTTTAGTGATCGATTTCTTTGGAGGAAGGGCGAAAATGATGAAAATATATTAGTATCTGCACAATTGGAGTATGCGACCATGTTGATGTACATGTAGATGGGCGTAGTATTGAAGGTGAAGATTATAGGTCAATGGAAAAAGAAATGAAAGCAAATACTTCTTATTCAGAATCAGTCATGAGCCCTTATTCTATAAAAAAATGTTCAACCTTTTGGAAAGCAGTGGGGATGTAAGTTTTTCTAACAGAAGAGCCGAGAATATGGCATGTTAATAATAAAATGTGTATGGAGGTTAATTTTTCTGTGTACAAATTAATCAAAAAATTATTTTCACAGACTTTTTTATTTAGCTATGATCGACTAATAAATTCGAGATATCTTACTTGGACAGTTTTGTCACAGTTTTTTTTTTATGTTTGCCTTTTTCTGACAAAAGTTCGTATTTTGTTTTTTATTTTTGCACAATAATTATACAAGGGTAACTGTTCAACTAATACTATGAAAGAGCTAATCGGCTCATTGAATGAATTTTAGTTGAATGTCATTGACGAAATTGGATCCGCTACATTAAAAAAGATAAATGCTTTTACTATGTCATATGAACTACTCTCATGCTTGGTTGATAGATATGACTGTCAAAACAACTGGTTAAACATTCATAATACAATAGTTCCTATTCATGAAACCGACATGGGATGCATTTTGGGTTGGAAAAGGGACGGAATTGATGTTGGGAAATATTTTACGAAGTCTTTAACTATTGATGAGGATTTAGAATCTCAGTTGAATATTTTTGTTGCTAACAAGATGATTATACTTTTTCATTTGAAGAACAACGTAAAAAGATCAGAAAATCTAATTATGAATTTATAATGAAGCTTCTACTTTTTATTATTGTAAAGTTTTTAAGTCCAACCAGTAGAGATCTTGTGAAGAGTAGTTTGGTGATGGTCCTTAGCAAATGGGACAGTGGAAAGACATTAACTGGTAAATTTCTGATTGATAATTTGGTATGGGGGATAAAGAGGAGAAAAAAATGGTACTGGAAATGTAAGCGGATGCATTGTTATTTGTTAGGCAAGGAAACCAGTGGGGGATGGAGTGAGGTGGACCAAGACTTTTGTTGTGAAGAGGAGGGAATTATGGATGGGGATTCGATTGCCAGCTAAGAAGGTGATGAGGGAATCATGAGATTATAAGGGGAGTGAGATGGGTTTGTCAGCTGAGAGAGAATTGAAGGGATTATGGGCTGATTTGGTGAGAGGTGGATGGTGGGAGTTGATTATGGGGTTGAGGGAATCATGGGAGTGATACGATTAGTAACTGTGATGAGGGGGAGGTGTTTTGGGGGAGAGGAAGAATTTGTAGGATTTGGATGGTTTGGGGATTGATTGTCGGCTGAAGGAGGGGGTGCAGAGTTAGTTGTAAGGGTGGTCTAGTAGAAGAAGAAAACTGGGAATCTTGGAATATGGTAATTGGTAATTTAAAGTTTAAAAGGGGGGAATTTTTTGAGGAAGATTTTTGTACCTCCACTTGGAAGGAAAAGTTAGTTTCATAAAAAATGACATGTCAAGAAATAAAAAGTTTCTCTAAAGATAAATCCAAACAACGATATCCTTTATGAGAATCATCATAACTAAGGAAAACACATTTAGTAGATTTTGCTTATAATTTGTGAGAGTTATAGGGGTTAATATGGAAAGCATGTGCACCAAAAAAATATAAAAAATGTATAATCTGGAATATTTCTGGTAAGTTTAATGTAAGGAGTATTGGAATTAATTTGTGCCATAGGGAGACGGTTAATTAAAAAAACAGCAGTAGTAAAAGCTTTTAGCAAATATTTTTGTGTCTAGGAAGCTTGAGACAGGAGATAGAGACCTATGCTGACGATATGACGATGTTTGCATTCGACAACGCCGTTTTGTTGAAGCGTGTGAGGGCAGAAGAGCTGATGAACAATTCCATGATTAGTAAGAAAATGGGCAAATATATTATTTACAAACTCACCTGATTGTCGTTATTTTGTCTAGTATTTAAATGTTAGTTTCATCGTTTTTTCGATGATTTTAGGATATAAAATATATATATCTAAGTCTAATATCTTCAATTTCTGTCTTAGGTGTTTGCTGAAGGAAGTGTAATGAAGAAAGGACAAAAACCGGGCGAAAACGACGGAAAATGATGCCAAACTGTGACCACAAGAGAGCCTACGCCAACGACTAGCCACTCTACTACCAGCGGTAGGCACGTTGGCAGCAAAGGAATTCCAAACAGAAGGCTACCACCGACGGTAGGCTCCCCCTACCGCCGATGATAGGTTTAAGGCACACAACAACAAGGGAAGAAAGAGACCTATCACCGACGGTAGGTCCTGATTTTAGCAATACTTCGGCAAATTTTAGGCAGTCATTTAGAGACATTAAACATTCATTCTTTTCTAGTTTTTAGACTTACGCCATTAGGGCTTTAGGAGGCGAATTGAGGCGATTTTCTGTGACAAATTTTCCCCAATTCTTACCTCAATTAGTTAGGATTAGAGAACAAGAATTGAAGGTTTCTGAGTGGTTTCAAGGATCGAAAGAGCGAATTCGGGCTTCGATGGAGCAACTCGAGAAACGAGCTCGAGCGCAGTTTGAGATTGAAATTTAGCCTTCAATTCCACTCCTAAGCCTTTCTTTTACCTCTCTTGTAGTTTTTAATTTGTTCAATTTCAGTTTTACATTATTAATTGTGAGTAGTTTAATTGTTTGGATTAAGGGTTGAACCTTAATTTTGGTACTTATGAAATTGGTTAGAATTTGATAAAATTGGATATTGTTATTGATTGAATTGTTCTTCAATTGTTTAATTCTCTGTAATTTGTGTCATGAGCTTAAATTAACCGCAAGGATGTTTGAAATTGAAAAAAGAAGAACATCCGAGGGCAATCGATTTGGGGATTAATTGGGGCATTAAACTAGAGATCGAATGGTGCACTCTTAGGTCTTTTATCACATACATTTATTGCATTCATAACTTGTTAGGGAGAGAAGAGATTCTCATATGAGAGTTAGAGTGAATAGAGCGGCTTTTGCCTAGAGATAGGGATTGTACAATTACGAGTGTGATAACACAATTCGTAATACAACATCAATTTCCATTAATTTCTGTTAATTGAAGTAGTAACAAGATTAGGGGGCTCGCGTGATCCAAAACTCCATTTTATAGAGTTCTTAGATTATTGTTCGATTGGTTTTTTATATTAGTTTCGTTAGCATCTTGATAGTTCACAATCTTTTCAACAACATTTTTAAGACTAAACATCGAAATAACGTAGAATAGTTGAACTCTTGTCTTTCCTCGAGAGAATCGAGGCTCAGATTGAACTCACTTCTACGGTGCTAGGCCCGCTTGCTTTATACTAGCGATTAGGAACACCTATTTCACACTTTTTCATAACATCATCACCCCCGCCATCAGTTTGGATTTTTTAATTTGTGAAAGAAGTAGATTTCAACCATTTTTTAAAACTTAATAAACACATATAAAGTGTTAGATTTCTTGGCAAGAGGATAGAGCCAAATATAGCGAGTGTGATCATCAACAATGGAAATGTAAAAGCTATAACCACCATTAGACAATATCGTTGATGGACCCTATAAATCAAGGTCTAATAGTTCTAGGGAGAATTGGGAAGAGGAAACACGATTGGAAAAATGAAGTTTGCATAACTTTCCCATTGGACAAATATGACAAATTTTATTTGGATTAAATTTATCACTAATAGGTAATTGAAACTTTTTATTTAAAATTTTGACAATAGTATATAGGACAGATGTCCTAAACGTACATGCCATACATCATGACTCGTTCGTTCTCCAAAACAAGGTGATATTGAGATAAAGAGGAGGGTTGCCTTAGGTGGTAGAGTCCGCCTTCACTACTGCCATTGGAGAATCTGCCCTATCTTTTTGTCCTTAACAAAGAATTAGAATCTAATTCAAAATAGCAGTTATTATTACGAGAAAAGCATTGAATGGAAAGTAAATTTCTTTTGATATTAGGTACACACGAAGTGCCATTTAAAGCAAGAGATCGGGAGGGTGTAGAAATAGAACCTATACCAATATGAGTAATCGAAATTTGAGAGCCATTACCAACTGTGATTGAGTCATTACTAGTATATAGTTGAGCATGTGAGAGAGAGGTAGTGGATGGCGTCATGTGATGTATGGTGCCGGAACCAAGACACTGGTTTGGAGGGGAGGAATCTAGTAGTACTTGAGACGACGACGTTGGAGAGGTGAATTCAGCATTAAAGGCAAGATTTTGCTGTTCATGGCATATTCTAGCAGTTTGACCATGTTTGTTGCAAATTTGGCATGCCACAGAGGTGTTGATGGAGGCTGGCATAACAAAAGGTGTAGGTAATATAGGAGATCTATTATACATGGATGGCCTCCGGGTAGAATGTGAGGACTATGACCGACCACCTCTTCCTCGGTACTTGCCTTTACCACAACCATATTGATAGATATGAGGAGTGCCCCGAGAACTAACAGTATAAAGATGTTGGACAACAAGAGCAGTACCAGAGAGAGAGAGAGAGAGAGAGAGAGAGAGAGAGAGAGAGGGTATTTTCTGAAGAAGATGTTCTTCTTGAATAGCGAGATCACAGAATTTATCAAAGGAAGTAATTTGACCAGCATGCAGAGAGGTGATAAAATCCTTGTAGGTATGGCCAAGGCCATCTGTAACAAAGTCAATGAGATCCAAATCTGAGATAGGAGATCCAACGGCAACAAGAGAGTTAGCAAGGTCCTTAGCATGGAGAAGATAGTCAGCAATATATTTATCAGTCTCCTTTTTAACAATTTTGAAAAAATCGGACTAAAAATCGAACAGATCAAACTACTGGTTTACTGGTTTATTTGTCCAATCGATTAAACCTGTGGTTGGACGGGAAAACAATATAAATATATAAAAAAATTATAAATATATATTAATAATTCATCCACATATATATATATATATATCAATTTGCACCAAATAGAATTTAAAAAATATAATTAATGAAATTATAAACTTATTAACTAAAACATACATAAGAAATAAAATTTTTAGCGAGAATATTTTAGCAAAATAAGAAAATTCAAAACCTAGTTCAATAGGTACAAATGATCGGTCAGACGGGTACGACCAGTTGGTTCAACCGGTTTTGACCAAGTTTGACCGATTCGATTTCCTACTGATTTTCTAAGAAAATCAATCCGGTCTAAAGTCCGATTACCGGTTCAACCGACTAATCCGATCCGATTTTTTCAACACTGCTTTTTAAGTGAGGGAAGTTGATCCCGAGTAGTACGAATGTGAGTTTTGGAAACAAGAGAGAGACGTTTTTCTAATAGCTGCCATGTTTCAAAAGAAGTAGAACAAGACAGAATGAGGGCTTAAACAAAAGGAGTGACCGTGGCTTTAATCCAACTTAATACTAATTTGTTAGTTTTCTTACACAAATCATAATTTGGATTTTCTTTGCCATTTGAGAATTTGAATTCTAGTTGGGATTTAGAAGAGGATACCCAATATTTGAGGTCATGAATGTCTAACATGTGATTTTCAACAGAGCTAAGTATTACGTTTCATGGGGGAGGAAAAAAACATCTAGATGTTGAACGATGTTGGAGCGAAGCAGGCATGGTAGATATAGAATTAGACTCTGATACCATGACAAGAAAGAAACAAGAGAAGACAAGAAATAGAAAAGCAGTGGAATGTTCTTGTATATTTCCTTATCATTTAATCAACTAATACATGATAATATATATATATACTAACATCCTAACGATTGAATCTATGTTAACTATTACCGAAAATCATGGTAACTACTCTATTACACAACATCCTCCTAACGGTAGTGTAGGAAAATAAGGAACATAATTAATTAATAATCCAATTAAGCAGAGATATCTTCCCAATCATCATTGAGATCCTTTATAACATTTTTTATAATATATTTTCTATAATATTTTATTTTATAATATGTTTTTTCCTTTGATTTACCCATTTACTTTAGAGTTTATCTTTTATTTAATAAATTTTATTAATAAAATATATTAAATTAAGAATGTTATAAAGTATTAAAAAAAATATTAAAGATGATTAAAAAAATGTTACAGATGATCAGAAGCGCCCAATCATCCTTGATTGTATGATACTAATTGATTGTCTCTATTATTTAGCACACAAAAGCGGCAGGAAGAAAAACCAGAAGATTCCGTGGATGAATCCCCAGAATCATCATCATATGTTAAGTAAGGTGGGCAAAAGTCTGAAGAGCCTCACCGGTCAATCTACAAAATTGGTAATCAGGTAAAATCTGAGCACCCATTTGCTCATAGAATTGTATAGCATTCACATTCCAGTCCAGAACCACCCATTCAACCCTTCCGTACCCCATCTTCGCCGCCTGCGTTGCCACCCCTGTAAACAGTAATCTTCCAAATCCTTTCTTCCTATAGGGTTCCCTCACGAAGAGATTCTCAATATAGAACCCTGGTTTCGCCAAAAATGTTGAATAATGGGGGAAAAACAGTACAAACCCAACCACTACGACATCGTTTTCGTTCATCGATCGAAAAGTTTCCTTTTCTAGGTCTTCAATAGGAAAGTCCAAATTGAATGTTTTGAAAATTGGGGAAAATTTGGTATTAATCTGTTGGGCTGCGGTAGAAGGGAAGCTGGGGAAAGGGTTTGGGGAAACTTCAAGGATAAATACGGTGAAGGAAGTGAAGAGATGTGGCGGATTCTCGGGGAAAAGTGTGGCGGCAAGAGATGCTTCGGTGGCTTGAAATTGGTGGTTGAGGCGTTCGTAGACGGCCATTTGGTGGATTAGCTTCTGGATGTGATTGACGTCGAATATGGATGCTAATCGGATTCGGGCGAAGAGGGAGTGGGGAGGTAGAGCAGTTTCTGGAACGGTGGTTTCCGGTATCGGAGCAGGAGGCAGAGCTGCCGCTACCATTGTTAATGCGTGTGTTTGATAATAGTAAACAGTAGTAGAAAGAAATGAGGTTACAGCCTTACAGGTGGGGTTTTACACTTTGATGGGTGTTGCCATTTTATAAGCAACATTCTATTCATAGTAATCCTCTCAGCTCTTGCTGCGAGCAGTCAGGTGTCAAAGTTTGCTGGACTATCATCTTATCTATAATACTCTTATTGAACGCGAAAGGATGCTAGAATTATTGATGGTAACATTGAAGATATATATGACAGAAGAGAAAAGTATAGCAGCCTCATATTACCATGTCTCTTGGAGGTTTGTGCCAGTTGCGGGAAAGTCGGTAGATGTTGATGAGATAAAGCAAGTAGGAATATAAAAGTTTCGTAAGAAATATATTCTTTTTTCTCTATTTTTTTCCCTTTTCATTTTTTCTTTACAAAACTTTTAAAATTTTTTACTTTAGAATTCGTAAAGAAGTACATAAGTGATTTTAAAGATTATATGCAATCAAATTTTAAAATTAAAGATAAAAAACACTCCGAATTAAAAAATAAAAAAATATTGATTTTTACTTCAATTAAGTAAAACTTTTGATGATTTTTGTCCGGTGAGCAAAACTCACGAAAAGTTTCACTCAAGTGAGCAAAATTATCACCAATTTTCTTCATATTTGTTCTCCAAATCGTGCTTGTAAAGTTCAAAATTCATCCAATTTTTTTCTTTCCTTCTAAAACACTCAAAATCATTCAATATAATCATTATTTTTCATTCAAAATTCATGATTTTTGTGTTAAATCGTTGAATATTTTCCTTACATCGTTACCATATGATGGTTTATGTTTTAAAGTTTAGGGTTAATAATATAGCAATAATATCATTCGTTTTTTAAAATATCTAATTTATTTAAATAATCAAAATTTACTTTATTTATTTTTTAAACAATTCATTAATATCTAATTCTTTTTATAAATAATTAATTAATTCAATTTAAGGTTTAAGGTTTATAGTTTACAAAATAAAATTCAACGACATATTGCAAATATAATTAATTTGTAATAATATCTAACAATATCTAATTTTTTTAAGTAATAAAAATTTACTTTATTAATCTTTTTAAATGATTCATTAACAATATATAATTTCTTTAACAAACAATCTATTATCAATTTAGGGTTTATGGTTTAAAGCTAGAGTTCAGGGTTTATAGTTTATAAAGATTCAACGATATAACACAAAAATATCATTAATTTCTAATAAAATATCTAGCAATATCTAATTTTTTAAGTAATAAAAGCTTACTATAGTTATTTTTTGAACGATTCATTAACAATATCTAATTTCTTTAGCAAATAATTTATTATTAATTTATGGCTTAGTGTTTAGAGTTTACTTAAAGATTCAAGGATATAGCAAAACATAATAATATCTAACAATATTTAATTTCACTAAGTAATAAAAATTTACTTTATTTATTTTTTTAAATGATCCTTTAACAATATGCAATTTCTTTAACAAACAATTCATTATCAATTTAGAATTTAAGGTTTATCTTAGAGTTTAGGATTTATGATTTACAAATATTCAACCATATAATACAAAATATCATTAATTTTTAATAATATCTAACAATATCTAATTTCTTTAAGTAATAATTTTTTTTTTAAAAAAATGATGGTTTAGCAATATCTAATTTTTTAAACAAACAATTTATTATCAATTTAGGGTTTAGGGTTTAGATTTTATAGTTTACAATTAAATATTCAACGATATACACAAATATAATTACATTATAATAATATCTAACAATATCTAATTTTTCTTTAAGTAATAAAAAATTATTATTTTTTATTCTTTTAAACAATTTATTAACAATATATCATTTCTTTAACAAAAAATTCATTATCAATTTAGGATTTAAGGTTTAGAGTTAGAGTTTAGGGTTTATAGTTTACAAAGATTCAACGATATAGCACAAAAATATCATTAATTTCTAATAATATCTAATGATATCTAATTTCTTTAAGTAATAAAAATTTAATTCAATTATTTTTAACCAAACAATTTATTATCAATTTAGAGTTTAAGGTTTAGGGTTTATAGTTTACAATTAAAGATTCTACGATGTAGCACAAATATCATTAATTTCTAATAATAAAAAAATAAAAAAATAATATAACAAAATAAAATTTAAACAAACAGAATTGATATGAACTTCTTCCAGGTGGGTGAAATTTGATGGAACTAAATAAATAAAACTCAAGAATTAACCTTACTCAATAGATTATTTAGAATAAAGAATTGAAATGTGTACCTTAATCTATAGCAATTGAGTGATTTGAAGATCGGGTTTGAATTTTCTGATTGTTACATATGCAGCCTGATTTTCTCAAAGAGATGAGACTTTTAAAGGTGGCTAATGATCTAAGCATATGTCCAATCAGGGACCATAGCCCTAATATATATATATATATGTATTTGCTAAACAACCCATCATAGTTTTGCAATACAACCCCTAGTTTTTTACGCATTTACAAAGAGACCCTATACTTTTATTAAGATGACAGACCCACCTACATAAATATAGATTACCTTAATTGGGTCTCAAAATATATATATAATAACAAACACATAATTAAATTAAGTAATACATGTACGTCTACATGTCCAAATGCTATATAAATACGTGTGCACATGAATTAAGTCCACAGATCTAACAATCTCCCACTTGGACTAATATTCATGTATATACTTGTCCAAACAATTATGTGATTGTCACTGTAGTAGCTGACATACCTTAATTTGTCATCTTAAACCAACTCTGTCCATTAATTTCATTAATACACGGATCAAAGGGACTTTCACTTCATTAAAAGAACAATTAAACACATCATTGGTCTAATGCATTAATTCAACTAAATGATCTGAGTTGAGTGTGGATATGTAGCATAGAAATTACATGTGAATGTAATCTATGAATGCCTATTTCCAACTGGTCCAACAAAATTGAGATCACTTTAACATATAAATAGGAAATGAACAACTCAACAACATAGTCTTAATGAGCGAATGGTAGAAAATTATTGTTACATTAACAATAATAAATAAATGAAGTATGAGCATAAATATATATAGAATCCCACTGAATTTAGACACCATCTAAAGAACACCGGGTAGTATGTTCTGTAAAGACTTTCGGTGTCAATGCTTTAGTTAGCGGATCCGCAAACATGGAGCCTGACCCAACAAGCTCAATACTAATTATATCATTCTGAACTTGCTCTCTTACAACTAGAAACTTGAGATCTATATACTTAGATTTTGTTGAGCTCCTATTATTGTTAGAAAAGTAGACTGCAGCTTTGTTATCACAAAATATTTAAGTTGTCTCTCAATATTGTCAACCACACGCAGTCCTGTAATCAAATTACGTAGCCAAATAGCTTGATTTGATGCCTCAAAACATGCTACACTGCCTCTATAGTTGAAGAGGCAATGAGTGTCTGTTTGATACTTTTCCATGATACCCCCCTTCAGATAGCAGAAAAATATATCCTGATGTAGATCTCAGGCTATCTTGGCATCTACCTAAGTCGAAATCTGAATACCCAACATTCTCAAGTTTATTCGACTTTCTATAAGTAAGCATATAATGTTTTGTTTTCTACAAATGCCTCATGACCCGCTTGGCTGCTATCCAATGTGCAGGACCCGGATTACTCAAATACCTGCCAGCATACCAACTACAAATGCAAGGTCTGGACGAGTGAAGACTTGTGCATACATAAGACTTCCAAATACTGAAGCATAAGGAATACCTTCTATTTGCTTGGATTCGAAGTTATTATTAGGACACTATTTGAAACTAAACTTATCTCCTTTGGCTACCGGAGTATTAAGCGGTTCACAATCTTGCATTCCAAATCGCTGTAATACCTTCTCGATGTATCCTTTTTGTGATAATCCAAGAATTCCTCGAGAACGATCTTGATGAATTTTGATTCCTAATACAAAAGATGCTTGACCAAGATCTTTCATCTCAAAGTGCTTCGAGAGAAATTTCTTAGTTTCATACATTAAACCTACATCATTACTAGCAAGGAAGATGTCATCCACATAAAGTACTTGAAAAATGTACTTATTTTCACAGAACTTGTGATATACACAATTATCCCAACATTTACATAAAAAATAAAAGATAATATTACATTGTGAAATTTATAGTACTAATGATGAGAGGCTTGTTTGAGTCCATAGATGGATTTCTTAAGTTTACAAACGAATTGTTTAGAATTTTTTTATTATAAACCTCAGGTTGTACCATATAAATTGTCTCATCAATGTTCCTATTGAAAAAAACTGTTTTGGCATCCATTTGATGTAACTCAAGATCAAAATGTGCCACTAGTGCCATAATTATTCTAAGAGAGTCTTTCGAAGAAACAGGAGAGAAAGTCTCTTTGTAGTCAATGCCTTCCTTTTGAGTGAATCCCTTGGTGACTAGGCGCACTTTACATCTCTCCACATTACCTTGTGAATCCCTTTTGGTTTTAAAAACCCATTTACAACCAATTGGTTTCACACCTTCTGGCAAAAGAACGAGATCCCATATGTCATTGTCTTTCATGGATTGAATTTCTTCACCCATGGCATCTATCCATTTATGAGTATTTGATCTTTCAATGGGTTGACAAAAAGTGATTAGATCATCTTCCGCCGAGTCAATATTTTCCATATGCTTACTAAGATACACCAACATAATCATTTGAAATTGCACTTCTTCTTTCTCGAATGAATCTTCTTAAGGGCACTGGTTCTTGAGGTTGTTGAGTTTGCTCCATAAGAACAAGAGGTTGAGGAGCGACCGGATGATCAATTTCAAGCAAATCCTATTGATCTATATTATGAGGAGGCATAAATTGTCTTGTACTGAATTTTGTTCTTGAACAAGATTAGGTACGAGAACCTGCACATGTTCAAGAACAACACTAGGAACGAGAACTGAGTTCTCATCAAAGACAAACTTTCTTGCCTTATCTTCCCTCCCAACCTCAATATCCTCAAAGAACTGGACATTTCCTGTCTCAAAAAATGTTCTAGTTTTGTAATTATAAAACTTATAACCCCGTGACCGTTCAGAGTATCCAACAAAATAGCAACTAACTGTTCTTTCATCCAATTTATTCTCATTAGGCCTATAAGGCCTTGCCTCAGATGGACATCCCCATACCCTTAAATGTGTTAAGAGGGGTTTCTTACCTGTCCACAACTCATATGGGTTTTTTGTTGTTGCTTTAGTTGGAACTCTATTAAGTATATAGACTGCAGTTTTAAGTACATCTCCCGAGAGTGATTCTGGTAAATTAGTATGACAGATCATACTTCTTACTATGTCCTTAAGGGTTCTATTTCGTCTCTCAACAACTCCATTCATGCTAGGTGACCCTGGCATAGTATATTGAGAGACGATCCCACACTCTTCTAAGAATTTGGCGAATGGCCCTGGACTTGTTCACTTGAACCATCATTTCTACCGTAATATTCACCTCCACAGTCAGATCTAATGCATTTAATCTTTTTACTTAGTTGATTTTCAACTTCAGCTTTAAATGCTTTGAACTTATCTAAGGCCTCTAATTTCTCATGTATCAAATATAGATAACTATAACGAGAGTAATCGTCTAAGAACGTTATAAAGTACTATTGACCATTCCAAGAAGCCATAGAGAATGATCCACATATATCCGTATGTACTAGTTCTAAAACGTCTTTAGCTCTCTCGCACCTACTCTTTTCTTGTCTGTTAATTTACCTTTAATACACTTGACACATATTGTATTATCCAAAGTATCAAGCGTTTCAAGAATTCCTTCAGACATAAGTCTGTCAATTCTCTTTTTGGAGATATAACCTAATCTTTTGTGCCATAATGAATAGGATTTCTCATTAGTTAATTTTTGTTTGGTACCACGTGTACTTACATGCAAGGATTCATTAAAAGAAGTAGTCTCAAACTCATATAAATTATCATGAGGATATAAAAAACCAGTTCCCAATAATTTAGAATCAAAATAGAGACGACACTGTGTATTATCAAATGAACAGAAAAAACTTTCTTCGTTCAAACAGGAATATAAACTAAATTCCGTCTAAATGATGGTACAACAAATGTCTCTTTTAATTATAAAAGTAAATCAGTCTTTAATGATAATTTAAAAGTGTCTATAGCTTGAACTTTTTCCGTACTTCCATCTCCCTTATAGATGAATCTTTCATCATCCCTTGGTTAGCGGTAACTCTGGTAACCCTACATAGATATACTTATTAGAGTAGTGCCAGCCGAATCTAACCACCAAGTATATCTTGGTACCGAAACTAAATTATCCTCTGAACAAAAAAGAAGTTAGAGACATACCTTTCTTCATGCATCATGCGTGATACTTGGGGCATTCCTTCTTAACATGAGAGGGATCTTTATAGAAAAAACACTTTATGTCTTTCGATTGTTCATTCTCTTTTTTCTTCACCGATGTATCCGCAGTCATCTTGCCCTTTCTTTTCTTGTTACCTTTTGAGAAAGTGAGATTAACACTTTTGACCTTATGTTGCATCATTCTCTCTTCCTCTTGCACTAAATGTGAGATGAGTTCATAGACTGTCTATTTGTCATTTTGACAGTTGTAACTCACCTCAAACTGGCAAAATTGAGGAAGAAGAGACATCAAAACAAGGTACACCAGTAGATCATTAGGAAGATCCAACTTCAATGTCTTAAGTTTTGATATAATATGAGACACCTTGAGAATGTATTCTCTAATGTTACTCGAACCATTATACCTCATGGCAGTGAGTTTATGCAATTGAGTAATAATCTCTGCCTTTTCGTTTTTTATAAAGCATTGTTCCAGCTATTCGAGAAACTTAACTGCATTATTCTTATCTGTCACGTTAGCAAGAAAAGTATGTGGAATTGTACTCTTCATGATCATTAGACTTAACCTATTTGACCGTTCCCACTGAGCCATTTGTTATTCGGAGGTACTAGTATCTGTCAGCTCAGCTGGTCGTGGCTCCCTAATGGCCAAGTCCAGATCCAGACAACCCAGATGAATTGCAACATTATTTTTCCAAGCTTTAAAGTTGGTACCATTTAATGGTGGAATATTACTCAAATTAGCAGATAATTGAGTAACAGAGATAAAGCTCACTCATATATATAAAACTTTAACAATTCATGGGCTATATTTATAACAAATTCAATCATAAGAATATCAGTGCAACACCAAGTATAGTCTTTGGACAAAGAGTTAGCTTGCAAGTGATTTTCTTGATGTAGTAATCAAGCACTAATAGTAAAATCCAGTCAAGTATCAAGTCTTCTTTTGGGCCGACTTAACACTTACTATGGATACTTAATAACTATTACATGTTCATCACCACATGTGTTTGTAATTCTTAGCCTGACAATAGCAATCTTCCTTTGGGCCCATTGCTACCAGCATAAGAAATACAGAACACGATATCTAAGTAGTTTATTATCGAAATATTTTCATGGGAGAGCCTACTTTGGTAGGATGCCACTTCCACCCATCAATATAAAACTATTAGACATGCTCGTTAGAGCAACTTAAGTTGTTATGAATATAAAAAAAAAAAACTTTAATTACATACTATCTCATATTCTGTATGTATAAAAAAATTCAAGATTAACAAATAAATTATGATACATACAAGAATCCCATATAATATGTAAATAACTTAATCCATAATTCACATTAATATCAATATAATATAATGAGAATATTAATGAACCATTGCATGTTGATACATGCAAACAAGAGGAACAAAAAACAACAAAAAAAACAAAAATTGACCATGTATGCGGAAACCCAAAAAAAAAGAAAGGAAAAAAGAAAATCGCCAAACCTTCATCCATCATCCATGCATGCGGTTATTATTAGAAACAAAATTCAAGCACAATGTAGCCAAGAAATAATGCAGTCAGCCGCAATCAAGAAAAAATATTGACCAAGAAACACATCAAGCTTTGGTCTTCATACATGTAGAGGCATGTGACGCTAAAAAAAAAACAAAGCAAAACTACAAGATTAAAAAACCAATCCAATGCAAGCCGCGTTTTTTTTTTTTCAGAAATTTGAGAACAAGAAACAAGTGGCGGAATCCAAAGGCTCAAAGATGAAGACGAAAGACGAAGTCCAAATGGGACGCAAGAATTTTTTTTTTTCTTAAAACCGATTTTTGAAAAACAACCAAAAATTAAGAATTTAAATAATCTTTGATGTAAGAAAGCTCTAATACCATTGATGGAACTAAATAAATAAAACTCAAGAATTAACTTTACTAAATAGATTATTTAGAATAAAGAATCGAAACATGTACCTTGATCCATGGCAATTGAGTTATTTGAACATCGGGTTTGAATCTTCTGATTGTTACGTATGCAGCATGATTTTCTCAAAGAGATGGAAACTTTTAGATGTGGCTAATGATCTAAGCATACGTGCAATCATAGACCATAACCCTAATATATAAATGTATTTGCTAAACAGCCATCATAGTTTTGCAATACAATCCCTATTTTCTACACATTCATAAAGAGACTCCACACTTTTATTAAGATGATAGACCCACCTGTATAAATATAGATTACCTTAATCGGGTCTCAAAATATATATATAATAACAAACACATAATTAAATTAAGCAATATATGTACGTCTACATGTCCAAATGCTATATAAATACGTGTGCACATGAATTAAGTCCAAAGATCTAACAAAATTATTAAGGAATTTTGCTAAGCTGGGCGAAATTCCTTGATAATTTCACCTACCCGGAAGAAATTCATACTAGTTTTGAATGTTGACTTTATTAGTGTTTATTAACCTCAAAATTGATGTTTTCTTGCAAAAAATTTTCAAAATAATCCATATGTATCTTTAACTTGTGTTCAAAAGTGAAACTTTTAAAAAATAATTGAATTATCTTTAACTTGTGTTCAAAAGTGAAACTTTTAAAAAATATTTGAGATATAAACTAGAGAAAAGATAAAGAGAAAAAATGGTTGATGAAAATGAAAAATTTTGAATTTTTTCATACTGAACTTCTAGATTTTTGCGTTAATTTTACTAAACTCTTGTACATAATGCGTGTTGTGTTGGCCTGTGGGAATATTATTCCTATTGCAGAGCTCGGACTAAAAAAACTCAGTTTGATAAAGCTTCTAATTTAATTATTAAATTTTGATTGTGGAAGTTTTAAATGTTAAATTTTAAATATAAACATATTTGAATTCAAATCTTAAATCAATTAATAAGCAATAGTTATAATTAAGAAATATAATTATTTGATAAGTAATATATATACATATGTCAATCAATCAATATTCAGTACAAGATTCATTTCAAATTTAAGTTAATTTTATTTTACTATCTTTTAGTTTGACTATTTTCTAATTTAGTATAACATTTTAATGTATTGACAATCGAGTGAATAATTGATTTTGAATTTCTACTTTACTTTTGATAATCTCTTCTCTTGCATTTGTTTGTCGATAAATTAAAATATAGTATTAAATTGATAAATTATTAAATTAAAGGATAGTAAAATAGAATCAACTCTAAAATTTATAATTATAATTAATTACATATTAATTGATTATATTAATTGATTGAGTGATTTGCAAATTGGTTTATTTTTATGGCAGCTGCGATGGCGGAGTTTGAAGACTCGATTGATGCTAGCTTCAAGAGGCTTAGCAGTTGAACCTTATTGCTTGCAATAGGAAAACAGATTGGAATGCTCTTCGGAATTGTGATAGTGCAGCTGTGTTGTGGAAACTGGTTATTCCGTCCCAACATCGACGAATCTTCTTTGGTGAGATGGACATTTTTAGGTGGGTGGACTTGAATTTGGCACAACCCTAGAATTGGCTCCGGTTTGAACTTGATTGGATAGTCATTTTTTTAGAATCATTTGCTAGCGGACGTGGTGTTGGAGAAATGACCATGTATTTAGTGTGGAGAGGATTTGTTTTCCTCCTAGGGAAGAAATAACTTTCCTTCAGCGATATGTCTCAGCCCTTATGGCTTCAAAAACTAATCTAGCTTTGGATTGTACATCACACTTGTAATGTTTTTGTGCATAATATACAGTTCATCTTTCATAATAAATATATACATGTATATATTTAGTAATAGAGGTGTAAATGAGTTAAGAACTTTTGGGTACTCTCAAATTCAGACTCAGACACTTAAAGTGAAATATGAATCTAGACCCACACCTAAATCCCAACTCTTATAGTGAAATATGGACCAAGACCTAGACCCAGACCCTCTGGATATAAACTTTATGGACCCAGACCCGACCCTTCAGGGTCTAAGGTAGGATCTGCGTATATCCGTACTCGTATGACATTTTTCTATTTTTTTCTCTATTAAACAAGAATATATATAAAAATAATGTATAACCCTAAAATAAAAGTTATAACATGATTAACATAATTTCCTCAACATCTCTTTTCAACAAATACAATCATTTAATATCCCTAATTCAAATGATTAAAAGTACACACAAAATCTTCACAGTACATTAATTCAATAAAAACAGAAGTCCTAATTCAATACAATATATTAATCAGAGCATTTGGAGACATTTTTTTTTTTTGGTCAAAACAAATTCCTCTTCTAAGTATTAAAATAATTATTCCAGAAAGATGTCAATAATATACGGGTCACATAATAAGTTGTAGATGGATGGTGTCATGAGTAAAGGAATGCCAAAGAGGGGGAATCTTGTATGCATCGTTAGTAGAACACAAGGGCTCTTGATGATCAGGTGGCTGAATAATATCTTTCTTTCATGAGAATTTAGAATTTTTTTGAAGCTGCCAATCTCAGCAGATTTTGATATTTTTTATCAAGTGTCCTATTTGTCTCCTACATAAATGTATAAATGTATAAATTATGTATTAATAAAAAATATAAAAATAATATAATACATAAATATATATCATTATTTTATTATAACGGGTATACAGGTTTGGGTATCATCATACCCTACTCAAACTCATTTAATAGAATCTATATGGGTATAGGTACGGGTACGGATCCGCAGATATAAAATTTTAACGTTACCCGCTATAAACGGGTATAGACCTTCGCGGGTACGGATAATAATTTATATTAGAAAAATTAACTATAAATAATCATAAATTATTTTAAATTTTTTTATCTATAACTACAAACTTATATTTTATCTTTTCCAATTGTGGATAATTTTTATTTTTTCATTTATAGTTACTAATTTTGATTTTATATTTTTTAAATATTAGAATTTTTTAAAAATAATTATAAATAATCATGAACTATTTTTTAACATGACAAATATAATAATTTATTAAAAGCTAGTTGTCGTCCCGTGCTTCAAGCATGAGTGAACATTTAGGAATATATATATATATATATATAGCACATCTCACTAGCTTATTAAGAAAAAAATATAATTGTGATAATATTTGTGATTCAGGTATCTAAAACGTTTAATAAACATACAAAACGCCATGCATATATATAACTATTTCTCTGATGTTTTCAAGACACAAATATTTGTTCGTCTCATAACAAATTATGATCCTCCCTATTAAAAAAAATGTAAGAATAAATATATTTTTATATCTAAATTATTGATGTTATTTCAAAAAACATATAATATGTTTCTGGAATCTCTTGCATACAATGATTTATCCTTTATTCAGTTTTTCCTTATTCTTTCCAATTAAAAAAAATGTATATTAGAGTAAGTATATTATATGATAAATTTTATAAATAACATTTCAATTTTAAATGTATACATTCTTACAGAAATTCTCTTAGCACATAACTCCAAAGTTTCATCATCTTACCCATAAAACAATGCAGTTATTAATGTGTACTGCTTTCACCAAAAGATGTAGTGCATTGGAAAGGCAATGATGTTATGTAAATTGGCCGACAATGATATCCATAGATTTTTTTTTTTAAATGTGACTAGAAGTTAATAAAATAAAATATGATTAATAGGTTTAACATTCAAATGATCAAAACAGATTTTTATTAATAAATAAAAATAAATAAAATTTTCAAACAAAATATAAATTACTGAAATGTAAATGCCTCACCCTATTCTGAGATTTTAAAAAAATATGACACCTTTCAATGTCAATTCTTATGTTTCATTTATTTGTCACATTATAAACATATTGCAACATTTAATAAAATTATTACATTATATCCATTCACAAAAAATAAATTCTAGCACCTTTAACACTTCTAATGCTGGAACTGATAAAAATAATAATGAAAAGAGAAGTTAATTTGATGAAGAACATTTTAGTGTACGTAAGAAAAAATATCTAAACTTTTGTATTTCTTAATCTATTTGATACTAAAAATTATGACTACACCAATAAAAAATTGAGGAAGTATTATTATATATATATATATATGTTGATTTCATTCATATATAATGCCAAATAGCAATATGTCTCTCTATTCTAACACCACCCTTGAGCTTCCCTCAAGGAAGAATTCAAAAGTTTAAAAGAAAATAATAACATATATTAAACTCTTACAGAGTAAATATTATTTATTTAACACATAAATTTTATTTATTTTTGAAAATACATAAAAAAAGAAAGGAAAATGTTTGATACTTGCGCGGGTTTATTTTTTTTTCTTTTTTTCTAAAAAAAGTTCTTGTTAAACATTTTTTATATTTGAAAATTTACTCCTTAAGAAATAATATATAGCTAATGCTATTTCCAAATATATATATATATACATACCTAATTGTCACGCACTTACTTTTTCTTGTAAGTAGTCGTGCGGCCTTAGCACTCCCGCAAATGCTAAGAAAGCCTTAACTTGCTCCTAACTTCAACCGCTAGATGAAAACCTTGGAAAGTTGTAGGCAAGAGAGAGTGTTTGTGAAAGGAAGCTTATATTGCTTGAAGGGAGCTTACAAGTCTTGGAACTCTAAGTTCTAATGTGTGTTGTGATGTGTGATGTGATGTTTTACAAATGAAGAGGGTGAGCCTATTTATAGGCAAGCACTTCCTCAATGGATGGCTAAGATTAGTACATGTGGCAACAATCTAACAGTTGCCTTCTACTATTCTAGAATATTCTACATAAATATCTAGCTATGGAGGATTCTAGAACCTTCTAGAGGATTCTAGAACCTTCTAGAGGATTCTAGAACCTTCTGGAATGTTCTAGAACTTTGTGGGCTTATCTAACATGTGGAGAAACCTCATGTCTTGCAAGCAGGGCGTGACATTCTCCCCCACCTATGCTCGCGATGCCCTCATCGCGCCTTCATCGTGGAATTGCTGGATATGATCTTTGAATTGCCAAAGGGTATCCTCCCGCTCCCAACTTGCTTCACTTTCGGGCAAGTTCTTCCACTTTATGAGATATTCCCGATAATTTGGTACACCTCGTCTTCGAATATGGCGATCGGCTAGTATGGCCTCGACTTCCTTGTCAAAGGAGGTGACCACGGCGGTAGGCGCTCGCTTAGATTCTCCTCGAGTGGGGTCCTCCATGTCTCCGTGATATGGTTTTAAGAGACTGACATGAAAGACCGGATGAATCTTGAGCTTGGAAGGTAATTGGAGCTTATAGGAGACCTTCCCAACACGTGTCAAGACCGGAAAAGGACCCTCATATCTCCTGATCAAGCCCTTGTGGACTTTCCTAAAGCTCTTGAATTGCTGGGGAAGAAGTTTCACCATGACAAGATCGCCTTCCTGTAACTCCAATGGTCTTCTTTTCTTGTCTGCCCATTTCTTCATCCTTTTTGAGGCCTTGTTCAAATATGCTCGTGCCAGTTCGGCTTGTTCGTGCCATGATTTGGCAAATTTAAATGCTGATGGGCTCTTACCTTCATAGCTTGTGGCAAGAGTAAGAGGCGTTGTAGGCTGTTGCCCCATGATTACTTCAAAAGGACTTCGGTTGGTGGCTTCACTCCGTTGAAGATTATAGGAGAATTGAGCCACATCAAGCAACTTTGCCCAATCTCGTTGGTTGGCACTCACGTAGTGCCTTAAGTATAGCTCCAAGAGTGCATTTGTCCGCTCAGTTTGGCCATCGCTCTGAGGATGGAAACTAGTGGAAAAGTTCAAATCTGAGCCAAGTAACTTAAACAATTCCGTCCAGAATCGTCCCGTGAAGCGTGGGTCTCGATCGCTCACTATGTTGGAGGGGACTCCCCAAAGCTTGACCACATTCTTCAAGAATAATCTGGCTGTCTCTTCGGCAGTGCAATCTGTAGGGGCTGGAATGAAGGTGGCATACTTGCTAAATCGATCAACCACCACTATTATACTGCCAAATCCTTCTGACTTTGGCAGGGAAGTGATAAAGTCCATCGAAACACTTTCCCAAGGCCTCTTAGGGATAGGCAATGGATCAAGTAGTCCCGATGGTGCATTTTGTTCAACTTTGTCTTGTTGGCATATGAGGCATGTTCTTACATAAGACTCCACCTCATCTTGCATTTGGGGCCAGTAATATGAGGTCTTCAACAAAGCAAGAGTACGTTTCATACCTGGATGTCCAGCCCACTTAGAATCATGGCATTCTTTGATCAACTCACGCCGAAGATTTCCCCATTTGGGCACAAAGAGTCGGTTTCCCTTTGTGTAAAGCATCCCTTCTTCTAGCCAAAAGCGCCTTGTCTTGCCCTCCATTACAAGTGCTATAAGACTTTTGGCTAGGGAGTCTTGTTGTAGGCCTTCCTTGATACGCTTGAGTAAAGGGCTATCAACTCGACTGATGGATGCGAGTTCTACCTTGCGGCTTAAGGCGTCAGCTACCACGTTGGCTTTCCCAGGCTTGTATTCCAAGCTATAATCAAACTCCGCGAGAAAGTCTTGCCACCGAGCTTGTTTTGGACTAAGCTTCTTTTGAGTTTGGAAATAACTAGTAGCAATGTTATCGGTCATGATAACGAACTTGGAACCCAACAAATAATGTCGCCAAACTCTTAGGCAATGGATGATTGCTGTCATCTCTTTTTCTTGCACGGTGTAGCGACGTTCCGTCTCGTTAAGTTTGCGGCTCTCATAGGCTATTGGGTGGCCATCTTGCATGAGTACGCCTCCAATAGCAAAGTACGAAGCATCCGTGTGTACTTCGAAAGGCTTGGAATAGTCAGGCAAGCTGAGAATTGGGTCTTTACAAATGGCCTTCTTTAGATCTTCAAAGGCACGTTGGCAATCTTCGCTCCATGCCCATGGTCGATTCTTCTTAAGAAGGTCTGTCAAGGATGCCGCTCGAGCTGAATAGCCTTTGATAAAACGACGATAATAGTTCACAAGTCCAAGGAAGGACCTCAACTCATGAACTTTCGTGGGTGGCTCCCACCTTTGTATGGCTTGCACCTTTGTATCCTCCATTGTGAGCTTTCCACCCTTTATCTTATGCCCTAAGAATAATACCTCTTCTTGGGCAAATGAACACTTCTCCTCTTTCACATATAGCTCATTGTCCTTTAGAACTTGAAACACTTTTCTCAAGTGTTCCTTGTGTTCCTCCATTGTTTGGCTGTATATCACAATATCATCCAAGTAGACTACCACGAATTGATCGAGGTAGGGGTGGAATAGCTTATTCATTAAGGTGCAAAAAGTTGCGGGTGCATTTGTTAGACCGAAAGGCATGACTAAAAACTCGTAAGAGCCATACCTTGTTATGCATGTAGTCTTGGGCTCGTCACCTTCGGCAATACGGACTTGGTAGTATCCCGAGCGAAGATCTAACTTGGTGAAATACCGTGCATGGCCAAGTTGGTCGAAAAGATCCGCTACGAGTGGAATGGGATACTTATTTTTAATGGTGACCTTGTTGAGAGCTCGATAGTCGATACACATCCGTAGGGAACCATCCTTTTTCTTTTGAAAAAGAACTGGGGCACCAAAAGGAGCTTTGGAGGGCCTAATAAAACCGGCATCTATTAAGCCCTTTAGTTGTTTCTTGAGTTCTGCTAACTCTGGTGGTGCCATGCGGTAGGGGCTCATGGCTGGTGGTTTGGCTCCTGGCTCTAACTCGATTTGATGATCGACCTCCCTTCTTGGTGGCAACTTCTTTGGTAATTCATCGGGCATGACATCCTTGAATTCGCGAAGAACGCCTTCTATTTCCCTTGGAATAGTTAGTTGGGGAGGTAGCTCCTCGTCGTCGTGCTCCTTGAGAATGGCTAGGTAGCTTTCCTCGTCCCTCTTCAAGCCTTTCTCGAACTGCATGGCCGACAATGCTTGCGGATCGGACTTGGTAGACCGTAGTGTTGGTACTACACAAGTCTTTCCTTCATCCAAGATGCACATGGTGTTGGCGAATGGAATGGGAAACGCCTTCACTTGATCGAGAAACTCCATCCCGAGAACTACCTTGAAATCGTCCATAGGTACCACGGACAGATTCAAGTAGCCCACCCACGCACCAAGGGTGGTCTTGACCCCTCGAGCAATGCCTCGTATTGGCTTGGCCGTAGAGTTGACGGCTTTCATAGACCCAGTGCCGCTAACTATTTGAAGGCCTAGTCTATTGGCTTCCTCTACGGAGATGAAGTTGTGGGACGCACCTGTGTCAAGTAAAGCCTTCGTCTCCTTCCCGTTGATAGTTGCATCTACGAACTGAAGTCCCTTGGTTTGAGTCTTCGGAGTACTTTGGATGACATTGAGGAGTTGTAGTGAACCGACTTGAGCACCTTCCTTGTTGCCACTTGATTCATGCCCCTTAACATCGACCGTCAAGGCATTGAGTGCCTTTGTCTTTGGACAATCTCGTGTCCAGTGAAGCTCGCCACATAAGAAGCATCCCCGTTTAGGGATGGAACGGTCAAAGTTCTCCTTTTGTTTGCCTTTATCCTTCGACTTCCAAGGATTTTGACCTTGGTTTCGGTTGTCTTCCTTGCGGTTGCCTCGCCAATGTTCTCCCCCACCTTTGTTGGGACTGCCCTTCTTCTCTTTGGACTTGGATGGCTCCTTTTTGCTTGAGTAATCGATCAAGCTTTCGGCTATAGCGATGGCACTAGCAAGGTCTTGCACACCACGACGCCTAAGCTCGATTTTAGCCCAAGTTTGTAGACCGTCCATGAAAAAGAAGAGTGAGTCCTTATCGGACATGTCGGGGATTTCCAACACGAGGTTAGTGAAGTCTTTCACATAATCTCGGACGCTTCCCAGATGTTTTAGCCTTCGTAGGCGACCGCGTGCCTCTTCTTCGGCATTTTCCGGGTAAAATTGCCGCTTAAGCTCCCCTTTAAAATCATCAAAGGTAGTGATGGAGCATGTACCTCTCTTGACGTCTTCCTGCCGTCGGCGCCACCAAAGCATGGCGGTGTCGGTAAGGTACAAAGCTGCGCTTTTGATCTTGGCTCCATCTTCTATGACGCCTACAGCGTCGAAATATTGCTCTAGCCCCCATAAGAAGTTATCTACTTCACGGGCGTTACGCGTTCCTGCAAAACTCTTTGGTTTTGGGATATCGACCCGTCGGGGTTCCACCGTGGTTGTGGTTGAACCAGCAAGGACCGCCTTCTTACATAAGGCTAGGTCCTCTCGAGCTTCCTCCAATTGTATCAGCAAGCTACTAATCTCCCTTTGATGGACGTCTCGCAAACGAGCTACCTCCGCCATAAATTCGTCCCTAAGGGCCTGTAAGTCTACCCGATTAGACTCACCTAGCTTGGTAAGGGCTTCACGCACCTCTTCATGGGTTTCGGCAACGTCGGCCTCTAGACCTTCCACCCGTTGGTCTAGATTCTCCATGTGTGCGTCCACTGCGCCCATGCCTTCCTCCATCTGAGTTAGGCGTGACTCAAAGCTAGTTATGCGGTCCTTGGACTTCCCCCTCGGCTTTGGTATAACGGGGTCACGTTGCTCCTCACGCCCCCGGCCTTGTTGCGATGACTCCACATTGGTGGTGTCGGATCCCGCCACTTGATCTTTCATGGCCTTCGTCATGGTTTCCAACCAAGGCTCTGATACCACTTGTCACGCACTTACTTTTTCTTGTAAGTAGTCGTGCGGCCTTAGCACTCCCGCAAATGCTAAGAAAGCCTTAACTTGCTCCTAACTTCAACCGCTAGATGAAAACCTTGGAAAGTTGTAGGCAAGAGAGAGTGTTTGTGAAAGGAAGCTTATATTGCTTGAAGGGAGCTTACAAGTCTTGGAACTCTAAGTTCTAATGTGTGTTGTGATGTGTGATGTGATGTTTTACAAATGAAGAGGGTGAGCCTATTTATAGGCAAGCACTTCCTCAATGGATGGCTAAGATTAGTACATGTGGCAACAATCTAACAGTTGCCTTCTACTATTCTAGAATATTCTACATAAATATCTAGCTATGGAGGATTCTAGAACCTTCTAGAGGATTCTAGAACCTTCTAGAGGATTCTAGAACCTTCTGGAATGTTCTAGAACTTTGTGGGCTTATCTAACATGTGGAGAAACCTCATGTCTTGCAAGCAGGGCGTGACATTCTCCCCCACCTATGCTCGCGATGCCCTCATCGCGCCTTCATCGTGGAATTGCTGGATATGATCTTTGAATTGCCAAAGGGTATCCTCCCGCTCCCAACTTGCTTCACTTTCGGGCAAGTTCTTCCACTTTATGAGATATTCCCGATAATTTGGTACACCTCGTCTTCGAATATGGCGATCGGCTAGTATGGCCTCGACTTCCTTGTCAAAGGAGGTGACCACGGCGGTAGGCGCTCGCTTAGATTCTCCTCGAGTGGGGTCCTCCATGTCTCCGTGATATGGTTTTAAGAGACTGACATGAAAGACCGGATGAATCTTGAGCTTGGAAGGTAATTGGAGCTTATAGGAGACCTTCCCAACACGTGTCAAGACCGGGAAAAGGACCCTCATATCTCCTGATCAAGCCCTTGTGGACTTTCCTAAAGCTCTTGAATTGCTGGGGAAGAAGTTTCACCATGACAAGATCGCCTTCCTGTAACTCCAATGGTCTTCTTTTCTTGTCTGCCCATTTCTTCATCCTTTTTGAGGCCTTGTTCAAATATGCTCGTGCCAGTTCGGCTTGTTCGTGCCATGATTTGGCAAATTTAAATCGTTTGATGGGCTCTTACCTTCATAGCTTGTGGCAAGAGTAAGAGGCGTTGTAGGCTGTTGCCCCATGATTACTTCAAAAGGACTTCGGTTGGTGGCTTCACTCCGTTGAAGATTATAGGAGAATTGAGCCACATCAAGCAACTTTGCCCAATCTCGTTGGTTGGCACTCACGTAGTGCCTTAAGTATAGCTCCAAGAGTGCATTTGTCCGCTCAGTTTGGCCATCGCTCTGAGGATGGAAACTAGTGGAAAAGTTCAAATCTGAGCCAAGTAACTTAAACAATTCCGTCCAGAATCGTCCCGTGAAGCGTGGGTCTCGATCGCTCACTATGTTGGAGGGGACTCCCCAAAGCTTGACCACATTCTTCAAGAATAATCTGGCTGTCTCTTCGGCAGTGCAATCTGTAGGGGCTGGAATGAAGGTGGCATACTTGCTAAATCGATCAACCACCACTATTATACTCGCCAAATCCTTCGACTTTGGCAGGGAAGTGATAAAGTCCATCGAAACACTTTCCCAAGGCCTCTTAGGGATAGGCAATGGATCAAGTAGTCCCGATGGTGCATTTTGTTCAACTTTGTCTTGTTGGCATATGAGGCATGTTCTTACATAAGACTCCACCTCATCTTGCATTTGGGGCCAGTAATATGAGGTCTTCAACAAAGCAAGAGTACGTTTCATACCTGGATGTCCAGCCCACTTAGAATCATGGCATTCTTTGATCAACTCACGCCGAAGATTTCCCCATTTGGGCACAAAGAGTCGGTTTCCCTTTGTGTAAAGCATCCCTTCTTCTAGCCAAAAGCGCCTTGTCTTGCCCTCCATTACAAGTGCTATAAGACTTTTGGCTAGGGAGTCTTGTTGTAGGCCTTCCTTGATACGCTTGAGTAAAGGGCTATCAACTCGACTGATGGATGCGAGTTCTACCTTGCGGCTTAAGGCGTCAGCTACCACGTTGGCTTTCCCAGGCTTGTATTCCAAGCTATTCCCGATAATTTGGTACACCTCGTCTTCGAATATGGCGATCGGCTAGTACGGCCTCGACTTCCTTGTCAAAGGAGGTGACCACGGCGGTAGGCGCTCGCTTAGATTCTCCTCGAGTGGGGTCCTCCATGTCTCCGTGATATGGTTTTAAGAGACTGACATGAAAGACCGGATGAATCTTGAGCTTGGAAGGTAATTGGAGCTTATAGGAGACCTTCCCAACACGTGTCAAGACCGGAAAAGGACCCTCATATCTCCTGATCAAGCCCTTGTGGACTTTCACAAACACTCTCTCTTGCCTACAACTTTCCAAGGTTTTCATCTAGCGGTTGAAGTTAGGAGCAAGTTAAGGCTTTCTTAGCATTTGCGGGAGTGCTAAGGCCGCACGACTACTTACAAGAAAAAGTAAGTGCGTGACATAATGCTACCTAATAATATTATTATAAAATCCTCGTCAAAGTTTAATAATTATGAAATAATCAAAGAGATTTTATGGCACTTTTACCTGAGACTTGAATTAGAAAGTAGAGAATATGTGGCATGCTCTCTACACCCCGGCTGATTTGTTTATCTCAGCCAATCTCTCCTTTTGATTTATTCCTTCCACAGAATATCTCTTTCCCCCTTTATCTTATTTCTTTTCTTTCTTCCTTATTCCGTGCTTCATCGTATCTCTCTTAATAGTCCTTCCTTTACTGAAACATTTTTTTTTTCATAAGCAAAAGATTCAGTTCCTTTGTAGCAGACATCACCAAAGGTCACCATGGCTGGAGAACAGGCTACTTCGGTAGCCGCTGGTGCAGTAAATCCATGGAAGAAGAAATCATTCGCTAATTTGTTTCATTCAAATGAACCAGCTGCTGCTGCTCCAACTGTTAAACCAATTCAAACATACAAGGGAGAACTGACACTAATTCTTGAAGAGGAAGATATTTTCTCCCTTGCTGTTCCTTTCAACTGTGCACTCATTGAAAAATTCTCCCACGGGAAGCTCTCAATGGAGACTCTACGATAAGATTTTCTGAAACCCGAACTAAAAGGCTCCTTCTCAATCGAGTGGCTTGATCCACGACGCATCCTTCTTCGTCTCGCTCTTGAAGAGGACTATATGAGAATTTGGTTGCAGGGGCAATGGACTTTCCAAGGGTTTCCCATGCGACTGTTCAAATGGAGTCCCAAATTTCATGTTTCTGCCAACCATCGATATTTCGTAGTTGAATGAATTTTGAGAATCTACCGATTCACCTATTCCAAAAGGCCACCTTGTTCTCATTTGAGAGTGCCATTGGTAAGCCATTAAAGTTGGACGAACCAACTGCTAAGCCAACAAGACCTAGCATTGCAAGGGTTTGTACAAAACTTGATCTCTTGAAACCCCATGTTCATCGTATTTGGATTGGTACACCATCGGGGAAGGGTTTTTGGCAGGCAGTGGGCTATGAAGGCATCCCATCGTACTACTCTACTTGCAGGAGGTTAGGACATTCTATGGAGGCTTGTAAATGCTTCCCACGCTCTCAACCCCAAACTGCCCTGCCTCAGCCTTCAAAGAACGCTGCAGATAAAGCTATAGAAACAACTACTTGCAACGTCTCTAATAGCATGTTCTTACTTCGTCTTTCTCGTAATAAGTCAGCAAATTTGGTACTTTTTGATCCCCTGTTGCTATAGGGAACAAAGGACGAAATACGATCAATTCCTCCATTTAAGTAGTTTTAGCTGCAAACCCTCATACCAGCGCCGTTTTCTCTGATCGCACCCACCATTCTATCTGAGCTCCACATCATTTCATAGTGAGAACGGATGTGGCCTATGGATTCCTTTTACAAATTCTAAAATTTTATATTTTTGCCGATTCCTATTATCTTCTATCTTTCAATGACTTAACCTGTCTTGGTTTAAGGTCAAGCTTTTGCCGGAGTTCTTTCAGTCAATAATTAGAGTGTGGGTCCCCCTTTTGGTTCCCATTGGGTTTACCTTGTTCACAGGTCGACCCCATGGCAGCAAGCAAAGACGATCTTGTGCTATATTCCAGTGATCTCTTTCCTACTGAGGCACGCAAATTCCCATCGTGTCCCAGATCACATTCCGTGAATCGAAAAGAGAAGCCTACTCATTTATCAGCTCCTCTCATAGATCCTTTCCAAAGACCAACCGGTAAGGAGACATCCCAATAGGCGTCTTATAGGCTGTTCTGTAAGCCCACAATGCATCATCCACTTTGCTCCATCCGAAATTAGTCGAGTCTCAGCTTCATAGCTCTTGGAAGCGACTACTTTTCTTTCTTCATAGAGATGTAGAAAGTTTGATTGAATTGTGTATAGAAAGAGAGTGACTGAGCTACGGATACGATTTTTGAAGAAAGAGTCAACTTCTTTATTGCTGAGCTGAGCCGAGCCGGAAATTTCCAGACGAACAATTTCAACGAAATCTTTCAATTTCTTATTTTACTATGTTCAACTCTATGTATTCCTCTATCTGTAGTATACATTGAATGTACAGAAATGGCTGATTCCGTTATGAGTAGATACTTCCGCAGGAGCATAATCTATTTTCTGGTTAAATACATTACGAGATGTTTTTCCATACTTTCCGCATTCAGTTCTAGCTATTTCTGCACCTTCTAATCGACCTGAACAACATATACGGACCCCCTCCACCCCCTTTTTTTATTACAAATGGAATATCTTTCACTATTTTACTAAAAATGAACGAAATGATCTACTCTAACAAGATAAACAACGGCTGTAGGGGCGTACTTGATCCATTCGATTCCACCCATCTTTCATGGATCTCGGCTTGGTGTTCAGCTAAGTCCAGTTCGTTATAAGTCAGTCTAGTCTATCAGCTTATGAGAATGCCCCGACTTGATTAAGGTAGTTCAGTGGTTCAATTACTTCGAATTCTTGACCCTCTTCCTTAGTAGTTACGGATTCTCTGGGCAGCCATATTTGCGTGGAATGGTTCCCCAACCGGCTTCGTCTTAGATCACTTCGATTCGATTGCTCTGGGGCTTTCAACAATCTGCTTTCAAGATTGTTTAGATTAGAAGGCGGTCCGCTCGTGCTGTCCAGAGTCTCTCTGCCTGAAAGTTCATAAATCTCTCTGTAGGCTTTTGGGTAAACGAATGGTTGATATCATAGATCTCCTAAAAAACCTTCTGACAAGAAATGCTGCTTGAACATTGTAAGACATGGAATCGTCTCGCTCTTGTGAACACTAAAGTTTACAATAGATGATTAGGCCCAGAGGCGGGATAGTAACCATGTTTTAAAAGACGAAAAAAGGCTTCCTTTAGGACAAAGCTCCATCGAAACAAAACCAATACTCACAAAAACGAAGAAAGAAACCTCCACCACGAACACAATCTAACAACAGGAATAGAACGAATCCAACCTAAGAATGACTTCACCCCAACCAGGAGAAACAAGAGAAGAATGACTCCCCATTGAAGAATAAGGAATGGGCCGAGGCTTTTTTTTTAGGCTGGTCTAAGAGAGCACATGTTGTAGTCCTAATATGGTTCGCCTATCGGTGAGCCGTTAGGGACCCCTATATAGTATAGAATTTCCCTCCGAAAATGCATGATCCCACCTGGAGGGGAAAGTCTTAAGCCTACAACGAGAAAGAGGGGTTAGGAAAGAACTGAAGACAGTTGTGAATCTCGCCTCTACAAAAGAAGTAGTAGAATAAGATGTCGAAGAGCCATGTCCTTAGAACAAGAAGAGGCTCGAAGGAAGGTTTTTGCCCAAGTACACGGATGCAATAGCAGAAACTCAAACAAATCTGGACACTAAAAGTTGCGGACGAACCTGGACCTTCCTGCACTTCTGATTTAGCAATACCTACTGGGACTAGGGCAGAAGAGGGAAAAAACTCTTGATTGCACTGCGGGAGGAAAACCAGAATCTTGTTGCTACTATCGCTCAGCTGTTGAGGAAAATGCAGATAGTACTCCTGCTGGCCAAAAACTAGATGATGCACTGATCCCTCTACAAACTAGATAGCTCATTGATGACATACACATTACTCCGAATCCACAACAATGCAGATTATTCTGGAGACTAGGCAGATGATGCACAGTTTCTCCAACAAGATGAGCCTGTTGATGTTTTTGATTAAGAAATGCAACATGGTAATGATACTAACCCTCTTCTCCTTTTAGGTACTGCTTCTTCTTTATCGGTTGGATAACATGACACTCAAACCGCAACATCAGTTACTCTTAGCAAGGGGAAGGAGAACGGTAAGTCCCATGGTAAAATTGTCCAGAAATTAGTTTGAATTAAGAGCTAAGGGCTACTGCTTTCATGTATGTGGTTTCTCTACTTTTTGTTTATTGATATGTGCTTAGTTGTCTTAATTTCTATATGTTATTTTAATTGTTTCTCGATATTTTTAATACATAAAAATACATATTTGAGACTGATACCCTTTATTCTTGTCTTAGATGTCTTCCAGAAGAGAAAACGATGAAAGGAAATGAAACAGTCGAAAATAGAGTGAAAACGATGAAAAAGAAGCCAACAACATCAACAAAGAAGACAGGACCTATTGCCTAAGGCCAGCCAACCTACCGTCGTTAGGTCCAGGAATCACAAGCGGAGCTAAGATAGAACTTTACCAGTAGGGGAAGGTCCTGACATTAAGAAGATTTTTGCAGGCAGAACTTTATCGCGGATGGTAGGGCTCGACCTACTGTCGGCGATAGGTCCCGGCTGAGGGGCAGTTTTAATCCGTTTCAAACTCTGTTTTGATGTAATTTTTCATCTATTTAAGAGGATACTCTACAATTAAAAGAGAGCAACAATTAGGAGTAGATAATAGAAAAGTAGGGATAGATTTAGTTTATACAATTCTTCAATTCTTGTATTCAATTAGTTAAGTAGTTATTAGATTTTTTGCAATTTAATTCTTGAAGATCAAGATTTGAAGACCTAATTCCAAGATTTCGAGCTTCATTTGGGTTACTCGACAGACGAGCTCGGAAGAAGTTCGAGATTTCGATTGTGGCTTCAATTTTACTCCTAAGCTTTCTTTTCTTTACTTTGTTATTGAATTTAATGTTTAATTTTAGTTTTACTGCAATGAATAGTGAGTAGTTGTTTATGTTTGGATGAGGGTTGAATCCTAGTTCTTGATTATGAAATTCTTGGTTTAATTTCTTGATTTTGATGCTTGTTCTGATTAAGTTGTTCTCCAATTATATTTGTTTGCAATTTAATTGTCACGAGATTAGATTAATCGCACGATTGTTAGTAATTGAAAAAGGAAGAACGATCTAGGGCAACTAATTGGGGGTTAGTTGGCCAATTGACTAGAGATACGATATTGCATTGGTAGGTCCTTTAAATCACTTAATTTACTGCACTCATAATTTGTTAGGGAGAAAATAGATTTTCCTCTAAGGTTTAGTGAGTAGGGTGGCTTTCGCCTAAAAATAGGGATTACCGGATTTATAGTAATGGCCCAACTTAATTTATTCAACATCTTTTTCTTTAAAGTTTTCCAATTGAATTAGTAACAAGGATTATGTGGCTTTTACCATCCAAACTCTTGTTTTATAAAGATTTTAAACCTTAATTTTATTACATGCGTCTTTAATTGTTAATTTTTTTCGGCCTTTTAGTTTAATTATTCTCTAAAACCAAATTTTCTTTGGGCTAAATATTAGAGACGCGATTAGTACTTAAGCTTTCACCGTCCTCGAGAGATTCGACACTCGGGTGTAACTTGTTTACTACTGTGATATGTCCACTTTCCCGTTGCTTAGTTTAGTAGTGCATCCCGTAGGTTTTAAAAATACAAAACAAGTTTTTGGCGCCATTGCCAGGGAAGGCAACTTAAGGAAAAATCGTTTTATTTAGGCTTTAGTCATCTTTGTTCTTTTTGTTTTGATTGTTCGCCGTGTTCTTCATTCTCGTTTTATTGGGTGTTCGTGATATGCACATTGGGAATTCGACTTATTATTTTTGTAATATGTTTTATTGCCTATCTAATTATTCATTTCAGGGTTTGAAAATGAATAAGATATGGACGCCCATGATGCATGGAAGCTCGACTGGCTGCAATGTTAGAACAAGGAATAGAGAATATAGCTGCTAAACCTTAACACACTTATCAGCTGCAGGCGATGTTCCGAGGAACTGGCAAGGGTACAACATATATCCTAATAAGCACAGTTTGGGGTGGAGAAATCAACGGAGTGCTACTTAGGAAGGTGAAAGTTAAAGGAGACAACAGAAGCCCCTGGGCTTTCAGAATAGAGTTTCAATCAATATTCACTCTACAATTCTATTCCATCAATACATCCAGTATCCCAATCGCGTAGCTTATAAGATTTCGTTTCAAAATACGTTGATTCGGTGAATGCCAAGATGAAGAGCATGGAAGCAGTCCAAAGAAACGAACCGGCCTCCCTCCACAACATGGATAGTCAAATTGGAAAATTAACAAGAATGATCACTGAAAGTCTACCTGGCAATTTACCAGGTAACACGAGGGATAACTTAAACAAGGATGCTAAGGTGGTCACCTTAAGAAGTGGGAAAGAATTAGTAAAGACAACTCCCACGGTTGTGGAAGAAGAGTAGGGGACTGTTCAAGTACAAGAGGAGTCTATTCCCCCCCAAGGAAAAGGAGGTTCAACAAAAGAAAGTAGAAAGGCGAAAGTCACCTCCTCCGCCATACAAACCTCTTATCCCATTCCCAAGAAGAGTATTGAAGGCAAAGAAGGATGAACAAACCTCTTTCGTCGCCACTGCTAAGGCTCTGATAGATGTGGGGGAAAGAAAATTGACCCTTAGATTAGGGGAGGAGAAAGTCATATTCAGGCTTCCTAATGCCATGCGTAGATCTAGAAATCACAATGATACTTGCTTTATGACATATTTTATTGATCATATTTCTACTCACGTGTAGGAATTTATCCAAGAAGATTCCCTAACGATTGCTATGCAATAGGATTCCCAAGACGAGGTGGGTTCTGAGGAAGTTCGCGCTTTAACAAAGAAATTAGATGAAGCAGAAGTGGAGAATACTACTACTAAACAAGAAGATCTAAAGGTACCCGCAAAGCTTTCTCTTAAAACCTTGTTTAAAGAGTCGCTGGAACTGGCACTGAAACTGTTGCTGAATCACTTAGAGTATGCTTTCCTTGGAGAAAAGTCAACGCTCATTGCTATCATCTCATCCAAGTTTAGCCATCCCAAAAAACGAGCCTTGTTGCAGACTTTGCAAAAATATAAAAAAACTATAGCTTAGAAGATAGCAGACATCCAAGGTATAAGTTCATCCTTCTGTACTCATAAGATTCAATTGGAGGAGGATTCCAAGCCAGTGATACAGCCTTAAAGGCGATTGCATCTGAACATGCATGAAGTGATGAAGGAGGAGGTAATCAAATTCCTAGATGCTAGAATCATATATACTGTATTAGATAGCTTTTAGGTAAGCCCGGTACAAGTGGTACCAAAGAAGGGTGGAATGATAGTAGTGGCAAATGAGAAGAAGGAGCTAATCCTAAAAAGGGTAATCACCTGTTGGAGGGTATGTATAAATTACTGAAATTTGAACGAAGTAACTAGAAAGAATTACTTCCCCCTTCCATTCATCGATCAAATGTTGGAAGAGTTGTCGGGTCAACCCTTCTATTATTTTCTAGATGGATTCTTTGGATATTTCCAAATTCCCATTGCCCTGAAGGACTAGGAGAAAACAACATTCACATGCCCATACGGAAGATTCGCATATAGACATATGCGTTTCGGTTTCTGTAATGCTACTACTACTTTTCACATTGCATGATTGCCATTTTTGAGGGATTAGTGGGGATATTATGGAAGTCTTTATGGATGATTTTTCAGTCTTTGGAAATTCTTTTGATACTTGCTTGTCTAATCAAGATAAAAGTTTTAAAAAGATGTGAAGAAACTCACCTTGTTTTAAATCAGGAAAAATGCCATTTTATGGTTCAAGAAGGTATAATTTTAGATTATAAGATTTTTGAAAAGGGCATTGAGGTAGATAGGGCTAAAATAGAGAAATTGAAAAGGTTGCCTCCACCTTGATCCGTGAAAGTAATTAGGAGTTTCTTAGGGCATGCGAGGTTTTATAGGAGATTTATAAAGGATTTTTTAAAAATTCCAAAATCTCTTACTGCATTGCTTAAGAAAGATATGCCTTTTAATTTTGATAATAATTGCTTACTTGCTTTTAATTTGCTTAAACAAAAGCTCACGAAATCTCCAAATTTAGTCTCTCCAGATTGGTCACTTCCTTTTGAATTGATGTGTGATGCTAGTGACTATGCTATAGGCACTAATTTAGGCCAAAGGAAGGGTAAGTTTTTCCAGCCGATATACTATACAGTAAAGACCCTGACAATGCCCAAGCAAATTACACAACTACAGAGAAGGAGTTGCTTATAATAGTATTCACGTTTGACAAATTCCGTCCTTATTTAATACTTTCTAAAGTCATGGTTTATACTGACCACTCTGAAGTACCTCATTTTGAAAAACAATGCTAAGCCCAGACTTATTAGATGGGTACTTCTTTTGCAAGAATTTAATCTGGAGAAAGACAATAAGGGAGCTAAAAATCTGGCAGCAGATCATCTCTCTAGACTAGAGAATCCCAATTTAAAACTACTGACGAAGAACAGATTAACGACACATTCCCAGATAAACAACTCATTTTCTGTAAAACTATTATTGATAACTCACCTTGGTATGCTTATATAGCGAACTATTTGGTTTCAAATGTTATGCCTGCAGGTAATGCCCAGAAGAGGAAGAAGTTCTTCGTAGACTTGAAGTATTATTTTTGGGAGGAACCATACCTTTTCCCTTAATGTGCTGATCAAATAATTCGAAAATGCATGGCGCACCCTGAAACAGAAGAAATCTTGAAGCATTGTCAAAAGGTCCAGCCAGCAAACATTATCAAGTTAATGGGGCCACTCAAAAGGTACTTGAATCAAGTCTTTACTAGCCAACCCTATTTAAGGATGTAAAAATGTATGTTATCGAATGTGACAATTGCCAGCACACAGGTAACATCTCAAAACACAATGTTATGCCATGTCTACTTTTCAAATTTGTGAGGTGTTCAATTGTTGGGGTATTGATTTTATGGGTCCTTTTCCTAATTCTTTTGGTAATCAATACGTCTTGGGCACTGTCAAGTATATGTCTAGATGGGTTGAGGCTCAAGCCTTACCTACAAACGATGCTAGAGTTGTGGTTAAGTTCTTAAAAAAGCTATTTTTTCGTTTTAGTGTCCCTAGAGCTATTATAAGTGATAGGGCAACTCGAAAAAGTATTTAAGAGATTGGGAGTCACTCATAAACTAGTTACTCCCTATCATCCGTGGACTAGTAGTTAAGTAGAAGTAGTGAATAGGGAAATGAAACACATTCTTGAGAAAATCGTTGATAGTACATGAAAAGACTGGAGTATTAAGTTAGATGATGCTTTGTGAGCCTATAGAACTGCTTACAAGACCCTAGTCGGATATGCTCCCTTCCGTCTTTTATATGGGAAATCGTGTAATTTATCTGTCAAAATTGAGCATAAAGCTCATTGGCAATTCAACTAGTTAATTTTTGACTATGTTTATGCAGGAAAAGAAAGGCTACTCCAGCTGAATGAGCTAGATGAATGGCGATTGCAAACGTATGAGAACTCAAACTTATACAAGGAAAAAATGAAGCAATGGCATGACAGACACTTGGTCCTAAAAGAATTCAAAGAAGGAGATTCCATGCTCCTCTACAATTCCCGTCTTTGCCTTTTTTCCTGGAAAACTTAAATCAAGATGGTCTGGACCCTTCATCGTAAGCAAAGTTTTCCCATACGGTAACATATAGGTAACACACCCTACACAAGGCACATTTAAGGCAAACAACCATCGCCTTAAACCATATTTTGATGAGGACGCGAGAACCCTTCAAAAAGAGTCCCTCGTCTTCTAGACGAGTAAAAATGGCCGTGATACCATTTTGTAATTGTATTATTGTTTCCCCTATTTTTCTTCCTTTATTTTCATTGAATTATTTTAACAATTTGTTTATGATATTGTGAAAGTTCCTTGGGAGAGTTATTTGCATGCTCATACTACACCTTATGCCTTTTACATATCATTACATCGATGAGGTATAAAAAGGGATTGAACTACAATTCACGAAACACTTTCCAGAAAAACCAACAGAACCTTACTGTGGTCACTTTCGAAGAACACCCGCTAGGCAGAAACCTACAACGAACAGTAGGCTTGACCTACCGCCGACAGTAGGTTCGATGGCAATTTTACCTTGGAAGAACAGAAGCTTACCACTAATGGTAGGCTTAAACTCTCTTCTTCTATATTTTTTTATCCCTTATCTGTGTTTAAGTAGCTTTACCTTTATTTGTTTCTTTTCCTTAATTTTTTTTTCGTGTGGGGATGGCTTCCCTATATACTTTACTACTTTATACATGCAGACTTGCTTCCTATGTATGTGTTTTATTCTTTTATCCTGTTAATTTGACCCCCACATTGAGGACAATGTGATTTTAAGTTTGGGGAGTTTTTAGGGCTCTTATTTTTCTTGTCTTTCTTTCTATTTTTATATTAAATTTTAGTAGTTTATTTGAAAATTTTCCAAAAAAATAAAAAAAATTTAAAACTCAAAAAGTTTTTATTTCATTTTCTTTTTCCTATTCTTAGAAAAATCCAAAAATATTTTTGTTTTTCCACTTTCAGTAGAGTACATAACTACAAAACTCCTTAGGTTTTTTCGAAAAAGGCGAATTACTTAATCACTTTGAACACCATAATTACTAATTTTCTTACATGATCAATGGTTTTCATGTACTTGTAAATGTTGTTTAAGTAATAGAAAGCTAGGAATCTTGGGTAATTAGCATAATGATAATCAATTTTTGGGTTTTTACCTACAATATCATATTTTTCTGTCCTTAAAATCAAAGAACTCTAGTGTAGGATGGTTCCGGAAATGATAGTTTTAGGCTTTCTTTGTACCGTTTGTGCCTTTTTTACCATATCCTATATAAAATCAATCCTTACTTCTTTTTTTGTGCTTCCATGCTAAGGATTTCAATCCCTTCTTTTCTTTGTTCTTTTAAACTTACTACATGAAACCTCAATTCGTGGAGCTAATTATTATAATATCTTTTTAGCCTTTTCGAGTGAGGAAAACAAATAAGTGTAGAGCTGAAGGAGTGAAGAAACAAATAAAACCCTGCGTAAAAAAAGGGTATTTTGGATATTTCAGATGCTAGGCAAAAAATGGGTGATTTGGGTATCTTCTTTTACAAATACAATTGGAACTTTTACCTCTTGTTTGCCCATTAAGCCTCTTAATTCCTCTTTAGAAGCAGAATCCTTGTGCTACTGCATTTTATGTCTAATTTGGATTGAGACTATTGGCGGCATATTCATCACCTTTTCATAACATGTTTCACATCACTCCAAATAAACCATGAAGCAGTAATCATATGACATAAAAAAAAAATCAATATATTGCAGCACAAAACTAGTAGTGTACTGCTCATGATGCAGACACAATGTTTCCGAATGCGATCAATTCATGATGATGATGGGAAATTGCTGAACGAGAGACTAAAATTAGTCAAACGACGAAATTCTCGTTCTACAAATTACAGGGTAACGGAGGCGTTGTCGTCGTGAAATGTTGCACATGCCCGTGAGTGAGGAGTAGGATTTAAATTAATTTAAATTATATTTTGTTACAGAATGGAATTGGTGATCAACCCTGTTTAAATTATAAGCCTCATATTTACTATTACAATTACAGAGGAAAAACATAAACAATGGATAAAATGAATGATCTAATTAATTACAAAATAACCGGATGATGGAACCGGATAATAACTTAAAAATGGATCCTCAAATCGGACGAGGAGTTCGAAAAACGGACGACCGATTATCCTCTAAACCTACAAAATCGAATTAGAAAAATGGATGAAGTAGGCAAAAATCGGATGTCTGATTTTTGCCACAGCAGACAGAATCGAATAACCAACTCAAAAACAGGACAACTAATTTCTATATAAAAGAGGGGAACAGAGATATTCGACACCAAAAGCGGACGACGAAAGGCAAAACCGGACGACCGATTTTGCTATAAATACTGAATCTCGATCAAAACCCTCAGTACAATGGATGAGCCTCACACAATATTAATCTAAACTCTCACTCTCGTTTCTCTCCTTCACAAGCCACCCAAGCTCGCAGTTAACCAAGAATGGCAACTAATGACGGCAGCAACAGAAGAATCACAGAGAACAACATAACAACAGAAGGAAGAAGAAGCTGCAGAGAAGGAGAAGAGGGAAAACAAACAAGAGAGAAGGCTGCTCCACAGATTGGTTATCAGTAATAGTAAGGAAGAGACTATTTATAGAGCACATAGAGTGGACTCATCCAAAGCTGCGAAGTCACCTGAGAAGACTTCAAATTGGGCTATTGTTAGCTCGGCCCGCTCGACATGTGGGGTAAAAAATAAACTCAATCCTCTTTTAGTTTTGAGGCCCAATCCATCTCATTATGGGTCGTTAAATAGGGCTGGAAGAGAACAAAAATGTGTGAAAAATTGGCCCAACAGGCCTACAAACTCCACCTTAACACATTTTTAGGTAACTTCCTAGCCAAGATAGTCAATCTACATCAATATGAAGGAGGTCCCTATACATAGCAAACTTGTCAGTTGTCACAACCTTAGTACCAAAATCAGCAGGATTATCTTTAGTACTAATTTTATCCATATTAACTATATCATTTGAAACCTTTTCTTGAATGAAACGATACTTAATATCTATATGTTTAATTTTTTCAGGACAGACGGGATATTTACATAAATGAAGAGAACTTTTACCATAAGTAAATATGACAGTTTTAGAATGCAAAAGATGCAACTCAGATAAAAGTCCTTGAAGCCAAATAGCTTCTTTACTTGCTTCCGTGGCAGCAATATATTCAGCCTCTATAGTCGAATGAGCGACTAGAGACTGCAGTTGCGATTTCCATGAAATAAAATTATCTATAAGGGTAAAGAAATAATATGTGGTAGACTTTCTACCTTCTTTATCACCTGCAAAATCAGAATCTACATAACTAACCAATTCAAAGTGTTCAGTCTAATTATGATAAATAAATAGTCCCATTAATGTACCTCAACAACTATTTAAGAGTGGCCCAATGATCCGTACCTGGGTTAGACATAAAACGACTTTAAAGGCTTATTCCATAAGCAATATCAGGACGAGTGGAGATCATGAAATATATGATAGATCTATAGCCATTCTATAAGGGATGTTGGCCATATCTTTCTTTTCATTTTCAGTTTTGGGACTGGCTTTTGAAGAAAGCTGAAAATGATTTGCAAGAGGGCTACAAACAGGCTTACACAGGTGCATGGAAAATTTTGAAACAATTTTTTGCAAGAAGGATTTTTGAGATATAAACAAAGAATGGTCAGCTCTATCTCTATCAATGTTCATACCAAGGATTCTAGAGGCAGAATCTAAATCCTTCATCTCAAATTTTGATTTCAACAAAGAATTTCAAATGCATAATCTTATCTATATGTTTGGAGGAAATAAGCATATCATCAACATAGAGCAATAAATAAATGGCATTGTCAACAGTATCACCACAAAAATACAGGCAACTATCATTATTACTTTTAACAAAACTAGTTTTATGCATAAAAGAATCAAACCTTTTATACCAGTGCCTAGGTGATTGCTTAAGCCCATATAAGGACTTCTTCAACAGACAAGCTATATGCTCCTTACCTTTTACCTCAAAATCAGGTGGTTGGCATATGTAAATGGTTTCATCAAGTCCACCATGCAAAAAGGTAGTTTTCGCATCTAACTTTTCAAACTCAAGATCAAAGAAGGTAACAATAGCAAGTATAATCCTAATGGTTTTATACTTAACAATAGGAGAAAAGATTTTATTAAAATCAATACCTTCAACTTTAGAAAAACCTTTTGCAACCAATCTAGTCTTGAATCTTGGAGGTTCATTTATAGATTAAGGTTCTTTAATTTTGAAAATCTATTTACAATCAATCAGTTTTTTTTAAGTGGTTTAGGAATAAGCACCCAAGTTTTGTTCTTATGCAAAGAAGGCATCTTTTCATTCATAACATGCATCCACAAAGAGCGATTAAGACTCTTTAAAATATCAGGAAAACATATAAGTTCTTTCTCTTCAACAAAAGATGTAACAGCAAAAGCATAAGAAAAATGTATGAAAAACCATAACTATTGGGTTCCCTAGACACTCTTCTAGCCCTGTTTCTCGACATCTGGTAGTCTCTAAGGGCTTGTACTTGTGCTTCTGGATGATCCTCATCGTCATCAGAATTATCTAATACGGGCATATCAGTTTTGGGGTACACTAGCTAGGTTTACCGACTCCTCATTGGTTTCAGTTTCTAATTTTTCGGGTTTTATTTCGGGTTCTAGTGTGTGCTTTTGAGAGGGTTCGGAGGTGTCCTCTATCTCCACAGGAATGTTCCCAACTATGGGTATTTATGTAGAACTCTCGGTATTGGTTTCAGTTCTAAGGCAGGGCATGTTTAGCTCGTTAAAAACTACGTCTCTACTCACGACTACCCTCATACCCAGTTCACTCTTGAGCCATACTCCATAACCCTTCATCCCGTTAGGATATCCTATTAACACTCCCTTCTTAGACCTAGTGTCTAACTTCCCTTCTATTTGATGTGCAAAAGTAGCACGCCCAAACATTGTAAGGTTAGACAGATTTGGTGGTTGGCTGGTCCACAATTCTATGGGAGTTTTGAAGTTTATGGCAGTGGAAGGTGACCTATTAATGAGGTATACTGCTTTACTAACAGCCTCTCCCCAAAAAAGTTTAGGAATCCTTGATGACACCAAGAGGCATCTAACTTTATCCATAATGGTTCGGTTCATCCTCTTAGCTACCCTCGTTTGTTGAGGGTTATGCCTAACAGTTCTATGATACACAATACCATGCAAAGCACACAAATCATGAAATTTCTTGTCACAAAATTCCAAACCGTTATCTATTCTTATAACGTTTAGCTAATTTCCGGTTCGATTTTCGGCAAAACGTTTTCACTCGTTAAACTTTTGAAAAGTTTGATATTTGGTTTTCAAAAGAAACACCCAAACATGCCGAGAAAAATCATCAACAATAGAAAGGAAATAAACATTGCCACCATAAGAGGACCTTTCCAGCACTCCAAAAATCACAGTGCACACAGTCAAGAACAGCAGTGGATTTGTGTGCTCATGGAAAAACTGAGTTTGTGTTATTCGCGGAGAACATAATGATCACAAAAATATAAAGAAGTAATTTTGTCACCATTCAAAAGATTTTGTTTGTCTAAATAATGCAAACCCTTTTCACTAATATGGCCAATCCGCCGATGCTACAACATGGTCTTTTCAGGAACTGTTTTAGAAAATAATGCAGATGATTCACACACGGTTTTTCTAAGTAAATGGTACAAACCATTTTTCATAAGAACCTTTGAGTATGACTAGAAATCCTTTACAAACACGTAAAATCCCATTTTCAGATTTATAAGAATAATTATTTGTATCACCAAAGTAGATTAAATTCCGCTTAAGATGAGGCACATACCTCACCTCGGTCAATTTTCTAGTCACACCATCATGTATTTGATAAAAACATTTCCGATCCCCTTGACATCACAAACCTCATTGTTTCCCGTAAAAACTTTTCCATGATCAAGGGTTTTAAAATCAGAAAACCAAATACTTATTTGGAGTCATATGAAAAAGGCAACAAGAATCGAGAATCCATTCATCTGAAACTTTAGCGGTAGATAGATGGGGAAGGAGATACACACAAAACTTCAGAAAATATAGAATTACCATCTAGTTCAAAATCGTGTGTTTTGTCGGTTTTATCCATCCCATTACCTTGTTTACATTGTTTCTCATCTTTGATTTGTTTAAAACACTTATTTTTCATATGGCCATCTTTGCCACAGTAAAAACACTTCACTCTATTCTTATCTCGAGATTTAGACCTCCTTTTTACTTTTAGAGTGGTGACTAGAAGGTTCTCTCCTGTCAACCCTCCCTCGCATGTAAATGTTCTCTCCATTTGTTTTGTTTTCTTTTTGCAAATCTAAATTTTTTATTTCAAAGTGTTTTTACACAACAAAAAGAGTCAAAGTATCTCTGCCATACTTGATAGTAAATTTCACATCATTAAAAGACTCAGACAATGCATTCAACAAAAGAACAACAATGTTTTCATCAGAAATATTTTTTCCAACATTTTGGAGTTCTAAAACAATTTTGTTCAAATCATCCATGTTTTCAGAAAAAGATTTTGACCCGCTCATTTTAAAACTAAAGAGTTGTTCCTTTAAATAGATTTTGTTTGACAAAGACTTTCCTAAATAAAGTCTCTTAAGTTTTGTCCAGATTTCATAAGCATTGTCTGTTTAATCTATTTATCTTAAAAAATTATCTTTCCAATGCAAGGTAAGACAGCTATGTGCATCACCAAATTTTTCAGCTAGTATTTCGCCTATCCAAGATTTCGGATACTTGTCAAGAGTATAAATAGCTGGTGCAATTTCGTTTTGGACTAAAACAACTTTCATTTTTCTGCGCTACATTACAAAATCAGATTTACCATCTAACTTATTTGTTTCAAGTTTTGGAACGGACATGTTATACAGAGGCAAATAAGAGTAATCATATGCTCAAAAAATAAAAGATTTAAAAGTTTGTCACACACAAAAATAACCTGGATATTTTTTTAAAAACAATACAACTAGAAAAACAGGTAATATGCAGATAATAAAACTCACAACAGATCAATAGGTAGCAAAGTCTGAGCAACAACCACAAACAGATGATCAATAGAGAAATATATAATAAACACAGGTTGAGCCACAGTCCCCCAAACAGACAATAAATAAATCTCAACGATCACGGACAATAAAAAAATTTTTGCGATCAACAAGAAAAATACTAAGACACAGATACTTGGAGTCTCAATAGGACTCGAGCCAGGCTTAGGTTTTGGTTCTCCAAGAAAAACAGAAAATTACAAAAAATTTTGATCCGTGACCTGCGATATCAACAACAATATACATACATATATATCCAAACAATAAAATAAACCTTAAACGAAAGGAAAGCAGAGAGTAGTAATAGAAAATTTTCCCGTGCTAGATTCACGGAACTCAACAGTTCCCGTGAGTCTGAAAGAAACCTAAGAGGTTTTGGACAAAGCTCCGTCGATGGAGGAATGCAACAAACACCAGACACTAGAAAAATCAAATCTTCTAGCTCTGATACAACTGTTACGGAATGGAATTGGTGGTCAGCCCTGTATAAATTACAAACCTCCTATTTACTATTACAATTGTAGCAGAAAAACATAAACAATAGATAAAATGAATGATCTAATCTATTACAAAATAACCGGATGATGGAACCAGATAACTTAAAAATGGATCTTCAAATTGGATGAGGAGTTTGAAAAATGGATGACTGGTTATCCTCCCAACCTACAAAATCGGATTAGAAAAACGGATGAAGTAGGCGAAAATCAGACATTCGATTTTGCCACAACAAACAGAATCAAACGACCAACTCAGAAAACCGGATGAGCGGTTTTGTTGTAAATATTGAACCTCGATCAAAACTCTCAGAACAATGGATGAGCCTCACATAATATTCTCTCCTTCACAAGCCATCCAAGCTTGCTGTCAACCAAGAATGGTGACTAACGGCGGGAGCAACAGAAGAAATCACAGAGAACAACACCACAACAGAAAGAAGAAGAAGCTGCAGAGAAGAAGGAGAAGAGAGAAAAAAAATGAGAGAGAAGGCTGCTCCATAGAGTTGGTTATCAGCAATAGAGGAAGAGACTATTTATGGAGCACCTAGGGTGGACTCATTCAAAGCAGCCAAGTCACCTGGGAAGACTCATTCAAATTGGACTGTTGTCAGCCCGGCCCGCCCAACATCTTGGGTCATAAATAAACTCAATCCTCTTTTAGTTTTGAGGCCTAATCCATTTGATCATAAGGTCATAAAATAGGGGTGAAAGAGAACAAAAATGTGCGAACAATTATCCCAACAGGCCTACATATTCAAAATTACGTAATTTTATGTACTAAACATAACCTAAATATATAATATAAATTACCCTCTTTATAAGTATAAAAGTAAAAAGAAAAAAAAACCAGGTAGTTTTCTTCATAAGTGCTGAAGAATTTTTCAACTGTTGACATCTATTTAATGCTAACAATCAGAATTTCTCATGTACACTTTCCCTGTTTTTATTTTTTTTAACTTGTCATATTCTACTTAATTTTTCGTATTATTTTTACTTGTCATGCCATATTGTGGTTATAAGACAATATTTAATAATTTTTTTTATTATATCTCCCAATAATAACAAATTTTAACTTCTTTTTATTCTTTTAATATGAAAACTAATAGAAATAGTGATGAGTTGAGAGAAAAGTTTAAAGAGTATCGTAGTCTACATAATATATATATATATATATAATTGCGTATTTTCTTAGATATTATGATGTCCAAAATGTGACAGATAAAAAAAATTGAGGGAATAGCAAATAATGATTTATCCCGCAATGAATAATTATTTCCTACATTAAAATTTTCAACCATCAAATGTCAATCAAACAATTGAGAAGATGTTCAAGACATGCGGATAAAAACTTAAGAATTAGTTATGATAGTCACCAGTTCCCCTCATTTTAACTACGGAAAGCCAAATTGTACAAGAATATTATGATTTTAACTACAATAATGTTTTTGGGATCAACATGGATCCGTTTATCACTAATTCTTTTAACTATAAACATGAAAGTCCTCTTCAATCGTATCGTATGAATATGATGAAGACAATATACATGAACTCATGTAAAGGTTACAACAGCTTTTCGCACCATGACAGTTCTTCCAGGTCATAATTACTACTCATCAATCCAAATGTAGTCCCTCTCTCTCTCTCTCTCTCTCTCTCTCTCTCTCTCTCTCTATGCACACAGGATGGTGAAAATTTTCTGGAAAGGAAAATAGATAACACACAAAAAGAAGAAAATTTTGGTTCATGAGCATAGTAAACAGCTGCATAAGAAGATATCCCATATCAGCTTTAAGTTACGTTTAAGCATTTCTAGCAACACCTGTTCATTTATTTTCTGCACCACCGACAAATGCAAAGGATGACATTGATCCATGAGCATATTGTTAATATTGATCTTACCTATATAACCATCTTTAAAAAATACCACAAGAAAAGCGGAAAACAGTATAATGCTTTGGTTTATGCCCACCTTTAAACTTGTCCACTCTGCTCAATTCACTTGCACGCGAATCACTTTCACGCAATACTGCCATAAACTGATAGCAAAGGCACTTCCTCAAGGAAAATAATGCACTGGTCATATGATTGTTAATTTTGACAGTGGCCAGACAGAAAGAAATTAAAACTGATGGAAGGAAAACGCTCCATTTTTAGGGCGATATACTGATAAAACTAGTGTGGAAGTGATGTTTAATTGAGGAACAAAGTGCAACAGAGGAAAGAGATGAAGAAATTTTGAGAAAAGTTTCTCACTCATGGACCGCATACGCTGTGCATTGCTGAGCTGACAACTGAAGCTATTTTCACACAATGACCAAAAACACAAATTTAAGGAAAAACTAAATCTATATCATACTTACTCTGAAAATGATCTACAATGTTGGTTCACAAATCCTAGAGTAACTATCTCTAGTAAGAACTTCATTTTGACGGTTACAAACATGGTTATGATGTAATATTTGGATAGTTAATCTGGCTAGTGCATTTTTTTGGAGTGTCGAAACCATATATCGTGTTATGCTGAAAGGATATTCTTTGGTCTACATGTTCAAATGTTGAAGAGCCTCACCGGGGTTATTAGATGTGTTCTATATATCTAAGTAATTAGTTACCGTACAGCATCAAGAAACTACACAAGAATCAACAATTGTAGTTCCAAACTTATAATCTTGGAAGTGCTATAACAGTAAATTGAACTATAGCAAGGATGCCAACACTGAAGTGCTTCTGAAACTCAAAAGTGCAATACTTGACAAGTCACAATCATTTCATGTAGAGATAACTTACCTGCAATTGTGATACAATTCCTGACATTTTAACAATGACTTCTCTTGAAACCTCCCCAGATGAAGATCTAAAGTCAAATCGATCAGCATGCCTTACTTTAAGCCTAATTGATGACTTTCGAAATGATTTTGCACTTGTATGCCAAACCCCAACAACAGTAAATCTCTCTCCAGAAGAGGCCTTACCCAAGGGCCATCGTAGTTCACCCTTCAGTTCTTGGTCCGAAACAGCGGAACTAATCACATCATTTATTCACTTCATCTCATCATCCTGGAAAAAACACAGTTAGCTGGATAGACTGTTCTGATGCTAATCAGTGGTTTTGACTGATTATCCAAGTATCAACGAATAGGGAATTGATTTACACTTAAAGCCATCATAATTTTCTTAGCGCACAGCATCAGCCTCAGATCAAGGTCACTTTAAGACAGGACATGTCTACAACAAGGTCCAGGTATCGGACTTGGTTCAGCTCAATCTACAAGGGAAAATCTGTCTGTATATATAAAACCAGCAACAAATAATCTGCAAGAATTAACCTTCCTATAGTATTTAATGCAGGATAAGTACAACTAGCATCTCCCACCTCATCAAATAAATGAGTTAAAGGGAGAAAAATAAAACCAAAGTGACTAAGATAGAACAAATAATTTGAAATATTACACATTTTTACGAATTACTTAGTATTTTCACCTGTTAAAATAGTCATGTACTTCAAAATCAAGACCATGTATGTTAAAGTTCATAGCATTAAGCAAATTAGAATAGAGTACTCGCCTTAAAGAGTCCAAGTGTTTTGCTATGCTTCGGCAAGGTACATTTGCATGAAATAGTTGAATCAGGTTTCGTGTTATCAGCTAGCTGTCATGCAAAGGACAGGAAAAAGATCAGAAGAGCGGAATACTAAGAGATGTTAAAACTAAGAAAATATACCTTTTCATGGAATACATCCTTTTCCTCCTCAAAATCAAGTCCCATTTTTTGCAACCCTTCTTTTGTTATGTACTACAAATATGAAGGGAAACATTTGTGTAAAACGAATCGCTTCAGTTGCCTTAGAGTGCTCTCAGGCAGAGAATTCTGTTCACTGGGTTGGACAGCAGATGTTCCCTGCTTCACAAATAAACTAAATGTCAAATGTAGTCTTCTAGTATATCTACAACCCCCTCCTTTCTTCTCCAGAATTAGCAAAGCTTATAAAAGTTAATATTTGGAGACACAATTACTTCAACAAAATACATTAGAACAAGCTCGCTACAATACTCCCTCTGTCCCGGCTTGAATGCAAGAATTTCAACTCGATTTTTAAAAGAAACAACAACATTTAGGAGTCTGAAAGAAGAAATACCATAAGAAACTGTTAGTTGAATAGTTCATAGTCCGAGTGGCCGAACATCAAATAAATACATTGAAATCCATCCAGGAGAAAGATGATACTCAAACTCATTCTTCCAGCTCACTTTCTTTTGTACTATTTCTTTCACTTATGAAAAAGGTCATATATGGCACCAACATGAGAACAAATGGTAAGGCATGAGCACGTACTGCGAAAGTGAGGTTTCTATTTTATGATAAGAACAATTCTTTAGTACCTTGAATAATATTTGTCAAAAAGAAAACGCAAGATAGGCAACAAACTACTTCTTATAAAACATTTTGAGTCATAATCTGGAATAACTGATGATTAATATGCTTATTAAGAATAACTAACCTATGAAAGAGAATTCTTCCCACCCGAGGAATCAGGCTAGGCTTTACTATTTGAGATTTAGAATCTTCTATTTCATTTTGAACACTTCGAAAGCTGAAATCAAGTCTTGCTTCACATTTTCAGCAACAAAAGTCCATGGATTCTCCAGAAATATCATTTTTCCTTCACTACATTCTGCAAGGCAAGCAAAATGTTGCATCTTCAGTAGTATTAAGATCATATATTTGCCGAGGAGAAGCATTTGAAACTTCATTTGCTTTAAGTATTTAAACCACCGTAGGCCTAATTTCATAAAACTTAACAGCCTAAGCAATTCCATGGTCTATAGTCCAACATACATTTCTTTCAGGCAACATCATTACACAGTGAGAAAAATCAGGCAGCTAATGATAATCATTTGTAATTTCTTCTAGTAGTTATTCCCGTTAAAAATACAACCAATAGAGAACAATGCATAACACCTTACTTCTAAGCAGAAGATGGGTTTTTTTGCTATAATTGGTTATTTTTTTTTAAAAAAAATGTACTAAACTCGCCAAAATATATATACTTTTATTTTGGAACGGGTCATAACACATACAGATTGTGCGTTATCCTCTATAACAACTCACATTGACTGTGCGTTATCAATAATCAGGTGTTAAATATCCTAATCAATCTTCATAAAAATGACATGGCGTCGATGTGGCAGGAGGTGGTTGAGCTAGACGAAAACGCAGAGTGGTTGTGAGTTATTATGACAAATAGCACACAATGGTGATGTGTTTTTCTGAGGTTAACGCACAATGAGTGTGCGTTATCAATATATTAAAATCGCCTGCCCTAACTGCCCTCCTCTTCTTCTTTTTTCTCTAGTCCCGCCGCTGCCTTTTTTGTTTCTTCTTCTTCTCTTCTTCTGCTCGCGTCGCTGCCACTTTTCATCTCATCTCTTCCTTCTCTTCTCCTCCTTCCCTCCCTCATCTTCTTCTCTTCTTCTTCTTCTCAGTCATCTTTTTCTTTTTTCTTTCATCCTCTGTTCCTCTCGCTGCTGTCGCTGCCGTTCTCCGCCGCTGCTGCCGCATTTGTTCGCCGCTGCCGCTGTCTTCCCTTGGTTTCTCCTCCTTCTCTAATTTCGGTAAATTTCTTACTGTCTATAATTATTTTAATTTTTTGTACACTATGTGTTAGTTTCTATTGTTATTATATGAAAATTGTTGTTTGTTGTGGTTTTTGAATAACTTTTATGAATTTTATTTGGATAATTGAACAATTTTTTGTAGTTTATTTTTTTAGTTAGGGTTTTTATGATTATGTTAGAGTTGCTATTGGTAAATTTGTACATATTTGATTATGCTATTAATCTAGTTGCTTCTATTGGAAATGTGATTGTTGAAATGGATTTTTTGATATAGGTTATATAATTTATTTTTATTTTTTTCATAAATCGTGATTGTTTATTTTTTATAAAATATTGTTAGCATGTTCATATTGTTCCATTAATTTCGTATAATCTTGTATTGTATGCATTTATATAATTTTTTGTTATTAGCATTTAATTTATGAAGACTTTTATTTTTTTTTTAAAAAGAAAAACATAGAATAAACCCTAAAAACCTAAACCGTAAAACCCTAAACCCTAATATTGAATTCCTAAATCATAAAATCCTAAACTATAAAATATAGCATTTATATGATTAAAACCCTAAAAGATTAATATATTAAATATAGCATTTACATGATTAAAACTCTAAAACCCTAATATTAAAATCCTAAATCCTAAACTATAAAATATAGTATTTATATGATTAAAACTCTAAAATCCAGGGATTAAAACCCTAAACCCTGAATTGTAAATCATAAACCTTAAACTTGATATATTAAACACCAAACCCTAAAACTCTAACTTTTTTAGTCTAAACCCTAAAACCCCAATCCATGAACATTAGAAATTGTGTAGTAATAATTTACTTTAAATATTACACTTGAAGTTAGGCATGAGATTAATGTGGGTTAACGCGACAACTCGTAAAAAATCTCATCAAAAATTTTGTACTCTTACCAACAAGCCCATGTGGGTTCTTTCACTCAGAAATAATTTCAAAGATTTGCAACCTCTCCTCGACAAGCCCATGTGGGTTAATGTGACAACTCGAAAAAATTTTCATCAAAAGTTTTGTACTATCCCCGACAAGCCCATATGGGTTCTTTGACTCGGAAATAATTTCAAAAATTTCCAACCTCTTCTCGACAAGCCCATGTGGGTTAATGTGACAACTCGAAAAAAAACCTACAAAATTTTTTTTCCTCTTCCCGTTTCTAAAAACCCTAAAACCCTTATATATACGGCAGCATGTAACCCAATTTCAGCCATCACAACTTCATACCTTCAAATTTCCTTCCCATTCTATTTCTAAATTTCTTAACTTCACAACTTCATATCTATATCCACTACAAACAATGAATATGGATGTAACTCACCCAGTTTGAGTTTTATTATTTTGGGATTCAAAGATTGCTAGAGATGCGTACGTTTCTTATTTCACTAGATTGGTGAAGAAAAGCTGGGCCTTCAATCAAATGGTAACACATGCCGAACTTGTTAGGAAAATATTGAAACATCTTTATATGGATCCCAATATTTGGAGCGTTCGAATGAAAATGAGGGTTCCTTCATTCTATGAAGAGTATCATATGTTTTATTTTACTTTGTACAGCATGAACAACGATAACAAAATGCGTTATCTTTGGATCATTAGACCCAACATAGCAAAAGAAGGGATTCACATACTCGTTGAATTCATTATGATCCAACCACAGACAATTTCAATTAGCCATGACACAAATACCGTAGACATTCCGGAACATGTCACAGCAATAACACAGATGGTTTTTTATGAACCGTCTATGTTGTACCCAACCATTGATGAAGATGATGATGAAAATGACCATTCCGATGAAGATTATGTCGTATGGAGTGAATCTGACAACGACAATAACACTGATGCCGAGGAAGAAGACATACACACTCCCGTAAACCCTGTTATTAAAAACACAGTGACTCAATAGTAGAGTAGCGAATGGTTCAGCAGTGCTAGGTATGATCACACACAGCCTAGAGCATTCCTAGATATGGGCACGGGTGAGCAGATAGATGACCTTATCGAATTAGGAACCTTAAGATTGCTCGATTGGAACGATTCAATGACTGATATTTAGTAAGTCATGAGATTCGTTTACAAAGTCCAAGCAATAAGTGTGGTCCAGAAGTGGTCGGTTCGGATGGCCGAGAAGATAGAGTTGTGAAAAGTAAAAGTGATCAATGGATAGCAAAATTTTACCGTCACAGCGACTCTAATTACTGTTCATTGTACATCCGCATAAAATAGAAAGCAACTCTCATTCATTGGGAAATAACCAGATTCATCAAGGAATACACATGCCTTGTACAGATTCATCAAAACGTTCTCTGCAATTGCGAATCCAAAACACACTTCACAATTCAATTCAATTCAGCTACCAAATGGTGTCCAAAATGAGCACAACTTATTTCAAATGAATCAAAGCTCAAAGGAGAACACCTCCAACGAAATTCAACAACAAATTCTCACAATGAACATCCGACTTTTTAATTGATTTTAGGAACAATTTTTTTGTACTCAATTTTGCATGATCTTCATATAATTTTGTTTGATCATCAAGTACTTTCACTTTTTTTTTGATTTTTCACGAATTTAATCAACTTACAATTCAATTTAACCTTAGAGGTTACTCTGATACCACTTTGATATGAATGCTCTTGTGCTTGTTGAATTGGATCCAAATCCTTCCCAAGATCACCTCCTCTTAAAGAACCTCTATTGAGGATTTTTAAGCTTCACACTCCAATGGAAAAACTATGAGGAACAAGCCTCACAAATCTAACATTAAGAGGCTAAACTCTTTCCCAAATTGATGGCAAAAACTTTGGGGGAACTAAGACCTCAAAACCCCTACCACACAATCTAGAAGACCTAAGATCAAATGAATCATAGAACAAGAACTCTATGATTCAATTCAATGAAAGGAATTTGCATAATCAGTTGATTCCATAGATACTTCAATCTAGGCTCAATTGCTCAGAATGCCAAAGACATTAGCCCCAGAAAAGCTAGGCTAAGAAGGAGAAGAAACCAAGAGACCAAGAGGTTCTCTCTCTAAAATTTCAGCAAAATTCATTCAACTTCCAAAGTATTTTTACAATCAATGTATAGTGTGGTATTTATAGGCTAAGCATTAACCCCCAGCTAAACAAGTGATTAATGGCTTAAATTACCTATAAACCCCTTGATAAAAGTTGAAGAAACAACTTGAATTACAAAATCCCGCCCAAAAGTGCGATTAAGCAACATCCCTCCCGAGACCTATCGGCGATGGTAGGGTGGAATCTACCGTTAGAAATAAGTAGCTTGCATGCCCGAGTTGTGCTGACAGAAGCCTACTAGCGACGGTAGGCCAGGGGCTACAGTCGGCGGTAGGGCTGCTCATTCCAAGAACTTAGCCAATTTCACCCCAAGTTATTCCCTTGATTGCTCCTTAACAATTGAACACATTGTGAACAACTTGGGAAGCTTTCCTTGACCATCAAATGCGTCAACCTTGCTCTTTAAAGTGTCCTCTATGTAAGCAATTATGCCTTTGTCTTCTTGAAGATTGAGTTTCTTCATTCGAGCTCTAGTCATTGGTCTAAGCTTCAAATCCAAAGGTGAATGACTCGTTCGGTTCATATCATCATCTTTCCTGTTAGGTCAGGTTTGTGCATGATATGCTGAAGAGGCACTATTGTGAGCACAGTGATGGGGTGTGCCTTGAAGTACGGCTTTAGTTTTTGTGTGCGATGATAAACGTGAAGATATTCTTTTCTAATGTATTGTATTGGATTATGCTCCTGCTAATACATGACTCACATAATAAACATGAATCATATTTTCATTCCGGGATGAACATAGCACAGAGCTAACAATTGCCTCTATTATAGCTAAATACATAGAGAGGGTTTCCCCCTCGACTAGACTGACTAACAATAGTGCACTACTTTAATATGCTTTGAGCTGCTCAAATGATCATTGGTATGCCGTATTCCAAGTGAAAGCCATACCGCCCTTCAGGAGTTGGTAAAAGGTACACTTTCTCACCCATTCGCACAAAAATTTTTCCCAAATATGCTAAACACTTGGATAGCCGCTGCACATCCCGCACATTCCTTGGTGTTGGCATATCTTGAATAGCCTTTATCTTTTCGGTGTCAGCTTCGATGCCACTTTCCGAAATGATGAACCCCAAACACTTCCCTGTCAATAAGCCAAATACACATTTCTTTGGGGTTAGTTACATCCCCACGTGCCGTATTTTGATGAAGGTTTCTCTCATATCCTAGGGTAGCATATCCACCTTTTTGGACTTCAAAATAATGTCATCGACATAAACCTCCATGTTTTGGCCAATTTGGTCTCTGAATACGTCATTCACCATTTATTGAAACTCAACTTAGGCATTTTTCAACTCGAACGACATTCTAGTATAGCAAAAGATGTCATAGTCAGTCATAATCACTATTTTCTCCATGTCTTCTAGCACCATCAGTATCTGATAATATTCCTTATACGCGTCCAAGAAGCAGAGAACTTCATGTCTTGCTACAGTATCCACCACTTGATCGATCCAAGGGTAAGGGGAACGGTTTTTTAGGTATGGCTTTGTTTAGGTCGGTTTAATCAATGCATATTCGCCATTCCTCATTGTGCTTTGATACCACTACTGGGTTGGCTACCCAAATTGGGTAATCGATCATTTGAAGATACTTGCTTCAAGTAACTCATTCACACGTCTTGGATGACCTGTTGTCTTTGTCTTGCAAAAATTCTTTTTTTTTTTGTATGACTATCGACATCCCCTCTGGAATCCCTAACTTATGAACCGCAGTATCTTGGGATATGCTACCAAGGTCAGTGGTAGTCCAGGAAAAAATATTGCCGAACTCGGTTAGCATTTTTTGGACAATGTGCTTGATACTTGCTGGGAGTGCCTTCCCTACTCTAACTTGCCTTTCCGGATAATCTACATCAACAACAAAAGACTCATATTCTCCTTGAGGCTGTATCTTTTTACTAGACTCTGCTTTTTTTCTGGCCACAACATTACCTGCATCGTGTTCCACTTTGGCGTGGGCTGCTAAGAAGCATTCCTATCCAGTGCAGAGATCGCCTTGTATGGCCAAGATCCCTATTGTGGTTCAGACTTCTAGTGTGAGAGTACATAGACATGGTTGCTTTAAATAGATTGGGTACGGGTCAGCCGATGAGGCCATTGTAAGAAGATAACGCATCAATAATCAGGAACTCAATGGACCAAGCCGTGCTGTTAATATACACAGTATGTTAATGGTGCCTGATGAATTAATACTTTGTCGGGTAAACCCAATCAAAGGTAAGATGTAGGGTCAAATTTTGGAGTTTGGAATCCCCATATGAATGACCATATCACGAAACAAGACGTTGGCAGCACTACTTATGTCAACTAACATGCATTTAATGGTGCACTAGCCTACTTCCAGAGATACCACCAGTGGAGCGTCATCCGTGTCTTCAGCATACCGCTTCATGCCCACACGAGCAGAAGAACTGTGTAGCTTATGTATAACTTTAGGCGAGTTTGTCTTATCAATCTTTACTTCCCCTAGTTCTGCGGTGCTCCATTCCAGGCATTGTCGAAGGTCCTGGTGTTTGTCCACTCACTGATCAACAAACTCTTTTAAGTATTCCTGGCAGATTGCTTGCTCAATTTCTTTTCATAGCTCGATGCACAGCTCGGTATCATGCCTATTATCCTTGTGAAACTGGCAGTACTTTGACTGACTTTGCTACTGCAGAGGCAAAGTCATCCGAAAGGGTGCTTTTAGGATCCCTAGAGACTCAACAATATGGAGGAGCTTAGGGTGGGAGGACTTGTGCGGGGTAAAGTGATCCTGCCAGTCCACTGTGTGCCTGGGCTTTAGAGATGTGTACGACCTGTATCCTGCATAGGATAACAGCTCCTGGATCGGCAGCCAATTCTGGTTTGCTCGAAATGGTTTATTTCCTTTGGTGTCTCCCGCCCTTCCTTCCAGGTGTTTTCTCTTGCCTTGCACACTACTTTCTCCCTTTATAAATTCATGGACTACGTCGAGCAAATCATCAACAGATGGTATCCGCTTTATGGCTAACACCTTAGTAAGGGATAGGGAACGTGACCCTATTTATAAGCCTGAATATGCTTCAGATCGCTAAGGCTTGGGACTTTCATTTGTCTCTTTGTTTAATATCTCCATATAGACCTGTACGGTCTCTTGTGGTTGTTGCCTGATTGTGAGTAAATAGTTAGAAACTGGGATGATCTTTCGTTGTACTGTAAGATGGTGACGAAACTTTGGCCCGAGTTCCCGGAAGCCCGATATGGATTTTGGCACAAAGGAGGTGAGCAAGGATAGGTTAGCATCCCGCAAAGAGTTGGGAAAAAGGCGACATGGCTAAATATCCGAGATGTTATGTATTATCATCAAAGCCAAAAAATGTTGAAGGTGCTTGTCAGGATTGGTGGTAGTGTCATACCTATCAAACCTTAGTGTGTTAAATTTATTTGAGACGGAAGCCCTCTAATACTCATCGGAGAATAGGCTGTGCTCTACATAATTCCATTGATCATCCCGTGAAGGAATGGTGGTTTTGATGTCATTCATCATGGCATGTACTTTTGTTTGCATGAAGGTTGAGGTTATTGGCACAAGGGTAACTAGCGGAGTGCTGTTGGAGGCAGATGGTCTCAATCCTGAAGAGGGACATAATAAATGCCTTTTGTTGCAGAGTAAATAGAACATCTGACATGGTATAGCCTGGCCCTGTTGGAGTGTGTTCTGTACCCGTGAGGTCAATACCAGGGTGGAATGGATTATCTCCCTTGTTCGTTAGTGTTATTTGAAGTGTCTTTCACGAGCTCCATAAATTGTAACTTCTTGGGTCCTTGAAAGACAGAATAAGACATACACGGTGGGCACCAATTGATGAATACCAAGCTTCTACGTGTCCGATACCTGCAACACTAGACGCATGGTTAAGAGACCAATGGGGATCTACTCCCCAAAGGCACTCTGATAGTTAAGCCAATCTTAGGGTCCACAATTAATAAGGATAATGGGATAAATAGCATTAATTTCTTGATATTGCATAGAGCATTAATGAAGAGAGAGAAACCTTTATATATGGAGCCCCTTTCTTATTATTGACTATTATTGTTCGATGTGGGATTGACTTTATTTTGCCCGAATTCTTAGTGCGCGGTTCTGTCCTTGCGACTTGACTCGGCTCCACGGACTGCCTTTCGGCCTTGCTGTAATCCTTTGCTTTCTGGGTCTTGCGCACCCCAGTGCATTGTTCTGAACCACTTGTTCCTCAGCCCATAGCTGGGCTTCTATTATCCATCAGTGGGGATTTTTGATCTTGGATTCACTAATTGCTTGAGGATGGTGCCTTTCAATGATGAACAATAAACACAACCCATCACTTGAGCGGGTAAAATATTGATGCGCTTATCTTTATATCTAATTACTATATACTTTGTCAGGAAATTCAGTTTCTTAGAGTTATGTTAAGTTAATGTTGGCATAGTTTGTTATTATCTTAGCAAAGTTTTATTTGAACTAGGAGTTTTTATTTCCTTATTCTTATCTCCATATTTCTTCAAGACAATCTTTGAAGATTTGAATATTTATCTAGAATATTTTTATTTGAAGATTTGCTCTAATATTTGGAGATTAGTTGTCACAACTTATGTGAAGAGTTGGAGTTAGAGTAGAAGTATTTTTCTTAATGTGAATTTTTTTGCAGCTATTTATCTGGAGGTTCTTGGACCATTTTGATTAAGAAATTTTTAGTGCATACATTTATGAGAGCAACAAGAAAGTACGGAAAACTTTCAGAATCATACTTACTGGAAAATTAACTTATCACTGTCTTATGTTTCATTACTATTCTATTTTGAGTGTTGAATTGTAATAGTTAGTGGGTTAGGTTGTTTAGTTTGCTTATGGAAATCTTGTATTATTGTCGTGGGTATTAGACCGAGTATTACTACTTTAATATATAACCAATTGTGAGTCAAGAAACCTGTGTTAGTTGATGATGTTGGAGCTATTTACTTGTTAGAGTTGTACAATCATTTGCCTTGTATTTCTCTATTGTTAATGGATTGGGTCAATGATCATGGCCCCCTAGATATAAGCTTTTAAAGCTGAACTGCGTTAAAAATTCTCCTTGACTCTGTCGTTTATATTTTTCTATTGTGTTAACTGTGTTGACAACACCTTTTATTTCGTTTAACACAACATAGAAACAATTTAAAGAAATTGATCTAAAGTGTTTAACACTATTCAACGTTTGTTAAGCTTGCTTTCAAACTTTCAAGTGGTATCAGAGCCAAGTCATCTTAAAAGTTTTGTTGATTTCAGCAAGGTGAGATTCTGTGAGTAAGGTTGGACAATATTGTTAATATGAGTCAGATCAAGGAAGGAACGTTATGTGTTAGGCCACCCTTGGTAGAAGGAACCAACTATTCATACTAGAAAGTATGGATGTGAATTTTTATTCAATCTTCTACTGATTATGCATAGGATATTGTAGAATGTGGGTGGAGAAAGCCTATAAGAGCAATTGGTGAGATAAAACCTAGTTCCGATTCGTCGTTTGAAGAAAATAAAAAGTTCTAATGCTAAAGCTCTTAACATTATTTTTTTTCGGTGTAGATTAGGAACAGTTTAAACTTATCTCACAGTATGAAACTGCAAAGGAAGCGTGATATACTTTGCAAACTATTTATGAAGGGACAAGTAAAGTAAAGATCACCAGATTACAGATGTTGACAAGGCAATTTGAGGAATTATGTATGAAGGAAGATGAGACAATTGAATTGTTTACCAACATGTTGCGTGATATTATCAGCTAAGCACATCAGCTTGGAGAGGACTACGATGAAGAATAGGTTGTTAGAAAGATGTTAAGATCTCTTCTAGAGAGATTTAGAGCTAGGATTACAGCTATAGAAGAGGCCAAAGAAGTGACAACTATGAAGTTAGATGAATTGGTTGATTCAATATAAGCTTATGAAATGATTATACCAAGTAGCCAATAAAAAAAGGAGTTACTTTTTAAGTCAATAACACAGAACAAGATGATGAGCTGAATTTGGTTACTAGAATTCTCAACAAGTTGACGAGTCATGTGTATGACATAACGAAGGGAAATTATAGCAATAACTGTGTGAACATATTTGATCAAAGAGGTAAATCTGATCAAGTAAAGAGAAGATTCAACTATGACAATTCACGAGGAATCTGATGTTTTGAATGTGGTAGTCATGGTCATATTCAATAAGAGTGTGCAAATATTTTGAAAAAAAAAAAAATCTTATATCATCGCCTTGGGAGATGACAACAATAGTGTTTCACAACTAGATAGTGATATTGAAGAACAAGAAAATGATGTAGCTTTTCATTTATATATTTCTTGTGGTAATCTCTTAGCTTGTGTGAGCCCTATTGATTGTACTAACTGTGATGTTGCTGACGAATCAAACAAGAATAAGGTTAGAAGTGAAAAACTTCAAGGAATGTACAATCTATTGAGTTCTAAGTGGCTAAGTCTAGATGAGGAATATGATGTTTGACAGAAAACAAACGGTTGTCAAAAGAAAAATACTAGAACTAATGCATATTGTTAAAAGCTAAAACAAGAGTTGCAGCTGACAATCGCAACAGAAACAAAAAATCTGTTGAAATCAAAGAAATAAATGTGCAGTTCTTGCACAATGTTAGGGCATGTTTGGAGCATATGTTTCAAGAGAATCAAGGATTTGCAAAAAGGTAAGCTCATTACAAAGCCTAAGTTTGTTAATTGTAGGAGGTTTCAAGTAAAAATGTGTGTTGTAGTCAAGGAGGCTACTGTCAAAGCTTTCACAGCATACCTATCAATGAGAGCAAGTGCATCGTGCAACTGATATCTTGACAGTGGTTTTTCACAACACATGACAGGTGCTAAAGAATTTCTTGGCAACTACAAACAATGAAGAGGTACTGTTACTTTTGATGATGGTTCTAAGAGTAGTATTGTTGGCATTGGTGTCTTGAATATTAATGGTTTGCCTAAGAGTCAATAATATTCTACATGCTAAAGGATTGCACGTAAATTTAATCACTATAGTTCAGTTATGTGATGATAATCTGATTGTGACTTTTTCAAGGACAGGATGTAAAATCACAAATGAACAGGGAGAATATGTGTTAATAGGTGATAGGTGTGACGATAATTATTATAAATTAGTTGTGTCGACAGAAAATATGTTGTGTCAAGTAAGTAGTGTTGATGTTGAACTTTGGCATAAAAAACTTTGTCACATTAATTATAAGTTGTTGCAAAATCTAAGTTCAACATAGGTGGTGAGAGGGTTACCACTCATAATGTCTATTAACACAACTGTATGTGGTGCATGTTAGAAGGGAAGACAGATTCAAATATCACACAAAGGTATTACTCAAATTCTCTCATCAAAACCTATTGAGTTAGTACACATAGATTTGATGGGTTCAACATAATTTCAAAGTGTTTAAGGAAAGAAGTATATTATTGTACAAATAGATTTGATGGGTTCAACATAATTTCAAAGTGTTTAAGGAAAGAAGTATATTATTATTTGGGTTGTGACTATTCATGCTTCATTTGGATTGACTTTTTGCGTGATAATTTTGATGCTTTTGATTCTTTCAGAAAGTTGTGTCTTAGATTACCGTAAGAAAACAACATGGCAGTGATTAGAATACTGAGTGATCATGGTTGTGAGTTTGATAATGTGTTGTTCAAGGTATTTTGTAAGGAGTTTGGTATTCAACATGAGTTCTCAACTCCTAAAACACCTCAAAAGAATGGAGTTGTAGGAAGAAAGAATAGAATCATTCTAGAAATGGAACGTGTTATGTTGAATTTTAAGGAGCTGCCTAAGTATTGGTGGGCTAAAGCTGTTAATACAACTGTGTACATTATCATCAGAATTTATTTGAGACCTCATAGAACACAAACAAAATATGAGTTTTGGAGGTGTAAAAACCATATCTAAGACATTTTCACATTTTTGGTAGTAAATCTTATATTCTGAATAACATAGATTATCTTGGAAAGTTTCAATCAAAGAATGATAAGGAGTATTTCTAGGATATTCAAACAAAAGCGAAGCCTACAAGGAGTATTCTACAAGGTGTATAACAATCGAACCAAGGTAATTATAGAATCCATTAATATTGTAGTTGATGATATTGTTGATTCTGTTATACAAGTGGATGATTTGGAGGACAAGCCTGTTGAGCAAAAAAATGAGGTCGGCACTTCAAAGAGCCTGTCATGTCACTGAATGATAAAGAAGAATCAACACATGAAGAGTATATGATAAAGTCGACTTTTGGCACAAATAAATACCTTAAGTTTGAATTATTAGCTTTAAAATATTTTATTTATTAATTAATCATAATTATTAAATTTTTTTTTTGTGCTATGAACAAAATTACCAATGGATCCAAGGGAATATTGGACTGCTGCAAAGAAAGAGTAATGAGAACAAGCCCACGCGCAGCCCACGGCAACAAATAGCAAAAAAAGAAAGGAGGAGAAAAAAAGGGCAGTTGCTAAAAAAGAAGCAGCTGCAGTGAAAAGGGGCAGCCCTAGAAATAGTAAAGAAAGCGGCAAGTAGGAGAAGAAAGAAACTACTAAGCAGCTGCTGAGGAAAGGAATAAAACAGTAGCAGCTGAAGGGGCGAGAGGCAGAGAATAGCCAGAGAGGAAAGGAGAAAATAATAGAGAGAATAAAGAGGGGAGAGAAAGGAGCTACTGGAAAAGGCAGCCGCGGAAGAAAACAGAAACTGCAAGCAGCTGCTGTGGGTTTGAAAAAAAATTAGAAACAACAAGCAGTTGCTGTGTGCAGCAGTTGAAGAAGGCGCAGCAGAACCGACGCAGCAAGCAAAAGAAGCGGAAGAAATTGGCAGCTGCAGAAAAACGGACACAGAAAATTCCAAAGAAGCAGCAGAAATATAAAGGCAGCAGCTTCGGTTAGGAAAGCCATGATTTTCTTCAATAAATCAGTTCCTTATTCTCTTTTAGCCATGAACTAAATTTATTTTTTAGAATATTGATGAAACCCTAGCCATGTGACTTTAGTTTATTTTATTTTGGGAAATTTATTATTTTATTTATGTGATTGCATATCTTTGGATGTTCTTGGTTTGATGCAATTATTCTTTGTGATTGTTCTTGTAGAACAATTGCTTGGTTTAATTGATATTTTTATCCATGCTTGATTCCTGTAGTCTCGAATATGAGAGATATGTAATTTTTGCAAGTATATTATGGGTTTTAGAATTGAATAGTTCATGCTAATTTTACATCATTTATGTTATAAGAATAAATAAGTCATGCTTATGGTTAGATGGATTATGTCATGCATTTAAGTACAATATATTTTTTTCGTGAATCTAAGCTTCTAGCCTAGATTACCACATAAAGGTTTGATATTTTCCTAAATATAATTAAATCATTGTTATATAGGTTAGTGATGGATTCAAGATTCTAAGTCATCTCTTTGGTTAAACTCTTGTTACTTTTAGTTTAATTATTTTATTTATTACTTTTACTTAATTTAGAAATAATAAACTTTGATTCTTCTCTTTATAAAACTAATTTGGGAAGATAATAATTTCAGTAGTTAAGTCTTTCTCTGTGGTTCGATACTCTGATACTTCTATATTAAATTAATCTTGTGCACTTGCAAGTATTAGGTTTAAAACTTTGGTATAAAAAATTCCGATCAAGTGATTGGCGCTGTTGCTGGGGAAAGATTAAATTAATTGCGTGTTATTGTCTCCTAAATTTGTTAGTATTTTTTTTAATTTTATTTGTTTTATTTTTTTTATTCTTGAGGAAAAAAAGGAAGAAAAATCCGTTCTCTTAGTTGTCTTCACTTTTTTTTATCTTCTTTATAATATTCTTTCATTTAGTAATTTATTTTTCCTTATTATTTGCAATAATTTTATTTCCTTTCTTTTATTTGATTGTTAATGCATGGTCGTTGTTCGCTTCCTCCTGAGTTAAAAAAATTTGATCCTGAGATAGAGCGTACACTTAAGGCACTAGCACAAAGAGAAATCACTAACACTTTTGATATTAAAATGGCTTGAAATCCACAAGCATTAAGGGAGTATTTTACTCCTAACACTTATAACTCACATAGATAATAATAGACTGTCTGAAATTGAGGCTAATCACTTTGAAATTAAAGCTTCTACTATTCAAATGTTACCATCTTTTTATGGGCTTGATTATGAAAATCCTTACAAGCATATTGATGAGTTTTTCGAAGTTTGCTCAACTTTTAAACTGCCTAATGTTAGTGATGATGCTATTAGATTGCGCCTTTTTCCTTTTCCTTTGAAGGATAAGGCTAAACATCGGTTACACACACGTGAGAGAATAGGTACATGGGCTGAGATATCTAGGGAATTTCTAAAAATATATTTTCCCATGGGTAAACTTACAAGGTTAAGGAGAGAAATCACTACTTTTTCCTAACAAAATAATGAACAATTTAATGAGAGTTGGGAGAGATTTAAGGAATTTCTACGTAGTTGCCCTCACCATGAAGTCCCTAAATGGCAACAAATGCAAAGTTTTTATTCAGGACTAGATGAGAGAAATCGCCAAATGGTTGACTCCTCTTGTGGTGGTACCTTTCTTTATAAAACTGCCGATAAGGCATGGGATTTATTTGAAAATTTGAGTGATAATTCACAACAACACGCCACATCCTCACGTGTAGGTACATCTAGATAAATAGGAAATAAAGTAGGAATGTACGAAGTTTCTCAAAATGTTGATCTTTCTTTGAAAGTTGATGCCTTATCTAAAAGGTTTGATCAATTGTTAGCTTTATATACATTGCCTACTGATTCTCTTAATGTGCAAGGTGTTTATGCAATTTACTCTAGTCCTTCTCATGCTATCTGTGACTGTCCTAGTGCTTCATTGTTTTCAGAATTTGTGCAGGAAACAAGTTAATGCAACTCAAGGATTTCACAAGCAGAATGATCCATGTTCAAATATGTATAATCCAGACTGGAGAAATCATCCTAATTTCTCCTGGAAGTAACAAGGAGGGGAAGGTCAATTAGGCCAGCAACAATATCAACAAAACAAACAATCTGGTATGACTGCTCCCCCTGGTTTTCAATCTCAAAGATATGTACCTCCTCACGCTTCTCAAAGTGGAAACTCTACGTTTGAAGAAAAAGTCTTATCTTCTTTGAAAAGTTTGGAAGTGAAGATACAAATTCTAGACTCTCACACTCAATCTATTGCTAAGTTAGAAACTCAAATAGGGCAACTAGCTAATGCAATAAGTAGAAGAGGGATGAGGGTAAGCTTCCTAGTCATCCAATAGAGAACCCTAGAGCTAATTATCATGAGCAAGCTAAAGCTGTCATTACTTTTAGGAATAGGAAGTTGGTAGATAATAAAGTAGGAGAACCTATTAAAGATAGTGATTTAAATAAAAACGAAATTGAGGAGATTGATATGGAGACTAAAATTGAAAAGAAGGTAGAAAAGGAACTAATTTCTTCCTCTACTTCTAAAACTCTAGAATCTTCTCCCATGACTTCGTACAAGCCAATGGTTCCCTTCCCTCAAGGTTTATTACCACCTCCATATCTTAGAAAGGACAATAAAATGGAAGACATATTAGAAACTTTGAAAGAAGTTAAAATCAACCTTCCAATTTTGATGCCATTAAGCAAATCCCGGACTATGCAAAATTTATTAAGACATGTGCACTTTCAAAAGAAGATCTAAAAGTAATGTTTCTAAGAAAATCTTCTTAACTGAACAGGTGAGCTCCATTTTGCAACATAACACTCCACCTAAATATAAAACCCTAGTGTTCCTACTATTTCTTGTCTTCTTGGTGATCATAAAATAGATAGACACTCTTAGATTTAGGTTCTAGTGTTAACTTGATTCCTTACACTGTTTGAAGAATTGGGATTAGGAGAATTGCAACCAACTAATATGATTTTGCAATTAGCTGATAGGTCTATCAAGGTACCTAGGGGGAGGATAGATTATGTTCTTGTTCAAAATTGATAAAGATGTCTTCCCTGTAGACTTTGTAGTCCTAGATATGGAACATGGTAGATCTTCCAAGAATCATATCCCTGTTATTCTAGGCTGTACGTTCTTAGCTATTGCAAATGCTACTATTAATTGTAGAACTGGGGTAATGGATGTCTCTGTGATGAATATGAGGATTAAATTGAATATTTTTAAAGCTTCTTCACAGCCATTTATGGAGGATGATTATGATTGTTATTTGGTATATATGATTCATAAATTAACTGAAGAAACTCTACCTTTAATGTGTTCCAAAGAATCTGCTTTTATTGAGAATGAGAATACTATATACATGGATGATATAAATTCTAATTTTACTTGTATTACACCACTAGAAAATTCTTCGTGGTTTGGAAATCATGAGCTTTTGCCTGTGCTTGCAAGATCCCCTGTTGTACCTTCTCTTGTGTGCCCACCCCAGCTTGAATTGAAAACCCTTCCTTCTAAACTTAAATATGTTTTCTTAGGTGAAAATAAAACGTTGCCTGTGATAATTTCATCTGAGTTAAAATCTGACCAAGAAAGGGATTTAATTAAAATTCTTTCTAATCAAAAGGGGGCTATAGGATGGTCCATAGCTGATTTAAAGGGAAAGGACCCATCTGTATGCATGCATAAAATACATCTAACAGAAAATGTGCAACCTTCTAGGGAATTGCAAAGAAGGCTAAACCCTAACATGAAAGAAATAGTAAAAAATGAGATAGTTAAACTCTTAGATTCTGGTATCTGTTATCCTATCTCTGATGGTCCATGGGTTAGTTCTATACAAGTTGTACCAAAGAAGGCAGGAGTGTCTGTAGTTGAGAATAAGGAAGGAGAGTTAGTTCCTACTAGAGAGGTTACTAGGTGGAGAATGTGTGTGGACTATAGAAAACTAAATGCTGCAACTGGAAAAGACCATTTCCCTCTACCCTTTATTGATCAAATTCTTGAAAAATTAGCTAGTCAAAGTTTTTATTGCTTCTTAGATGGTTACTCAGGATACTACTAAATTCCAGTGTACCTTGAAGACCAAGAGAAAACTACTTTTACATGCCCTTTGGGTACTTTTGTTTTTCGTAGAATAACTTTTGGATTATGTAATGGGCCTACTACTTTTCAAAGATGTATGCTTGCTATCTTTTCTGATATGGTTGATAAGTTTCTTGAGGTTTTCATGGATGATTTTTCTGTTTTTGGACCTACTTTTGAAGATTGCCTTAGTAACTTATCTGCTGTTTTAGAAAGATGTGAAGAAGCTAATTTAGTCTTAAGTTGGGAAAAGAGTTATTTCATGGTTACAGAAGGAATAGTTTTGGGACATAAAGTGTCTAAAGAAGGAATTGAAGTAGATAAAGCTAAAATCGATTTAATTGCTAATCTTCCTCCACCTAAATCTGTCAAGCAAATTCGATCATTTTTGGGCCGTGCAGGATTTTATAGAAGATTTATAAAAGACTTTAGCATGATTGCTGGACCTTTAACTAATCTCTTGAGCAAATATATTGCATTCAATTCTGATGAATCTTGCATGAAAGCTTTTGAAAAACTTCGTTCTCTTCTTATATCTGCACCTATAGTTCAGGCTCCTAATTTTTCTTTAACCTTTGAAATCATGTGTGATGTTTCTGATTTTGCTGTGGTAGCTATTTTGGGGCAAAAGATTGACAAGAAACCTCATGTCATTTACTATGCTAGTAGAACTCTTACTGATGCTCAAAGAAATTATACAACAACTGAAAATGAGTTATTGGCTGTAGTTTTTGCACTTAAGAAATTTCCTTCTTATATGTTACATTCCAAAGTGATTATTTATTCTGATCATTCTGCTTTAAAATACTTATTGTCTAAAAAAGAGACTAAACCAAGATTGATTAGATGGATATTACTTTTACAAGAATTTGATATTGAAATCAGAGATAAGAAAGGTTCAGAAAATTTAGTAGCTTATCATTTATCTAGACTGTGGGATAATAATGATGATGAATCAGTTGCTTTGAAAGATACTTTTCCTAATGAGCAGTTATTTTCTTTATCACATTCTCCTGTCCCTTGGTTTGCACCTATTGTTAACTATCTCTATGCAAGTGAAATTCTAACATATTGGAATAAACAAGATAGGGATAAATTCTTTTCAATGGTTAAATATTATTATTGGGATGATCCCTACCTGTTTAAGCATTGTCCTGATCAAGTAATTCGTAGATGCATACCTGAATGTGAGTTTCATAGTATTTTAACTTTTTTCATTCATATGCATGTGGTGGACATTTTGGAGGTCGTAAAACTGCTGCTAAAGTTCTTCAAAGTGGTTTTTATTGGCCTAGTTTATTCAAAGATGCTCATAATTTTTACTTGGCATGTGAAAGGTGTCAATGTACTGGTTCTATTTCTAAACATAATACGGTGCCTTTACAACCTATTTTAATTGTTGAGATTATTGATGTTTGGGGAATTGATTTTATAGGTCCTTTTCCATCTTCTTTTGATTATCATTACATTTTGGTAGCAGTGGATTATGTGTCTAAATGGGTGGAAGCTATAGCTAAGCACAAATAATCATAAAGTAGTTGTTCAATTTGTTAAAGAACATATTTTATGCAGATTTGGTACCCCTAGAGCTATTATTAGTGATGGAAGGAAGTCATTTTTGTAACCGTTTTTTTGAAGCAGTTTTTAGGAAGTATTCTATAAATCATAAAGTGGCTACTCCTTATCACCTCCAAACAAGTGGTCAAGTAGAAATGTCTAATCGAGAGATTAAATCCACTCTTGAGAAAACTGTTAGACCTGGTAGGAAGGATTTGTCTCAAAGATTAAATGATGTGCTTTGGCTTATCACACAGCCTATAAGGCCCCTTTAGGAATGTCCCCTTTTATACTTCTTTTTGGGAAATCTTGTCACTTGCCAGTAGAATTAGAACATAGAGCTTATTGGGCTATAAAAGCTCTTAATTTTGATTTGAAGCAAGTTGGTTCTAATAGGAAATTATAATTAAATGAACTTGATGAATTACGAAATGAGGCATATGAGAATGCTAAGATTTATAAAGCTAAAACTAAAGCTTTTCATGACAGGATGACTTCTCGAAAATCATTTGAACCTAACCAAAAAGTTTGGCTTTTTAATTCTAAAATTACGTCTTTTTCCTGGTAAGTTGAGATCTTGTTGGGATGGACCTTTTATTGTCAAACAAGTTTTTCCCTCAGGTGCTATTCGGTTTGAAGATCTTAAAACAATCGAACATTGATTGTTAACGAACAACGGTTGAAGCCTGCTATCACCAATGACATGGAAGAAAGTAAAATTGAATCTACTATGTTAGTAGATCCTACATATCAGGACTAGTTGGTGATAGAGTCTGGCTGAAGAATTTACATTAGCGCTTTTGGGAGGCAACCCAAATTTCCTTTTGTTTATCTATTTATTTGTTTATTTATTTATTTTATTATTTATTTTTATTTCACTTGATTGTAGAAAGGTATGAAGTGTTTATTTTGTAGGGTAATAAAACAACTTATCATTATCATGGAGATTAGAGAGATTGTTTACTACTCTTGCAGACATGCATTAATATTGCTTCTTCTATCAGGTTGTGTTGCTCTTTTCTTTATCTCTTCTCTACTCCTGGCATTCTTTTATCACATTGTGTAGGGTCTAGGTGTGGGGGACAAGATACTTTTATTCTGGTGTCAATTATTTTTTTTTAATTTTCTCGTCTTTTTTGTTCAATTTTTGCTGATTTTTTTATTTTATATTATTATTATTTTTACATTATTTTGAGAGAAACCAAAACACTATGATTTCACTTAAAGAACGATTCTTTTTTAGTTCTTTTAAAAATGTCTTGAATATGTTGAGAGAAGTACTTGTTTTTCTTGTTTCTAATTAGGGTGATGCACTCATGTTCTATATCTGTTATAACTTTTGCATGACTTACACTTGAGTACATAGGTTATTGTTAGTGTTTAATAAATCCTTTACATTATTTATGAGTTGCATAAAGTTAGTGAATCTCTTCCCTACATTCTAGAACTTGCTTGAGTATCTCTTGAGACGAAATAGAAAGGTTTTCCTGATTTGACTCAGAGACGACGTCATAGGCCTTCTTTGAATCGTTTGTGCCTTTCAAGCTTACCAACTCTCATGATTTTTACCTTAGTACCCTTTTGAGCATTAAATGTTATTCTCTTTCTTTAAACCACTTAAATATTAACCCTTAATTTTGTAGAGAGCTTAATGCAAACTTCTAACTTGTGCTTTATTGATAGGTTGTTGTTTTTATGTTATGGAAGGAGAATATGTTATTTTGACAAAAGGGAGAAAAAAATTATTATATGACTTGTTGTGCTAGAAGAGAAAAATAAATGTATTGAGATGAAAAAAAAAGAACAAGAAACAAAAGTTGATACATGATTGTTACAAATCATAAGGTGCAAAGAAGAAAAAAATTCAAGAGGCCCGAATTTGTGAATGTAAAAAAAGAATGGCCTTAAATGATGGAATTTTGAGCAAAAGAAGATGGTAGTTGGTGAATGTTAAAAAAAAAAAAAAGGAGTTAAAACAAAGTTAGAATGTTTTTCGAAATTTTAAAGTATCCATCTTCTTTATAAGCTCTCTTTTTTTTTTTTTTTTTTGAATTCCTTACCTTCGTTTGATAACCAACACCCTAACCTTAGATTAAAAGCTTTAAAGTCCTACCTGATATGAGTTGAGTTGAGAATCCTTGATTAGTGGAGAGAAGGTATGAAGAGCGAGCCTATGGAATGAACTCTTGTTGAGATTTGTTTTCTATATGTAGTTTGGAAATCTTGTTTAGCATTTATTTTTACACTCCCTTATGACCATGATTACACCTTACACAAGTCTTGCATTGGTTATGGGAGATAATTGAATGTTTGTTTGTTAACTTGAGTTTGAAAATAAAAGGAAGAGTACTTGTCTTGATAAGTTTGAGATATTAATGAAGGGTACTTAATTTGGGTTATTCCCTTAATTTGGGTTATTCTATGTCTTTTCTAAAGTTTTTTTGTTTATTTGACTTTGTGGGTACATCGTCTGCAAACTCTCACGAGACCATACTCGTCCACTAGGGGCAACTTAGGGGTTTAAAGGGCTTGTTGCACATACTAAGTGCAATCGTGAGTCCTACGAAAGTGGCTAGTTAGTTTTTCTTTTTATTTTTTTTATTTTTTCTTGAGGACTAGCAAAACTTAAGTATGGGGGGAGTTGATATAGTCTATTTTTGGCACAAGTAAATACCTTAAGTTTGAGTTATTAGCTTTTATAAATATTTTACTTTTTAATTAATCATAATTATTATATTTAATTTATTTTTATTTTTTTGTGCAAGGAAAAAATTACAAATGGAGCCAAGGGAATATTGGGCTGCTGCAATGAAATAGTAGTGAGGGCAAGTCCACAAGTAGCCCACGGCAAAAAAAAGCAAAAAAAGAAAAGAGGAGAAAAAAATGGCAGCTGCTGAAAAAGAAGCAGTTGTAGAAATTGGAAAAGGGGTGGCCGCAGAAAGTAGGAGAAGAAAGGAAACTGCTAAGCAGCTGCTGAGGAAAGGAATAAAACAGTAGAGGTTGAAGGGGAGAGAGGCGGAGAATAGCCAAAGAGAAAAATGAAAAAAAAAAAAGAGAGAGAGAAAGAATAAGGATGGGAGAGAAAGGAGCTGTCGGAGAAGGCAGCTGCGGAAGAAAACAGAAACAACAAGTAGCTGCTGTGGTTTTGAAGAAAAATTAGAAACAGCAAGCAGTTGTGGTGCACAGCAACTGAAGAAGGCGTAGCAGAACCGAAGCAGCAAGTAAAAGAAGCAGAAGAAATCGGCAGCTGCTCTGTAGAAAAACGGACGCAGAAAATTCCAAAGAAGCAGCAGAAATATAAAGGCAGCAACTTTGGTTGGGAAAGCCATGATTTTCTTCAATAGATAGGTTCCTTCTTCTCCTTTAGCCATGAACCAAATTTATTTTTTAGAATCTTGATGAAATCCTAGCCATGTGACTTTGGTTTATTTTATTTTGGGAGATTTATTATTTTATTTATGTGATTGTGTATGTTAGGATGTTCTTGGTTTGATGCAACTAATTCTTTGTGATTGTTCTTGTAGAACAATTATTTGGTTTAATTGATATTTTTATTCATGCTTGATTCTTGTAGTCTTGAGAATGAGAGATATGTAATTTTTGCGAGTATATTGTGGGTTTTAGAATTGAATAGTTCATACTAATTATAGATGATTTATGTCATAGGAATGAATAAGTCATGCTAATGGTTAGATGGATTATGTCATGCATTTAAGCACAATATATTTCTTTAGTGATTCTAAGCTTGTAGCCTAGATCACCACATAATGGTTCAATCTTTTCTCTTAAAATATAATTAAATCATTGTTATATAGGTTAGTGGTGGATTCAAGATTCTAAGCCATCTCTTTGGAAACTCTTGTTACTTTTATTTTAGTTATTTTATTTATTATTTTTACTTAATTTAGAAATAATAAACTTTGATTCTTCTCTTTATAAAATTAATTTAGCAAGATAATAATTTCAGTAGTTAAGTCTTTCTCTATCGTTCGATACCTGAATACTTCCACATTAAATTTATCTTGTGCACTTGCAAGTATTGTGTTTAAAACTTTGGTTTAAAAAATCCCGATCAATACGATAAGGTGTCTAATCAATCATGTGAACCATCAAGCTGGATAAAAAAGAATCACCCAACAGACTTGATCATAGGTGATGTGAATGAGGGTCGAAAGACACGTGCAAAACCTAGAATAAATTATAGAGACATAGTTATGTATGCTTGTTGTACATTTACAATTAAGCCTAAGAATGTTGATGAGGCTCTTCAAGATGAGTTCTGGATTGGAGCAATGTAAGAAGAGCTTCAATAGTTTCAGAGAAATGAAGTTTGGGACTTGGTGTCAAGACTTGAAGTGTTGGAATTTGTAAACAGGAACATAATTAAAAAAATACGAAAACCACCAACAGGATCCGCACATACCAGAAAAACCGATTGGAGAGAAAACTACCTCAAATTTTTTCATGCTGCAAAGGTAGAGGCGCTGCTGTTTACACTTCACCCTCTACTGGTATCAAGCAACGACCTCCTCTACAAGCGAATGGGATGCTAGCCCCTCGGCGTTCTGCAAACTATTTAGAATGAACCCTAAGTATTTGGTAATGCTTTTGAATTTTAGAGAGAGAGAGAGAGACAAGACATTATTCTTGCTGTTCTGGGGTTAAAGATTTTTCTTTAATTAGAGAAAGAAAACTGCAGAAAAGGTTAACATAACCTTTTATAGCTATCCACATCAGAACCCTAATTATCATCTAATGATAATTTAATCTCGTCCTTCTATTCCTATAATTATCCAACAGTTGGATGAGTATTATTAAGTAATTAATTTCATTTATTTGATAAATAATAGTTACCTATTTAACTTACCAAATATATACAACACAGAATATGATCCTGTTTTGTATATGTTAACGAATTTGGACACGATCTAGCTTCATTTAACATGGACATCGTGCTCAAAAGATCGTCTATGCGTGTGACCCTATAGGTTCACTTAACATTGGCAGTGAATAAAAATGTCCTAGACATTTAACCTTAAACCCTAAACCCAAGTTAAGTAAACGATATGATAACCTAACATCAGTTTTAATATTTAGTCCTTTTGTCACACAATATCCTAATTACGTATAAGGCATGGACCGAGTCATCCTTAAAAAACTTAATTAACTATTTACTTCATCACCAGGCAGACTGTTCCGACAAATAATATTAATAACACCTTATTAATACTTATTTGAGCATGGCCAAACGCCTTTTCCAGTCTTCCTTATCAAGGGGCCCATGGATATCTTTCTAATAAGAGAGGGACAAATCCTTTACACTATCTCTAATATTTAAGCTATGACAAGAAAATAGCCCAACCAATAGTCATAAGAATCACCTGATTAAAAGTGATGTTTGACTATGGCAAAACATATTTTCTCCCCATGCAAGATGCATTAGAAACATTATGTTAAAGGACATCAAACATAAAACTGAGAAGAAATACTTATGACTTAAGCTCATGCAATATTTCTTCTTCACTTTAGGTCATGTCCAATACAATATTCTAAATATGTATTTATGAATTGATTTTATCTTTCATATTCATGATCAGTAAAACTTGATCATCAATCAACTTCATACTTGTTTAATAATACAAGATGTGATAAAGCAAGGGACAAACAAGAATAGTATTTTATTAGCGAGAAGGGTTTTAATATCAAGTCACATACTTGATGACTAAGAGCATAAAATACAATTCAAAATATATGCCTCATAAATAACCAATATAAATGTAAGTCAATTGGTCTAGGGCATATAACTAACATGAAGGTTTCAATGTCATAGGAACCAAATGGGTATTCCGGAACAAAACAGATGAATTTGGGAATATCACATGAAATAAGCTAAGGTTAGTAGCACAACACTATACCCAAGTTGAAGGTATTGACTACGATCAGATGTTTGAACAAGTAGTTAGACTTGAGTGAATAAGTTGTTATTAGTTGTTGCTTGTGCTAAGAACATTAAACTTCAACAAATGGATGTGAAGAGCGCGTTCTTGAATGGCTATCTAAATGAAGAAGTTTATGTGGAGCAACCAAAGGGATTTGTTAATCCAGAATTGAAAATTCATGTGTTTAAGTTAATGAAGGCATTGTATAGCTTGAAACAAGCTCCAAGAGCTTGGTATGAACATCTGACATAGTATCTTTGTGCATTCTATCTTGTTCTACTAGATTGTTGTTGGTTAAAGAGGCTCATTGTGGTGGCTTAATGGGGCATTTCAACATCACTAAAACTTATGATATCTTGCATGAGCATTTCTTTTTGCCTCACATGAAAAAAAATGTTGAGAAGTTTATTGGAAATTGCTGAGATTGTAAAAGGGCCAAACTTACTTCCTTGCCTCATGGTCTTTATACTCCTTTACAAGTGCCTAAAGTTCCTTAGGTTGAGAATTCTATGGATTTTATTCTTGGTTTGCCTAAATCTCCTAAAGGAATAGATTTAACTTGGTTGTAGTAGATAGGTTTTCTAAGATGGCTCATTCATACCTTGTAAGAAAACCGATGATGCTAGCCATGTAGCAAACTTGTTCTTTAGTTAGGTGGTGCGATTCTATGGAATTCCTAAAAGTATTGTCTCGGATCGTGACACCAAAATTATTGTCCTGGAGTTATATACATAGAGATATTAGGGTTTTAGTAACAGGTGTCATTGTCCCCTGTTTTTTTGGAAATTGTTGTTAATACTCTTTTATTCTTATTTAGCTTCATTTTTCGTTGAAATTGTGTCAAATGTTGATTCTAAATGCTTCCTTCACTAAGCTTATTCTTTGTTTGATGATCAATAGCATTTGATTAGCTCAATTTCTCAGGTAAAATTTTGAAACTCTCTACACTACAAGTATTTGATAGAATTACTCTTTGAACTCTTTTATTTCAAACTAAGTGCGTAGATTTTGATACTTGCTTTTTGGTTGATAATCTTGGTTGAGTTGGTAAAGGAGTTTGAAGGATCAAAAGAACCTTTTGAGTAGAGTTGATACGAACCGGACAAGTTAATCACTTTTGGAAGCCAGGAGTGGACCAATCACTAGAGCTAAAAGAAGGAAACTCAAAGCTCTAAAAAATAATAGCATGGTTGCTTATTTGGAGGAATCTTTGTAGAGCAAGTTGGAAGGGTTTGAAGGCCAAGAAAGGGTGTCCAAGTTGTTTTCCAAGTATTCAATTACCAAGGACAAAATAAGGGAACAAATTGGAGGAGAAATTGGCCAAATATTTGGTGGAACCTACACTACCACCGATGGTAGGCCCTACCTTACCGTCGCCGGTAGGCTTCTTGAAGGACGGCCTGTTGAAGACTAAACCTACAGCCGACAGTAGGTTCTACCCTACCGTCGCAGTAGGTCCCGGGTTGGAATTTGCCTTTGTACCTTTTTAGGCGGGATTTTGTAATTCAAGTTGTTTTTCCAGGCTTTAATCAACGGGTTTATAGGCAATTCAAGTCATTAAACACTTGTTTAGTTAGGGTTAAGGCTTAGCCTATAAATACCCCATTATAAACTCTTGTAACTAATCTTGGATGAATTTTGCTGAAATTGTTGGGAGAGAATTTTCTTAGTCTCTAGAGTTCTTCACCCTTGCTTAGTTAGCTTGCTAAGGGTTAATGTCCTTAGTGTTGAACAATTGAGTGCCTTAGATTGATGAATCTATGGAATTCAATTGATCATCTTAATTCCTTTCATTAATTGAGTCTTAGAGTTCTTATTCTTTGATTCAATTAACCCTAGGTCTTCTAGATTGTGTAGTTAGGGTTTTGAGGACTTAGTTTCCTCAAGTTTCTTCCTATCAATTCAGGAAAGAGTTTTTCCTCTCAATGTTGGGTTTATGAAGCTTAGATCCTCAAAGTTTTCCATTGGAGCATTGAAACTACAAACTCCTCAATAGAGGTTCTTCATGAAGGAGGTGATCTTGGGAAAGTGTGGAATCAAATCTACTTGCAATTGAAGATTCACATTAAGATTGTTGAGAAAAAAGACAAGAGGGAGAGCTTATTTTATCAAAAGCTTTATAGAGAGCATACACGAGAGAAATGTGTGATTATCAAAAGTGTGCAATACTAAGAAAGTGATGGGAAGTCCTTGTTTTATTTTCTAACCTTTTTTTGCAGGTCTAAACAAGAAATAAATGGAGTATAATTTGTCTAATCCATCATGGAAAAGGATAGAAGCAAAGAGAAAACAAGAGGAGTATCATTCGAAGCTTGCAAGGGATATGTATAATTTCTATCATGGTTGTGACAATGGAGTCAATGTTTATGGTAGAAGCAACCATAAATACGGAAACTTTATTTCTAGAGGACATGATGGATACAGATACTTCACTCCTAAATGACATAATGGAGTTGGTAACTTCTCTTTTTATGCTAAATCTCATGGGCATACTTCTTATAATGATTATAGGGGTTATGATAAGATTTAATGCTAAATATGATTATTGTGAGCATAGTCCTTATGATTGTTATGAAGGGTATCATCATAGTTATGGTAGAGAAGTTTACTTTGAGAGCTTATATGATGAAAATTTCTATGGAGGAAAAATAAAAGTAAGCATGTAGTCCATCTCAAATACCTTGTAGAAGGCAAAGTTGTTAAGCTTGTTGTTGATGGTAGTAGCTTGCCGAAAGCTATCCAAGGCTCTCTCCAATCTAAAAGGGCATTAGCCTTCAATTTGCGTAGTTAGAAGATTCGGCCCCGCACTGCTTTCTGTTATTGGTAAATAGTCCTAGTACTTACCTTGTGTAAAGGTTGAATTTGTCTCTTTTTGAACATCCTAAGCCTTACATACGCCATTAGTCAAATGATAGTGATGAGATCAAAGTCATGAAGCAAGTATGGGTGTCTATCTCTAAAGGAATATATAAAGATGATGTGTTCTATGATGTAGCACCCATGCAAGCGGGTCATTTATTATTTGGAAGTTCTTGGGTGTATAGTAGGAAAGATATATACAATAGGGACAAGAATTCTTACAACTTCATCAAAGATGGCGAGAGATGCATTCTAAATTCTTTGGCGCCTCACAAAATTTATGAAGAGAAAAAGAAGTTGAAAGAAAAGGTAAGAATGTTTGAGCATGAGAAAAAGGAAAAGAGCATTATAAAGGCTAAAAGATGTGGAGAAAAACAACTTTCCATGCCATCTCAAGGAATTGCAAAGGTAGAAATCATGAAACCATCAATGATTGAAGAATTTTCAAAAGTAAATGAGCTTCAACAAGTTACAATTGAAGTTCAAGAAAGTACTACATCAATGTTAAGGAAGAGATATCTAATGTAGAACATTGTCGTCTCATGAGAGATAAGAACATTGAAAAAGAGAGCATTGAGATTGAAGAAAAAGATAGAGTGGAAGAAAAAGAGAGATTAGTTGAAAGATTATGTGTCTTTGATTCCATGTCTACTTTATTTGAAAAATGTAAAAAAGAAGTGTGAAAAAGAAAAAGAAGTAGTTGCACTTGAAAAAAGTGAGGTAACGAGTGGTTTTGCTAATCAAACTAACTCTTGTGTTGTTAGCAATAGTTCACGTGTGCAGAAATTTTTTATACAAAACATGGAAAATGAAAGGAGCCTAGACCACAACATCTACAAGACAATAAGCTTCTTTACTCCTACTTCTTACTTAAGTATTGATCACTTTCTCAAGGAAACTAAATTGAATTCTTTTGCACTTGTTCTTGATAGGATTTCTCTTGAACATCCTTGCACTTTGTCATCAATGCATGAAAGCAACCATACCATGGAGCTTGAAGACCAAGAAGAAAGCCTTGGAAAAGAGCTAATCCTACGCTATGAAAATTCATCAATGAGCCCTTTTCTTAACCCTTCTATTTTATCTCATAAAGTTTTCTTATATGGATTTAAAATTGTTTCTAGAATCTTATATCTCTTATGTAAGCATAATTGGAGATGTATGTGCTATTTCTTTTGGGGGCAGTTCTCTTTCTTGTCTTGCCTTGTGCTTCTAAATGCCTTTTTTATCATGCTTCTCTTGAGCACTCATTGTTGATCAATAGTGGTGCTAAGTTTCACCCTTCTTGCAATGATTTTGGGTTGTTGAATGATGCTTCCTTTGTTGATCCTAATATTGTTGGTTTTGAGCTTGAATGTGCTCTAGTTTATATTCTACATAATAAGTGTATAGAGAAGTTTGTTGAGAATGGTGATTATTTGTTCTCTTTCCTTGATACTTTCATGGAGAATCATAATGGTAATGGTTTTTAGCTTTTGAACCAACTTATGGCTTTTTTGAATTATAAAATTGAGATCTGTTGAAAAGAAATTGAGCTTCTAAACTTGAGTCCTTTGTCTGGAAACACATATGGATTTCAAATTCTACTATTTTTATTTTAAGGATTTCTTGTTGAAGGATCTTGGAAACAAGAAAGAAATTTTATTTGAAAAGTTCAAATCTGATCCTTGGTCTTTTATGAAAGCTAATTTGAGAAAGGATTCTTTTGAAAAGTCTTGAAAAGCTTCTATTGAAATACATATTTCCTACCATATACCTTCTAAGGAGTGGTTTTGGAAGTGGACCACTTCATTTTGTGGTTTTCAAAAGAACTATTCTTGTGCTTCATTTCTAAACTATGCAATTGATAGAACCTTGTTCTACCACCTACCTTTCAAATAGAAGGAATGGTTTTTTAAAAAGGAAGGTAGAGAATTTGGAAGTTTGAAAATTTTGTCTCTATTTTTTTTCATCTCAATCTTGAAGTTTTAGCATTTGTGAAGTACAAAGCTTATCCTTCAGTTTCAAATACGTTGGTGTTCCTTTGGACCGTAGCTTTTGCTTACCACTATCCTTTTGGGAAAAACACATTTCCAAATCTTGGATTTTCTCGCGTTACCTTTTGAGTTTGGAAACGAAAGCTTCGATTTTCATTTACCTTTTAAGGATGTTGGTAGTAATCATTTCTTGGAGAATTTTTCAAAAGAAATTGTTCCTAAGTAGCTTTATTTCAAACATTTTTGAAGGAACATTTCTTATTTGGAAACTTGAATTGCCACCAAACTTTATATTCTTGATTTTGAAAGCTTTACCAAATTTGAGTGTCTGATTTCACCGACCTTTCAAGGACATTGTGGAATATGTTGTCAATATGTGTCATTTACAAGATTTCTATACTTTCACTTATGCTTTCCTTGGAAGAAGTCTTGTAAACTTTGAATGTTTCTTGCATAGTCCTTCCTTGAGCCATCTTGTCTTGAACTTCTTTGCTCATACAACCTTTGCATATCATAGAACTTTCAAAGAAGCTATAGACATCTTGCTCTGCTTGTTGTTTACATGATCATTATACTTGACTAGTTGTTGAGTGCTTTAGCAATAATATTGTTCATCTGAAAGATTTCATTTCTAATATTGCCCGTCTTTTTTTACTTAAATGAATGTGTGAATTTGAGGATGAATTCATTTTAAGAGAGGGGGTATGATATGACCACAGTTATGCATGAATTCTTGGAAGATTCAAGCCCAAGAGTTAAAGCTAGAAGAATGGTCAAAATGGAGATAAACCGGAATTTCTAGACCAATTTTAGAAGAGCTCCATTTAGGAGCTTTTAATGACTTCAAATGAACGAGTGACCTTCATGATCGAGGATGAACAAGTTACCTATAAGAGTTCATTTAGGTACCCTATGACCAAACTTAAACTGGACATTCTACCTTCAATTGTTAAGATGATATATTCCTATAAAATAGCCATAACATGCATTGTAAGAATCCAATTGATTTGATTCAAGATGCATTGGAAAGATAAGATAAGGCTTTACAACTTTTCCTAAGACTCCAAGAACCAATTTGAAGGTTTTAAAGGTCTAACAAGGCCAACAACCAGGGAGATAGAAAATTGCACAAGTATGGGCTACTAAAACAAATCCTACCGTTTGGAAGGCAGGGTGACCAACCATCCACAGTAGCTCTCTACCTAAAATTGGCAACAACACTATCAATTGGTCAATTTTGTTATTTTTAGACAAATTTTTGGTTTTCTTATTTCCTAGTCATGTAATTGACTTTATTAAGGAATAATTAGGCATTTTAAACATTTAACAGGGTCAGGACAGTAATTAACTCCAGTAAAGGTTAACTTATGTCTTTTAAACACTAATTAGGTTTAGATAGAGGAGTAGGGTTTATTTCTATAAATATCCTACTATGCCTCCTTTGTAACTATTGAATGAAATATGAAGAATTGATTTGAGAGAGTTCTCCATAGTGTTCTTGGGGTTCTTCATCCTCCTTAGCTAGTTCCTAAGGGTTCTCTATTCCTTATTAGGTTGATTAGTTGTTGTTCTTAGATTGAAGGTCTAAGTATTCTAATTGATCATCTTCCAATCCTTCTTTGATTGATTCTAGGAGTTCTTGTTTCTAGAGTTGATTAATCTAGGTCTTTTAATTTGTATAACTTGGGTTTTAGAGCCATAGTTTCCCTAAGGTTCTTGCTATTAAGTTGGCAAAGAGTTCCTCCTCTCACAATTGGGTTTATGATGCTTAGTTCCTCATAGGTTCTTTAGTGGAGTGTTGGAATTACAAAATCTTCAATCAAAGTTCTTCAACAAGGAGGTGATCCTGGGAAGGTGATGGATTCAATTTGCAATAAAATTGGGAATTCACATTAAGAAGGCTTAGGAGTTTCAATTGAAGAATCCATGATCTAGAATATTGCTCGAGCTCCTCTCTCGATTCACCCGAAGAATTTTGAATTTTCTTCGAGGAAGCTCTTCAATCTAACTATTAAAATTTTGAAATCCTAAAATAATTACTGATCTAAGTCGATTAATAGGAGTTTTAGGGAAGGATTTTCTTTTGAAAATTGCCTCTCTTAACCCCCAAGAAACCCTAGACGAATATCCTCTAAAGTTACAAAGAAGAATATTTAAAAAGATATCAGAAAATTGCAAAAGTGCCCTTCTACATGACTAGCTTGGTCCTCCTGCTTGGGCAGTCGGGTTCGACCGTCTTCCCTTCTAGGTCGCTTGGGCGGCCAGGTCTGGACGGTGAGGTCGCCAAGTCCCCCTGCATGCTTGATTTTGTGTGTATCTTCTCTTTTCCATTCATTCTTGCTCCGTATGCTCTCGTTTCACTTTATTCTTTCCTCTACCTCATCCAGGACATACCTATAAACAAAAGAAAATGAGGATAAACATACCATTTTATTAATGAAATACTTTGAAAATTGAAGATTAAACATTGTACCATTATGTATAAAATGGACATATCAAATTCCCCCACACTTGAGCATCGCTTGCCCTCAAGCAACACAAACTAAAGCAACAACCTAAAGATGCAAAGGCTGAACACAACTTTCCAAGAAAAACTCAAAATTGCAAAAGCAATAAAAGTAAAACCAAACTTTTTAAACATTTAAGAAAAATGATATCACCACAATTGAATGAGTCTAAGCTTCACAAGAATCACACGAAACTCATCCAAGTACGAGTTACAAAACTTATGTAATCTACCAGACATCTCATGTAAACAATTATGAATCAATGGTGTGTGTTATTACTTATGTCAAGCTTTAACAAATGCAAAGAGAATGAAAGGAAATTAACAAAATAATTCACTTTAAGAACAATGCCCTTAAACTCTACTTTCCACTACCTATTAGCTAGTTGGTCCAACTAAAGTCATTCCTAGATTAGGTAGGATTTTGAAGCTTGTAATGTTAGGTTAAGGACATAAAAGGATACCAAATGAAGGGAAAGGAAAAAAAAAAGAGAGCTTAATGTAACCGAAAGGAAAACAAAATCGATATCTAATCTAAAACTTTCAAGTCGCTTTCACTCTTTTATACCCTTTACCTTGGAACACTTTACCTCTCATTTGTTTCCTATTTCCAACAAATCACAACCTACCTTACAATCTTGATTATTCTTAATCCCATATAACCAATTTTTCTAAGAGAGAAACTCATACAAAGATATTTCAACTATTTACTTTTTCTTTTTTTTCTCTCTTTATTTTTTTCTTCTTTTTTCTCATTTTTTTATTTTCTTTCTCGATTTTTCTTTCTTTTTCACCAAAATGAGATTGAAAAACACACAAGCTTCGATCAGCACAGAATTTTCAATTCACTTCAAACCCCTCATTTGATTTTTTTCTCACAAAATTTTAAAAAAATTCCGCTTCACATAGAATACCTATCTATACTTTCTCCCCCACACTTATCCATTTACCTCACTCAAAAGCGACTTAAAGATACAAGAATTTATTTAGCTCATGCAATTGAGGTTTAAAAGATTATGTGAGTTTAAAAACAAAGAAAAAAGGGTTAAAACACCTTATGCAATTTAGGCTCAAGAAGGGTACAAGGGATTTAACATAAAAGGTAGGCAAAAAAGGCTTAAACCGGTCAAAGAAGGCCTAAGACCATCATTTTCAGGGTCAACCTAAGCTACGCACAACTTTGACTCATGGTGTGACAAGGTAATCTCAAGGCATGCATATAAGAAAATTGTTGAGCTAATATTAAAAAATTCACAACATATTTATCTACTAACAAGACGCTCATATGTGCACAAAAAAAAAAAAAAAACCTTCAATTTATAAAAGTTCACACAAGTGCTTGATATCATACAAGCTAAGCACAAGGCTCGTCAAAGCTTCATGTGATAAAAGGCAAAAATTCTACAAGTTCTCAAATGGTGACTTAAAATCTGTTTGGATTTTTTATTTTATGAAAACCTAAAAGGTAAACTACAAACTAAAGAAAAAATATTTTTGGGTTTTTTCAAATTTTTAACTAAAGGAAAAACACAAAATTAAATATTTTGGAGATTTTGAAAAAATTTGATTTTTTTTGGATTTTTAACTTAAATAAAAACTATCATAGGAAACTAAAAACTGTAAAAATAAAAAAGAACAATATTTTGATAGTTTTCAAAATATTTAATGTTTTTGGGTTCTTTTTTCTATAAGCAAATTCTAACAACGAAAGAAAACTTAAATTAAGCATCTCCCACACTTTAAACCATATTATCCTCAATGTAGGGGCCATAACCAAATAAAACAAATATAAAGACTAACAGAGAAAACAATTGAAACAGAACACGAGCACGGGAAGCAATCCCAAAAAGAAAAATAAGCATACATGGGAAGCAATCCCAACACTAAAAATGCAAGACATGTGGGAACAAATCCCAACACGAAAAGAAAAACAAGACATAAAGGAAAACAAAGACATAAATGAGACAAAAAAAAAATAAGGGGAGCAATCTCAAAAACTAAAAAAATGAACTAAACTAAAAAAAATAAAAGTCAAAAGGGAAAAAGAAGTCTCCCTCATAGCGCTGTACCACCACCACTAGATCCCGCATCCGTGTAAGGGTAGCTAAGCATCTCATGCTGGCGCTGCATCATCTCCTCCACACTTTGAAATCGGTTATGGGTATTGTTTTGGTGGATGTGAAATTGATGCTGGGTCTCCTCTCGCCAAATTTGGAGGTGTTCCAACCAAACAATCATAGTGGTCCGGAAATCATCCTCCTCGTCATCCACAGTCGCCTATGCCGCTTGTTATCTGGCTGCCTGGGCTTGCTCATCAGCCCTTGTTCAACCCCCGGTCACCAACTTTTTTCATTTTCATCCCACAGATAATGGCTTGGTTATATGGTGGCCTCCTTGATTATGTCTAAAGCGGTGGTTATTTCACCTGAAAAATCAACATGAAAGTGGTGAAAAATAAGAGATAAAAGAAAGGGAAAACAAATATCCCTTTTAGGCATAGGGCTATAAGCTCCGTCTCATAGAAAGAGGATGAGTAGAGAGGAGAAAGAAAAGAGAGAATGAAGGATGAGTAGAGAGGAGAAAGAAAAGAGAGAATGACTCCTCATCTTATCCATAACAAAAGCATCGTTCATCCTCACATCATTAGTTTAGTTGGAGATTGTGGTGCAATTTTTGTGCTTGAGATGGGAGGCGACCTTTCCAAGTTCCATGTAAACTGTTAGATTTAACAACCTTCTTACCTACAGCCTGTACTTAGACACCAAATCGAGATAATGCCTCAAATGGATCTAAGTAGAGTCCACAAAAATACTACTGAAAGCACGCTCATAGAAAACTGAGTGTGCCTCATTAGGTATACCAAGAACTTGTGCGAGGATTTCCCGGTCAAGGTGAATCCAAACTCCTTTTACAGAGGTGGTGATGTCGGTTTTATACAGGTCGAATTTATAGAAAATATTGGTGTAGAACTCTCAAACAAGATTAGGGTAATAATCCTCTTCCATTATAACTAATGAGTCCCACCCCATAGCCCTAAAGTGCTCTAAAGCACCTACTTGACTTTCTCAAAAGATTGTGGACTGCGCTCAACCACAAGTCTATTTCTAAGCTTAGCATTGTACCACATTCTGGCCTCATCGAATATTCTATAGGGCAAAGGAAGAATATATTCATTATTCGATGGACCGACAGTTTCCCTACTTTGTTTATTAGAGGCGGCAAAATTTCTGAGAGGCATGACTCTAAGGAGAAAGAAAAATGCACCACAACAAACTCACCATAAAAAAGATTATTCCCAACAAAGAGCAAGTAACCCACAATAACGCAAGTTTTAGGAGAGAAAAAAATTCACCAACTTGGAGGGTTTTTATACCAACCACTCATCAAAATACCAGACAAAAATAAACTTAACGAGCTACCAAGCAAACCACACGACCAAACACAATAAAAACCTTTGCACAAAACACACAAAAAGGCAACAAAGTAAAAATTAATTAATCACACGACATGAGACTAAGAAAAACACAAACAATAGTTTAGAGTAACAAAAATAAGCTCAATAAAATTACTCTAAAATGTCCAAAACAAAGAAATACCCATAGCAATGAAGTGTAATCTCAAAAATTGAAAATAAGAATAACGAGAAAAGTCTAACAGAAAAATATAGAATGTTGCCTGTGTGTGTATAGTGTTTCAATCTAAGAGTGCAAAGTTTCAGTGCCCCAACAAGACACAATCATCACATCATGAAACAACAAGAATAAGAGTTTAATGTGACTAGATTAACAAATAGAAAACTGAGGGAAAAGCAATGCAATTTAATTTGTCACCAAGGGGAATTTAAACAACACTAAAATTGGCAACAAAAGATATCTCCAGACAACCAAGACACAGAGATTGAAGAACTAAGAGAAAAATTGGAATAAAAGAACAGAAAAATTAGTCTCCATGTTGATGATGTGAGTTGCTAGAAAATTGAGTGCCGAGAGTGAGCTTTCACCATGAAAATAGTGGAATGCCTCGGTTATGTTGTTGCTGCCAGTGTATCTATGGAACTGCTATCACTGCTATGTGAAAATGGGAGCGTCCAGTGAGATTGGCTACTGGAATAATTTTTTTTATTATGGCGGTTGTGTTGTGGAAAGTTGCAACTGTGGTGGGGTAGTTGCGTGCACAGTACAGAAAGAAGAAGAGAATGAAGATGGTGGTTGGACTTGTTGCAGAACCGTGAGGAGGATGAATAAAGGGAGGGTGAAACGAAAATAAAACAGAAGGAGAGGAAGCAGAAGAACGACGGTGTTGTGATGATGAAGTTGTAGTGGTGAGGCATGGTGGTTGCCGAGAGGAGAAGAATGGCGGTGGTGGCGTGAGGTGTGAAAAACTGAGAAGATAAAGGAGGGATGGAAAAGAGAGGAGAAGAGAAGGTTAGAAGAAGAAGGGGGTGGTGTATGGTAATAGGAAGCAGAGGGAGGGAAAAGCAGAGGAAAGGATCAGTGGGGCTCGGGTGGTGGTAGAATGTGGTGGCATCCGTGGATCGAAACAATGGTGGTGGTGTGAAGTGGTTGTAGCTGCGAGAGGTTGCAGCGGTAGAGGAATGGTGATGGTGAGGAGGAGGCATGGAAAGGAGGAAGGAGAGAACAACTGGGGAAGAGAATTAGGGATTTTGAAAATAAAACTTCTTTTTTTTTTCAATTCACCTAATCGAACCGGTACATGCCCCACCGTCGCCAGTAATATTCTAGATAAATCTATCGTGCCTTGAATTGGTCCGGCCGGGCCCTAAAAAAATTTTTTTTTTTTACTTTTTCTCCATTTTTGGAGTCGATTTTCCTCCTGTTACCTGCATACATTATATAAAACATCTTCAGGCCACATAAATTGTACAAAAACACTACTAAAAGCAAAAAATACTCACAAAATCAAAAACCAAACTAGAAAAATAAAACATGCAAAACTAAAATTGATAAATTAAACTCAAACATGCACTAAGGATACAACATAATTCATAAGAGAAATAAGCAATACTCCCTTTTAGGTGCCGATAGCACATCTCAGATCTTTAAAATCCGAATCTGTTTTCGTTTTTCCTCTTTTTGTTCACCATTTTTTTACCTACTTTTCCAAACTCCTCTTTGCTGATTGAGGAGATATTGACTTCTCCACCTTTAATTCCTTAGAAGCTTTGGGGGTTGGCGAGTTGTTGTCCTGCGTGGGGTAAGACACTTCAAGATTAGTATGATCTATATATAACAAAGTGTCATTACAATGTGAAGAAAGAGTAGGAGTAATAGGAAATATGAAAACTACTTCGTTTTCTCCATCTCTCAAGCATAATTTCCCTTTGTCCATATCTATTAAAGTTCTAGAAGTGTATAAAAATGGACATCCTAAAATCCAAGGGAAGTTGAAAAACCTTTGGGGGGTGAATAAGGTTTTCGGCTAATTAAAAAACTTTTACACAATTAAAATATAGACCCTCCGATTTTGCTTGAAGAAGAATTTAATAACTCTTTTTAATAAAATTAATAACCAAACAAAATCTCTTTTATAAAGAATGTTCAAACAATAAACATATAGGCAACAAGCAAAACTACAAAGAGAAAGACAAAGAATTTATAGTGGTTCACTCTCTCAATATAGCTACGTCCACTACCTTGAGACTTAACTCAAGGATTTCACAAATTTCTCTAATCACAAGCTTTTACAAAAATACCACAAATGAGGATCACTCTTCAAGGGTTTTGCACATGAACCTCAAAGATCACAAATCAATACAAGATAACCAAATATCAAAGGATCACCCAAATGGTTTTTCACAAAACCTTTGATCACAATTTAAGATGAGAGACTAGAGATGGAACAATATTACCAAAGAAGCTTAATAAGGAAATGATACAACTTTGTGAAATGCTTCTACAAGCTTCCTTTCCTCCTTCTTTGAAGAATAATCAGTAAATGCAGCTCCAAGAAGTTTTTCTTCTTAATATGATAAAGAAGATTGAAAATATACTTTTCAATGCTCAGTGATCTTAAAACTTCTTCAACAACTCTACATTTATGGCTAATCAATAGCCTTTTTATAAATGAAGGTAAAAAAAAAACTAGTCGTTACTTTAGCAGCAACAATCATATTTTTTTACTGTAAAATCAAAAACTGACTGCGAGTTTTGAAAGCGGACATCCTATTTTCTTAAAGAACAGAAAATTGGATGACCAATTTTCTTAAAGAGTAAAAAATTAGATGATCGATTTTTATGATATTAAAAAATTTCGGACATCCAATTTAAAAATTGGATGACCGATTTTACTATTTTCAGCAACGGTCATTTTTTTTACCATAAAAACAAAAACTGGACGACCGGTTTTGATGAACAGAAAATTGGATGATCGATTTTCTTAAAGAGTAAAAAAATTAGATGATCGATTTTTATGATATCCAAAAATTTCGGACATCCGATTTAAAAATTGGATGACCGATTTTACTATTTTCAGCAACGGTCATTTTTTTTACCATAAAAACAAAAACTGGACGACCGGTTTTGAAAGTGGACATCCGAGTTCCCAAAAGAATAGAAATCAGATGACTGATTTTCTTAAAGAGTAAAAATCAGATGACCGATATTTTATGATATTCAAAAAATTTCGGACGTCCGATTTGAAAAATGGATAACTGGCTTTCCTGTTTTCCAAAACTTGTGAAATATTGTAAAACATAAATTTTCCTTCACTTTTAAAGCATGTATTCTTGTTGCAAAAGCTTATAAAATATAATAACTTTAAATCCTCAAGGATTTATCAAGAGCACTTAGTTTTTCAAAGATAATCTTTAAAATAAAAGTTTCTTCTAAGATTCTAACATAAATGATCAAGACTTTAAAGAAGCAAGTTAAGGAGTTTTACATATATACTTTATAGAGTTATCCCTAATCATTCTTTTTGTCTTCAAGGTCTTTTACTTGATAACTTCATCTTCATAAAGTCTTGTAATCTTAAGTGATCTTTTGCTTCTTTGTATATCATCCTTGAGACTTATATTGTGCATCTTTTGTTCTTCTTACAAAACTACTTCCATTATCACAAACCACAAGTTAATCATAATCAAAATACTTAAACAAATATGCCCTTGGGGCTTACAATCTCCCTCTTTTTGATTATGATAAACAAAGATACAAGATGATAACCATATAGAACAAAAGAACATAGGTAAGCCAAGAGAATGCTTTAAAAGATCAACACTAAGAAGTAAGCATATCAAAAACATGAGAGAGAGAAAGAACTCCCCCTTTTATTTTGAAAACAAGCCAATGTTTGAAAATAGTTAAAAGAACTTGAAGCTCTCCCTTAAGGCATGATTCACAACAAATATGGCACCAAAACATCATCAATAAAACTCAAGGCCATATAAGCAATAAGGCATAATGCATAAAGCTTTATACAACTCAAAGCCTATTGCCAACACAAAGTATCAAAATATCAAGGTAACACAACTCAAATCATCAAGACAATATCAACAAAACAATATGCATCAATATACATCTCATATACCTCTCCCTCAATGCATCAACATAATTCCATCAATAACAGAATGCATCTTATATTTTTTTCTTCTCCCCCTTTTGTCATAACTCAAAAAGCATAAGGAATATAAGGGATCATTGAAAAAGAACAATGGAACTTTCATCATTAAGATATCATTATCAAGTTCCAAAATAAGCAAAGAAGACAGAAGTTTAAAAAACAAGACTTCATAAGAAATAAAACATAAGTTCCAAAAATAGTCAATAACCAAAAAGAAACAAAAGCTATGAAACTTAAGAAGTTAAAACATAATGAATGAAACATAAGCTAATAAACTTGAAACTCCCTTTTTGTTTTACTTTCTCATTCCTTTGGTGATCCACATTGTCTCATTATCTTCTTCTCTTCCTCTGCTTCTAACCTCATCACCCTTTCTTGAATATCCGATATTTTTCTATCTAGGGCATCAAACGAGTTATTCATTTGGGCTCACATAGATGCCATCATCTCCATAAGTTGAGACATACCCCCGGATGATTTCCCTTCTTCAACTCTCTCTTGTCTTTTTTTTCTGTCTCATCTCTCTTCTAAAGGTTTCCTCTTCAGATTCTTCTTCACTAACCTCTTCATCAACATTCATAGCATCTTTCCTCTCATCTTCTTTTTCTTCTTCTTCCTCATCACTTTCATCATCATCCTCTTGTCCTCCTCTCACCAATATACCTTCCTCATTCCTTGAAAAATCCATTCTTCCATAGCATATAAATCAACTCTATGCCCTGGAGTAATCTTTCTCCTTTTTCTTGTCTATTCTTCCAAATTTGCAGCTACTTTGACCGAAATGAACCTTTCTGGTAGCCTCATTTCAGTTGCCACTTTATTCCCTTTTCCCTTTCCAGTTCTTCCATCTCTTCTACTTCCTCATTCTTCATAATTTTCTCCCCTTGCAACATTTGCATTCTTGACTTTCACCATTTTAGAGAAATTGAAGTAAAAAATGGATTAATCTTTGACAGAGAGAAGATATGGGTGTCAATTTTGAGAAGAGAGAGAGAGAGAGAGAGAGAGAGAGAGAGAGAGAGAGTTGAGTCAATGGAGAGGATTTCAGAGAGTGAATGTGTCAACGGTGAGGGTTTGAGAAAGAGAGAAAGAGTCAATGACAGCTCTTGAGAGAAACTGATTTTGGGTGAGAGAGAGAGAGAGAGAGAGAGAGAGAGAGAGAGAGAGAGAGAAATGGATGATTGAGGGTTTTTAGAGAGAGAGAGAGTAGTGAAAGAATAATGAGCAAACTCTCCTCTTTTGTTTTATTTATAACATCCGTTGTTGGAAAATAGAAAAATTAGTCGACCAGTATTTAAAAATGATCATCCAAAATTGAAATCACAGGAAATCGGATGTTTGATTTTTTTGGGTGCGTCTGATTTTGTAGTCCGAAACTCTCGCCTTTTTTTGTGAAGAAAAAGAAAGAACTTAAAACTTAAAGAAAAGAGGACAACCAATTTTTTTCTGGACTTGTCCAATTTTGTAGTCTGGAACTCTCGGCTTAAAAAGTGAAGAAAAATTTTGAAACTCAAAACACACATTAGTCATGAAATTTACCAATGCCAAGTAATTTCCTTAAATAACAAAAGCGATCTTCAGAAAGAGGTATTGTAAAAATATAAGCAATTTGATCTTCTGTGCAAATGTATTCTAAAAATACATCTCCTTTTGCAGGGTGATCTCTTATAAAATGATGTTTGATTTCAATATATTTTTATTTAATGTTGCACATGGTTTACAAAAGCATTTATAGCACTTGTGCTATCACACAAAATAGGTATGTTTTTTAAAACAACACCAAAATCAAGTAATGTATTCTTCATCAGAAGTACCTGAGCACAACAACAACCTACTGCTATGTATTCTGCTTCGGCGGTTGATAAGGACACACATGATTGCTTCTTGCTGTACCAAGACACCAAACATCCCCTAAGAATTGGAAATTTCCACTTGTACTTTTTCTTTCTACCTTGCATCCTACATAATCCACATCGGTGTAAGCAATAAGATCAAAGCAAGATTGTTTAGAGTACCATAAACCATAAGCATAAGAAGATAGTAAATATCTTAAAATATGCTTAATAGCTATTACATTAGATTCTTTGGGGCAAGCTTAGAATCTAGCACACAAACAAACAGTGAACATAATATCCAGCCGACTAGCCGTTAAATAAAGTAGGCTTCCGATCATATCTTTATAGCGTTTTTCATCCACCTTTTTAACTTTTTCGTCTTTGTCGAGTTTTAACGATGAGCTCATTGGAGTTCCTATTCCTTTTGCATCTTTCATCCCAAACCTTTTGAGAAGTTCCTTTGCATACTTCTCTTGGTTGATGAAGATACCTTCTTTGGTTTGTTTCATTTTAAGTCATAGGAAATAGGTCAACTTTCCCATCATGCTCATCTCAAACTCCTTTTGCATTAATGAAGCAAACTCTTCACACAAAAAAACATTAGTGGCTCCAAAAATAATATCATCTACATAAATTTGGACAAATAGAAGATCATTGTTACAAGTGGTTTTTGTAAAAAGGGTTGTATCCACGACACCTTTTGAAAAATTTCTTGAAAAGAGAAAACCACTTAGTTTTTCATACCAAGCTGGAGCTTGTTTTAAGCCATGTAACACTTTTGAAAGTTTATAAACATAGTTTGGAAATTTTCATGTACGAAACCAGTAGGTTGTTCAATATGAACTTCCTCCTCAATAACACCATTTAAAAATTCACTTTTAACATCCATTTGAAAAATATTGAATCCCTTAAAAAATCAAAAGCTAAAAGCATTCTTATGAATTCAAGTCTAGCAACCACAGCAAAGGTTTCATCAAAATATATGCCCTCTTCTTGATTGTATTTTGGGCAACAAGTCTAGCTTTGTTTCTTACAATTTCTCTGGATTCATTTAGTTTGTTTTTAAAACCCCATGTACCAATAGTGCGGTGATCACGAAGTCTTGGGACTAACGTCCAAACTTTGTTTCTATCTTCTTGCATTGCAATAATCTAAAACTCATCACATAAAGCATCATCTATAAACTTAAATTCAATTTGAGATAATAAAGGAAAGTTATCAATGAAATACCTCATTGTTCTTACCTCTTGTGATACATCACCAATGATTTCATCGTTGGAGTGTCCCTTTGGATATGTCACATCTTGAGGAAGATTTTAAGTTTCTTGATCATTTTGTTGTTTCTCCTCAATCTCCTCTTTCTCCTTTACATGTTCCTCCATACTGTGAGTGTGCAATGGTTGGTTGCTCAAAGAATTATCTATATTGAAAAACCTTAGAGGGGGGTGAATAAGGTTTTTTGCTAACAAAACACTATTTTTTTGAAAAATTTTCGAAATAAAAACTTCGATTTTGTTTGCGGAAGAATTTAATAACTCTTTTTAATAAAATTCCTAGCCAAACAAAAACACTTTCAAAAACAAGGATTATATGGTAAGCATATAAAAGGAATATAAAATACAAAGAAGAGAGACAAGATATTTATAGTGGTTCACTCTATCAAAGAGTTACATCCACTACCTTGAGACTCAACTCAAGAATTTCACAAATCCACTATATTTTAAAGTTGTTTACACAAAACACAATGAGGATCATCCTTTAAGAGTTTTACACCAAAACCTCAAAGATTACACAACACATCTGAAAAACCTTAGAGGGGAGGTGAATAAGGTTTTTGGCTAATTTTAAAAAATCTTTTGTGTGATTAGAAAGATAAACCTCCAATTTGTTTGTGAAAGAATTCTAAAACTCTTTTTGATGATAATCCACACCAAACAAAATCTTATAGTTTTGGCAATTAAGAAATGAGCATAGAATTAAGCTTTAAAGAATATGCACAACAATTTATAGTGGTTCACTCTCTCAAAGAGCTACATCCACTACCTTGAGACTCAACCCAAGGATTTCACAAATCCACTAACTTCAAATTTGGTTACACAACAACACAATGAGGATCACCCTCCAAGGGTTTTACACAAGAACCTCAAACACAAAAATACAACAAATTTATCAAAGGATCACCCAAAGGGTTTTCCACAAACCTTTGATCACAATAAAAGAATAAGAAGAGTAAGGAACAATGTTACCAAATGAGCTAGAGAAGAGGAAGATACAACTCAATGGAATACTTCTACAAGCACCTCTTTTCTTCTTCTTTGATGGATGATCAACAATGAAACTCAAGAAGATTTTTGTTTGGGATTGAAAATGATTTGCAATAAATGTTCTTTTGAAGCTGTTTAAAAGTCTTAAATGTTCTCAATGAGTATTTCACCAAACTTATTTCATTTATGGCTGATCATTAAGTCTTTATATAGAGTTTTGAAGCACAAGACCGTTGCTTTAAGAAAATAACCGTTGCTTTCAGAAAATGACCGTTGCATTCTGGGCAACGGTAATATTTTTTACAGTGACAGTAAAAACCGGACGACCAGTTCCTGAAAACGGAGTGCCGGTTCTTGAAAACAGAAAGATTCGGACTTGTTCAAGCTAGAAAACGGACTGCCGAATTTTGATTTAGAGGAAAATCGGACGGCCGGTTTTAAAACCGGATGACCGAATTTTTGGACAGAAAGATTCGGACTTGATTTTCTGAAAAACGGACTGCCGAATTTTTTACTTTGGAAAAACCGGACGACCGGTTCTAAAACCGGAGGACCGAATTTTTGTTTCCTCAGCCAAGTTTCTTTTTAAGACAAAAACTTTCTTCCTTGTTTCAAAAGCATGTATTCTTGACAATCATTTTAAAGAGAAGAAAAAATTTCCAAAAACATCACAACTTCAATCAAGAATACTTTGATTTTTAACAAAAGTTTATATCTGAGAAAAACGTTAAAGGAGCTTCATCTATGATCAATAATCAAAGAGTAAGACTAGGGAGTTTACTAGGTAGTGCCTAATTCACTATAACATAGACAATGTCTTCAATGTCTTCAGTGATTTGATCTTGGCATGGCTTGATCTCTTCTTCTCTATTTTCCCTTCATCAACAAGATCTTTTGCTTGTAGACTTTGAGACTTCACAAGTACTTCTTTGTTCTATGAAGGATTAGCTAAAATACTCACACAAGCATATGTTAATCATAATGAAAACATAAGTATTAATGCCCTTAGGGCTAACAATCTCCCCCTTTTTGATTATGACAAACACATATGCAAGAAGAACAAAAGAGCAAGAGTAAAGTATGGTGATGCTTCAAAATATCAAAAGTAAGAGCAAAGCACATCAATCACCAAAAAGGAGATAACTCCCCCTTGCATCAATAGTCATTATAAACACCATCATTAATCAACATATTTTCAAGATTTCTCCCCCTTACATCTTGCATTATTTTCTCCCCCTTTTGTCATAAATCAAAAAGTTATTTAGGAGAGAAAGGTGGGATGATCACGTGGTCTAGGGACAAAAGTCCAAAATGATTTAATTTCTCTCGCATAGCAATAATTCAAAAACTCATCACACAAAGCATTATCAACAAACTTAGGCTCAATTTGAGATAATATGGAAAAGCATTATCACACAAAATGATTTAGGCATTATGAATAAAGTACCTTTTTGTTCTTACCCCTTGTGATACATCACCAATAATTTTATCCTTGGAGTGTCCAATTGAAAAACCTTAGAGTTTGTACCAATTGAAAAACCTTAGAGGGATCCTTTGGATATATCACATCTTGAGGAAGATTTTGAGCTTCTTGAACATTTTCTTGTGTTGCTTCAATCTCTTCTTCCTCCATAAGCATGTTCTTCCATTACTTGAGTGTACAAATTGATAGCTTAAAGAGTTATCTATGTCATCATCATCTTTCTTGTCAAAAAATTTAGTTTCATCAAAATATACATGAATAGACTCTTCAACACATAAGGTTCTTTTGTTGAAAAATTCTAAAAGCCTTTTTGTTTGAAGAATAACCAAGAAAAATTCCCTCATCGGATTTTCGATCAAATTTCCCAAGATTGTCCTTGGTGTTTAAAATAAAGCATTTGCATCTAAAAACTTTAAAATAACCAATTGAGGGGGGTTTTATTAAAAATGAGTTCAAAGGGAGTTTTCTTTAAAGAAGGTCTCAAGATAACACGATTCAAATGTAGCATGCGGTGTTAACGGCCTAGGCCCAAAAGTATTTAGGAAGGGAGTTTTCACAAAGCATTGATCTTACCATTTCTTGTAAAGTTCTACTTTTCCTTTTTACAAATCCATTTTGTTGAGGAGTTTTGGCTACCGAAAAATGTTATGTAAAATACCAAAAACATCACAAAGTTTTGTAAAATCTTGGTTGTTGAATTCTCTCCCATTATCACTTCTTATAGAAATCAATTTGCAAACAAGGGAGGTTTGGACTCTTTTGAATAATTTAATAAATTCATGAAATGCTTCATCCTTTCGGCTTAAAAGCAAAGTCCAAGTGAAAAAATCATCCACAATAATAAAGGCATACCTCTTACCACCAAGGCTAGTGGTCCTCATTGGTCCAAATAAATCCATATGAATGAGTTCTAAAGGTTTTGAAGTTGATATCATTTTCTTTGGTTTAAAAAAGAGGTCTTAACTTGTTTTTCCAAATTAACAAGCATCACAAAGTTTAGTTTTCTCAAAGTGAAATTTTGGTAAGCCTCTAACAAGTTCTTTTGAGGAAAGATGGTTCAATGAATCCATACTAATATGACTAAGCCTTCTATGCCACAAAAATGCATCATCATCATGAACCAAGAGACACTATAAGTTTTGAGAGTATGAGAACTTCAAGATAAAAGACATAGACATATGCCAACTCTTTTTGAAACAAAAATAGTTTTGTTCACAAGCTTGTTTATGATAAAAGAAGATTCACTTTTAAAAACAACTTAGTACCCATAATCACACAATTGAATAATACTAGATAAATTAAACTCCAAACCATCAATTAAAGGCACTTCCTTAATTAAAGAAGATAAACTATATGCAATGTTACCTATACCGATGATACTTCCAAAAGTAACAAAAACCACCTTCGGTTTTTCTTAGTTCATTCATGAGGGATGCATATCCGGTCATGTGTCTTAAGCATCCGCTATCCAAGTACCACTTAGATGACCTTGACTTGTGTTCCTACAGAAAGAGAAGTAGAAAAGTCTTTTGGTACCCATATCTTTTTGGGTCCATGAATGTTAGTTGGATTTTCTTTTATCTTCCAAACGGTTTTTACTCCCATTTCAATCTTTCTTTTTATAAAACATTTTGTGGCTTTATGACCACTCTTTTCACAATAAGTACAACAAAAGTGTGAAAGGGATGAGGATGCTTTTACAAAACGTGTTTGTTTAGAAAAGATATTGGAATGATTATATCCAATACCATTTTTGTTAAAAGGTGATCTTTGAGAGCCAAGAAGTGTTTCAAAGTTTTCTTTTCCTTTTGTGAACTTTTCAACACATAGAGTGAGATCACTCACCTTTTTCTTTAAGACATCATAATCAATCAAACATTTTTCAAAAAAGGAAATCTTTTCACAAAGGTTTTTGTTTTCTAAAACAAGTCTTTGAAAGTCATCATTTGAGCACTCTTTTTCTTTCTTCAAAACTTCCAAGGATTCATGAATGGCATTATTTTCACAAATGAGTCTTGAATTTTCATCTAACAAAAATTCAATTTTGCTTTTTAAATCTTTGTTTCGTTTAGTAACCTTTTTGCACTCATCATACATTTCAATAAGCATTATGCTAGGATCAACATCACAATCATCATCAAGGATACTAGAAGAGTTAGAAGGTGAAGATTGTACCTCATTTTCTAATGCCATGAAGCATATGTTTCCCTTTTCATCACCTTCACTTTCACTTGTATCTTGATCCCATGTACCAATTAGGCCCTTGCCTTTCTTCTTTTTCTTTAATGCCTCAAGCTTTTCTTCCAACGCTCCTTTCTCTTTTTCAATAGCTTTGGAACAATCGGTAACAAGATGGTCGGTGCTATTGCATTTAAAGCATCTCGCCTTGAAGAGTGATGAACTTTGTCCTCCTTTCTTGAATGGAGGATTCTTTCCTCTTTTGATGAAGTCTTTCTTATAAAATCTTTTAAATTTCCTCATTACTAAGGCCATATCCTCAATCTCATCTTCATTGTTTGACGAGCATGTATGATCATCAACATTTATTTTGAGTGCTATGCCTTTTCTTCCTTTGTCTTCATCTTCTATTTCATCTAATCTTTTTATTTTCATCTCAAAGGTGAGGAGAGATCCTATGAGTTCTTCAATAGGAAGTTGTCTTAACTCTTTTGATTCCTCAATGGCAAGAGTTTTTGGTTGCCATGCTTTTGGGAGTGAATCAAGAATCTTTCTATTTACTTCTCCCCTTGTGTACTCTTTTCCATACGCCTTTAGGCCATTTGTGATGTTGGTGAACCTAGTGAACATGTCACTAATGCTTTCATATTGTTCCATCATGAATAGCTCATAATCTCTCACCAACATAGCCAACTTAGACTCCTTCACTTGATTGGTGCCTTCGTGAGTTACTTCAAGTAACTTCCACATTTCATGAGCCGAGTCGCATCCGCTCACTCTATTGTATTCATTAGCATCCAAGCCACAGCTCAATATGTTCATAGCTTGAAAGTTTAGAGTCATCTTCCTTGAGTCATGCTCATCATATTCTTCGACCTTCTTGACCATTCCATCCTTTATAGGAACATAAGGTCCTTTCTCTACAATGCTCCAAAGATTAAAGTTAATAGAGCAAATACATATTTTGATTCTAGATTTCCAAAAAGTATAATTTGTACCATAAAAAAGAGGAGGTCTATTTGTGGAAGAGCCTTCTACATATGGTAAACTAGAAACATTAGACATAGTAAAATAAATATCTTTTGCTTCAAGGATGTTAGTCCTTTTTTTTTTGGAGAAGCCCTGCTCTGATACCAATTGAAAAACCTTAGAGGGGGTGAATAAGCTTTTTGGCTAATTTTAAAAAATATTTTGTGTGATTAGAAAGATAAACCTCCAATTTGTTTGTGAAAGAATTCTAAAACTCTTTTTGATGAGAATCCACACCAATCAAAATCTTATAGTTTTTGCAATTAAGAAATGAGCATAGAATTAAGCTTTAAAGAATATGCACAACAATTTATAGTGGTTCACTCTCTCAAAGAGCTACATCCACTACCTTGAGACTCAACCCAAGGATTTCACAAATCCACTAACTTCAAAGTTGGTTACACAACAACACAATGAGGATCACCCTCCAAGGGTTTTACACAAGAACCTCAAAAACAACAATACAACAAATTTATCAAAGGATCACCCAAAGGGTTTTCCACAAACCTTTGATCACAATAAAAGAATAAGAAGAGTAAGGAACAATGTTACCAAATGAGCTTGAGAAGAGGAAGATACAACTCAATGGAATACTTCTACAAGCACCTCTTTTCTTCTTCTTTGATGGATGATCAACAATGAAGCTCAAGAAGATTTTTGTTTGGGATTGAAAATGATATGCAATAAATGTTCTTTTGAAGCTCTTTAAAAGTCTTAAATGTTTTCAATGAGTATTTCACCAAACTTATTTCATTTATGGCTGATCATTAAGTCTTTATATAGAGTTTTGAAGCACAAGACCGTTGCTTTAAGAAAATAACCGTTGCTTTCAGAAAATGACCGTTGCATTCTGGGCAACGGTAATAATTTTTTACAGTGACAGTAAAAACCAGACGACCGGTTCCTGAAAACGGAGTGTCGGTTCTTGAAAACAGAAAGATTCGGACTTGTTCAAGCTAGAAAACGGACTGCCGAATTTTGATTTAGAGGAAAATCGGACGGCCGGTTTTAAAACCGGATGACCGAATTTTTGGACAGAAAGATTCGGACTTGATTTTCTGAAAAATGTACTGCCGAATTTTTTACTTTGGAAAAACCGGACGACCGGTTCTAAAACCGGAGGACCGAATTTTTGTTTCCTCAGCCAAGTTTCTTTTTAAGACAAAAACTTTCTTCCTTGTTTCAAAAGCATGTATTCTTGACAATCATTTTAAAGAGAAGAAAAACTTTCCAAAAATATCACAACTTCAGTCAAGAATACTTTGATTTTTAACAAAAGTTTATATCTGAGAAAAACGTTAAAGGAGCTTCATTTATGATCAATAATCAAAGAGTAGGACTAGGGAGTTTACAAGGTAGTACCTAATTCACTCTAACATAGACAATGCCTTCAATGTCTTCAATGATTTGATCTTGGCATGGCTTGATCTCTTCTTCTCTATTTTCCCTTCATCAACAAGATCTTTTGCTTGTAGACTTTGAGACTTCACAAGTATTTCTTTGTTCTATGAAGGATTAGCTAAAATACTCACACAAGCATATGTTAATCATAATCAAAACGTAAGTATTAATGCCCTTAGGGCTAACAACATCAATACAATAAATCTCAAAGGATCACCCAAAGGGTTTTCCATAAACCTTTGAGTACAAAGAAAAGAGTAGAGTGAACCTTGTCTTTTGAGTCGCCAAGTTGAAGATCAAAATCTTGAATCAAAGTCTTCAGTTCTTGAATCCAAGAGACTAAATTGCATAAATCTTTAAACTTTACTAACTAATTGAATATATAAAAGCCAGAATTTAAAGAGTGTTTAACTTGAGCTACCCTAATTAATCTAATTCTAACCTAACTAAAACCTACAACTATTCCATCTAAGAATTTTCTAAGTATCTAATCTATCTAAGCATGTCTAAGCATATCTATAATAGCTACAAAAATGACCCCTTATATAGAGGTAAAAAATACAAGAAAACCAAGTTGAAATTGGAGTAGGAAACAAGAAAATCGAGTTTGTTTTAGACTCAACAGTCTCTTTCCAGCATATCCTACCACCGACGGTAGGGCGAGGCCTACCGTCTGTGGTAGGTCTCTATTTGCCAATGCCCTTTGTGTCACGGAACCTACCAGTAGGTTGGCTGTCCCACTGCCAACGGCTCCGTTTCGTTGTTTTTGCCTGTTTTTGTTTCCTTTCATCGTTTTCATTTCCGGAGGGCACCTAAGATAAGAATAAGAGATATGAAGCTAAAATATATACTTTTACGTGTTAAAAACACTAAAAATGGTAAAATTAATAGATAGAAAGTATAGACAAATATGCACTTATTAGCCACCGTACTCACTTACTCTTGATGGCGAATCTCTTCTCTCCTGAACCAATTATGAGTGAAGTACTTACAGGTGATTAAGGGACCTAAAAGTGCAATTTCATATCTCTAATCTTTGCCCCATTAACCTAAAATTGGTTGCCCTAGAGTGTTCTTCCTCTTTTAATTCTGAATGCTCTTGCGATAAATTTAACTTCGTGACAGTTAAATTGCTACAAAACACAATTGGAAGATAACTCAATTGAAAACAAACATCAGTTTCAATAAATTAATCAAAAATCATAGTAATCAAGAATTAGGGTTCAACCCTCATCCAAACATATAAATGTAGCCATTAAGCATTATATTAGAACTAGAATTAATCATTGAAATCCAGTAAAACGAAAAGAAAAAAAAAGCTTAGGAGAATGCTGAAGCCAAAATTGTAATCCCGAACGTCACCCGAGCTCGTCTCTCGAGTCGCCCAATTAAAGCCCAAAATTCGTCTTTGAATGTTCAATTCTTGATCTCTAAACTCTGAATTACAGTTTTATCAATGAAACAATTACATTAAAGAGTCTTAAAAACATATTAAAATTGCTATAGACAGGACCTACCGCGTATGGTAGGTCAAGCCCTACCGTCCGCAGTAGGGTTCTGTTCCAATCGAGGCTTGTGTCATCAGGACCTACCGCCGATAGTAGGGGTAGCCTACTATCACCGGTAGGCTTCTGTCTTTACTCTATTCCTACCTCCAGGACCTACCGCGTGCGGTAGGTTGTCCTACCACATGCAGTAGGTCTCCTTCCTTGGTGTCATCGACTTTGTTTTTTATTGTTTTCACTCCATTTTCGACTGTTTTCGTTTCCTTTTGTTGTTTTCTCCATTGGGAAGCACCTAAAACTAGAATAAAGAATATTAGTCTAAAATATGCATTTTCTATGTTAAAAATGTATGAAACAATGAACATAACACATAGAAATATTGACAAAATAGCGCATATCACCCCTAATTCCTCTTCTCTAACCTAAAACTCAAGAATACCCAAAAGAGGGGGAAAATTACATAAATAACTGTTGAAAACACATTAACTTGTGCTGTTGTCAGGACCTACCATATCCAGTAGGTTGAGCCTTACCATCTGTGGTAGGGTTATGTCTAGAAAATCTTGAAAAATCGGGACCTACTGCGTGCGGTAGGTTGGCCTACCGTCGGCCATAGGTCATCTTCATTGGTGTCAGTAGCTTCCGTTTTCTCCGGTTTTGCTTCAATTTCACCCAGTTTCACTTTTATTCTCTGTCTTCTTCATCGAGAAGCACCTAAAATAAGAACAGAGGTAAATTATGTAAATTATACATCTTATTTATTAAAAATATCATAAAAACGATGAAAATAATATATATATATAAAAGTAATACTATATGGCACATATCACATATCAAGAACAACGAAGTCAACAAGAAAGACAAGGTCCTTGACCTTTACCAAAACATCTTCTATATGCCCTCTAGGATATCTAATACTCTTATCAGCCAAACTTACAGTCATCCTAGTGGGTTTTGGTTCCCCTAGGCATAGCTTTTTACACATGTTATGGGAAATAACATTTATGCGAGCTCCTAGGTCGGCTAAAGCTCTATCAATAGAAAAACCACCAATCATACAAAGGAATGAGAAACTCTCTGGATCGTTTGATTTCTATGGCAACTTTTCTTTGTCGATTATGATTTCCGAACATTTCTCACCCAATGTGAAAGTAGATGCTTTGTCTAACCTCTTTTTCCTCGAAAACATCTCCTTCAAGTACTTTGTATACTTGGGCACCAGCAAAAGAAAATCATAGAGAATTAAGTTAATCTTTAATTGTTTGAAAATCTCCACAAACTTTCTCATCTCGTCTTTGCTTCAGTCACAAATAAGAGCCGCTGAATAAGGAATTTTTCGCTTATAAACTTCAACGATTGGTTTCTTATTTGACTCCTCTATAGCCTTTTCCTCGCATTTCTTCTCTTGGACAACCATTACCTTTCTCTTCCTTGGAAACTCCTTATCAAATCCCAGGGAGATAGCATTGACATGCTCTCTCAGATTCACTTCAGTATTGCTCAGGAGAGTTCCAGGAGTACTCTCTGATACCAATTTAACCAATTATCCGATTTACTTCTCTAGATTTTGAATAGATGCCTCTTGATTTCTTTGTGCAGGTTCTATACTGTTGATTCTGGCTTCTGTTACATTCGCTAATTTGACCATCAAACCTTCTAAATTGGTCTTTACTAGTGGAGGATTTGAGGGGGCTCTTCATATGGCAAAGACTGAGTAGGACTTCTATTCTGAAATCCTTAAGGTTGTTGTGTACGTTGCTGACCTTGATTATCCCATGAAAAATTGGAGTGATTTCTCCAACTAGGATTATAAGTGTTAGAATGGGGGTTGTTCCCCTACCGATTCCCTTGAACATAATCCACTTGCTCCATTGGAGTACCCATGATAAGGCACTCATAGTTGGGATTCCCTCCATTGCAAAATTCACAAAACATGATTTGCTAGGGATTAATATTTGAAGGCGTCTGATTCATATTCCCCATCTTCTGCTCAATCATTGCCGCTAGTCTGATATCCATAGCAATAATTACATCAATGTTGTGGACCCTAGCAGACTTCATAATTGCATCAATGCCATGGTCCTTTCTGCCATTGGTAGAGGTGGATTAATAGGAAGGATATGTGGTGGGATCTTGTTGCTCTTCCTCCCTTTTATCCACCAGAATGATCTAGTTTCCCGCCGTTTCGAATCAAAGGGCGTGGGGGACACTCTGTAGTGTATGCTCGATTTCTAAGCTGTATGGAACTAATTCACCCTAGTTAGTATGGGGCATAGACTAATTCAATAGAACCTAAAATAGACAAGAATACAAATAAATCCAAGAATAGCAAAAATAAAACTTCCAAGTAATAGCCACAAATGAAATAGTAATAATGCAAGAACAAAACAAGAAAAAAATAAAAAATAAAATAACAAAAAAGTAAAGAGATTAAAGCCATAGATTAATGGCATTCTTAAAGTTACCGATCCACAACAACAGCGCCAAAAACTTGATGTTTAAAAATGGGACTATTCTTAAACTGACATATAATAGCAAGAGAACCTATCAATGTAGTACTAGAGAACCTCCTGGATTGTCGAACTCAGGGAACAGAGAAGCTAAATTAATAATCGTCTCTCTAAGGTTTAATCTAAATAAAAACTTGAAAACAATTTTTAAACTAAGAAAAAAAAACACTCTAAAAACAATTTAAAAGTAATAGAAATCAAGTTTCAGATAGAAGTGTTTAAACGGTGGAATCCCCCAGAATCCTTAATCTAATTAATTGAAAACTTTGAAACAATAGTTGAATTGTTGATCGGGTCTCACTAGTTTATAGGATTAACCATAACTCTAGGTGAAACTGCACTATTACCCTAATTGATGAGAGAAGAATATCTTCTCTCCCTAACTCATTGATGAATGATTAAAGTATAAGAGTGATTAATAATGACCTAAACACCATAGCCATTATCTCTAATTAACTACAAAATTCTTATTTTTCAATTATAGCCCTAGATCTTCCTTTCTAAATTCCAAAAAACCTATGAGAAAGTGCCAATTACAGGTAAAATTAGCAATACAAATAATGTAATTGAACAATAATCAACATCTAATTCAACAATTTATTCCATAAAAATCCAATGAAACAAAACTAAGATCATCTTGGGTTCAAATCCATTTGCACACAAAGAAACCTAGCCACTAAACATCATATATATCATAAATTTCACAAATGAATTTATAATAAACAAGAGGTTAGAAGGCTTAGGAGTTTCAATTGAAGAATCTACCATCTGGAATGATGCCGGAGCTCCTCTCTCGATTCGCTGAAGGATCCTGAATTTTCTCCGAATAAACTCTTCAATCTAACTATTAAAGCCTGAAATCCTAAACTAATTATTGATCAATGTCGATTAATGGGAGTTTTAGGGAAGGATTTTCTCTCGAAAATCGCCTCTCGCAACCCCCAAGAACCCCCACGCGAAGACCCTGAAAAGTTACAAAGAAAGACTATTTTAAAAAATATCAAAAATTCGCAAAATTACCTTTTTTTTTTAGATTAGCCGAGTCTGGCCTGTGAGGTGGTCGGATCCCCCCATGCCGGATTTTGTGTGTATCTTCTATTTTTTGTCCGTTCTTGCTTCGTATGCTCCCATTTGACATCATTCTTTCTTATAACTCATCCAGGACATACCTATAAACAAAAGAGAAGAAACAGAGGATAAATATACCATTTTACTAATGAAATACTTTGAAAAATGAAGATTAAACACTGTACAAATGTGTATAAAATGGACATATTAATGATAAAGAAAACCATCATGTATAAGGTACTTTTCATTAGGCACAAGCATACAAGCTTCAAATATGTCCTTGAAATCACTATATCTAGTATATAATTCCTGAGAATTTCAAAACCAAGTATTTGATCTTGTAAAGTAGAGATTAGAGTATACCTTCTTGACAGAGCATCGGCTACAACATTTTCATTACCTCTCTTGTAACGAATGACATATAGAAATGTTTCTATGATTTCATCCATCATGCATGCCTCTTGTTGAACTTTTGTTGTCCTTTGGGAAACTTCAATGACTCATAGTCGGTATGGATTACAAACTCTTTACCTACAAATATTGTTGTAAATGCTTCAAGGTTCTCACAAATGCATGGGGATCCTTATCATAAGTAGCATAATTCAACGCTGCTTCGATCAAATTTCCACTAAAATAAGTCAAAGGCCTCTTATCTTGCATCAGCACTCCTCCAAAGTAAACCCCCCGAGACGTCACACTCAATTTCAAACATTTTCTCAAAGTTTGGCAGTGCTAATAGGGGAGCACTAAACCTTTTTTCCAACAATTTAAAAGCCTTTTCTTGTTTGATGGTAACCCGATTTTAAATCTATCTTGGAAAATATTTGAGAACCATACAACTCATTAAGAAAATCACCCAATATAGGAATGGGATGCCTATACTTGATGGTAATGTCATTAATGGCTCTACAATCTACACACATGCACCATGTACTATCTTTTTTAGGAACTAACAAAACGGGAACGGCACAAGGGCTCAAGATTTCTCTTACATAGCCTTTGGAGAGAAACTCTTCCCGTTGTCTCCTCAATGCCTTGGTCACTTTGGCAAGGCTCCTATAAGCCGACCTATTTCATAACACTACACAGGGCACCAAATGAATTTGATGTTTAATGCCTCTCAAATGAGGGAGTCCACCAGGCATCTCATCGTGAAAGACATTTTTAAATTCTTCAATCACGTCCTTGCATACAAGAGTAACACTAACTCTTCTTTTTCAATAGCTTCTATGATCTCACCCTCTTTTGCATAGTAACATCTCTTTTCTTTTGTAGCACTCTCTTTCTTTTGATCACTCATTTTCTTGTTACTCTTACTTTTACCTCTTTTTTCTTTTTCAACACTCATTTCTATTCCCTAAACTTTTTTTCCTTCCTTAATGATTTTTCTCTTTTGTTCATTCTCAATTCTTTCTTTTTCTCTCATTTTCTTCTGTTCTTCTCTAATTTGTTGATGTGTAAGAGGATTCAACGATAGGATTTTCCATCATTTACAAAAGAATAAGTGTTCTTCTCTCCATGGCGAATGGCTTTTCTATCAAATTGCCAAGGACGACCAAACAACAAGTGGCCCGCTTACATAGGCACAACATCACATACCACTTCATCATTGTATAATCCCTAGGAAATAGGAACTTTCACTTGCTTCCATACTTTACTATCCCCGCATTCATTCAACCAATGCAACTTGTAGGAATTTTGATACTTGAAGGTAGGCAAGTTCTATTTCTCCACAAGATAGAGACTAGCTACATTGGTACAACTACCACTATCAAATTATAAGATTAACAAGTCTACCTTCCACCTTGCATTTGGTATGAAAGATATTCTCCATTTCAATGCTTGAATCTTCATCAATGACATGTGTGGTTAAAGCCCTTATAGTCACCAAACTCAAGGCATCTTCGTCGCCATCTAGAAAAGTATCACCTAGGACTCCATCATCTTGACTATCCTTTTCATCCTTTTAAATTTAACCATTCCAGTCTTCACGAAAGATCAAAGTCCTCTTGGTAGGGTAATTGATAGCTATATGTCCCAAACCATTGCATTTGATGCACCTAATTGGATTGGTAATCAATCTACCTTTCTCCTCCACCTTAGGCTTAGAATTATCTTTGAAAGCCACCTTAGGTGCTTCCTGCTTCTTTGGCAAACATTTGAAAGTAGATGCTTGTGCCTTAGACACCATATTTCTTGAAGAAGGAAGAGTAGTTTTAGAGAAACCACTTCTTTTCCTTTGAGTTTCAATCTTGGTTGCTAAATGGAACATATCTTCATAAGTGGTGTAAGAGTACAATTCTAATTGATTAGCAATGTCCCTCTTGAGACCACTTAGAAATCTAGCAATAGAAGCATCCTTGTCTTCCTCCAAGCTCAACTTCAAAGTGTATAACTCCATCTCTTGCCTATAATTCTCTATGCTTTTGCTACCTTGCCTAAGAGTCATCAATTTGTAGTGAAGCTCCCTATAATAATGCTCCGGTACAAATCTTTCTCTCATAAGACTCTTCAACTTGGCACAATTTTCAACCGATTTCCTTCCATTTCTAACTCTTTGAGTGACAATCTTTTCCCACCAATGAAGTGCGTAACCCGAAAATTTGGCAATGTTTAACTTGGCCTTGACTATGTCACTATAAATTTCTCACCATGAAGAGGTTCTCTACTTGAAGTTCCTAATCAAGGAATATATTTGGATCATTTCCCCCCTTGAAACTAGGCACCTTCCATTTGATCTTATCTAAGTCTCTATCCCCTTGTTGTCCACCATAGTAACCACCAAAGTATTCTTGGCCAACATTAGGATTCTCCCAATAATCTTCAAACAAGTTATCTTTATGCCATGCTTCATGTCTAGAACCTCCTCTTATCATCTATTGTATCCCCCTCCTCCTAGACCTCCTCTTCTTCCACCTCTAGGAATGGTGTGTCTAGCACCATCATAGAATTGATGAGTGCTTTGAACTGGTGTTCCAAATGATCCACGATTATTGTAGTTTCCATAACCCCTTTGAGCATGGGAACTGACATGCCCTTCAATGTGATTTTGACCTCTTTCTCTATAGAAAGATTAGTTATGTCCTTCGCATATCTCCCATTTCTCTTATCATGGATTGAAGCTCTTGCATGATGATCCTCATTGGATCCAAATTGGAATGAGGACTTTCACTAGTTCCTTAATTGTGAAGAGTTGGTAATTGAGCATCTATAGACATAATAAAAGCTACAAATTAAACAAAAGAAAAAAGAAATAGGATCTCACAATCACTCCCTAAGTATATGCTCTCTTTTAATGATCACTCAATTCCCTCGTGTTTGGCTCTTTCATGGCTTTTATAACAATAAGCTCCCCCTCTTACCTTTTTCCAAACTCTCACATCACAAGAGTTCTTTTAGTATTCAAACTTCCTTCCCCACAACCATGAAAGGCAATCAACCAAACACAAATTCTAATGAAACACTTTGTTGAGGAATTAAAGAAGTTCAAAGAGAAATTTCTTCAAATACTTGTGGTGCAAGAGTTTCAAAAAAATTCCAACAGCAATTAGAGCCAATCGAAATCAATTTGATCACACAAAGAGGTATAAACACTGAAAGAGAGCAATTAGGTTCAAAAAAAAAAAAAAAAAGCAATACAAAACTAGGCTAAACAAAGAAGTAAGAATACTAACAAAATTTTCACAAAAAATAGGGGTCACTAACACCCAGTGACTAAAATTAGGATAACTTCGTAAATACAACTCAAACTTGAGTGACATTAGTTTAGAAAGAAACATAGCCTGATGAGGATGAATTTGAGCACAAATTTTGTTTGAATTGGATAAGTATAACACAAGATATGAACAAAATAATCCACACTTTCCAAATAGTTTCGATTTCTGGACAGATCGAAAGTTTTTATCAATTTGATATACCAAATAAAGTCCAAATCTAGTGACACCAATTGCAATTGGTCAATAACTCATAGAAGTTTAGATATATATCAAATATTTTCAAAAACAACACAATAAAACTTCGGATCGAGCCAATTTTATCGCATCAATTTTTTTGTCCGAGATTTTGCATGATTTTTATGTGTTTTTCAATAGATAATCATATATTTTTACTTTTTTTTCCACTAATTTTTCAACCCAAAAAAAAAACAAAATTAGTGCTTAATTTGAAGGTTGCTCTAATACCAAATGATATGAATCTTCTCCTGCATATCAAAATCATTCAATTAAGCTTTCCAATGATCTTTTACCTTCAATAGGACTTGAATACAATCCATCCTCAAGCAACCCCTAGCCAGTCTAAGGACCTTTTGAATCCATGTTGAATATTCTTTCTTTCAAAAGCCAATTCAACAATGTGATTGATTACCCATCTCCTAATTAGTCTCTTATGATGAAGACCTTGCTCTAAGACAATTAAAAGGATCTAAAGATCAAAGAGTAGAAATTATGATCAAATTGAGAACTCTTTTGATCTTTCCAATCCAAGTAATCAAATAAAATCAATCTAAGGGTGATCAAACCTTAGATGAATTTCAAGGAAGAAGCCTCAAAACTTAACAACCCTAGATAAAAACTCATCAATTTCATAAATTCACCAATTTTCTTACAATTACAATTAGGCTTTAGAGGAATATATACAGAAATTAGGCCAAATCCTAACCTAAAGTGGTCTTGGGTTAGACCCAAGACCCATTAAAGACTTAATTAAAAGCTATAAAGTGAATTAAAATAGTAATTCCAGCCTAAAATATCGCATTACATAAAATTAGTACCCTACCACCGGCGATAGGGTACTCCATCGCACGCAATAGGTCTTCCACACACCCAATCCATTTTGGACAGAGACCTACTATGGATAGCAGGTACAGAACCTACTGCCTGCGGTCGGCTCTGTTTTTTCCTCTTTTTCATTTCTTCATCTTTCAATTTACTCCAAGTTTAGGCATTGAACTAAGCAACTTAGGACGGTTTCCATCAAGCCTTCATTCTTGAGTTTTAGGCCTACCTTCATAGTTTCATCAATTGCTTTCAACAATCCATGAGCAACTTTATGATCCTTCTCCTTAATTCTACTTGCTATTGCTCTTGTGATTAGTCCTTGTAGCTTTTCATCTTCTTGGAACTCTTTGTTCATATCAGATAAAAGTACTCACTCTTTTCAGTAATAAAAACCAATCGATGATGATCCAAATCAAGTTTGGTTCGATTATGAAAAAAAATAAAAATTCAAATTTTCTCCAAGCAATAGATAGTAACTTCTTTCAAATTGAGAAGATAAACAATCCCACTTATTATCTTTTCAAGTGTGAAAAATGTATGGCCAGTTTCAATGTGGGCCGATATTAATTAGTCTATAAAAGCATTGGCCTATATTGAATCCAAGCCCAATAGTATGTGAAACCCTAATTTTTCTAAAATGTGTATTTAACCGCTACTTGAATGGATATCTTTTTTATTAAAATTTGGTGGCGGAATGCTCTTGAGAGGTGAAGATAGAGACTACAGATTCTGGGCTTTGTTTCTCGTCTTGAAGCTTTTGGAGGTAATTAATTCGGTATAGTTGGTAGAAGTAAATGATATAATATATTAATACGTTAAATGTTATATCACCTAAATGCTCAATCCATTTGGAATTGGAAATAAAGTTTTGATTCATGATTCTTAGATGTAATAGTTATAAGACTGTACGTATAATTGAAATGCACGTGCATGCATCGTTTATGTGATGGTATATACACTTGAAAATAAAGGACTTTTATCTGGTTGTGGTAAAATTTGATATGAATAGAGCCCAGGCTATTTATGATTGTTCAACTCTTTCATTCTATAAGATTTCTTAATAAAAAAAACAATGAGAGGAATATTGCAGAGATGTGTATTAGAAAGCGATCCTTGCAGGAAAATTGCTTGTACAAATAATGAGAAGGAAATATATTTTTCTTATATTGTCAAGTTTACCGTCCACTCAATCCAATAAATTAATTCAAGGTTGATCCACAAACTTTTTGTTTTTTGTTATCTAAATAGTAGGATGGCTAAATGAAAGAGGAGTACCTAACAAGAACATAAAAGTTACGAGGATTTGGAGCTTTTGAAGAAGAACAAGAAACAAAAACCTTAGCACAAGTCGGAGCAAGAGGTAGAGTCGGAGTTGCCAGAAGTAAAATTGATAGATTTTGTTACAAAACCTTCTAGTCATACTGCAATGCCTATAGGGCCAAAATATCAAGGTGATGTGCCAAATTGGACAGAAAATCACGAACAAGCAGGAATTAGAAGAAAAAGAATACTTATTGGCAGAGAAAATATGGCCAATCAAGGACATTATTCAAGAAGCTTGATGTGAGATTTTGTTCATGTGGGAACCCTGAATCTGTGGAATGTGTTAATTCTCATGCTGAAGAAGAAAGGGCAAAACTTAAATATGAATTGGGGGAAGCATTTGGCATATGGAAATTTGATGAAACGAGAGAAGTAGTTTCCAAGGCAGACTTGAAATCTTTGCCTGGGAAAGACAAAAAAGGCATGACGAGCTATTATCATTATATTTTCTATCCTAGACTAATTTAGACAGATGATGAGGATGACAACGAGCTAAGGAGGTCTAGAAGAAATTTGAGAGTTCTCCGCATAATCCTAATAAAACCAATAAAGGCACATATATGCCTCGAATATGATGAAATATGTCACACATAATGTCTAAATTTATTTAACATCTGTTTTGAAATTATTTTAATAATACAATTTTCCCATTAAATATTCTATTTTTTCTCTTAAAATATAATTTTTACGCAGGATTTTTAATTTGATTAGTTTCATTAGTAACATATTATATTATGAATGTTACATATCCCATTACGGGTACAAGATGGGGCTTTGTTTCCCTTCTTTAAGCTTTTGGAGGTAATAAATTGGGTACTTTGTTTTTTATTTGCCATTGATAGTTTCTCTTTTTGCTTGGTAGAAGAAATTGATATAATATATGAAAACATTAAATGTTGTATTACCTAATTGATCACTCTATTAGGAATTAGAAAAAGAGTTTTGATTCGAGATTTTTAGGAGTTAGACTACAAGGTTATACATCTTGTTTTTGCAAAGGCTTGTATTATTTGTGTAGAAGATATGTGAGTTTGTAACTAAAAAGAGTTTGTTATTGAATTTCACAGTGAAACCCGACCAAAATGTAGCCCTGAATGGACCCTGATTGTTCTATCTTAATTTTATATAGAAAAGTGAAAATAAAGTGTCAAATTCTAGGGTATTATTTGTGGGAAGACATGTATTGTGTATGTACATGCTTATGAATTTAAAAATAAAAACTTAATATAAGATTTTGTAATAAAACTCGATCTAAATGAAACCTTAGCTGGCTTTGATTGTCGGAGTCTTCTATTCATTACATATCAAAAAATGGATGTTCAATCTTAAACATTAAAAAGTGTCAAAACATAAGGTATTATTTGTGCGAAGACATGTATTGTTTGTTCGAGGGAAAGAAAATGTATAAATTAAATATTTGTATCGGATTTCTTAGTGAAACCAGATCTAAATATGGACTTATACTGGATCTGACTTGTGATACTTTTATTTATTCTATAAAAAATGAATATTTAATTTTTAAATAAAAGCGTCAGATTATAATTTTAAGTCTTACAATATTCGTTTATACAGTCATTCCCACCATTGTCCTACAACTACAGATGAAAGTGCAATTATTTTTCAACTTCCCTTTAAAAGAGTACTTAATAAGAAAAATACAGGAGATCTGCTACTTTAAAAATTTGCTAAAAAAGGAGTAGAAAGTGGAGGACTATGCCATATCTAGTCTTTTAATTTAAATTTTATTACTTTTATAGATTTCAAATTTTATCTAAATATAAATTCCTAAATGAATAGCTTCAATTTTTTTTTACTTTTTATATGAAAAGTTTTCACTTTTATACTTTTAGAAAAAAATTTCACTTTAACTAACGTTTGGCCCAATCCTTCAAGTCACAAATAATTGAACTCTCACGAACTCCAAGATTAAAATACTACTCTTTTCGAAAAAAAAATCATTCCACGATGATCTTAACTAGGTTCGGTTCGATTATGAAAAAAATTTTAAAAAATCAAATTTTCTCAAAGCAATACATTGTAACTTCTTTCAAATTGAAAAGATAAACTACTCTACTTATTATATTTTTAAGCGTGAAAAATGTTCGGCCCAGTTTTGATATGAGCAATATTTCTTAGTCTATTAAAGCATTAGCCTCTATTGCACCTAAGCCCAATAGGACGCGAAACCCTAACTTTGAAATGGGTATTTAACCACTACTTGAATGGACATTTTTTTTAATTGGAATTTGGCAGCGGAATGCTCTTGAGTGGTGAAGATAGAGACTAGAGATTCTGGGCTTTGATTCTCATTTTGAAGCTTTTGGAGGTAATTAAATGGGTATTTTGTTTTTATTTGCAATTGATAATTTCTCTTTGTAGTTGGTAGAAGTAAATGATATAATATATGAATACGTTAAATGTTATATAACATAAATTCTCATTCCATTTAGAATTAGAAATAGAGTTTTGGGTCATGATTCTTAGATGTAATAGTTATAAGACTGTATGTATCATTGAAATGCGGTGCATGCATCATTTGTGTGATGGTGTATACGTTTGAAAATAAAGGATTTTTATCTGGTTTTGCAATAAAATTTGATCTAAATAGAGCCGGTAGGTTAATTATGATTTTTCAACTCTTTCTTTCTATAAAATTTATTAATAAAACTACAATAAGAGCAATATTGCAAAGAGAGTATATTAGAAGATGTTCCTTGCAGGAAAAGTATTTGTACAAATAAGAAGAAGAAAGTATATTTTTTTGATATTGTCAATTTTTTACTGTCCACTCAATCCAATAAATTAATTCATGGTTGATCCACTATCTTTTTCTTTTTTGGTATCTAAACAGTAGGATGGTTGAAAGAAAGAGGAGTACCCCACAAGAACACAAGTTACGAGCCTTTGAAGCTTTTGATGAAGAACAGGAAAAAAAACTTTATCAAAGTCAGAGCAAGAGGTAGCGTTGGAGTTGTCGGAAGAAAAATGGATAGATTTTGTTACGAAACCTTCTAGTAGGACTGTAATTCCTATAGGGCCAAAATATCAAGCTGATGTGCTGAATGGACAGAAATCAAAACAAGAAGGAATTAGAAGAAAAAATGCTTGTTAGGAGAGAAAATCTTGCCAATTCAGGATATTGTTCAAGAAGCTTGTGATAGTACTACAGGAATTGATAAAGGCAGATTTGAGATTTGTTCATGTGGAAAACCCTAGATTTGTTGAATGTGTCTCATGTTGAAGTAGAAAGGGGAAAACTTAAATATGAATTGGGGGAAGCATTTGGGATATGGAAATTTGATGAAACGGGAGAAGAAGTTTCCAAGATGGACTTGAAATCTTTGCCTGGAAAAGACAAAAAAGGCATGACGAACTATTATCATAACATTTTCCCGCCTATACTAATTAAGACAGATGATGAAGATGGCAATCGAGGTAAGGAGGCCGAGAAGAAATTTGAAAGTTTCCAAATAATCCTGCTAATAAAACCAATAAAGGCACATATATGACTCATCTATGATGAAATATGTCACACATAACTGTTTTGTATAATTTTCTGTAATATCTGTTATGAAATTATTTTCATAATATTATTTTACCCTTTAAAACTTCTATTTTTTCTCTTAAAATATAATTTTTAGCAGTATTTTTTTTTATTTTATTAGTTTCACTAATAACATATTATGTTATAATGTTACATAAGGAGAGCGTTACACATAGTGGCAGAGTTACATGTATCCCATTACGGGCAAAATATGGGGCTTTTTTTTTTTTTTTCTTCTTTAAGTTTTTGGAGGTAGTAAATTGGGTACTTTTTTTATTTTTAATTGATAGTTTCTCTTCTTTTTTTTTTTTGGTTAGAAGAAATTGATATAATATATGAATGCATTAAATGTTGTATCACCTAAATGCTCACTCAATTAAGAATTAGAAAAAGAGTTTTTATTCGAGATTTTAAGAGGTTAACCTACATGGTTATACGTATTGTTTTTTCAAAGGCTTGTATTATTTGTGTAGAAGGTATGCGAGTTTGTAACTGAAAAGTTTGTTATGAGATTTCGTAGTGAAACCCGATCGATCAGAGCCCTAGGCGGGCCCTGATTGTTCAATCATAGTAAAAGTGAAACATAAAGTGTCAAATTCTAGGGTATTATATGTGCGAAGGCATGCATTGTTTGTGAACTCGCCGATGACTTTAAAAATGAGAAATTCGCATAAGATTTCACAATGAAACTCGATCTAAATAGAACCTTAGCTTGCTTTGATTGTCGAGTCTTCTATTCATTATATATCGAAAAATGGACATTCAATTTTAAACATAAAAAGTATTAAATTATAAGGTATTATCCGTGCTAAGACATGTATTGTTTGTGCGAGGGAAAGAAAATATATAAATTAAATCTCTGTATTGGATTTCGTAGTGAAACCCAATCTAAATTTGGACTTGTACTTACTTTGACTTTTCATACTTCTATTTATTCTTTAGAAATCGAATATTTAACTTTTACATAGAAGTGCCCGATTATAATTTTAAGTCTTACAATAGTTGTTCTTATAGTAATTCCCACAATTGTCCTAAACCTAAAGATACAAGTGCAATTATTTTTCAACTTCTTCCCTTGAAAAGAGTACTTAAGAAAACTACGGGAGATCAGGGACTTTCAAAATTTGCTTGAAAATGAGTAGAAAGCAAGGGACTATGCCATATCTAGTCTTTTAATTTAAATTTTATTACTTTTATAGATTTCAAATTTCATCTAAATATAAATTCCTAAATGAATAGCTTCAATTTTTTTTTTTCACATTTTATATGAAAAGTTTTCACTTTTTATACTTTTAGAAAAATATTTCACGTTAACTCACGTTTGGCCCAACCCTTCAAGTCACAAATAATTGAACTCTCACGAACTCCAAGATTAAAACACTCACTCTTTTCGAAAATAAAAACCAATCCACAATGATCTTAACTAGGTTCGGTTCGATTATGAAAAACATTTTTAAAAAATCAAATTTTCTCAAAGCAATACATCGTAACTTCTTTCAAATTGAAAAGATGAACTAACCTACTTATTATTTTTTAAGTGTTACAAATTCCAGCTACCAACAGATAATAAAATGGAACCTATTTACTATGACAAGGCCCTATTTACTATTACAGATCAGAATAAAGGAAGCAGGAAGCGAGAAATGAAACCTATTCTACTACAGAAGGGTTCTTCGCCTTCAGTGCCTTCCCGGTTTCCGTCCAAGCAATCAGTAAACAAAAAACAGTTAGAAATAAAAACAAGTAACAGAAAGGTTCGATCCTTCTTACCTCGAGACCCTTCAGGTCTCGGATTGGACACCAACAGTGGAAGACGAACGAGCTCTTCGAGTTCAGTCTGAGTATCCACGAAGAATGACTGTCCGACGTGTTCTTCCGGTGAAGAACGGGAAGAATCCCTTAGTAACCGATGGCCTCAAAGAAACTCTCGATCTCTCTCAGCAAGAAGCACCCTTTCCTCTTTACTGCGGTCACATACACGGTAACCCGAGGGTTAGCCGGCACCGACAAACAAGTTAGAGTCCCGAAGGGTCGCACAGAGAACGAGCAGACAGACTGCTCGAAGGAAGAGAGAGAGAAAACAGAAGGTTAGAGAGAGAAGAGGCAGCGGCAGCACAGCAAGTGAGAAAATGAGAGGATTAGGGCTAGCTGCAGGAGAAAGCGAGATTATATAGACGAGTCGCCTGGGCAGGTCGGGTTGAACCCGGCCCGCCCGGCATCATGTCTGCCAGCCCAACTTCCTATCACAAAGAGGCCCACCAGGCTATTGTCATCATTGGGATTAAATTGGCCAAAAATAAAAGAATGAAAATAGTGTAAAAATGGGCCACTGGACCAACAAACTCCACCTTGAACATATTTTCATCTAACTTTTCAGCCAACGATGACTCAGAAAGAGTCAACCTTCATCAATATGAAGGAGGTCCCTGCATAATGAGAACTTATCAGTTGTCACAATCTTAGTACCAAAATTTGCAGGATTATCTTTAGTACTAATTTTCTCAATATTGATTAAGCCACTTGAAACATTTTCCCTAATGAAATGATACTTAACATCTATATGTTTAGTTCTTTCATGATAAACAGGATTTTTACACAAGTGAAGACAACTTTGACTATAGTATAAATCACAGCTTTAGAATTTAAAACATGCAATTTAGATAATAAGCCTTGAAGCCAAATGGCTTCCTTAATTGCCTCAGTGGCAGCAATGTACTCAGCCTCCGTAGTCGACAAAGCGACTACAGGCTGCAGCTGTGATTTCCAAGATATGCAATTCCCTGCCAAAGTAAAGAAATAAGAAGTGGTAGATTTCCTACTATCTTTATCACCTGCAAAGTTAGAATCCACATATCCAAACAGTTCAAAATCATTTATGATAAGGGAGACCTCTATCAATAGTCCCATTAATATAGCGCAACAACCACTTAAGAGATGCACAATGATCCCTACTCGGATTAGACATGAATCGGCTGAGAAGGCTTATGGAATAAGCAATATCAGGTCGGGTGGATATCATAGAATACATGACGGATCCTATAGCCATTCTATAAGGTATATCGGCCATGTCATTCTTTTCTTTGTCGGTTTTGTGGCAAGATTTTTCAGAAAGCTGAAAGTGGCTCGCAAGTGGTGTACAAACTGGTTTGCATAAATGCATTGAAAATTTGGAAACAATTTTCTGCAAGAAGGATTTCTGGGAGATGAATAAGGATCTATCTGCTCTATCCCTACTAATGTTCATCCCAAGGATTCTAGACGCAGAACCTAAGTCCTTCATATCAAATTCGGACTTCAGCAAAGATTTCAGGCGAGTGATCTTATCTCTATGCTTACAGGCAATTAGCATATCATCCACATATAGCAAAAGATAAATAGCAGTTTCAACATTATTGCCACAGAAATATAAACAGCTATCATAATTGCTTTTAAGAAAACCAGCTTTAAGCATAAAAGAGTGAAAACGTTTATACCATTGCCTAGGTGATTGTGTAAGCCCGTACAAGGACTTTTTCAACAAGCATGCCATGTTCTCCTTACCCTTTTCTTCAAAACCTGGTGGTTGGCGCATGTAAATGGTTTCTTCAAGTTCCCCATGCAAAAATGCAGTTTTTACATCAAGTTGTTCAAGATCAAGATCATAAAAGGCAACACTTGCAAGCATTATCCTAATTGTTTTATATTTAACAACGGGAGAAAATATTTCATTAAATCGATGCCCTCAACTTGAGAAAAACCTTTTGCAACCAGCCTAGCCTTGAACCTTGGGGGTTCGTTGGCAGATTCTGGCTCTTTGATTTTAAAAATCCATTTGTAATCAATTAATTTTTGCTTTGAGGGTTTTTGAACAAGAATCCAGGTTTTGTTTTTATGAAGTGAGGACATTTCCTCTTCCATAGCATGCAACCACAAAGAACGGTTAGGACTCTTTAAAACATCAGAAAAATACAGAGGTTCCTTTTCTTCAATAAAGGATGCAGCAGCACAGGCATATGAGACGATGTAGGAGTAACCGTACCTAGCGGGTTTTCTCGTCTCTCTCCTAGCCCTGTCTCTAGACAGCTGGTAGTCTCTTAGAGCTTGGGCTTGTGCCTCGGGATGATCCTCATCATCCTCATCTGAATTTTAAGATTCAGGCGTGCTGGTATCAGGCTGCTCACTGGTCGGTATATCCGACGCTCCACTGGTTTCAGGTTGATCGTGGGGTTGTGAAGGTTCAGAGGTGTCCTCCACCTCCACAGGAATATTCCCATCAACAGGAATGTCACTAGGGCTATCAGGGTTGGTTTTAGCCTTTAGGCAAGGCATATCAGGTTCGTTAAAGACCACATCCCTACTCATAATAACCCTCACCCCCGGCTCACCTTTGAGCCAAACTTTATAACCCTTTACCCCACTAGGGTAGTCTAAGAACACTCCCTTTGTTGACCTCAGGTCTAACTTACCCTCTTTCTGATGTGCAAATGCAGCACACCCAAATACTCTAAGGTTTGACAGGTTTGGTGGTTTTCCGGACCACAACTCTAAGCGAGTTTTGAAGTTTATGGCTGTTGAGGGTGATCTGTTAATGAGGTAGACAGCTGTACTTACAGCTTCTCCCCAAAAAGGTTTTGGGATTCCTGAAGACACCATAAGGCACCTAACCTTATCCATGATAGTATGGTTCTTCCTTTCAGCAACTCCATTTTGCCGTGGGTTGTGCCTAACAGTCCTATGGTGTACTATGCCATGCATTGCACATAAATCAGCAAACCTTTTGTTACAAGACTCAAGGCCATTATCTGTCCTAATTGTTTTTAGTTTATTTCCAGTTTGATTTTTGGCAAGGCGTTTCCATTCAGAAAATTTTTCAAAAGTTTGATCTTTTGATTTTAAAAGAAATACCCATACATGCCTAGAAAAATCATCAACAATAGATAAGAAATAAACATTCCCACCATAAGTTGGAACCTTTTCAGGTCCCCACAAATCACAGTGCACATAATCAAGGACAGAAGTGGACTTGTGTGTACCAACAGAAAAACTAATCTTATGTTGTTTTCCAAGTACACAGTGGTCACAAAAATCCAACGATTCGATTTTGTCACCATCCAAAAGATTTTGTTTGTGGAGGCAATGTAGTCCTTTTTCACTGATGTGGCCAATTCTTCGGTGCCACAACAGAGTCTTTTCAGGAACAGTTTTGGAAACCAATGCAGATGCTTCTAAAATAGTTTTTCCAATTAAATGGTAAAGACCATCCTTTTTAAAACCTTTGAGCATGACCAGTGCTCCTTTGCAAACTTTCATAATGCCATTTTCAGATTTATAAGAAAAACCATTTGTGTCAAAAACACCAAGGGAGATTAGATTCCGACAGAGGTCAGGCACATATCTCACCTCAGTTAATTTTCTGGTCACACAATCATGCATTTTAATGAAAAAATTTCGAATTCCTTTTATTTCACAAACATGATTGTTGCCCATAAAAACCTTTCCATGCTCAAGGGGTTTGAAATCTGAAAACCAATGTTTCTTAGGTGTCATATGAAAAGTGCATCCTGAATCAAGGATCCAGTGTTCAGAAACAGGGGGAAAGGGAAGAGGACACACACAAGACTTCAGAATACATTGAGTTACCATCTGATTCAAAATCGTGTGGTTTGTCATTTTTATCGCTCCCTTTACCTTGTTTACGTTGTTTTTCCTCTTTGATCCATTTAAAACACTTATTTTTCATATGACCTTCCTTGCCACAGTAAAAGCATTTCACTTTCTTATCTCGTGACTTCGACCTCCCTTTATTTTTAGAGCGGTGACTAAAAGATTCCCTCCGGTCAACCCTCCCTCTCATGTAAAGGTTCTCTCCATTAGATTTGTTTTCTTTTCGCAAATCAAGGTCTTTTGATTTTAAAGCATTTTTCACATCAGCAAGAGTCAAGACATCTCTACCGTACTTAATAGCAAACTTGACATCATTAAATGATTCAGGCAAAGAGTTTAATAAAATTACGGCAGCATTTTCATCAGAAATCCTTTCACCAACGTTTTGTAGTTCTAAAACAATTTTGTTTAAATCGTCGATGTTTTCTGAAAGTGATTTCGACCCGCTCATTTTGAAACCAAAAAGTTGATCTTTTAAATAAATCTTATTAGATAAAGATTTCCTCAAATAAAGTTTTTCGAGTTTTGTCCATATTTCAAAAGCATTGTCTTTTTCGTCTATTTCTCTTAAAACGTTGTCGGTTAAATGTAAAGTGAGGCAACTGTGCGCATCACCAAGTTTTTCAGAAAGCACTTCGCCCTTTCAAGACTCCGGATACTTTTCGGGGCTATAAATTGCGGGTGCGATTTTATTTTGGACTAAAACTGCTTTTATTTTTCTACGCCACATTACGAAATCCGATTTGCCATCAAATTTTTCAGTTTCAATCTTTTGAACAGACATGATTAAATGGCAAATATGAGTAATTGCTGGCTAGACAAATGAAAGATTTGAAAAAGGAAGTTTTGTCACGAGAAAATAAAATGCCCGGATTTTGCTTTGATGAGAAACGGCACAATTCAGTACGTAAGACGCAGTAGTGTTTATGACCAAAACAGCGCGAATGTACACAATATTTAACCGAAGCAGAAACAGTGAAAAATGAGCTAAAACAACCACAGTACAAGAATTTGATCACAATTTAAGCAGATAGTGAAAATCTCCAAGTCACAGATACTGGGTGTCTCTTGGACCCCAACCAGGCTTGGGTTTTAGATTTTCAAAAAAATGCCAGAAACAGAATCACAAAAATACTGCAGTTATGAAACTAAAATTGGACAATAACCCAGAAAACAACACAACTTATTCGGCAACAGCAGTTATAGCAACACAGAAGCAGGTTTCATGAAATCGACAGTAATGACAAAAAAATTGCGTAAACAGAAACAACCCAAGAGAAGTTAACCAACAAAACAGCAACAGTAGATCTAACAGTAATAATAATAAAGAAAACAGAAGCAGGAAAGAAAAGAGAGGTTTAGAAATTTCCCTTTCTATCAGATCCCGTGTGGATCTGACACCGAGTGGTAGCCGGTCGGTTGCTCCGACAACCGTGGCTCTGATACCACTGTTACGAATTCCAGCTACCAACAGATAATAAAATGGAACCTATTTACTATTACAAGGCCCTATTTACTATTACAGATCAGAATAAAGGAAGCAAGAAGTGAGAAATGAAACCTATTCTATTACAGAAGGGTTCTTCGCCTTCAGTGCCTTCCCGGTTTCTGTCCAAGCAATCAGTAAACAGAAAACAGTTAGAAATAACAACAAGTAACAGAAAGGTTCGATCTTTCTTACCTCGAGACCCTTCAGGTCTCGGATTTGACACCAACAGTGGAAGACGAACGAGCTCTGCGAGTTCGATCTGAGTATCCACGAAGAATGACTGTCCGACATGTTCTTCCGGTGAAGAACGGGAAGAATCCCTCAGTAACCGGTGGCCTCAAAGAAACTCTCGATCTCTCTCAGCAAGAAGCACCCTTTCCTCTTTACTGCGGTCACATACACGATAACCCGAGGGTTAGCCGGCACCGACGAACAGGTTAGAGTCCCGAAGGGTCGCACAGAGAACGAGCAGACAGACTGCTCGAAGGAAGAGAGAGAGGAGACAGAAGGTCAGAGAGAGAAGAGGCAGCGGCGGCTCAGCAAGTGAGAAAATGAGAGGATTAGGGCTAGCTGCAGGAGAAAGCGAGATTATATAGACGAGTTGTCTGGGCAGGTCGGGTTGAACCCGGCCCGTCCGGCATCACGTCTGCAGGCCAACTTCCTATCACAAAGAGGCCCACCAAGCTATTGTCATCATTGGGATTAAATGGGCCAAAAATAAAAGAATGAAAATAGTGTGAAAAATGGGCCACTGGACCAACATTAAGCGTGAAAAATGTTCGGCCCAGTTTCAATATGAGTGATATTTATTAGTCTATTAAAGCTTTCACCTATAGCCCAATAAGATATGAAACCCTAACTCTGAAATGTGTATTTAATCGCTAATTGAATATACTTTTTTTTCTTGGAATTTGGCGGCGAAATTCTAGGCTCTCATTCTCATTTTGATGCTTTTGGAGGTAATTAATTGGGTACTTTGTTTTTATTTGCAAATGATAATTTCTCTTTATGATTGGTAGAAGTAAATGATATAATATAATACGTTAAATGTTATATCACCTATTTAGTACATATTAAATTGGAAATAAAGTTTTGATTTGGGATTTTTAGATGTAATAGTCATAGGACTGTATGTATCATTGAAATGCTCATGCGTGCATCATTTGTGCGAGGGTATATACTTCAGAAATAAAGGATTTTTATCTTGTTTTGCAGTAAAATTTGATTTGAAAAGAGTTCTAGGCTGTTTATGATTGTTCAACTCTTTCATTCTATAACATTTATTAATAAAGTTAAAATGAGAGGAATATTGCGGAGAGAGTGTATTAGAAGGTGATCCTTGGAGGAAAAGTACTTGTGCGAATGAGGAAAATAAAGTATATTTTTCTTGTATTGATAATTTTACCATCCACTCAATTCGATAAATTAATTAAGTTTGATCCATTTTGTTTTTTGTTATCTAAATAGTAGGATGGGAGAAAAAAAGAAGAGTACCCCACAATAACGTACAAGTTACGAGGATTTGGAGGTTTTGAAGAAGAACATGAAAAAAAAACCTTATCACAAGTCAGAGCAAGAGGTAGAGCCAAAGTTGACGGAAGTAAAACAGATAGATTTTGTTACAAAATATTCTAGTCAGATTACGATTCCTATAGGGCCAAAATATCAAGCTGATGTGCCGAATTGGACAAAAAAATAAAAAAAAAAGTAGGAATTACAAGAAAAAGAATACTTATTGGGAGAGAAATCTGGCCAATCCAGGATATTGTTCAAGAAGCTTGTAATAGTAGTACAGGAATTGGTAAAGGCAGATGTGAGATTTGTTCATGTGGAAACCCTGGATCTTTGGAATGTGTTATTTCTCATGTTGAAGAAGAAAGGGCAAAACTTAAATATGAATTGGGGGAAGCATTTGGGATGTGGAAATGGGATGAAACGAGAGAAGAAGTTTCCAAGCTGACTTGTAATCTTTGCCCAAAAAAGACAAAAAAGGCATGACCAGCTATTATCATAATGTCTTCCCTCCTAGACTAATTGAGACAGATGATGAAGACGACAATAGAGCTAATGAGGTCGAGAAGAAATTGGAGAGTTCTCCAAATAATCCTGCTAATAAAACCAATAAAGGCACATATATGACTTGACTATGATGGAATATGTCACACATAAGTGTTTTGTATAATTTTCTGTAATATATGTTATGAAATTATTTTTTTAGAACTATTTTTCCCTTGAACACTACTATTTTTTTCCGCTTAAAATATAATTTTTCGGCAGGATTTTTTAATTTGTTTAGTGTCATTAATAACATATTATGTTATGAATATTAAATGCGGAGAGTGTTACACATAGTGGCATAGTTTCATATATCCCATTACGGGCACATGATAGGGCTTTGTTTCTCTTCTTTAAGATTTTGGAGGTGATAAATTGGGTACTTTGTTTTTATTTGCAATTGATAGTTTCTCTTTTTGTTTTTTAGTAAAAATTGATATAACATATGAATACATTAATTGTTTATTACCTAAATGATCACTCTATTAAGAAATAGAAAAGAGTTTTGATTCAAGATTTTTAGAAGCTAGAGAGGTTATATGTATTATTTTCGAAAAGTCTTGTATTGTTTGTGCAGAATGTATATGAGTTTGTAACTAAAGAGTTTGTTATAGAATTTCGCAGTGAAACCCATCAAGAATGGAGCCCTAGGTAGGCTTTGATTGTTCAATTTTAATTTTATATAGAAAAGTGAAACATAAAGTGTCAAATTCTAAGGGAATTATTTGTGCGTAGGCAAGTATTGTTTATGTGCACGCATATGAATTTAAAAATGAAAAACTCGAATAAGATTTCGCAATGAAACTCGATCTAAATAGAACTGGCTTTGATTAGTCAAGTCTTCTATTCATTATATATCAAAAATGGACATCCAATTTTAAATATAAAAGGTGTCAAATTACAAGGTATTATCTTTGTGAAGACATGTATTGTTTGTGCGAGGAAAAGCCAATGTATAAATTAAATACTTGTATAGGATTTCATAGTGAAAGCCGATCTAAATATGGACTTGTACTGGCTTTGACTTGTCATACTTCTATTTATTCCATAGAAAGTGACTTTTTAGTTTTTACATAAAGGCGCTAGATTATAATTATAAGTCTTAAAATAGTTGTTCTTATAGTCATGCCCATAGTTGTCCTACAACTACCGATACAAGTGCAATTATTTTTCAACTTCTTCCCTTGAAAGTAGTACTTAAGAAAATTACGAGAGATCAGCAACTTAGCAAGAACTCATAGACAGTCCCCAGGTTTGAATCTTGCATTGCCTGTAAATATTTTAGTAGAATATTAAAAGTTGACTCCCAGCTGCCAAAAACCTTCTCTATTGCAAATTTCCAAGCATGCCATGCCCTCTTGTACATACAACTCATTTTAAATAATAATTGCACTTCTTGGATGATGTTTGAGACAAGTATCTCTAGATCGTTGGCAACAAGGTGCAATATTGATCTTGAAATAAATTTTTAAGACATATTTCAGTGCCTGTTTTGACGAATTTGTACAAGGCATGTATGTTCCTTGATGAATCTGGTTATTTCCCAATGACCGTGAGTTACTTTCTTTTTTATGCGGATGTACCATGAACAGTAATTAGAGTCGCTGTGATGCTAATATTTTGTTGTCTACTGATCACTTTTACTTTTCACAACACTATATTCTCGGCTCATTCGAATCGACCACTTCTGGGCCGTACTTATTGCTTGGACTTTGTCAATAAATCTCTTGCCTAACTAAATATCAGTCATCGAATCGTTCCAATCGAGCAATCTTAGGGTTCCTTATTCGATAAGGTTATCTATCTGCTCACCCGAGCCTATATCTAGGAATGCTCTAGACTATGTGTAATCATACCTAGCGCTATTGAACCATTTGCTACTCTGCCATTGAGTCACTATATTTTCAATGACAGGGTTTACAGGAGTGTGTATGTCTTCTTCCTCAGCATCTGTGTTATCGTCGTCGTCAGATTCACAAGATACAGTATAATCTTCGTCGGAATGGTCATTTTTATCAACGGTTAGGACAACATATATGGTTCATCAGAAACTATTCGTGTTATTGCTATGACATGTTCCAGAACATTTACAGTATTTGTGTCATGGCTAATTGAACTATCTGTAGTTGGATCAGAACGAATTCAATAAGTACGTGAATCCTTTCTTTTGCTATGTTGGGTCAAATGTTCCAAAGATAATGCATTTCGTTATTGTTGTTCATGTTGTACAAAGTAAAATAAAACATATGATACTATTCATAGAATGAAGGAACCCTCATTGTCATTCGAATGCTCTAAAGATTGGAATCAATATCTTGATGTTTCAATATTTTTCTAATAATTTCGGCATGTGTTACCATTCGTTTGAAGGTTCAACTTTTCTTCATCAATCCAGTGAAATAAGGACCATATGCATCTCTGGCAATCTCCTAATCCCAAAATAATACAACTCTAACTTGTGAGTTGCATCCATGTTCATTGCTTATAGTGGATACAGATGTGAAGTTGTGAAGTTAAGAAATTTAGAAATAGAATAGGAAGGAAATTTGAAGGTATGAAGTTGTGATGGCTGAAATTGTGTTTCATGATGCCGTATATATAAGGGTTTTAGGGTTTTTAGAAACAGGAAGAGAACAAAAATTTTTATAAGATTTTTTCCTAGTTGTCACATCAACCCACATGGGCTTGTCGGGGAGAGGTTGGAATTTTTTTAAAATTATTTCCATGTTAAAGGAACCACATAGGCTTGTCGGGAAGAGTACAAAACTTTTGATGAGATTTCTTCCGAGTTGTGACATTAACCCACAGGGGCTTGTCGGGGAGAGGTACAAAATTTGACATGACAACATAAAATAATAGAGCCTGTTCTTGAATTATTACTGACATTGCCATTTGATGACATGACAAGACGGAAATAAATTCACCCGGTTTGAAAAATAAACATAATATAAAGAAGGGCTTGATCGGGATTTTTATAGCAAAGTTTTGAACCCAATACTTGCAAGTGCACAAGATCAGTGTAATACGGAAGTATCAGGGTATCGAACCACAGAGAAAGGCTTAACTACTTAAATTACTATCTACCTAAATTAAGTTTATAAAAAAGAAGATTGAAATTTTATTATCTAAAATTATTCCTAAATTAATTAAAACTAATGAATAAAATAAATAAATTAAAAATAACAAGAGTTTTAACCAAAGAGAAGATTTAGAATCTTGAATCCCCCACTAACCTATATAACAATGATTTAATTTTATTTAGGAGAAAAGATTAGACCTTTATGTGGTCATCTAGGCTACAAGCTTCGATTCACTAAAGAAATATATTGTGTTTAAATGCATGACATAATACATCTAACCATTAGCATGACTTATTCTTTCCTATGACATAAATCATCTAAAGTTAGTATGAACTATTCAATTCTAAAACCCATAATATACTTACGAAAATTTCATATCTCTCATACTCAAGACTACAAGAATCATGGATAAAAATATCAATTAAACCAAATAATTGTTCTGGAAGAACAATTACAAGAATTAATTGCATCAAACCAAGAAATTTCCAAAGATATGTAATCACAAAAATAATATAATCAATCTCTCAAAATAAAATAAACCAAAGTTACATGGATAGGGTTTCATCAAGATTCTAAAAAGAAATTTAGTTCCTGGCTAAAGGGAAAGAAGGAATCAATTTCTTGGAGTAGATAATGGCCCTTTTCTTCCAAATAATTTTTCATTGCTGCTTCTTAGATTTACTGCTTCAAATTGTGGCCATCTTGCGGCTGCTTTTCTTTTTCTCTCGTTGCAGCTCGGGCAACTGCTTGTGCAACTGTCGCTGTCTCTCCCCGTAACTCTCCTCTTTTTTTCTTGATCTTCCCCTCTCTCCGCCCTTGTATATTTTTTTTTTTTGCTGCAACTTCTCTCCTTTAAAGGAGGAGAACAGCTTCTTTTTCTATTCCTTTTGTGACTCTTTTTTCTTTCCTCTTCCTATTATAATTTTCTTTCCTCTTTCTATTGTGATTCTTTGTCCTCAATTTCTTCTTCTTTTTTCCCTCTTTTGTGGCAGCCCAATTCCATTCTTGGGCTTGTTCGTGGGCTGCCCTTCTTGACTGTGGGCCTCTTTCTCCTCTTTATTTGTAGGTTGCATCATTTAATGGGCTTTTTTTTCCTTTATCACCAAAATAAAATAAATTAACTATAATAATTATGTTTAATAAATAAAATATTTTTAAGGGCTAATAATTAAAAATTAAGGTATTTATTTGTGCAAAAAATGGACTTTATCAGGGTTAAACTTAATAATATAAAATGAAGGGTTCTAAAATTAAATAAATAAAACCCCAAATACATAAAATGAAAACCCTAAAGTTAAAGAAATAATTTAAATACATAAAAACCTCAGTACTACTTAAAGAAATAAACCCTAAATTCATAAAATGAAGGGTTATAAAGTTAAATAAATAAAACCCTAAATACATAAAATGAAAACCTTAAAGTTAAAGAAATAATTTAAATACATAAAAACCCCAGTACAACTTACAAAATCAAACCCTAAATACATAAAATGAAGAGTTCTAAAGTTCAAGAAATAATTTACAAAACCCTAAAAACCCAAAAACTCTAGGGCCAATCAAATGGCTTGAATCTAGTAGTCTTCCTACCAACACGATGACCAAACCCAAGCTGTTGTGTCTGTGTCACATCATCTGTCCACTCATGCTCATCTTAATCAGATGAAGAGGCATAAGATATAGGCATATGCGGTTTAGATGAACCTGTTTTGCCCGGAGGAGGAGGTGCCTGAAATGAAGAACCCACTGCCGGAAGAAAAGCAACCTGAAATGAAGAACCCACTGTACCCGGAGGGGAAGCACGTATGATGTGGCCGATCCACCTGGATATGATTGCGTAGGTGGCATCCAACCCAAACTAAAAGTCGGAAAATCTAGCTATAGGCTATCGTTCGAGTCACCATGATCATTAAGACCCTAGATCTCCACGTCAACATCCTCTGGATCCTTCACCTCTATCTCTTCCACATACGGGTCTGCATGTCCTTGTCCGCCCGGATGAGGAGGGTAGGAGCGCGCCCTCCACGTGCCCCATCATCGGGCAATCTACGAGCATCCCTCTTAACTCCACGAGCACCATACCCCAGTACGGGCTCCCGGGGACGACGATGCATGACTGCATTGGAAATGTCTACTGACTATCATGCTGAGAGGGAGTGCAACCCAAGGTACTACCAATAGAAACCATGCACCTGCAGATGATGGTTTGGACTTTCTTTGCGAAACTAGCGAACTGTGTCGGAGATGATGATGGGCCTCTAACACCCGTGTAGCCATGTCATCTACCTCCTGCAACATGGAAGTCTAAAAAAATAGTTAGATATCAATTATAAACAAATGAAATACATAAAAAACAAATAAAATTTTTTTACCATCATCCGTCTATGAACCCTAGCAGGCTAGTATCCAATGGTCAGAGTATCACGAGTTGTTGGATTACGGATGTACACTCGTATGATATCCCAATACCATCTAATGTAATCATCTCTAAGGTTTGATAAATCCTCAACAGGCAACACAAGGCCACCTCTAATATGTTGTCTCTACTGATGCCAGACCTCCACATGGCTAGCATACTGCGTCGCCCAATATGTTTGATCATTTTCTCTTAGTTGTATTCAATGCAGATCAAGTCGAGTATCACACGGAATCGGTATAGGCTTATCACGTGCAAACTATCGCATCACACGCTCGGGATAGTGATACTCCATTATCTCATAACATATGAGTGGCACCTCTGCCTGCCACAAGTCAGATAGAACCAAACCACGGTCATAATAGGGCAGACATACAAACTGTTCAGCAAATTAAAATATTTAAATAATAATCATTTCAAAAATTTAATAACTATAAAATACAAAATATTTTAAAGCCAAACCTGATCGGATGGCATAAAATCTAACTAATCTCTATACGTAAGCAGGACATGCGTCGACAGCTGGCTGCAGTCAAATGATGTGCACAACATAGCACTAAGTGGAGCAAGAGGGTCTAGCTGAACATGCCGGAATAGCTGAGGCCGCAGTATAGGGATACGCGACCAAGCCCAAATCTAAAGTAAGACTAGGGCTTCCCCTATCTATCGTGCACCCCCTAAAGCTGCCGTGCATAGATGCCTATATAAAAATTCCAATCCACAATTACCCCAACTGTATGTGCAGATGGCCTCAAAATCCTCCAACAAACTTATGTAGTAGATGTGAATCAAGCTACCCGAGAAATCCGAGAGCACATGATCTCCGAGAAGTAAGAAAGTAAATCCACGGGCATGCAAGATTAGGTCATCATCGCTCTCTGATCCAGTAAACTCTCTCAATATCTACGCCTCTAGAAGTTCCTTTTTAACCTTGTATCCGTGAAAATGAGTAATGAACAACAGCACCCCAATAAGTCTCACGATCACATCAACCCAATACTACTTCGGGTGTACACTCCAACTAGGACCTATAACAGGTAACCCCTCTATCCGTAAACCCTACAAGACGTGGACATCCTGTAGAGTTACAGTTACCTCACCACAAGTCAGGGAAAATGTGTGGGTCTCAAGCCTCCAATACTCAGTAAAAGTAGTAATGAGAGCGTAGTCGAAACCTATGTAACCACATCTAAAAATCTCCCCTAACCCTGTCCTATTAATAATATCAATCAACCTACGAGGAGCTCCACTGTATGCCTGAAGTAGATTTTTCCCGAAACGTCTACACTGAATATCAGTGATAGATGTCGCACGATCCCCACTCCATATCAACCCGAACATATGATCATGCTCCCTCGTCAATACATCAAAAACTATGGGATCCAGATGCACGTGTAGTGGGACTTCTTCCATCTACATTATTTACAGTAAATTAGAATATTTACAGTTTGGGGTTATGCACACCATAAATTTATCAATAATGTTTTAGAATTAAAATTAGAATATTTACAGTAAAGTATTATTGCACACCCTAGTCGTGTAAGGTTTAGGGTTTTAGGGTTTCAATGTTATGCTTGAGAGTTTTAGGGTTTTCGGTGATAGTACATATTTAAATTTAAATGTTTACGGGTTTAGAATTTAAAGTAAAAAATTTTGAATAAAGTATAATTCCAAACTTTCTAAGGTTTATTGTTTATGGTTCAATTATTTTAAGGTTTACACTTTCATAGTTTAGGGTTTTTAGAATTCTAATATTATAGTGAAGTATTAGTACACACTTTCTAAGGTTTATAATTTAAGGTTTCAATGTTAGGGTTTTAGATTTTCAATGTTATGGTTTTACTATTTAGGGTTATACACTTTCAAAGTTTAAATCTTCACGGGTTTTGAACTTCGAGTACAATATTTAAAGTAAATTATTATTACCAAATTTCTAATGTTCATGGTTTGGGATTTTAGGGTTTAGTCTAAAAAAGTTCAGAGCTTTAGGGTATAGTGTTTAATATATCAAGTTTATGGTTTATGGTTTATGGTTTATGGTTTATGGTTTATGGTTTATGGTTTATGGTTTATGGTTTAGGGTTTACGGTTTTAATCCCCGGATTTTAGAGTTTTAATCATATGTGATACCCCATACCCCTCCGCTAGGTCAACTGCTGCGGAGTAAGGTATCTGCGTGCCTCTCGGCACTGAACTTACAAAGATACAAGACTAAGGTACAACCGGGAAGAGCTGTAATGAGTATTTCTATATTAAATAATGCGAGAAGAAAGAAAGGTTTGAATATAACTTTATAACAAAAGCTTCTCAAACTTATACATCGGTTTAAGGCCACTAAGGTCATAGTCTACGTTCAAAATCTTTTAACTAGAGATGGAAGACTTCAAATATGCCGGCTTCGATGGCTCACCATGGCTCCTCTAACCCGAGCTAGTTACCAAGTCATCTGAAAATGGGGGGAGAAACATTTGGAAAACATGACCGATGGACGCTCAGTGAGTTCATGTGCACGTGTGCTATTCGTGAGCTTCCCGTACAGGGAAAAGTACATATATTTATAAAACGGTTTATCATCCCAGCAAAGTAAGTGATTTCAAAACTTTTATGCAAAATATAAATTTTCTGAAGGGTTCGAGCGTAGCCAGGAAGTCTGAGTGAATCAAGACACATCGGTGCTGCCACGACACATGAAATTTTAAGAAAAACATGCATGCACCATGATAGGCTCAACGGACAAAGTCCGGAACTTGAAACGGGTCTTCGGATAAATTCCAGCATCCCGTAGTCAATACCAGCCTGAACTCCAAACACACCTCACGAAGTCAAACGTAAGCATGATAGCCACTACAGCAGAGCGTGATACGAAGTCAAACGTACTACCGCCTTGGGCCTAGCCCTCCAACCGTACTACTCCCTCTGCCAACTGGATCCAGATCAAGAGTAACACTACCAAGCATGTCGTTAGGAAGAGGCCCTCGTACAGGGGACTAGCCACGCACAGTGCAAGTCCTTTCGACATGTTGATAAAAAATGTATACCAAGCCCCTTTTTGCTGGATTCGGGTTTTAATTTACTTTATAAAATTATAAGTCATCTATCGGCTACATAAAACTCTTTAGATAACGAGAATCCCTATCCGCTGGGCAAAACTCGTAGTCATGCAAATGTGACTTTAGAATGTAAGTTTTGAAGCACATTACCGGGTATAAAATAGGTTATGCCAATATGCGTGTGAAAAATTGTGATAAATATTTCTCGAAAGGAAATTATTAATACTTCCAAGATTTAAAGTAAGAATGAAACCGTAGAAAATTATTCTTTAAACATAACTAGTAAACATTTTTCAAAATCATATTTTAAGAATATTTAAATTAAAAGTATTATGAAAATATTCTTTTAACTCAAGAAAACCTTTTTAAGAATATCTAGAAAATATGTAAAGTATTATTTTCAAAAAGAAATAATAAATATGTTAAAGATAATTTTAAATCTCAAACCCTATTAAAATATTTAAAATATTTAAAATATTATTTCAGAAGGAAGTAATAAATAATAACTATTTTATGAATAACTTTTCCAAATAAATAATATATCTCAAAATCCTTTAAAGGAAACCTAAAGTATTTATATATATAAAACATTATTCCCAAGAAGAAATAATAAATATGTTAAAAAAATAAAAATTAAAAAAAACAATAATCTCCCAAAATAATTTTAAAACTCAAAACTTCGAAAATATAAAATATGTAAAAATATTCTTTCTAAAAAGAATAATAAATATTTTTAAAATAATTTCTCAAGATAATCTTGAAACTCAAAAAGTTTTAAAAGAATTAAGAATATTATTTCTTAAAAAAATAGTAATATTTTGAGAATAATTTCTCCAAGTTATTTTAAAACTTAAAACCTTAAGAGAATTTAAAATATTTAAATATATTATTTCCCAAAAAGAAATAACACTTATTTTGAAAATGTTTTCTTCAAAATAATTTTTAAAATTCAAAATTCAAAATAAAAGGATTGTTAAAAAAAAAATTTCCAGTAAAAGCAATTAATAAGAATATGGCACTAACCTTTAAAATATATATATATATATATATTTTAGTGCCATAAACGAATATTTAAAATATAAATACGTTAATTAATTATCACATTTTAGCATAACCCGTAATATAACACTGATAATTATTTTGCGCATTTTGTCAAGATTCGATAACAAAGTAAAATGCTTTATAAGAACAATATTTAAATTTCTTTTAACAGAAAAGGGATCTGTGAACTCACCTGGCGCCGCGATATAATTTAAACCTACAAATAATAATTCCAAATTTAATCAAATAGCTCCAAATATATATATATATATAACCATGACCCTATGATAATCTTAGCGTGTACCTACAATTATTTTAAACCCAAAGAAATTCTAAAACCATCTCGAAAATAATTTTATAATAATTTCATAAGGAAAAAATTAAGGGTTCTTAAAATAAATCTATAACAATTATTAAATCTTAATATTGTTTATAATAAAATAAAAAAAACTGTAAAACGAACAAACAAAAAAAGAAAAGAAAAGCAAAAACAAAATATATTTGCCTTGAGAGAGAGAGAGAGAGGGGGGAAAAAGAAAAGAAAAAAAATAGAAAAGAGAGAAAGTGGAAAAGAAAAGATGGTGGCTGCCGAGAGAGAGAGAGAGAGAGAGAGAGAGAGAGAGAGAGAGAGAGAAAAGGTGAATAATTGGTTATCATAGCACCTCATATATATAGTCAAGTATACATGGTGGTGCCTTGTGTGGTCAAGACTGGCACCACTAACTCTTATAATTGCTCTAAAGTCCTCGAAATTTCTAGACTTTCTACGTTGGTCGCAAACCTTAAAAATAATTTAAAATTCATATTAAACTTAAAATCCCAATCTCTAACTTAAAGCGTTAAACACTAATAATTCTAAAATACCCCAAAAAGTTTTTCAATGAAAAATTCTTTCTTAAATTTTTTAACAATTATCAAATAACTCCAATACTTATTATTCTTTATAAACTAACCCCGAAACTTTTATTCGAACTTACTGCGACCTAAACTAACTTTGAGGTACTTAGTCGGGATGTTACAATAAATGCTAAATTTTATAGTTTAGGGTTTAGGGTTTCAGGGTTTTTTAGGATGTTAATATTAGAGTTTTAGAGTTTTAATCATGTAAATGCTACATTTTATATTTTAAGATTTTAGGGTTTAATTATATAAATGCTATATTTTATAGTTTAGGGTTTTACGATTTAGGAATTCAATATTAGGGTTGTAGAGTTTTTCGATTTAGGTTTTATGGTTTATTCTATATTTTTCTTTTTTTTCTAAATAAAAGTCTTCATAAATTTAAATGCTAATAACATAAAATTATATAAATGCTAACAATACAAGATTATGTGAAATTAATAGAACAGTGTAAACATGCTAAAATATTTTATAAAAAATAAACAATCACGATTTATGACAAAAACAAAAATAAATTATATAACCTATATCAAATCACTCATTTCAACAAATAACTAGATTAATAGCATAATAAAATATTCACAAATTTACCGATCGCAACTCTAATATAATCATAAAAACCCTAACTAAAAAAATAAACTTCGAAAATTGTTTAATTATCCAAATAAAATTCATAAAAATTATTCACAAACCTCAACAAACAACAATTTTCATATAAACAACAATAGAAATTAACACATAGTGTACAAAAAATTTAAAATAATTATAGACAACAAGAAATTTACCAAAATACGAGAAAGAGGAGTAACCAAGGAAAGACAACAGCGGCGGCGAACAAAGGCAGCAGCAGCGGGAGGAACGGAGGAAGAAAGAAAAAAGAAAAAGAGGATTGAGGAGGAAGGGAAGGAGGAGAAGAGGAGGAGGAGATGAGAAAAAAAGCGGCAGCGGCGTAAGCAGCGGGGAGGGAGGAAAAAAAAGGCAGCGGCGGGAATAGGGAGAAAAGAAGAAGAGAAGAAAAGGGCAGCTAGGGCAGTCGATTTTAATATATTGATAACGGACACCTATTGTGCATTATCTGGCATAAAAACATGTCATGGTTATATGTTATTTGTCATGATAACATACGATCATTGTGCGTTATCGTCCAGTCCGTTGCCACATCAATGTCACGTCATGTAATGAAGATTAATTAGGAGATTTAACTCCTGATTACTGATAACGCATAATCAATGTGCGTTATCATAGGGAATAACAGACAATCTCTATGCATTATGGTCCGTTCCAAAATAACAAATTAAAAAAATTGGTCAATTTAATACATTTTTTTTTAAAAAAAAGTACCACTTATAGCAAAAAAAACCATCGAGTTTATGCATAATATTGGATTAGTTTTTTTGTTGGAAATCCAAATGCATATATATTAACCACATTCTGCAACTTCTTTCGTTAAAAATTACTTTAATTTTTTTTATTTCACAAATTTCATACCTTGATATTCTATGTTATACATAGACGTATTGTGGTCATATTTATACAATTTCTCTTAAAATGTGTGAAAACACATAAATTAACAATTTATTTAATTTAAATCAAAATTAATTACTTTTACCATAAATTATTTATGTGGTCATATTTAAACATGTTTCTTAAAACGTCTATGTATAACAATTTTCTTAAATTGTTATTAAAAGCAAAATTCTTCACCCTCAGGCTTATCAGATTGCCTAATACCTAAGTGGAAGATGTAAATCGTAATAATTCAATTATTCTACACACCAGAGGTCAGATCATAAATTATTTAGTAAGAGTTTATTAATTTATAAAGTGGAGACTGAGAAATGTGAAGTAATTGATGTTTTATAACCCAGTGCACCCATATGAGCAAAAGAATTGTGTTCAAAATTCTATATAAATCTATTGAGGAATATGGAAGTTTCCTTATTTAGATGTTCTATATGTTTAGATATTTCTATAAACTTATAAATCCTAAATTTTCTAGTTTAATATTTTCTTAAGTATAATTTATTTCTATAATTAATAGCTAAATTAGAGAATTTGTAGATATATTACCACCGTCTTCTTAATATTGCTAGGAAAATGGCATTTAGCAATACCACAAAAACTCTAATTCTATGCTTGTTTTTTTCCATTTTCTTCAGAAGTTTTTATGCATTTGTTACGTATAATGCTGTTGATTTTGGAGCAGATCCTAAGGGTCTACGAGAATCAACTAATGCATTTCTTAGTGCATGGTCCAAAGCTTGTACTTCATTAGAACCATCAACCTTATATGTCCCTCAAGGAACCTTCTTGCTTCATATAACACAATTCAAAGGTCCATGCAAATCTAATAGTGTATCGATTAAGATTTATGGTTCCCTCATTGCCCCAACAGATTACATAATTTTAGGAAGTGCCCCTGGGTGGATTCAGATACATGATGTTGAAGGAATTTCTATTCAAGGTGGTATTCTTCATGGTAAAGGCAAAGGTTTATGGGATTGCAAAGGCTCTAACAAATACTGTCCCATAGGCACTGAAGTAAGTATATGAACCCAAAACTATTTTTCGGCTCGTGTAATATAATTTGATTGGATTTCAATAATTTGGGTTAATTCAAAAAATATCCATGTACTTTGAGAATTAACTAAAAATAACTATGAACTATTTTAACTTTTCTATTTATAATCATAAATTTTTATTTTATTTTTTTCTAACTATGAACTATTTTATATATTATATTTATAACCATAAACTTTTATTTATCTTTTTATAACCATGAACTATTTTTTTTCTTTAAAAAATAGCCATGGACTATTTTTGACCCCTTAAATATAGCCATAAATTGATGGCTATATTTAAGAAGTCAAAAATAGTTCATGGTTATAAAAGGTAAAATAAAAGTTCATGACTATTTTCAAAAGACCAAAAATTGTTCATGGTTAGAAAAAGATAAAATAAAAATTTATAGTTATAAATAGAAAAGTTAAAATAGTTCGTGGTTAGTTTTAACTAATTTCTCATGTATTTTTAATCCAGCGTCAATAAAAAGCGACTGAAAAACTTTTAGTTTTGATGATCAAGTACTAAATTAGGATTCAACCATTTTTTTTTAAAAATCCTAATTTGAGTACTTGATTGTCAAAATAAAAAGTTTAAGTACCCTATTGATAATTCACTAAAAATATATGGCCATTTTTGTGATTAACCATTTAAGACAAAATCTATGAAAGATAATTTTTTAGTGAAAAAAAAAAAAGTGCTTTTGATGAGTTCTGAATTCTTGTATTAAGGTTGATTTGTGAGTTTTTCTCTAATGATATACACGGGATTCCAAGTCTCCCCAAAATATTGAAAAGAAGGAAACTTAAAATGAAATGTGGGTGCAAATAGAGATTTTTCATTCTTTATTTTTGTAATAATTTTGCATCAAATTTTCTTCTACAATTATCATTTGATATGGTTGCGCTTATTTTTAAAATCTGCAGAATTTGGGAATTTTCAACTCGAAGGACATCCACATCACTTCATTAACCTCGATGAATAGTCAAAAGTTTCATATAAATATTGTTGGTTGCCAAAACGTTAAATTAGAAGAAATAAAAACTTTAGTACGGGGAAATAATCTTAACACCGATGGAATTCATATCCAATACTCTTCTTTTGTAACGATCTTCAGATCTAACATAAGTACAGGAGATGATTGTATTTCAATAGGTCCAAGATCAAATAGTCTATGGATTGAAGACGTTACTTGTGGCCTCGGACATGGAATTAGGTGACTAATTAATTAATGACTAAAATTGAGTACTTTCTTAATTATATACCATCTTTCCATATACATTTTATATACTGATTAATTAACTTTTTTTTTTTTTTTTATTATTGTAGCATTGGAAGTTTAGGTGAGAAATTGAGGACAGAGGAGTTGAAAATGTCACGGTAACAGGAGCTTCATTTATTGGGACAGAAAATGGTGTGAGGATAAAAACATGGGGTAAACCTAGTGATGCAATAGTAAAAAATATTACTTTTCAGCATGTCACTATGGTTAATGTTTATAATCCTATTATTATTAACCAAAATTACTGTACCAAAAGTGAACCTTGTGGTGGTCAGGTGAGATTTTCTGTTTGAATTTAGTAAAAATAATATTTTTAAAAAAATTTGAACTCACAATATAAATACAGATTCTTTGTTTTCCTCACTTAACCTTTCGGCAGCCGTCTGGGATACAAATTATGGCCATCACATTTAGTGACGTCCATGGATCATCGGCGACAAAAACTGCAGTGAAATTTGATTGCAGTTCGATTAAACCGTGCTATGGATTGATTTTGGAAAACATAGATCTGAGTTTTAATGGCAAAACCGCTGAAACATTGTGTGCAAATGCTTTTGGGAAAACTTTGGGTACCGTCAATCCTCCTAGCTGTTTAAAGTAATAGAGGTGATAGTACTTAGAATTTTCAAATACTATCTGGTGTTCATATGCTTGTAAACCAAAGTAGTTTTAGCGTTTGGAAACCCAAGCTGTTTAGCGAGCAAGATATTTTTGTATTCAAGGTTTCAAATAAAGATTGGCCACGATTATGAAAAATTAGACTAGCTAGTTTTGATAATTCGAATTACAAATTTAATATTTAATTGTTAACTTAGGTTGTATTTATTTCCAAGAATTGAAATTCTACAGTATTATAATTCTATAGAATTTTAAAGATTATAATTCCGATTTCTTTCTAGGATAAAAATATAGAATTTAGTTTCTAATTATAATTTCTTTGTTTGGAAGTTAAAAAAAGTTTAAAAAATTAGAATTCAAAGTAAATATATTTACTTAAAATGTGTATATGTATAAGAATGAGAGAAAAAATTAGCGTATGAATATGTGTATGATTTTTAGAGAGTGAAAATGGGTGTGAATTCTAGAGAGAAAGTAAATGTGAATTTTAATAAGGAAAATTGAACGTGAATATTAGAGAGAAAAAATATGGTGAATATAAAAAAAATTTCAAAATTTTAGGGAGAAAAAATATGGTAAATTTTGTTAGAGATGTATTTGTAGCAGTGATTTAGGCAACGTAAATGTTTTGTCTGCCACATGTTAGAGATTTGCACTGATTGAATCCGTGTTAGCCTAGCTATTTTAGTTAGTTCTCTAATATGCATATGAACCTAAATGGCAAGTAATTGTACACAAAGATTGTTGTAATTGTACTTATTCAAGTTTTTCCCTTTAAACATATCTTAGGTGGATCGACATCATCCTTTCATTTATTTTTTTTTAAAAAAATCTTATAACAGAATTTGAACTCTTGACCTCATAAGAAATAACATAGAAGACTTACTAATAAACTATCATTCGATCTTATTTAATAAATGCATGATATTTTGTTAATAATAACATACTTACATATTCCAATATTTACCGACTTCAATCATTTGAATTTTTAACTAAAGTAAAAAGAAGACTGTTCTGTTTAATTTTCAAATTGGTGCCGTAATTTTTTAGCTAACAAGAGAGAAAGTATTAGAAAATTATAAAACCGTAAATTAAAACGAAAATAGGAGGTTTTTGTGGAAACGGTTGATGGGATCTCAAAAAAATACCCGAAATGCCCACAAGAATTGCCTCAATCGGACGTCCGAGCGCAAAATTATGCCCCGTCAAAGTTTTCGACTATTCAAAATAATTTTTGCCCGAAACGCGTCCAGATCACTTTTCGACGATGCCGTTGCGTTTATCTTTACGAGAACCATAAAAACGAATGGTCATACGTATGAAACGGACATCCAATTGTAGAGTTATTTATGTTTAAAGTTTTCCAAAATTCTAATCAACATAAAAAAATAAAAAATAAAAAAGTTGATGTGGCTGATAACGTATAAACGTTATGCGTTATCCGCCACAGCGGCGGATTAAAGGAAAAAATCTCGAATTAAGTGATAACGCACAATGGTTGTGCGTTATCCTAATTAATAACACACAACCATTGTGCGTTATGGCCAAATTAGGGATAAAAAAAATTTTGGGCAACTTTAGTAGCCTGTTCAGGAAAAAGGCTAATTGTAGAAAAAAAAACCTATCATTTTAGTACTATTTTTTATATAATATTTTTTTTAAGGTTTGTATTTTTTAAAAATTTACCCTTTTATGTATTAAGTTTTATTAATAACATACTAAATTAAAAAGTGATATATAAAGTAATACATAGAGTGGAACAGATCATTCGAGATTGCTTTAAAGCGATGGCAATAGTTGATAGCAAAACAAAAAACTGAAAAACAAATTTTCTGAATTCTCAATCCTTTTACTTTTTGACTAATTTACAAATTTTAATTTACAAATTTTAGAAAGAGAAAGTGTCATGAATTTTACAGAGAGAAAATGTTGTGAATTTTATAGAGAGAAAGTATCGAGAATTCTAAAAAGAAAAAAGTGTTGTGGATTTTAAAGAAAGAAAGTGTCATAAGTTTTAAAAAGCGTAATCTCCTGAATTTTAGAGAGAGAAAGTATCGTGAATTCTAATGACAAAATGTTGTGAATTCTAGAGTTAGGAAGCATCCTGGATTTTAGTTAGAGAGTGAAAGTATCGTAAATTTTAGTGAGAAAAAGTGTACGTGTAAGAAAATATGAAAATAAAATTGTATAATTAATAAAGAGGGTAATGAATATGAAAATCTTGTAAAATTAAAATTGTAATTTTTAGATTTTGATTTGGAATTGAAATCGATGAATTTTATAGAATTAAAATTGAAATTCAATTCGAATTCTATAATTAATTATTCAACCAAAAGTTAATTCTAATTCTAGACACCAAATACAACCTTACAATAATTGTCATGCGGTTTTCATTGAGTTAACTTTCTCTTAGTGTTCTTAAAACAAATATATTTTACATGATTTGGTTTATTAACTACCAAATCAATATTTGAATCTTTATTCAACATAAAGAGTTTATATGATAAAATTAATATTTTCTTTTTCTTTTTATTTTTAATACATAAACCAATTATTTATTTTTAACATAAAATATTTATTAAACTTATTCACACAAAAAATGATAAATGCAGAAAATATAAAAAACAACTATAAATAAATATATTCAAAATGATTGAACCTATACATAGAGCTTTTTTTTATAAATTAATCTACCACTTAAAAATAATTAACTAAGTACTTATTAAATAAAAAATGTTTGATAATAAAACTTAAGATATCTTAACATATTAAGTGCCTCTTAACTCTTTTTATAAATTTTAAGCCATCAAAATTTGAATTAACTCTTAATTCTAAATACGCTAAGAGATAGGAATTTAAACAATTTTGAACTCATGATAAAACTACTCAAAGTCTCCTATGCCTCTCAAATTCTTCTCCCAGCTTCTTCTCCATCTTCTTCTCATTGAATTACGTCTCCTTTTCCATCTTCTCGTTAAATTTTGTTTCTTCTCGATCGGATGACAGATGCCTCCTCCTCCATCTTCCTCCGGCTTGAGAATATACAAGTATGTTTCTTCTTCTTCCCTCAAAAGCTCTTAATTTTTTTTTTTTTACATTATTTCTTTCCTATATGAATTCCATCTGTGCAATTTATGAAATCGTTTAGTTATACTAAAAATTTCAGCTTTTGTGTAAGGAAATTCAAAAATTAGGTTAATGACATTAACAACTTTGTTGTCCACTTCTTTCCAATTTCTTCCATCCAGGAAAAGGCAGAAGCACAGAGCAGTGGCAAGGGCTGACGCTGCGATTTCTCAACCATTCTGGTAAGTTCGCTTCCGCCTTCCTTCGTTCCCGTCCCCTCCTCCTCTTGTTTCTCACTATTCTTCACCTCCTATTTTCTCTGCTTAGTTGCAATTATTGATGTTTAAATTGCGGACTTTTAACTTATCATTCATTGATGTTTAATTCACAATTGATGTAAGTTTTGCTTATGATTTTCTGGGATTGTTGGTTATCATTAGTAGACCTATCAATTTCTTGTGAAATTTATTTGAAGTCCAGAGGGTTTTGCATCCCCTTGAACAACAGTTCATAGATACTTTGATAAATGTCTATTTATCTGGAAATATCTGTTCAAGAAGATAAAAGTTAAATCATGAAATAAGCTTTTTAAAGTATCTGACTTTGAAGAGAAGAAATAGTTACAAGTAAAAGAACAAACGCAGAATTCCTAACAGCATCATCTTTGCATTTCCATGAGATTAAAAGTTAAGTGCATAGTAGATTCAATTAGAATACTTTAAAGAAAATAAAGGCTCCATTATAGATGTTTAACTTGACACTACTGGTATAGTAATAAACACAAAATGCTATCTGATAGTTTGCTATAAAGTAGTTATTAATTCCGTCCCATTTTGGATGGCACAACCTATAACTTTTTGCTTCAGTTCGACCGAGCAAAGTGTATATTCATGAATCTTATCATCTTCTCATAAACTTTTTCTTTTTGAGCTTTGATATAGGAACAGGAAGAAAGTAGAAAAAATGAAGAAGCTGTAAAGTTGAGTGGACTTAAATAGGGAACTTAAATAGGGAACTGAAACATTTTTCTCTTGTGGATATAGCACTGCAGGGGAGACTCCTTTTCAAGTCGGAAAAAAAACCGCGTCTAAATAGTAAATTTTCGTCTCTAAATAATTTTGGAGACGAAATCCAGTCTATAATACCCTCGTCTTTAAATTGAGATGAATAAATATTTTTGTTTCTAAACAAATCGTTCGTCAAAGAATATGAATTAATTTGGAGTTGTCAATATGGTGTCTAACTCATCTATAATGTAGAGACGAGTGTAATAATAAGTTCATCTCTAACATATAGACAAGTTTCTTGACTCTACATTCTCTCAATTTGGTGACATAATAGGGCTAATATAGAGAACACAACTCTTCATTGTTTAGAGACCATACTAGTATCCAAATGATTGAAAAATGTGTTAAAGACGTCTCTAAATAGTCTCTTATAAATAGTCTCCTTATAAAAACGAATTTGAGTCACTACAACAACATGGTTTCTAGGTTCTTTTTCTTGTTGTAGCCCAATTTCAAGAAATGGGTAATAAATAGGCCCAGATATTTTTTTTTAATTTGGAAGTGGCCATAACGCACAATGGTTGTGCGTTATCGATAATGATAACGCACAACCATTGTGTTATCACCTCATTACGTGTTTTCTACTAATCAGCCGATGTGGCTGATAACGCACAATCATTGTGCATTATGATTAGGCAATAACGCATACTCGTTGTGCGTTATCAGTCACGTAATTTTTTTTCAATGATTTTTTTGTTTTTTTAATGAAAATTTCTTTTGGGAAAACATATAATTGCATAATTTTTTTAAAAGGACTATATTTATTATATTTAACTTTAAGTGTATTTATGATAATAATATTTATATCGTTTTTTTGGAAAATATGTTTAACTTTTAACCATTTCATCTCAAGTTATTTGAAGAAGTAACACTAAAGATATTGTAAAAATTTAGAATAATGATGTAGTAATTAGAAGAAATTGAAAGAAAATTTTCATTAATAGAAACTTGTTTTATTACAACAATTTCAAGAAAATGGCAAACTTATACATTGCTCGGTCTGGGATTATTACAATTTTTTCTATTATGTCCCGGCATGCGACATCTCCCACATCTTGGGGGAGAATCCAAATTTCTATAATTCATTTCCCCCAGAAATTGCTTGTCTTGTTTCCTACCTCGTTCCTTTTTCATGTTTGGAGGATAAAATGTTAAATTAAAAGAACATCCCTCCAAAAGTTCTCACTCAAGACCAGATGAAAATTCGCTTGGTAAGTATGAGAACAATGTATAGACGTTGTTGGCCGTACCAGAAACCCGGATTGGAGATTTGACCATGTATATTCCCCTCGCGGATTGTAAGTTGTAATTTTGTGTTCTCTTGATTTCATTTCAATCTGCAAGAACTTGTCAAAAATTCGGATGCACATAATTTTCAGCCTCTTCCAGGTGTTGGTGAAAGTACTTAACTAGTTTGTTGAATATTAGTTCAATCAGGGCTATTAAAGGGAGAACCCTAGCTTTCTTCAACATACTGTTAAGTTGGTTGTCATAATATCGTGTCTGTGATCATCATCATGCAACAAGTAAATGTAAGCATCAACATTTTTTTCTTTAATCTCTTTTATTACACGGTCAAATTTCCATTATTTTGATTCTGTTTCGGTCTGCCACATCAAGCTTTTTAGGTTTCTATTCTTAAAAATCTTGATGAAATTTGCTTGAATGTGGCGTAAACAAAATCGGTGAACTGTAAATAGTGGTTGCTATAAAGGTTGACTTTGAATAGCAGAGAAAATAACTTTGTGGCGATAAAAAATGAGGCATACGTGGGGTGATCTTTGACAACGTATTCTCGCAAGTTTTAAGGAACCAATTCCAACTCTTGGAGGATTCTTTATCAACAATTGCAAAAGTAAGTGGGAACAAGTGATTATTTGCATCAAACGTACTTGCAATTAACAGCACGCCCTTGTATGGTCCCCTTAAGTGTGTTCTATCCACAGAAATCACCAGCCGACCATATGGAAATCCATCTATACATGGCGAGAAACATCAGAAAATAAATTTGAAAAAATAATTAGGGGGACTGTTTGTTCTGTGATGCAAAAATTCGTATACAGTCCCCGGGTTTAAATCCTGTAAAGCTTATAAGTATTTAGGTAAAATATTGAAGGTTGTCTCTCAGCTACAAAAAACCCTCTCGATCGTAAATTTTCGAGCATATCGTAAATTTTCGAGCATACCATGCTCGCTTGTAAATACAGCCGGTTTGAAACAATACATGCACTTCTTGAATGATGTTCGACATAGGTATCTCAAGATCGTTGTCAACTAGGTGTGATATAGACATTGATATAAATTTTGAGGAAAAGTTTCTGTGTTTGTTTTGTTCAATTTGTACAAGGCATGTGTGTTCTTTTACGAATTTGGTTATCTCCCATCGACTGTGTGTTGCTTTCGTTTTTATACAGATGTACCGTGAACAGTAATTATCGTCACTGTGGTAACATCTTGTGGTCCATGTATCAATCTTACTTTTCAAAACTCAATATTTACAGCCCACACTTATAGACCACTTATGAACCGCACTTATTGCCCACACTTTGTCAACGAATCTCATGCCTAACTATATGTCAGTCATGGAGTTGTTTTAATTGAGTAATCGTATGGTACCAGATTCTATAAGGTCATCTATAGGAGAACCCGAGCCCATATCTAGGAATGCTCCAGAATGTGTGTAGTCATACCTAGCGCTGCTGAACCATTGGCTGCGCTCCCATTGTGGCACTATGTTTTCGGTTACCGGGTTTACAGGATTTACAGGGTTCAGGGGAGTTTGGAACTCTCCTTCTTCCGGGTCATTGTCATTATCCGATTCACATTGACTAGAAACGACATCATCTTCATCCAATCCGTCAACCTCATCGTCATCGTTATTGACGGTACTGTATAACATAGACGATTCATTAGAAACCATCTGTGTTATCGCTGTAATATGTTCCGGCAAAGTTGTATTTCTGTTATGTGGAATTGGAATATTTAGTTGCTAGAGATACTCGAATTCAACAAGAATATGAATCCCTTCCTTCGCTAGGTGGGGTGGAATAGTACATAGATAACACATTTCTTCATCGTTGTTCATTCTATATAAATTAAAGTAAAACATACAATGCACTTCGTAGTATGAAGGCACCCTTATTGTCATTCGAACATTTAAGAGATTGGGATCCATATCTCGGTATTTCAATATTTTCCTTACTAGTTCATCATGTGAAATCATTCGGTTCATTGGCAATGTCCAACTTTTATGCACTACTCCAGTAAAATAGGGACCATATATATCCCTCGCAATTTCATAATTCCAAAATAGCATCACTCTAACAGGGTTTATTGCTTCCATTTTAAAATGACTTAACTGTAAATGTTTAGGGAGGATGAAATATGAAGAAGTTAAGAACTTTGTAAATTGAAAAAGAATGAATGGATTGTTAAGGGAGAGAAGTTGGATATGTTGTAAGTGTTTTGTAGATGTGGGAATGTATTTATAATGTTTTAATGGTTTAGAAGGCCGAAAGTGAATTATTTACATTCAGTGAATTATTGTCCTTGCCTGTGAATTATTGTCCTGTTGAGTGAATTATTGTCGTCCTTGCCTATGAATTATTGTCCTGTTAAGTGAATTATTGTCTTGTTTTACGGTGAAAAGTAATGGGTGAAGTGACAACATATTGCTGCAGCTGAAGTTTGGAGGTGAATTATTGAAGATAATGCACAACTGTTATGCGTCATCTTCAAGGATAACGCACAACAGTCATGTACTATCTATTATCTTCAGTTTATATTTTTTTTCCAGTAAAATTTTTTTTTTCGTTATCTTCAGTAATTTTTTTTTTTTTTTGTGATATCTTCAGTAAATTTTTTTTCTTTTTCACATTTTCTCGGTTTTTATTTTTCCTTTTTTCAAACCAATTAAAAGATGTGTTAAAATGTAAAACATTATTTTTTTCCCACTTTTAGTTTTTTCCTTTTTCAAACCAAATTAAAAATGTTATTGTTAAAATGTAAAATGTGAATTTTTTTTGTTTTTACTTAAAACAAAATAATCAATAATTAATATAAATAAAACAAATAAATTAATAATATAAACATAAACTGAATACTTCATATAGAAATTTAATTTACATATAATTAGGAATGAAAACTACAAAATACTAATTATAACTTCGGCCAGTCGGATGGTGTGAACCTCATTGTCTTCTTACCAATACGATACCCGAATCTGTAATGCTGTACAACATCCATGTTATCCGTCTGCTCCTCTTCATCAGATGAAAATGCCTGCGATATAGATTGATGCAGTGTAGATGAACCGGCTGCGCCCGAAGGAGGGGGTGCACGAAACCCGAAAAACCCAAAAGATGTAGAATGTGGTGATTGAAATGGGGCAAATTCTAAACCGGGAGGGGGAGGCATCTGCAATGTCCCGGATCCACTAGGAAGTGACTGGGAAGGTTGCATCAAACCCAAACTAAACGAAGGTATATCTAAGTTCAGGCTGTCAAATTGGTCAATAGTCGGTTGTCCACCTCCAGAGCTCTCACCCCTCTCCACCTCTACATGCCCGGGATCGACATATTTGTGCCTGTCTGGAAAATGTGGTACAAAAGGGCGTCCACCTCTTCCTCCACGACCAGGCTGTCTGCGAGCGCCTCTCTTAACTCCACGAGCACCCCGATCCGATACTGTTCCTGGGGACGGCGACGCGACGATTGTACAGAGAACATCTGCTGGATATTGTGTTGTGATGGAGTGTAGCCCAAAGTACCACCGATAGAGACCATGTACCTCCGAATAATCGTCTGTACTTTCTTCGCGAACACGGCCATCTGTGAGGGATTTGTAGGTGGTTCCTGTATCACCACTGAAGCCATATCATCCACCTCCTGCAACATGGAAGTCTAAACAAAATAAATAAATTAAACCCTTAGAATTCAACATAAATAACTGAAATGCATAAGAATATTTTTTAAAAAAAGAAAAATTTATTTGTAGAAAGTACCATCATCCGTCTCTCCACCCCGGCAGGCTGATATCTATGCGAACAGGTATCACGGTTAGCTGGATTGACGATGTAAACTCGTGTGATACCCCGATACCATCTGATATACTCGTCACTAGGGCATGATAACACCTCAGCAGCTAGGGCAGGGCCATCCCTAACGCGAAGTCGCCACTGATACCAGGCCTCTATATGGCTAGTATGCTTTGTAACCCAGTAAGTGTGGTCATTCCTCCTAAGCTTGATCCCGTGCAGGTCAAGACGAGTATCACATGCATCTGGTATTTGATGAGCTCGTGCAAACTGGAGATCACATACCCGGGATAGTGGTACTCCACTATCTCATAACAGATGAGTGGGACCTCTGCCCGCCACAGGTCAGATGGAACCAAAGCACGATCAAGATAAGGGAGCCATACAAACTGTCAAGTCAAAATTCAAAATCAATAAAAATCTAAGTACTTAAAAAAATTTCTATAATACAAAATATTTTAAAGCGAACCTGATCAGATGGCATGAAATCTAAGTAGTCCATGTATGTCACGAGAGTGTGTGTAGGCAGTTAGCTACAGTCAAAGGATGTGCACCATATAGCGCCAAGAGGAGCAAGAGGATCGACCTGAACATCCGTAATCAGCTGAGAACACAATGCAGATATACGCAACCACGTCCAAATCTGTATTAAGACTAAGGCTTCCCCTATTTGTCGCGCACCCCCCAAAGCTGTCGTGTACAACTGCCTAAACAAAAATCCAAGTACGCAGCTATCCAAGCTATATGTCCTGATAGCATCAATATCCTCTAATAAGCTGAGGTAGCGCACATGAACCAAATTCCCGGAGAAGTTGGGAAGCATATGTCCGCCAAGGAGTAAAAAAATAAATCCACGAGCGTGGAGGATAAGATTATCATCGGTCTCTGAACCAGTAAACGCTCTCAGGATCCATGCTACCGAGGGTTCCTTCTTCACCTTGTAACCAGAAAATTGGCTAAGAGACAACCGCACACCAAGAAGTCTCTCGATAAGCTCAATCCAATCTTGTTTAGGGTTTACACTCCAACTAGGGCTGGTAACGGCCAAACCCTCTATCCCTAAACCTCATAGTGCTTGTACATCTTGTAGAGTTATTGAGACTTCATCACAAGTCAAGTGAAATGTGTGAGTCTCCAGTCTTCACCGCTCAACTAATGCGGTAATAAGTGCGTGGTCCAACTCAATGTAACCACATCTGAACACTCCCCCGAACCCAGTTCTGTCAATAAGCTCCACCAACCTACGGAGAGCCGTACTGTAGCACTGAAATAGGTTGCGCCCGAAACGCTTATACTGAAGATCAGTAAAACACGTCTCGTGATCCCCACTCTAGATCAAACCAGATCGGTGCTCGTGCTGTCTTGATAAAACATCAGGAACTATGGGACCCGGACGCACGTGGGCTGGGACTTCTTCCATTTATAGTTTGAGTTACGATCAATATCTATATATTAAAAGTAAAAATTTTTAAATAAATTCTATTTACAAAACTCTTTAATGGTACACTTCATTTTAAGATTTTAGGGTTTGTATGATTTTTAGCATATCTAATTTAGTGTTTTTAAGGTTTTCAGGGTTTTTAATATTTTTATAATTTACAGTTAATTATCAAGAATATTAAGATTTAAGTGTTATTACGGTTTATAGTTAGAAAGTTTAGAGTTTCACGGTTTAATATTTAAATTGTTAAAATTTTAGAGTTCTTAGGGTTTGCGGTTAGAAAGTTTATAGTTTTACGGTTTAATGTTTAAAATACCATTTTTAGGGTTTACTGTTTTGAACTTTAGATTTTTACGGTTTAATGTTTAAAATATTAAGATTTTTAAGTTTTTAGGGTTTACTGTTATATAGTTTACAGTTTTACGATTTAACGTTTAAAATATTCATATTTTAGTTTTTTTTAAGGTTTACTGTTACAAAGTTTACAATTTTACAGTTTAATGTTTAAAATATTAAGATTTTAAGGTTGTAGGGATTACTGTTACAGAGTTCACAGTTTTAGGTTTAATATTTAAAATATCAATTTTAAGGTTCTTGGGGTTTACTGTTACAGGGTTTCTAGTTTTATTTTTAATGTTTCAAAAATCAATTTTAAGGGTTTTTTAAGGTTTTTTTATAATATACCCTATAGGATTTTAATATTATGATTTTGGCTTTTTAAGGTTTACTGTTAAAAAGTTTCTAATTTTACGGTTTAATGTTTGATGTAAAATTTTGGATTTTAATAATAGATTTTAAAGTTTTCTATTATTTAAATACTAGAATTTTTAAGTTTTTTAAGGTCATTTATAGGATAAGTAAGTATTTTACTACTTCGTAAATTCACTATTACGGTTTTAGAGTTTAAATAGAAGTATTAATTACTAAACGCTAAATTTCCAAGTTTCGGTTATACTAATTACAAAAAAAAAAAAAAAAAAAAAACAAAAAAAAAAAAAAAAACAGAAGAGAAAAAACCTAAATTACAGGTTCTCATCTTTTCTACTCAAAAATTTATACGAAAGATGCAAAATAATTATCTAAATAATTAAAAAAAATTCAGATAATCATAAAGTAAATAAAAAAATAAACCCTAATTATCCAAATAAATTCATGAAAATAATTCATCACCCTAAGACCACTTTTGCAATACAAATAACAATTATATACATAAAATTATCAAATTTGCACAAATTTATTAATAACAACAATTTTGAACATAAATGCAAACCCCACTCTCACAACAAATGAATTAATTCAAATTAACAAATAAAATTCATGAAGATAATTAACAAACAACAAATAACAAACCCAAACACACAATAATTAAAATTAATAAATAATATACCAAATAATTTAAATAACTAAAAACTTACCAAAAATAAAAAATGCAGCTCTAGTCTACCGTTTTCCACTCCAAATCTTTAATAGCCTTTGTACTCCAAAGAAAGTCACGCCGTTCAAACTTGAACTTCAAATATTAACTAAATTTTAACTGTAAATTTCGAAATAAAATACAAAAGTATTAGAAAAAGAGAATCCAAAGTATAAGAAGAAGAAAGAAAATAAAAGGAAGAGGAAAAGAACTTAGCAAGAGGCAGCGGCAACGGATGAGGCTAAAAATTTTCAGGGAAAAAATAAGAAAGAAGAAAGAAGGAAATATGAAATAAGGAGGCTGAAGAAAGAGAGAAAGAAGAAATAAGGAGGCGGAAGAAAGAGAGAAAACCAAAATAATGAGGCGGAAGAAAGAGAGAAAGAAGAAATAAGGGAGAAGAAAGAGAGAAAGAAGAAATAAGGGAGAAGAAATAAGGAGAAAGAAGAAAGAGAAAGAATAAAGGAGGCAGGTGCGGGGATTAGGGTCTATAACGTGATAATGCATAGTCATTGTGCGTTATCACTCGTAATAATGCACAATGGACGTGCATTATCATGAGTGATTACGTACAATGGATGTGCGTTATGGCAATATCAGTGCCACATCACCACCACATCGGCTTTTTACACATTAAGTGCGGCTTAACGCGGCTTAAGCTGCGTGATTAGGGATAATGCATAACCATTGTGCGTTATCTCAGGTGATAATGCACAATGATTGTGCATTATGGCCACTTCCTGATTTTAAAAAAATTAGGGGCCTATTTAGTATCCATTTCTTGAAATTGGGCGCCAACAAGAAAAAAACATGGTTTCTTTATAGAGATGACTTTTAGAGACGAAAAGTTGGTCTCTATGTTCAAAGACTAAGGTCTGTCTCTATCATGTGTCATTTGTAAGAAATAATAAATCAGAATACCAATCCAATTCACAAGTGGAACCATTCAATTCATAACAAAATTAGTTCAACAATTCTTGGCAACCAGCCTAATATGGTAAATAATCCACCAAAAACTATTCATAATAACATATCTAATATCCAAAATGATCCACCAAAACTATTCATATGTATAATTCCTAAAACACCTAATATAACCGAATAAGTTCAAAGATAAGAGTACTCATAACACCGACAATACAAGTAAGCATTCTAATCATCACCATCCTCAGAATTAGGGTATCATCGTTACTCTCTCCATCATGAATAACAATATATTTAACTCCTAACTGAGTGCATATCGTTGTAGAGCTTTCAAAAGCTTGTGTTCTTGTTTAGTCAAATTCAAATAGAGAACTTCCCAAATTGGGATAGCCTCCAATTCAGATGGAGCAAGTATAACCTCCAACTCTAGTAATAGAGTAAAGAAAAATGGTCATATACATGGGCATGTGTCCATTTCTTAAATTTATTACCATTAAAAAGTTCTTAATATATTGGGAAAGTGCAATATCAATAACATTGTGTAATTCTAAAAGAGAGAATCATCATAATTTATTAATTTATGTTTGATAAAAAGCTAAATCAAGAAAAACTGGTTTGTTCTTTTTCTTTTGGCAATATTAATCATTCATTTTGATTCTCATGCCATTCCCTTTCAGTTGCATTATAAAACTACAACAATTCATGGAACAAAGATCATGGGATGTATACATGACATGAGATGCTCAAAGGATTTATCAAGATTAATTAAACTTGTCGGCAAATTAAATTCACTACAAATTTGGTGATGCCCATTTCATTGTAAATTAGCAAAGTAGGCTAGTACAAGGATTTTTCAATTGCTCATGGGAAGTATTTTTATCAACTATGAAATAAAACAATTCTTACTAGATCTTTCTTTTATTTTATTTTGAGGGGGGAGGGGAGGGGGAGGGGAAGGGGTGTTTCACCCAAAAAAAAAAAGAATATTTAGGAATGTAACTTAAACCTATTTTAGTTATATATAAAAAAAACAAAATCATCAAAAAAACTCAAAAAGATACTATATACTATCATTTCAAAACATACTTAGGAATAGATCTAAGAATTTTTTTTCACATACTGTTCTACTAGGTGGATATAGGAAACACTAGGTCAACCTTCCACTCCCAAAAGCAACTTCAGTTACTAATTACCACTCATGCTTCTTGGTCTAAGAATAAATTTGTGAGTTTTCTCTCACCCCTCCCTTCAGAAATTGTGGAAGCATAATAACCAGCAGAAAATGTTCCCACTCAAACCAATCAGCTGACTTTCAAGAAGAGAAAGAAAGAAGTAAGAAATAGGAGACTAATCGAAATTGGTTTTAGTAAAGAGATTGATATCAGGTGCTTTAAGGACATGAAGCATTCAACTACAGGTAAATTTGTTACTGTATTATATTGACAAAGTTGAAAAGCCTAACCATAAAAAATAATTTATTTCAAGGAAGAAAGAGAGACCATAGTAGTAATATTATACTATATTATCTCTCAACAATAATGATGAATATTCAAACCTTATTTTACTAATAAACTTCCAAGAATCACAAGGTTCTTTCCTTTTCCCTTCTACACTGTTTTTAGAATGGATCAAAGAGTATTAACTAGGGCAGCTTTGTTTATCATATATAGGCCATTAGGGTTTAACAATTTCTAATAGATCTAAAATTTTACAAGATATAACTATCATATATAGTATAATTTATTAATACATAATATACTTTATCTATATTGATGTGTGCCATAAAGATACACTAGAGAGACACTAAAAATGAACCAGCTTTTGGCTTACATTTTCTTCTCTAATTTTTTTTTTTAAATATGATGTTGAACTATCTTATTTGCAACTTAAGTTATATTGGACATATAATATTTTTTTATTTTATTATTAACCACGTAGGAATGGCTACTGATGACAATGCTATAGTTAGTTGGAAAAATCCAATTCTATTTAAGTTCTTTTTGGACTTGTGTTTGCAAGAAGTTAGTAAAAAGACCCTTAGTGGAGGGAGTTTGAAAAAAGAGCATGGGATAGGATTAAGTTGATGATAAAAAAGGGGAAAAATATTGACTTGACGTAGAGGCAACTAAAGAATCAATGGGATTACATAAAAATGAAAGTATAATGTTTGGACAAAGATAGTTGGCAAAATTGGCAATAGCCATTGGGATCCAATGTCTAATACTATAAACTGGACCAATGAGCAGTGGGATGATTACATAAAGGTATACTTTTATTATACTTTATTCATTTGAGATTAACATTATACATGATACATAAGTTAATATAATTTTTATTTCTACAGATAAATCGGATGGAAAACAATTTCGATTTAACTCCTTGGAATATCCTGATGACATAAGAGCATTATGTGATGGACTTTCAGCCACTAGCAAAGACCCATAGGGCCTATCTAAAGAAGGATTACCAAATGATGTGATTCAATCTTCATACCATTTTATAAATCTAACGTGCTAACCTAAAAGAGTCACATAATAATCTTCCTCCCAGTTAATGAATGGGACTTTTCCGCCCTTTTTTTTATTTAGTCTCGGGCTACTTTCGTTACTTACCAGGGTGGGAAAAAAGATCCGATCAAGATCCAAAAAACAAGGAGCACTCATACTTGCTGGGAAGCGGTCACTCCAAAAATGCCGATCTGGTTGAGCTTTGCTCTATGCTGGCTTACTCTTCCTATACCTGCTCAAATAGGCCCTTTTTCGTTGCCTAGGTTACACCTTTGAAATCGATCAGGAAGCATAGATAGCAAAGGTGGATATAACCTTCTTCTTCTATAGGAAAAGCGAATAAGGAAAAAAGATCAAGATTCTTCCCTTCCTCGTGCTAATCACGTCTCGCTCTATTTTCAGCGAAAAATCCCTTTAATTCGTCGAGTAAATAGGGAAGGTTCGAGATTTTCCTTGGGAGGTATCGGGAAGGAATTGGAATTTCATACCTTCACCTAATTAATTAATGTTACTGACCGAGGAACCCTAGTTCTTCATGTCTATATGCCTTTTGTTCTCATGCTTACTCCAATAGTTCGCCTTTAGCTCACCTTGGATACTCCAAAAATGCTAGTTTTGCTTTCAATGGAAGAATGGGGCTTTTATGCGTACTTTGGGTTTTACGGCCATAATTTTCTCTAATGTTCTTACTATCAAATTGGGAAAGAGTTACTCCTCTCACTATTGGTTTTTTAGTGGAGTGCTAGAACTACAAAATCTTCAACAGAAGTTTTTCATAAAGGAGGTGATCTTGGGATGGTGATGGATTCAATTTGCAATCAAATTGGGGATTTACATCAAATAATAAATGTTCTCAACAAGAGATTTTGAAGAATCCATTTAATAGTCAAAGAGTTGTTCCTTTAAATAGATTTTGTTAGAAAGCAACTGATCTAAGTAAAGACTTTCCAGTTTAGTCCAAATTTCAAAAGCAGTGTCTTTTTCATCAATTTCTCGTAAAACGTTATCACTCAAGTACAAAGTGAGCGTGCTTTATGCATCTCCTAGTTTCCCGGCAAGGGTTTTCTCTTTCCAAGATTCTGGATGTTTACCAGGACCAAGAATGGCGGGTGCAAGTCTGTGTTTAACTAAAATGGCTTTTATTTTTCTTCTCCAAATAACAAAATTAGTTTTACCATCAAACATCTCAGTGTCAAGTTTGGTATTAGACATGATGCACAAAGATACACAAAACACCAACAGATTATGAAAAAGAATAGTAAGGATGACAAAAATAATAGCCACAGAATCAACAAGTGATTCACCACAGAAATAGAAGTACCACCACAATTCACAATAAACAGAAATGTAGAAACAGCAGAAAACTAACAGATAGAATGCAGCAAAAAATTGCAACAAGCACAGATTCACTTCCAAAGTCATGGATCAAAACAGATTTAGAAATTAATTTCGAAATCACTAGAGAAACACAAAGACACAACTACTGGGTGTCTCAATAGGACCCCAGCTAGGCTTAGGTTTTGATTTTATGAGAAAACAAGTGTTAATAAAGAGATAAACCAAAAAAACACAAGAAGATAGACCCATAACAAGATAACAAAGATAAACTAGAAAAAGGAAAAAAATCACTAAGAAATAAAAGTAGACGATCGAGGGGTTAAAGAGACTTTCCTGATGCAGAGCTCAAAGGTTCTCGCCGGAATCCCTAATGGGAACTCAGATCGAAGATCATCACCGGAGAAACCGAACCACCACACTGACCAGAGTAGCCTAAGGGTTACTCGACAGTCCCAAAGATGTTCTCTGACAAGGAGACGTCCCCAAAAATCACCGACACCCTATAAAGGCTCTGATACCACTATTACAATTTATTACAGCAAGAACCCAGTTATAACACCTGTCTATTACAACCAAATCAAAGATGGCATAGAGATTAACCTAATCTATTACAAAGACTAAGAGTAATCCAGCTACAATATTCGAAGTACAAAGGTATGAGCTTTCAGAGAATAACTCCCTCAGGACAAAAGGTCCTCACAACAAAGCTTATCTCTCAAACTTTCTCTATCTCTAGATTTCTTCAAATACAAGTCAAGCACGGGAGCCGACTAAGCACAAGAAAGCAACCGTCAATGGCAGTGCAAGTGGAGAAGAAAGTATCAAAGATCCCAAAGAGAGAACGAAGTCAGAAACCCAAGAAAGGGTGGCAGCCAAGACAAAGGGGGCGAGAGAGAGAGAGAGAGAGAGAGAGAGAGAGAGAGAGAGAGAGAGAGAGAGAGAAAGATGTAGCATAAGATTAGGGCAACAATAATGAGAAAGAGAGTGTATATACGGCATATAAGCTACCTGGAGCTGGATGGAACCGACTCAACCGGCATCTTAAAAAGCCATATAATCAGCCCATCAAGATAAAGGGTTGTGAGGCCAAATTCTAAATTCATCATTGGGAAATAAAGGGTCCAAAATAAAATGTTGGCAAAATTAGGCCATAGGCCGACAACGATCAATTACATTTCAATAGATCTTCAATTTATGAAAATTAATTGAGCACTCACTAAGGAAAATAACCCTTAGGAGCTAGCTAAGGAGATTGAAGAACCCCTAGAATACTAAAGATAAACTCTCTCAAATCAATTAACCATATTTCATTAACTCCTTACAAAAGAGGCATAAAGGTGATATGAATCTTCAATTGCCAGTAGATTTGATTCCACACCTTTCCAAGATCACCTCCTTTGTGAAGAACTTCTATTGAGGATTTTGTATTTTCAACACTCCAATGGAAAACCTATGGGGATCTAAGTCTCATAAACCAAACATTGAGAGGCAAAACTCTTTCCTAAATTGATACGACGAACTTTGAGGAAACTAAGGCCTCAAAACCCCAACTACACAATCTAGAAGACCTAATATCAATTGAATTAAAGAACAAGAATCTAAGCCTCAATCAATAAAAGGAATTAAGATGATCAATTGAATTCCATAAATTCATCAACCTAAGGCAATAATTGTTCACAACTAAGGACATTAACCCTAACAAGCTAACTAAGCAAGGGTGAAGAACCCTAGAGACAAAGAGAATTCTCTCTCAATAATTTCAACAAAATTCATCCAAGGTTAGTTACAATGAGTTTGTAATGGGGTATTTATAGGCCACGCCTTAACCCTAGCTAAATAAGTGTTTAATGACTTAAATTACCCATAAACCCCTTGATTTAAAAGCTTGAAAAAACAACTTGAATTACAAAATCCCGCCCAAAATGACACATAAGCACTTTCCCTCACGAGGCCTACCAGCGATGGTAGGGTAAGACCTAACGTGCACGGTAGATTTCATGTTCCCAAGCCTGGTACCAGCAGAAGCCTACCGGCGATGGTAGGGGTAAGCCTACCGTCGACCATAGGGTGGATTTCTTCCAAGACTTAGCCAAATTCTTCTCCAATTTGTTCCCTTGTTTGGTCCTTAATAATTGAACACTTAGAGAACAACATATACACCCTTTCTTGGTCTTCAAACCCTTCCAACTTAAACTTCAAAGCTTTCTCTAAATAAGAAATTATGCCATTATGTTCCAAAGCTTTGAGTTTTCTTCTTTGAGCTCTAGTGATTAGTCAACTCTTGGCTTCCAAGGTGATTGACTTGTCCAGTTTACATCATCCGCCTCACCTTTGAAAAGATCCATCCTCAATTCTTCACCTACATAAAAGGAGAAAAATCAGAAATATTAAAAGTGGCACTAATATTGTAATCACTCGAAAGATCAATTTTATATGCATTATCATTAAGACGCTCAAGAACTTGAAAAGGTCCATTGCCACGAGCATCAAGCTTAGCCTTGCGTTGAGAAGGAAATCGTTCCTTCCTAAGATGAATCCAAACCCAATCACTGGGTTCAAACACCACATGTTTCCTTCCAACATTCCGTGTAGCCACCAATTTCTTGTTCTTTGCCTTAATAGCGTCATGCACCTTGGTATGATATAGACTTGACAAGCTTCGTTTTCCGTTTTCCATCAAAGCTCACAATATGATCTATAGGCAAAGGAACTAAGTCAAAAGGAGTCAAAGGATTAAAATCACAAACAACCTCAAAAGGAGGAAAGGAAGTACTAGAACATTTAGCCCTATTGTAAGCAAACTCAATGTGAGGAAGAACTTCTTCCCATTGGCACAATTTTTTCTTAAGGAAGGCCCTAAGAAGTTGCCCAATGGTCCTATTAACCACCATTTGGCCATTTTGTTTGTGAATGGCAAGTTGTATAATGCAACTAGTACCAAGTTTTCTCCACAAAACACGCAAAATTACTTAAGGAATTTGGTGTCACAACCTGACATAATAGTCTTAGGTATTCCATGGAATCGCACTATCCAAATGAAGAACAAGTTTGCTTCATGGCTAGCATCATCGAATTTCATACAAGGTATAAAATTAGCCAATTTAGAAAACCTATCTACTACAAAAAAGATAGAATCCATTCCTTTAAGTAATCTAGGCAAACCAAGAATAATATCCATAGAAATATCAACCCAAGAAACTTTAGGCACTTCTAAAGGAGTATAAAACCATGAGGCAAAGAAGTAGATTTAGCTCTTTTACAATCCAAATAATTTCCAGTAAACTTTTGAACATCTTTTCTCATGTGAGGCCAATAGAAATGCTCATGCAAGATAGCATATGTTTTAGTTGTGCCAAAATGCAATGAGCTTCTTTAACCAACAATAATCTAGTAGAACAAGATAGAATTCATAATTTCCATTCACAATAAAGAAAACCACTATGAATAAGGTACTTATCACTAGGTACAAGCAAGCAATTCTAAAATATATCCTTAAAATCTTGATCACTAGCATACAATTCTTTAAGTATCTCAAAACTAAGAATTTGTTCTTGTTAGGTAGAGAAGAGTGTACCTTCTTTATAATGCATTGGCTACAATGTTTTCTTTACCTTTCTTATACCGAATGTTGTATAGAAATATCTCAATGAAGTCCATCCATCTTGCATGTCTCTTGTTCAACTTTTGTTGTCCTTTAAGAAATTTCAAGGACTCATGATCGGTATGCACCACAAACTCCTTTGGCAACAAATAATGTTCCCACTGTTTCAATGTCGTCACGAGTGCATAGGGCTCCTTATCATATGTTGCATAATTCAATGCCGCACTGGTTAACTTTTCATTAAAGTAAGCCAAGGGCCTTTTGTCTTGCATCAATACTCCTCCAATGCCAACACCCGAGGCATCACATTCTATCTCAAACATCTTCTCAAAGTTAGGTAGTGCAAGTAGAGGTGCACTACTCAACCTTTCCTTTAGTAGCTGGAATGCCTTCTCTTGGCTCTCCTCTCATTTGAATCTATTCATCTTCTTCATAATATCCGTCAAAGGACTAGCAATGGTGATAAAATCCTTGATGAACCTCCTATAGAAACTTGACAAACCATGAAAGCCCCTCACTTCAGATGCATTTTTGGGAGTAGGCCATTCTTTAATTACTTTCACCTTCTCTTGATCCACATGAAGACCTTGCGGTACTCACCACATAACCTAGGAAAGTCACTCTTTCCAAACAAAAACTCACATTTTCCAAGGGTAGCATAAAATTTCTCACTTCTTAAAACTAACAAAACTTGTTTAAGATGATGTAAATGATCTTTATAAGTTATGCTATAAATCAAGATATCATCAAAGTAGACAACAACAAATTTACCAATAAAATTCTCAACACATGATGCATAAGTCTCATGAATGTACTAGGAGTATTAGTTAAACAAAAGGCATGTTTAGCCACTCATAAAGACCAAAATTAGTTTTATAAGCCGTTTTCTACTTATCCTCTTCCCTCATTTTAATTTGATGGTAACCCAATTTTAAATCAATCTTTGAAAATATTAGAGAACCATGCAACTCATCAAGAAAATCCTCTAATCTAGGAATAGGATGCCTATACTTGATAGTTATGTTATTAATGACTATACAATCTACACACATACGCCATGTACGATCATTCTTTGGAACTAATAACACGGGATCGATCAAAGGCGTAAGCTTTCTCTTACATATCCTTTAGAAAGAAATTCCTCAATTTATTTCCTTAGCTCCTTGGTCTCTTCAGGAGGACTCTATAAGCCGGTCTATTTGTCAACACTGCTCTGGGTACCAAATCAATTTGATGTTCAATTTCTCTCAAGGGAGGAAGTCCACCGGGCATCTCTTTGGTGAAGATGTCTTTAACTCTTCAATGACCTTTACTATAGCATTAGACAAATGTTCATTAGTAGAAACAAATGTTCCCTTGCAATAGAGAAGCAAAACCAACTCTTCTTTTTCAATGGCTTATATGATCTCACTCTTTTGTATAGAAGCATCTTTTCTCTCCCTTGCAATTATCACTCTTTTTCTTGTCTCTCTTCAATTTTCCCTCTCTAGGTCTTTCCACACTCAATTCTTTTTCCCTCTTCAATACTCTTTTTCTTTTTCTCACTCTCTAGTCTCTCCTTTTCTCTCATTTTCTTTTGTTCTACAAAGACGTGACTAAGGGTCAAAAGATTAAACATACTATTCCCCATCCTTTTCAAAGATGTAGGTGTTTTCACACCATCATGGATAGTCATTCTATCATATTGCCAAGGACGTCCCAACAACAAATGCCTAGCATAAGAGTCATATCACAAAGAATCTCATCATTATGACCCTTTAGTGATAGACACTAGCACTTGTTTGTTCACGTTCACTTCTCTACTATCATTCAACCAATGAAGCTTATAAGGCTTAGGATACTTGATAAGAGGTAAGTTTAACTTTTCAACAAGATACGTGCTAGCCACATTAGTGTAAGTACCACTATCAATAATAAAGCTAGCCATCTTACCTCCCACTAAGCATTTAGTGTAAAAGATGTTTTCTTTTTTAATGCTAGTCTTCTACTTATGGACTTGAGTAGACAAAGCTTAACAGTCACCAAGCTCGTGCCCTCCTCTTCGGCTTCAAAAGATGTAATAACTTGGTCTTCTTTCATCTTTGTCAACAATACCCTCTTGGCAATCATCATCACTCTTCTTAATCCAACCATTTAATCCTTCACTAAAAACTAAAGTTCTCTTGGTAGGACAATTTTTAGCAATATGCCCTACTCTATTGCACTTGAAGCACCTTGTTAGATTAGTGTTCAACTTTCATTTCTCTTCCACCTTAGGCTTAGTCCATTTTTGGTACAAATAAACACCTTAAGTTTTAATTATTAGCTTTTAAGAAATATTTTATTTATTTATCATAATTATTATATTTAATTTATTTTATTTTTGTGCATGGAAAAAATTACAAATGGGTCCAAAGGAGCATTGGGCTGCTGCAAAGAAAGAGAAGTGAAGGGCAACCCACAAGTAAGCCCACGATTGAAGGAGTAGGCTGCCACCAAGAAAAAGGAAAAAAAATAAGGAAGAATAGAATAAGGAAAGGAAAAGGAGTCACAAAAGGAATAGGAGAAGGAAAGCCGTTCAGCAGCTTTAAAAGGAGAGAGCTGCTGCGTGAGAGAGGGAAGAGAAAGAAGAAGAAGAAGAAGCAGAAGTTTCAACAGTAGTTGCGCAAGCAGCAAAACCAAAACACTGAAGCAGAGAGGAGAACAGAAGCAGCCGCAACAACTTCAAAAATTAGACGCGCAACAGATTCAGAAAATCGGCTGAAGAAGCAGAAATTCAGAAAATGGACGCAATAAAAAAAATAAGAGCAACATCAGCTTCAATTGGAAGAAAGGCCATGTTATACTTCAAGAATTTGGTTCCTTCTTTCTCTTTAATCATGAACTAATTTTCTTTTTAGTATCTTGATGAAACCCTAGTCATGTGACTTTGGTCTATTTTATTTTGGGCGATATTTATGTGATTACATATCTTGGGATGTTTCTTGGTTTGATACAACTAATTCTTTATGATTGTTTTTGTAGAATAATTATTTGGGTTAATTGATATTTTTATCTATGCTTAATTCTTGTAGTCGTGAGTATGAGAGATATCTGATTTCCGGAAGTATATTGTAGGTTTTAGAATTGAATAGTCCATGCTAATTTTAGATGTTTTATGTCATAGAATTGAATAAGTCATGCTAATGGTTAGATGGATTATGTCATGCATTTAAGCACAGTATATTTCTTTAGTGAATCGAAGCTTGTAGCCTAGATTACCACATAAACGTTTAATCTTTTCTCCTAAATAAAATTAAATCATTGTTATATAGGTTAGTGGTGGATTCAAGTTTCTAAATCATATCTTTGGTTAAACTCTTACTATTTTTAATTTAGTTATCTTATTTATTAGTTTTACTTAATTTAGAAATAATTTTTAGATAATATAATTTGATTCTTCTTTTTATTAAATTAATTTAGGAAGATAGTAATTTAAGTAGTTAAGCATTTCTCTGTGGTTCGATACCCTCATACTGCCATATTATATTGATCTTATGTACTTGCAAGTATTGGGTCTTAAAACTTTGTTATAAAAATCCCGATCAAGCCTACCATCGCCGAGAGTCTCTATTCTTCACTTTTCCTTTCTTCTTCCGTTATCTATGATGATGGAGAGTTTCTAGTTTGATTCTGTTGAGCTTCTTAGGACTTTAATGTGTCTTAGAAGTCTTGTAAACTCTTTCAAACCTTTCAATTAAATCCTAGATTCCTTAATTGAAGTTTCAACCATGCGTTTTTCAATTCTCTAGTTGCTCCGATGCAAATTGTTGAACAATCCTTTGCTGATTTCGTATCTAATCATTTAGGCAAATATGACATTTAATCTATTCATATACTATATCAATTTCTTCTACCAAACATAAAGAGAAACTATCAATTTGCAAATAAAAACAAAGTAGCTAATTTATTACCTCCAAAAGCTAAAAGAAGAGAAACAAAGCCCCACCCTAAACCCCTAATAGGATACATGTGACTGTACTACTATGTGTAACATTCTCCTCTTGTAATGTTCAAAATATAATATGTTATTAGTGAAACTAACCAAATCCTGTGAAAAAAAATAGTATTATAAAATAATTTTCTAACAGATATTACCAAAAATTATAAAAAAAACTCTGAGAGGCATATTTCATTGAAGTCGAGTCATATATGTGCTGAAAAACCTTAGAGGAGAGGTGAATGAGGTTTTTGAATAATTTTAAAAAATCTTTTGTGTGATTAGAAAGATAAACCTCCAATTTGTTTGTGAAAGAATTCTAAAACTCTTTTTGATAAGAATCCACACCAAACAAAATCTTACAGTTTTGGCAATCAAGAAATGAACATAGAATTAAACTTTAAAGAACATTCACAACAATTTATAGTGGTTCACTCTCCCAAAGAGCTACACCCACTACCTTGAGACTCAACCTAAGGATTTCACAAATCCACTATCTTCAAAGTTGGTTACACAACAACACGATGAGGATCCTTCAAGGATTTTACACAAAAACCTCAAAGTTTACACAATAAAACAATACAACAAATTTATCAAAGGATCACCCAAAGGGTTTTTCACAAACTTTTAATCACAATAAAAGAATAAGAAGAGTAAGGAACAATGTTACCAAATGAGCTTGATAAGAGGAAGATACAACTCAATGGAATACTTCTACAAGCACCTCTTTACTTCTTCTTTGATGGATGATCAACAATGAAGCTCCAGGAAGATTTTTCTATTTGTATGTATGAGATGAAGATCTTTGAAAGAATGTACTTTTAAAGCTCTTTAAATGTTCCAAAATAATCTCAATCAATTTTCAATCTAACCTCCATCCTTTTTGCAGCTGATATATATGAAGGAAAAGAAAGTTGTCGTAACACTGTGTAACGGTAATATTTTTGCAGTAAAAAACTAAAACCAGACGATCGGTTTTAGAAAACGGACAACCTATTTTTTAAAGAGAAAGATTCGGACGCATCCTACAAAAATCAGATGATCCCTCTTAAAAATCGGACGACCTATTTTTCTAAAGCTAGAAAAATCGGACGACCTATTTTAAAATAGGACGTCCGATTTTAAAAATCGGATGACCTGTTTTAAAAATCGTTTGACCAGTTTAAAAATCGAATGACCCTTTTTTTTTAGAATGACTTAAAAGCCAATTTTCCTTAAACAAGCTAGTTTTCCTTAAACGAAAAGAACTTTCCTTCACATTTCAAAATATGTATTCTTGATACTCTCCTAGAGATAAGAAAACTTTTGAAGGCATCAAAAACTCTATCAAGAATACTTGGATTTTTCAAGAATAGTTTATAAAAAGAAATTCATCCAAGGAACTTCACACTTGATCAACAAACAAAGATGAGAGTTAGGGAGTTTTACAAAATACCTTAACATATCCCTAACTAAGACATAAGTTTTCAAGGTCTTCAATGCTTTGATCTTGGAGTGGCTTGATCTCTCCTTCTTCATTATGCTTTAATTGCCAAGATCTTTTACTTCTTATGTAGTGTAGCCTTGAGACTCCAAAAATGTTTCTTTTGTTCTATAGAGACTAAGCTATACTCATTACACAAACATATGTTAATCATAATAAAAAAAATATATACAATAATGCCCTTAGGGCTAACAATCTCCCCCTTTTTGATTATGACAAATACATATGCAAGAAGAACAAAAGAGCAAGTATGACCAATATGGTAATGCTTCAAAGAAATCATCAATAGGAACAAAGCATACCAAAAACCATTAGAGAGAGATAACTCCCCCTATGAATTTGAAAACATGCCAAGGGTTTGAAAGGTAATATAACACAAAATAAGCTCGTCTTAAAAGCATGTTTCACACCAAGAATGACATCAAACAATCATCAAACCAAGCACATTACCCATAAGATATGTAGCTAACCAAAAGAAAGCATGAAACTTAATAGCAACAAAATAAGAATCTTGCAACTATTTCTCCCCCTTAGTTCTTGCACATATTTCTCCCCCTTTTGTCATAAATCAAAAAGATATTTAGGAGAGACTTCAAGGGATCATAGAACTACAATTGGACTTTCAACATAAAAGATCATCATGAAGTCTATAAAAAAACATGGCATCAAGATAACATAATACCAATTAGAAAATCGCTTAATTTCTCATACCAAGGTCTTGGAGCTTGTTTTAAACCATAGAGTGCTTTTGAAAGTTTATAAACATAATTTGGAAATTTTTCATGCACAAAACTGAGAGGTTGTTCAACATAAACTTCCTCCTCCATATCACCATTTAAAAAAGCACTCTTAACATCCATTTGAAAAAGCTTGAATCCTTTTAAAACAAGTAAAAGCTAAAAGCATCCTAATGGATTCAAGTCTAGCAACCGGAGCAAAAGTTTCATCAAAATCTATGCCCTCTTCATAATTGAATCCTTGGGCAACAAGTCTAGCTTTGTTTCTAATAATTTCTCCGGAATCATTTAGTTTATTTCGAAAAACTCATTTTATGCCAATGGTGGGGTGATCACGTGGTCTAGGGACTAAAGTCCAAACTTTGTTTCTTTCATAATGATTTAATTCCTCTTGTATAGCAATAATTCAAAACTCATCACACAAAGCATTATCAATAAACTTAGGCTCAATTTGAGATAATAGGGAAAAGTTGTCAATAAAGTACCTTCTTGTTCTTACCCCTTATGATATATCACCAATGATTTTATCCTTGGAGTGTCCCTTTGCATATATCACAACTTGAGGAGGACTTTGAGCTTCTTGATCATTTTCTTATTTTACTTCAATCTCTTCTTCCTTCATAAGCATGTTCTTCCATTGCTTGAGTGTATAGAGGTTGGTAGCTTAGAGTGTTATCTATGTCGTCATCATCTTTCTTGTCAAAAATGTTAGTTTCATCAAAATATACATGAATGGACTCTTCAACACATAAGGTTCTTTTGTTATAAAATCTATAGGCCTTTTTGCTTGAAGAGTAACCAAGAAAAATTCCCTCATCGGATTTTTTTTTAATCAAATTTTCCAAGACTATCCTTAGTGTTTAAGATAGATCCTTGGTGTTTAAGATAGAGCATTTCCATCCAAAAACTTTAAAATAGCCAATTGAGAGGGGTTTTGTTAAAAATGAGTTCAAAAGGAGTTTTCTTTGAAGAAGGTCTCAAGATAACACGATTCATAACGTAACATGTGGTGTTAATGGCCTCGACCCAAAAGTATTTAAGAAGGGAGTTTTCACAAAGCATTGGTCTTGTCATTTCGTTTAAAGTGCAGTTTTTCCTTTCCACAACACCATTTTGTTGTGGGGTTTTAGTGCCCGAAAAATTGTGAGTTATGCCAAAATCATCACAAAGTTTTGTAAAATCATGGTTGTTAAATTCTCTCCCATTATCACTTCTCATAGATATCAATTTACAATCAAGGGAGGTTTGAGCCTTTTTTGAAAAGTTTGACAAATTCTTGAAAAGGCTCATCTTTTTGCCTCAAAAACAAAGTCCAAGTAGATCTTGAGAAGTCATACACTATGACAAAAGCATACCTCTTACCACCGGGACTAGTGGTCCTCATTGGTCCAAATAAATCCATGTGAATGAGTTCTAAAGGTTTTGAAGTTGAAATCATTTTCTTTGGTTTAAAAGAGGTCTTAATTTGTTTTCCAAATTGGCAAGCATCACAAAGTCTAGTTTTCTCAAAATGAAGTTTTAGTAAGCCCCTAACAAGTTCTTTTGAAGAGAGTTGGTTCAATAAATCTATACTATCATGACCAAGCCTTCTATGCCACAAAAATACATCATCACCATGAACCGAGAGACACTATAAGTTTTGAGAAACGAGAACTTCAAGATAAAAGACATAGACATATGCCAACTCTTTTTGAAACAAAAATAGTTTTGTTCACAAGCTTGTTTATGATAGAAGAAGATTCATTTTCAAAAACAACTTTGTACCCATAATCACACAATTGACTAGTACTAGATAAATTAAACTTCAAAACATCAATTTAAAAAGAACTTCCTTAATTAAAGAAGATGAATCATATCTAATGTTACCTATACTGAGATCCTTCCAAAAGTAACAAAGCCACCTTCGGTTTCTCTTAGCTCATTCATGAGGGATGCATATCCGGTCATGTGTCTTAAGCATCCGCTATCCAAGTACCACTTAGATGACCTTGACTTGTGTTACTACAAAAAATGAAGTAGAAAAGATTGTTGGTACCTATATTTTTTTGGGTCCATGAATTTTAGTTGGATTTTCTTTTATTTTCCAAATGGTTTTTACTCCCCTTTCAATCTTTCTTTTTATAAAATATTTTGTGGCTTTATGACCACTCTTTTCACAACAAGAACAACAAAGGTGTGAAAGGGATGAGGAGGCTTTTACAAAATGTGTTTGTTTAGAAAAATTATTGGAATGATTATATCCAATACCATTTTTGTCAAAAGGTGATCTTTGAGAGCCAAGAAGTTTTTCAAAGTTTTCTTTTCCTTTTGTGAACTTTTCAATACATAGGGTGAGATCACTCACCTTTTTCTTTAAGACTTCATAATCAATCAAACATTTTTCATCATTTGAACACTCTTTTTCTTTCTTCAAAACTTCCAAGGATTCAAGAATAGCTTTATTTTCACAGATGAGTCTTGAATTCTCATCTAACAAAAGTTGAGTTTTGCTTTTCAAATCTTTGTTTCTTTTAGAAAACTTTTTGCACTCATCATACATTTCAATAAGCATAGAACTAGGATCAACATCACAATTATCATCAATAAGATTAAAAGTGTTAGAGGGTGAAGATTGTACCTCATTCTCCATTGCCATGAAGCATATGTTTCCCTTTTCATCACCTTCACTTTCACTTGTATCTTGATCCCATGCACCAATTAGGCCCTTGCCTTTCTTCTTTTTCTTTAATGCCTCAAGCTTTTCTTCCAACACTCCTTTCTCTTTTTCAATAGCTTTGGAACAATCGGTCACAAGATGGTCGGTGCTATTGCATTCAAAGCATCTAGCCTTGAAGAGTGATGAACTTTATCCTTTCTTGAATGGAGGATTCTTTCCTCTTTTGTTGTAAATTTCCTCATTACTAATGCCATATCCTCAATCCCATCTTCATTGTTTGACGAGCATGTATGATCATCAATATTCACTTTGAGTGCTATGCCTTTTCTTCCTTTGTCTTCATCTTCTATTTCATCTAAAATTTTTATTTTCATCTCATAGGTGAGGAGAGATCCTATGAGTTCTTCAATAGGAAGTTGTCTTAAATCTTTTGATTCCTCAATGGCAAGAGTTTTTGGTTGCCATGCTTTTGGGAGTGAATCAAGAATCTTTCTATTTACTTCTCCCCTTGTGTACTCTTTCCCATATGTCTTTAGGCCATTTGTGATGTTGGTGAACCTTGTGAACATGTCACTAATGCTTTCATATTGTTTCATCATGAATAGCTCATAATCTCTCACAAACATAGCCAACTTTGACTCTTTCACTTGATTGGTACCTTGGTGAGTTACTTCAAGTAACTTCCACATTTCATGAGCCGAGTCTCATCCGCTCACTCTATTGTATTCATTAGCATCCAAAGCACAACTCAATATGTTCATAGCTTGAAAGTTTAGAGTCATCTTTCTTGAGTCAAGCTCATCATATTCTTCAACCTTCTTGGTTATTCCATCCTTTTTAGGAACATAAGGTCCTTTCTCTACAATGCTTCAAAGGTTAAAGTTAATAGAGCAAATATATATTTTGATTCTAGATTTCCAAAAATTATAATTTGTACCATTGAAAAGAGGAGGTCTATTCGTAGAAGAGCCTTCTACATAGGGTAAATTTGAAATACTAGCCATTTCAAAAGGATCTTTTGCTTCTTAGGATGTTAAGCCTTAAAAAGAAGACCCGCTCTGATACCAATTGAAAAACCTTAGGAGGAGGGGGGTGAATAAGGTTTTTGGATAATTTTAAAAAATCTTTTGTGTGATTAGAAAGATAAACCTCCAATTTGTTTGTGAAAGAATTCTAAAACTCTTTTTGATAAGAATCCACACCAAACAAAATCTTATGCTTCTTAAGTCTTTCTTAGAACTTTGATGGATGATTCTGGTCTTGAAATCTCATATGATTTATAGACAAACCTCTTAGGTTTACAAAACGTCTTGATTCAGAACGATCTAAGTTTTATATCTCGAATTATTATCGTTTTATTGAAAGGTGTCAAATTAGAACTTCATGTGAGAAAGCGAATCTTTGCACTATACTTTGCATGACCAAGCGAACTCCCATTGACAGGAAATTTAGCTTTATGAAAACCTCAAGAAGTCCTCTAAAATCTTCAAAAAGTAAACTTCAATTAAGGTCATTTCAAAGGTAAAAACATATTGGAAGCAGCTTTGCTTGGCCATGGACACTATTTTGGGCAACTTGTTATTTCTTTTTTTTTTTTTTGCTTTGTTTTCACTCCAAAGGCCTTAGTTTGACTTGTTTTCAACATATCTCATTTCCAAGGTACCTATAATAATAAGAGAAGAAACAAGGTTCAATTAGTCCATTTTATAAGCAATTAAACGAAGAAATTGATGAAAACAACAATGCTCAACTAGGGTGAAAATAGACATATTACATTCCTAGCATAGAACTCACAGAAACCTGCATATACTGATGGAACATACAATATATTTTCATGGAACATTAACACATCACCAATGTAACAATAATACTATTTTTATGGAACATTAGCACAAACACATGGAATTTGCATTATATTAATATTAGTACTTTATTTTTTTTTTTTGGGTCAAAACCGGGATCAATACACGTTGCAGAGCCAAATATTATATTCCATGAGAATATAATGCATGTTTCATGAAAAACCATTGACATCCAGAAAGAAAAAATAGGAAAAATGCAGAAACATTAACACATAATTTATAGAACATTAATACATAACATATGGAACATCTCATGCGCATGTGCATAACCTGTTTTCGCGGTGATTGGGATGATTGTTTCACCTGTTTGATGTTTTAGTAGGACAACACCATTTCCTCACCTTAGTGCACTCAATTGCAACACTACAAAAAGGGTCATTTTACCAACCAACATTTCGGTCGGTAATCAATAGATACCAACTATTTAGCGACCAATTACTGACTGAATGGATCGGTCAGCAAAAATTGGTCGGCAACTTTCTCGAACAGAATTTTCCATCTATTGGTAAGATTTACTGAGCGATATTGCAAAGTTACCGACTTAATATTCAATAGGTAACTATATTTTTTCTAAATAAAAAAGAATTTTGAAAATAAGTTACCGACCAAATTATAGTAATTACCGATTGATAATCGGTCGGTAAATTATTATTTACCGATCAAAATTCAGTTGGTAACAATTTTTTTTAAAAAATTAATTATAATTGATTTTCGGTTAATAGTTTTGTATTTTTAAAATATTTTTTTATAAATTCTAAAATCCACTTGAAATTCAATAAACAACAACAACAGTTCAAATACAATTGCAATAATTAATATATAATAAACAAATCCAAATATATAACAACAACAACAACCAACATATAACAAACAAATTCAAATCCAAAGCCACTTCAAAGTAACAAATGTCATAACATAGCTCTCAAATACATAACATATATAACAATGAAATACATAACAAAAATGTAATATAATATAATAATGTACTAACTGGTGGAGGTTGAGGTGTGTCAGAAAATGAGATATGACAAGTAGAAAGCTGAAGGTTGATTGGGGTGGCATCCATCAGGGAAAATATTGTAGGAACTAAATCCAACTGCACACAACCTTCGATGCGAAATCGTGCATGAATCCAGTGACGATCTCCTGAGCGTGCTGCATATATCCCATCCACTTCTTACTCCTCTCAGTGCAGCAGTCGTGGGTGGCAGTAAAAGACACGGAAGGCATTAATGATGAGTTGCTACCTCCATGATGCTCAACAGTGATGGCTGTAGTTTGTGAGCGAAAACCATCGACTTGGCCTTGGTTGCTGCCACCAGCAGCCTCGAATATCAAGGGTTCATCACTGGGGATTGGTGTGTCAATCTCTCTACATGGAGGTATTATGCCTTTGCCTTTAATTCATGAAATTTGGCCTCCAAGAAAGAGAATTATAAGTGATTGTTAAGCAATTTAATAATAACACATAAACAATAAAATGACATGAAACTAGAACTATTAAATACCATTACCCAAAATAAGAATATATTAAATATAAATTGAAGTAGATTGTAAGTTATAACAAATATGAGAATTATAGAAAGAAACAATGTAATTGACTTACCCACTTAATGAATGACCTAGACTCGTTAGTGTGCTTGCCAGGCCCCTGGCCACCATGCTCCTCCAGACGTTTCATCTATGCTGCCTCCTTTCTTCTTGTATGCATTAGTATTCCAATAAGCACAGATATCAGTATAGATTGTCTTTGTCATCCAAACAGGCCGATACTCGTCATCTCGGATCTCGTTCATCATGTTCTTGTAATGTGGCAAGGCCCATTTCTCCCAAAAGGTCTGTCTCTGATCCTCATGTCTGAAAAAGTATCAAAAAATATCAAATTTAGATATTTGTACCCTGTCGAAGTAAGGAACCAGGCATATATGTTTTGAATAGATTCCATTTTGAGAGAGTTGAAAAAGCACTATCTCGTTGAAAGGCTCTATACATCTACCTTTTCTCGACGCATTTCTTTAGACAAAGACTCCGTTATTTCCTCTTTTCAGATGGTAAATATTTCTCAGAACATGTAGTGTGAATCAAACCCATGTTTGAATTGAAATTGAGATGCTGATGCAAGTTCTTCCCTTCTGAATCAGATTGATTCATATCTGAAAGAGGTTGACAATAAGTTCTTTCAGAATTGACTATTTGTCCCTCTGTTAGAGGGATTCTAGAAATTTTTGCGATTAAGTAAAGAACGAATGGATCAGATCGACTTGGAAAATGGAAAGATTTGTACAAGTTATACGTAAGGTCCTATTGAAACTTTTTCTGCAATAACACAAAATAATACACAAATACAAGTAAGAACCATTGTATGTTTAAAAGTTAAATAGAAAGTTATTTAAACACTTACCAAAAACTCTGTATACCATATATCTCTTACATGAGGAGGCACCTTTCCAAAGTTGGGAGCATCAACAAAAAAATGCTACTGTATGATTTATAAAATCACTTTTGCAAATTCCAATAGCTTTTGAAACTGTGAAAATTTGAAGTAGAAAACAAAATCAAACCCCAATAAATTTACCCACAAAATCGAAACAATCTTTAAGATAAGTTTTATAATGAACATTAAGAATGCTTAGAAGACAAAATGACGATACGCATAAAACAATGACTTAGAATTACAAACTTAGAAGACTTAGAATGACAAACTATACTTCTATGTTTAGACTTAGAAAACTTTCAACACATATTTCACTACAAAACTTAAAAAATTATCCGAATGTTTCATAGAAAACTTAGAAAATGACAGTTATTTAAAATAATACTACTTCAAACTTGTTACTAACTTTGAAATTCTAAGTTAAATTCTTATAGTTTTACTAAGAAAAATCTTAAAACTTATAGAATGACAAACTTAGAACTGACATACTAAACTAGTATGCCTAGATTTCAATTTCAAAAAAAAAAAAAAAGCCATGTACCTTTTGGAATGAGGAGTGATAAGCGGACGAGCATCCACAACTGGCCGCACGAATAGAGGTGTGGATGATGAAGGTGCAGGCATCAATGATGTGCCGGTTGCAGATACAGAAGCTGACGGAGGAGTTGACGTTTTCGGACTCGAGTATGGTAATTGAGGAAATGTAGTCAAGGTCACTGGAGGAGGATACATTGTCGTAGTCATATAGGCTATAGTCATGGGGGACGATAGGGTCACTAGAGGAGTAGACGTCTCTGTTGCCGGCCCTTCTTCTTCTTACTCCCATGTACCATCTGTAATATAAAAGATACAATAATAATTAGCATTTACTTATAAATAAAATAAGTTACTTAAAAGAAGTACTTAAAAAGAAAATTACTTAGAAATAATTTACTTATAAGTTATATAAATCAAGCATTCATAACATTATATAAATCGAGCATGCATAACTTTCTTATAAATAAAACAAGTTACTTAAAAGAAAGTTACTTATAAATAAAACAAGTTACCAAGCATTCATAACATTACATAAATCGAGGATACATAACTGCGTTTCTACATTTCAGAATCGGGCTCCAATTGAAACTCTTCCTCTTTTTCATCATTTATTTCATCATCAGACTCTCATTCGACCTCATCTTCATCTTTATTATTTTCATATTCATCTCCAATACTATTCCTCCTGCAAATGTCTATCGATTCCAACTCGCCCGACTCGTAAACGAGAGGTCTAATGTCTTAAACATCAATGTCTATCCTTGAAATCTCAACAATATCAACATCTTCTTGGAATAGAACGTCTACTTTAGGTACTTATAAAATAAGAGGTCTTGATTTCATTACAGCCCACCAATCACTTTTTATTCATTTAGTAATAGGATATGGGATGTAAGTCACTTCTTTGGCCTGTTGGGATAAAGTGAAAGGATCATACCCTCCTAAATATTTTCTTTTAATGAGCAGATCCACAAGTTTGTATTTGTCATGAATCTTGAGACCTTTTTGCGAAGATGAATCATACTAATCACACTTAAAAAGAACGACTTTTTGAATTAGTATTCCAAGGAATTCAACCTTAACGATCTCATTTAAAATCCCACTAGTCACCTTTTACCCGTACACTACAGTTATATGTAAGTTGACCAGAACCTCGGTCTTGTGTGTGAAACCTAAATCCGTTAACGAAATACCCCATGATTTCACAAGTCTAGACGAATCCCATGATAAATTCTTAAGGCTTAGCTACTGCTGCCATTTATGGGATTGCTCATCTGAATAAAAGAAATAACATTTATTTAGTTTATATAAGTTTTATACATAATTAAGCTTATATTATGAAATTTTACTGATTATCAACTTATTCTTCCCAAAACCAATTTGAGAACCTCTAACTGATTCTCTTCTACATGTCATCTTCTGTTAAACTTGGAGAACCTATCCTCAATTCCATTGTGTACTTCCTACAACTAATTAATATACTTAACATATAATTAATCAACTTATTCATTAATAAGTAGCTATCTTGTTATATAATAATAAGTAATGAAATTAACTTACTTAATATAATGTTCCACTTCATCGTAGTTCAATAGAATATAGTTCGTTACTGCCTTATAGTCTATTTCGTCTAAGTATCTTGTAGTCGTCTTATGGTCGGGATTCTTCTAACTGAGCTTTAAACCCAATACTTGTAAGTGCACAAGATCCATGTAATATGGCAGTATTAGGGTATCAAACTACAGAGAAAGACTTAACTACTTAAATTATTATCTTCCTAAATTAATTTTATAAAAAGGAGAATCAAATTATACTATCTAAAATTATTCCGAAATTAAGTAAAACTATTAAATAAAATAACTAAATTAAAAATAACAAGAGCTTAACTAAAGAGATGATTTAGAACCTTGAATCCACCACTAACCTATATAACAATGATTTTATTTTATTTAAGAGAAAAAGATTAGATCAGATCTTTATGTGGTGATCTAAGCTACAGTTTTCGATTCACTAAAGAAATATATTGTACTTAAATGCATGACATAACCCATCTAACTATTAGCATGACTTATTCAATTCTATGTCATAAATCATCTAAAACTAGCATGAACTATTCAATTCTAAAATCCCACAATATACTTGCAAAAATTACATACCTCTCATACTCAAAACTACAAGAATTAAGCCTGGATAAAAGTATCAATTAATCCAAATAATTATTCTACAAGAACAATCACCAAGAATTAATTGCATCAAACTAAGAAACATCCAAAGATATGTAATCATATAAATAATATAATAAATCTGCCAAGATAAAATAAACCAAAGTCACATAGCTAGGGTTTCATCAAGATTTCTAAAACAAAATTAGTTCATAATTAAAGGGAAAGAAATAACCAATTTCTTGAAGTAATCATGGCTTTTTCCAACTAAAGTCGCCACCGCTCTTATTTTTTCTGTTGCTGCTGCTTTTGTTTCTGTGGCTACTGCTTTTGTTTATTCTCCTAGTAGCTGCTTCTTTTCCTTTCCAATTGTGACTTCCTTCCTTGTTCTCTTGCTGCCCCTTTTTTTTATAGCCGCTGGATTCTTTCTTTTTTTCTTTCTTTGCGGCAGCCCCCTTCTTCAATTGTGGCTGCCTTTCCTTTTTCTCTTTCTCATCATGGGCTGCCCTCTTTTTATTTCTTGTGGTGGGCTGCTCCACCTCTTGGGCTTCTCTCTCTCTCTCTCTCTCTCTCTCTCTCTCTCTCTCTCTCTCTCTCTCTCTTTTATTGTCATGAAAATCATATATTTCAAAGCCCACTTGATTTCCTTTCATGTATCCTAGAAGCTTGCTTCATGTTTCTTGTATATCTTGCAAAGGAACAAATTAAATAATTAAGATATTTTAATTATAACAAGTGAAGAAATAATATTCTTATATGACTACCAAATAAAACTTAAGGTGTTTATTTGTATCAAAAATCGACTTTATTATCTTACCGTACACGCTTCCTTGTACATTGCAAATTGATAGAATTGAGACTCATACTTCAGTTGATCAACCTCATCATTTCTTGGTAGATCTCTGGCCTTGGTGGATACATGAGGTTCAAAGTAGTAGCTATAACATGTGGCAACCTCTTGAACCAAATAAGCATTGCACATTGATCCCTCAACCCTAGCCATATTCTTAATTTTCTTCTTTAGATGAGTCAAGTACCTCTCGAACAAATACATCTATTTGTATTGTACAAGACCACATACCCTAGCCTCATATGAGAATTGAACCATTAAAATACTCCATGATATCGAAAAATTAAAGAGGAAAAATTCTTTCTAATTTGCACAACAACACAACAATATTACTCTCCAATTCACGCATGTGCGTCTTACTTAATTTAGGAAACACAAGTCCCTATAAATTAAGCTAAATTATGCCAAGGCACTCCAAACCTTGTTAGGAAGTATATGTTTAAGAGCAATAGGAGTCAATCAATGTATAAACATGTGTCAATCATAGCTTTTCATATCGAACATTCTCAACTCCTTCAAATCGATACATCTGCTAAAGTTAGAGGCATATCCAATCCATCCGATAGTTTCAAGTCCTTCACCCACTCAAGTACAACTTTTCTTTGTTCAGTTGACAAAGTGTAACACGCCTTCAGTTTTTCAGTTTTCTAGAATTATTGAGATTTAGTTCATGCCAATTACTTTATCTGTTAACATCTTTCCTAGACTTCACGTTATCCTTTGTCTTCCCTTTTACATCCATAACTGTGTTAAAGCATTATCGAAAACATTCTTCATATTATGCATGACATCAAGATTTTAGAGAACTAGAAGAGTACGCCAATATGGAAGATCCCAAAAGATACTGTGCCTTGTCCAATTGTGAGATTGTCCTCTGCCATATTCCTTACCTATCTCCTTTCTAGTTTCTGTAATGTTTGGTATGTCTTGAACTCTTTCCCACAACTAATCTCAAGTAAGATGTGGTCTGGGTAGAGATTGATCTTCTCCTCTACCCTTCTTGAAAGACCTTGAAATCCTCCGAAAGGGATGATCTGAAGACAAATAACATCGATGACAATCAAACCACAATTATTTCCCCCAACTTTGTAGTCTAAATGATCTTGTTCTTTCCATGGAATAAGGACAAGCCAATGCCCCAGCAATAATAATACCGGACAACATCCCGTAAGCTGAAAAGTCACTAACAGTCCTAAGAAGTGTAGCCCTCATATTAAAATTTTGTTTCTTCGAAATATCATATGTGTTAACTCCATGCAATCACAATTGATTCAGTTCTTCTATCAATGGTTTCAAGTAAACATCTAACTTATGTATTGGATTCTTAGAGCTCGGAATAATACATGTCAAGAACATTACAAGAGTTTATAAGTACATCTAATGAGCCAAGTTGTTCTATGTCCCAATCACTGGCCAAGAAGAATACTTCTTTCCAGACTCCTAAACGGTGAGAAATTGTCAGTACATAATCCAAGTCTTACATTCCTTGTTTCGGATGTAAACTCTGGATTAGTGCCATCGAAATGCCTTCAAGCTTCTCCATCCTTAGCATGACCCATCATATCCGACTCATGTATGCTTTTTGAGTGTTATCTCATATGCTCAGTCATTCTTTAAGAAACATACAACTTCTGCAATCTAGGAGTTAATGGAAAATAATACATTTTCTAGTACGAAACCTCTTTGGACTTCTTTTTCTTATCTTTTTGTCTTCTCATGTAACGTTTATGTCCACAAAACTTACACTGATGTGTTTAGGCATCATCTTTCCAATATAGTATATATCTATTAACACATACATCAACCTTTGGTACCGGAATATTAAAATCGAATACTAACTCTTTCGTCTGGTACTAATCATCTAATGTCTTATTGCCTTTGGGAGTATGTCCTTTAAGAACTGTATTGTTTGATCAAAGTACTTTCCAGAAATGTCCTCTGACTTAATGTTCAACAAGTTCGTCATCACAAACAATTGTGATACTTTGTACACCCTTTATACAACGGTGTATCAATAGATTTCAGCGTGTAAAAAATTGTTGATCCTTAGGATTATGTGCCTCCTCATAATTATAGTATGCTGCATCAGGTTCAAAATTCGTACCAGAAAAATACCCTCACAGTAAGTGTTGCTCTTAACATTTCTGGTAACGCTACCTTCCCCAACCTTTGGTCAGTAATCCCACGATGGTTCTCCATGTCCAATACAATTATAATAATCAGGTAAAACCATGATTTATAAATATGCAACTTTACATCATCCTTGACTAGCTAGATACTTTTTATTCTTTTACTTTGTACACGTGCGACGTAACTCGTTAGGTATACCAAGACCGTATTAAGACATCGATCAACAAAATGCTTCACACCAAGTTGAAACTCACTAATAATCCACATAACTCTGGGTACAGTTATTCTGTACATCCCACTACGATCCTCCTCCATAACTTCATAAAACAAACCACATTCATTTTAATATAAGAGTTTATAAGTAATATTCTTACATTTGAGATAGTAAGATTTTAAGAGTTTTACATATAAACTTATAGATTAAGAGCTTAAAGACTTCTCTAATCCTTTGAGTATTACAAATACATCAAAACGTTTTAGAGACTAAGAGTTCAAGAGTTTTATATTTAAACTTATAAATTAGGAGCTTAAAGAATTCTCTAATCATTCTAGTATTACACATGCATCAAAATGTTTTAGTTTAAATTTCACTAAGCATTAATATTTATGTAAAAAAAAAAACTAAATGATCATTCTCTCATAAATTGTATACTACTTCTCTTAGGGCTAGTTTGCGAGTTTAGGAGAGAAGAGTAGTGGATACTTTATTATATACATATAAAGATAAAATAATAATATTTAAGATATCCATTTTTACATTAAAAAAAGGTTTTCACTCCCAAAATATCTTGTAATAACTTTTCAAAAATAATTAACTAAACTTAAGTTTAAGAAACAAAGAGTTTAAAATTTAATTTTTGAAACTTTTTTGACAGAGTTTCCCCAATAAAATGAACAATTCCTAGGTACAATAGCCACACAAGACACCAACCAAACAAACACAAACAAATATAACAAATTTTAAGAGTCCAGGCTCCCATATAATATAAATGAATAATTATTGTTTTAAGAGTCCAGGATCCCCCATAAAGACAACAAATTTTTCATAAATAAAAACGAATAATTTTATATTTAAAAGGTCAGGCTCCCCCGAACAACAAAGGAAGAAAATATAATTGCATAATACATACCTCTATCGAAAGAATAAGGGATGTTCTAAGTCTTGAAAAAATGCCTAATACAATGATACGCAAAAACACAAGATATCACTTGTTTATTATGCTTTCTTCTATAAAATAAGATGTCAAAGTTTGATCATATTAGAAATTTACAATGTATACAAACTTTCCTTTATGTATTTCAAGTGCATTTTGTACTACTTCTAGAATGAATGATGAAGGTATATATATATGCAATTGAAAAATAGGGCTAAAACATAGCTTTGAGCAAGAATTTTTGCTTTATTGTTGATTCAAATTTATTCTAATAAATGACCAAATTCAAAGCTTTTCAATATAGCATGAGAGATGAGAGAATTGTACTGGTAAACTTACATTAATATTAACAAATCAACTCATTAATATTAACAAATAAACTTTTCTAAAGGTTGGGAGAACCCAAACCAACCCGATATGTGGAGCAAACCCGTTCCTAACCTGGAACCTGACCCACCCATAAGAACTATTAATTTGAAATTTTGCACGTTGAGATTTTGCTTTGGAAGAGGTTTGAATCTGTGACCTCCAAGTTTGAAGCCTTACTTCTAACCATTTGTTCTATTGAAGTTGTTGTGCACTTGTGCAATATTATATATAATTTAAAATATAAAAGTATGTATAATTATCGACTGATTACAGACTGAATTGAAAATCAGGTGATAATTTTTAAAAATTACCGATCGAATTTCTTTCGTTAAGAAATCAGTCAGTCAGTAATTTCGATCAGTAAAATATAATTTTCTCATAATAAAACCTAGTGTAAAAAAGATAAAAGTTTAAAAGATATCCAAAAGTTTCACTATAATCCAGAAAATTAAAGGAAAGCAACACTATCTAACAAGATTTGTTATTCAATCCGATAATATCATATATACTGAAAGAAATATAAGAATAAAAATGAGATTATAAACAAGTGCAAACAATGGTCATTCAACATAAAATATGCATGAATTAATCCTCCTCTTACTGGGAATAATTGTTTCCATAACAAATTAAAGAATTGGAGAAAAAAGTTCAGCAAGAATATTTACTTTTACTCAAGCAAGAAGAAACTTTCTGGAAGCAGAAGAAATCTAGAGTTTTATGGCTAAATGAAAGTGATTTTTTTCATTTATTTAGTAAGATCAGGAGAAGGAAAAACAAGATATTTAGTATGAAAAATGATGTTTGGGAACTGGATGTTTTCACAGGACTATATTAACAAACATATATCACTGAATATTTCCAAAGAGAGAATTATTCAAAAAAAAATTAAATCAGTCAAGAAATTATACAAAATAAAACACAAATGAGAAATGATTTAATGAAAATCAATGATTTAATAAATTTTTTCTAAAACAGAAAGAGACCTATTGTTTTTGGTTTAAAATCTACCGGTGCCTATGGCCGCCATCCACCTTCAACGTCAGTCGCCGGAGTAGGTACAACTACCAACAAAATGAAAAAAAACCCTAAGAGAGAGAGAGAGAGAGAGAGAGAGAGAGAGGGGGAGGGGGGGAGGGGAAGGTAGAAGAGGAAAGAAGGGCTATACCTTCTTCAATTTTACAGCCGTCAGAAGATAGGTGGTCAATGGTTGCCTTCAATTTTAGAGTAGCTGGAGAGAGAGCAGTAGCGTGTGAGCTGCAAAATTATATAGAAAAACCCTTACACACGCAGAGAGAGAGAGAGAGAGAGAGAGAGAGGAGATAGGTGTTACCTTCAGCCAAAGCTGTGAGATGCGACAGTCACCAAAGGAGGAGTGGTCAATGGTGGGGTTTTAGGTGAGGGCTTTGGGGAAGAACAGAGAAGTCGAGTTGGGAGAGGGAAATGGGAAGGGTTTAATTGTGTAGCGGAAATTGTTTTAAAAAATTTAGGCAACTTACTAACCGATTAGCTACCCAAGTCCGTAACTTGTGGCTACTGACATACCGATCGATTTGGTCAAATTCGATCAGTAACTTCCTCTAGTTACCAACCGATTACCATTCTGTCGATAATCAGTCGGTAACTAGAGGAAGTTACCGACAGACCAAGTTCGGTCTATATTAAGCTTTTTTTTGTTAGTATGAGATTAACTAGTGTTAGTTTTGGATCTTTAGGATCTTATGTCTTGAACAAGGAATTCTGCTATTAAATTTAGGGAAAGATGCTATAAATCCCCTGAAACTATTTACGCACTGCTGAAAGTGACCTTAAAATTTACTTTTCACTAATTTTTTCTCTAATTATTTTCGAGCCTCTAAAAGTACCTTCCAACGAATTTAGTGGTGGTTTTTTGTGAAAATTTTTCAGAAGGGTACTTTTATAGGCTTGAAAATAGTTAGATGGGCAAATTAGTAAAAAAATAAAGTTTAGGGACATTTTCAGCTGTGAATAAATAGTTGAAGGGCATTTATAGTCTTTTTCCCTTAAATTTAATATGGAAATTTTCATTATTTTCAAAAAAATCACCAAGGATATTTATTTTCTTCTAAAATTCTAATGCCTTTAAAGAAAAATGCTTTGATTTAGAAAACAAAGTCCTTAAATGTTGTCTACATTCGAAAAATAGTTGTCAATCTAGAACTAGACGGGACATATATGCAAATTAAGATTTGGTACAAGATTCATATAAAGATAGTATTACTCTCGGTAGAAATATAAGTATTTTTGAATTTATACACACAAATTAAAAGTTTTGAAAATAAAATAATATTTAAATATTTATTTTTATTAAATAAAAAAGGATAGATAATAAGAAAGGAATAAATATATAAAAAAATAAAATAAAATAAATATTCATTAAAAAATATAAAAATTCTATATTTTTTATTATTTTCAAACGCTTTAAAAGGACAAATATTGTGATGCCTCCAACCCTGCCACTAGGTCAATTGCGGCTGAGTAGGGCGTTTGCGTGCCTCTCGGCACTAAATTATAAGTTCCACAATAAAACAAAACCCTAGAACAACACTAACAGGTATATACACAAAGTACGCGGAAAACTTAAGTAAACCAGATACTACTAGTGCGCTCAAAACACAGGATCTTAAAAAAAACTTCTCCTTTTCGTTTTATTATAAACATAAAAGTATCTTACATTAACAACTTACATAACAACATAAAAAGAAACTCTACAGACGGTTTGAGTCTAAGAAGATAAAACATAAACATATGCCCTTTTGGGGAGATTTGATCCAAAAACTCCTGGCCTAAAACTTCAGTGGCTTGCTGGGCCCCTGACCGTTCAGAGCTAATCTGAGAAGAAAAAAACATGATATGGAAAAAAAAAGTGAGCGCGAACGCTCAGTGAGTCCACGTATGTGTGTGCGGTAGTGATTTCTTTAAAACCATGACGATGCTGTTTCACAAAACAGTTCATGCAATGTTATAAGAAAAGTATTTCTTTTACTATTTTAACAAAACTGATGCTTGAACCTACATGAGGGTTTCCAGCGCAACTAGGAAGTCTGAGCGAATCAAGACATATCAGTGCAACTTCTACGCCCCAAGTTTAAAAGAACATGTAATGCAACAGTGGGGCTCCACGGACAAAGTCCGGATCCCCAAAACGAGGCCATCGAAACCAAGTTCCTGCATCTCATAGTCAATACCAGCCAAACACCATACGAGCGCTCAATTACAAACAACCGCACTCCCATATCACTGGTCAAAATAGGCTACAGACTCTTGGGGCACCTATCAGGTCTGCCCTGGGGCTAACCTCAGTTTCGAGCCCTTCCTCACTCTCCACTAGGCGACCTCCCACTGTAGAGCATGAAGCGATGTCCACGTAAATACCACTTGGGCCACGCCCTCAAGGTACCACGCCCCTCTTTAAGTGGATCCACCCTGAGAGTCAAAAACCCGTCCACATCATCGGAAGAGTCCCTAGTACGGGGGACTAGCCACGTATAGTGCAATTTGCTAACGCGTCTGTTTACTTGATTTTCAACACACTTTAACCCTGGTCGGAATGAGGTTTTCATATGTATTTACAAACCGAAGGCGTCTGTTTACTTGATTTTCAACACACTTTAACCCTGGTCGGAATGAGGTTTTCATATGTATTTACAAACCGAAGGGCCATTTGCCCGGCCACCGGAATAGATTCAAGTCATAAACATTATAGAGTAGTAAAAATCCTCATCCGCCAATCATCACATGCTTATGCAATTTCACAATTATGTCATTGCCAGATCTATATTCATGCATGTCAAAATACGTAACTTTTCAAACTAGAACATTTTCCAATATATAAATATTTCCGAAAAACCTACGTACAACAAACTTCTCATGCACTACCGTAATAGTCTGTTTTAAAAGAAACACCTATATGGAGCACCGCTCCTATGCATTTTTCTAGGAAACACGTAACACATTGTGGAGAATATCTCCAAAAACACGCTGAGAGATATCGTTCCAAAAATAGTAATATTTTGTATAGGTTAAAAAAAAAACACATATATGTCCTGTAATATTTGAAATAAATGAAGTTTGTAGACTCACCTAGATGTAGATCTGGTGCTAAGATCCTACAAAATAATAATACGAAAATACCTAATACCTGGGTATCGATCAAATAATCATATTCCCTAAATAATATCGAAATCCTACGAAATGAAGTTTAAGATATATATACCTATGTAATGATACCTATATGATGATATATATATACTTATAATAATTCTTTAAAAAAATCGAAAATCCTATACTCTTAAAAAAATATATATACTCTCCCAAGAAACCATAATTAATTATATACTATATACTAAAAATCCATTTAAAATATTGAAATCTTAAAATAAATAACTAGCTTAAAAAATATATATAATCTAACTAGAAATAGATTTCACTATATATTAAAGAAAACAAACAAATAATACCCTTAAACTATATATGTATAGATATTATAGTGAAATTACAAAGGAAAGAAAAGAATGAAATTACAAAGGAAAGAAAAGAATAAAAAAAAAACCATGCAAACTAACCTTCTTGAAGAACTAATGTGAGAATATGGCTGCCTTTATTTTTTATTAAAAGAAAAAAAATGAAAATGCTTGCATCTATATAGAGAATAAGTACCACGCAAACTAACCTTCTTGAGGAACTAATATGAGAACATGGCTGCCTTTGTTTTTTATTCAAAGAAAAAAAATGAAAACACATGCATCTATATAGAGAATAAGGCGGCTAAGGGGGAAAAGAAGAAAAAGGCAGCAAATGACGGGTGGTGGCTTGAGGTGGCGACAATTCCTTAAGTGTTAAGTTTTTTTTTTTTAAATCCTTATATGAAAATGTCAAGTATTTAAATTTTTAAAATAAATACACTAGGTATTAAAAATAGAATACACTTAAAGGCACTTATAAACCTTAATAATAAAACCTCAATATAATAAAATTTTATTCCTATTCCTAAATATTCCCAAAATACCACTAAGTGCCAAAAACACTATATTCCACCAATATAGATCAAAACACTATTTTTATTACGTCCGTAATTTTAAAGTCATGCTTGGTGCTTACGGAATAGGGCGTTACATTCTACCCTTCTTAAAAGAAATTTCGTCCTCGAAATTTAATAGTTACGTACCTATAAGCTCTGGATACTTTTTCTTCAAGTACTGCTCAGTTTCCCAGGTTGCCTCTTCGATCCCATGATGTCTCCATACCACTTTACACATTGGAATCTGTCTCCCGCATAACTCTTTTACGCTACGTTCTATAATCTCAGTTGATTTTTCTTCATATGACAGATCGGCTTGTAATTCCAATTGGTCATCATTGAGAACATGATTAGGTGCATGATGATACCTCTTTAATTGTGATACAGGGAACACATCATGTATACCCATCAGTTCATTTGGCAAGGCGAGCCGGTATGCTACATTACCAATCCTTTCAATAATTTCAAACGGTCCAATATATAGGGGGCTTAACATTCCTCTCCTCGGATATCGCAGCTTCCCGCAATGTGGTGTAAGTTTTAAGAAAACTCGATCTCCCACACTAAACTCCAAATCCCTTCTTCAATTGTCGGCATAGCTCTTCTGTCTACTTTTAGCTGTCCAAAGCCGATCTTGAATTATCTTAACTTGTTTCTGCATGTCCTCCAATTCTGGCATCAAGTTTCTTTGTCTCCAATGGGATCGAATTCCGACTTCATCCAAGTACAAAGGTGTTCTGCATCTCCTACCATATAATGCTTCAAATGGTGCCATTCCTATCGAAGAGTGGTAGCTATTACTATAAGCAAACTCAGCACAAGCAAGATTGTCAATCCACTTATTTCCAAAGTTTAAGACGCAAGCTCTTAACATAACCTCTAGAGTTTGAATTTTTTTTTTCAGACTGTCCATCGGTTTGGAGATGTGCTGTGGTGCTATAACTTAGATTGGTCCCCATAGCTGCCTGGAACATAGGCCAAAACCTTGAGGTAAACCTTGGGTCCCTATCGGATACAATGTCAACGGGTACTCCATGAAGTCGGACAATCTCATCTACATAAATTTGTGCCAACTTGTCCAAAGGGTATGACATATTAATGGCAATAAAATGAGCCACTTTTGTTAAACGATCAACGATTACCCAGATAGAGTCCTTATATCTCTTGGTTCGGGGCAATCCTGTGACAAAGTCCATTATTACATGATCCCATTTCCATTCGGGAATAGGTAGCGGTTGTAGTAGCCCTGCTGACTTTTGATGTTCCGCTTTAACCCTTTGACATGTAAGACAGGCTGCTACATACTCCGCAATTTCTCTCTTCATTCCGTTTCACCAAAATTTTTGCTTTAAGTCTTTATACATCTTATTCTCTCCAGGATGCATTGAATACTTACTTCTATGGGCTTCCTCTAGAATCCTGCGCTTAAGTTCAGTATCATTGGGTACACATAACCGATTCCGAAAGTACAGGCTCCCATCAGCTTCTAATGTTCGAAAGTCTTCCAATTTCTTAGCTTCCACCCGATTTTTGAACTCTTGGAACTCCTTACTATTCTTTTGGGCACTTCTAATATCCTATTGTAGGGTGGATGTTAAGCTAAGACTCGATATCTTTGCTTTTCTACTCAATGCATTTGCCACCACATTCGCCTTTCCTGGATGATAGTTAATTGGGCATCGATATTCTTCCAGCAGTTCCATCCATCGACGTTGTCTCATGTTCAAGTCCTTATGAGAAAAAAGATACTTTAAACTCTTATGATCAGTGAATATCTCATACTTAGCCCTATACGAGTAGTGTCACCACTTCTTAAGTGCAAACACAATGGTTTCTAATTCCAAATCATGTGTCGGATAATTCCGTTCATGATCCTTCAACTTTCTTGAAATATATGCGACAACCTTCCTGTCTTGCATCAACACAACTCCTAGACCTTTCCCTGAAGCATCTGTATACAATGAAAATTCCTTGTTCGAATCGGGTAATGTTAACACTGGTGTCGTCGTCAGTCGATTCTTCAATTCTTGAAAACTCCTCTCGCACTTCTCCGACCATTCAAACTTGGTTGCTTTTCTGGTTAATTATGTTAGAGGTCCAGTAATCCTTGAAAAGTCTTTTATGAATCTCCGATAGTATCCCTCCATACCCAAGAAACTACATACTTTGGTTGGTGTTTTGGGTTGTGTCCAATGGGTCACTACTTCTACTTTTGCCAGATCCACCGAGATTCCTTCCTGGGTGATAACATGTCCTAGGAAAGTAACTTGACTCATCCAGAACTCACATTTGCTAAACATAGCGTATAACTTATGCTCCCGTAGGGTTTGCAACACTTTTCAAAGATGTTGTTCATGAGCTTCAGGGTTGAGTGAATAAACAAGAATATCATCAATAAAAATCACCACAAACTTTTCCAGGTAAGGACTAAAGACTCTATGCATCAAGTCCATAAATGTCGCAGGTGCATTAGTTAATCCAAATGGCATAACCACAAACTCGTAATGCCCGTATCGTGTATTGAATGCCGTCATCGGAATATCCTTTTCTCTTAGCCTGACTTGATAATACCCCTGTCTCAAGTCCAATTTGGAAAAACATCCCACTCCTCGGAGTAGGTCAAATAACTCATCAATGAGGGGTAGTGGGTATTTGTTCTTGACTGTCACATTATTCAATCCTCTATAATCTATACACATCCTCAGAGTTCCATCCTTCTTCTTTACAAACAAAGATTGGCGCACCCCAAGGAGATGTACTTGGACGAATATATCCTTGCTGCAACAGTTCTTGTAGTTGCTTTTTCAATTCTTTTAGTTCCTCCTGTGCCATCCGATATGGAGTTCGAGATATTGGTTTAGCATCAAGTACCAATTCTATGCCAAACTCCACTTCTCGATCTGGGGGTAGAGTTGTCAACTCCTCAGGAAAAACATCCACAAACTCCCTCACTACAGGTACTATGTCTAATTTTACCTCCTCCTTAGGTTTGTTGAGTAAATACGCTAAGTACTCTTAACATCCTTTCCATAGAGACTTTCTGGCTTTCATGCCAGACAAAAAGAGATTCTCCCATTTTGTTCACTTCTCTTGGAACACCAGGATTGGCATACTCGGTCGGCTAAACTTAACCAACTTTCGTCGACAATCTAATTGGGCGTAATGTTTAGACAACCAGTCCATCCCAAGTATCACGTCATATCCTTCCAATGGTAAGGCAATTAAATCTCCGGATAAAACCACATTCTTGACACATATGTCACAATCAGGGTATATTACCTCAGTTATCTTATTCACGTCCATAGGAGTGCTAACTATCAACTAGTAATGCATGTTAACAGAAGGTATAGGAATATGTTTTATGAAATGCAAACTCACAAAAGAATGCGTAGCTCCAGGGTCAATGAGTACTCTTTCTGGTTGAGAAAAGATAAAAAACCTTAGAGGGTGGGGGGGGTGGACAAGGTTTTTGGCTAATTTTAAAAAATCTTTTGTGTGATTGGAAAGATAAACCTCCAATTTGTTTGTGAAAGATTTCTAAAACTCTTTTTGATAAGAATCCATACCAAACAAAGTCTTATAGTTTTGGCAATAAAGAAATGAGCATAGAGTTAAACATTTAAAGAACATGCACAACAATTTATAGTGGTTCACTCTCTTAAAGAGCTACATCCACTACCTTGAGACTCAACCCAAGGATTTCACAAATCCACTATCTTCAAAGTTGATTACACAACAACACAATAAGGATCACCCTTCAAAGGTTTTACTCTAAAACCTCAAACACAACAATACAACAAATTTATCAAAGGATCACCCAAAGGGTTTTCCACAAACCTTTGATCACAATAAAAGAATAGGAAGAGTAAGGAACAATGTTACCAAATGAGCTTGAGAAGAGGAAGATACAACTCAATGGAATACTTCTACAAGCACCTCTTTTCTTCTTCTTTGATGGATGATCAACAATGAAGCTCAAGAAGATTTTTGTTTGGGATTAAAAATGAGTTGCAATAAATGTACTTTTGAAGCTCTTTAAAAGTCTTAAATGTTCTCAATCAATATTTCACCAAACGTTTTTCATTTATGGCTGATCATAAAGTCTATATATAGAGTCTTGAAGCAAATGACCGTTGCTTTCAAAAAATGACCGTCGCATTCTGTGCAACAGTAATATTTTTTACAGTAACAGTAAAAATCGGACGACCGGTTCCTGAAATCGGACTACCGGTTCTTTAGAACAGAAAGATTCGGACTTGTTTTTCTAAAAAACGGACTGCCGAATTTTTTACTTTGGAAAAACCGGACGACCGGTTCTAAAACCGGATGACCGAGTTTTTGGACAGAAAGATTCGGACTTGATTTTCTGAAAAAACGGACTGCCGAATTTTTACTTTGGAAAAATAGGACGGCCGGTTCTAAAACTGGATGACCGAATTTTTGTTTCTTCAGCCAAGTTTCTTTTTAAGACAAAAACTTTCTTCCTTGTTTCAAAAGCACTTATTCTTGACAATAATTTTAAAGAGAAGAAAAACTTTCCAAAAACACCATAACTTCAGTCAAGAATACTAAGATTTTAACAAAAGTTTATATCTGAGAAAATCATAAGAAGAGCTTCATATATGATCAATAATCAAAGAGTAAGACTAGGGAGTTTACAAGGTAGTACCTAATTCACTCTAATGTCTTCAATGTCTCCAATGATTTGATCTTGGCATAACTTGGTCTCTTCTCTATTTTGCCCTCAACAACAAGATCTTTTGCTTGTCCTCCTTTCTTGAGTGGAGGTTTCTTCCCTCTATTGTTGAAACCTTTCTTGTAGAATCTTTTGAATTTTCTCATTATCAATGCCATTTCCTCATCATCATCAACCTCATCTTCATTGTTTGATGAGTAAGTTTGATCATCTTCATTTGCCTTGAGTGCAATGCCTTTTCTTCCTTTTTCTTCATCTTCCATTTCATTCAATCTTTTTATTTTCATTTCATAGGTGAGAAGTGATCCTATGAGTTCTTCAATAGGAAGTAGTCTCAAATCCTTTGATTTCTCAATAGCTAGTGTTTTTGGTTGCCAAGCTTTTGAAAGTGCATCAAGAATTTTTTTATTTGCTTCCCCCCTTGAGTACTCTTTCCCATATGCCTTTAGGCCATTTGTGATGTTGGTGAACCTTGTGAACATGTCACTAATGTTCTCATTTTGTTTCATCATGAATAGCTCATAGTCTCTTACCAACATAGCCAACTTTGACTCCTTTACTTGATTTGTACCTTCGTGAGTAACTTCAAGTAACTTCCATATTTCATGAGCCGAATCACATCCGCTCACTTTATTATATTCGCTTGCATCCAAGGCACAGCTAAGAATATTCATAGCTTGAAAGTTTAGAGTCATCTTCCTTGAGTCGAACTCATCAAATTCTTCGACCTCCTTGGCTACTCCATTTATTTTGGGAATGTAGGGACCTTTCTCTACAATGCTCCACAAGTCAAAGTTTATAGAGCAAATATATATTTTAATTCGAGACTTCCAAAAAGTTAGTTTGTTCCATTAAAAAGAGGAGGTCTATTTGTAGAAGAGCCTTCTACATATGGTAAACTAGAATTATTAGCCATAGCAAAGTAAAGATCTTTTGCTTCAAGGGTGTTAGTCCTTTTTTAAGAAGCCCCGCTCTGATACCCATTGAAAAACCTTAGGGGGGGGGGGGGGGTGAATAAGGTTTTTGGCTAATTTTAAAAAATCTTTTGTGTGATTGGAAAGATAAACCTCCAATTTGTTTGTGAAAGATTTCTAAAACTCTTTTTGATAAGAATCCACACCAAACAAAGTCTTATAGTTCTGGTAATAAAGAAATGAGCATAGAGTTAAACATTTAAAGAACATGCACAAAAATTTATGGTGGTTCACTATCACAAAGAGCTACATCCACTACCTTGAGACTCAACCCAAGGATTTCACAAATCCACTATCTTCAAAGTTGATTACACAACAACACAATGAGGATCACCCTTCAAGGGTTTTACACTAAAACCTCAAACACAACAATACAACAAATTTATCAAAGGATCACCCAAAGGGTTTTCCACAAACCTTTGATCACAATAAAAGAATAGGAAGAGTAAGGAACAATGTTGCCAAATGAGCTTGAGAAGAGGAAGATACAGCTCAATGGAATACTTCTACAAGCACCTCTTTTCTTCTTCTTTGATGGATGATCAACAATGAAGCTCAAGAAGATTTTTGTTTGGGATTGAAAATGATTTGCAATAAATGTACTTTTGAAGCTCTTTAAAAGTCTTAAATGTTCTCAATCAATATTTCACCAAACTTTTTTCATTTATGGCTGATCATAAAGTCTATATATAGAGTCTTGAAGCAAATGATCGTTGCTTTCAGAAAATGACCATTGCATTCTGTGCAACGGTAATATTTTTTACAGTAACAGTAAAAATCGGACGACCGGTTCCTGAAATCGGACTGCCGGTTCTTTAAAACAGAAAGATTCAGACTTGTTTTTCTGAAAAACGGACTGCCGAATTTTTTACTTTGGAAAAACCGGACGACCGGTTCTAAAACCGGATGACCGAGTTTTTGGACAGAAAGATTCGGACTTGATTTTCTGAAAAAACAGACTGCCGAATTTTTACTTTGGAAAAATCGGACGGCCGGTTCTAAAACAGGATGACCGAATTTTTGTTTCTTCAGCCAAGTTTCTTTTTAAGACAAAAACTTTCTTCCTTGTTTCAAAAGCATTTATTCTTGACAATAATTTTAAAGAGAAGAAAAACTTTCCAAAAATACCATAACTTCAGTCAAGAATACTTAGATTTTAACAAAAGTTTATATCTGAGAAAATCATAAGAAGAGCTTCATATATGATCAATAATCAAAGAGTAAGACTAGGGAGTTTACAAGGTAGTACCTAATTCACTCTAATGTCTTCAATGTCTCCAATGATTTGATCTTGGCATGGCTTGGTCTCTTCTTCTCTATTTTGCCCTCATCAACAAGATCTTTTGCTTGTAGACTTTGAGACTTCACAGGTACTTCTTTTGTTCTATGAAGGGTTAGCTAAAATACTCACACAAGCATATGTTAATCATAATCAAAACATAAGTATTAATGCCCTTAGGGCTATCAATCTCCCCCTTTTTGATTATGACAAACACATATACAAGAAGAACAAAAGAGCAAGAGTAAAGTATGGTGATGTTTCAAAATATCAATAGTAAGAGCAAAGCACAACAATCACCAAAAAAGAGATAACTCCCCCTTGCATCAATAATCATTATATACACCATCAATAATCAACATATTATCAAGATTTCTCCCCCTTACATCTTGCACTATTTTCTCCCCCTTTTGTCATAAATCAAAAAGTTTTAGGAGAGAAGTTCCAAGGGATCATAGAAGAGGTAGTAGTAGGACTTTCAACATTAAAGTATCATCATGAAGTCCATAACAAGAAAGGCCTATCAACAAAGAAAAGAAATACAATCAACACACATTACTCATTTAATTTCCCGATACCAAGTAATTTTCTTAAATAGCAAAAGCGATCTTCTGAAAGAGGTTTTGTAAAAATATCGGCAATTTGATCTTCTGTGCAAATATATTCTAAAGATACATCACCTTTAGCAACATGATCTCTAATAAAGTGATGTTTGATTTCAATATGTTTTGTTTTTGAATGCTGCACAGGATTTATGGAAATATTTATGGCACTAGTGTTATCACACATGATAGGTATGCACTTAAAGGAAACACCAAAATCAATTAACGTATGTTTCATCCAGAGTACCTGAGCACAGCAACAACCGGCTACGATGTATTCTGCTTCGGCGGTTGATAGAGACACGCACGATTGTTTCTTGTTGTACCAAGATACTAAGAATCCTCCCAAGAATTGACAATTTCCACTTGTACTCTTCCTTTCTACCTTACATCCGGCGTAGTCCGCATCAGTGTAGGCAATAAGATCAAAACAAGATTGTTTAGAGTACCACAAGCCATAATCATATGATGAAATTAAGTATCTCAAAATACGTTTTACAGCTATTAAATGAGATTCCTTGGGGCAAGCTTGGAATCTAGCACACAAACATACGGCAAACATGATATCCGGCCTACTAGCCGTTAAATAAAGTAAACTACCGATCATACCTCTATATGTCTTTTCATCAACAGTTTTACCTTTTTCATCCTTGTCAAGCTTCAATGACGAGCTCATAGGAGTACCGATACCTTTTGCATTGCTCATCCCAAATCTTTTGAGAAGTTCTTTGGTGTAGTTCTCTTGATTGATGAAGATTCCTTCTTTTATTTGCTTGATTTGGAGGCCGAGAAAGTACGCAATTCTCCCATCATGCTCATTTCAAATTCTTTTTGCATAATTGAGGCAAATTCTTCACATAAAGAGATATTAGTAGCACCAAAAATGATGTCATCAACATATATTTGGACAAGAAGAAGATCATTGTTACAAGAGGTTTTTGTAAAAAGAGTAGTGTCCACTACACCCCTTGAAAAGTTATTTGAAAGAAGAAAACCACTTAACTTTTCATACCAAGCCCTTGGAGCTTGTTTTAAACCATAGAGTGCTTTTGAGAGTTTGTAAACATAATTTAGAAATTTTTCATGTACAAAACCGGGAAGTTGTTCAACATAAACTTCCTCCTCAATATCACCATTTAGAAAGGCACTTTTAACATCCATTTGAAAGAGTTTGAATCCTTTAAAACAAGCAAAAGCAAAAAGCATCCTAATAGATTCAAGTCTAGCAACCGGAGCAAAGGTTTGATCAAAGTCTATGCCCTCTTCTTGATTGAATCCTTGGGCAACAAGTCTAGCTTTGTTTCTAATGACTTCTCCGGATTCATTTAGTTTATTTCGAAAAACCCATTTTGTGCCAATTGTGGGGTGATTATGTGGTCTAGGGACTAAAGTCCAAACTTTGTTTCTTTCAAATTGATTTAACTCCTCTTGCATAGCAATAATCCAAAACTCATCGCATAAAGCATCCTCAATAAACTTAGGCTCAATTTGTGATAATAGGGCAAAGTTATCGATAAAATACCTTCTTGTTCTTACCCCTTGAGACACATCACCAATAATTTCATCTTTGGAGTGTCCCTTTGGATATATCACTTCTTGAGGAATACTTTGAGTTTCTTGATCGTTTTCTTGTTTTTCCTCATGCTCTTCTTCCTCCAAAAGCATGCTCTTCCATTGCTTGAGTGTACAATGGTTGGTTACTTTGAGTGTTATCTATATCATCATCATCATCAACTTTCTTGTCGAAAATGTTAGTTTCATCAAAATTAACATGAATGGACTCTTCAACACACAAGATTCTTTTGTTGAAAATTCTAAAAGCTTTTTTGTTTGAAGAATAACCAAGAAAAATTCCCTCATCGGATTTTCGATCAAACTTTCCAAGATTGTCCTTGGTGTTTAAAATAAAGCATTTGCATCCAAAAACTTTAAAATGACCAACTGAGGGGGTTTTATTAAAAATGAGTTCAAAGGGAGTTTTCTTTAATGAAGGTCTCAAGATAACACGATTCATAATGTAGCATGCGGTGTTAACGGCCTTGGCCCAAAAATATTTGGGAAGGGAGTTTTCACAAAGCATCGATCTTGCCATTTCTTGTAAAGTGCGATTTTTCCTCTCCACAACACCATTTTGTTGTGGGGTTTTAGCGGCCGAAAAATTGTGTGTTATGCCAAAATCATCACAAAGTTTTGTAAAATCTTGATTGTTAAATTCTCTCCCATTATCACTTCTCGTAGAGATCAATTTACAATCAAGGGAGGTTTGAACTCTTTTAAAAAGTTTAACAAACTCATGAAAAGCTTCATCTTTTTTACTCAAAAACAAAGTCCAAGTAAATCTAGAGAAATCATCAACAATAAGCATACCTCTTACCACCGAGACTAGTGGTCCTCATTGGTCCAAATAAATCCATGTGAACAAGTTCCAAAGGTTTTGAAGTTGAAATCATTTTCTTTGGTTTAAAAGAGGTCTTTATTGTTTTCCAAATTGACAAGCATCACAAAATTTAGTTTTCTCAAAGTGAAGTTTTGGTAGGCCCCTAACAAGTTCTTTTGAAGATAGTTGGTTTAATAAATCCATACTAACGTGACCAAGTCTTCTATGCCACAAAAATGCATCATTATCATGAACCGAGAGACACTTCAAGTTTTGGGAAAGAAAATCTTCAAGATGAAAGACATAGACGTTTCCGACTTTTTTAGCAACAAAAATAGTTTTGTTTTCATGCTTATCAATGATAGAGGAAGAATCACTTTCAAAAACAACCTTTTTTCCACTATCACATAATTGACTAATACTAAGCAAATTGAATTTAAGACCATCAATTAGAAGAACATCCTTAATGAGAGAGGAAGAATTGTTACCAATATTGCCTATACCAATGATTTTTCCTTTGTTCTTATCTCCAAAAGTGACAAATCCACTTTCGGTTTCTTTGAGATTGCTCATAAGTGATGAGTCCCCGGTCATGTGCCTTGAACATCCGCTATCCAAGTACCACTTAGATGGCCTTGATTTATGTTCCTACAAAAGAAGAAGTAGAAATGATTTTTGGTACCCACATCTTTTTGGGTCCATGGACGTTAGTTTGATTTTCTTTAACTTTCCGAACGGTTTTCACTCCTCTTTCAATCTTTTTCTTTATAAAACACTTTGTGGCTTTATGACCACTCTTTTCACAATAGGTGCAACAAAGGTGTGAGTGAGATGATGAAGCCTTTACAAACCGTGTTTGTTTTGAGAGAATATTGGAATGAGTATATCCAATACCATTTTTATCAAAAGGTGATCTTTGAGAGCCAAGATGTTTTTCAAAGTTTTCTTTTCCTTTTGTGAATTTTTCAACACATAGAGTGAGATCACTCACCTTTTTCTTTAAGACATCATAATCAATCAAACATTTTTCAAGAAAGGAAATATTTTCACAAAGGTTTTTGTTTTCTAAAACAAGTTTTTGAAAGTCATCATTTGAGCACTCTTTTTCTTTCTTCAAAACTTCCAAGGATTCAAAAATGGCTTTATTTTCACAAATGAGTCTTGAATTTTCATCTAACAAAAATTGAGTTTTACTTTTTAAGTTTTGTTTCGTTTAGTAACCTTTTTGCACTCATCATACATTTCAATAAGCATTATGCTAGGATCAACATCACAATCATCATCAAGGATACTAGAAGAGTTAGGAAGTGAAGATTGTACCTCATTTTCTAGTGCCATGAAGCATATGTTGGCATTTTCTTCTTCTTCATTTTCACTTGAGTCTTGATCCCAAGTTCCAATTAGGCCTTTGCCTTTCTTCTTTTTCTTCATTGCCTCAAGCTTGGCTTCTAAAGCTCCCTTCTCCTTTTCAAGGGCCTTGGGACAATCGGCTACAAGATGATCGGTGCTATTGCATTCAAAACACCTAGCTTTGAAGAGTGATGAGCTTTGTCCTCCTTTCTTGAGTGGAGGTTTCTTCCCTCTATTGTTGAAACCTTTCTTGTAGAATCTTTTGAATTTTCTCATTATCAATGCCATTTCCTCATCATCATCAACCTCATCTTCATTGTTTGATGAGTAAGTTTGATCATCTTCATTTGCCTTGAGTGCAATGCCTTTTCTTCCTTTTTCTTCATCTTCCATTTCATTCAATCTTTTTATTTTCATTTCATAGGTGAGAAGTGATCCTATGAGTTCTTCAATAGGAAGTAGTCTCAAATCCTTTGATTTCTCAAAAGCTAGTGTTTTTGGTTGCCAAGCTTTTGGAAGTACATCAAGAATTTTTCTATTTGCTTCCCCTCTTGAGTACTCTTTCCCATATGCCTTTAGGCCATTTGTGATGTTGGTGAACCTTGTGAACATGTCACTAATGTTCTCATTTTGTTTCATCATGAATAGCTCATAGTCTCTTACCAACATAGCCAACTTTGACTCCTTTACTTGATTTGTACCTTCATGAGTAACTTCAAGTAACTTCCATATTTCATGAGCCGAATCACATCCGCTCACTTTATTATATTCGCTTGCATCCAAGGCACAACTAGGAATATTCATAGCTTGAAAGTTTAGAGTCATCTTCCTTGAGTCGAACTCATCAAATTCTTCGACCTCCTTGGCTACTCCATTTATTTTGGGAATGTAGGGACCTTTCTCTACAATGCTCCACAAGTCAAAGTTAATAGAGCAAATATATATTTTAATTCGAGACTTCCAAAAAGTATAGTTTGTTCCATTAAAAAGAGGAGGTCTATTTGTAGAAGAGCCTTCTACATATGGTGAACTAGAATTATTAGCCATAGCAAAGTAAAGATCTTTTGCTTCAAGGGTGTTAGTCCTTTTTTAAGAAGCCCCGCTCTGATACCAATTGAAAAACCTTGGGGGGGGTGAATAAGGTTTTTGGCTAATTTTAAAAAATCTTTTGTGTGATTGGAAAGATAAACCTCCAATTTGTTTGTGAAATATTTCTAAAACTCTTTTTTGATAAGAATCCACACCAAACAAAGTCTTATAGTTCTGGCAATAAAGAAATGAGCATAGAGTTAAACATTTAAAGAACATGCACAAAAATTTATAGTGGTTCACTCTCTCAAAGAGCTACATCCACTACCTTCAGACTCCACCCAAGGATTTCACAAATCCACTATCTTCAAAGTTGATTACACAACAACACAATGAGGATCACCCTTCAAGAGTTTTACACTAAAACCTCAAACACAACAATACATCAAATTTATCAAAGGATTACCCAAAGGGTTTTCCACAAACCTTTGATCAAAATAAAAGAATAGGAGAGTAAGGAACAATGTCGCCAAATGACCTTGAGAAGAGAAAGATACAGCTCAATGGAATACTTCTACAAGCACCTCTTTTCTTCTTCTTTGATGGATGATCAACAATGAAGCTCAAGAAGATTTTTGTTTGGGATTGAAAATGATTTGCAATAAATGTACTTTTGAAGTTCTTTAAAAGTCTTAAATGTTCTCAATCAATATTTCACCAAACTTTTTTCATTTATGGCTGATCATAAAGTCTATACATAGAGTCTTGAAGCAAATGACCGTTGCTTTCAGAAAATGACCGTTGCATTCTGTGCAACGGTAATATTTTTTACAGTAGCAGTAAAAATCGGACGACCGGTTCCTGAAATCGAACTATCAGTTCTTTAAAACAGAAAGATTTGTACTTGTTTTTCTGAAAAACGGACTGCCGAATTTTTTACTTTGGAAAAACCGGACAACTGGTTCTAAAACCGGATGAACGAGTTTTTGGACAGAAAGATTCGGACTTGATTTTCTGAAAAAACGGATTGCCGAATTTTTACTTTGGAAAAACCGGACGGCCGGTTCTAAAACCGGATGACCGAATTTTTGTTTCTTCAGCCAAGTTTCTTTTTAAGACAAAAACTTTCTTCCTTGTTTCAAAAGCATTTATTCTTGACAATAATTTTAAAGAGAAGAAAAACTTTCCAAAAACACCATAACTTCAGTCAAGAATACTTAGATTTTAACAAAAGTTTATATCTGAGAAAATCATAAGAAGAGCTTCATATATGTTCAATAATCAAAGAGTAAGACTAGGGAGTTTACAAGGTAGTACCTAATTCACTCTAATGTCTTCAATGTCTCCAATGATTTGATCTTGGCATGGTTTGGTCTCTTCTTCTCTATTTTGCCCTCATCAACAAGATCTTTTGCTTGTAGACTTTGAGACTTCACAGGTACTTCTTTTGTTCTATGAAGGGTTAGCTAAAATACTCACACAAGCGTATGTTAATCATAATCAAAACATAAGTATTAATGCCCTTAGGGCTAACAAAAGATTTGTATCATACCTTCATCTACTTTTGTTTCAGTATCTATGGTCAATCCATCCAGTGCATAAACTTTAGCTTTTACTTGTGGCTTATTATTCCTTCCTTCCGTTGCTCCTCTCATAACCGGGGGTCGGCCTAATTTTCTGGATGTCTCCGGAGGTACTTGTTGCATCTCAGGGAACTGGTCTCTAATATGCCCTGGTTTTCCACACTGATAACATAGTCTTGACTTCTGATAACACATTTAGCCATATGTCCACTTCGTCCACAGTATGTACATACTCTATGGGCTCCTCCAGGAGTTAAGGTTGGTCGGCCTTCATTTCCAGTCCTTTGTTCACCACGAGATCTCTTGAAATCTCTAGGTTTCCATGGTCCTTGTCCAGGACGTTTATATGGAGTAGTCGCTGAACCAATGACTATTTTTCTCTGTATAACCGCTTGATCAGCCATCTCCGTTCGCGTGCCGGCTTCAACTGCGATCGCGAATCCCATCGGTTGCAAGGGAGCCAATGCTCGTTGCAGTTCAACTCTTAATCCTTTCACAAATTGTCGCATCTTATTTTCATCAGTATCTATCAACCTTACGCAATACTTAGCTAACCTATTGAACTTTGCCGTATACTGAGCAACTGTCAGGTTACCTGTCTCAATTGCTGAAACTCATCTTCTCATTGCTCACGAACCCAATGAGGTATGTATTCCCTTTTGAATTCTTCTTGAAAATCGTTCCAGGTCCATGGTTGGTTCTTGAGTGTTCGAGCTTCAGAAGCTCTAAGCCACCAATCCTTTGCCATTTCTCGAAGTCTAAAAGCTGCAAACGTTACCCTCAGGGCTTCCTCATACTTAAGGGTATCATAGATATCATTCAACTGCTCAAGAAACAGTTCAACTTTAATTTCTTGCTCAACGTCTCCATAGAACTCCAGGGGTCGAAACTTAAGAAATCGTTCTAGTGCTTCATCTGCTCCGGTGGCTGGTACTCGTTCGATTCTTCTTGTGGCCATTGAAGTTTCCAACAATTCCGTCATCTTGAATATAAAATTCTCAATTACCTTGTGTGTGGCTTGTTCTGGACGAGATGTGCCCTCCCTCATAGGTTCACACTGTCTATTTTGAGAACTTTCCGACATAGCCTCGTCCGCGTAGTTGGAAGATTGTGAACCTGACATGTTTCTAAAAACTAAAAAGTTCCAACACTAATAAACATCTACGGTTATAGATACTCTACGATAAGTAAACATGAATTTATCCCAGGCACCAACATCAATGCATACATACAAACATATATATTATATATATTTAACTCAAAACAAGGATTTTTTTTTACAAGTAGTGTCAAGATACAATCAGATCATCCTGGTCCTACCACCCAAAAAATATATATAGCCGGGTTGCTATACATATCCAAAACCCGAGGACCTCATACCTACGACCCTAAGCCTACTGCATCAAGTACCGACAAAAATACTACTCGTACCTATCCAAGTGACCAAATATGCACACCTACCTGTACTCTATCCAACACCTACTCCGCCTGAGGACACTGGCTACCAGAACATCCTGGTCGGGACTCCAGCTCATCACGTGCTCTATCCACTGAATCTCTAGTAGTACCAAGGAACTGAGCGATAAACTGCCCAAGCCAGTCCCACTCGTTAATCAGCTCCAAAATCTCTTTCTCTCGGGATGCATGAGCCTCTCGCGTCTGGGCTAACTCCCTCTCTAACATGGCGGCCCTCGCCGTCTCCTATTGCCATGCTTGGCATGCCACGTAAAATAAGGCGTCCATTCAGGAGATCTTCTCTCTCAACGCTACAACCTGTTGGCTAGCGACTTCAGCCTGTTGCTCACGCCACAGGCAATAACCACAGATGTCATACTCCCTGACCCCACTCCGAAGTAATGATGGTAGTGCCTGAAAAGAAGATACAGACTCCACGGGTGGAATAGGGGTAGGGGATGCTGCTGCTGGCAAACTATTTGCTACAAAAGTACCCATACCCAAGTGACTGCCGGTATGGGTACGATCTCCCTAAGGGAATATGATGATGATGATGATGATGATGACGTAGTCCTGCTAGGCTCATCTACGAGGATGCCCTCCCTGTATGTCCATCTATGAGAAGGATGTGCCATCTAGTACCTACAAAACAAAATCTTAAGGTCAGTACTAACCAATAAATCATATGGTTGACTTAAAAGTTTAAACAATTGACTCTTATAGCTTGCTAAAATCCGACGTTTCAAACCTAGTATCGAACCTAGATGCTTTGATAACACCTGTGATGCCCCCAACCCTGCCACTAGGTCAACTGCGGCTGAGTAGAGTATCTGCGTGCCTCTCGGCACTAAAATTATAAATTCCACAATAAAACAAAACCCTAGAACAACACTAATAGGTATACACACAAAGTACGCGGAAAACTTAAGTAAACCAAATACTACTAGTACACTCAAAACATAGGATCTTAAAAAAAACTTCTCCTTTTCGTTTTATTATAAACAAAAAAGTATCTTACATCAACAACTTACATAACAACATAAAAAGAAACTCTACAGACGGTTCGAGTCTAGAAAGATAAAACATAAACATATGCCCTTCTGGGGAGATTTGATCCAAAAACTCCTGGCCTAAAACTTCAGTGGCTTGCTGGGCCCCTGACCGTTCCGAGTTAATCTGAGAAGAAAAAACATGATATGGAAAAAAAAACGTGAGCGCGAACGCTCAGTGAGTCCACATGTGTGTGTGCGGTAGTGATTTCTTTAAAACCATGACGATGCTGTTTCACAAAACAGTTCATGCAATGTTATAAGAAAAGTATTTCTTTTACTATTTTAACAAAACTGATGCTTGAACCTACATGAGGGTTTCGAGCACAGCTGGGAAGTCTTAGCGAATCAAGACACATCAGCGCAGCTTCTATGGCCCAAGTTTAAAAGAACATGTAATGCAACAGTGGGGCTCCACGGACAAAGTTCGGATCCCCAAAACGAGGCCATCGGAACCAAGTTCCGACATCTCGTAGTCAATACCAGCCAAACACCATACGAGCGCTCGATTACAAACAACCGCACTCCCATATCACTGGTCAAAATAGGCCACAGACTCCTAGGGCACCTACCAGGTCTGCCTTTGGGTCAACCTCAGTTTCGAGCCCCTCTTGACTCTCCACTAGGCGACCGTCCCACCTCAGAGCATGATGCGATGTCCACGTAAATACCAGTTGGGCCACGCCTCCAAGGTACCACGCCCCTCTTCAAGTGGATCCATCCTCAGAGTCAAAAACCCATCCACGTCATCGGAAGAGGTCCTAGTATGGGGAGACTAGCCACGTATAGTGCAATTCGCTAACGCGTCTGTTTACTTGATTTTCAACACACTTTAACCCTGGTCGGAATGAGGTTTTCATATGTATTTACAAACCGAAGGGCCATTTGCCCGGCCGCCGGAATAGATTCAAGTTAGAAACATTACAAAGTAGTAAAAATCCTCATTCGCCAGTCATCACATTATACCATTGCCAGATCTATATTCATGCATGTCAAAATACGTAACTTTTCAAGCTAGAACATTTTCCAATATATAAATATTTTTGAAAAACCTGCGTACAACAAACTTCTCATGCACCACCGTAATAGTCTTTTTTAAAAGAAACACCTATATGGAGCACCGCTCCTATGCATTTTTCTAGGAAACACATAACACATTGTGGAGAACATCTCCAAAAACACGTTGAGAGATATCGTTCCAAAAATAGCAATATTTTGTAAAGGTTAAAAAAAAAACATATTTATATGTCCTATAATATTTGAAATAAAATGGAGTTTGTGGACTCACCTGGATGTAGATCTGGTGCTAAGATCCTACAAAATAATAATACATAAATACTTAATGCCTGGGTATCGATCAAATAATCATATTCCCTAAATAATATCGAAATCCTACGAAATGAACTTTAAAATATATATATATACATATAATAATACCTATATGATGATATATATACTTATAATAATTCTTTAAAAAGATCGAAAATCCTATACTCTTAAAAAAATATATATACTCTCCCAAGAAACCATACTTAATTATATACTATATACTAAAATTCTATTTAAAATATTGAAATCTTAAAATAAATAACTAGCTTAAAATATATATAATCCAACTATATATTAAAGAAAACAAACAAATAATACCCTTAAACTATATATATATAGATATTATAGTGAAATTACAAAGGAAAGAAAAGAATGAAATTACAAAGGAAAGAAAAGAATAAAAAAAAACCATGCAAACTAACCTTCTTGAAGAACTAGTATGAGAATATGGCTGCATTTTTTTTATTAAAAGAAAAAAAATGAAAATGCATGCATCTATATAGAGAATAAGTACCATGCAAACTAACCTTCTTGAGGAACTAATATGAGAATATGGCTGCCTTTCTTTTGATTGAAAGAAAAAAAATGAAAATGCATGCATCTATATAGAGAATAAGGCGGCTACGGGGGAAAAGAAGAAAAAGGCAGCAAATGACGGGTGGTGGCTTGAGGTGGCGACAATTCCTTAAGTATTACGTTTTTGAAATCCTTATATGAAAATGTCAAGTATTTAAATTTATAAAATAAATACACTAGGTATTAAAAATAGAATACACTTAAAGGCACTTATAAACCTTAATAATAAAACCTCAATATAATAAAATTTTATTCCTATTCCAAAATATCCCCCAAAATACCACTAAGTGCCAAAACCACTATATCCCACCAATATAGATCAAAACTCTATTTTTATTACGTCTGTAATTTTAAACTCATGCTGGGTGCTTGCGGAATAGGGCGTTACAAATATTTTTCACCAGCGACAGTGATACACGACGAACTTAGCATTTGGCCATCGTTCTTACATCTTTTGTTCACTTGGGTCACTGGACACATGCATTGAATCCAGTTTTATACTTTTTAAGGAAAATGCATTATATATTTCATAAATAATACAGTTTTATATTGATTACTATATCACAAGTACCTAGGTTCCAAAATAATTTTTATATCATTTCTTAATACTCACGAATAATTTTTATATAACTGATATTGATAAATTACGAACCCATTGCGGGGGGCCTCAGCCTGTGAATGAGAAAGTGGCCGAGTGGTCAAAAGCGAAATCACCAGCGTAAAAAGAAGAATAGAAGTCAAAATGTAAATTGCGATTGGTCTAAACTTTCGACTAGCCACTTATTCTGACCTACCCATACATACTAAGACCTTATTCACACAGTGAAGAAAGGCCGAGTGGAAGGAAGGGGGCAGTCAATTGGCCGTGCCCCCTGCTTATAGATACGAGATACTTGATCTAAAAGCCAAGTCCTTTCCTGATTTCATAAAAAATCGAGCTGATCTTTCAAGCCTAGCTAGGGGATTGGATTCCGCTCTATCAATTTTGTAACTCTTATCTACGATAGTAGAAAACTCCACTCTGCGACGAAAATCGACAAGTATTTGTTGAGGAAACTTGATTTCATCTTTGGAGAACTGCTTGATGAGAATACCTCCAATCAGCTAGCCGACTAGTTAAGATAATTATGTCTAAGTTTTATTTGATAAATTAATTTACCTCTTAAAATGAATCTGTTAAGAACTTATTGAGTTAAATGTGTTCGATAATAGATAATTTTTAAGTACTTAATATTTAAAGTGCATCTGATAACAATTTTTACAAATCACTTAATTGTTTAAAATGTTCTTCATTGCAGTTATAAATTTTAAGTGAAAAATTTTAGCTTAACTTTGAACTCTTAAATCTGAATATATATATTAAAATTATAATACTTTTTATATAAATAATTAATACTGATTAATTAATTCAACATTTAGATTCAAAGTTCAAATTTTAGATTCAACATTTAGAACTTAAATAATTCAAACTTTACAATTCAGTTTTCAGTTTTATCAATCAAGATCTAAATTATGTGCTAATCAAAACAAAGTTATATATATTTATGCCTTTATTTTGATGAATATATGATTTAGATAGATTATTCTAGTCAGCTTCTGTCATAAATATATAATTTATCAAACCAGATGTCTAAAACTGGTTTGTAATAATTGTCTTTTTATATATACTTTTTCTAATTTTATCTTTATCTCTCTCCTTATTTATTTCTCTATTCTCTCTTTCTCCATATCTCTCTCTCTATATATATGTATATATTTATGAAATAAAAGATTTTCTTGATTTCAAAACTTTTAATAGTTGTACCAAAAGTTCGGAAACACTTATTTTGAAACTGAAGGATTATAAAATAAAACAATAATTTATAGTTAATAATTTGAAAAATACAAATTGTTAATAGACATTTATAGTAATTTTTGTTATCTTTGGATTTAATTCATGTCACGCACTTGTATAACGTTTGGGCATGTAGACGTACATCTATTACTTAATTAAATCATGTGTTTGTTATTTGTATTATTTTGACACCCAATTAAGATAATCTATATTTATATATATGATTTGTCATCTTAATAAAAATATGTGGTCTTTTTATAAATGTAGAGTTATAGGGGTTGTATTGTAAAATTATGATGGGCTGTTTAGCAAATACATCTCTATATTATGGCTATAGTCCCTAATTGCACATACGCTTTAGATCATTAGCGTCCTTTACAAGTCCCCATCTCTTTGAGGAAAACGGCTGCGGACGTAACAATTTGAAGAACCAAATCCGATCTCTAATCTTTCAATCGTCATGGTTCAAGGTACATGTTTCGATTCTTTATTTCAAATAATCTATTGAGTAAGGTTTAATTTTGGGGATTTATTTGTTTTATTCTCCTTTAAGTTCCATTACTGATATCAGAGTCTCCTTACTTCAAACATTGTTTGGGTTCATGACCTTTGAGTTTTTTTTTTGGGAAACCATTTTTTAAAGAAGAAAAAAAAATTGACGATCCTGATTTCTATTCCAGATTCGATTTCTTCTGATTATCAATTTGATGAAACTCTTCTTTTTCCGCCTTCGCCTTGTTCTCTGTTCTTCGGTTTTAATTTGGTAAAGGGCTTGGCGATTTTTTGTTTTGTTTTCATAGGTTATGGTTATAAACCTTTAAAGCCATTAATGGCGGTGGTTAGTTTTTATAGTAGATTTGGTTAAGCAGAATTGGTCATCTTTGTTCTTGTTCGTATCTCTAGTATGCATCTGGATTATTGATATGATTATTATATTATATTGATAATATTAATTATGAATCAGTTTGAAGGATTCATGGTTTTTGTTCTGCAATTTTAATTGTATTGAACAATTTGTTTTATTTAGATATCTATTTGATGATGGTATCTTTTGGTTACTGTTTTTGGACCTTGAATTTAAATAGATTGGACATTTAGTTTTTTTATGTCCTTATTTATATGTGGATATATATTTAGTTATTTATACATTATATATTTATTCTTGTATGTATCATAATTTATTAGTTAATCTTGTATTTTGATACATACAAAATATGAAATAGTATGTAATTAAGTTTTTTTATTCATAACATCTTAAAGTTACTCTAATGAGCATGTCTAGTAGCCTTATATTGATTGGTAGGAGTGACATCCTACCAAAGTAAGCTCTCCCATTAAAACCGTTCGATAAGAAACTACTTAAATGTCGTGTTTTGTATCTCTTATGCTACTAGCAATGAGCCCAAAGGAAGATTGTTTTTGTGAGTTATATACACATGTGATGATGAGCATGTAATAGTTATTAAGTATGTATAGTAAGTGTTAAGTCGGCCCAAAGAAATACTTGATACTTGACAGAAATTTACTATTAGTGCTCGATTACTACATCAAGAAAATCACTTGCAAGCTAACTCTTTGTCCAAAGACCAGACTTAGTGTTGCACCGATATTCTTGTAATGGGATGTTGTTATGAATATAGCCCATAAGTTGTTAAAGTTATATATATATATATATATATGAGTGAGCTTTATTTATTTTTGTTAAATTATGTTTTCTATTACAGTTATTGGTATCTCTGTTGCTCAATTATCTGCTAATTTGAGTAATATTCCGCCATTAAATGGTACCAACTTTAAAACTTTGAAAGATAATGTTGCAATTCATTTGGATTTTCTGGATCTGGACTTGGCCATTAGGGAGCCCCGGCTAGGTGAGTTGACGGATACTAGTACCTCTGAACAACAGAGGGAAATAGCTACGTGGAAAGCTCAAATAGGTTAAGTCTGATGATCATGGAGAGTACAATTCCAGATCTTCTTGCTAATATGACAGATGAGAATAATGCAGTTTCTCGAACCGCTAGAACAACGCTTTGTAAAAAGCAAAAAGGCAGAGACTATTATGCAATTGCATAAACTCACTGCTATGAGGTACAATGGTTTGGGAATACATTCTCGAGATGTTTAGATTATATCAAAACTTAAGACACTGAAGTTGGATCTTCCTGATGATCTATTAAGTGTACTTTGTTTTGATGTCTCTTCCTCCTCAATTTAACCAGTTTCATGTGAGTTACAACTGTCAAAAGGACAAATGAACAGTTAATGAACTCATCTCACATTTAGTGCAGAGGAAATGATGGAACATAAGGTCAAGAGTGTTAATCTCACTTTCTCAAAAGGTAACAAGAAAAGAAAGGGCGAAATGACTGCGGATACATCGATGAAGAAAAAACTGAAGGATCAGTCAAAAGAAAAAATGTTTTTTCTGCGAAGATCCCTCTCATGTTAAGAATGAATGCTCCAAGTATCACGCATGGAACGTGAAGAACGATATGCCTCTAACTCTTGTCTGTTTAGAGGTTAATTTAGTTTCGGTGCCTAGACATCCTAGGAGATGACATTAAAGAAGTTCAAACTATAGGAGTTTTTAAATTATCATTAAAGACTGGTTTAATTTTAGAGTTAAAAGAGACATTCATTGTATCGTCATTTAGACGAAATTTAGTTTCTCTTATTGTTTTGGACAAAGAAGGATTTTTTTGTTCGTATGACAATAAACAATATTGTCTCTATTTTGATTCTAAATTGTTAGGAACTAGTTTTTTATATCCTTATGATAGTTTATATGAGCTTGAGACTACTTCTTCTTTAAATGAATCCTTGCATGTAAGCACACGTAGTACCAAACAAAAATTAACTAATGAAAACTCCTATACATTATGTTACAAAAGAATAGGTCATATATCCAAAAGGAGAATTGACAGACTTGTGTCTGAAGGATTTCTTGATACGCTTGATACGTCGGATAATATAATATACGTCAAGTGTATTAAAGGTAATTTAACAGACAAGAAAAAGGTAGGTGCTAAGAGAGCTAAAGACGTCTTAGAACCAGTACATACAGATATGTATGGACCATTTTCTTTGGCTTCTTGGAATAGTCAACAGTACTTTATAATGTGCATAGACGATTACTCTCGTTATGGTTACCTATACTTGATACATGAGAGATAAGAGGCCTTGGATAAGTTCAAACATTTAAAGATGAAGTTGAAAATCAACTAGACAAAAGTATTAAATGCATCAGATCTGACCATTGAGGTGAATATTATAGCAGAAATGATGGCTTTAGGTGAACAACATCCAGGGTCATTCTCCAAATTCCTATAAGAGTGTGGGATCGTTCCTCAGTACACTATGCCGGGGTTACCTAGCACGAATGGAATTGTTGAGAGACGAAATATAACCCTTAAGGATATGGTAAGAAGTATGATTTGTCATACTAATTTACCAGAATCACTCTGGGGTGATGCACTTAAAACTGCAGTCTATATACTTAATAGAGTTCCAACTGAAGCAACAACAAAATATCCCATATGAGTTGTGGACAGGTAAGAAACCTATCTTAAGACATTTAAGGGTATGGGATGTCCAGCCGAGACAAGGCCTTATAGGCCTAGTAAGAAGAAATTGGACGAAAAAAAATTAGTTGCTATTTTATTGGATACTCTAAACGGTCACGAGGTTACAAGTTTTATAATTCCTGAAACATAACCTTTTTTTAGACGGGAAACACCTAGTTCTATGAGGTGAGATTGGGAGGGAAAATAAGGCAAGAAACTTTGTCTTTGATGAGAACCTAGTTCTCGTTCCTAGTGTTGTTCTTGAACATATGCAAGTTCTCGTAACTGATCTTACTGAAGAACAAAATTATGTACAAGACGATGTTGTGCTTCCTCATAATATGGACCAACAGGCTCTGCCTGATATTGATCATCCAGTTATTCCTCAACCAATTGTTCCTGTGGAGCAACCTCAATAACCTCAAGGACCAGTGCCATTAAAATGATCCATTCGAGAAAGAAGGAACACAATTTCAGATGACTATGTTTTGTATCTTAATGAGCAAATGGAAAACATTGACTCAACAAAAGATGATCCAATCACCTTTATCAAGCCATTGAAAGCTCGAATGCTCGTAAATGGATAGATGCCATGGCTGAAAAAATTTAATCCATGAAAGACAATGACATGTGCAATCTCGTTCCTTTGACAGAAGTGTGAAACCAATTGGTTGTAAATGGATTTTTAAAACCGAAAGATATTTACAAGGAAATGTGGATAGATAAAAGCGGGTCTAGTCGCTAAAGAATTCACTCAAAAGGAATGCATTGATTACAAAGAGACTTTCTTTTCTATTTCTTCGAAAGACTCTTTTAGGATAATTATGGCACTAGTGCCACATTTTGATCTTGAGTTACATCAGATGGATGTCAAAATACCGTTTCTCCATGGGAACATTGATGAGACAATTTATACGGTATAACCTGAAGGTTTAGAATCCAAATATTCTAAACAATTGGTTTGTAAACTTAAGAAATCCATCTATGGGCTCAAACAGGCTTCTCATTAGTGATATTATAAATTTCACAATGTGAGATTGTCTTTTAGTTTTGAGAAAAATGTTGTGGATGATTGTGTGTATCAAAAGTTTTGTAAAAATAAATACATTTTTCTAGTACTTTATATGGATGATATTTTGCTTGCATGTAAAGATGTAGGTTTAATGCATGAAACTAGGAAATTTCTCTCGAAGCAATTTGAGATGAAAGATCTTGGTGAATCATCTTTTGTATTAGGATCCAAATTCATAGAGATTGTTCTAGGGGAATTCTTGGACTATCACAAAAGGGATTACATTGAGAAGGTATTACAGCAATTTGGAATGCAAGATTGTAAACTACTTGATACTCCTATGGCCAAAGGAGATAAGTTTCATCTCAAACAGTGTCCTAATAATGACTTTGAATCCAAGAAAATGATAGGTTCCATATGCTTCAGTGTTTGGAAGTCTTATGTATATGCAAGTCTGCACTCGTCCAGACCTTGCATTCATAGTTCGTATGCTGGACAGATATTTGGTCTAAGATAACAAATTAAAGTATGCTCACTACTATAGTGACAATCACATAATTGTTTGGACAAATGCATATATGAATATTAGTCCAAGTTAGAGATTGTTAGATCTTTGGACTTAATTCATGTACACATGCACTTGTATAGCATTTCGGTATGTAGATGTTCATGAATTGCTTAATCTAAATATGTGTTTGTTATTATATATATTTTGAAACATAATTAAGGTAATCTATATTTATATAGGTGGGTCTGTCATCTTAATAAAAGTGAGGGGTCTCTTTATAAATGTGTAAAAACTTAGTAGTTGTATTGCAAGACTATGATGGATTGTTTAGTAAATACATATATATATTAAGGTTATGGTCCCTCATTGCACGTACGCTTTAGATCGTTAGTGTCCTCTAAAAATCCACATCTCTTTGAGGAAAACGACTGTGCACCTAACCATCAGAAGAATCAAATCTGATCTCCAATCTTTTAATTGTCATGAATCAATGTACTATGTTTCGATTTTTTATTCCAAATAATCTATTGAGTAATGTTTAATTGTTGAAATTTATTTGTTTTTATCTCCCTTTAAGTTCTATCAATTTTTTATTAAAATAATTGTGAATCTATATATATACACATATTAAAATTTGATAAAAAAATTCTTAAAAAGAAAATACACAACGATTTTGTATCTGGCCATTGTTCTTGCATCCTATGCTCACTTGACCCCCTGTACACATGCATTGAATCCAGTTTTATATTTTTTTTAAAGGAAAAATCCAGTTTTTTATTGATCCCCAAGGTATTAATATTATAACTAACTAACAATATGGTGTCTTGTCAATGCCTCTTTAAACCTCAAAACGACTTATCCAAAAAGGCCACCCACACTGCACAAGTTACAGAGAGTATGTACATGACGTAGATACAATCGTGGTCAAGAAAAGAACTCATGCACCATGTGGTGCGTCAATGAACAAACACCTGGCTCCCAACCTTGTTGGAGCTTGACACCTGAGTCCTGATCTTTAGCGGGCAGCTATTCCTGCGCCTCCTCCCACAAACCCGCTTGGTACTCTGTGCTCCATCTCCATGCATGCCTTCTGGTCAAGACCAAACGATGTGGATTGGATTAATTTTAAGTTTAGAAAAAGTTATGGAAAAGAGAACAAAAAAAAAAATTCAAACTTAACTCCAACTCAAGCACACGTCAAAATTCGAACTTCTCTTGTATTAGTATATAAAGGAGTTTTAAGCCAAATTTTACTCTAGTAATAAGACTGAAACGTTGTAGTCGTTTCACAAATTGAATTAGGCTAAATTAGTTAAGACTATATGGTTATAAATATCGAATTCCTTTAACAAAATATTTCCTTTAAAAAAAGAAAACGATACGTATGGTATATGGTAATTAAATCAAATCAAATATCTTTACTTATAATATCTCTTCATTTAAAATGGGTTTGCATTTTATTTTATTTTATTTTTTTAAAAATCCATATTAATATAGCATTAGCACAAGTCACAAATAACATTAGAATCAATTGGGAAGGATGTCATGAAGCCAAACTGGATTGGCTAACATTCTAACGCTCATTTGTGCCAATTTATGTGCAATAACATTGATCCTTCTACAAATATATAATACATTGAGTAAACTAAGATTTGTTATTAGAAAAGAACATATCGCCTTGATGAAATCTCTTACCGTGGAAAAATTCGTTGCCAATGTTTTAACTCCATCTCCCAGCTGTTGGCAGTTCGTCTCAATGATAAAACAGGGGAATTTGCAGAGTTGCGCGAAATATGTTCCTTGTATGACAGCCTGAACTTTCATAGCAAGCAGAGGCATATCTAGGAAGGTGTTCTGCCATAACTGCAATAGTTGTCCCAGCCATGATCCCAATACCCGTGTCTGTTGCATATATAGAAGCATCAACATTAAGCTTGACAAAACATGGAGGGGGCGAAGCCATCTTGGTTTCTATAATAATTGAGGGGTAGATTGGGCCTTAGAGTTAGTAATCGAGAAAACGTGATGCCGCCTATGAGTGCCAAACTCCTGCAACATAGACATGGCCTGCCCGACGATATCTTCTGTGGTTGACTGATTGTTTCTTGCTCTGAGAGATAACCAGTATAGTCCAAATGTCTATACAAGATGTCGCATTTTTCCAGGCCCAATCCAGGTCAAAGCCTACAGGTTTTCAAAACTTACGCGCTATCGAACATTGGGATAAAATATGAAGATCTGTTTCCATTGCATCCTGAACATACTACATTTCGTGGATCCTAAAATACGTATCATCGTAGCAGTTCTGTTCGAGTAATCATAGCCTGATTACACCATTCCCAGATGAAATTCTTAACTCAGGGTGGAACCTGTAAATCCCATATGACCATCAATTGGAAACTGTAACATCCTTGGGACATCGTTGGTATTGTTTTTCTTTCTGCGAGGGCTAGCTCATTCATCACCACCCGATATGCAGATGAAACCGTGAAGAGACCCAGTTTAGTAAAATGCCATACTTGAATATCCAGGCCAGGTTGTTGATAGAGAGGCATAAGTTGAATAGCCTATACCTCATGCGGTTGAAAAAAATTATAACGCCGGTACATTCTATCTTCTTGGCAAAGGAGAAGTAAGATTTGCAACTCTAAAATTATTTGCTAGATACTGAGGTTTAAAGTTATACACGGTGGGAATCCGTGGGTCATGGCATGCTTGAATGGATAGTCAATCTCCAACTCTCCACTAACAAGTTTAAGAATTCGCAATCATGCTAAGAGGCTATGCCAAGCAAAGGACATGCCAGCCTTTGTGGAGTCTTGGAGAACCTCGGTTGACGGAAAACATTTGGTCTTAAAGACACTGGATAGCAGGGATTGCGGTTCATAGATCAGCTTCCAGGCCTGTTTTTCCAAGAGGGCCAGATGGAATGCATGTAGGTCTCAGAAACCCATTCTTCCTTGGTCTTTTGTTTACAGAGCTGTTTCTAACTTATCCATGACATAGCTTGTTGATTCTCCGTACTCCACCAGAAATCACGAATAGCATAGGTGAGTTGATGAATCAAAGACTATAGCAATAGGAAAATCGACATAGTATAGATCGGAATGGCCAAGAGAACTGCCTTGATTAAAACCTATCTTCCAGCCTGGGATAAAAAAGGTTCTTTCCAGCCTCGTACTTTTTTAAAAACTCGGTCTCATAAGTAGGAAAAAACCTGTTTCTTAGAACGCCCTATAATATATAGAAATCCCAAGTTTTTACCGTTGTTGGTGTCCTCAAGTCGGATATGCATAGAGGAGCAAAGGTGCTGTTGATTATCTAGGTCTACACCTCTGCCAAACATAACTGTCAACTTTCTTAAATTCCCCTCTTGCCTTGATATATCATTGTATTGTCGGAATGTGTTGAGAAGGGCTGCGATCGCCTTATCTGAAGCCTCCATAAAGAAGAGACTACTATCCGCAAACAAGAGATGGGAAAGCACCAACGTCTGTCGTCCCATGGCGATCCCACGCAAGTCATGATTATGAACTTTGGTCCGAATAAGTCCCAGAAAACCTTCTACATATATGAGAAACATGAAAGGTGACAATTGATCCCCTGGTGAATACCTCATGACAAGAAATTCGTCGATGGCTTTCCATTAATAAGTATCCAGAATTCAACCGACTGTACACACTAAACAATTAGATTGATGAAAGTACTTGGAAAAAGCATCCTTTCCATCATTTCTTCGAAAAATACCTATTTGACCCGATCATATACCTTGCTAATATCGAGTTTAATCGCCATTGGTTGCGACTGAGTTCTTCTGTGATGCTAGAGCCAATAGAAGGCCTCAAAACCCAAAAGTATATTATTTGAAATCAACCAACCTTGCAAAAAAGCTTCTTGTTCTTCACCGGTGATCGAGTGTAGCACAGATTTAAGGCGGTTAGCTAAAACTTTAGCAATGATCTTATAAATAGTATTACATAGGATAATAGGACGAAAATTGACTGGGTATAATGGGTTAGAGGTTTTAGGGATAAGACTGATAAATGTCTCATTAATTTGTTCTAGGGATATATCGTGAAGCATAAAATCTCTCACAATTGACATAACCGAGCCCCAAATCAAAGGCCAGTATTGTTGGAAAAACTAGGCTAAAAAGACATCAAGCCCTGGAGCTTTGGATGGATGCATTTTGGATAAAGCTCGACATATCTCATCTTCATTACTTGTGTGCAAAGAGATCATTGCTGGGCAAAAGTGAGTGTTGAGACTAAGATGTTCTCTAGGTTCAAAGACTGCGACCCCACTTCGTGGTTGCAAACATCTTGCTAAAAAGTGTGAAACAAAACAACTTTCTATATTCTGTTGCTCAATCCAAGTGTCTCCTCGTGAGTCTTGTATACTCAAAATGTCATTTTGACGATGTTGTTAGATATACGATAGTGGAAGTAAGTCATGTTTAGGTCGCCAAAAGAAAGCCATGATTCCTGAGATCTGGAGGTACCAGTATGTTCTTATTTGTGATATAATATTTCCAAACAAACCCAATGGCGATGCCAGGAGTCATTTGGCTCCTTGGATAAGAAATCACATGTATGAAGTCCCTTAGCTTGGCAAATCTGATTTGGTAAGTTGGAAAAGTAGACCTATGCCAACTTTCAAGGGCCATCTGAAGCATGGTAAGCTTGGTCCAAAAATCTGCGAGCTATTTCAACTGTACCTATGACGGTTTCGTCCAGATAGACTGGATATTATTCTGGCATTCGGGTTCTTCGATCCATAAAGATTCAAACCTAAAAATGGAACGTTGCTGGCGAGGAGTATGTGGGATCGTCTTCCAAGATATACGAAGGGAAAGGTGGTCCGAGTGCAACGAGAGGTCATGAAACACATGTCCAGTTGGGAAGAGCTACTTCCATGCCTCATTCACAAAAACTCTATCCTGCTATTAAAAAATTATATACATCCCAATCTACCATTACACCACGTGAAAGATGGCCTGTTAAAACCTATATTAATCAGGCCTACTGAGTCCAAAGCCTATTGAAGATCAATCATTTGTTCTAGGCACCTATCATTTCCTCCATCTTTTTCCCAAGCATATAAGATTTCATTGAAATCTCCAAAACAAATCAATGGTAGAGTTCGATGTGTTCTAAGACGTTGTAATAAAATCCACAAATGTGGTCGTAAGTTAGATGGATTTCTGTAAAAGCCAGTCACATAACAAGAATTACCCATTTCATTTATATTGCATAAAGTATCTATATTTCCACAACAGTACGATAAAAGTTGAATATTTATATCATCATTAAAAAACAATGCTAAACCACCACTACGAACCACCGCATCTACAGCAAAACAATGCAAAAACCCAAAACACGTTGTAACCTATGTACGCGAGCAGCTAACAACTTAGTTTCACATAAAAATACTAAACAAGGATTATACTTTTAGATAAGGCGCTTCAGCTCCATCACTGCCGTCGGCTATCCTAACCACGACAGTTCCAAGATAAGGTCATCATGGGTCCTGGTGGGGTGCACATGTCTCCACAATTCAATATGGGCATTCAAAAGGGTGTCTGAAGTATTTGAGGATAGAACTATGTTTGTGGTGTGTCTTTGTCAATAATGGGAGTATCTAACCCATGGACCGATTGGGTATCCTGGGAACTATTTTGAGGAATCATATGAAAGTGCATAGATGGATCCTCGTAAATATCTCGCGGATCATCAAATAGAAAACATTCTATCCTCCTTAAAATTTTTTCTTCCGCTGCTTACCATTATCCTCGACTTCTCTAGCATTCCTTGCAAAAATATGACTTGGACCTGGATCTACTAAGTTGTCATGAACAGGTTGAACAAAGGAATACATTGGAAACACCCAATCAGGAGGAAAGTAATGGTGCATGAATAACATACCCTATCCAAGAAGAGGCTGTGCCGACGCTGGTAATGCAGGTGATGGAGAAACTGCACCTGTCGCTAGCCTAGACGGTCACCCAAAAGTGCCGGTAACGCACTCTATGACTGTAGAACCGGTGCTGGAGCCGAAGAAGCTGGCAAGGATCCTCGATACCTGGGAGTAGGAGTGGGGAGCTAAATATTGAGGTTTTGGGTCTTGGGAGGGCTTGGGCCCCTGTTTGGATCTCATTTTCCCATAGTCCAATTGATCCTCATGATATTTTGAGTCTTGTGGTCCAGGAGAGGATGGCATTGGTTTGGGCCAAGCTACGATGGACTTGCATTGCCCATAAATCTTCATAGGCAGCCTGGTGAGAGGGACAACATGGGCCTTAGGACACAGGGTTGGAATGTAGTCTAGATCATGTTGGACCACGAATTGGGCCAAATAATGCCCACCAGAAGAGGAGGCCTGGGCTTATTCTCCAAGAAAATGTGTCGAATGATCTTGGGGGTCTTTGAGGAGCCTAAATGATTTAGCTTATATCTCATCCTGCCCACAGTGGAAGAGCCGGCCGTTGTGGCCCCGTGTTGCTGCTGAGACGAGGAAGTTAAGAAAGAGTAGTCCACCAAGGGTTTAGTGTTATCCTCTGTGAACTGTTCCCATACTATACTGTTTAAGAAACTCTTGGACAACATATCGTGTTTAGGGTTAGTAACGTAGCTGGTTGCAATCCCAAAAGAGAAGTTGGTGAGATTTACATCTGGCGTCCCAGGGAAGCTATCTGTTGAGCCTTATCTTTCTCAACATCACTAACAACATCTATAAGCGGTGCCAATGATGGAAAATGAAGGGCTTCCAGTGACCGGCATGTAGAATCCATTGCCTGGGCCTGAGCCTATCAGAAAACAAAAGGGAGGGGTTTTTACACAAAACCTTAGGTCTAACCTCCCAAAAGTTCATCTCTAACATACTCAGCAAGAAATCAAGAAACCTTTGAATTGCGTACAAATGCTGACCATATAGGTTAGGAATCAGTTCATGCTCTACTTCCGCTAGTGTAGAATACATGCTGGTAGTATGTCCTATTCTACCGAATGTGTAACACATAAAATGAAGCTTCTCATAATGAATGTTTGCATAAACCAATCCATAAATAGGAAATTGCATGGGGATTTAATGAAATAATGGCCTTGAAATATCTAAAGTAATACGTACAAGAACCCTAACTTGCACCAAAAGATGACAAACAACATGTCGCCACCTTCATAGCTACTTTTATGGTGTATGCCTCCTCTGGGAGATCATAGACATGAATGCTATAGTCAACTAAATTAAACACCTCTCTAGAATAACGGTGACAAATTGCCAAAGAACAAAAACAAGAGACAATTTTCTAAGCGGTAAGGGACTTTTTTAAGGGTTCTGATTCGTTTTTAATTTTATTTAAACGTAAAAGTCAATTTAAATGATTATTTTTTTTTCTATAATTGCTAAAGCTATTATTTAGTATAAAAAGATGCCCTTAATAATATAACTTTAAAATGAGAGAATTACGATAAATGTCCATCAACAATATACATTTTTCTCAAATTACTCATAAATTTTATTGTAATTTATTATACCCATGAACAATTTTTTAGAAACATATTTTAACAAATTATGTATTATGTGGTGAAATATGATTAAATAATTATTTTATATACTTTTCCCTTAGAATTATCTTTACTATGGAAAAAGTCTCGTAAAAAATATTTGTTGAGAATCCTATATTGAATAATTAATTAAAAATTTAATAAGTATGGACAACATTCACCCTTTTAACAGTGGCGAGACGAGAAATGTCAGGATGGAGTCAAGTTTTGTAATTTTTCTATGGGAAAAAAGTATTGAACTTTAGACGATGGCGTCTAACTGTAATGAATAGTGAAGATTGGATTGGAGATGATATTTAGAGAGAGGTAGACTATTGTAATTTTTCAAGTTAGGAGTGAGAAATAAATATTATTAGGAAAGAAAAAGACATTTTATATTATAACGTAGTCTTGTTAAATTTTTAATTTTTTTTAAAAGTCAGTTAGTGAAATGAATCCATTTCACTTATCTCCTAAAACAAGAAAATAAGATAAGCAGTGTACCAAGTTTGTCTTGATGGCAGCTATACCTTAGGGCATGATTACCCTGGATTTAGGGTACTTGATATTTTAATATAATATCAAAGTTAGTTATATGTTCGGCCTGCAAATATCTAGTCATGAATGTATTGATAGTTTTCCCTTTTAGAATTTAAGTTCAAATCTAATATTTTAATAATATTACAGTAAAAATATAGTAACTACAAGGTGTACTAAATGGGTGTCGATAAAATATGTGTCGGAATATAAAAGATAAGTGCAAAAAATTTAAAAGAAATCAACATTTTCCTCCCTCGCTTTCTCTCAGTACCCAACTCTCTCTCCCTTCTCTCTACAATCTTGTTGAAGAAATTCAAAGTTTTCTTCAACTTTTTAATGAATTCAAGTAAACATGGATGATTTTAAAGATTTCTTCGAATAAAAAACTCGATTTTGAGGAAAAAATTAAAAAGAATGGGCACACATTTTGGGTCATCTGGCCGAAATTTCCCAGGAATTTCGGTCTAGCCAGCCGAAATTCTTGGGTAAAGTTCAGCCAGCTAGCCAAATTATTGTGCAAAGATTTCTTTTACTTATTAGTTTGTTATTTTTAATTCTTTAGTTGTTTATTTTTTAATTCATGAATATATTATTTTGTTATTTTTTTAATAATGAATATGTTGTTTTGTTATTCCATTTTTATTGTATGACTATGTTGTTTTGTTATTGTTTAAATTATATGAATATGTCTTGTTGTTTTGTTAATATTTTTAAATTATGAATGTTTATATTTAATTTGAATATGACTCGTTATTATTTTGTTTGTTATGAATTTGTTGTTTTCATTTTTTAAAAATTATGAACATTAATATATTGTTTGTTGTTTTGTTAATTTTTTGAAACCATCATGTGTATCCGTTCTTGTTTATTTGTTTTTATTAAATTGTTATTCTAAAATTAATTTTATTAAATTGTTATAACAGGGAGATTCGAATTCTTTTGAAGAATTTTTAGACGAGTCTGATTATATTGATCACAGTCATTGTATAAAACATATGAGCATTTTAAATCGAAAGATACTTTACTTGAACGGGCAAGAAAAATTGCAAGGAGTGTGAGCACATATTTAGTTGTGACTCGCCTTAATGCAAAAATATTGATTGATTATCGATCGTATGTAACTATTGGTTGTGAACAGGGATAAGAAAGAAAAACGAAGGTGAATGAGCCAATGGACGATAAAATTCCTATAAAAAGGCGAGATTTGTATAGAACGAAGAAGTGTAATTATCCTTGTCTCTTAAAAGGTGAGCAATCGGTTTCGGGATAATTTTTTAAATTAACTGCCTAAGATGGAAGACTCAATCATAAAATAGGTGTTTATCCTCACGGGCACGCCCAGGCGGCACGATTGATAGATGATGAGTTAAAGATAGTTGAGGAATTCTCTAAGTGTCATATGGAGCCGAAAAATATATTGGATAGTCTTTCCGGAAAAAATACCGATTGTGCTATGAGGTATGCCATACTACATTTGAACTTTAACTAATTTTATGTCGTTTATTTTAATAATTTGATAAAGTTTTCATAGTTATTATACTTTTTTGTTTTTTGTTTCAGTGCACAAACTATATATAATGCTCGTGGGAAGATGAAGAAGAAGAGGAAGCAGGGACGCAGTGCTATTGGGGAAGTATTGCATTTATGTTCCGTTTGGAATTATTCTTGTTACTATAGAAATCGTAATCAGAGCAATATTCTTAGTGATATTGTTATTGCCTGCCCGGTATCCATTCAGATGTTGAGGATATGGTCATATATACTTGTATTGGACATAACGTACAAAACGTACAAAACAAACAAGTGATTTTCATATTTCCTTATTATTTGTTAAGTTTAGATGTTAATATTTTCTTATTATTTGAAATATATTGATGGTTTAGTATGGATATATTATTTTACTTTAGTATCTATTATATAAATATTTGCATATTTGATTAAATTTATAATCTCCCTATTTGGCTACATAAAAAGTTGAGTTCTTATAACTTATTATGTTATTATTTTAGTTATTTTGTGTTATTTATTTTTGTTTAATTATTAATATGTTTAGTTATTGCTATGTTGTTATGCTAGGGTTTTTTACGTTATTATTAGTTTAATATTTAGAATAATATATATAATTTTTTGCCTGCTTGACATATTTAAATTAATCATATTTATATAAAATGATTAGGTACAACGTGCCTTTGTTGGAGGTTGTTGGGATGATTTCGACGGGTAAGAAGTTCACAATATTCACTAGTTTCATGCAAATGAGCAAGCTAAAACTCACAAATGGATTTTGGAATAGATAAAGAAATTATATGTTGAGTCCTCAGAACCGGAAGTGGTGGTAACTGATAAGGAATCGGGTTTGACGCATGTGATTGAGGATGTGTTCAATTAATCTTACCACATGTTGTGTCGGAGGCATACTCTGCAATGTGTATATGGAAGATAATTGAACGCTTTTTTTTACTAATTGATTAATTGTTTATTTTTCTTTGCAGTTACATATCTAAGATGACTTTCTCGTGCCTCCTATTGCCAAAACTTGGGAACGTAATACAATTGACCATGTGAGGTTATGGTTCTTGCCTTTAGATGCTTGTTTAGCTGAGTGGCATGAAAGATATTCTAGAGCATATCCCACGTTGTCCAAGCCGAATGTCATTGATTGATCCTGTTATTTATTTATATTATAAATGTATTTATTTATTTATGCAGTTCGATTTTGGTACTAATACCATTACATGATACTAAACATTACAATATCCACAAAATCTATCATGGAAACATCACATATTAGGCAGCACTAAGAAAGACCGGGAATATATCACATAATAGTCTACACTAAGAAAGAAATAAAAACATCACATAATAGTCCAAACTAAAAAAGAAATAAAAATAATACATGAATAACAATCTAACCATCTTGCTCATAGAACTTCTACATCTTGTGCATCTCTCGGAACCTATTAGCAGCAACCTCATTTGAGTGTCCATCACCTTCAAAATAAGGTTGGAACATCTCCCCGAAGACGGATAGTAATGGCTGAGCACGTCTACGAAACTGCACAACATCGGGCAACCTATTTGGGTTCTGTATCCTCCAATGACTTCGAAGTCCGTACCATCGCATGTAGTCCACACTAATAGCACTTAGTGAGAGAGCCTAAGCCCTCATCTGTGCCTCAAAATAATTATGTCCCCTAGAAGCAATCCACAATGCATAATAGAAAGTTTTCTTTACCACGTACTTACGCGAGTTCGCGGACCTATGTTCTTCAGCCGCCTTAATAGGCGGACCAGAAATGGGTTGCAACCGACCGAATTGCCATAGAAACCTATCCGAGGCATAATCATCCACACAGTCAAAGTAGGGAATAACCCGGTGCCACGTAGAAATCCATATGCTATCTATCTCCTCTTGGCTATACGGTGTCCACCGTACCTCATCTGTAGACATCATATCCAACCTCATTCAATAATATATTAACTCACTACAATCTTTGTTTGAAACAACTCAAACTGTTGGATATAAGGTTGGTGCTGGTGTGGATCGTGTCTCATTGCCTGGGCAATTTGGGAAAGTACAGTTATATCCATGCCTATAATTATTATATGAAATTAGGGTTTAAAACATAAATATAAACATGAATAATATTATTTATAACACAATAAATTTTATATCAATATAAATAAATGATAAGGAGTCACGATGTACCTCCAATAGTGACCAACACCTAGCTAGCTCCTTCAAATCAGCCCGTGATGCTATCCCTAGATTTCGATAGAGGTAAGCCAATGTCACAGCACCCCACTACGCATATCCTCACAAGCATGTATCACATCCTTCTGTTCGCTGCAACCACACTGGAAATAATCATTGCCCATCATAGTGTATCGGATATCAAAGTCACTGTTGACGATGCCTAGTAGCTGTTCAGGTGTTTGCTTAGTGTCAACAGGACCGTAAGTAGGTATACTAAGTATCAGCTCCGCATTGTGAAGTATGATAGTCATCCTACCAAATGGCCTGTGGAAGTTATTCATGTCCAGTTGCCATCTCTCAATAAAAGCGGACAACAGTACAGTGTAGGGGTGCTGGAACATACATGACTACTGATGGACCAATCCAGATGTCTCTGTCATCTCCCTAACCTCTGCCCGACTAGGTGTCCACAAGGTCAACGTCTAATGGCACAAAAGAATCTTCAGTAAACCACGCTCCTGTGTGTACAAAAAAAAAAACGTACAAGTTAGAATATGAAATATATTTACTACGAAAAATATTTAGTGATTCCGAATGATATAATGTATACCTGTCCGCACCAGATAGATGTAGCGACACGTCCGCTATATGAAGGAATCATATCTGAAATGCGAAGACCTCCCTCAGTAGATCCCTGCAGCTGCCAACTCAGATCTTGCTATTTTGCCTTCTTCTTTTTTGCTGGAGATGAAGTCTCAGCCAGTTCAGGATCGGGACGTCTACCCACCTGTGTAGTCTTACGAGTCTTAGTCCGAGATCAATGAATTTTTTTACCACGTTCTTAACACTAACCATAAAGGACTTCCATTTACAAGACCTAGCCATATCCCTGATGCTGACTAGGGAACCTCATCACTTGTATCATTATCAACATCATCACGATACAAGCCAGTAACCGTATCTCCCCCTCCTGTCTCACATCCTCTCTCTCCTCCTCCATCGGAATATTTGTCATCCTCTCAAAACGTATGGTAGTCTCCCCTAACATAACGTATCATCTCCACTCTCATCATCAGCAGTTTTCCCTATCACGCTTGAATATGATGGGACCCTAGCGCCAATATATTTGTAATGGCAGTATGTCGGGTCTGCCGGATTTCTTATCATTTAGGTCATAAAAAAAGGATGTCTCTATCGGTGGAACAAAATGCTAATCACCAGTATATCTATGTTATCCTTGAAACGACTAAGCGATCCAGATATAAGGAGGGTGACTAGATGAATCAGATGCATACGGATCATAGGAAGATGATCCTGGATAAAATGAAGGAAGTTGGATAGATGCAGAACCATATGTTGGATATGGTATTTGAGTATACGACTCATGTGATGTAGGAATAGGCATACGCATCTGAATAGGTGTAGGACAAGGCATAAAAGACAAGGGCACGCTAGCGTAATTAAATATACCAGCTCAAGTAATGTGAGGAGTAGTGGGGATGTCTGTAGTGTTATGTCGGTCCCTGAATGCCCGAGACGAGACCGGTAATGGTACAGCCGTGATACGACCGTTCGTGTCCGCAACCAATCCTAAACCTGTATCTCTTCGACGAGTTTGATTTGGTCGCATCTAAACGATTTTTTTAAACAAAAACATAAATAATTATTTTTTCTTTTCCTAATTAATAAATAATACATATTATGGTTCACATATTAATTTAGTTATTAAAAATGATTATCCTTATTAAATTCATATTTATAGCCCTTCATATTGAAAAAGTTCTTTAATTATTTTTTAATATCCACTATATTTTTAAATATTTAATTTATTATTCATTATTTAATTATTAATTATATGTTTTCCAAATTAATAAATTTAAATTTTTTAAAAATTCAATAATTAATCTGAATCATTCTAATTAGTTAAATATGAATTATTATTTAATATTTATTGGGTACTAAGTTTGTTATTCCAAATAAATTATTTTCATATACTCTTAGTAAACGAAATTTTTGACCAAACTAAATATTAATTAATTAAACCAAATCATTCTAATAAATACTAAATAATATTTAAGAACTATTATAATCCTTCAATAATATTTTCCTAATATCTTCTTATGGAACCATTAGTATTAATACTTTCTAAATATATTACTATTAAACGAGTTAATATGAATTATTATTTAATATTTATTGGGTATTAGTATTATTATTTCAAATAAATTTTTCAAAGTATTATTAGATAAAATTGTTAACCAAAGTAATCTAAATTATTATTTAATATTATTTGGGTATTACTTAATTTTTAATTATTCCAAACTTAAAGATTATAATAAAGGCTAAATAAAATACTAATATTAACAATTATAGAAATTTTAAAATTAATTAATTAATAAGACATTTCACACGAGACGTTATTACATTATTAAATTTAAACAATTAAAACATTAAACATGAACATAAACGTGTATTAACATAAACAACTATTAAAATTAATTATAATAGTAACATAATTATATAAAATTAATAAAAGTATAATATAATAACATTAATAATTAAAAAAAATAACATCACACTTGAATTTGGAAAGGATAGTCAAAATTATGGCAGAATTTCGTCCTAAGTGGCCACAATTCTCCCTTAATTTTGGTTCTAGTGACTGAAATTGTGAAAGAATTTTAGTCACCTGAGCTGAATTCTGCCACAACTTTATAGCTTTCCTTAAATTTGATCTGTGGTATTTTTTTGAAATTTTAAATTGATGGAATAATAAAAAAACGAATGTAAAATAATGTATTAATATTTTTTAAAATTTTAACGATCAGATCATTGTACATATAAATTTAAAAATTCTTTAATATTTGAATGGAAGTCTCAAAGGGAAATGTTAAATTTTTTTAGTATCCTTTTTTTGCCCTTAAATTATCGCATATAAGGAGTAGAGAAGTATTGACAAAGCAGTACCCCAAGTTGACAGGTGTCAATACCTTCCACTTGTGAAAACGCCAGCCAAATGATTCAGTTGATTTACACTTGTCTCCTCTCAACATATGAGACAATTTCTTCGAACGTACGACGTTATTAATACCCCCACAATTCCCCCACAATTCCAATTCTAAAGAAAGAAAGAGGGTCCCAGCATCCATCCCACAGAGAAAAATAATAGTCGAGAGGGAAATATTTAGAAAAATGAAAAATTTGGAGAGTAGTAATAGTAATAGTACTTCTTCTTCTTCAATATTATCTCCCACAAAAAGGAGCAGCACAGTGGGACGTTCAAGAAAAGGGTGTATGAGAGGAAAAGGAGGGCCAGAAAATGCACTTTGTACATATAGAGGAGTACGACAAAGAACATGGGGTAAATGGGTTGCTGAAATTCGCGAACCAAATCGTGGTGCTAGAATTTGGTTAGGTACTTTTAATACTTCCTTAGAAGCTGCTAAAGCTTATGATGATGCTGCTAAAAGACTTTATGGCTCTTTTGCTAAAGTCAATTTACCACCAGATGATCAAGCAGAAAAGTCAAAGGACATAAGTGGAAAGTTTTTGAATTCTATGATTTTGGATGATGATGATGAAGAATTTGGGGTTTTTAAAGATATGAATAATAATGGGGAAATTTCTTCTTTTTGGGAAAATGATTTTCAAGCTCATGAGAATTGGGTGGTAGATGAAGAGCAGAATTTAAATTGGCCTGAATATCCGGTTGATAATGGTTATCATTGGTCTAATGATGGTGGAGTTTTGGCTATTGGTGGATTAATGGAAGCTGAGATTAATTTCAATGTTATTGATTGGGAGAATTAATCTCAAGTCTCCATGGACTTAAATCACGGTTGGTATTATCTAATATATTTTATAGTATTCGCAGTTCGGAAACGTTCAAGTATACTTTATAATATCAGTCGGAAATGCAGCAGGGAGTATAATATCAGTCAATTGGGGAATGTAGCAGGGGTGTAATATTAGTTGGGAAGTGTTGCATCGGTGTATAATATCAGTTGCAAATCACTTATTACATCTTATAATATTTCAATCTTATAATATTTCTGAGTTGGTCAGTGAGTGTGGCTGGTAGTTTACTATATATTAGTCGGTTGGAAAGTGTTTTTCACGTATTATGGTCAGGAAGTTTCATATAGAATTGTACTATTTCGAAAGGTGGAAACTGTGGTTGGGTGTACAATTGTTCGAAAAGAATTTTTTACACCCAATATTAGGAAGGAAGATATACTAAAAAATTTAGAAGATATATTAAAAAATTTTAGGTGTCTAAATATATATGACAATATGCACATGTTTTTGCAGCTGCTAGGGAAAAGATGACCAAATTACCACATGAGGAACTGCTGCAAAACCTGGTTGGCAAACAAGAAAAGGCAAATGGTAGGAGAGAAATGGAATGGAAAAACATGAATTTATATAGATTGATATATATATATATATAAATAATAATCTGTATGTATTATATCATAGGTCGGAGGATTTTGGTTTGATTTTGCTTGTTAATGTTTATAAAGAGTAGTTTCTTGGTCGTTTTTAATTTTCTGGATACGATCAAGAACATCTTATAGAGAAGGTTAGTTTGGTCAGCCGTTTCTTATTAATTTCTATATCAAGAGAAAAAGAAGATAAACAAGTGTTTATTTTTCCTATTTTTTCTAGGTAACTTAATTTGGAATGTTGTTTTTTTGGTGATGAGAACTGAGATTCTATCACATTATTGTTTGTATTATACGGTGATCCAATGAATTGAAATGGTCTCTTTCCATGAATAATTCTTCACGCATATGTAATTTGTGATTTATATATGGTATAAGATTTTCTTATTTTCTTTTTATCCTGCAAAAGGAGGTAGTGAGTGCAGAAGAATTAATCTCTCTCTCTGTCCCTTCGTAATTACAGAAATTCTAGCAAGGAATTTAGGGTGCATTTGGGTACCATTAAAACAAAAATAGTTTTAATTTTTAGTTCTGAACCTCACGTCTTTTTTCATAAAATATTTACCTTTATCAATTTTTTTTAAAAAGTTCTCTATTTTTTCTAAGTTTAAATTCAATCCAAATGCATCTTTAGTGCAAATCTCTATAACAATATGCAATTACAGAAAATTCTAACATGAAATTTAATTATTTTTAGCGCAAATCTCTATATCAATTTGCAACTACAGAAAATTTCGACATGATATTTAATTTAAGAGGTGCAATTACAGAAAATTCTGACATGAAATTTAATTAATTTTTTGCGCAAATCTCCATATCAATTTGCAACTACAGAAAATTTCGACATGACATTTAATTTAAGAGGTTCATGTCTATCAACGAACCAGTCTGAATTAAAACTTTCCACTTTGTATATGAAAGAACAAAAAGATCATCGATAGAAAATAAATAAGCACTCAAAACAAGTACATGTTCGACATCATTAAGCAACTCCCTATCAATCTCATTCATTTGAATCTAAATATCAATTCAATTGCTTCGATTGAATCACATATAACAAGTATCAAATACTTTAATTGCTAATTGCTGATTTTTTATTGACGAGCTACAACAATTGCACCTATTAAAGCAACTAAAAGAATTATTGAAATGAGTTCAAATGGAAGAAAAAAATCTGTTGATAAATGAATTCCAATTTGTTGACTATTGCTTATCAAATCTTGTTCTAGAACCTGGTTTGATCTTGTAGTCCAAAGAATCCCGTACCATGACGTATCTGGAATAGTAGTAATTAGTGAAATAAAAAGACTTGTACAAACCATTGCAGTAATCCCATCCCAACAGTCCCAAGATTCGAATCTTCGTAATATTTTGAACCGTTCATCAACATCACGGCAAAAATAATTAAAACATTTATAGTCCCTACATAAATTAGTAGTTGCACAGCAGCTACAAAGTAGGAATTTAATAGAATATAGAATAAGGATATACAAACAAGAACCAATCCTAACGAAAAGTCAGAATAAATTGGATTGGGAAGTAATATTACTCCTAGACTTTCTAAAATTAGACTCGATCCCAGAACGATTAAAAGAAAATCATGTATTGGCCCAGGGAAATCCATTAAAATATATGTATAAATCGAAATATTTCATGACTTTATTGACCTGACCAGGAAAAAGAAGTAACTCTATTTTTTTATATTTATACTACTTCTTAACTTTAACTTAAATTAAATAAATATCAAATAAATGAAATTTAAATAAGTGTGGGTTGATGTATATAGTGTTATTGGGGCCTATCATTCAATATCTGCAAGAATGGTTTGAAAATATCAAATTTCAAATAATTTCTAGAACTAACTATAGAAATAGATTTTGAATCCAAATTTATTGATAAGTTTAAACAACTTTTGGATTAATCAAAGAAAGTCTTATTCTTTTAGATCCAAACTAAACCTGAATTTACTTTTAATTGTGTTAATTAATTGTGTTAATTGGGGATTTTTTTGAATCAAGAGGTTTACCTATTTTTTATTTGAGGTGAATTGAAATTGTTTGAATTGTGTAATCATCAACTACTGACGGCGGTAACCGACCGTGACGATCATAACTGGAAAGTTCGTATTCTTCAGTCATTGATAAACAATTTGTTGGACAATACTCACTATGGCTTTTTTCCAATTTCAAGAGCTACTGAGTTCCGGTCGATTTGAGTACTCTTGGATGGGGTTCTCTGATATCCAGACGAAGACCTAGGGGTTTCCAATTCTAAGCTAAGCTACTGCCATGGCTTTTGGAGAACAAAGCTAAACCCTTATAGTTGGCGTGCTAAGAGCAGCTAATTGAAGTGCTAGTTTAGATCTAGCTCCAGTGGGAGTTGCTCAACCATTTCCTGATGAGTTAGTTTTCCCCTAAGTTATTGTCTCTCTTAATGTGTGTCTGCGAAGGCAAGCCATGTTCGACGCTTTCTATTCACATGTGACAATCTATCCTTGATTTATTTCAGGCAATGTATGGAGGGTCTTATTGACGAAGTCGTTTGGCACCTCGATGTCGACTCATCACATCTTGGGGTCGAATTAGGTCCCTTAAAGGCCTTCTTTTTAGGAAAACAAAAGGAGGTTTTGCAGTATACATCGCAGGTTTCGTGGCTTTTCTTCGATGCTGTCATCTCAAAAGCAAACTTCTAGTCGACTGCTCTATGACGGGCTTCCCTCTTTCCTGGGCTCTGCTCGTCTAAGCTCCAACCCAGTAAGTAATAATTGAAATAAGGCTGCGAGGAATCAAGGGATCTTTGCCGGTGCTGACTTGGATCTCGGGTGACGGAATAAGGCGCCCAGAAGCGACGAGCAGTCGCGGTCGAAGCTTGGCTCTAGTCGGTGCCGGTGTAAGTCGCGGAACTCATTCATACCCGGTAACACCTTTCAACCCATGACTTGCTACTAAAAAGTACTCTGGACGTACTAAGATAGACCTGAGTTTTTGATTTTCTATTTGTTTGTTATTTCTTTTGTGTATAGATAATTTTATTATTGTTTTAAAGAATTGGTTTAAAATATTATTAAAAGAAGTGTACTTTTCTTTTTGTCACTAAATTTAATTTTTCACTTTTATTTTTTTCAGAATTTTATCACTGTACAATTTTTATATCATTTTTCATGCCTTTTATCATATCCTATAATTGAATTCGATGAGATTTGAATATATAGAAATTTTATTAAGGATAAAATAGTTCTTACAAACTCTTTCTACATGTGTTAGATTTGTCAAATTAAATAAAATTAAAACATGAGAACTAAAAAATAGAATGAAAAGATGCATAAAAATTGTTGAATGGTACAAAAAAGTAAAATATGAAGTTTGGTGGCAAAAAGAAAACGGTAAAGAGGGAGACTCAGATCCGAGGCGATTAATTTCACCTGGACAAAAAGTAATGACGAAAAAGGCCGTGTTGCCCCTCTCGCGATACGGGAGGGAAGCTGGTCGGAATTTTTATAACAAAGTTTTAATTTAATACTTATAAGTGCACAAGATCAATGTAAAACATCAAGCAAAAAAGTATGGAACAACAGAGAAAAGCTTAACTACCTAAATTATTATCTGCCTAAATTAACTTTATAAAAGGAATCGATTTTTATCATCTAAAATATTAATCGTAAATTAATTAAAACTTTTAAATAAAATTAACCAAATTAAAACTAACAAGAGTTTGACCAACAAAGATGATTTAGAGCCATCAATCCACCACTAACTTATATAACAATTATTTAGTTTTATTTAGGAGAAAACATTAGACATTTATGTGATGATCTAGACTACAAACTTCGATTCACTAAAGAATATATTGTACTTAAATGTATGACGTAACCCATCTAATCATTAGCATGACTTATTCAATTCTATGACATAAATCATATAAAATTAGCGTGAACTATTCAATTCTAAAATTCACAATATACTTGCAAAAATCACATACCTCTCATACTCAAGAGTACAAGAATTAGGTATAGATAAAAATACCAACTAACCCAAATAATTATTCTACAAGAACAATCACAAAAAATTAATTGCATCAAACCAAGAAACATCTCAAGATATGTAATCACACAAACCTAAAATGAAATAAACCAAAGTTACAAGACTAGAGCTTCATTAAAATTCTAAAAAGAAAATTTAGTTCATGATTAAAAGGAAAGAAAAAACCAAATTCTTAAAGTAGATAATAGTTTCTTCTGCTCCTTCAATTTCTCTCTGGTCTCAGCTTCCCGAGCTCTGTTTGCATAGCCAAGAATGGAAGACAACAAAAAGGAAAAAACACGTCCCTGATCTGTTGCAAAGAGAAGAATGTAAATAGAGGATGAAAGTATATAAAGAATGAAGTCTTCTTCTCTAGTTCAATTTAGGAGACCAATTTCTGCCACCACGACTTCCTAAGAAGACGATTTATGTGGATGGTTTTTTTTCCTAGAGAGAAAGAAAATCCTCAAGTTGTTGACCTCTAAAAGAAAAAGGAAACAAAATCCTTTTTTTCCTTTAGTCTTTCTTAATTCCAGTTACAAGAATATTTGTGGTTTTTTTGTTTGACCATGAATCCTTTTCCATTTTGCTCCATTATGTCATTCATTATTATTCAAGATGAGGTCTTCTATTAATTCTTCCGTTTTTTATATTTTAATGCTGCAAGAGAATTAAAGAAATGAATTAGATATAATAACTATAATAAATAAACAAAATATTTTCAAAGACTAATAAGTAAGACTTAAGGTGTTTATTTATACAAAAAATAATCAAAAGCCAACCGATTTAGGCGGGAATTTAGCTCGCTTCATCTCTTATTTCATTATCTCACGTACTTTCTTACAACCTGTCACATAATGTAAGAGAACATTGATTAAAATTTTATTCTTTTTTTCCTAGAAGAAGAGTATAAAAGGAAGAATAAACTCGCCGAATATTTTCCAAATCATAACTTTCTGAAACAAAACAGATTCCGGTATTCTCTCATGAATACTCAGTTTCAGCTTGAGAATGAATCATAATGGAGGGAAATAACCTTTTCGAATCAGGAGGCAAGCTAATTTTGAATGATGGTAGAGGCGAGGAAGAGGAGCTAAGGGAAGGAGAGGAAGACTTGATGTATTCGAGTTATTTCGCAGAGTATGAAGTAATCGAGAAGAACACTAAGAACCAAGAGGCCAAGAAACAGAGCCAAGTACTCCCTATAAGCGTAGGTAAATACTTCAATAACATTGATGAGTTTTTTTTCATATCAAGGATATGCAAAAAGTAAGGGTTCTGGAGTTACTAAAAAAATTTAGCTCAGAAAGAACCGGTCCTTTCAGAAAATATTAAACTATTAGTTGTGATAGGAGTAGAAAAGCTAGCACTTACATCCGGTCAAAAAAGATAGAATGCATGTTTGTATTTGTGCAATTTTGAGAGATAATGGAATGTGGCAAGTGTCAAATGTTGTGGAACAGCATAATCACGAATTATACCCATCTACTTTTATGGTTGCTCATAGAAGTCTAAATTCTAATAAGAAGAGGAAACTAAAAATGTACGACATGGCTAGAATAAGGCCCAACAAGAGTGTGAGAATTTTTTAGTTACAAGCTAGAGGACCGGACAAGTTAGGATGTCTACCTAGAGATTGGAGGAACTATGTCCAGAAGGTGAGGAGGTTGAACATTGGAGCCGAGGATGCTGATTGCATAAATAGAATGTTCAGTAGAATACATCAAAAGAATAGTGATATCTTCTATTTGATTTGCTTAGATGATGAAGGTAGGCTAGATAGTGTTTTTTTGGTGCACCCTCGAAGTAAAGTAGCTTATGAAGAGTTCAATGATGTGGTATTAATTTATTCAACATATCTTGTTAACATGATAAAAGATGCCATTTGTGACTATTGTTGGAGTGAACCATCATGGCCAATCCACATGTTCGGTCCAGCACACTTGCCTCACGAGGACAAAGAGACATATATTTGGTTTTTCAGTACCTAGCTTGCAGCAATGGGTGGTTAAGCGCCTGATGCAATTATGACCGATCAATATGAGAGCATGGGAAATGAAATTAAGGAAGTTATGACAACAACAATTCAGAGGTACTACATTTGTCATATAATGTGCAAATTCCAAATAAATTTAAAGGTTTAAGAGAGGAGTTTCGTGAGGCAAGAAAGGAGTTTAGATCTCTTGTTTATAACAGCTTTACAAAATCAATGTTTGAGAGTAACTGGATTCAATTTGTTGCTAAGTATAGACTTGAAACAAATAAGTAGTTGATTAAGCTATACAGTGAAAGAGAACTCAGGGTTCGGATGTACTTGAATCACATGTCTTGGACAGGGATGTTTTCAACTCAAAAAAGTTAAAGTATGCATGCCTTTTTTGATGGATATCTCTGTTCAACTAGCACACTTAAATAGTTAATAGAGCAATATGAGATTGCAATCAAGCATAAGGTGGAGAAAGAAGTGTATGCTGATTACAAATCGAGCAACATTTTGGTAAGAGCGATCACCTTCTTTGATTGGGAGAAGCAGTTCCGAGATGCGTATATTAACAAGCTGTTTGAAAATTTTTAGGCTGAAATTAAGAAGATGTTTTACTGTAATCAACTGGTCGGAGATTTGAGGAGATTTTATTTGATTTGAGGAAGAGAATATGGTTAAAGAAGAGATTCGAGAAGTTCCAGATATTAGAGATTGTTTGGTGAATAACTAATTTCTGAAGGAGTTTGTTTACACCATTTGTACAGGAAGGAGGTGTTAGTATATGCCCTAGACCAATTGACTTAAATTTATGATTTATAAGACATGTATTTTGAATTTTATTTTATGCTCTTGGTCATCAAGTATGTGACCTGATAGTAAAACACTTATTACTAATAAAATACTATCTTTGTTTGTCCCTAGTTTTATTACATCTTGTATTATTAAACTAGTATGAAGTTGATTGATGATCAAGTTTTACTAATCATGAATATGAGATATAAAATCAATTCATAAATACATATTAAGAATATTGTATTGGACATGACACAAAGTGAAGGAGAAGTATTGCATGGGTTTAATTCATAAGTATTTCTTCTCAGGTTTATATTTGGTGTCCTTTGACCTAATGTTTCTAATGCTTCTTGCATAGGGAGAAAATATATTTTGACATAGTCAAATATCACTTTTAATCAGGTGATTATTATGACTATTAGTTGCGCTATTTTCTTTTCATGGCTTGAATATTGGAGATAGTGAAAGGGATTTGTCCCTCTCTTATTAGAGAGAATATCCACAGGCCCCTTGATAAGGAAAACTGAAAAATACTCATGGTCATGCTCAAATAAGTATTAATAAGATCTTATTAATATTATTTGTTGGAACAGTCTGCTTGGTGATCAAGTAAATGGTTAATTAAGTTTTATAAGGATGACTCGGTCCATGCCTTATACAAAATGACTAAATATTAAAACTGATGGTAGGTTATCATTACTTTTACTTAACTTGGGTAAGCATAATGTCTTGCTAGAGGCCACTTATGTTTTGTGAATAAATGTCTAGGACATTTTTCATTCGCTACGAACGTTATGTGAACCTACAAGGTCACACGCATAGATGATCTTGTGAGCACGATGTCCACGTTCATTGAATCTAGATCGTGTCCAGATATGTTGAACGTATACAAAAAGGGAATCAGATTCCATATTGTATTTTTTTTTGGGTAAGTTAATAAGTAACTAATTTTATTTGTCAGATAAATGAAATTAAATACTTAATATTATTCATCCAACCGTTGGATGATCATAGGAATAGACGGACAAGACTAAAACTGTCATTAGATGATAATTAGGGTTCTGATATTGATAGCTATAAATGATGATGATAGTATCTAGCCTCTCTCCAAAATTCCACGTATTACCAGATAGTCAGGATTCGTTCTGAATAGTTTTCAGAACATCGAAGGGGTTAGCATCCTGATTGCTTGTAGAAGAATTCGTCGCGTAGATACCAGTAGAGAGTGAAGCATAAACATCAGCGCCTCCATACCTAATGGCAGAAAATATTGAGGTAGTTTTCTATACAATCGATTTTTCTAATATGTGCAAATCTTGTTGGTTGATTTTCGTAGTTTTATTTTTGTTTTTTTGCTACGAATTCCAACTGGAGGGATGTATTTTGAAGTGCAATTGTAGACTAGAGTGCAGTGGGTTCTTATGTGCTCATATATTAAAGGTTGCTTCAATTAAGAGAGTAAACAGATTTTCGAAAAGATATGTACTTAGAAGATGGAGGAAAGATGTATATCGTAGGCACTTGAGGATTTTTTTCCATGAAGGATATCCCCATATGACCGATGAGTTTGAGAAGATAAAAGATATTGAGAAAGCTTTTAATGAAACTATAGACTTAGCTATTGCAACCCCCGCGGGACTTGTGAGACTCAAGCAGGCTATTGACAATACCAAAGAGGAGTTATTGAATTGGAATGCACTTCATTTCATGGACACTAGTGATCATCGTGTGGCAACAATACATGGTGGGGAGGAAAGGAGAATTCGGGATCTTCGGGTGGTTGTCTCTCTGGGAAGACCTTGAGAAGGTCGTTTAAGTCTAACAACAAAGTTGGTGTCCGTAGAAATAGTAAGAGGTGAGCTCCTGTTATGAATTCTAATTCCAAGCAACAAGAAGATAGGAGAATGAATTCGAGGAGGAATTCTAGGTACACCAGAAGGGTTGGCGAGCAAGTATATTTTGATCATTTGAAATGCTTTCTTACGGATTTGTTACTATTGTAAGCTAACTCGAGTTGTGTTATATGTTCGTATCAGATTTCTATTGTTGAAGCTCAAGTTCCAGATCCTTCTCGCGATACTATAATAACACAACTGGCATTTGAAGAGGAAAATGAAGTGACTGTTGAATTGAGATTAGGACTATGAGTTGCATGAAATTCAGAACTCTATTTGTAACATGATTTTACGAATTGATATTAAGTAGGCTTATTTAGTTCATTTGAAGAGAGGAGTTAATAAATTATAAACTGCCACCGTGCTGTACTAATTGTATGACTATTTTTTCACCCAATTTTGAATGTACGAGTTGTATCGCTCCTTTCCAACTGGCGAACTGGCTCGGCCTTATACGGAGTTACTAAATTATAAACCGACACTTATGCTTGTTACATTACTAATATCGTGCTTGGTTTCCATAACTTGAATGTGAACATTAACGTTTGGAGACCTAGCTGACCGAGCTATATGGGTCTTTTTCTCGGCACCAAGAGTCCATTGTTGTATGACTATGTTTCCCGTAAAATGAATTTTTGAGTTGTATGGCTCTTTTCCATCTGGACGAGCTGGCCTTAAATGGAGAAACCGGCTAACGTATACTTGTTACATTATTTATACCATCCTTGCTTTTTGTAACTAACTTAGATTTGAACATTAATGTTTGGGGACCTAGCTGACTGGCCTATCTGGGTATTTTCCTTAGCACCGAGCTCTCGTAGCTATATGACTATTTTTCGCACAAAACGAATGTCCAAGTTGTATGGATTTTCTCCATCTGGCAGAGCTGACCTTAAATCGAGAAATCGGCTAATGTATACTTGTTACATTTCCGTAACTAACTTGGATGTGAACATTAACATTTGGGGACCTAACTGACCAACCTATATGGGTCTTTTTTCATTGGCACCGAGCTTACCTAGTTGTGTGGCCGAGTTGTATGGTTGTTTTCCTTCTGGCCAAGTTGGCCTTATTTGGATATTTTCCTTTCAGATAATTAATGTCCGACCTTATTTATTAATAAAACAATCAATATTCGAACATATCTCACCTTCCCTTAATTTCTTTTCTATATTTTGCTATATCGCCTTCTATGTATATTACTCTTTCCTTGCATATTATTTCTGCCCGACATGATATCTGGCAAAGAAAATGGACAGTTTACAGAATAAAAATCAACATCTAAAGTACGAATAGCTGAATAAAACTTAGAAAATACACTAAACATCCTAAACACTAAGTATGTTAAGGAATGCGATGAGGAGAAATACTAAACATACGAAAATCATTATCAGCCACTTCTTTTGTTGTTGGTGTCCAATGTGTTGCGAGTGAAAATCTAGATGGAAATCCATCATTTTGATAATTTCTTCAATATCCTTCTTCATTCTTTCGTGATCGACCTTAATTTTAGCAATTTCTCCCTCTATTGGAACGAGCTTAAATTCATTATGCACCATATTTGAAGGATTAATATAAGCAACAATGCAGGCCTCATCTAGCCATTTGAAAAATCCACATAATCTCTCAGATCTCTATGAGAAAGGATATTTCTATAGTTATGATTAACTTAAAGGACGTAAATTAAACCGTTCAATAAAAAATTCTACTTTGAAATTGCCACATCCGATAAACTTTCATCCTCTAGTCTTTGATGTCTTTGAAGTCAATATTAGAGATGGGAACCCACACCAACATTTCAGGGAGGAAGGGATTGTGAGTTCAAATGCGGAGTTCGATGTAGATAAGGATGAGCTTTGAGAATCTTTTATCATGGCTATTTCTTTTTTTCTTCGATGGAATTCAGAGAGTATTCGGACAGAATAAGTCAATAAGAACATAGGAGTGTTAACTTAAGGGGTGTAATAGAGGAGTGTTAACTTAAGGGGTGGAATAGAGGAGTGTTTAGGTTTAAGATAACCACATTTAAGATTTTTTGTAACTATAGTTTAGGGTTAGGGTTTGATTACTTAATAACAATTAGGATGCAAGTAAAAATAAAAAGATGATGAATATAATCATAATACTACATTATAAATACATTAAGATAATGGTATTAATAATAACTCGATATATATATGTACATCATTCAGTCAGGCACTTACTAATTATTAACATAATACATCGTATAATCTTTTATTTCACTTAACAGTATAGGGTTTAGGGTTGTCATTATTTTGTCATTAAAAAAGTTAATTCATATTAATGTGTACATATGATATATATATGTATATTAAATTAGTTATTAAGAAAATAACACATCATATTATCATTTATTTATATTGGTAATAATTCCATCTATATATATATACATACATTTATATATATTTTATATATATACATATATATTAATTATTTTTCAAGGGAAGTCATTTAGTGTATGAGTGTACATTAAGATACAATATGGTCCTTATTGTATACATATATACTAAATGAGTTACTATCAACATCATAACTCATAATTAATTCATTTTATTTAATATTCTAATATTGCATATAGTGAATATCTCCTTAACAAAATAACTCATATAAACCATAAGTATATACCATTAACATAATATATAGACTAATTAAATTATTCACTTAATGAATTAATATTAATAATAATACCATGTTGTTAAGTGAAATCATTTAGTCGATGAGAATAGAGGAGTGTTAACTTATAGGGACAAACAGAGTAGTGTTTAGGTTTAAGTTAACCACATTTCAAATTCTTTATAATTATAGTTTAGGGTTAGGGTTTATTTAATTACTCAATAACAATCGTTATACAAGTAAAAATAAAAAGATGATGAATATAATCCTAATACTACATTAAAAATAAATTAAGATAATCATATAAGCAATGATATTGATAATAACTCGATATATATAAGTATATATACACATATATATAACATATATACTTATATATATTATTCAATCCGGTGCTTACAAATTTGACATCATATAATCTTTTATTTCACTTAACAACATAAGGTTTAGGGTTGTCATTATTATTTCATGATAATTCATAGTAATGTGTATATATGATATATATTAAATTCGTTACTAAGAAAATAATACATCATATTATCATTTCTTTATATTGATAATAACATTATATATTAATTATTTTTTTTCAAGGGAAAGCATTTAATGTATGAGTATACATTAAGATGACACGGATCATTGTGTACATATATACTAAATGAGTTATTCTCAACACCATAACTCATAATTAGTTTATTTTCTTTAATATTGTCATACTGCGTATATAGTGAACATCTCCTAAACGAAATAACTCATATAAGCCGTAAGTATATACCATTAATATAATGTATCGACTAATTAAATTATTCACTTAATCTCGTGAGTATTATGATTGTCATTACCGTGTCATTTAGTATACACAATAAGATTTATTAATATCACTCACTCTTCTTGTTACGAATACCGAAACCATTCAGTAACCGGTTTTATCCAATCTGTAAAGCTCTTTACTAATAAGTGATTTAAGGCTTATGTTTACACATGAATATGAGTTCATATGTTTTTAAGTCATTAGTATGATATATTATAATTGTGATACCCCGTACCCCTTTGCTAGGTCAACTGCGGTGGAGTAAGGTACCTGCGTGCCTCTCGGCACTGAACTTACAAAGATACAAGACTAAGGTACAACCGGGAAGAGTTGTAATGAGTATTTCTATATTAAATAATGTGAGAAGAAAGAAAGAATTGAAATAACTTTATAACAAAAGCTTCTCAAATTTATAAATAGGTTTAAGGGCACTAAGGCCGTAGTCTACATAATCAAATTCTTTTTTACTAGAGGTGGAAGACTTCAAAGATGTCGACTCCAATAGCTCACCATGGATCCATTAGGCAGATCTGTTTACCAAGTCATCTGAAAGAAGGGAGAAACATTTGGAAAACATTAGCGATGGACGCCCAGTGAGTTCACGTGCACGTGTGCTGTTCGAGAATTTTTCGCACGGGCAAAATATATATATTTATATTTGTTTATAAAAAGGATTGTCAACCCAGAAAATAAGTGCTTTCAGAACAAATCTTTTTATACAAAATATAAATTTTATGAAGGATTCGGGTGCAGCCGAAAAGTCTGAGCGAATCAAGACACATCGGCGCTGCCATGACACCTGAACTTTTAAGAAAAACATGCGTGCACCATGATAGGCTCAATGGACAAAGTCCGGAACCTTAAACGGGATCATCGGACAAATCCCGGCATCCCGTAGTCGATACCAGCCTGAACTCCAAAGCACACTGTACGAACGTTCAATTTTTCAACCTCACATAACATATACATAAACAGGTAACGAGCTCTGGCATACCTACCAAGCCGCCCTGTGCCACCCTAGTTGGTGGGCCCCTCCTGACCCAATCTTCTAGGAAATAGCTACTAAAGTAGAGCATGATACAGAGTCAAACGCAATACCGCTTTGGCCCTAATCCTCCAATGGTACTACGCCCTCTATCAACTGGATCCAGATCAAGAGTAACACTACCAAGCATGTCGTTAGGAAGAGGCCCTCGTACGGGAGACTAGCCATGCACAGTGTAAGTCCTTTTGACATGTTGATAAAAAATGTATACCAAGCCCCTTTTTGCCGGATTAGGGTTTTAAACTACTTTTATAAAATTATAGGCTATCTATCAGCCACAAAAAACTCTTCATATATCGAAAAATCCCTATCCGCTGGGCAAAACTCGTAGCCATGTAAATATGACTTTGGAATGTAAACTTTGAAACACATTACCGGGTATAAAATAGGTTATGCCAAGATGCGTATCAAAAATTATGATAAATATTTCTTGAAAGGAAATTATTAATACTTCCAAAACTTATAGTAAGAATAAAAACGTAGAAAAATATTCTTTAAAAATAACTAGTAAACATTGTTTTGAAATCATACTATAAGAATATTTAAAATAAAAGTATTATAAAAATATTCTCTTAATTCAAGGAAAAAAAACCTTTATAATAATATCTAGAGAATATGTAAAATATTATTTTCCAAAAACAAATAATAAATACCTTAAAGGTATTTTTAAATCTCAAAACCTTATAAGAATATTTAAAATATTTTTCCAAAGGAAATACTAAATAATAAATATATTATAGATATTTTTTCCAAATAAAAAATATTTCTGAAACCCCTCTTAAGAAAACTTAAAGTATTTATAAAAAAAATTATTCCCAAGAAGAAATAGTAAATATTTTCAAAAATAATCTCCCAAAATAATTTGAAAACTCAAAACCTTTTTCAAAAATATAAAATATATAAAAATATTATTTCAAAAAAGAAATAATAAATATTTTAAAAAATAATTTTTCAACATAATCTTGAAACTCAAAAACTTTTAAAAGAATTAAAAATATTATTTCTTAAAAAAGAAATAGTAAATATTTTGAAAATAATTTCTCCATAGTTATTTTAAAACTCAAAACCTTAAGAGGATTTAAAGTATCTAAAGATATTACTTTCAAAAATAAATAACACATATTTAAAAAATAGTTTCTTCAAAAGAATTTTAAAACTCAAAATCTAAAATAAAAGGATTGAAGAAAATAAATATTTTTAGTACAAGCATCATGAAAATATTGCACTAACCTAAAATATAGTTTGGTGCCATAAAAGAATATTTAAAACATAAATACTTTAATCACTTATCACATTTTTAGCATAACCCATAATATATCACCGATAATTATTTTATACATTTTGTCAAGAAATAACAAAGTAATATACTTCACAAGAACAATATTGGCAGAAAAAGGGTTGGTGAACTCACCTGGAGTCGCGATACAAGTTAAACCTACAAATGATAATTCAAAACTTAATTAAATAATACCATAAAAAAAATATAACTTTGACCCCAAAATGACTCTAGGGTGTACCTAAATTTATTTTTAAACCCAAAGGAATTCTATAAACCAACTCCAAAATAATTTCATGATAATTTCTTAAAAAATCATGGGTTCTTAAAATAAATATATAATTATTAAATCTTGATATTATTTATCTTAAAAAATATAATCTCATAATAAAAATAAAACTCTACATATAACTATGTTTAACTTAAAAATAAACTATATATATACCTTGAGAAGAAAAAAAAATGAGGGAGAGAGAGCCGAGAGAAAGAGTGGAGAAAAAAGAAAAAAAAAGAAAGAAAAGAGAGAAAGTGGAGAGAGAGAGAGAGAGAGAGAGAGAGAGAGAGAGAGAGAAAATGAGTGGAGAAAAAAATGAAAGATTGGTACTTTTTTTTTAGCCAAAAATCCCCTTATTTATAGCCATCTATTCATGGCTTCATGTGTGCATGCATGATACACATGGCAATGATGAGCCATGTTTCACTCACCGCCTTAACCTACTTGTCATCCCCTTCCATGTGGCTATCAAATACCCTTCCACATGTCCTTGCCAACCATGTCATTACCACCTCTCCAAGTAAGTAGTCCCTCAACTTTCTAAAACTTCTACGTTGGCCCCAAATCTTAAAAATGACTAAAAATCTATTCTAAACTTAAGATTTCCATCCTTATTTTAAAGCGTTAAATCCAAATAATTCTTAAAACATGTCCGAAAAGTTTTCCATCGAAAAATTCTTCCCTTAACTTTTCTATTAATTACCAAATGATCCCAAAACTTACTACTCTTTATAAACTAACCTCAAAACTTTTATTTGATCTTACCGCGATATAAGCTAACTTTGAGGTGCTTATTCGGGATTGTACAATAATATTAATTATTAATTTTAATTTGTGAAAAAAATCACTACTCAATTAGTAGTTCCCTCCCAATTTCCCACAAATTATTTCCCTCCAAACAACGAAACATTTTTCACACTTCCCCATCAATTAGACAGCCTATATACATCATCATCACTATAAGGTGGCAGATTGATGATAGAGTCAACAGTGTCAAGGGTGTATTCACACTTACTTTTCTGAGAGCGAGCTCCAGAGAAAAGTTTGCTTACTCCTTGGTCGCTTATTTTTTCTTCATCTTCTTTTTCATTTTTTACAAGTTAGTATATGGTAACAGTGACTTGGTGTTATATGGGTTATCAACTTCATGTTATATTGGTGTTAATATTGTTTAAAAAATACAAAGGACTAATTACTTCGTATAGTCATTAATATTGAAACCAGATTACCCCATAGCTTCCACCACAAAAAACAAACATAGTAATTAAGATGCATTAATTAATGAGCTCGGTAATGTTAAGATTTGGGTTTACAAGGTCGAACACTTACTTTTCTTAATTCTTGGTTGTCAAGTGTTTTTCTCATGGTCTTTATTGTATTTTATAGGTAAGTATTCGTAAACATTGACTGGCTACTATATTGACGTTGTGAAGATTGGGCGACCTTGTCACGTTGCACCGAATCTCCATTTATCTCAGTCAAATATTCATTTCAATTAACAGCTCGACAGTGTTATTAATACTCAACTTACCAGAACGCCTACTTGTGGTTAACTTTAACTCGTCTTTTCCCACAGAACCTAAAGATCATTTTCTTCTCCTTTATTTTTTTCATTAAAGTAAAGTCATTTTGGAGTTAAAAGATTACAAGAGCAAAACTTTTGTAGTGATAAAATTACAACCAGACCTAGAAATACAATGAAATATAATAAAAGCCCCAGATAACCTCAACCACTAAACAAAAAACCAAGCGAAGATCATAGTGCACAAACACAAATTACTTGGAGAATGACTATGGACAATAAGATAATAACATTTGTAAAAAGAAGGATTATATTAATATCCAATAACTTTTCATTAAAAAATATGAACAAGGATCATCCTATTATCCAAAAAAAGTATCCAAAATAACAAGGATAAAAAATAGAGGAAGAAAAACATAAATTTCCGAAAACCTAAAAGTAAGGAAAGGAGCGGCAACAACAGCAGTGGCAAATGAGCACTTGTTAGATCTTCCTTCTGAATCATAGGGGGATTGTGTCAGCTTCCTCTTCCTTAAAGTTCCAGCCCGAGGTAATACAGATCCAGCGGCTGATTGTGAAGCTTCCCATCGAGTAACCATTCGGCAAGCAGAATAACACCTAGTAGCCTCTTCGCGAGCTGCCTCCTTCCTAACAACCTCTGCAGATGTACCCTCCAAGCGAGCAATCTCCGCCACCACCTCCGCCCTCTACTCCTCTGCAATGTTTTGCTCGATTTCTATTACCATATTGAAGAAGCAGCTTATGGAGGGGATGCATGAGGGTCATGGTCTTGGTGACCCTCGCATCCCTATCATTTACCATTCATTCAACCATACTGATGGTCTCAAGCCTAAGAGCATCGAGTTCTTTCCTAAGCAAGTTGTTTTCACGCCTCTCACTCTCACATAGGCTCTTGAGGGAGAATGGGGAGGCAAAAAGGGGGTTTTCTTGAATAACTTGTTTTCATATAGGTTCATTGTTGTTCTAGACATTCCTAAACTGGTGTGAGATATCACCTAAACTGATCTCGGGAAGGAAGGAAAGAACACACTGAAACTTAGTGGGTTTTCTAGTGTGAGATATCTCGCCTCGAAAGTACACCTATAAATAGCAGGGTAGGGGAAGGTAGAGGAAAGCTCGCAAGCCAAAACATTTGAGGAGAGAAGATATGACTCGAAATTTGACGAGAGAAAATACGAATCGACGTCTTAGGTAGAGTGTACTGAAGTCCTTCATTTAATGTGCCTCAAATCTGAGTCAGTCCGAGTATGTTTTCATGATGGTATCGTGTTAAAGGCATGCAGTTTGAAACCATAGTCCTTTCATCCTCTTCTTTTTTTTTTTTTTAAATGAACTTGATAACTCAATTATTATGTTGTTTACCATGCTATTGACACTAAATGATGTCATTATTTCATTGCTCAATACACCTAAAATGATGCAGAATTCCTATTCTTAATCCTAAATTATTATATTTTACATGTGAAAAAATTGGGAAAAACAATTCAGTGTGATAAAATGGATACAAATAACCTTATAGATTGTAAACCTCTAGAAACCTTTAGATCACCTAAATTATGGATTGTAAACCCTCATAAAATTTATAATGTTTTTATAAAAAAATTAAAATTCATGGTACTAAATCAACTGTAAGAATGAACGGTTAACATTAAATGAACACTTAATCCTAAAAAACAATGGTGGGCCAAAAAACATAAGCGGTAAATGAATGGTTAACCGAAAAAAATAAACGATAAAAGCAGTGAGCTAATCTTATTTACAATGGAATGTAAAGTTTCAAAGCAAAAATAGCCTAATTTTATGTGGTTAACTTTGCACTAAGGCCCTGTTTCAAAAATGAATTTATCCCTATAAATGAATCAGTTAAGAACTTATTTAATTAAGTGTGTTTGATAATAATAATTTTAAGCACTTAATATCTGCTTTTCAAATGAACTGTAAAAGGAAAAGTTAATTTTCAGAAAAATTTAAGTGGCTAACTTGGCACTTATTACTTACATTATAAATGAATTATAAAAAAACAAAAAATACGAAATTCGTTGTAAAGCATAATTTTTAGTTGGATGTATAAAAGTACGTAACATTTTAGGGGGTTAAATTTACACTAATTATCTACTTTATAAATAAATTTTCAAAAAAAATGTCATTTTAGGGAGTTAAATTGGTAACAAATATGTACTTTATAAATAAGAAAAAAACATAAAACCATTTTAGCGGGTTAAATTAGCAATAAATATCTCTATTTATAAATTAATTGTAAATAAAAAAATTAATGAAGAAAAATATTTTAGGATTGTCTGGGCACTAATTATCTACTTTATCAATGAATTGTAAATTAAAAAACAAAAAAAAGGTAAAAAAAAGTCTATTTTTTTAGTAGGATGTAAAATGTAATGTGAAAAAGAAAAAATTTAATGAATAAAACATTTTAGGGGTTGTTTTGGCACTAAATATCTAACTTATAAATGAATTATAAATAAAAAATGAGGTAAAAAAGTCTAACTTTTTAGTTAGATGTAAAATGTAATGGAGAAAAACATTTTAGGGGGTTAACTTGATACTAAATATCTACTTCTTAAATAAATCGTTAAAAAAAAAGCTTATTTTTTAGTTGGGGGTAAAGTTTAATGAAGAACACATTTCATGGGTTGTCTTGGCACTAAATTTTTATTTATATATAAACTAATAAACAAAAAATTAAAAACTTAGTTCGCGATTGAATTTTTTTTGCTGGATGTAAAATTTGATGGAAAGAAACAATTTACACGATAAACTTTGCACTACTTTAAGTTAATTGTTTAAACCTATTGCCTGACAATAACATATTTGAGTGTGATGTAAAATTTATGTTAGAAAAAATGTCATATTTCAGTTTAAAAAATTGACACTAAATTATATTTATAAAACCCTAAAATGAAAATTAAATCCTAAAGTGGCCTTAATTAACCAATGATATACATTATTGTATTCTTGTAACAGAACTTTTGTAGGTAAAATTACAATCCGCCCTAGAATTAATGAAACTTAATAAAAGCCCAAATAACCTCAACCACTAAACAAAAAATCAACCAAAGATCACAGGGCACAAACACAAATAACTTATACAATAACTATGGACAATAAGATAGTAACATTTGCAAAAAAGAAGGATTCTATTAATATTCAATAATTTTTCATTACAAAATATGCATAGTGATCATCCTGCTCACCAAAAAAAGTACCCAAAATAACAAGGGTAAGAAACAGAGAAAAAAAACATAAACATCCTAAAACCATAAAAAAGTAAGTAAAAGAGCAGCAGCAGATGAGCACTAGTTAGATCTTCCTTATGAATCGTAGGAGGGTTGTATCAGCCTTCTCTTCCTAAAAGTTCAAGCCCAAGGTAATACGGATCCAGTGGTCGGCTGTGGAGCTTCCCGTTGAGCAACCATCTGGTGAGCAGAATCATGCCTAGTAGCCTCATCGCGAGCTGCCTCCTCCCTAACAGCATCCGGAGATGTACCCTTCAAGTGAGCGACCCCCACCACCGCCTCTGCCATCTCCTCCTCTGCCAATTTGTTGCTCGATTTTCATTATTATCTTGAAAAAGCAGCTTAGAGGGGTGCATGATGGTCATGGTCTTGGTGACCCTTGCACCCTTATCCTTACCATTCGTTCAACCATACTGATGCTCTCAAGCCTAAGAGCGCGAATTCTTGTCTAAGAGCTTCGAGTTCTTTCTGAAGCAAGTTGTTTTCTCTTACTCTCATATAGTGAATGGGGAGGCAGGAAGGGGGTCTGCTTGAATAACTTGTTTTCGTATAAGTTTATCATTGTTTCTAGACATTCCTAAATTGGGTGTGAGGTATCTCGCCTCGAACGATCTCAAGAAGGAAGGAATGAAGGAAAACACTGAAACTTAGTAGGTTTTCTGGTACAATGTATCTCATCTTGAAAATACACATTTAAATAGTATGGTAGGGAAGGGTAGAGGAAAGCTGGTGAGCCAAAACGTTTGAGGAGAGAAGATGACTCAAAATTTGAGGAGAAAAGATACGAATCGATGTCTGAGGTGGAGTGTACCGAAGTCCTTTATTTAATGTGCCTCAGATCCGAGTCAATCTGAGTATGTTTTCATGATGGTAGCTTGTCAGAGGTATGCAATTTGAAACCCCAGTCCTTTCATCCTCTTTTTTTTTTTAATGAACTTGATAACTTAATAATTAAGTCGTTTAGCATGTTATTGACACTAAATGATGTCGTTATTTCACTGCTCAATAGACCTAAAATGATGCAAAATTCCTATTCTTAACCCTAAATAATTATAATTTACATGTGAAAAAATTGAGAAAAATAATTTAGTGTGATAAAAAAGATGTGATAATCTAAATCATGGATTGTAAACCTTTAGATTACCTAAATCATGGATCGTAAACCCTCATAAAATTTAGAATTTTTTTTCGTAAAATCAACTTTACGAATAAATGGTTAACCATAAATAAATAGTTAACCCCAAAAAACAAGTGGTGAGCCAAAAAAAATAAATGATAAATGAATGGTTAATCGAAAAAATAAACAATAAAAATTGTTAGCTAATCTTATTTAGGGTGGAATGTAAAGTTTCAAGGCAAAACAAGCCTAATTTATGTGGATAACTTTGCACTTAGGCCCTATTTCACAAATTTATTTACTCCTTAAAATAAATAAGTTAAGAACTTATTCAGTGAAGTTTTTTTAGTAATAGATAATTTTTAAGCACTTAATATCTGCTTTTGAAATAAAAGGAAAAGTGAATTTTCAGTAAAATTTAAGTGGCTAACTTAGCACTTAATACCTACATTATAAATGAATTATAAACCAAAAAAAGCAAAAAGTACGAAAACTCCCTGTTGTAAAGGATAACATTTAGTTGGATGCATAAAATTACGAAATATTTTAGGGGTTTAAATTGACAAAAACTATCTACTTTATAAATGAATTGCCAAAACAAAAAAAAAAGTTTCATTTTAGGGGGGTAAATTGGCACCAAATATGTACTTTATAAATAAAAAAACAAAAACAAAAAACCATTTTAGCGGGTGAAATTGGCACTAAATATCTCTATTTATAAATTAATTGTAAATAAAAAAATTAAAGAAGAAAAACATTTTAGGGTTGTCCGGACACTAAATATCTAATTTATCAATGAATTGTAAATAAAAAAACAAAAAAAAGGTAAAAAAGTCTAATTTTTAGTCGGATGTAAAATAAAATGAGGAAAAATTTTAATGAAGAAAACATTTTAAGGTTGTTTTGGCACTAAATATCTAACTTATGAATGAATTGTATAAAAAAAAAAGTAAAAAGTCTAGCGTTTTAGTTGGATGTAAAATGTAATGGGGAAAAATATTTTCGGGGGTTAACTTGACACTAAATATTACTTCTTAAATAAATCGTTAAAAAAATCTTAATTTTTAGTTGAAGTTAAAGTTTAATGAAGAAAAACATTTCGCAGGTTATCTTGGCACTAGATATCTAATTATATATAAACTGATAAACAAAAAAAAACTTAATTCATGTATCGATTTTTAGTTGGATGTAAAATTTGATGAAAAAAACAATTTACGCAGTTAACTTTGCACTACTTTAAATTAATTGTTTTTTTTTTAAAAAAAAAAACCTATTCACTAAAATAACATCTTTGAGTGTGATGTAAAATATATGTTATAGAAAAATATTACATTTCTATTGAAAAAATTGGCACTCAATTATATTTACAAAACCCTAAAATGAACAGTAAACTCTAAAATGGCCCTAATTAATTGCTAATATACATTATTGTATTCTTGCAAATAAAGCTTTGATTGTTATGTTAATTAATATGGTTTCATTGGAAAAAATATTAGAATATCATCCAATCACTTATTTGAGTTTTTTCAGCCAAAAACAAAAAATTATGAACCCAAAAAAAAAAAAAAAGGCATAACAAACAAGCGAAATTACCATAAAAGAAAGCCATTCATTTATTCATATACAAAAGTACAAAATATAGCCGAGTTGTACTTAAACAGAGATCTAAGATCTAAATCCCTGTTTAACGAGAAGGTCGTAAAACAAAAAAAAAAAAGAAAAAAAGGCAATAAAGTTGGTACTACTCGACTTCCATAGTAGCAGGTAGAATGATGACCTTCTCAAAACCTCCTCGTCATCCTTAGGCTCTATCAATAAAGTCGGACGAGGTTAGTTGGACTAGCTCGGTTGTAATCCTTCTCCTGGTAGTAGTTGCGATGAGGTTCTCCTTGTCGTCGTTCAAAACAACGAACGATGCCTCCAACTCTGGCTCCTCGAGGAGAAGCCTCACGACTACGTTAGATCTATAATAATGAACAAGACGTTCCATAACCAAGCGAAGCTCATTCCTTATAGCAAGAAACTTTCGCCGCGGCAACTGCTACCTCCTCTAGATGCTTGCAGGACTAAGTGGAGAAACCGGCAGCCTGGTAGCAAGTCACCTTATTCAACGACCAACAACCGACAGGAAAAGGGACACGGGAGATGCTTTACATACCATATCTTTAGAGAAGATAGATAAATTTGAGAAGTGAGTTAGTGTGTAACATGGCTCAATATTTGAGTCTCTTTGTAGGAGAAAAATGGATTGAGAGTTATCTTTCTCTCCCTACATCAGATGCAACAACTATCCCAGTTTTAGGGCAGTGCAAAAGGTGGTGTCAGTACATCAGTAAGTCGTCACTTCAAGTTCAACATTTGATTTGTTTTCGATCTTTTTTGTTTTTTCTACGTGATCACTTTCCAATATCGTATATATATAACTACTCCATATCAATACATAGCCGAACGAGGTATAGAGTACTATTAGTGTAATATAATATATATATCTGTATATTAGTATTGGTAATATAAATTACATAAGAGATATTTAGCAAAAGAAATATAACAAAAATACTATTTACCAGCTATCCACACAAAAAACAAAAAAGACTAATATCATGTGATAAAAAAAAAAAGGCAAAGCTAAGGCTGGAACGAGCTGGTTATAAGCCTAACAAGTTGGATACTAGTGAATTTTGCTTGGCCCAGATTTGGGAGTCATTTAGTGAATCCTTTAGCTTGCCGACATTGGATGAATTATAAATGATTTTTTGGCCTCCTAAGACCTCATATACTTTTTTTACGAGCTCTATCTATCCAGCATTAACGTATTTAATAATTTCTTCCTCCATTCATTTATGGAGATCAAAAAGGGATTCCCTACTGCTCAATACGTCACACTTACTCTTGTAGAATATGGTCTCTTGAGCAACATGGGTACATACATATGAAAGCTCCCTTAAACGATCTGAAATCTGCTACGACGATGCTTCAGCCGTTTTAAATTCCTTCTCAAGCTCGTCCATTTGAGCTTTAATTTTGCTTGCCCAACGAATGTTTGAGAATATTACGTGGATCTTTTTCGCGTTCTGCCCTGATGCTGTCAAAAGTATTCTGCAGTTCTGTCAGCTGCTCTTTCGCAACAGTTATCCGAACAAGTTCATTATTTGCATCTTCTAAATTCTTGCTGCATTCACAACGCTGAAGCGTTAAAGAGGCAACTTTGGTTCTAATGCATTCGCATAGCAGTTGAAGGTTTAAAGACAAATATTTGCTTGGTATATGCTTTAAAGCCTCAATCACAGCTAGAATTTCACCACATTCCTTCACAGTATCTGGAAAATATGAGTACAAAAAGTATTTTTTCAATGCATTGAGCTGTTCATGGGGTGAGATCACAGCTAGCTCAACTTGTTGAGACCGAAACAAGTTTTCAACGTATTTGAAATAATATACAATTTCTCTGCTGGTTTGGATGGAAGCAGGCACTGGAACGTGAAGCTGGGAACCCCCTACATTTCTTGGGAGAATCGTACTCTCGGGAGTTTCAACATTAAACGGAGGGAGTATGATCTCGATGCCGATGAGCGGGTTATCAAAGTAGGTCTTTTTTTCTTATTGGCAAAAGAGAGGTTGTCGGTGGTCTCATTAGTAACTCCTATTTTACAAGGAGGATATCAGCACTGAACAATTACTGAAATTAAGCAACAAACATTTACGAAGACAAATAATATCGAAACTGGGTGAGCAGAAGAAGCATTTTCAAAATTAGCCGTTTTCCTTTTAGCTCGCTTCCCTCTCTCGATTGGTGGAGCTTGTAGAATTCAAGAAATATAAATAAGTAGCTATACTAATATAAAGAGGATGTAAGGGAAATGTAAAGAAAAGATTTCTCACTCGAAATGTCCATGGTTTTCCTAGAGGGTCGTCTCCTCCATTTCTCAATCTTTTCTAGGCAAGATGGATCTTTCTCAATCGTCTTCCTTGTTGATTTTTCTTGCTCTGATGTCGAAGTCGTGATTATGAAAGACGCTAATAGCTTCATTAGGAGTAAAACGGAAGAACCAAGAGGATATCATTTCCTACTAGCGGTCATATTTATCTGTCACCCCTGGTTATCAGAGTAGGTCTTTTTTTCTTATTGGCAAAAGAGAGGTTGCCGGTGGTCTCATTAGTAACTCCTATTTTACAAGGAGGATATCAGCACTGAACAATTACTGAAATTAAGCAACAAACATTTACGAAGACAAATAATATCGAAACTGGGTGAGCAGAAGAAGCATTTTCAAAATTAGCCGTTTTCCTTTTAGCTCGCTTCCCTCTCTCGATTGGTGGAGCTTGTAGAATTCAAGAAATATAAATAAGTAGCTACACTAATATAAAGAGGATGTAAGGGAAATGTAAAGAAAAGATTTCTCACCCGAAATATCCATGGTTTTCCTAGAGGGTCGTCTCCTCCATTTCTCAATCTTTTCTGGGCAAGATGGATCTTTCTCAATCGTCTTCCTTGTTGATTTTGCTTGCTCTGATGTCGAAGTCGTGATTATGAAAGACGCTAATAGCTTCATTAGGAGTAAAACGGAAGCACCAAGAGGATATCATTTCCTACTAGCGGTCATATTTATCTGTCACCCCTGGGTAAGGCTTGAACTAAAGGAATCTAAACTTGTCCATCCTTCGTTTAATCCACTTAACCTTTTCGTATTTATTGAATGGTTGAATACATCTCGACCCGTTTATCCATCTCGACCTACAAGGGAAAAGGCAGGAATGTCATGTATAAGTCCCGTAAAAGATATCTCTAGAAACCAGATATTGTGCCCAGGCATTGCTTACCTTTGTGTAACCATGTTCCAGTGAATTCGTCTTGTTTTTAACCACTCATGTCCGACATCCTATCTTGAATAACAAACCACCAAAAAGGGATGTTGTTTTTCGTAGATAGGTCGGAAGTTTTCATAGATAGGTTAGAAGTTAATAAGGCATGATATTCTTTATTTATAGGAACCTGAAGTAATCTCTAGTGGGAAGACAGTCTTTGCGCCACTTTGTACTCGCTTTCAATATGGTTTATGCTATACTCTATGATGTATTGGTAGAGCCACATTTAAATGATACATACGGGCCTTTCAATTATGTGTTTCCGAAAGTGATTTCATACTTGTAAAAAATTGGAACAACGATCAATAAATCATTGAAAGGATGAAAGATGCTAGACCGTGCAAGCTATGTACTGACTCATCTATGCCAGAAGGAAAGCTCTATGCTCTGTATTCATTACCACGCCCAATCTCTTGTTCGATTGTACGTATGTGGTTAGGTTTCCTGATGAAAATTCACACTCTATTCTGGAATGGATCACTACTGGGTTGTGACAAAATTCTTCATCGCCGAAAGGAAGGCCGAACATGACGAACAAGTCATAAATAGTTGCCGAGATCATTCCAAAGGGGAATATAATCCGTTGATAGCCACGTCCTAAAAATGCATAATGGCACGAAATAGTGAAACATCCATCTTAGAAGGGAAATCGATAATGCGTATAATGTCAAAAATCCCCAACTTCGCCAAGTATCACCGAATTCCCCTGCTACCTTCCACAACCATTGGCTGTATGGCTCATTATATTGTGGCCAGCTACGTAATGGAGAACTCAAAAGTTCTAATTTCTATTTGGGATGGTTAAGGAGCAGTTTGGAACCAGGCAAATTGTCATTAATACTATATTTGATGTCTTCGTTGACGTTCAGGATAGAACCCAACTTAGTTGCATTTCCAACACCGGTATGGATTAGGATCTGAATCCAAATATTTCATGGGGTCAACAAATAAGACATGGGTTGTTGATGTTGGTGAAGATAGATTGAACTTAAACTTTAACCTTTAACCTTAAGGTGTGAAATCTGATTTAACCCTACCAATTCAAAAAGTAAAGGCGAATTCTTTCTTGATTTTTAATTTTTATTTATTTTGTTAGGATTTAATCCCAGGATTCACATGCAATAGTCAAACCGTGAGACTTTTTCACTTGTCTCCGGTTAATAGATAATGATGAACTTTAGCTCGCCAAGTTCTACATAATTGCCCAAACGTATAATGGGAGCTTGCCATTAATCCTTTCTTACCTATCTATAACAAAAACATTATGCATAATGTTTATTTGGATGAACGTTTATTTGCTTAATCATTAATGGAAATTCCAATCAGAATAGTCGTATTTTAAGTTCATCTCGCAAGTACATATGTTTTGAACTTTCCATTAAAATATTCCAAAAAGTAAAAAATCGTCAAACAAATAGGAAGCACAAAAAAGCAAAAAAAAAAGAAACCTTCACAACATTCCCCACACTACCGAGCTCGGTCTCTACATTTGGACATTACGAAGTAAGAAGGAATGAGGTAAATCACGCTCAGATGCGTAAGGAGAAATCTCTTCTATGCTACAATTTTCCAAATTGAAAATTCCACATTCGTGATTAACTCCAGAGCATACCAATATTCATAGGGTTCATTATCCCAAATATCATCAGTAAAATTTATGGAATTCTTCTTCGAGCCTCCCCCTTCTTCAGCATCATCCTCTGCAGCATTAAACAAAACAGATTCATTCCCGCCTAACAATAGTGCCACATTGCCTAAACTTTCTATAGGAACCCATCTTTCATAATCAAAATCAAACTCATAAACATAAAACTTTCTTGTCCAATAGTGAGTTATAGTGTGTCAAAAAATGTATTCTACCACTTCGTGAATGAGTTCTATGCATCTCGCCACTAGTAGTGGACTTTCTTCCCACTACAAAATGTAGAAGTGCTAGAGATTGTTTTGATCCTCAACTTATAGAATGTCTCTAGGAAAGGGCACCTTCATCTCCTCGGTTTTCTTGGGGACAAAATTGCTTATATTCCACACTACCAATTGGCCTTTCTTAGATAATGCCAAGATAGAAACTTTGTGTGCGTAGCAACTAATTAGGTCCCAGTACCTTTCTTCTCCAAGAAAAGTCCATTGAGATTCTCCAATCTTGACAAAAGCCAATTTTCCACCACATCTATTCTTTACTAAAACTCTATAATTGTTGTTGCTGCTTATGGGATCATCAGGTCCCGACATCATAACTTTTGTTATAGTTTTATCTGGAAAATTTACAATAGAAGGAAAAATAAATTTGATATCAATTAGTTGATTATGGAGGAATATAAATTCGTCTCTGGGTGTAATAGAATCTATCCGACCCCGCAAGATCCAACATCATCGTAGTCAAGCTTCTTCTCCCTAATTAATGGCTTCAAGGATTTATCTTTTGGATCAATCTTAACCACACATCAACTTCACTACAATATGTATAATCATGATCGGGGTCATATTCTTCATCTCTAGGCAACAACAGAAGTGGTGATTTCGGCACCGAAGCCCTCAACAAAGAAGATATTTCAGCCTTTGCTAAATTGCGCCAAGTACTACAAACAGATTTGAAGTGCATCTTGTCCACAATAGTGAAAGAATTGAAGATATTCGACAGAGGATCATAATCCATATTAGACCAGTTTTGACTATCAAACATTAGCCTTTTGTCCATCTTCAACAACCTCTTGAAGATGCTACTGTTTAATAGACAGTGAATATTATAGTTTTTGAAAGGATTCAGAATGACTATTTATGTTGAGAGTTTAAAATTTAAGGAAATGCGAAGTAATACGTAATGGCGTAATTAATGAGAATTAAATGCTGTAAATATGATGGGATGTGTAGATCACTAATATACCTTTTATTAGCTTTCCCTATTTTCCTGTACTACTCAATCGAGCTCGCCTATTAGATTTATTAGTTTGGGGAGAATGCCTGCTTAGTGTTGCTGTAAGTACAAGTTCTGCATAATTAATCTTTATTTCTCTTGTTTCTTTTCCACTGTATAATACATAGCTTAACGAGGTATAGAAAAATTTGAACATAAATATTAAAATAATCATAAATGTAAGATACTAATATCATGTGATGTACAAGTTTAGTTCTACCCTTTTTTAGGTACTTTTTTACTTCTACCCTTAAGGTAAAGAACAAAAAACAGTAGGTCGTAGAAGAAAAGTCGTCGAATTGAGGCTGGAGTGACCTAGTCATATGCCTAACCACTTTCACCAACAATAGGAAGGTGGGATGCTGGGGAATTGCGCTCAGGAACTACAAAGGCAATTTCTAAGTTACGATAGTGCACTGTAGTTAATCTTAATCTTCATACATATAAAAGGGGTATTCTTGGTAGTATTTGCATTGTAAATCAGCATTAGGAGCTCGCCTTTTTTGTGTTTTCCTCTTTCACAGTTGCATTGTGAGTTGTAAATTGAGCTCGCCTATTTACCCGTTGCGTTTTAATTCAGGTCGCCTTTTAGTCATCGTCAATGTTTAATACATTCGTGTAGTTAGACAGGGATCATCTTGGTGAGGTTGGAACATAACTGGCACCACCTCGACCTTCTTAAATAGTACTCCAGTGTATTTGATATATATCCAACAGCATAATAGACCAGTCTATTTATCTCCCCTTAGCTCATCTTCATCATAGGAAATTGAATGAAGCAAGAAAATAAATAAATAAAAGAAAAGAAAAAAGATTTGATTTATCATATCCTATTTGATTTAAATATGTCACATTATATTAAATGCGACACGGTTGGGATTTTATGTTAATGAAGCGACGCTTCTTGATAGGGAATCAATTGTATATATTTCTCTGTACCATTCTTCTATCCTTAACACGACACTTGTTATATGCATTACTTTTCATTTCTTCCAAACTTTCTTCCCCATCAAATTATGAAAAAAAAAAAAGAAATAATTTTGATTCCTATGGCTCAATTACCTTGTGGTGTTCGTCATATTCTTGGATTGAGCCATATCTGGCATAGATTTAACTATAGCGATATGTACTTTTAACTTCCAATCCCATTTTTTACGCCTATTTTTACGTAGTTGTACTTTTAACTTCTAATCCTTATCTTTCTAATTTCATTATTTGAGCTAGAAATTTGTAATATATATACCGGCGTGCACCTCGCTAATACGAGCTCGCTAACACAAATTGAAACGACTTGAAGTTTGCTTTGATTGAAATATTTGAAAACCACAAAGACGCTTAATGTCAGACAAAACTTGGCAAACCATATATTAGATGGCTTTTCCTAATTATACTTTTCATAGATCGATTAACACGGAACCAAAAATACAAGCAAAAATCAAGTACCAGTTATCATTTGGAGAATTATGACATAAACAAAAGCTAAAATATTTCATATCATCAACGATAGTGAGAAACACCAACAATAGACCTAAAAACTATTTTTCAAAAGCTATATTCCACGCCAATCCTCATCACCTAGCTTCCTCTTTCGTGCTCTATCTATGCGGATGAACGCATCAGGATCAGCCTGAGGCTTCATGACATTATAGTTGATTAAATTAGGTGAACATCGCCATGTGATCAGAAATCTCTTTTCAAAATAAAGAATAGCTTGTTTGGGAGCAACAATATCCCTCAAAATATTCACATATTAGCCGCCTTGGATATCAATATGATGGCACACTTCATGAATGTCAAGTTCAACACTCATGGCACCTCCTCTAAGGGCGAAGTACATCTTCAAAATAGTACAAAAGCATTCAAAAGAGAACTTTTAGTTTGAGTATGACACATTTGCAATTTTGGGAATTTATTCTTTAAAAAGTGTCCAAAGGGAGGACAGGAGGGTAGAAACTCCCCATCACGAGCTTCGACCAACGGTTTCATTAGTCTACTTCTGTTTACGGTTTAGGATAAGGAATGACAGCGAGTTTCCTCCTTATAAAGTCTATCCAAAAAGAGTCTGTGTTTACCTACTTTAGGAATTTATTTAGGTTAAGGTCCTCAAAAGACGGAAGGGCATGTATTACACATGGAACTCAATCTTTTAGAGATGGATTAACACGAAACGGTCGTGAAAAAAATTAAAAGTAAAAAATACATTAAATAATTGACTTTGTAATTATCGAAATTGATTTTGAAAAACATTTAATCTAATCTCATTTTAAAGATTCATTAAATATAATGTAATCCAAAAGACTCCTATTCAACTCCTAAACACTTGTTCAACCCTATTGAACATATTTCATCCCTATTTAATGAACAACAACCCTTATTTAGGGGACCACCACCCCTGAATCACTAAGAAAAATTCTGAGAGAAGAAAATATTTGTTCAGCCTGCTAGCGTGACAATGGCTGAAATAGAACCCGAACATTCGTTCTACCATTTCATCCAGTACTCTACTGATCTTGTTTCAATGGTATTCTAGTTTATTGTTTATACATTTTATTGTTAATTGTAAACATTTTTATTTTCGTGGATAAATATTAACGATAACGAATTGTAATATTTTGTGTAATCAGATTATTCCAAGGATGTTTATCTGCAATAGAGGTTATGAATTTCTAGATGAAATTTAGCTGTTTGATCATACTTTTCGTTTACATTTTTAGATTGTAACGTGGAAGAGGCTAATGGGAATTAATTTTTAATTTGCAGATTGCCGACCTTCATGGAAAATCACGACTTTAAAAAGGGAGATTTCTTAATGTTTACTCCTATGTTTGGAGCACCATTTGAATTCGAAGTGATAGTATACGGATCAAACCGCATAGAGGAACAAATGATTCAGAATTAGAGAGCGACAACACGACGAACAGTGATAGTGAGGACGATGATTAAATTTCGGATAATGATGGTAAAGACGATTATATATTAAACGAAAGGTGGCACTGCTGGTATTAGCTTTTGTTTGTGTTAAATCTATGATGTAAGGTTTACTTTGGAATTTGTTCGATTGAACAATTTGAAAAAAATATAGATGATTTGAATGAGAAGTTCGATGTAATGTCACACGTCACTTGGCATGTTGTATAGCATGTCAAGCTCAAGTATAATGTGAACAGTACTTTTCATTGATCGATCTAGCGTCCGTCAATCGGCAAGCTCGTTAATGACGTTAACAAGGTAAACTGCAATATATAGGTGTTAGAAGTTTGAAAGATGATATGTGATGATTAGTTATATTTATATACATTAATTTCATCATTTTTTCAATTTTTTAATATGTAAAAGTGTGTATTGTAGTTTAATATCCTTATTCTTGTCTTAGGTGCCCTTTGAAAGAAAAAACGCTAAAAGGAAACGAAAAAGGGCGAAAATAGAACGAAACGATGAAAATAGAGCTATCGGCAACAAATGAAGCTGACCTACTGCGCGAGGTAGACTAACCTACTATCGATGGTAGGTCCTTGGCACACAAACAGTTGGCAAAACAGAACCCTACCAAACACGGTAGGGCTCGACCCGTTGGCGGTAGGTTCCGGCAGTGAAGGTGATTTAATCCAATTGAAACTCTATTTTCTTGTAATTTTCACCTCTATATAAGGGGTTTTGCTGCAGCTATTTTATATAGAGATTAAGAGGCAGATTAGGAGTTAGATTAGGGTTTAGAATATGATTAATTATGGTTAGTATTAGATAGTTAGGAATATATTAGATTAGAAGATTTTTCAATTTTTGGCTTTTATACATTCAATTAGTTAAACACCTTTAGATTTCTGCAATTTTATTTCTTGGATTTCAAGAATAAAAGAACCAATTTCAAGATCGCAATCTTCAACTTGGAAACTCGAAAGGCTAGCTTAGAAGATGTTCGAGACTTCAATTGCAGCTTCAATTTTCAATCCTAGGCTTTCTTTTGCTTTCTTATTATTGAGTTCTAATATTGAATTTCATTTTTTTATAATGAATAGTGAGTAGTTTTTATTGTCTGGGGAGGGTTGAACCCTAATTCTTGATTATGAAATTCTTGGTTTAAATTCTTGAATTTGATGTTTGTTTTGATTTAAGTTGTCTTCCAATTGTGTTTGTTTGCAACTTAATTGAAACGAGATTAGATTAATTGCAAGATTGTTTGGAATTTAAAAAGGAAGAACGGTCTAGGGCAACCAATTAGAGGTTAATTGGGGCAATTGGCTAGAGATACGATATTGAACTTTTAGGTCCTTTAAATCACCTAATTTTATTGCGCTAATAATTTGTTAAGGAGATTTTCCTCTAAGGGTTAGTGAGTAGGGTGGCTTTCGCCTAGAGTTAGGGATTGTCCGACTTGAGTGATGACCTAACTTAATTAATTCAATATCATTTTCATAAAAGTTTTTCCAATTGAATTAGTAACAAGGAATAAGGGGATTCCACCATCCAAACTCTTACTTTATCGATTCTTAAAATCTTAAGTTTTCGTTGACGTTTTTAGTTATTTAATTGTTTCAAGTTTTTACTATTTCGTTTTCAACGACCATATTTTTCTTAGACTAAATATTAGAGACACGATTAGTACTTCATCTTTACCATCCTCAAGAGATTCGACATTCAGGTTGAACTTACCTCTGTAGTGTTAGGTCCACTTGCCTTACATTGTAGTGATTAGGAAATCTCATTTTATTTTTATAAACATCAAGTTTTTTGCGTTGATGCCTGGGATGGCAGTTTAAGGAATTAGAGCTTTTGTCATTGTTTTTGTTTTTCTATTGTTTTGCTTTGTTCTGTACTAATATTGTGCTTGGGGTTTTGTGGTATTGATTTTGTGTATTCAGCATATTACCTCTAGAACCTGTGTTAATTGTTCATTAAATTGTTCGTTCCAGGTGTTGGAAATTACGATACGGATACCGATGATACCATGGAAGCCTGATGGACAGCAATGTTAGAACAAAGAGTGTAAACCATGGCCTTTCTGCCTCAATATATGCATCATCAGTCGGCCATGTTCCAAGAAAACTGGCAGGGATACAATTACATATTCTAGCCAGTATAGTTTGGAGTAGAATTCTCAGTCGAATGTTTCTTGGTGAGATTATACTCAATTTTCACAATACAATTATACTCTACCAGTACACCTATTTCCTCCACGACCTAATCTAGAAGATCTCATTTTGAAGTATGTCAATTCGGCGAATATCAGGGTGAAAAATATGGAAGCAGTTCAGAGAAGCCAAACGGCTTCCATCCATAACGTGGAGAATCAAATCATCCTTTTAGCAAAGATGATCATTGAAAGACCGATTAGTAATATCCCTAGTACTACGATCACTTAGCAAGATACAATAGAATAAACGATGATATTTTCCATGGTTATGGATAAAAAGGAAGCAACTGCTCAAGCACCGGAGGAGTCTACTTTTCCCGAGGAAGAGGAGGCTCAACAAGAAATAATGGAAAAGAGGCATAAAGATCTCCCAACATTCGAAGAACCTCCTCAGATTACAAGTGTAGTAGAAGAAAGCAAGAGAGATGAGTGCTTGTCAAAGAATAAGAGTGAGTTTGAGGAAGGTGAGCCAAAAAAGGAAAACGAGAGTCTCCTAGAAATTCAAAAGAGTCATACAGAAGAGTGGCAAGAAACAAAGTTAGAGACCATCGAAAAGAATGAAGAAGTGAATTCCCTTACTGACGAAACTAACTATTTTCTTGTACAGGATTCTTTATGTGTGCAAGCATTATGGAAACAATCAACGGAAAATGTAGTGGAGAGGAGACATCTCATGAAATTCGAAGGCGATTACAAAAACATGGGAAGCACACAATCCTTTTGCTATGAACAAACGAAAAAGAGTTTTTATTCAACCTTAGCCTTCAGTTACCTTTGGTTTTCCTTTAAGGAGTTGAAATTATTCGTAATTAGTAACATCTTTCTTAAACTTGATCTTAAGTTTTTGAATTTTCTTTTCGTTTTTGGGTTAAAATTCTTTCACTTCCATTACAAGGAGATCCTAAACGAGTTCTAGTTTAAACCGTGCTTTGGAAAGAACGTGGGAAACCTTCAGAAGGAGTCCCTCGTTCTCCAAAATAGTTAGGAGAAACGTCTCCTGACATGTTATTGTATGTAAAGTATATCATTGTATCCTTTTATGTCTTCCTTCTTTCTAATTCGTTTATGATATTATTTTTGTTTCAAGGTATTCTAGGAGAGATGATTGCTTGCCTAAGAACCACTTTAGGTGCAAAACGGTTAAATAAGGTTAGCAAGCATGAAACAAGGTTCAAATGTGCAGAAAAGAAGAAAAATCGGTGTCTTGGCAAAAGCAAACCGTGGAGAGTAGGCTCAACCCTACCATCGGCAATAGGGTCTACTAGCACCAGCAATTCAAAATTTTTCTCCAAAGGCCGGACAGGGTTGTTTATTTAAGCAACCACAGGATAACCTCTCAAAAAACATCTTAAACTCTCTTCTTTTAACTTTTTAGTACTTTCTTTATTTGTTTAATTTTGCTTATTCGTTTTGTTTTTATGTGTAGATGGCTTACAAATATGCTTTATTGCTTTATACCTGTGAGATTGCTTCCCATGTATGTGTTTGTTTTAGTTTTTTTTTCTTTTAGTCTAACCCCCACATTGAGGACAATGTGATTTAAGTGTGGGGGTGTTTTCGTCTTTTAATCATTTTTCCTTCTTTCTTATTACTTTACTTTTAGTCTCCTTAATTAAAAAATTCAAAAAAAAATAGAAATTTTGAAAAATCTAAAAATATTTTTGTTTTGCCACTTTTAGTAGGGTACTTAACTACAAAATTCCTTAGGTTTTTTTGAAAAGATGAATTACTTAATCTCTTTGAAAAATATACTTACTAATTTTCTTACTTGATCAATGGTTTTCATGTCTTTGTGAATGTTGTTTAAGTAATAGAAGCCTAGGAATCTTGGGTAATTAGCATTATGATAATAACTTTTGCGTTTCTACCTGCAATTTCATGATTATTCTATCCTTAAAAGCAAAGAATTCTAGTCTAGGATAGTCCCGAAGATGATGGTCTCGGGCCTTTTTTTAACCGTTTGTCCCTTTCTTGCTATTATCCTAAATGAAATCGATCCCTAGTTCCCTTTTGTACCTTCATGCCAAGGGTTTTAATCTCTTCTTTTCTTTGTTCTTTTAACCTCACTACAGAAAACCTCAATTCGTGGAGCTAAGTATTATTATATCCTTTTAGCCATGGGAAACAAATAAGTGTGGGGGTAAAGGGGTGAACAAAGAAAAAAAAAACCCTATTTAAAAGAAAGGGTATCATGGGAAATTTCATATGTTCGGTGTTTTTTGTTATTGAAAAGAGAGAAAGAAAGAAAGAAAGAAAGAAAAATACTTTATTCTTGAAAAGAAAAAAAATAGAAAAAGAGAAAAAGCCAAAAAAAAATGAAAAAATGGCAGACAACAAAGAAAAAATATGAGTTTTTATTTTATAGTAAATTCTTGAAAAATCAAGCACCTCTCTGTTATATTTGGTAATTCTTGAAAATTTTGAAGAAGTAGGTTGGTTGTGCACCAAGAAAAACGAGTTAAGTTGTACAAAGGTCAGTCAGAAGAGTGAAAAAGACAGCTAGAAAATGGTTCTCTAATTTTGTTATATTTTCCTTTCGGTTGCGTTAGCTCTATCTCATTTGTTTTTGTCTTCTTTTTTTCCTTTGTATGTAACCTAATTATCTCCCTAGCCTAACATTACAAGCCAAAAAAATCCTACCTAATCCTAGAACGATCTAAAATAGACTTCTAAATAGATATATGATAGAAAAAGTATGAGTTGTTTGCATTGTATTTGAAAATATTTCATTGTGTTAATCACTTAACATTCCTCTTTTTCTGTGAAAAACGGCATGAGCAAATCACACACACACACACCTTTGATCTGTACGATTCTAGTAACTTTTGAAGGACTTAGTGATTTTGTCGTTCATCTATTTTTTATTCATCTTTGGAGTTGGGCAGTGAATATTCTATTTAAAATGGTTTTATCTTTAAATTTTTTCTTAGTTTTTTATGTTTTTGTTTTGGTTTTTTTGAGTTTGTTTTTGGTTACCAATGTTTTTGACCATTTTTGAGATTTTTAACTATTTTATTCAGCTTCTATCACTTTCATGTTGTGTCTTTCAAAACAAGAAAAGTTTTTAACTCCTTCGTTTTGCCTGTTTAGTTTGTATTGATCATTTTTCGATGTTTTAATATGTAAAAAGTGTCTGTTTTAGTTCTTAGGTGCCCTCCGGAAGAGAAAACGATGAAAGGAAATGAAAACGGGCGAAAATGATGAAAACGGAGTCGTCGGCGACAAACGAAGCCGATCTACCGCGTGAGGTAGGCTGACCTACTGTCGGCGGTAGGTCCTTGGCACACAAACGGTTGGCAAAATAGAACCCTATCGCGAGCGGTAGAGCTCGACCTACCGTCGGTAGTAGGTTTCGGCAGTGAGGGTGATTTAATCCAATTCAAACTCTACTTTCTTGTAATTTTCACCTAGGGGTTATGCTGTAGCTACTCTATATAAAGATTAAGAGGCAGATTAGGATTTAGAGTAGGGTTTAGAATAGTATTTATTAGGGTTGGTATTAGATAGTTAGGAGTAGATTAGATTAGATGATTTTTCAATTTTCGGCTTTTATACATTCAATTAGTTAAACTCTCTTTAGATTTTTGCAATTTTATTTCTTAGATTTCAAGAATTGAAGAACCAATTTCAAGAATGCGATTTCAACTTGGCGACTCAAAAGACAAGTTTTGAAGATATTAGGGACTTCAATTGTGGCTTCAATTTTCAATCCTAAGCTTTCTTTTACTTTCTTGTTATTGAATTCTAATATTGAATTTCAGTTTTTTTTAATAATGAATAGTGAGTAGTTTTATTGTTTAGATGAGGGTTGAACCCTAATTCTTGATTATGAAATTCTTGGTTTAAATTCTTTACTACGATGTCTTTTTATTTAAGTTGTCTTCCAATTGTGTTTGTTTGCAATTTAGCTGATGCGAGACTAGAATAATCGCAAGATTCTTCGAAATTAAAATAGGAAAACGGTGCAGGGCAAACTATTGGGGGTTAATTGGGGCAATTGACTAGAGATACGATATTGCACTTTTAGGTCCTTTAAATCACCTAATTTTATTGTGCTCATAATTTGTTAGGGAGAAAAGAGATTTTCCTCTAAGGGTTAGTGAGTAGGGTGGCTTTCGCCTAGAGAGATGGATTGTCCGACTTGAGTGATGAACCAACTTAATTAATTCAACATCATTTCATAAAAGTTTTTCCACTTGAATTAGTTACAAGGATTAGAGTGATTCCACCATCTAAACTCTTGCTTTGTTAGATTTTAAAATCGTAAGTTTCCGTTGCTTTCTTAGTTGTTTAATTGTCTTAAGTTTTTACTATTTCGTTTTCAACAACCATCTTTTTCTTAGATTAAACATTAGAAACACGATTAGTACTTTCACCTTTACCATCCTCGAGAGATTCGACACTTAGGTTGAACTCACCTCTGCAGTGTTAGGTCCACTTGCCTTGCATTGTAGTAATTAGGAAATCCCGTTTTATTTTTATAACCATCAAAAGCCAATGCATCAAAATTATGCAATAAATGTAGCAGTTGTAATCTTAAATACTTGAATTTCATTTTATAAAAACATTTAGCAAAAACCTTTATAATGAACAAATATAGAAACTTTTGTGTGAGAATATTAGCATAGAACCTGAAGCTTTGTTCCATTAGTCTACCAACTCACAACACTTAGCGAACTTGCAGTAATACAAAACCAAATGAAAGAACATACTTAAAAGTTATTGTCTTAAAAGTTAAAAGAACATCCTTAAATTTGTGCCATAAAGGATGAACGAAAGAATATGGGACAATCTGATAACCTAAATTCTCGAAAGGGCTACTATTCTCGAGTATGCCCCAACTATGATAACTAAGCTTGGTAGCTTCATCTTCTGCTACAGTGATGTACGGAGCATGATCATTGATCCATTGTGTTGCCCAATAGAAGTGAGAACAGAAATAGTTTAGTAGAGATGGCTTGAAAAGCATCCAGTAAATGGCTCCATGAATATTACCATTTGCATCTGTGACAGGGTTTACAACGTGATAATAATGTTCGTAGTGAAGAGCGTACGAGCCTTCAAACGTGTACAGGTAAGTTGCTAAAGTATTGCAGAAGGTCATAAAGCTTATATTTTTCCTATGGCATTACCGGCCTGCAAAGCCTCAGCACACCATAATACGAGTAACACGACCACCGTTTTTGTAATGAGTGATCACCTCTCCTAACTCTGTGGGAGCAACGTGCGCATGGTATTCCAAACATCATAAGGTAATTTCCATAGGAAGAAATTTTTTTATTTTAAAAGTTTGTAAGGATGTTGATAAGGGATGAAGAAGCATGATTTAGTGGGTTGAACATGATGTGATAGATTTAATATGCAACTGTAAAGAAAGGAGCATTTATTAGTGGAGAAGTCTAAACGAGGGTTCCTTATTTGTTTTCACAATGATGAACATGCAGGGTAAAAAGAAACATCGTAGTAAATGAGTGCTCTTTTTTATTAAAACACAATGCATTAAATGTAGTAAATACGATGTGATGCTTCATTTTACTAATTTCTAATTGATAGCTCATTACGTCGCAAATACTCATTTTATTAGCTCGCTCTCTTTTGTTATATGAGTAAATCGAGCTCGCAAATTACAATTATTTGTGAAGGGAGATGGCTTACTTTCTATTGTGTGTAAACGGAGCTCGGCTTTGTATAGATCGTAAAGACATGACACATTAGGAAAAAAAGGAGATTTTATGTCCACCTCACTATCTGTTTATCGTCAAATAGAGACATCATCATCGGATGCTCCAGAAATCCTATCATTATTATATTTACTTAATTTGAAGTTTATCATCCTCGGCCGCAAGAATTATTTTGAATTTGGTGTTAAAGGGACTCTATCTCAATTACAAAATTCAAACTTGGTGTATACAATAGTTCTCGACTGTAAATAGACATAGAAGGCCAACTCGGCCAGATAAAAAACAAAAGCTAAGTAGTTATTCGTACATAACTAAGATTATATCTTCCTTTGTTTATCTTTTACGCCACTAGATTCCCAACATAAATCCTATCCCTTTTACATTTAAATTGAAACCTTTTAGTGTCTCCACCACCATCATCATCCTCATCGACTCGAGCATAAGGCAATCTTTTCTCAGTTAGAGAATTTGAAAACACGGTGATGTTGTATTCGAAATTGTTTGGTCCGAATGGTTCGAAAACAAGGTAATCACCATGCAGTACCATGTTCTCTTCCAGGAAGGTCTGCCAATTGTCAACGAAAAATTGGTCATTGTTCTTGCTCTGCACACCAACAGTCCAATGATTTCCAGTCATATTTGTCAATGTTACATGTGCAGAAAAATTACTCAATCTTGCTATTACGTAGGAAGTGGGAATATCCTGGGGAAATCATTTAAGAAAAATTATTTTAAGAAGAACATAAACAAAGTAGTCGCTATGAATGAGGTCATTTACTGCGCAAATGAATTCATAACGGGCTTTTATTTTCATCTTGAATTTGTAATGCACCATCCTGTTAATAGCCATAGTCTCTGCACAACAAAAAAAAATTCTGGAAAATAATAGGCAAATAAGTAGTGCTTTCAAATAAAAGAAGTATAATATTTTGAAATTACTTCCTTGCAGAATTTATTGAAATTTATTGAAATCAAAGGGTTTCAAAGCGACGTGGCTATTTCAAAGTGTTTCAATTTATTGAAACCGATGTGTTTAGAAGCGTGATGGCAGTAATACGTATTTAATAGAAAACAATTTGGAATGAGTCTGTGTCAAGTAAAAGAATCTATGTGGCCCATTTGCAGCCATAGTTGCATATAATTGAAGTGGTGCTACTTAAATGCAATATGGATTCATTTTAAATTCATTCTATATTATTAGTCGCTCGTAAATTTCATGTTGTTTTGGGGAAATTATTATAAATTGAATCACTAGAGCCATGGCTTCCTCTTCATCATCAAACACAAACAAAATCATTCTCAAGAGCAGCGGCGGCAAGACATTCGAGGTAGACAAGTCAGTGACCAAGCAATCTGCGATGATCAAACATATGATCGAGGAATTGTATGTCGACAGCGGCCCTATTCTCATCCAACTGTTTCGGTCGAAATCCTTTCAAAGATCATTGGTTACCGCATTTGTATCGTTTGTTCAGCAGCCTCCGACGAGGATGAAACTGAACTAAAATATTTTATTCACTAACTTGTGGATGACGATAAGCCAACCCTGTTCGGCTCGTCTTGTTGTAGATTACTAGGGTATAAATGGCATTTTGTCTATTGCTTGTAAATTTCCTGTGGATAAGATACGATGTGATGATCCGGATCACACTCACAAGTTGTTCATCATCAAGCCTCAATTTACCCCAGAAGAGGTGCCAAAGATTCGAATAGAGAATCCTTGGGCTTTCGACTGAGAAATTGTAGACTTGACTCGATAGTTTAATCAATTTAAGTTGTGGAATGTGCAATCAATTTAAGTTGTTTATTTAGCTGAGTGGTTGTTTGTGCTCTTTTATTATTGTGTGTTAAATGTGATTTGTTACTTTGCTATGTTTTAAACATCGAGCTCGCCTATTACATTTCTGGGTTCGGGAGATCGCTTGCTTTCTGTTGCGTGTAAATGGAGATCGCAAAGAATCATCATCTCGATAACAATTTACACCCTTTTAGGCAATCTCTTTTATCGGCAAAAATTAAAACTCACCAAGACAGATGTCACATGAGCTAAAGTTAACCTTTTAATCAAATGAAGGGATACCAAATAGTTCAATTTATCAAAATTTCATAAAGCTTAAAGATGACAAATTGAAATTTTCATTAATACATTTAACCCAAAAAAGAAAGACGAAATTCCCTATAATGCCAAGCTTGGTATCTTATTCTGCAACCTTCCTCTTCAACTGGAACCTCTTTCTCTTGGTTTTATATAGTTCCTCTCAGTGAACAGCACGAGTAAAATATCAAAGCTAGGAGGAGAGCAGACGCAAAGATCGCTGAATTTTTGTTCAGATAAGTAAAAAATCTGATAAGGTACATGTTCATGGGTGGTTGTTGTGATATAGTAACCATAAAAAATGCCTATATACTGCTTCAAGTATAATTTTCCACTTCCACCCCCACATTCCCGTTCATACATTTCAAGTAAACTTTTAAAAGAGTGGTAAAGTGGTCAAAAGAAAAGGCTCAGTGGGATCTCGTCAACTTTGCTAGATCAACGTGAATGTATTTTACACCATCGTATTCGTGCACATCACAAATATGAAGGTTAGTGGTAGTGAGGAGAAGACCGACTAATGGTTTTGGGGTACAGTTTCATCCAAGTCGTTAGTATGGTAAAGTCTTGTATTCAAAGAGGCGGCCATTGAAGAGTTTAGTTTTGCAAAAGATTCAGAAATATAGTTTATGAATAGAGTTCCAGATGTATTATGTGTTTATAAAAAGAAGACAAGCATTAATTAGAAAAGAAGCCAAAACAAACAAACGTCGTAATAAATGAGCGGTCTTTTCGATTAAACGCCATATTGTATTAAATGTAGTAGATATGACATGATGCATCACTTTACTAATTTTCGATTGGTAGTCATACAACTCGGACATTCACTGTGGACAGTGAATAGACATAAAGGCTAGCTTGGCTAGAGGGAAAATAGTCATACAACTCGGATATTCACTGTGGATGAAAAAGTAATCCAAATACAGCTCACCTATCATACCGTTGCACGATCTCGTATATTTTCATAGTTGTGTGTTAATTAATTTTCATTTCTTTAAATTTATGTATTAGCAAGCTTACATTGGTATTCGTACGAAGTCTTCATTACTATAACAGTTAGTGTCATGCATAAGGAAATTGAAAACATAGGGATGGGAAATTACAAGTGCAACAGTGTTTAAAGTTAACCAGATGTACTAAGGTTAAGAAATGGGAAGTTACAAATGCAATCAAATCCAACATATTGCGTTTAACAAAAATAACGTAACATAGGGAGAGACTGAACCCAACAATATGGGATCATCTGATAATCCATATCACCCGCAGGGCTAGGGATTTTTTTTCTACCCCAGCTAAGGTAAATGAACCTGATAACTTCATCGTGTGTAGCAACGATGTAGGGTTTGTGATCATACATCCATTTGTTAGCATAAGGGAAGCATGAAAGGAAAAAGTTTAGTCATTTTTACTTGAAAATCAACCATTAAATGGAATCTTACTGTGCGGGTGAGTCGATCAAAGTAAGAGTGGAGATCTGGAAGAGAGGGTTACATCACTATTTGCCAGTGTCATAGGGTTTTCGATGTGATAGCAACGCTCATAGTAAAGAGTGTACAAGCCTTAAAAACGTCGAGGTAGATTGCTAACGAGTTGTATAAGGTCATAAAGCTGACATTTTTCCAGTGACAATACTGCCCCCAGATGTGGTGAGATCTCTAGCGTCTTTGTCTTTATGGATCACCCCTAACAACACTTAGTGTAGCAACATACTCAATGTAACACGAACACCACAAGGTAATTGAGTCATAGGATGTAATGTGATAGGAGCAAGGTTGTGAAGTATGTCTTTATAGGATCCCTTGAATTAAAACCAATCTAGTTTTATCATGGCATGTAAATATGATGTGTTGTATTTCTACTTTACAATTTCGTGTTAATCAAGATACATTTTCTACGGGAGAAGCATGGCTTCGATAAGTACAATAATTGCGATTCGATGACACTACTTTAAACTTCTGACACGTTTGGAACAAGCTCACTGATTTACTGATGCATGTTCTTTACCGATCTAATTTCTACTATCGCAATTTACTGGAGTTGGTGAGACTAGGAATTTATCTTCCCTTTTCAACATCGCGGGATCATCAAAGGAAAGTAGGAATTGCAACATTTTTTGTTCAATTCTGAAGGTATCTTGCAAGCGTATATTTCTTTGTTAACTGGATATATTTCTGATATTCAAGTTACTTTTTTTTCCCCATCCTTAATAATTTTCAAATTCGAAAAATGCATTCTTGAAATAATAAACAGAGGGACTGGAGCTTCCACAAGATATATTATTGAAAATGAAAAACGGAGGGCAATCTTACATATTAGGACTCAGGAAATGCAATATCCAATCATATGGGACCAGCATGCCCCTCATTCTCCCGGACATTCATATCCAACACATCCTATCTACGGTAAATGAGACCGGTAGCTTCATCCTTGGATAGAAGGATGTAGGGTGAATAATCATATATCCCCATTGACATGCTTGAGGGAAGTAAGACTGGAAGAAGTTTACTCGATGTTCTTTGAAAAGCATGCAGTAGATGGCTCCACGAACAACACCATTTGTCATTGTCATAGGGTGGAGGACACGATATTGATGCCCAAATCTCAGAACATATGGTCCTTCATCTTCAAAAAATTTAAGGTAGATGTCCAACACCGTACAGAAGGTCCTGAAACTGACATTTTCCAAGTGACAATACCGCCCAACAAAAAAACCTAGACACACCACAATGCAAGTACACACATTTTGGAAGAAATCCGGGTAATAGCTGATCACCCTTTTTAACCTTCTATGCAAGAACGTGCATAAGGCATTATGAATAGCGTAAGGTAAACAATGAACCATTATGGAACCATAAGGTAACTATGAAGCAATCTCAACCCTTCTTGTATTGAACTATGATATGAAAGATTTATAATTGACCATTGTGTACCAATTAACTTCATATTTCAATCTTTTACCATTGCATCTCAATTGAGCTCCCAACTTGCCTGACGCGAGGAAAATCTGGCTCGACTTTTAACCATTGCCTTTTTTTACCATTGGGTTTTTTGTGTTTCTCTGTTACCAAATTATTTGGTCTCGCCATTTCACAGTTGGATGTTAATTATAAAACACTTCATACATAAACGGCGAGCAATTCAACTTCTCTTAATATGGCTCACTTTTCTTAAGCTACACGTGCCCCATTTCGCAATTGGTTGTGTACACAGTTAGGGGAGATTATCTTTGAAAAACCTTAGAGAGGGGGGTGAATAAGGTTTTTGGCTAATTTAAAAAATCTTTTGTTTGATTAGAAAGATAAACCTCCAATTTGTTTGTGAAAGATTTCTAAAACTCTTTTTAATAAGAATCCACACAAAGCATAATCTTAGAGAATTGGCAATTAAGAAATGAGCAAAGAATTAAATAGCATGCACAACAATTTATAGTGGTTCACTCTCTCCAAGAGCTACATCCACTACCTTGAGCCTCAACCCAAGGATTTCACAAATCCACTAACTTTAAAGCTGGTTACACAACTACACAATGAGGTTCACCCTTCAAGGGTTTTACACTATAACCTCAATCACAACAACACAACAAGTTTATCAAAGGATCACCCAAAGGGTTTTCCACAAACCTTTGATTACAATAAAAGAATAAGTAGAGTAAGGAACAATGTTACCAAATTGGATTGAGAAGAGGAAGATTACAACTCAATGGAATACTTTTACAAGCACCTCTTATCTTCTTCTTTGATGGATGATCAACAATGAAGCTCAAGAAGATTTTGTTTGGGATTGAAAATTAATTTGCAATAAATGAATTTTTTTTTAAGCTCTTTAAATGTCTTGAAAGTTCTCAATGAATAATTCCCAAACTTCTTAAATTTATGACTGAGAATTGAGTGTATATAAAGGATTTTTTAAACTCAAAACCGTTGCCTAAGAAATAGGCTGTCAAATTTCAGAAATGACCGTTGCTTCAGTGCAACGGTAATATTTTTTACACCGATGACTAAAAAGCGGACAACCGGTTCCAGAAAACGGACTTCCGGTTCTTTGAAACAGAAAGATTCGGACTTGAGTTTTTTTCTAAAAACGGACTGCCGAATTAAAAATTCGGACGACCGGTTAAAAATCTGATCGCCGAATTTCGAACAGAAAAGATTCGGACTTGGTTTTTTCGAAAAAACGGATCGCCGAATTTTATGCAATGAAAAAAAGCGGACGATCGGTTTTAAAAACGGACTTCGAATTTTATGCAATGAAAAAAAAACGGACGATCGGTTTTAAAAACGGACTTCGAATTTCTGCTTTTTCCTCGACCCAAGTTTTTTTTGAACAAAACTTTCTTCCAAGTTTCAAAGGCATTCTTGACAATTTTTTAAAGAGAAGAAAAACTATTCAAAACATCTTTAGTCAAGAATACTTGGATTTAATCAAAGGATTATATTTTGGAAAATCAAGTGAAGAGCTTCATGTATGAACAATGAATCAAAAACTAAGACTAGAGAGTTTTACAAGATAGTACCTAATTCACAAATACAATGTCTACAATTTGATTTGATCTTGGTATGGCTTGATCTCTTCTTCTCTATTTTGCCCTCATCAACAAGATCTTTTGCTTGAGACTTTGAGACTTCATATGTTCTTCTTTTGTTCTATGGAGGGTTAGCTAACATACTCACACAAATACATGTTAATCATAATCAAAACACAAGTAATAATGCCCTTAGGGCTAACAATCTTCCATTACCTAGATTACCCAGTTAGGAACCTCACATCCTTTGTCGTGCGTCTAGGCTTCGTTGTCCATTACTGTTGCGAAAACATAGTTAACTTTATGATGTTACACATCTACCTCACATTCTATGAAGATGAAGTCCCCTTCCATCTTTACTAGGAGCGGAAATACCATGTGCGCCAAACTGGGCGATCAGCCGTTTTGCTTTTCGTTCAATATACTTGATGAACTTCAAGCAGGTCATCTGGAATTCTTCATCTTCTTCTTTAAAGAAATGTTGGAGTGGAACCACAACCTCTCTTGCAGCTTGTTAGCCGATGATGTGGCGACTATGCTAGTTTATTGTAGATGAGGTGAACTCGACACACTCTATGGTATCTAACAGGCACATTATTCAAAGGCTTTGGTTGAATATATGATAAAACCTCTGTTATGTAAACATTTTATTTCAGTCTATGATTTATTTCATCTCATTCATTAAAGCAGTCGAGCTTGTCTTTATCGGCTATAAAGTGCATTTGATAATAGCTATGTAAGAACCGATGAAACCAATGATAATAGTTTGTGTATTTGATTAACACGAGAGTGAATAGCCAACCATGAACTCTACGAGCTCGCTTTTATCGAGTTTTCATTCATCAAGAACGGTTAGAAGTCTTTTTTACCGTGACATGTAATTTGACCTCGATAAATTCACCAACTCATTGGAAAATAAAATTGAAAATTAAAAATAAGTCTCTCATATATAAAGAGATGCTTTGAACCCTATGATTCAAATGTTAAATTACTCATTACAATAAGAGTTGCGATATACCATGTCCTTTTCATCTGCCGCAGCTTTAGCCAATGAACTCCTTGAGGTCCAAACCTTAATCAGTATCAGAGGCAGCAAAAGAGCCAAATTGGGTCCTATCGATAAACTTGGTGAATATGTTGGGATATATCCAATCTGCTTCTGAACGACCCCGATTGGATGTTGGCTGTTTTTCCTAACAAAATCCGTAGCTGGCTGCAGAAGTGTGAAGCGTACCAAAATTTGTTACATAGGGTTAGAGACAGATTCGGTAAAAATTGGAGTGATTGGGGAATTCATGACCTTATTTTCATCATCAAGGAAACGACCCAAACAGGACAAAGCACTGCTTGCTTTTATTATTCCTTTCTGGAACCCTAAGGTTAATGCATTTATCTTTCCCTTTGCTACGATCTCGCCAACTATTTATGACCTTACTGTCATGTTCGGTCTTCAAGCTAGAGCTCCTGAACTTTCTTCATATCCACCCAAAGGCCCAGTCCAAATAGATTTCAAATCTATAAAACTAAATCAATTCATCGAAAAGAACATGGGAAAGGAGTGAACTGAAGTAACGGTCGAGGAGCACCAACCTTTCCTAATCGCGTGGATGAGCAAGTTCATAGCATGCATAACTAGTAACCAAGTGGTTCTTGACTATGAGTGCTATGTAAGTAAGATAATGAATGGGAAGCATGCTGGTTTGGCTTCTTTGATACTTTCGTTGATGTACCGGTCGTTGTTTGACATATATCAAGATATAACACTCGAAAGAGCATGGCATAAGAGGTCTCCTCTGGGTCTTTCAATTGTGTTTGTACCAATACCTCAGTGAGTTTGGCATCGGCCGTCTAAATTCCCCAATAGACAAAGTGAAGAAGGGCCTTCCTCCCTGCAATCAGCTGTGCGACATATCCAAGAATGATAATACCTAATTGGGTATCTTCCTCACTCTGTTTGAAACGTGATATCGACCACCAAATTTGTTGGCTCCTTAAGGTCTCGAGCAATAGGTCGAACCTGCATGGTTAATTGACGATAAAGACCCGAGGTATAACTGCGCAAAGGTCAGCAATGCCTGGGCCCAATTTCCAATTTCATGAGAGATCTTGAATGGGACTACGTTCAATGTATGTTTTCAGAAGCCCTCGTGAGAACCGTACAACCAGCATTGTGTTGCTTGGTAGTTTGGACTCACACAGGATTAGACTTGTCCACGATTTGGGTTATCCGATTCTGATTCTATTTTTAAACGGTTCAGGTTCTCACAATTAAGGTTTTTATAGTTCTTTAAAAAATATGGTTTTAAAATGTTTCTTGTTTCTCGATTTAATGAGTTTTTTAGTCTGGTTTCATGGTTCCGACTTAATTAATTTTAAAACTCCAAAATTATACTTAAAAAATGTAAATTCCAACATGTACAGTAAAAATTTGAATTCGAAAAAATCATGAAAATAGAATCGCTAAATCGAGGATTTGAAATTACAAAAACTGCAAAAGCCTCAAATGAGTTGCCTATGTGTCATCTCAGAAAACAGAGATATCAAAGCCCACATGAAACCAGTACCATGAAATCGAAAAACTTGAAACTGTAAACCTTGGGAATACTACAATCGTGAAATCGGAATCGTAAATCACCAAGCTGAAACTGTGAAATCGAATAGTTGGAACCGTAAAATTGGAAAAACCGAAATAAAGAAACAGCAAAGAAAAATCGTGAAATCAAAAAACCAAAATCAGAAAACCGTGAAAACTGAAATTATAAATCAAGAAATTAGAAGAATAAAATCGGAAAACTAAAATCGCAAAACCATGAAAACTGAAATTGTAAAACCACAAAATCATAACCTTAAAACCATCAAATCGAAACCATGAAATCTAATAATCAAAACCGTTTAGTCTGAAAAACTGGAATAAAGAATCCGACATATCAAAAATGTGAAATCGAGAAAACAAAACCACCTAACCATGAAAATTGGAATTATAAAATCATGAAATTAGAACTGTAAAACCTCCGAACTGGAACCGTGAAATCAAAAAAACGAAAATAAAAAACTCGCCGAATTGAAACCATGAAGTCAGAAAACCAAAACTGCCAAATCGAACCTGGAAACGGAACACCAAAACCGTCAAACCGTGAAAACCAAAATTATTAAATCAAGAAATTAGAACTGTAAAACTGCCAAACCAGAACTGTGAAATTGAAAAACCAAAATTGCCAAACCGTGAAAACCATAAATATAAAATCATGAAATTAGAACCGTAAATTACCAAACCGGTAGCGCGGTGAAATCAAATAATTGAAACCGAGAACCGGAATAAAGAAATCTCCAAATCGAAATCGTAAAATCGTAAAATAAAACCGTGAAATCAAAAAACCAACATCGCAAAACTGTGAAAACCAGAATTACAAAATCATGATATTAGAACCATAAAACCACCAAAATGGAACAATGAAATTGAATAATTGGAACCGTGAAATTGGAACAAATGGGATAAAGAAACTGCCAAATAGAAAGCGTGAAATCGAAAAACTGAAACCGCCAAACCATGAAAACCGAAATTATAAAATCACAAAATTAGAACCGTAAATTCGCCAAACAGAAGCCGTGAAATCGAAAAACTAAAATTATAAAACTGTGAAATCTGAAATTACAAAATCATGAAATCAGAACCATAAACAGTTAAACAATAATTGTGAATTCGAATAATTGGAATCTTAAAAATCACCAAAAACTCGTATTAAAAGTTTTAATTAACATGTATAAGGCGTGAGCTTAAAATTTTAATGTCTAAATAAATCCTACTATTAAAACTATAGATTTATATTTTATTTATATATTTATTTTAATTGGAACCTTTATAACTGATGTCTAAGAACCGACGGTTCTGGTTCTTCTATTTAAAAAACGGTTTCGATTCAAGTTATGGTTTCAAGTAGGAACCATATCCAGAATTAGAACCTTGAAAACTGTAACCGCCAGTTTGGCTTAACGGTTCCGGTTTCAGTTTAGCCAGGTCTACACAAGATCTCCTTGCCAACTCGTGCTGGGCGAGTTAAAAAATCTTGGGCCGAGATATATACTGAAGATCAACTGAGAGAAAAAGTAAAGAGTACTAGTAAAAAGCTGAATAAGTTTAACCTTACTATATTCACCCCTTTGCCATTCGCAAGATTATGTGACTTGGTAGAAAGGGATTTGCTCCTTGTACTTCGGACTTTCTCCGATAGAGGCCAAAGCAAAGGCTATGAGACCACTCAAAGTTAGGAGAGAAAAGCAAGGAGAAGCAAGGAGTTGACTGATATCGAAGAATTGGAAGCATCCAGCCTAAATCGGAGGTCAAGAAAACGAAACCACTAGAAAGCCGAACAATTCTGGCGATAAATCTTTTCTTTACATTTTCCTAACATCCCCTTTATCTCAATGTAGCTTATTTATCTATGTTTATACCGTCCTTTAAGATATATTGCAAATTCGAGATGATTCACCGCCACCAAAAGAAGCCAAAGGAAAGCGAACTAAACGGAACGCGCCTAATCCAGAAGTTTCGTATTATTTTCCTTCCTTAATGTTTCTAGTTACTTATTTCTTCAAAGGTGTATTATTGATGTCTTCATCGTAAAGCAAGAAACCCAGGAATACTGGACCACTGATGACCTTTTATCCGCCCGTAAGTAAAGAGACACATCCTCCAACCAATGTTGAAACTCTCTACGATACATTTCTTCCAATGACTATAATATAAGTTTCTCATTTGAAGTTCTAGAATCTGATTTAAGTCCAACATTCATAGATGTTGCTCGTCCTTTCGACTACATGGAGAACTTGGGGAAAAAGACATCAGAAAATTAAGCTGGACCACTGGAACATATGGATACATTTGATAAATACTTTGGGGTTCCAGAGATTTTCCAACTACCAAAACGGAGCATGATAAGCTTATTAGGGTGGTTACAGCTTTGCAAACAAGTGAATTTGTGTCTATGGAGCAGCGGCAGATATGCAAACAAATTAAAAATAGACTTGCACAGATATTGTTAGCTTATCGCTCCTCTCAAAAAACTCTGGCAGAGGAGGATGAGAAATTTTGGAACATAAGTGATGAGACAAAGACGTTAGACGAACTGAAAGTTTCCTTCGAGGAAATCCAAAAAGAATATCGAGTTTAGGAGGAAAATGTTAGTAAACAGGATCGTCGGTTGAAGGAGATTACAGATGAAATGGAGAGGTTTCAAAGTAAGTTCAAAGTCGTTAAAGAATCGGGCAGGAAGAGTAGAGCTCGTATGAGTGAGCTTACTGAAAAGTGTTACCAAATTGCAGTATAGACCAATTCACTCAATATTACTTACGATGACTTGAAGAAAGCGGAACCAGATTTAGCGATTGAAAAAGAAACAGCTGAAAAAATTTTGGCAATAATTGGTGGTGAATGGGAACAGCTCAAAAACCATGTACATGAAGTCCTAGATAAGCATGTGATCATGTCTTCTACAGTCGTGGAGGAGCAAACTTCCCAATCATGTCCCTCTAGAAATCGCCAGTAGTGACAAGGAAGCTTCAACAAAAATGGAAAAGCAAGTTCCAGCTACAGTGGCCAAGAATACTCCTATCCCAACTGCAGAGGGCAGTGGTCAAATGTCCCCAATAGTAGCGGAAAAGCAAGATTCAGCAATTGGGTGCGAGCAAACTCACCCCTTAACTTCAGACCCCCACATAGCAAACCTTCTGAATTTGGGGGACCAACATTCATCCATTGTGGGTGAGCATGTGGCAGAGAAACCTGCATCAATTGAGGATGAGGACGGATTCCAGAAATTCCTTAAACACCAACATAATTTCCTCTATCATGGAAGCACTCATTTCATTAGAAACCTCGCCTGAGCAAGATTCCCCTACATTCGGCCTTCCTACTATCGAGGAAAGCATTCAGGCAGATCACCAGATCACTCAAGACTCAGCTTGGTGAATTTTGTTCTAAGGCTTAGTGTTTATGGTATTAATTCTATGAAATTGTCAATTGGATTTCTGTAGTTAAACATTAAAAACTTGTGTTATCATTGTGTTTTTTGGCTATTTTCCAATCTATGAATAAAATGTTTAGTTTGATATAGTGCTTGACACTAGAATTAGGAAAGTTAGTGAACGGTAAATTACTAAAGAATAAGAAAAGAGTAACAAAATTTGTGAGCTCAATTTATTATTATTATAATCATTGTAATGCCCCACTCGGTAAGCACCTCAGGCGATCTTGAGAGGGTGATTGACGTAAACGTAGTAGTCGTGGTCTAACATAGTAAAACCTAATAATTTATGGTATGCACTTTTTAGCGGTTTAAAATACTCGATAATCTCGTATAATGTTTAAAGTGGTATTTTTTTATGGAAGGATTTTTATCTTTTATTAATAATATTATTATTAGTAGTATTTTTTAATACATTATTAGATTATTATGGCTGTAAAAAAAATAGAAAAAGCTACCACTTGTCTAGAGTACTATGCCACTTGGCGACTTGCATGTGTGTGCAGTGTGTATATATATGTGTTTGAAGAGGAGAAATGGTTGCTATCTTTTTCCTCCTTTTCCTTCACTCCAGCACAGAATCCAGATGAGCTGCTTTTCTTTTTTTATTTGTTTTATGTATTTCTTTTTCTCTATTCCTTATCCTTTCTCCTTCTTGTATTTTTTTTCTTTCTTCCTTTCTTTCTTTTGAATTTTGCTGCCGCCACTATATTTTTTTCTTTTTTCCTTTCCTCCCTTATTGTTTTTTTTTTTTTTTACATATTTCTGTTTCCTTCCTTTTCCTCTTGTTTTTTTTTCTCTTTTTCTTTTTATTAAACAATTTAGTAATAGTATGATTTTGTTAAGATTTATTTAATTTTTGTGTTGATTTCTCTTATTTAATCTTATATAAATTTATTTATTTATTTTTTTTTTCTTTGTATAATTCTCTTATCTAAAATGATTTTTGTATATCTAACTTTTGGTAAATGATTTTAATGTATTTTCTTATATATATATATATATATATTTAGGACATGTAATTATTTATATTCTCAAATATATATATATTTAGTATATATTTTTGCATGTCTAGTTTTAGCATTTATATATCTTAAATATATATTTATATGTACAGTTTTAATATATATAACCTTAGTATATATATTTACATGCATATTCCTAGGATGCATATTTACAAATATATATTTCAAATGTTGTTATACATATACATATTTTTTGTTTTATCCACGTACAACTTGTATGTATATATATATATATATATTTAAGGTGTTCATAATTGTTGTGTATAGTGTTAGTATATATATATATTTTTGCATGCATGGGATTTTTATAAATAATTGTAGGATATAAAGTCTTGGATATGTTTTGATATTTATATATATAGTTGTTGTAAATGAATTCTAGTATATATATAGTTGGTAAATATATGGATTTCTTTTTATATAAATAATTTTAGTAAATAAAGTCTTGTATATCTATATATTTTAGTATATAACTTTGTATATATTTTTATATATAACTTTTATAACTAATTTTGGCATTCATAAATTTGATACGTATTTTTATAAATGACCCTTGAAAATTATTTTTACACTTATGGTTTTATATGTACAATTTTGGTACGCTTAACTTGCGTGATTAATCTTGATATATATATACACTTACTTTTTGTATATGGCGTTAGCATATATATATATATTTAGTATCACTAGTGAGTTTATATGGTTTTAGTCTGGATGGTTTAAGAAGTGTAGGCTCTTTAGATTAGTATATTATGTGTAGTTATATCCTAGATTCATAAGGAGTTATTGTCTTTATTTTTGGAGACCAATAGAAATGTTAAAATTTATACTTAAGTGCTTATTGGTATCCTGTTTGTAGGATAATAGCACCAGAGCCACACTCAGATGAGTCCATAAAACCTTATTTTCTAATATTTGTAAATATATTACGGGCCTTGTAAGGCGTGTCTTCCTGAATCTGTTACGAGATATGTAATACGTTTAGCATATTACAAGTTTAACATGTTTTTCTTTTCTTGGAGATGTTCTCCACAACGTGTTACCTGTTTTCTTAGGCAATGCATAAAAGCTGCACTCCATATAGGTGTGGCATTTTCAAAACGGATTATAATTACTGTGAAGCAGGATTTGATCTTATACAGGTTTTCTAGGAAATTTATGTATGTTGGAAAATTGTTCTAGTTTTGAAAAGGTACACGGTTTTGGCATGCATGAGTATAAATCTGGCATAATTGTGTGAATTTGCATAAGCATGTGGTGAACTGGCGGATGGGGATTTTTATTAAATATTCATGACTTGATTCTGTCTTGACAGCTAGTCAAGCGGCCTTTCTTTTTGTAAACACATGAGAAAACCCCATTCCGACCAGAGTTACAGTTCTGGTTATGTTTTTGTGTTCGAAAGCGTCAGAGGATTGCACTGTACATGGCTAGTCTCCCGTACGAGGGCCTCTTCCAATGGCGTGGATGATTCAAACTCAGGAGAGTGGATTCACTTGAAGAGGGACAAAGACCGCAAAGGGTATTGCCCAATCGGTCTACGTGGACACCGCATCATGCTATGCGATGGGGTTCAACCGCCTAGAGGAGAGTCAGGAGGGGCTCGACACCGAGGTTGGTCCCAGGACAGACCTGGTAGGTACTCTAGGAATTTGTAGCCTGTTTTGACCAGTTTTGGGAGAGCGGTTGTTTGGTAATCTAGTGCTCGTATAGTGTTTGGCTGGTATTGACTACGAGATGCCGGAACTTGATTTCGATGAACTCGTTTTGGGATCCGGGCCTTGTCCATGAGCCCGACTGTGGCATTGTGTATCTCTTTTCATTCGGGTGTAGAAACTGCACTGATGTGTTTTGATTTGCTCAAACTTCCCATCTGCGCTCGAAACCCTCATGTCAGTTCAAGCATCAGTTTTGTTAAAATAACAAAAGAAAGTGTTTTCTTATTATATTGCATGAACTGTTTTCGGGAAACTGCATCAGCATTATTTCAAAGAAATCACTAAAACATACACACACGTGGACTCACTGCGCGTTCGCGCTCACGTTTTCCATACCATGTTTTCTCCTTATATTAACTCAGAATAGACAGAGGCACGATATGCCACTGAAGTGTTAGGCATGGAGTTTTGAATCAAGCTTCCCTAGAAGAATATTTTTTATGTTTTGTGTTTCTTAGACCTGGGTCAGTTATAAAGTTCTTCTTTTTATGTTATCATAAAGTTTTGTTGGTGTAAGACTTTTATTTATGTATTGAAATGATTTTAAGAAGTTTTTTTAAATCTTGTGTTTGGAACAAGCTAGTGGTAACCCATTTACTTAAGTTTTTCCACTGCATACTTTGTGTATAAATTTCTAAATGTAACCCCAGGGTTGGGCTAGCTTTTTGGAGATTATAGTTTAGTGCCTAGAGGCACACAGATACCCTGCTCAGCTGCAGTTGACCTAGTGGCAATGTTGGGGGTATCACATGTGGTATTCGAGCATCTAGGTTCATTCCTAGGCTTGAACTGGTGGATTTTAGACAAGCTATAGGAGTTAACTGTTTAACCTTGATGTCAACCATTCGATTTATTGGTTAGTACTAACTCTAAGACTCTATTTTGTAGTTACTAGATGGCACATCACACTCGTCGATGGATATATCAGGAGGGTGTACTCATGAGCGGGTCCAGCTGGACGACCCTCTTATCATCATACTCCCTTACGGAGATTGTTTCGGAGAGAGAGAGAGAGAGAGAGAGAGAGAGAGAGAGAGCCAATCCCCATTATTGACCTCTCAGAGAGCGAGACCGTAGAAGGACCGATGGCACAGGGAGTGTAGCCTGGGGTGTCGATAGAGGAAGACCCCAGCAAGGCTAAGTCTGATGCAGGGATGCTACCTGAGCCGGAGGGAGTGGAACCGGTGGTCACTGAGGGTATAGAAACCCTCGCAGCGGGAGGATCCCCGGTACCATTATCACCTATTTGTGGCTATTGTTTATAAAGCAGGCAGAGGTGGAGGCCGCCGGACAGCAGATAGGGGAGCTGAGAGAGGAAGTTTCTGGGGTGGATGTCTTGTTCTATACAGCTCGCCAAGCACATCGACAGATGGCAACGAGGAATGGTACACTGGAGACGGAGCTAGTTCAGGTGCGCAAGGCACACACGGCCAGAGAGAGAGAGATTCAAGAGCTGATTGGCGAGCGGGACTAGCTTAGGCGATTTATCGCCCAGTTCCTTGATACTATTAGGAATTCAGTAGATAGAGCCTGCGCCGAGCTGGAGTCCCGGCCAAGAGATTCTGGTAGCCGACACCCTTAGGCGGAGTAGGCTTGGGATACGGTGTAGGGATTTTTGTGTATATAGTTATTTGGATGGGTATAAGTGGTTTTTGATTGAGGCTTGATGTAGTAGCCTTAGGATAGTGGATAGGAGGTCCCCGGGTTTTTGGATATGTATAGTGACCCGGTCACATATTTTTGGAGTGATTGGACCATAATGATTTGTTTGTGACACCACCTGTACTGAAAATCTTGATTTTGAGATCTATATATATATATATGTTTATGTTTATATGGACGTGTTAATATTGGTGTCTATGATGAGTTGATAATTTTACTTGTTGTAGACTACCTGCAAACTTATAAGTTTATTAGCGATGAAACTTTCTGGTTGTTTAGAAACATGTCAGATTCACGGCCTTCCTATCATGCGGACAAAGCGGTGTCCGAAAATTCTCAAAGCAGACAGCCTGAACCCACTGGGGAAAACACACCTCGTCCAGAGCAAGCTACATATACGGTAATGGAAAATTTCATGATTAGAATGACGGAGTTGTTAGAAACTTCAATGGCCACAAGGAGAAACGAGTGAATACCGGCCACTAGGACAGATGAAGCGCTGGAACGATTTTTGAAGTTTCGACCGTTGGAGTTCTATGGAGAAGCTGAGCAAGAAACCAAAGCGGAACTATTTCTCGAACAGTTAAATAACATTTATTGATACCCTTAAGTATGAGGATGCCCTGAGGGTAATGTTCGCAGCTTTTAGACTCCGTGGAATAGAAAGAATTGGTGGCTTAGAGCTTCCGAAGCTCGGGCACTCAAGAACAAACCATGGACCTGGACTGATTTTCAAGAAGAATTCAAAAAAGAATACATACCTCGATGGATTCGTGAAAAACGAGAGGATGAGTTCCAGCAATTGAGACAGAGTAGCCTGACAGTTGCCCAGTATACGGCAAAGTTTAATAAGTTGGCTAAATATTTCCTAAGATTGATAAATACGAATGAGAACAAGACGCAGCAATTTGTGAAAGGATTAAGGGTGGAACTATAGCAGGCATTGGCACCCTTACCACCAATAGGATTCGCAGCAGCAGTTGAAGCCACCACAAGGACGGAGATGGCGGATCAAGCAGTTACACAGAGGAAAGCAGCTATTGGCTCAGCTGCACCCCCTATAAACATCCTGGACAAGGACTATGGAAATCTAGAGATTCCAAGAGACCTCGTGGTGAATGAAGTATCGGAAACGAGGGCCGGCGAACCTTAACCCCTGGAGTAGTCCATAAAGTATGTACATACTATGGACGAAGTGGATATATAGCAGACACGTGTTATCGAAAGTTGAGGTTATGTTTCTAGTGTGGGAAACCAAGACATACCAAGTACTAGTGCCCTGGGATACAACAAGTACCTCCAGAGACATCCAGAAGACCATGCCGACCCCCGATCATAAGAGGAGCCACGGAAGGAAGAAGCGATAAACCACAAGTGAAAGCGAAAGTTTATGCATTGGATGGACTACCCGTGAACACCGAAGCAGACATAGTTGAAGGTATGGTACTAATCTTTTCTCAACCAGCAAGAACACTCATTGATCCTAGAGCTACACATTCTTTTGTGGGTTTTCATTTTATAAAACACATTCATATTCCCTTTGTTGGCATACATTATCAGTTGTTAGTTAGCACTCCTATGGGTGTAAGTAAGATAGCTGAGGTAAAGTACCCAGGTTGTGACATCTGGGTCGAAAGTGTGGTTTTAGCCGGTAATTTAATTACCTTACCCTTTGAGGGTTATGACGTGATACTTGGGATGGACTGGTTGGCTAGGCCTTACGTTCAAGTAGACTGTCGATGGAAGTTAGTGAAATTTAATAGACCAGGTATGCCAATCCTGGTGTTCCAAGGGAAGCGAACGAAACGAAAGAATCCTTTTTTGTCGAGCATGAAAGCCAGGTAGTTGCTATAGAAAGGATGTCAGGGGTACTTAGCATATCTACTCAACAAGCCTAAGGAAGAGGTGAGATTATAAACAGTACCCGTAGTAAGGGAGTTTGGGGATATATGTCCTAAGGAGTTAACGACGCTCCCTCCATAACAAGAAGTGGAGTTCAGCATAGAGATAGTACCTAATGCCAAACCAATATCTCGACCTCCATACCGGATGGCGCAAGAAGAGTTGAAAGAATTGAAAAAGCAATTACAAGAACTGTTACAGAAAGGATACATCCATCCAAGTACATCTCCTTGGAGTGCACCAGTTTTGTTTGTAAAGAAAAAGGATGGAACCCTCAGGATGTGTATTGATTACAGAAGATTGAATAGTGTGACCGTTAAGAACAAGTACCCACTACCCCTCATTAATGAGTTATTTGATCAACTCCGAGGAGCAGGATGCTTTTCTAAATTGGACCTAAGACAGGGGTATTATCAAGTTAGGATAAGAGAGAAGGATATTCCGATAACGGCTTTCAACACACGATATGGGCATTATGAGTTTATGGTGATGTCATTTGGATTGACTAATGCACCAGTGACTTTCATGGACTTGATGCATAGAGTTTTTAGTCCTTACTTGGATAGGTTTATGGTGATTTTCATAGACGACACACTTGTTTATTCACCCAACTCTGAAGCTCATGAACAACATCTTCAAAAAGTATTGTAAACCCTGCGAGAGCATAAGCTATATGCCAAGTTCAGTAAATGCGAATTTTGGCTGAGTCAAGTAACTTTCTTAGGACATTGTTATCACCCAAGAAGGGATCTCGGTAGATCCGGCAAAAGTAGAAACGGTAACTCATTGGGTGGAGCCCAAAACACCAACCGAAGTATGTAGCTTCTTGGGCATGGTGGGATACTACTGGAGATTCATAAAGGACTTTTCTAAAATTGCTGGACCTCTAACACAACTAACAAAAAAGCAACCAAGTTTGAATGGACGGAGAAGTGTTAGAGGAATTTTCAAGAATTGAAGAATTAACTGACTTCGGCACTAGTGTTAACCCTACCCGATCCGAACAAGGAATTTTCATTGTACACCGATGCTTGAAGAGAAGGTCTAGGAGCTGTGTTGATGCAAGAAAGGAAGGTTGTCGCTTATATTTTGAAAGTTGAAGGATCGTGAACGAAATTATCCCACAAATGATTTAGAGTTAGCAACCATCGTGTTTGCGATTAAGAAGTGGCGACACTACCTGTATAAAGATAAGGATGAGATCTTCACTGATCATAAAAGCTTAAAATACCTGTTTTCTCAAAAGGACTTGAACATGAGACAACGTCGATGGATGGAACTGCTGGAGGAATATCGATGCCCAATTAACTATCATCCAGGAAAGGCGAATGCATTGAGTAGAAAAGTAAAGATATCAAGTCTTAGCTTAACATCTACCCTACAATAAGATATTAGGAATGCCCAAGAGAATAATGAGTTCCAAGAGTTTAAAAGCCGTGTGGAAGCTAAGAAATTGAAAGATTTTCGAACATTAGAAGCTGATGGGAGCTTATACTTTCGGAATCGGTTGTGTGTACCCAATGACACTGAACTTAAGCGTAAGATTCTAGAAGAAGCCCACAGAAGTAAGTATTCAATGCATCCTAGAGAAAATAAGATGTACAAAGACTTAAAGTAAAAGTTTTGGTGGAATGGAATGAAGAGAGAGATTGCGGAGCATGTAGCAGCATGTCTTACGTGTCAAAGAGTTAAGGCAGAACATCAAAAGTCACTAGGACTACTACAACCGCTACCTGTTCCCGAATGGAAATGTGATCATGTAACAATGGATTTTGTCACAAGATTGCCCCGGACCAAGGGATATAAGGATGCTATTTGGGTAATCGTTGATCGTTTAACGAAAGTGGCTCATTTTATCGCCATTAATATGACTTACTCTTTGGACAAGTTGGTGCTGATTTATATAGATGAGATTCTGTGACTTCATGGAGTACCTATCGATATTGTGTCAGATAGAGACCCAAGGTTTACCTCAAGGTCTTGGCCCAAATTCCAAGCAGCTATGGGGACCAGCCTTAGCTTCAATACCATAGCACATTCCCAAACTGATGGACAAATCGAGAGAACAATTCAAGCCCTAGAGGATATATTAAGAGCTTGCACCTTAGATTTTGGGAATAGGTGGGTTGACAATCTTTCTTGTGCTGAGTTTGTTTATAATAACAGCTACCACTCTTCAATAGAAATGGCACAGTTTGAAGCATTATATGGTAAGAAATGCAGCACACCCCTATGCTGGGATGAGGTTGGAGTTAAATCTCATTGGAAACAAAGGAACTTGGTGCCAGAGTTGGAGGAAATGCAGAAACAAGTTAAGATAATACAAGATCGGCTTCGGGGTGCCAAAAGTAGATAGAAGAGCTATGCCAATAATTGATGAAGGGACTTAGAGTTTAGTGTGGGAGATTGACTTTTCTTGAAACTTATGCCACATCGTGGAAAGCCTCGATGTCCAAGGGGAGGAAAATTAAGCCCCCGATATGTCGGATCGTTTGAAATTATTAACAGGGTTGGTAAAGTGGCATATCAGTTAGCCTTACCGAGTGAACTGATGGGTATACATGACGTGTTTCATGTATCACAATTGAAGAAATATCATCCTGCACTAGATCATGTGCTCAATGATGACCAACTGGAGTTACGTGCCAATCTGTCGTACAAAGAAAAACCAGCAGAGATTATAGAACGAAGCGTAAAAGAGTTACTTGGGAGACAGATTCCAAAGTGTAAAGTTGTATAGAGGCATCATGGAATTGAGGACGCAACCTAGGAGACTGAGGAATATCTGAAGAAGAAGTATCCAGAACTTCTAGGTGTATGACTATTAAATTTCGAGAACGAAATTTTTCTTAGGAGGGAAGAATGTAACGTCCCACTCGGTAAGCACCTTGGGCGATCTTGAGAGAGCGATTGACGTAAACGTAGTAGTTGGGGTCTAACGTTGTAAAACCTAAGAATTTATGGTATGCACTTTTTAGCGGTTTAAAATTCTCGATAATCTTGTATAAGGTTTAAAGTGGTATTTTTTTATGGAAGGATTTTTATCTTTTATTAATAATATTATTATTATAATTTTTATTAGTATTTTTTTAATACATTATTAGATTATTATGGCTGTAAAAAAAACAGAAAAAGATACCACTTGTCTAGAGTATTACACCACTTGGCGACTTGCATGTGTGTGTAAAGCGTGTATATTTATGTGTTTGAGGAGGAGAAATGGTTGCTGCCTTTTTCCTCCTCCTTTTCCTTCTTTCCGGCACACAGCATCCAGATGAGCTGCTTTTCTTTTTTTTTATTTGTTTATGTATTTCTTCTTCTCCTTTTCTTATCCTTTCTCCTTCTTGTATTTTTTTTTCTTCTAACTTTTGCTGCCGCCTCTGTATTTTTTTCTTTTTTTCTTTTCCTCCCATATTTTTTTTACATATTTTTGTTTCCTTCCTTTTCCTCTTGTTGTTTTTCCCTTTTTCTTTTTATTAAAAAATTTAATAATAGTATGATTTTGTTAAGATTTATTTAATTTGGGTTGATTTCTCTTATTTAATCTTTTATATAAATTTATTTATTTAATTTTTTCTCGGTATAATTCTCTTATCTAAAATGATTTTTGTATATCTAACTTTTGGTAAATGATTTTAATGTATTTTCTTATATATATTTTTAGTACAAGTAATTATTAATATTCTCAAATATATATAGTATATATTTTTGCATGTCTAGTTTTAGTATTTATGTATCTTAAATATATGTTTACATGTACAGTTTTAATATATATATATATATATAACCTTAGTATATATATTTACATTCATGTTCTTAGTATGCATATTTACAGATATATATTTCAAATGTTTTTTTATATATATACATATCTTTTGTTTTATCCACGTACAACTTGTATGTATGTATATATATATATTTAAGGTGTTCATAATTGTTGTGTATGGTGTTAGTATATATATATATATATGTTTTTTGCATGCATGGGGTTTTTATAAATAATTGTAGAATATAAAGTCTTGGATATGTTTTGATATATATATAGTTGTTATAAATGAATTCTAGTATATATATATAGTTGGTAAATATATATATATATATATTTAGTATATATGGATTTTCTTTTTATATAAATAATTTTAGTAAATAAAGTCTTGTATATCTATATATTTTTATATATAACTTTTATAACTAATTTTGGCATTCATAAATTTGATACGTATTTTTATAAATGACCCTTGAAAATCATTTTTACACTTATGGTTTTATATATATAATTTTGGTACGCTTAACTTGCATGACTAATCTTGATATATATATACACCTACTTTTTGTATATGGCGTTAGCATATATATATATATATTTTTAGTATCACTAGTGAGTTTATATGGTTTTAGTGTTGATGGGTTAAGAAGTGTAGGTTCTTTAGATTAGTATATGTGTAGTTATATCCTAGATTCATAAGGAGTTGTTGTCTTTTATTTTCGAAGGCGAATGGAAATGTTTGTATTTATAGTTAAGTATTTATTTGTATCCTGTTTATAGGATCATAGCACCAGAGTCGTACTCAGGTGAGTCCACAAAACTCGATTTTCTAATATTTGCAAATATATTACGGGCCTTGTAAGGTGTGTCTTCCTGAATATGTTACGAGAAATGTACTACGTTCAGTAGATTACAGGTTAGCATGTTTTTCTTTTTTTTGACATGCATGAGTGTAAATCTGGCATAATTGTATGAATTTGCATAAGCATGTGGTGAACTGGCGGATGGGGATTTTTATTAAATATTCATGACCTGATTTTGTCCTGACGACCGGTCAAGCGGCCGTTCTTTTTGTAAACACATGAGAAAACCCCATTCCAACCAAAGCTACAGTTCTGGTTATGTTGTTGTGTTCGAAAGCGTCAGAGAATTGCACTGTACGTGGCTAGTCTCCCATACAAGGGCCTCTTCCGATGGCTTGGACGATTCAGACTCGAGAGAGTGGATCCACTTGAAGAGGGATATAGACCGCGAAGGATGTGGCCCAATCGGTCTACGTGGACACCGAATCATGCACTGCGATGGGGTTCAACCGCCGAGTGGAGAGTCAGGAGGGGCTCGACACCGAGGTTAGTCCCAAGGCAGACCTGGTAGATACCCCAGGAATCTGTAGCCTATTTGACTAGTTTTGGGAGAGAAGTTGTTTGGTAATCAAGCGCTCGTATGGTGTTTGGCTGGTATTGACTACGAGATATTGGAACTTGATTCCAATGACCTCATTTTTTTATCCGAACCTTGTCTGTTAAGCCCGACTGTGGCATTGTGTATCTCTTTGCATTCGGGTGTAGAAGCTGCACTGATGTTTCTTGATTCGCTCAGACTTTCCAGCTACGCTCGAAATCCTCATGTTGGTTCAAGCATCAGTTTTGTTAAAATAACAAAAGAAAGTATTTTCTTATTACATTGCATGAACTGTTTTCAGGAAACTGCATCAACATTATTTCAAAGAAATCACTAAAACGCACACACATATGTGGACTCATTGAGCATTCGCGCTCATGTTTTCCATATCATGTTTTCTCCTCAGATTAACTTAGGATAGACAGAGGCACAATAAGCCGCTGAAGTGTTAGGTATGGAGTTTTGGATCAAGCTTCCCTAGAAGAACATGTTTTATGTTTTGTGTTTCTTAGACATGGGTCAGTTGTAAAGTTCTTCTTTTTATGTTATCATAAGTTTTTTGTTGGTGTAAGACTTTTATTTATGTATTGAAACGATTTTAAGAAGTTTTCTTAAATCTTGTGTTTGGAACGAACTAGTGGTAACCCGTTTACTTAAGTTTTTCCACTACATACTTTGTGTATAAACTTCTAAGTGTAACCCCAGGGTTGGGCTCGTGTTTTGGATATTATAGTTTATTGTCGAGAGGCACGCGGATACCTTACTCAGCTGCAGTTGACCTAGTAGCAGGGTTGGGGGGTATCACAATCGCTACCATAAAAAAAAGAACACAACAATAGTACACGCTTAATTCTTCAATACAGACATAAACAACCACAAAGTGATATATGCATATATATATATATATTCACGTGTTCAATTGTTTATGAATACAAAATGGAATGGAATAAAAGCGAGCTCGACTAGTAGAACAAGTGTCAATCAATTTCGTTAGGAACATCACCTTGTCTTTCAATGAACGCATCAGTGAATTGGCGAGCCCATTAATAAAGGTAAATAGCCATATATAGGTGTTAGAAGTTTGAAAGCCATTGCATCACAATTATTGTAGTAAATGGTGGCAGTTGGGATTCGTCGTGATCTTAAATAAATGATGCCAAAAGACACGTATACAATTCCAACTCCTTCTCAAACTCCTATTTAATGACCACAAATTTTGAAAGAAGAAAATATTTGCGTGAGAATGTCTGGCGGTAAAGAACCTAAAGCTTCAGTCTACTATTTCATTAACACTCTACAGATCTCGTGTTAATAGTATTCCATTTTATTTTATATACATTTGCTTACTAATTACCTGTTAAAGATAACAATATTTAATGTGTTGTGTATTCAGCGTATCCCGAAGCCGTTTATTCGAGGTAGAAGTTATGAATTTCAAGATAAAGTTCAGCTATTGGATCATGCTTTTCGTTTGCATTTTTGGACTGTGGATATGCTAGAGGTTAATCGAAATTATTTTTTAACTCGCGGATCGCCAACCTTCGTAGAATATCACAGGGAAAGAAAGGGGGATTTTTGTGTATTTATGCCAATATTTGGAGCAAGCATTGAATTCGATGTCAGAGTATATGGATCAAACCACATGGAGAGAAGTGATCAATCAGAATCAGAGAGCAACAATACGATGCATAGTGACAGCACAGACGACGATTCAAGTCTGGATAATCCAACAAGAGTTTATCCCTAATTTTATATTGCTAGTAAACCAAGTTCAAATAGAAAGCTTGACGACAATACAAAGGGAAAAGAAAAAGTTTTAAAATGATTATTAGTGTTTTCTTGTTTTCAATTTTTCTCTTGAATGAAAAATTGACTTTCATATATATAGTTCGTATTAACTTGGCAACACTTAGCGAGCTTGCTTTAATATATCCAAAAGTGATATAATGGATTGTCAAATTCAAAATATGAGTCATAGAAAGAAAGCTATTTGTTGTCAAATTATGTAAGGCGCCCAATGGGACTAACTGGTGCGTGTCAATCATATTTGTCAAATAACATGCAAGTGTCAATTGAGTTCACCAATTCCTTGTTGTGTGTTAATTCAGCTCGCCAATTCGCTGACGAAGGTTAATCCAGCTCCACTCTTAACCATTGTGCATAAGTTTACTATTGCTTGTAATTTTACCGTTGCATGTAATTTGAAGAAAAATATATATCTTCTTCATTTGTAATATTTAGAAGTGAAGTAATTTGAAAACATTTTTAACATTTTTCTATTTCATAACATGCGAAGTATACAATAAGGACTTTTCATCGGGGTAAGAATTTCTACATCGGGGTAAGGATACTTCAAATTCACATGTAATAGTGAGATCGAGCTTTTTTCCTAACCATATTACGTTGACAAATTATCTTCGACGGAAGTAGGATATTGGTGCAAGTTGGTGATTACATTGTTTTCAAACCATATGGCAAATTCAATTTTAACTTCCATCTTATCGTCTTTGGTGATTAAGATCTTAAGAAAAGAGAGCCTGTAATGGTAACTTCAAGTTCAGATGATGATGGTAATGATCACGATGATGGTCGCATTAAAAAGTTCAAATTAAAAGTATGAGGGAGGATCTAGTGGAGTAAAAGATAAAGAGAGGACCCTCGATAGAATTTGAAGTACATTTCATGGAAATGTTTGGAATTGTATTACGCATAATCCTAATGACAGTGTTGCAACTAGAATAGTTAAGGGTGTAGAGGAGCTTACTCAAGCTTGGACTTCTAGACTTGTGCCTGGAATCAAAGATCTTGATGAGTTTTAACTCTCTGTATTATGTTTTTTTCTATTTAATGATAACCCACGTCAAGGGGAAGGAATATGAACAAAATTCAACACTCTTTTTTGTAACTTCATATCATAGTCAATCCAATGTCCTGTGATAACTATGTACTCAATCTTTATGTGTTTTTGGCTTTTGAACGTTCTGTTTGTGTGTTTGAAAGGATATGTAAGAACCTCGGTGCAATGTGAGACGAGAAACCTGTTGAGCTCGCCTTATAAGTGGGTACACTTATGTAGAACTTGGCGAGCTCGCTTTACATTAGTTGAATTTGAATGCAAATACTTTTGCTAGTAAAAAGTTTTCTATCTACTGCAGCGGAACTAAGATTAATGCATACTCTCTAGCTCAGCTCCCATCAGCTTCATGTATAAATAGCCTTAATCTATTTCGTATATTACCATTCTTATATACTTTGAATGTACAAAAAATAGTGAAGGCTACATCTGCTTCTGTTCATCTTCCAAACTCATCCTTTTAATATTATTTGAAACATTCTTCCTATGACTCTATGGCCATATGTTGCGCGTCATCCATTGTTTAGATGGTTGTGAACGGAGTTAGGTGGAATTATTCGCGACGTTCCAGATTACCATATTGGTAGTGATATAACCTTTATTATGGTGCATCTGGGCTTCGCTATCCAATATTGTGTTCAAAGAAATGTAAACTTTATGTTGTTCTACACAATATTTTGTATCTACCTTACATTCTTTGAAGATGAAGGCCCCTATGTTGTTCACTATAAGTGTTTCTTCTGTATCAGCCATCCAGTAATGATGTCAGATTGGGGGATTTACCGCAACATTTACACCATATATTTCCACCCACAGCGCCTGAGCTTCTTCCATTTTTACTTCACTGTATCTGAATTGAATCTTGATTGGTCTATCGTCCATGTACCAGCTCAGAATCAATATACCACATAGTTTTACCGTTCTTGGGCCGAAGTGGACACTTCTGTGTACAACTTCGGTTATTTACTACTCCCCGAGGATACGTTGTATGGGTATTATAAGAGACCAAACATTTATATGTACAACCCGTAACTGTAAATGTTCTCTTTATTTTGGCGAGCATGTGAATGTTATCTTTGTTTTTTGGCTTCTTTCTTCTTCTATGAATCAAAATTTTACTTTGAATAAGAAACAGTGAAGGATCTTTACTAACAAAGAAACAATATCAACAAAAAAAAAAAAAAGCAACATCAACAAACAAAAAACACTACTTAGTTGAAAGCCCACAGATTAGCTTCGCATCATTTCCTCATTTTTTGGGGAAAATTTTGGCGTAATTTGAAAAGCCTACAAATGTACGTCAGATCCTTATGCTTAATCAAATATAAAACTTCTTCACAAGCAAGGGACAAAAGTCCCTTAATGGCGAGGTAATCTGTAACAACCAACAATCCAAACAGGGTTTCCTCATTGTCATTTGCCAATTCTGAAATAAAGGCCTTGAGTTCGATATCATTCTCACTGGTGGGTGGTTTAGTTACCACACGCTTGTAATACTCGACGATCTTAGCAAGTATGTCGCCAGAGACATTAGAGATGACAACAGGACCATTGTTGGTCAACCTATCCTCAATCAAGTGTTCAATCATCTCAGATTGCTAGGGGATTGCCTCGTCTATCTTGAATGTTTTGTTGTTGATGCTTTGGAGGACGATTTTGCCAGTGCTTGATGATCAAGAGGATGCCATGGTTGTAGGATTGTTGATTAAATGCTTACTCTTGAGAAATTGCAAAAGTTATAATTTACCCAAAACAACTTGCAATTTATAACTTCAGTAGATGAGCACGCGATAGTAAAAAAGGCTTTGTGTAAGGGTTAGAAGTTAGAAAGCCATCGCACCAGATTTACTGCAGTAAATGCAGCGGTTGGGGTCATAAGGTAGAAATCCATCACGTCACATTTACTGCAGTGAATGCAGGGGTTGTGGACTGTTGTAATCGAGGTGTCGCATTTTAATTCACAGCCTTCAACCTTTATACTCTTGGCAAGCTAGCATCATAAGTGTAAAGAATTTCATAAGTTTACGAGATCAATATCAATATAATAGTACATTTCACAGCTTGATTAATACTATTAAAGAGGACGGTCAAACGACGAGCTATAATAACGCGCAATGAAAAACGCCAAGCTCATAAACAGTGTGAAAGTATACACGTGACAATTACTGCAGTAAATACAACGGTTGGGAATGGTTGTGATAGTAATTACTCAGAATATTCATCCCTATACAAAGAGCATTTTGGTCACCTTAAAAAACCTGAAAATTTTCATCAAATCTGTGAACATTTTTTATTATGGCTCTATTTTCTGATGTCGCCCATGCCTCTTTGCCTAGATGATTGCGTTTGGAGTTAGGTGAAATTATCTGCCATTACCCAGGTTACTACCAGAATTCTAGTAGTAATGTGAATTCCATTATCGTGCGTCTTGGATTTGCCGTCCAGTATTGTCAACAAACAAGTGTGAACTTTCTGACGTTGTGTACTATATTGTCCATCTACCTTACGTTATTTGAATACGAAGGCCCCTATGCTCTGTACTACCAACTGTACTACAATGTTGGCCACCCCGTGGTGATCGGCCAAGTGCATTTTTGAGGGGTCTACTTCATGTACTTCAACACACATCGTCTGCATTTCTTTCTCTTCTACTTTTCAAAAGCAAGGGGGTGGAGACAAATCCTATTGTGCAACCTCCACGTCGATGATGCAGCCACTTTTTACGCTTACCGTAGTTGGGGACTACCCGATAACACTCTCTTTCATGATGGCCACTTAGTTCACGTGTGATCGCCAACAGTTTTGATATGTAAGATGGATTAATTAGAACGTCGTGATCACCAGTAGTATGTTATTTTCTATATGTAAGAAACTCAAGTGCAATCTACTTTTAATATTAATATCAATCATCTGTATTTTTTTCATACTTATCACTCACCAGAACTCTATTAATCTTTTCAAGAAGTGAGACAAAAACTCGTGCTATATTAACATATCTGTGTTAATTGGAGAGCTGGATTAACACGGTTAGTCAATCGGCAAGCTCCATTAATGCGTTGACAAAGTGAATATTTCAGAAAAATGGTGAGGTCTCGAGCTAGCTCTCAGAAGAGTGACTGTAAAAAACGCCAGCTCATTTAATTGCAACAATTAAAATTGGATCCATATTAACACAATAGCTCACTATGTATCTAACCATCTATAGGTTGTTAGAAGTTTGGTAGCCATCGAATCACAATAACTGCAGTAAACGTAGCGGTTGGGCTTACTCTGATTTTTCATCCTTATTAATTCCTAAGAAGCTTTGAACCTTTCTTGCTTACTATGGATGAACCTCCTTATGCAACTCGTGCTCCCTTGCTAACAGGGTTGCTAAGAGAGTTGACTGGGATCATCTGCCATAAACCAACACTGCATTACCGTATTGTAACTGTCATTGTGGTGCGTCTTGGCTATGCGGTCCAGTATTGTTACCAAAGAAATGTCAACTTTATGACGTTCTGCACATGTTATGCATTTACCTTACCTTGATTCAAGATGAAGGATCCTACTACTACGAGCCGCACTTCCATATCACCTGCCTAGTCATGTTTCATTGTCGTATTCGTCACGGCGTCTACTTCTGGATTTCCACCCAAAACAGCTGTCTTTTTCCAGCTTCTACTTTCTAGATTCGAGGCCATGGAGGCCAGACATGTACACCAATATCTTTACCGTTGATCAAGTCAATGTTGTAGCTTATAGAAATTGGAGTATATCCGACGAGAATGCTATGCATGGTAGCTACATGCTTGAATCACAACATGACAGGTGTTATTTCCATGATGACAGGGTGGCCACTAGAGGGTAGATTACGTAATTTTTGTAATATGAACTTATCAGTCCTCTATATTCTCTTCATACAATTTTTCCAAGCAAGAAGTTGATATCCTATATAAATCCAATAATTGTTTAAGAATGCTCACTCAAAAAAACCGATGAAGGCGTGACCACTGAAAAAAATTATTAATATAAAGACATTTTTAAGCTGGCGAGCTCAATTACAAAGCTATTTTTTTTGTTTCAATATTTCGCAAATTAAATGAATATTGTTTGAAAATGCAACCCTTTTTAGGAAAAAATCAAGACATTATCATACATATGCATGTATCATCCATGAGACCTTGCCATATAATTATGAATAAATATTTATGTATCTTCTAGGTTGGCGAGGTCGATCAACAATCAACCTTAAAAATTCAAGCTACATAGTGTCCTACCGGAAAGAGGGCGAGCTTGCCAAACGATTACAATGAAAAAATTACCTCAATTTGCACGTAACGACAAACCTTCAAAGGAAAGGAACCTATCGCATTATTATTACTACATTAAATGATCGGTTTTATTCAAAGTGACACTGCATTAAATTACGCCTTTTCAAAATCATCTTCATCATTGTATTAAAAGCAGAGAAGAGATATTCTTTTTGCTCAAACTCACCCTTCTTAATTTGAAAAAAAATTTCATGTGGATAAATTTTCAAATTGTGCTCATGGTCCCATTCTTAACCTGTTGTGAAGAGTTGGGGGGGGTAATCAACCATTACCCAAATCGCAACCATAATGGTAGTAGAGTAACTTTTATACTGGTGCGTTTGGGCCTTATCTAGGTACTGTCACCAAAAAAGGTTAGCTTTATGACCTTCTCTACCCTTTTGCGCACTTATCTAAAAATTTTTAAAGCTGACGGCCTCTGCACTCTATACTATGAGCGGTTCTTTCGTGTCACCCACCCAGTGCAGGTGTGGAATCATAATTTATATCGCTCTATTTACTACATGAAGTTCAAGCTCGGACCCCTAGACTTCTTCCGTTTTACTTTTCGGAGGCATCCGAATGGACCACGATGAAGTTTTCATTACCGTTAGACATCGGATGCACATAGCGCCCAGAAAATTTGCACATGGGTTAAACAGGACAAATCAGTTTACAACATCGGTTGTATTATCATCCCTAAGGCCTTAGCGCATTTCATGGGATTCTGAGTGTCTCGCATTATAATATGAGTATGAATAGTATAAGAATAAGTAATAGATATTTTTCTTCTAAAATATACAATCGTAATTCATATGGTGCCCTATGCTCTAACCACGATCAAGGCAACCCACAATCAACTTTTCATAACCATTAGAGTATTGGATGCTTGTAATATATTATGTGAATCTTATATGAATATGAAATTTCAAGCCAAAGCTCTTCTATTTAATCATTTCAATATGCATATGTTCCATTTGATGAAGTTAATCTATTGTTCACTTGTCTATAAATCCTTATTGAAACAAAATTAGCGTGAATTTGATAATAGAAATAGACAGACGATCTGAGTAATAAGGAACTCGTAAAACGGCAACCTCGATTATTGATTGTTCATGAACATGAAATATATTAGTATGAATATTATGTGAATATGAATTTCAAGGCAAAGCTCTTCTGTTTTAACATTTCAATATGCATCTATTCCATTGATGAAGTTAATCAACTATTTAATTGTTTAAGAATACTAGATGGAATGGAATGAAGGCGGGCTCGATTAATATAAATAGCTAAATAGACGAGCTATATAATAAGAAACTCGTAAAAAGGCAATCACGACTCTGAAATAGGTCATATATAGGTGTTAGAAGTTTGAAAACCATCGCATCACAATTACTTTAGTAAATACAGCAGTTGGGATTGGCTGTACTCCTAATTACTCTGACTTTCATCCTATTTAAAAAGTGAAGGCTTATACTTTTGGTCATCTCCCAGCTTGGCATTTTAATCTTTGAACTTTTTTACTATGGCTGAACTTCCTCCTGCAGCTCGTGGTCCCTTCAATAAATGGTTGCATAGAGATTTGAGTGGGTTCATCCGCCATACACCAGACTTTTACCGTAATGTAGCAATGTCACTTCGATGTGGTGCGTCTTGGTTATGCCATCTAGTATTTTCACCAAACAGATATCAACTTTATAAAGTTGTGCACCATGTAGCACATCTACCTGACCTTGTTGGAAGATGAAGGTCCCTGCGCCCTTTCTACGAGCGTTATTTCCCTGTCAGCCACCCTGTGATGTTTGAAGATTAGCTTCGATGCGGAGTGTACTTCATGTACTTCCACCCTCAACAACCGTATTTCATCCATTTCAAATTTCCTGAGGCAAGTTGGTGGAAACATGACATTTACTGCAACGTCATTACCGCTGGTGTAGCAACTGGGTTATATTACTGAAGTTAGGGTTTAACAGACAACACAATGCCACACAGTGGCTTCATACTTGTTCATCCAACTTATGTGGTTTATCTGTGAAGACAGGGTGGTCGACGTTGGCGAGACTATGTAATAGTATATGTTATTTTAGATTTTTTTTATATGTGATCGTGTACTCCGTATTTTTTATTTTCGAAGCATCAACTTCATAACCTCCAGTCATTATTTATGAATACTAACTCATAAAAAATATTTAGAACTGAACAAAAAACTTTGCGACGAAGAAGTGGGCAAAAACTTTTCGACCAAGATGTGAGCAAAAGGACTCTAACAGAAATTCAATTTACTTGCGAGGTCTCGAGCTAGCCCTTACATAAGTGAGTTTGAAACACCCATGACACTGTTGAGTCTATGCGAGATCACGTTCTTAGCTCGATTAAGACGAAACGGTAAAAAGCCAGCTCCATAAACAAGGCAACAGTCAAAACAAAAATAACGCACAGTAGACAAAGAAGACCTCGCAATGGTCAATATGAAAGCTCCATCAACACGCAACAGTAAATAATACCCCTATGCACCTACCCACCTTAGGATATAGTAAATGCAAACCCAATAAATATTTTTGAACCGTTGTATCCCTATAAAACTTAGCCTTTTCATCATAATCTTCCAAGTTGTTTTAGTATAGCTCAACTTCCTAATGCTACTTGTGCTCCCTTTCTTAAATGGTTGCATGTGGAGTTATATAGCATTATTCGCCATTACCCTGATGACAACCACACTGGTAGTAATGTGACTCTCATTGTTGTGCTTCTGGGTATGCCGTCTGGTATTGTCACTAAACAAATGTCAACTTTATGTTGTTTTGTACTATGTTGTAACATACACCTTACCTTTTTTGAAGATGAAGGCCCCTACTCTCTTTACTACGACTTGTACTACAAAGTTGTCCACCCCCCTTATTACTGAGCAAATGCATTACTAACACATCTACTCTAGGTACTTCCAGCCACAGCGTCTGCATTGCTTCCGCTTCTACTTTTCCAAAGCTAGGTAGTGGACACAAATCCTTTACTGCAACCTCATTGCCGATGATTTGAATATTGTGTCAGCTTACATCAATTGGGGTCTACCGAAAACACTTTCTTTCAAGATGGCTACGTGGTTCTTGATAGCGAAGGCGAGGTTGTGTTCTTTCCATAAAGACGGGAGGCTAGCCTATGTAATTGTGATGGTTAATTTTTTTTTTTTGCTATGCACTAGTGTCATCTATTCTTAATGTATGAACTTCTCTGCCCTCTATATTTTGTCATGCTATTTTTCCAACTACTAAAATTGATAATCCATATAAAAGATGAAATTGCAAATTTACAACACGACTGGAATAAGGTCTAACAAGAGTTTGAATTTCGGAGGTACAAGGTGGAGGACCAGACTAATGAGGATGTCTACTTGGAGATCAAAGGAATTATGTCCACAAGGTGGTAGGGAGGTTGAACATTAAAGCTAGGGATGTTGAGTGCATATATAGAATATTCATTAGAATGTGTCAAAAGAATAGTGATTTCCATTTTATTAGCATGAAAGATGAAGATAGAAATAAAAAATTTGCGAGAAAGAATTTAGAAAAAAAACGTGGCAACTCTAAATAACTTTAATTTACTGTAAGGAGAATAAAATGAACATTAAATTAAGTGTGAGAGAATATAGTCAAAGGTTAGGTCGTTGGGAAAGCACCAAGCCCAATCTTCACGTTGGCGAGCTCATTAGCTTGATATTATAAATGAACCCTCAACTAACTTTACTTTACTGACAGAAAATGAAGGAAAATATCATAAATGGTGTGACGGGGTGAGAGTGGGTGAGTTTAATGCATTGGAGTAGATGAATGACGATTTAAATGTGATTTGCAATATAAAAACTCACACTTCCATCAAAAGAGCCCTCGTACTCTTAACTTTTCTTAAAATTCAAACTTGGTTCAAATTTGACGTGTAAATTTGCTGAAAGGACAATTCAGTAATCTTATCACTCAATTTTATTTGATTATATGAATTTGGCCCTAACTGAGGCAATTAATCGCCTCGGTACCGACCCGCCTATAACTACTCAAAAGAAAAATATAATCATCCATTACTTGCATCTTGAGCCAATTTTCTTTTTTTTTTTTTCAAACAAAAACTTAACAAGGGTCTAATCATAACTGTCAGAAAATATTTGAGTCTTACTAGAAAAATGCTACATCGGTGGGGCCTATGAGTTATTTCTAACAAAATTATGGGGTCGTTATGTTGAATCTAAACTTTATTCTTCTTCCAGATTTAAATTTCAATTTGGTCCCTCAAAATATGGATTTGTCTCAATTGAGTCCCTCAATTTACAAAGTTTTATAAATAGTCCCTCAAAATGTAAACACATGCCAATCAATCCCTCATATCTTCTCTTCTCTTTTATGTTTTTTTTTTCTCTACCGTACTCAGGCGACAGCCAGGCCGCACCGTCGCCGACTCCATATCTTCTCCGCATCCACAAAGCCAAAAACCTCTCCAACTCTTCAAAATTCTCTATTTCTCTTTGCATTATCGTCTTTCTTCCTTTCTTTAACTGACCCTCAATGGCTGCTATTTTTACTCTAATTCAATTATCATCCAACTCTTTACATGCCAAACTCCATTTTAACAAGAAATTCAAAGCTATATTTACACATCCATTTCAACCCAAGATGCAATTTTGTGCTCCTCTGTTTGCCTAAAATTACGTAAACGGTAACAACATCGGGGAAGGCCATGGTCAAAGCTCTCACAAAATTGGTTAAAAAAAAAATCTCTCACAAATTTATCCCCTCGCCTACGCGGCTTATTACCTGGCCAATTTTTTACACAACAGCAACACACTGGGCATCACTCTCCCCCTCCAGAGCTTCCATGGATGGAATCCTCAAGAAACCAAGCAAGCTTGTCAACATCGTTGGGGAAATATAAAAGACAATTTCCCAAATGATATCTTCTAAACCGGAACAACATCAAGAAACTCCTATAGAAATTTAGCATAAATCTTTTATTATTCCCTGGACCAATTATTTCATTCAATTCCATCCCATTGCCGACCTGGGAACACTCCAAAACTCCCTGGAATTTTGGGGTTTGCAAGAAATTGTGGGACTGAAAATTCGAGGGCATCAAGGAGAAGCCACTGCGCAACAACGTAGAAGAAGAAGAAAAATTGGAGGAGGGGGAGAGGAAAAAGACAGAGGTATCAAACTGGGAATCGGTGAAAATTGGGAAAGAAGGAAAGGAGAAGGGTTTATTTCTTTTCATTTAGGTCTCAAATTATTTTATTAATCATTCTAGCACCCCAATAGTTGACTGATTTGGTGTTGACTGTCAAAATCTGGATAGCAGTGAGACTAAGGACTTGATTTGCACGATTTTACAATTTAAGGACTCTTTAGAAAACTTTGTAAATTGAGGGACTTAATTTAGACAAGTTCATATTTTGAGGGACGAAATTGAAGCTTAATCCTTTTTTCTTTTTTTTTTTTTTTAATCAGTCTTTCTCTTCTTCTTTAACCTTCAAAACTAACCACCACCAGCAACCGCCTTGAACCACCCAGCCAAATGAACCCGCCACCGTACTTCCCTTCCGCCCATGCTCCACCACCACCGCCGAGCTACAACCCTCTGCCACCACCTCTGCCGCCGGGCTCCACTCCTAATTCCTTGTACCCCTTTAACCATCACCACCATGGCCACCACTATGAATCCCCTTCCTCCTCCTCGTCCTGTAATATCGCCACCACTTCAGCCCCCTCCTTCGCCGCCGCCTCTGACCTACCCACAGCTCTCTCCACCCTCAACTCCCTTCTTCAGCTCACCCGTACTACCTTGAGTTCACTATCCCCTCTTCTACCCGCCCCTTCTAATTCGTCGTTATCCCTCGTTGCCTGTCCTTTCAACCCCAATCATCTTGTTCCTGACTCTTCCATTTTCTCCCATTTCCTTTCTTGTCCTTCCTCCGCCACCCCTCTCAGTACCGATGATCTCATTCACTCTCCTAGCTACCCCCACACACTTGATTCTTCTTCTATAACCCCAATTACCCAGCCCCTTGAAAACCGAAACTCTGAACTTAGCTTTTCACTTGAAAACTTCTTAAATTTCTCTAACAATTTCTTCTACTCCGATTGCCCCGGTCCTGTGGCTCTTAATAGCTGTGACAATCATAATTCACATTCACCTCCAACTCTCACAATGCCGGAATTTTTATACGCAGAATGTGCTAATCTTACTTGCACTAGTGGTTATACAGATTTAACTGATTTTTCTGTAGAGTCCATTAGGCTTCTCCCGTCCGAGATTTGGGCTGTTGGGGAGGAAATGAATGGTTGGGGTGACTATCCAGCCTCATATTCATACAGAGTGCTTAGAGCTATTCTGATGTGGGATGCAAGTAGTTTGTTATGTTTGTCAAAATGGGTTATCATGAATTCAGCTAAATACGGTGTCATTATTGATTCGGCAATGAGGGATCACATAGTTTTGTTGTTTAAGCTGTGTTTTAAAGCAGTTATTAGAGAAGCTACTAAGTTTTCAAGCTCATTGTTTACTGGAGAAGGGAAGGAGGAGTTGGACGTGGATAAAAGTAAATTTGATTGTCCAGTTTTAAATGGTGTAAGCAGGTGGTTAGGTTTTCAGCTTTCTGTGCTGTATGGTGAACAGAATGGAAAATTTTTCAGTATCAACATGTTAAAGCAATGCGTGTTGGATTCAGCTTTGAAGTCTTCAGTCTTCCCTGTGGTGGAGAAAACCATGGAATCTCCTGAATTGAAGGGAGTAGATGGTAAACTTGAGGGAGCAATTGAAAAGACCGAGGGAGATGAGCCAAAAATCAGGGAGAACGGAAAAGATGTTCGTAATAGTACCATTTCTGTTTCCCAAGTAGTGGCAGCTGTTGCTACATTGTATGAGAGATCTTGGCTTGAAAGGAAAATCAAGGCTTTACGGGATTGGCCACCACTTACCTCATATCAACGGTAAAGTCTGTCTTTTTTCTTATTTTAAATAATATTGAGTTTGACATTTCCTTATTTATCGTAAGAAAAACAACTTTGATCTGAAGGTTGTGGCTGTAAATATACTTTTCTTATTGTTTATTGTCAACCTTGAAGAGAGTTTAGCTTTACAATGATGATTCTTTACTCCTACAGAGCAAACTGCTAGGATGCAGGAATTGATTTATCTGGTTCTTTTGTTTTCTGGTTTTGGAATTAATTTATCTAGTTTAAATGATTCCCCTGCGGTGATGGCAGCTGTACACTTGGGAGCCAAGCCTGGAGTAGATGAAGTTTGTAGGAAAACAATTTTCTTTAGCAAGTCTCGTGCACTCGGAGAGATTTTCATTTTCAAAATATTTTCTGGGAAGTTGAATGAACAAATAGATTCACTATAGATGGATTGATCCAAGATAAAAATGAGTATATAAATATTTGCCACATAATTTAGCGGAGTTGCACTGAATGAATTTTCAGTTATTTAGAAAGTAGGACTTTATTGGATGGATGTTCAGTTAGTTAGAAGCAGGAATGTTATCGAGGAGAAAAATTCCAGTGACGTTATTATCAAGGATGTGACTACTGGATAAATCAGATACTGACAGCTCTATACCCCATTATGTGATATTGTGCTTGGTGATAATTAGCGATGTAGCCTGTCTCAGTTAAAAGTTGGTGAATTTACTAAGAATGATAACCAATAAGGGCATTTCTTGGTTTATTAATGTTCAATACAGAGATACCTTTAGTTGTGGTCTTGTGCAAACTAAGAGATGAATAGTTTTTTCAGTTTTTCTGTTGCTTCTTTGAAACAGAGTAGTTTTATTTTCCTGGTTGAATATTGGCAAATCTTTATAGATTTTCTGAAACTTTCTCAAGGATGTAAATATATGGCAACTTGTTTAGTATTTGGATTGGGTTTTAATTTGAAAAAGGTATGTTTTTTCCTTGGGTTTCGTAGAAGTTGAATTGTTTGTGTAGGAGATGTGGGGCCCAAAGTGAAAAAGAGAAAAAGTCTTTTAAATTAAAAACTTGTCTAAATAGGGCCTATGGTTTTCTCTCTTTTTCTCCATGAAGCTGACCTCCGACACCCCCCCCAAAACCCCTTCCCCTTCTCTTTCGGCAGCATAGTAGAACATGAACATATATCTAGGAGAGCTAATGATGAGAGGAAAGAACGTTCCGACTATAGACCTGTAATCGAACATGATGGGCTCCTTTTCCAGCGGACACAAAACCAGGTATGTTCGGTAACCTTTTAAATTGGTGTTATGATTTATTTATTTATTTATTTTTAGTTGAGAAACCGGTTATGATTTAGTTATTGGTATAATGATATCATGTAATACTTTGTGATGGTATGGAAGATTCAGATAATCTTTTTCAGGTTTTCACTTACATGATAATTTGTTACAACATCAGATATAGTGTAGAATATGTAAAGGTAGATATGCATGGTGTATACAAACAATCTTTACAAAAGTGGTTTTCTTAGCTGACTTTTCAAGACATCTTTTGTGTTTGGATATTGCATTTCATCTACTATAAGAAAGCAACGATATAGCTTAAATTCATGTTTGAAGAGAGTTCTGTAACTAGTCAAACACTTCTCCAAATGTCCATCCTGAGTAAATCTTGGGGACATGTTTGTAAAGAAAGGAACTGCTTGTATTTGTAACTGGTTGTGTTAAAATATGTTTATCTTTACAGTGAAAAGGATAATCAGTGCATACAGCATGAGACTTGTTGACAGAAGCTAATCTTCTATTGACCCCATTATTTGTCTCTTTCAAGCATGTTTCATAATGAAGTTAGTTATGTTCTGTTGGCTTCCTGCTTTATCTTAATTTGTCTGGTTTTTATAGGACTCTAATAGAATAAAGACAAGGGAGGAGTTATTAGCTGAAGAGAGAGATTATAAACGTCGAAGAATGTCGTACCGTGGCAAAAAGATGAAGCGTTCAACAACACAGGTAAAAGAAATTTTGGTTGTGTTTTGTTTGTTCATTTCTCTTACCAAAAAGTGAACAAATTTACTTTTGAATGTTCTTTCATTTATTTTGGTTGTAGTCAAATTCTTGAAAAATAAGATTGGGAAACTTTACTTCTATGGAAAATCATAGTTATGCTATGAGGCACATTAGGAAGCTATCGTGCACCTATTGCATCTGGTTAACCTGATCTCTTAACTGCAATAGCATGTGAAAGTTATGCAGAACTCCTTATTACCAATTGAAGTTATATGATTAAATGTAGTATCTTCACACTCTGGAAGCACCTCGGAAACTTGGAACTTTGTGCATTACCTTGAGGGAATGAACTTTGGTCAAGAAGACACCATATTGGCACACCACCCCATTCATGATAAAAAAATATTTTCTTTTTTTTTTTTAAAAAAAATTGTATTTTAAATGGTTCCTTTTGCCATTTATTGCTGACTCATTTATTCATTTCAGAGATTTGATTTCCACAGTTTTCCTTTTCTTGCATTAATCTTTTTGTGTTTACCTATCTCACTGAAGGTCATGAGAGATATAATAAATGAATACATGGAAGATATTAAGCAAGCCAGTAATGTTGCAGACGGAACCAAAGAGGTAGTACTTAGGGCTTCTGTGCATGACAGTTCTTCGAATGTTGCTGAGTCTGAGAAAAATCAATCAACATTTGGAGGAAGCAGAGAAGATTCACCTGGTTACAGGGACCAGACACATTTTCACGATCGTAGATCCATGGATTTTGTGGAGAAATATCGTGGAGATGATAAACAATACAGATATGATTCTCAGCAACATCGTGGACTTCCTGAAAATCACAGAAATATCAAGAGGTCCCGAAAAGAAAGAAGGGATTATTCCAGAAGTCCAGGTCAACCACACAGCAGCAGTGGCAGAAGTATTAAGAGGGGCAGACCTCATAGAAAGGATTATTCAACAAGCCCAGATAAACAACGTAGAGACTCTCATGCGGAAGGGCATAGAACTAGACGAGGAAATAAAGATGATCCTGAGATCACTGAAGAAAATTTTCCTCGAAGCTCAGATAGAAGTTGCAGCATGTCATATCGGCAAAATAGCCACCGCAGAGAGGAAAATGAACATAATTCAGAACATAGATATAGAAATACAAGGCACAGGGATAGCAGTTCAGCTTCATCACACAGGGAGTTTGAAGATAGATATACTCCTTCAGAGTCTCGTGATACTTTCGAAGATGCCTAGATCGGCCACTGGATGTCTGGAAAACTTCTGCAAACTGTGGTGGTAGTACCTGGTGATTATCCTTTCTGATGCGTCTTTTCAAATTAGACTGGTCCTTCTGTATTTAGGTAAGATATAATCTGCCAACACACTGCTTTGCTCTTTCAATTTTTCCTGGAAGAAGATATTTTAATAATGAGATTGGCCCCCTTGTTGGGTTTTCTGCTGTTTGCAGTAAGAAGTCTTACAGCTGTTGGCAGTTTATCTTGACCTATATCCTCCTCTGTATCCTTGGTTACTAAATTTTCTTATAGTATTTTACTTGATCTAGTTTTGATGCTGCTGCTTTAGTTTTCTCATCAAGTTCAAATATATAGTAACAGAAAAGGAAAACTTGATTCTTATTCGGTTATCCTTGGTTCTGCACTATCTGGAGTCCAAGAACTTGCTTAAAACATGATCAGGGATGCTTTATCTTTCATGTTTATCTTCATTGAATTTGAAGTTTGAAAAATTTTGCATCTACTATTTACTTTTAGGTGTTTCCTGTTTCTCACCATACTCAAGAACTTGAAAACTTTAATTGTCTATTTATGGCAGTCTGAGAGTCTAGTTAGTACTCTTGTATATTGAAAGTACCATCTCCCTGGACACTTCAAAGAGTAACGGATTGCATTCTACATGAATATATGTATTGCTTTTTGTGCAGTAAATTGTTGTGAATTATTATTTTGAGTCTCTTTTCTGGTAGGGAACTGGTTATGCATGAGCATGCACATTGACTGGACGGTGATAAATAAGTCCAAGTGCGACATCCGCCATGGGCATGTGCTGTCACCGGGATAGATGGAAAGGTTAAACATAAATATGCAATACCAAGAACACGAATCTCGAATGGATGGTTGAAGGGAGTTTTAGAAATGTCTGTTCTCACTCCCGACTTGTAATATAGGAGACTTGAAAGATGATAACAATATGAGTTTCATAACCATCATAAACCCATGCTGTGAACATTTCTTTTTAGACTACTTTATTAAGATGTCTATGACAAATTTCAAGTAAAATTCTAATTTTCTTTAGTTTATCTAATATTTAAGATTCACTTTCAACTTTACACCTTTTCATTTATCGCAAGGGGTTGATGTACAATGTGTGCTATTTTAGGCTTCACTTATTCCATGGTTCTGTGTTGTTCAGGAGGTTTAGCAACTGAGCATAGCATTAGCCTGATGGAATTTGCTGCGGGAGTTAGTTGATATATATTATAACAATATGTGTGTTCAATAACTTTTTTCATTCTGTTTTAACAGTTGAGCGAGGACGTAGCTACATTCGCTCCTTTGCTGATAGCTGTCCTGGAATCCGTGAATCAAAGTGGTGACAAGCAAAGAAGGGGCGTATTTTTACAAGAGTTGGCTGATCACGCTGTGGTTCTGCATATGCTCGGCTTTTGCTTTCTTCTCAATATTTGCCAGCAGTTTTGAAGGTTTCTACTAGTGAAGGTTTTATTGCTTTTAAGAATTTATGTTTTGCAGGTTTATGATAGATACAGTCTGAAGTGATAAAATGCTAGAATGGCAAAAAAATTGATTTTTTTGGGATGGCATTTATCATGTTTCATGAAATTGCATCATGCACTTTGTTTTTGTTTTGTTTTTTTTTTTTTTCCCTTCTTATTCTGTGTTGTGCTTGTTTAATACTTTATTATCCGGTTTATATTCTGGGTTGAAGTGCTTTTCTAAATGGTTTCATGCATGTTAATACAGCATACTCACAGAGATATTTGGGTCTGTTTCATACTTTTAGTTATGTTTAGTTGGAAGCTTCATGTAGTTTGAAATCAAGATCTTTTTTATAAAAATATATTAAAAGATGTATTAGAGCATCCTAGTGTTGTAGTTTGTTTATAGAGTCCAAATAAATTGCAGGATGCTGCCACTCAGGATCTTATAATATTTTTTTTTTTTTATAAGAGTTTATGGTTTATCTTTTATTTTATATAATTTACTAATAAAGCTATTATAAAAGTGGTATTGTAGAGAAAGTGAATTGGGGAATGATCCTAATCTAAAAGAAAATGTAGATGTGGTTCATATTGTTCAGGTTTTGGTTGAATTCTTAGCTGACTGCCCAATTGGTATGGTATTTTCACTGTTTCTCATGACATGTTGTAAGGTAGTTCGGAAGTTAGGCATTTTGGAAATTAGGGGAGGGAGGGAGGAAAGTTGTTTATAAAACTTATTTGCCGTAGAAAACAAACAAAATGGAAGCCTATTATATATATATATATATATATGATTGTGAACATTTTATAAGCTTTCAGAATCGTTTAATACATTTTATTTAGTAGAAAGTTTATCTTTTAAAATTTATGATTTATTTTTTATTATATAAGATTTATATTAATAAAATTATTATGTACTACATTTATTTAGTAGAAAGTTTATCTTTTAAAATTTATGATTTATTTTTTATTATATAATATTTATATTAATAAAATTATTATGTAATAGAGAATGTATTAGACGATCTCGACCGCTTTATAAGCTTGAACAATTACGTCTTCTTGAAATACTTTTTGTGATCGAAATAATTTAATACATCTTCTAGTAGATATTTTTTATAATAGTTTTATTAATATAAATTTTGTAGGAGAAATTGGTCAAAAATATCCATCAATAATTTACATTTTGTCATTTAAAGATATTATTTATTTTATTGGTTACTTCTGCATAGTAACTTTTTACAATGGTTAAAAATGTTTATTTACAGCGTCAACGAATGATTTTCGGTCAATTTTTGTCACTGACACGTGTAGTTGAGAGACTTAGAATATCAGTGCCTAGGGTAGTTGAGTTCATCAGTTCAGGAACAAAAATAGGTCGGACTTTTGGGGCGACTATAAAACTCTTCACTGACACGACTCATCTTTTGTGTTGGCCGAAGTGACAATAGTCACATCGCCCTTAGATCTTTATCATAGCCTCTGAGGTTGGGTTAATCAAGACAAGAGAGATAGATTTTGCGGGCTTTTGTGATGAAAGAAATGGGTGCATATGATAATGGAATTCTTTAGTAAGAGTAAAATTATTCGGCTACTAATTTAAATGCCAACATGTAACTTGGATGAGTCAAAATATTTCGATAGTACATTCGAGTCAGTTCATGATTCGGATTATTTTTACCAATTCTCGTTGCTTGTTGACATTTAAATTAGTTGATGGATAATTTTATCCTTACTAAAGATAATATATGAGAGTCACGTGACACAAATTAGTCAAAAATCTCCATCAACATCGTATATAGACATTTTCGGTCATCATAAAAAGTTATTGAGCATAAGTGATTTATAAAATAAATAATATCCTTAAGTAGAAAAAACATAAACTTAAGTAGAAAAAACATATACTATACAAGGCGTTTTTGGCCAATTTCTCATCATAAAAAATAAAAGATAAACCTTAAGAAAAGATACTATTAAGGAGAGTATACTAAACAATTTTGAGTGTACCTTTTGGAGTGAATTATGTCTAAATTCAAATTTTAACATAATATTATAGTCAAATTATTAGAGCACTTGTAGGTGATGTCTTGCATATATATTTTTTTAGGTGAATTTCGCCTAAACATAATGTTTTAACTGAATTACCATATTGGTATATATTAAAGTTTAATAAATTTGAGTTAATTATATTTTCTTGTGTTTATTCAATCTATAATTTCATTATTTATTTATTTTATATAAATTACAAATACATTTTTTTTTTTGTCTAATTAAGTAGTTGCAATTAAAAAAAACAAAAAAATACCTAAGACAATATTCCAACTATTCATGGCATAATACAATTAAAGAATTATATTCCAACTCTTTATTCTCGTTGTATTCTAACCATTTCTCAACATTATAAGTGGATATGGATGAAAATTAACTCGTTCAACATAATTTGAAGAATTCAAGAGATGATGGGCAAATCAGTTTCTTGAAGATTGCTTGGGAGGGAGATGAAGAATTGAACAAGAGTTTAGATTGAAAAACTGGTGTCAGATTTTTCATTTATTTTTTCTGAGTGATAAATTAAATTCAACAGAGAACGTCATGCAGCTTTGTGATTCAGCCGAGGGGGTGTGGATGCATGCCCGATTGTATTTGACTTTTTCTTGTTCAGAAAAAATCCTTTGACTTCTTTTTTGTTATATGTATATATATATATATATATTTTCTTGGTTCAAATGAATCAAATCTAAAAAATATTATATAGGTTAGTATTTATAATTTTTCAAAAGCAACTTTTTTTTTTTTAATTACAAGGTACAAATAGACACCGATGTAATAATTTATTATTTAAAATAAGTTAAAAATTATTTATTTTAAATAATTAAGAATCAAGCTTAACACCATTAAATAATTAATAGGACATTATTTTATTAAATAATTTTTTTCATTAAAAACTTCTTAGTGAAACTTTTATTTTATATTTAAGCCTCTACTATTTGTTTTCAAAGTTAAAGGAGTGAAATTAAAACAAAAAAGATAATTTATTAATTTAAAAAAAAAACTCAATTCTAATGGTTAAGATTATTTAGTACATCTTTAATACACTTTCTAATACACACTATTTATAATAATTTTATTAATAAAAATCTCATAAAATAAAATATAAACTTAAACTCTAAAAAATAAACTTTAAAAAAATAATTAATAAAAATTCTGAATGCAACCTCAATCCTCTCCAAATAAAAGCCGTAAAATCTCCTCCCCCACCACTATCGATTCTTCAGTTTTCCTCCTCCCCTCTCCCGTCTCACTCCACTCCAACACACCCAACATTGACAGCCAACAGCCACTTTTGCTGCTGTCACCTGCCACCTCTGTCGCTGTTTGCGCCACCCTCTAACTGCCGCTACAAAATTTTTATTGTGGTTCCGTCCCTGTTCATATAGGACGATTATATTCTTGTGTGTTCATCAATTCATCATGTGAGCTTTGAACATAAAAATGTTAGGAAAAAGAGGGATATTTGTACTGAATTTGACTTATGCATAATCAGCACATATTTCCTGCGGTAAAAATATAAGAATCGTTTTAAATAGGTATAAAATATAAGAGGTTTTATATCTATTGAAAATAATTAAAAATTTATGAGAATTTATAACTTTCAATATATATTTATTGAACTTTTTTCATCTTTATCCTCCTTTTTATTAATTTATTTTACTCTTACTATCTATCTATCTCTTTCTCTTATTTATGAAGGATAAAAAGAATATTGTAGTAAAAACATTGTTTTGTTTTCAAAATTCTTAATATATATGCAAAAGGTTAAAACCCATTATATTTATGATGGGAATAAGTAATTTTTATCTCATTTAAAGCTTTTCTATCATTAAATATTATTTGATAAATAATGCAAAGAAATCACTCAAAAGAACCATTTCTTCTGCTCTCCCTCCCTACCTAGAAAGGTATTGGAGAACTTTGATGATAATAATTATGAGCTCTTTAAAGGGTCTTCATCATCTTTTGCTTTCATGTTTCATTTGCTTTGTTTCTATCTTTTATCTTTCTTTATATTGTTATTCCATAAATGAGAAACTTCATTGCTTGCTTAACTTTTTCTTTACGTTAACATGAATTCAATCAATATTGAGTTCCTTGTAATAAAATAATAATTATATATATTAAAAGAAAGTAATCTTTTCATATAAGTCTAAAAAGTTAAAGTAATATGTTGGTAAATATTTTTTATCGCACAGATACAATTAAAAATAAAATTAATTAACAAATAAGTAAGGTTATTTTTACTTTCACAAATACGAACAAATAAAAATTCCTATCTATTATAAATTAAAAAAAATAGAAGCTAAATAATTTAGGTAAGAAATATCATGATATGAAAAGTTGAGAGTCTTAATAATTCTTAAAGAGTCACTTTTAATAATTTAATTTTTTCAATACAAATTATATATTTTTTAATAAACTGATCAACTTACCGCAACCTACTTTTTATACTTGATTGAATTCCTTGACTGTTATTACTTTAGACAGAAAAGCTTTATGAATTATACTTATCCAATAAATTACTACCCTCACAAAGAACTATATTGTTATTTTTCAAGTTTGTTTTTTTTAAGAACTATTGTTATTTTCGTTGAATGCAAAATTCACTATGCATATATATATATATATATAGAACCCAATGGCAAAAAGTTGAAAGGGGATGAGTGATAAATATTTTCCACATATATTATTATTATATAGTTATCAAATGGGGACAAACTATTAAAGTAATTTTAGTCGGTCACTATATCCATTATGAAGCCTTTAAATAGAAATTTTTGCCCTTGTTTTAATTGGTGATTAAAAAATAAATAAATAAAGTGGTCACTCTTTCTCTATCAAATATCTAAACAAGAAAAGAGAAAATACACACGCGCAAATATAAATATAGGCAAAGTATACCGTCTATATTTTGTCCAATAGAATCCCAACAGAGTTTTTAACTTCTGAAAACAAAGATTGAAGTCCTACTTAGATCAAACAGACAAAGACCCTCTTTGAAAACGACAATTAATTATGTATAATACAAATTAAATGTGTATCAAGCATGTAAGCGAATAGGATTGTGTTTGAGATTCTTTATCTTAAATTTTGTTTTTCTTTTTTTTTTCTTTTGAAGCATAAATGAGAAATCTTCTGGTTATTATTCATCAAATAGGCCATAAATATTGGAGATGCGTACAAGGATTCTTTATATTTTGAATATATTTAATTAGTATATATAGATTACAATTTAATGCTCAAAATAAATATTGTATTATGAATTTGATAAATGTGACACAATTTGATAGATGTGACACAATTAGTATATATATATATATATATATAGATTACAATTATGAATTTGAGGTCAATTAGTATATATAGATTACAAAAATGAGGTCAATTACCGATGGTAGTATGGACCTATTACTGACTGGACACCGGCAATAAAAATTTCGTCGGTAACAACATTCATCGATGGAAAGTCGTCAGTAAGTTTGGTCTTCCAAATTAAACAGAGAAAAGTCAAATTCTATTGTAAATTATAAGACTTACTGGAGCAAAATTTAAAAAAAAAATACTTACTGTTAATGCAATGGGTTAATGCAATGGGACGGAGCAACGGTAGCAGCGTCACAACAGTGGTACCACCAATATTGTTCTGTACAAGAAGAAGATGAAGAAGAAGCAGAGAAGAGAAGAAGCTGAGAGAGAGAGAGAGAGAGAGAGAGAGAGAGAGAGAAGAAGAAGCTTATTGGTAAGTCGGTCGTCATCAGAGGTGGTCGGCCGTTGGTGAGTCGCAGGGAAGGAATGGAGGGAGGAGGTTTTGACTTTGGGAGAGAGGAGAGAATGAATTGGGAGAGAATGGTTACTCCCAATCTTGTATAATCTAGGAGTTTGTTACCAATGACAAACCGACAGTGCATCTGTTGGTTCAAATTTTTGACGAATTACCGATGACACATTCGTCAACCTCTAGCAGGTCTTTTAGCCTATTATTGAGGGCTTGAGGTGGTTGTCAGTATATCCGTCGGTATCATAATCAAGTATCTACGAATTGTGACGGTCGTCACTAGTCCATCGGTACACAAAAGTCTTACTGACGGATCCGGTCATCGGTATTACTCGTTGTTTTTCGACGCAAGTCCTCCTTCCCAAATTTTTAGACAAATTTAATATTAGACCATCAAAATAGATATCCTGTCGGTGTTTTGTCAAAAATTACTGATGGTGTAAAAAATTGTCGGTAATATCCGTCGGTAAATGCCTAATTCTTTGTGGTGTACACCGATTTATTAGAATAATAACACAAATATAATTAGGATTAATAATATTGTATAACTTTATTGTTTCTTTGCGAAATTTATGAAAGTTTGATTCTCAAGTTCTTAGGAAAAAAATGTATTGATTTTTTTAAATGAAAAGTACCTTCAATTCTAATATTAAAAACCATATTAAATTTTTATCAAAAATGTGAAAATCTGAATTAAAATTTTTTATACCTTTAAAAAATGTCTAAATATTTTCTTTTAGAAAAAAGTAAAATAGATAAAAATGTCTGATATTTAGAAATATCAATTCAAGACGGGTCTGGAAATGTATGCAGAATTTTATTTTACTTAGAGATAAGGTTGAGTCCAGTGTGAATTAAAATTTCTTTAGCAAAAGATTAAAAGAGAAAGTTGAATAAAAAAATTTACTTACTAAGTAAATAAATTAATGTAGTTGGATGGTGTTTCTATTTGGGCTTGGCAGGACTCCCTAGTATCTTCTTCTTCTTGGTTGCGACCTCATTTCTCTAGGGCAAGGCGGTAATCCTTCGTGCCAAGCCAACATCTTGATTCTGTTAGGATTTATTGAGTTTGGACTTAACTCACCTCAAAAGATACCATAAGAAGGGAGGACTATCCAAGTCTTTATAAGGAGTAATTATTTTCTTTAATTAGTCGATGTGGGATTCTCAACAGATTTTAATATATTAATTTGACAATTTTTAATGAGTTTGAATAATTTAGCTTTGCATCGTGGACATACAAATTAGTCATGGATAGTTTGGATAGAACAGGGATGGAATTTAACTGTGTTTGAAATGCTATCCTTATTCGGGGGCAGAATTGCATTGCAGACATGTTCTTCAATCAATCTCCCCATGACGCCAGATGTCTCAGATGCACCTCCACATTGGGAAAACATTTTCCTTTGTTGTTCTTATATGCTCTTTGCCACTTATGGTTTGGAAACTCTTGGACTTTGATCTCTCCTTGGCTTGGTGTAATGCATCTTCTTATGATGAACTTCCTTGGTCCTTCCTTCACAAAGAAATATTTTCACCAGACTTCCTATCACAGGTAGCTATGGTTTGGTGGTAGTTATGAAATACGCGAAATACTCTAATTTTTTAGTATTGTCATACGAAATTATCACGTTAGTCAAATCTTTACTTTTACTTTAGAGTATTTGAAACACTAGCCAAGCGCAGACAAGGTATACATGTTCTGCCCCCAAAACTGAAATGTAAACTACCGACATATAGGATAAATAATGGTAATTGGGTCCGACCCGTGAGTCTGGTCAAGGTTGGATCCGAGTGCGGCTCAAGGAGCAGCTTGTCGGGTCAGTTTATGGGTCAACCGGGACCTGGTCGGTCCGAGTCACTGATCAAATTTATCCAATTCAATTCGGACCGTCTAAGATAATCCGTATATGCAAACCAGTCCTGGGTCGGTCGTTTTTTTTTAAGATTAAAAAAAACCTTGAATATAAGCAAATAAGTTATATAAATGATAAAATTAACTTAAATAACTTACATGAAAGTAAATTAGATAATATAATACTTATTACTAGTACATGAAAATAAATGATAACATAAGATTTTTTTTGTATTAAGTTAGAAAACTTAAGATTTTTTTTTTTAATTTTAGAAAACTTGAGAGTTTTTTAAGTTTAGAAAACTTAGATTTCTTTTATAAGTTTAGACTATTTGCATTATTTTTATTAATTTTATTTAGACTTAATGTTTTTTACTAAGTTTAGAAAAATTTAAATGAATTATTTTGGGGGTTTAGAAAATTTAAAGTATTTGTTTTAGGTTAGAAAACTTGAAGTATTTTTATTAAGTTTAAAAACTTAATAAAAAAATATATATTAGAGAATAACACCTTGAAGTGATGGGAGGGAACCCGACAATCCTGTCTTCTTAAACATACTAATCAGCTAGACATGTAAGAGTATCTAATATGTTATGGACATCTGAATCCTAGATTCGTCGATTGTACGATGACCGTTGGAAAATGCACTTTCAGAAGCCACAGTAGAGATGGGAACTGTTAGGATATCTCGAGCGATCCTAGATATGAAAGGATATTGTGTTGAATTGTTCTTCTACCATCTAAGCGTATCGAAATTATCTGCATAATGCTGAACCCGAGCAGCGTATTCGTATATAGACAACTCGGATAGAGTTGTTCTTGTAGATGATGAACTCTAGGTGAAGCAAAGGTCATATATATTTATCATGTATCCAAATCCTCTTGACTTGAAGATGAAGAAGATGGCATCTCTCCATATTGCGTTGGTCCTTGACTCAAAGAATTTGTTTCACTTTCTCTCGAATAGAGATTGTATAAGTTTTTCAAAGTTTGAGATGTTTCTCTTTTATTCTGTTGGTATTTCTTTAGAAATTAAAAAGTGAATCAAAGCGAGTATCCAAATGTGAATAAAAAAATAATTAAAGTTTCAAACCCCTCACTTTTAAAATGAGGATCTAAAATCAAAGCAACACAATATATGTTAGGAAAATTTTCGTAATACTTTAAAATTTTCTTTTCCATATCAAACGCCATAGGACTATACATGGCAAGTAATCTAAATTCTCTAAAAATACTTGCAACTTTTATCATTTTGGAAAGCATGTGATGAGTAGTGGGGTAGTATTATTCAAATAAAAGTTCAGTCGCTTGTGCAAATGTTTTAAAAAAAAAAACAAATAACTACAGCTTCATCAAAAACACTTTCCTCAATTGTTGGTCTATGATTTGTCAGTGTAAATTCAATGAGTTGTTATTTGTAAGGAAAATAAGTTTGTAATATATCTAAAGTTGAGTTCCATCTTGTAGTAACATCTGTATTAAAACATTTATAAGATACTTTAAGTTTTCTACAAAGTGATTTAAAATGTTGTCGTCTAGGACCAGAAGATCTAACGAACTTTAAAAAGTCTCTAATCGTATTTGTAACATGTTCAACATGTGAATAACTATCTTGTATGTACAAATTCAAAATATGACATGCACATCTAATATGAAATAACTTTCCATCTAAAATTATTTTTCAACATTGAAATTGAAGCATCATTGTTTGAAGCGTTATCAAAAGAAATGGTAAAAATTCTATTATCAATTTTATAATCACGACATGTTTGCATGATATTTCTTGCTATATTTGTACCAGTATGTGGGAATTCAAGATTTTTAAAATTAATGATTTTTTTATTAAAATGCCAATTTTCATTGATCCAATGACATGTAATGCATAAAGAATCTTCAAAAATAACGACTGTCCAAGAATCACAAGTAAAGGAAACTTTATCAAGGATAGATTCAAAAATTGTGGCAAGGGAGTTTTTTTCTTCTTGAAAACTCTTAAGAATTTTCCTCCTAAGTGAAGTTCTAAGAAATCCCTTATAAGCCAGTTGAAAGTGTTGTTTGTACAAATCTCACAAATGAATGATTAGAAGGTAAATGATAAAGGAAGTTTACCAATTGACACCCATCTAACTAGTTCTCTTGTTACTAACTCATTATCATAATTAAAAGGTCAATTGGATTTTCGGAAGCACTAGTTGAACCCGAAAGTTGTATTTGTGTAGTTAAATTTTCAAAATGAGAAGGATGAACACGCTCTATATGTCTTTTAAGTGAATCGGTGCCATCATTCTTCTTATGTGTGAATTTCTATTTACCAATTTTACAGCTAATTTTATTATTATAGTACTTAAAAAAAATATTTTAGGCAAACAATCTTTTTCTACCAATACCACTACTACGTGTGACAGTGGTATCGGAAGGAAGAGGCATCTCATTTGTTCGTTTTCAGTTTCTTTATCAAAATTTACGGTGTGCAAAGAAGCATGTCTTGAAGATGATTCCATAATAATAATTAATAAGAAATTGAACAAATTTAATAATTAAATAAATCAAGTAAAAAAATAATTATTTAAAACTAAATAAGAAATTCTAATAAATAAAGTAAACAATAATTATTTAAAATTAAATAAAGAAATTCTAAAAAATAAAATAAACAAATAAGTATTAAAAAATTAAATAAATATATTATAGTAAATAAAGTAAATAAATAGTTATCTAAAACTAATAAAGTTCTAAAATATAATAGATAAACAAATTAACATAAAACTAAGGTAAAGAAAGCAAACTATCATAGATGATGAAGTCTACCGGAAGTTTGAAGAAGAATTGAATAAGCTTTGATTTTTACTAGTTTCTTCGATTTCTTCCTTCCTTCGAATTTTAAACAACTATCTAAAAATAATTGAAAGTGATTTTGATTCTTGAAAGTAAGTAAAGAAGAGTTTAAGAGAGATATGAGAGAACTTAGGAGAAGGTAGAAGAGAGAATGAGTGATTTTTTTGTGTGAGAAATATATTGGTTTAGAGGAGTATTTATAGGAAAGAAAAACTGGTCATTAAATTAAAAAAAAAAAAAAAATTGGACCGTTGGATCTTAAATGTCAGATAATCTGGAACGTACTATTTGAACCGTTGAGATCAAACGACTAGATCATTGGACCGTTGATCAAGTAGGGGACAAAAACCCCCCCAACGGTTGGATTTCTTTTGTTTTTTGGCAGTTGACCGCAAGTTCGTGTCAAGGCTTGTGAACAGGGCCAGTTTGCGTGTTGATCTGTATTTTTTCGGGCCAGGTCAAGTTCGGGATAAATATGGACCGGTCCGGACCTGGGTTGCGGATCACAAAATCACAACCCAATACGGACCGGTCATATTGAACCGTATACATCATGGCTGGGCCTGTTCTAACTGGGTCTAGGTTTAAAGGAGCTAGGCCGAGCAGGTTCTGAGCCAACCCGGCCTAGTGACCATCCCTAGATAAATTTAAGATTAGCATTTATGCATTAGTCTATCCAGATGATACGGGCATTAGTGATGTTATGAGTGATAACCAAGGTAAGCTTAGAACAACTTTAGTTCAATATCAACAATTATATTGTCGGTCTCGACTATGGAAAAGTAAATGATGATACAAGAATTTTACTTTATTTAACTATGTAGTCTTTTATTTCATCTTCATTAAAACAGATCGTTAGAAAATATATCGTAAATATCATATGTTCAATACAAAACTCTAATTTTGTTTAAGCTATACGTAACCTTTTTATTTTTGCTAAACCTAATTTAATTTTTCTAAAATATATTAGTTAAAAGTCAAAAGTGTTGCACATAATTTTAAAGTTCATGTTATTTACTTGTAAAGTTTGGTTTGGTGATATTCCTCCTCAGTGCTATGAGGGACAAAAGAAAGAAGTAAAAAGTCCAAGTAAAAGAAAGAAAAGTTACGGTGGGTTGGGTGGAGTAATTCCAGGCGATGCCGACGGGCTCAAACTCCTGATTTTCTTTTTCTTTTTCCCTAAAAATTAAAATAAACAAAAGAATTCTTTTTCAAAAATTAAAAAAAGCCAACATTACAAACAAAAAGCAATGAAAGAAAGAAAAAAAAAAGTTAAATAAAAATGTAAGCAGCAGAGCAGAGCCGAAGTAGCACCAACTTTCTCCTTTCTCACTCTTCTTCTTGTTCTACTAATTCCCCCAATTTCTCCTCTTCTTTCCTAAATTTCCCAATTCATTTCCATTCTCGCATTCCCGATTATGGCTTTCAAAACAGAAAGAGGGTTTCATGAATCCAACAAGGAAACTGTAGAACTCAAGAGAGAATTAAAAAGGGCTGTTCAAGAAATCGTCGAAGAAGATGATTATACTTTGGAATCTACTGATCATGCCATGCAAACTTTATCTGCTTTGAAGAATTTGAAGTTGAAGATTTTAAAACCCCAACAGAGTCTTTCTGTCGCCCTTCCTCCCCGTGAATTTCTCTGTCCTCTTTCTGGTGAACTCATGAAAGACCCTGTTGTCATCGCTTCTGGCCAGGTTCGATTTTCTATCCATTAATGAATGATTAATTAATTAATTCTTTCCTCCCTTTCAACAGGGTTTGTGATGGGTCTGGTTTTGTTTTTTAGATTTTTCGAGTTTATGGAAATTTTCTTGAATTTTCTTGTTCCCTTTTTTGGGATAATCGGGAACTAATTTCAGAATTTCATTCTGGGTTAATTGTGTTTTTTCTGTCAATTTCTTGGACATCTTTTGGCTATGGTGTGGCTTGTTTTATGAATAATAAATAGAAATACATTTATAATAAAAGATTTTATTGATATTTTGATATCCAAAGTCATTAGTCCCTGTTTGGTTTAAAAGAATGTCAGCATTTCTTGGTTCTGATTTTGGGGTTAAAAGGATTGATGTGACAATGGAGGCAAATCAGTTAATATAAAATAAAAATTAAAATAAATTATTTTCTCCATAATTATTCACTGAACTACAAGAAGAAGAACAGTGAAGAAATATCTGTGTGCGCCATGTTTTATCAATGTTGATGAATAATTTGTGGAGGGCATATTTTTCTTTGTCATTTTAGCTATGTGGGCCCCTGCACATATTCAATCATCTAAGGGAGTAGAATATTCTCTGCTTTTCAGAAATATAGAAAGAACAACTTGGATTCTTTTAAGCACTCACTCACTAGTTGGCTTTGGTAACTGGAAGTTTTCAGAGATATGTTTTATTTACAGTGATTTTGGTTGTGTATTTAAGAAAACATAATAAAGGATTCATTCTTATCCAGGAAGTCTTTGAGGTCAATTTGATCTCAAGAATTCTGAGCCTTTCTGGGACGTTTTGTTTGATCTTCATGTGTCTTATTCTGCAATTATTTGTTGTAATAGACTCTGAATTGTTAATTCATGATGCAGTCGTTTGATCGGCCTCTCATCCAAAAATGGATAAATGATGGGCATCAAACTTGCCCTCGATCTGAACAAGTTCTGTCCCATATGATTCTTATACCTAATCAGCTGCTAAGGGAAATAATCTCTCGTTGGTGCAAAGAACATGCTGTAGAGATTGCTAGCGCTGTCAAAGAAATAGATGGGGAAATTGTCACAAATGTTGATCGAGGGTATTTACAGACACTGCTTGAGACACTGTCTTCGTTGTCTCTTACAGATCAGAAAGTGGCTGCAAAAGAGATTCGGCAGCTTACAAAGAGGTCACCATCTTCCCGAGCTCTTTTTGCAGAGATTACTGATGGCATTCCAAATTTGCTTAAGCCACTCACAGTAGATGGTGCTGGCACACATCCTGAGTTGCAAGAGGATTTGATCACAACAGTTTTAAATCTTTCGATAAATGAAAATAACAAGAAGCTAATTGCTGAGTGTCCGATGGTCATTCCCCTTCTGATTGAGTCCTTGAGATCTGGAAATATCGAAACACGAAGGAATGCTGCTGCAGCTATTTTCACGTTATCAGCTCTGGATTCAAATAAGTCTATGATTGGAGAATTAGGAGCTCTGAAGCCTCTTATTGAGCTTTTGGAATATGGAAATCCATTGGCGATGAAGGATGCGGCTTCAGCAATCTTCAGTTTGTGCATCATTCTCGAGAATAAGACTAGGGCAGTTTCTGAGGGTGCTGTAAGGGTCATTATGCAGAAGATATCAGAACATGTACTTATTGACGAGCTTTTGGCTACACTAGCATTGTTATGCAGCCATCAGAAAGCCATTGAGGAAATGGGAGAGCTTGGAGCTATACCCTGTCTGCTTGGTATATTGAGAGAGAATACCAGTGAACGCAACAAAGAGAACTGTATTGTAATCCTTTATACAGTTTGTTATAGTGACCGTGCCAAGTTGAGAGAGATTAGGAATGAGGAGGATGCCAACGGGACAATCTCTCAGCTTGCTGAAAGTGGTACTTCAAGAGCCAAGAGAAAGGCAATGGGCATTCTTGAGCGAATAAATCGCTATGGTAATATTGCAAATACTGCTTGATTGGAGTGATTCTTGAATCAATGTGTACATTCTATCATCTGTTGTAAGTAAAATTTCATCATTGCATACACATATCTTTCCCAATTCTATTACTTGTAAAGAATGATATAGATTCTTGTTGTCTCTGCCTGTGAGAGCACTTTTTCAAGTTTTGCATTTCATGAATATATACAGAACCAGGAAGCATTTAGGCTGAATATTTCTGTCTGGTTAATGGTCTCTGATGCACTAAACTGTTAATGCTGCCTTTTATTGCTGTTCCACCGGTCTGTTGGTTCCATCTTTCCCATATATGTTCATCGTGTGTGATATGATAGAGATTGATTTTGAGATTTGTCTTAAGTTACGTGGTGAGTAAAAGAGCCTAATGAGAAGTTTTCATTAAGTTTCGTTTTGGAACCTTTTCCAATTTAGGATTAAGCTTTTGAATCCTTGGGACGGTAAAAGAACTAGTCATTTTGAACCTTTATTCTGCAATATGGTCCTCACATTGTCTTGTTGAATGTCTTGATCATCATTTAACCATCTCCCCTGTTCAGTTCTTGCTGGTTTTATGTTACTTTTGTTATGAAATGAACGGCCAGGATGTGAATGTATTAGAGGATTTAAGGTTAGAATTGTCTAAGTTTCCGTCCATGCCACGAGGGAGGGGAAGTAAGTTACCAACAAACATTACCTTTCTAGCCTTGTACTGAGGCAATCAAACTTATGCAAAGAAAATGATTATTAGCTGTGGAACTTCAATGCTTTTGCAATCATAGCCAGCATTTCAAAGTGTCCAAATTATATCCAAATCTTCTTTTTGATGAAATTATATCCAAATCTACTAAGGTTATATCCCACAGAGGTCCACATCTAACCGAAAGCAAGTTTTTGAAAAGTGTTTCCCCTTTTCCTTGTACGTATTCTTCATCAAATATCTCAAGCATAAGACCGTATCCTCTTTGGAATATTCTTAATTAGCCTCCATTTTTCTTTAATTGTGCTGTTAAAACTTGGATTTTCACCTTTTCAAGAAAGATATAAATGAATTAGTGCTTTCCAGTGGAACCTTTTATGTTTATTCATATATATTTTTTTTGGTTTATGTTCTCTTACCATGATTTTCTTGTAATATCATAATGTATTGTAATTCTTACTCTCTAGATAAATTTGATTAGGTATATAGGATAATTTAAGAAGTGGATAGAAACTAGGCAAAATATTCTTATGATATTTTACTAGTTTTGATCTTGTAGCACTTGAACGATTCTATTTTTACTGTTTAATTTTTATATGAGGATTATGATTTTTGTGGTTTTAGATTTTATATATCACTTTATGTACCATTTTCTATATCACTTTTTAATTTGATATATTTTATTAATAAAACTTAATAAATAAAAAATAAACCTTAAGGAAAAAGATAAAGCCTTAAAAAATATATATTATAAAAGGAAGGTGATACATAGAGTGACATACATAATAATACAGAGAATCTTGTATCGATTTTGAGGATTCAAAAAACAAAAATTCGAACTTAACATCTTTGAAGTATTCATAATGTACTTACGCCATTATGTCAAACCTCTAGAGTGGCTTGTACTAGTTTTAAAGATAAATATATCACATAGATTTTAGGAAAAATTACTTATTTGATCCCCAAAGTTTAGGTATTGATATATTATAGTCCCTAAAGTTTTTTCTACTAATATAATCCCTAAATTATTTATGGTTAGCCATTAAAATCTTTTTCCCGTTACACCTTTAACTTTCGTTAAAAAAAAGTCACGATATATTCCTTAAAGTTTATTTTCTACTGTTATGGTCCCTAAACAATTTACGGAAATCTAATAAGATCCTTTTGCCGCCAAACATTTGATTTTTGTACAAAAAAACTACACGAATAGCTCCCACAAGATAACTTGAAAGGTAAAATAAGCATTATGAGTCATTCCCTACAAACAAAACACATCTTCTGATGCTTGATTGAGAGAAATAAACGCTCCATCTCCTCTTAAAATCGTGCCTCATATGTGTTTCTTTTAAATAAAATGATTTATAATACTTATTTTATTTTTTGAGTTACCTTGCATGAATAGTCCGTGTGATTTTTTTAGCAAAAATTAAGTGTTTAATGGCAGATTTATTTTATCAGATTGTTATAAATTGTTTAGGGACCATAACGGCTAAAATAAATTTTGAGTACCATATCATGCCGAGGTCTAAACTTTAGGGACTAAATAGGAACTCGTGACTTTTTTTTTTTAACGGAAGTTAGAGTGTAAGGGCAAATGGATTTAATGACTGACCTTCAATAATTTAAAGATGATGTTGATTGAGAAAATTTTTTGAAAATCATAATATAACGACGCTTATATTTTAGGAAGCAAATAGACGATTTTTGCGCGATTTTATATTTTCTAAAAGGAATACAAATATTTGAATATTATTTATATGGTGATTGGGTGTATTGTGGATAATAAAGAAATCTGGATGTTTCAGCCCAAAGATTAGGTGGGCCTCAATACATATATCAATGATTATATTTATGGATAAGTATAAGAACTAGGTGGCCTACTTCTCAGTTCGTCACCCAGGGCAAGGCCTATGGATGGCCCAACCCCTCCGCCTCGGATCCTCCTCTCCATAGTTTTCCCCTTGGTGGCCATTTCCCCCAAGGAGAAAAACAGTACTACTGCTATCTTCATGAGACAATTCGATTTTGTGAAATTGAATTTTTATTTTTACATTATACTTCAAATATTTTATTTTATCTTTTTATAACATTAAATAATTTTTAAACATTTACTGTAACAATTAACATTGGAAAATACAGAATTCGACCAAGGAATACATGCACTAAAAGAAAAAAAAGAATTTTATGTGCAATTATAAAGAAACTGTGACTTTTTCTTCACATAATTCTAACCATCAATCTTAATGAAGGGACCGTAAAGGAATTATGTGGAAAGTAATTTTGATTCATTTTTATATGAGTTAGTAGTTAAATTTATGTGACTAATTAAATTATTCTTTTACAGTTACAAGTGAGTATTCATTCATTTCCATGACATTATGTTGTTCTTAACATTAAGACTCAACTTGGATGGTAATTAATTTTGAGTTTTTTTCCTTTTTTCACTTTAAGTCTCACATCTTCTTTAGCAACTAATTTAACTTTCACAAATTATAAACTATAAGAAAAAACACAAAAAATTAAAAATAAATTGCTATTCAAGTTAAGCTTAATTATTACAATAAGTCGTCTGAAAACTGTTTAATGGAATTAAAAAATAAAATAACGAAAATAGTATAAATTGTTTATAGGTATTATAACTTTTTTTTTTTTTAAGGAAATCACAACCTCACAATGCGCCCCATCTTTGTCTTGCAACTCTTTGTATATTATGTTGCCATTTTAAAAAAAAATTAAAAAATTAAATAAGAGTTTAGTTTGGAAAGAGTATTTGTTACACTGCAAACTTTTGGATTGAAGAGTGTAATTCATGAGTACGGCAACACTCATAATTTTTATTCGGTAACCGTTTTTATTATGTCAAAATAAATATTTTATTATAACCCTAACGACTTATCCATATTTATATACTATTTTAATATTTTATAAATATTTCATTTGAAACTGATTATAGTATTTTTTTTTATTGTCCATGAAAGATAAAATATTTATAAGGAGAAATGTGTTCTGAGTAAAAACTGAAGGAAAAAACTTCAAATTTAACTTTTATACAAGTAGACTCTTCAATTTTATAAAATCTTTTTATTGAAAAGATTACTTTTTCCTTTTTCCTTTGCGCTAAATTACTTTTTCCCCTTCAAGTCAAGTAAGCTTCTTTTAAAAAATTAATTATGGAGCCAACAACTGTCGGGAGGAAAGGAAGAGAAGGGAGTCAAAGCAGATAGAAAATGGTGCTACTAAAAAAATCACTCAAAATGTATGTACAAATTTTTATAATAATATTTTTTTAATATTCTTTTATAATAACTTTTTAAAATTTGTTTTTTTAAAAAAAATATTTTTTATTTAATAAATTTTTATTAATAAAATATTTTAAATTAAAAATATTAACAAGAATATTACTAAAAATTTTACATTGTATTCGAACAAAAAAAGGGAGGAGCATTACTGCTACAACTATTAATTAATTAAGGACAAAAATTCCAAAACACATATTAGTAGTATAAGGTGGGTCAATGACCGGTGACCACCGACGCCTCGGAACCCAACAAACACTGTTTTGAACAGCGTGAAAACAGGGAACCCCATTTTCCTTTCCCTTCCTTGTGTTATCTGTTACGTGTGCAGCGCAAATCAAGGGAGAAAAGAAAAGAAAAAGAAAACGGCCTTGGATTTTCCTCTCCTCTGCTTTCATTTTCTTTCCCTTCTTTTATTTATCGCTTTTCTCTTGTATAGGGGAACAGTACAGTAGCAGAAGAAAAGAAAGTGAAAAAGGAAATACATTATATTGGGGCGGGGGTCAACGACAAGAAACAGAAAAGTGGACTTTTGATTTTTACTCTTCCAAAAAGTTGACCTTTTTGTTTGCAACCTCACAACGATGCGATGCTTACTACTGTTGTCTTTTCTTCTCTTATGGGCTTTCCTCTTTTCCCACGTAACTCTTTTTTGTATCTTCTCTTGAAGCAGGTTGTCCATAGATGGAGCTAACTTTCGAAATTCTGGCACCGCCTCATTTTCACATTTCTTTCATTGATTAGATCAAGTAATTTAGGGGGATGAATGTTGATTAAAAAAATTCATAATAAATTTTACAATTAGGTGAAATTAAGCAAGGAAATGGTGAAAGAAAATCTCCACTAATAAGATTATTAATATAATTAAATCAATCTTCAAAACATTCGTGGAAGAGTTGAAGGGACAGAAAATTCCAAAACAAGGAAAAAATATAAATAATAATTAAATAAAACTAACATGATTTTTTTTATTTATGTTAGACATATATTTAAAATAGGCTTCCTATTAATCATAAACTATGTATAAGTTGTGTTTCCTAATTCTATTTAGCTAGGACTTTTACTTCTAATGTGTTTCCTAGTTCTAATCTGCTTAGGATTTGTCACTTGGACAAATCTATAAATTGTACACTATTCTCACATTAATGAGACAGAAAACATAAGATTGTTTTCCCCACTGGAAACTTTCATGGTATCAGAGCCAATTGTCTGAAATTTCTCAAAATGAGTAACGACAATATTGACAATGTTGATAATGACATGGTGGAAGAAAGCCATGTTAACAAAATAAAGAAAGATGCTTATTATGTGGCATCCACTGATGGACCTGGATTGATTCTAACAACAGTCCAGTTGAAAGAGACAGACACAGATAATAATTATGCAGAATGGGCAAGGGCCATACGCATGGCCTTGCGATCGAAGAAGAAATTGGGATTCATTGATGGAATAATTCCAATTCCTGAAGGTGATCCAGAAAAAGAAGAAGAATGGTGGGAGATCAATAATCTTGTAAACTCGTGGATTCTCAATACTATCGAACCCTCTCTCCGATCCACAATATATCATTCGAGAGAGCCGATGAATTATGGATAGCCTTGAAGGAACGATTTCTCGTTGGCACCTACCCCCGAATATATGAATTAAAAGCAGCTTTGGCAAATTATAAGCAAGGCGGTGATTCAAGACACGTGTATTTTTCACGTCTAAAAAAGGTATGGGACGAACTAGAAAATTATACTCAACTTCCGCTCAGCACAGACGCAGATCTATTGAATTTTATTATAAAAGAAAGAGAAAACGAGAAGGTTTTCCAATTTTTAATGGGATTGAATAGTGCAATTTATGGTACTGTTTCGCTCCCATATGATCCAACAAGAACCTATACCCAAATTACGTACTGCTCTTGCTCAAATCAGAAAGAAGAACAACACAAAAATTCGACACTGAAAGAAGATTATTCTGGAGATGGCGCCGCCTTCGCCGCTGCCGGAGCCGCCGGAACCGCCGCTGAAGCCGCCGGAGACGCCGCCGGAGTTGCCGCCGGAGTTGCCGCCGCCACCAGAACCGAAAAAAATCCTAGATTTTTTTCTTCATCTTTCTGCTCCCATTGCAGACGCGCCGCCACGACATCACCTAGCTGCTTCCAACTCATTAGCTATCCGGATTGGTGGCCTCGGACTTCTCCAAAAACAGGCGGCCGCGGCTCCTCACCGGCGACCCGAAATTCTTGGCGCGGAGGCAGATCCGGGACAGCGCACGGCGGCAGGCAGCCCCAGGAGGTGGCTAGACCGCGCGATGGAGGAAGAACAGCAGAGGCATGGGCTTTTTTTGCAACAACCGCCGCAGCTCCCGAAACTTCTCTTCGTCGGCGCGCTGGAGAAGACGATGGGGGCAAGCCGATCTACAGTGTCGGGCCGGGCTTCGGGCCAACTTCCAGCAGAAACGGGCCGGGACGAGCCGGGCCGGGCTCGGGCCCCTTACCAGCTTTGACCGTTGATCAGTGGTCAACCCTGTTGACTGCCCTCCAAAACTCAAATAATATGCAATCTGACAAGCTATCTGGTATGGCAAATTTTTGGATTTTAGATTCGTTGTTCTAACCATATGACTGGTAGGAAATGTTTTTTACAAAATTTACATCCTATCTGTCCGCACATTATTGGGTTACCTAACGGTGCCAAAACTTTTGCTATGCACGAAGGAATGGTCTCTTTAAGTCCTACATTACAACTCTACCGAGTGTTGCTAATTCCTGAACTGACCTGCAATTTAATTTCTTTGTCTCAATTGGCAAGAGATTTGCAATGCTTTATCACACTTTCTGACAAATTTTGTGTTATACAGGACCGTATTTCGATGAGGCCGATTGGAGTGGGTGAGCAGAGGAATGGGATCTTCTTCTACAAACCTTTGGAATTATACACTTTTTCTAGCATAGTTCTTGATTCAAGCACACTATGGCATATACGGTTGGTACATCCTTCAGATTATGTAGTCAATCATTTTAATACACATTGGAAATTCTCTCTGAAATGGGTTTATTAGGTGCCAAGCCGGCATCTACTCCTGTGGAACCTAATCATCAGCTGGCAAAAGCATCTGGCTCATTGTTTGACAACCCAGATCGCTACCGAGGACTCATAGGCAAGCTAATATATCTCACACTTACTCGGCCCGAACTTGCATATGCTGTACATACACTTGCTCAATTTATGCACGCCTCGTCATGCCTCATTGGGATGCTCGCTATCCGAGTTGTCCAGTTATCCGAAAGGGAGTCCCTGGACGTGGCATTTTTCTTTCTTCTAACTCTTCTCTTTCGTTAATCGCATATTGTGACTCAGATTGGGCCACCCGCCCGATAACTCGCCGCTCTCTCACTGGTTATTTTATCTCTCTTGGTGGGTCTCCTATTTCTTGGAAGACAAAGAAACAACATACTGTTTCTCGTTCTTCTGCCGAAGCTGAATATCGCTCTATGGCTATGACTTTATGTGAACTTAAATGGTTATCTATTCTTCTGCGCGATCTTCATGTTCCTGTCACTCGCCCCATTCCATTACATTGTGATAACCAGGCTGCTCTTCATATTGCTGAAAATCCCGTCTTCCATGAACGCACTAAACACATTGAAATAGATTGTCATTTTGTTCGTGATGCTTTTCAAGACGGTTTTATCTATCCTGCTTATATTCGCAGTGAGGAGCAACCTGCCGATATTCTCACTAAAGCCCTTCATCCGACCCATTTTCATCGATTAGCTTCCAAGTTGGGCATTTCTGATCTTCATGCTCCAACTTGAGGGGGAGTGTTAGACATATATTCAAAATAGGCTTCCTATTAATCATAAACTATGTATAAGTTGTGTTTCCTAGTTCTATTTAGCTAGGACTTTTACTTCTAATGTGTTTCCTAGTTCTAATCTGCTTAGGATTTGTCACTTGGACAAATCTATAAATTGTACACTATTCTCACATTAATGAGACAGAAAACATAAGATTGTTTTCCCCACTGGAAACTTTCAATTTATGTATTCATTATAATTTTTTATATCGAAAGACAAAATTCTACTTTTTGAGATTTCATTAGATTGTTTGATGCTTAAGTATGATAACTCAATAGTTTTATAGATTAAAAGCTCATAACTTAAAATCACATTTCATTATTGAAACGATCATATAAAAACAAATGATAAAATTTAACTTAGATGAGTTATTATTATTATTTGAATAATTTGCATAAAGTGAGATTGGCCGGCTGTACTCTCAAGTCCAAATGCTATTTTGTTTTATTTTTTTCCTGAGAAAGTCCAAATGCAATTAGATCTGTCCGTAAAACTAAAATTGAAATATTTGGATGGAAAAAAGGGTCTCAAAATGATGTTGAAATGCCAAGAAAATCGGTCCCGGACGGACGGTCACGGGTATGGGCATCAACGCGTACCATAGTCCATATATAGCACGTGAAAAACTGAAAATAGTCCGGCAAGGACCCATAAATTATTTCCTCTTGTTTTGACTTTGCCGTTTCGGTTGTAAATGTAAGTGTGTTTGGATTGGATTTTAATTTTAAAAATTTGAACTTCTTTAAAAATTATTTGTGTACCCAGCAATATATATATTTGTGAGTGATGAAAAACTTAAAGAAAAAAATACTTTTTTTTAGAAAAAATATTTATGAGTGATGTAAAACTTGAAGAAAAAAATTCTTTTTTTTAGATAAAATGACATAAATTCCTAATGCATACCTATAAATTATGTATATGGGTAGATTTAGATACTATGGCATTCTAAAATCTAACAAAATTTTCATACTTAAACCCATAATGACACTACCTTCATTTGGGAAGTATATTATTAAGTATTACTTCCAACTTGGTAATTAGCCAAAATATATATATACTTTCACTTGTTTTTTAATAGAACCGTATACTCTATTGTTTAAAAATTAGTGATATTTTAACTTATTTCGAATTCTAAATTGTTTTTAAGTTGTCATCGATTATATAAGCTTTTAGTTCTAAAAGAAGTTAAAAGGATTATTTTTTGAAAAGTCTTTGGGTTCTTTCATGAACTGCTTCTACTTATTGATATTGTTAAAAATAAAATGTTATATTAATTTTTTAAAAACAATATTTTCATAAATATATTTTTTTCAACTACTTAAGAAAACATAAACGATAGAGAACAATCTATTTAAAATTGACATAAGCCAAATTTATATTAATACGTTGATATTTTATGGATCATAATTTTACATTGTAATAAAACGATTGTAATTAAACGACGTAAATAACTTATTCCTTTTCATCACTCTCCTTTACCTTCCTCAACTAATCCAACCCTCGCAAATACTCCAACTGGGTTAAGTCTGATGAGGGAACGTTCCCATAATTCCCAGTATTTGGGACTTCCCTTTTGTAATACAAGATTAAAGGAACCTGTTTTCAATGAAGTCATAGAGAAATATCGAACAAGATTAAGTGGATAGAAGTTGAAGAATCTATCACAACTCGGCCGAGCTATCGTGATTAAATCAGTTACCCAAGGTATTCCAATCTATTCTATGAAGTGTTATCAACTATCGATATTTGTAACTTAGAGATTAGACGGATTAACTAAGAATTTTTATGGGGGTTTTAAGCAAAATTCTTGGCATCATATGTATCTCAAAGCTTGGAACAAGATGTGTTAGCCTAAGGATGTTGGTGGTTTAGGATTCTGGATTACTACAGATATATAAACCGAGTCTTCTTGGATAAATTGGGCTGGAGTATTGTCATGGAGGATCATAAGCGTTGGGTGTAGCTTATCAAGTCAAGATATCTAAGGGTTGAGACCTTTTTAGATTTATCCACTGGCTCACATGGGAGATTTACGATCCCAGATAAGATCAGTTCAGGATCATGGAATTCTTGGAACATTTGATGTTAAATTATCCCCTTAGACGATCTGGTATATTTCACAATGGCAATTAAGATTGAACCCATTCCGAGAATGGAATTGGGAAGTTCTTGACCCTAGTCAAACTTTCCCTCTCTTTGATACCCCAAAGAAAGAGCTTCTTAATTTTGCTATAGTCTGTTTGGAGATAATCTAGATGATGAGAAATAAAGTCAGACATGGTGAGAATATCCAAGATTTGCTTGAAATCGGTAATCTGATTGGTAAGAAGCATAGGATTATTGAAAAACTAGCAAAAGATGTTATTATGAGGATAAATTTGAGTCGGATTGGGAACCCCGTGCTTGCTTCAAAATTAATTTTGATGCAACTTTTGAAGGTGTTGATGTTAATGATAATTAGTACTGTTTCTCCCCTAAAAAATATAAATATCTAATTCTTAGGCATTATATAGAGTTTTTTCCTTTAAAACTAATAAAAAATAAATTATCTATTAGAGGGAATATGAAATGAGAGGGAATATGAAGTTTAAAGAAACAGATAAAAGTTATATTTGTTCTTAAATGTAATGTAAACGAACACTAAATTTTATTTAAATACAATTAAAATTATTTTAAAAAGAAAGAAAAGGAAAAAAAAAAAAAAAAGACTATGCAATGACCTTTTCTTTTATCACACACAACAAACCCAACTTTTCAACCCCTATAAAGCTATCTAACTTTGCCACACCTATACAATTTATACATAAATCTACCAACCAAATCTTTCCACTAACTCAATTACTAATAACCATTTTCCAATTTCTTCTCTCTCTTTCTCTCACAACAACATCCACTACTTACTACAAAATCCGAACATTTCTCATTTCCCTTTCACACATTCTATTCTCTTCGCCTGCCTCCCTCCTCCTTCAACTACCAACCCCATTATTATGGATTTCGTAAGTTCTGAATCTAATCTCCCTTTTTCCTTTCCTTTCTGTAATTTCCTCTAATGTGGCCGTATTTAAGTTTATCTTAGGATTTGAAGAAGAGTGGACAGATTCCGGCGTTTGGTAATTGGGAATTCGCAAACGATCTCCCAATCACTCAATACTTCGAATGTGCTCGTCAAGCTGGTTTACTCCGCCACACTTCTTCTCTCTGCGAATGTCCACCGTGCGTCTCTGCTCGCGCCGCCGCCGCCGATTTTGAAAAACCTCCTCCTCCTGTTCGTATCCTGGCTGTTCCTCCGCCCAGCCGAAAGGTAGGTACATGTTCGTTTAATTTTTCATCTGAATTTTTGTTTAATTAATCCATTTTCTCGATAATTAATTAATTCGTTTAATTATTTCTCGATCGTAATTATCCACCAGAAGTTAAAAAAACCAGCAAAAAGTTGAATTCATTCTGCATTTTTATTTAGAGAATTAGCTATATAAGTTTGTAGTTATGAACGTTCATTTTAGATTTTTAAATTTAAACATTTTTATTTTATCTTTTTTAACCAAATTATTATATTTTAAATTATTTTTAATATTACAAGTTTATAATAACATTTATTATATTTTATATAATTTAGAAAAAATTAGTATTTTTACTATTTTAGAAAATTTATACGTCAAAAAATATATTAAATTTTATTAAAAAATCTTTTAAATAGTTATGCAAGTCGAAGATAGTTCTTGCAATATAATATAATAAAAGTTTATGAATATAAATTAAAAATAAAAATAATTTAATATTATATACAAATAACTTTTTTGTTTAATTAATTCATTTTTCGGTTAAATAATTAGTAAGTAATTAATTCATTTTCTGGATGATTAATTAGTTTGTTAATTATTTTGTCGATCTAATTATGCACCAAAAGTTTAAAAAAAAAAGACCAGCTGAAAGTAATCTAGTAAATTCTTAGTTGTTGGGTGGGGGTTGATATTGATGGATTGGAAGACTTGGATTGCGTTTCTAATTTGGAGGTTTTAGATGAGGACAATAATGGTGGGGTCATGAGTTTTGGGTTTGGCAGGAGAAGGAAGGTTAGATAGGTAGGGGAAGGGGGCAAAGTGATGCCAACTTCCAAATTAGTAGGTCCATATGGTTTCTGTTCATACCCATCCATTGTGGGTGCAAAATATTGAGACAATTGCTGGTGTTATTATTAAAACTTCCATTGTAGTACGACTATGACTATTTTTTTTCTTGGTAATGCTGCTATAACAAGTGGGTAAAACTAAAAGCCTAGTTTGTCAACCTTCCACTTTTTCTCTTTCCAAAATCAATCTAAACGACAATCTCAAAATCCATGACAACCTAATTTGTAAGCCTCAACTTATATTGCTTTTTAATTTGAGAAAGGAGCGTATTTTCTTTTTAGAATTTGTGAGTTGTAAATTATTTATTAAAAAAGATATATATGAATCTCTCAATATAAAATAAGAGAGTTTTCATTTTAAACATTAATGAGCCTAAATTTTAAGAAAAATGAACTAGGAAGATATCGCTGGGCTGGACCATTCTTAATGTACTATTATTAATTTGATAGAAATTTTATTAATAAAATCCTATCATAAAGAAAAATATATTATAAAAGAAAATAATAAAATAACATAAGAGGGAGGGTGGTATAAGAGATTGGTACATACAATTCTTCTGGGTGCTGTTTTTATTACTTAATTTTAATCTTCACTTTGTTATTAGACAAATTTTTCATGCTCCTCCATACATGCTATTCTACTATTTCTTATGAAAGTTGAGATCTAGCATTCTTAACCGCTATGGAAGGAGAACCTTTTTTTTTTTTTTTTTTATCTTTTCTATCCTTGATGAAATCTTACATGTTCAAGTCTCATCATAAAAATGATTCAAAGTATCAAAGTGAAAAATAAAATTGTGTGGCATCAAACAAATTAAATTCTTTGTCCAATAGCATTTTGAGTTAATTTTCCAATTTCCACTATATAATGCCACTACAGTATCTCATGTGAGACGTAACTATAAGGCTACCTCAATTTTTGAATCATTTCAATCATGCCAAAAATAATTGGCTAGGGTAAAATTTTTAAGAAAATAAGAAAAAAGAAAATTATTCTTTCGTTTTAAAATAAATATATTTATAAAAAATTTTACTTTCTAATGAGTGTCTTTTTATAATTTAAAAAAAAGTAAGTATTATGCTTTTCATCAATTTTATCCTTTTCTCTCTTTTTTTCTTTATCTAATCTCTTTTCTTTATATATATATTTTTATATTTATGAGCCATATATATTAATAAAATATTTCATTCATTTCAAAATCCTCTTAATATATATGATAAAAAGTTAAAAAACCCTTATTTTGAAATGGGAGGAATATACTTTTGCTCCCGTTGAAGTACTTATGATCTTTCCGCGAGCCACTATAATAAAGGTTGGTGTGATTGATGTGAAAAAAATTGTGAGATATTTGCAGACGACGAGAGGGAATGGTGGTAATAAGAAGACGAGGAGGAGCTCGGATGTTAAGGAGCAGCAGAGGAAACAGGCGAAAGTATATGACGTGAAGGATCAGCCAACAAATCAGCTTTTGTTGTCTCGGAAACAATTTCCAAAGCAAGTCATTACGCAAAGGCAAAGACCCTCCTCCTCAGCCTCAGCCTCAGGTTCCTCCGGTACCATTAATGTCGTCGTCAAACCAGTAGATGAAGATCTCTACAAAATCCCACAAGAGCTTCTCCACAATTCCAAGCGAGTGAGTCCTCTTCCTTAACACACCCCCCAACCCCAAAACCCACATCATATGAAATGCCCCTGCAATTATATTTTTAGATTTTTTTTCCTGAACTTTATAGAATTAAATAATTTGTGAAAGCAAGAGGGCATTGAGCTCCACAACTAAACCCAATCCAAATACAACCCTTTGGATTGATGTTTACATTTTTAAAAGAGGAGGGAGATCCTTTTGCTTTTGCCGGGTAAGGGACAGAGTAATGGGAATGTGATTTGTCTCTGCATAATAATTCATTTCCACCTACCTCTCTCTATCCCACTGAACAAGTTTTAATTTTTAAATTAAGATAGGGAATAGGAGTATGCAAATCCAATGGTACCGTAGTATGCCCGGCCATTCAAATTTAATTTCTCGGTACTCCCTGCAGCAGATTGTTGTCTGCTCCTATAAAAACACACTTCTGTTTTAAAGAAATATTGTTTCTTCATTTCCATTTATTTTAAAAAAAAATTTCTTCTCTCCTTACATTAACCCCTTTGCGATTCATCTTTTTTTCTTGATATAATTAATTTTCTATGAGAAAACTATAACTAATTTGCGCCTTTTTGATGGATGGATTCATACAGAAGAAAATGCTGGGATTCATTTCAAGATGCCTTGTTCCTCCATGCAAAGCATGATTGGAGAAAGCCAGGAAATGAGGATGATGATGAACTTATCTCTATATTATACAGTAATAGATTATATATAGTACTAATTTTTGTGCTTCAGTTAATGAGATGCATATGCATATGATGGACTGATGAGCTTACGCCGCAGATGACTTCTCTTTGTGTGAAACTGAAATCAGATTTTGGTCTTAAATAGGGTGCACTTTTTATGTACATGTTTTGGCCAACAATATTAACCATGCTTGATATGGCTTATATTTGCCTCCTAGACCAATATCTGATTCTTTGGTTACTATATATCCTGAGATGTAATCTTTTTGGTAACTCATTATCTTAGAATCATTAATTAATTTTGGAGGGATTGGAGGGCACAAAGCCTCCGAACAACATTATTAGATTAATATACGGTATTAAAGTGTTTTAAGTGATTCGAATTCAGAATCTCTCACTTAATTTGCATGAGATGAGATGTAATTTAATGTTTAGTTACAGGATGCTTTGGCAGGGTGGCTTTATTTCTACTTTTTTTTTTTTTTTTGTTGACTTAATTGTCTTTGGTTTCATTTGGAAATTTGATACAAAAATATTTCCATTTTGATTTCAACGTTGAGTTTCAAAATTAAGTAGTACCACTCCAAGATGCAATCGCTTCTTTCTGTAGTAAATGTTAATGACGGAGCTTGCGATTTGTGGTGGACGAAAGTTAACGACGCAACTGCAGCACTCGCAACACAATGACTTACGACGAAATCCGCAAAACCACGGTGAAAGTTCGCAGCAGTGTTTTAAGAAAGTGATGAAAGTTTCTAACAGTTTCTTGTCACATTTATTCGAAATTATATTTTTATTTTTTAAAATAGAAATTGGCGACATAATTCCATTGATATTTTGTTGAAAATATTTTTAATTATTTAAAAAAAATGAATATATTGCAATGCAACTGTATCGTTATTCGGTTGATTTTTTTAATTTTTTTTTATTTTCAATATACATATTAATATGGATAAAAAAAAAATTAATAGGTTCTATAAATCACCTGAAATGCAAGTAAACGACCCAATATCCATTAACAAAGCTAATCAAATATCTATCAACAACCTAATATGCGTAAACAAAAGTATAATAAAATATCTAAGAAAGTGGAGCACTATGTCCAGGGGTTGTGAGCCATCAACAAATTCACTAGAAGAGGGGTCAATAACATAGGTGGCAGTACAGTGCCATCAGCTGGGGCACTAAATATTTAAGAGGGCCATGATATGAACTCATCCCATTAACAAAAAGTTAAATAGTGAACGATAAGTTAGTGCCGCAAATAGACAGTTTGCGATTGATATTGTCGGTTACTAAATTTTGGTAGCAAATCAAAAGTTTATGATAGACGATGGTCGGGATCAAAAGTTTGTGATGAACTTTATGACAGATTGTCATTAATTTTTGGATCATTGATGTTTGCGATCAGTAGTTGATCGATCCGCTTTGGTCGCAAAGTTTTGGTATCAAATGAAATTTACTGTCAAATGTTGCAACTGATAAGCTGTTGCAGATGGGTCGCAAAATATTTTTGATTGAATTTGGATTTTATCTTTTCTAAAGATCTCACTTGTTGAGGATTTGAAGAGAAATCTCCCTGGCAACATTAGTGATGGGCACTAAAACCTCCGAGAGAACGATTCTAATATTCCATTTGGCCTTAAATGTCTAGTCCTTAGCCTCCCTCATTGTGATGATTTCAATTCTAATGTTGCTTGTCTTTTGTGGTTGATTGAAGGTGAAATGAATTAATTCAGCCTTGATCCACAAACTGTTCATTTTTTATTATCTAAATGGTAGGATGGAAGAAAGAAAGAGGAGCACCCAACAAAAATATGACAGCTATGAGGATTTGGAGCTTTTGAAGAGAAACAAGAATGAAAATCCTTATCACACACCGGAGCAAGAGGTTGAGCCGGAGGTAAAATGGATTAGATTTGGTACAAAACCTTCGAGTTGGCAATTCAAATAGGACCAAAATATCAAGCTGATATGCCGAATTGCATTGAAAATCAAAACAAACGAGAAGAGAAGAAGAAAAAGAATACTTGATAGGAGGAGAGAAAATTTGGCCAATCTAGGATACTGTTCAAGAAGCTTGTGATAGTACTATAAGAATTGGTAAGGCCAGATGTGAGATTTGCTCATGTCGAAACCTGAATATTTAGAATGTATTAATTCTCATGTTGAAGAAGAAAGGGACAAACTTAAATATGAGTTGGGGAAAGCGTTTAGGATATGGAAATTTGATAAAACGGGAGAAGAAGTTTCCAAGGAAGACTTGAAATCTTTACCTAAAATGGACAAAAAAGGCATGACGACTATTATCATAATGTTTTCCGTCATAGACTAGTTGAGTGAGATGATGAAGATGACAATATAACTAAGGAGCTCGAGAAGAAATTGGAGAGTTCTCAAAATAATCCTGCTAATAAACCTAATAAAGGCACACCTATGACTCGGCTTCGATGAAATGTCTCTAAGAATCGTTTGTATTATTTTTCGTAACATCTGTTATTAAAAAATATTTTTATAATACTATTTTTACCTTTAAAAACTACTATTTTTTTCTCTTAAAATATAATATTGTATGAATAACATTGTTTATTTGGTATGTTTCATTAATAAAATACTATATGATGAATGTTATAAAGAGATTATTAGAGAGTGGCAAAGTCACATATATCCCATTTGGGGGAGGGTGGGGCTTTATTTCTCTTCTTTATTCTTTTGGGAGTAATAAATTGGGTACTTTGTTTTTATTTGCAATTGATAATTTCTTTTATGTTTGGTAGAAGAAATTGATATAATATATGAATGCATTAAATATCGTATTACCTAAATGCTCATTCTATTTAGAATTAGAAACATAGTTTTGATTTGAGATTTATAGATGTGAGAGTTATAAGATTATATGTATTGTTTGTTTGGAGTTTTATATTGTTTGGGCAGAAGGTTATGCGAGTTTGTAACTAAAGAGTTTGTTACTCGATTTCGCAGTGAAGATCGATCTAAATAGAGCCCTAGGCTAGCTTTGATTATTTAATCTTAATTTTATATAGAGAAGTGAACATTCAATTTTAAACACAGTGTCAAATTCTAGGGTATTATTTGTGTGAAGGCATGTATTCTTTATGCGGGCGCATGTGAATTTAAAAATTAAATATTTGCATAAGATTTCACAATGAAACCCGATCTAAATAGAGCCTCAGCTTGCTTTAATTGCAGAGTCTTCTATACATTATATATAGAAAAGTAGACATTTAATTTGAAAGAAAAAATTGTCAAATTATAAGGTATTATTTGTGTGAAGGCACATATTGTTTGTGAGAAGGCAAGTAAATTAAAAATAAAAAATTTGTATCGGATTCGTAGTAAAACCCGATCTAAGTAGAGCCTGGTACTGGCTTTGATTGTGCATTCTTCTATTTATTCTATACAGAAAGTGACTATTTCATTTTTGACATAAAGTGTCAGATTATAATTATAAGTCTTACAATAGTGGTTCTTAGCATCATTCCCACCATTGCCCTTCAATTACAGAGGCAAGTGTAGTTCTGTTTAAGCTTTTTCCTTTGAAAAGAGTACTTAAGAAAACTACAGGAGATTAGCTACTTTAAAAATTTACTTGAAAAGGAGTAGAAAACCAAGAACTATGCATTATCTAGTCTTTTAATTTAAGTTTTATTACTTTTATAGATTTCGATTTTCTCAAAATTGAATCTCCTAAGTGAATAGTTCCCTTTTTTTTTTCACTTTTTTATATCACTTTTTTTTTCACTTTTTTATATCAAAAGTTTCCACTCTTTTACACTTTTAAAATGAAAATTTTAACTTTATGTCACTTTAGGACCTGTCACTCATCTAACAATCAATTAAAGTCTCAAAGACAAATATACTCACCCTTTTCAAAAATAAAAAAACAATCCATGACGATCCTAATTAGGTTCAATTTGATTCTGAAAAAAATTTAAAAACTCCAAGCAGTAAATCTTAATTTCTTTCAAATTGAAAAAAGGTATAGCCCTACTTATAATCTTTTTAAGTAAAAAAAAAAAAAAATGTTTGGCCCTATTTCGAAATGGGCCAATATTTAATAGTCAATTAAAGCATTAGACTATATTAAACCCTAGCCCCATAGGAGGTGAACCCCTAGTTTTGAAATGGGTATTTACCGTGGAATTTGGAGGCAGAATGCTCTTGAGAGGTGAAGATAGGAACTAGAGATTCAGGGCTTTCTTTCTCTTCTTGAAGCCTTTGGAGGTTATTAATTGATTACTTTGTTTTTATTTGCAATTGATAATTTCTTTTTATGTTTGGTATGAGTAAATGATATAATATATGAATACATCAAATGTGATTAACCTAAATACTCAATCCATTTAGAATTGGAAATAGAGTTTTGCTTTTGGATTTTTAGATATAATAGTTATAAGTGCGAATGCGTGCATCGTTTGTGTGAAGGTACATAAGTTTAAAAATAAGGACTTTTATCTGGTTTTGAGGTGAAATTTGATCTCAATGGAGCCCTAGGCTATCTATGATTGTTCAACTCTTTCATTCTATAAGATTTACTAATAAAACAACAATGAGAGGAGTATTGCAGAGAGATTGTATTAGAAGGAGATCCTTGCTAGAAAAGTACTCGTACGAATAAGGAGCAGAAAGTACGTCTTCCTTGTATTGACAATTCTACCGTCCACTTTATCCAATAAATTAATTCACCCTTGATTTGAAAACTTTTTGTTTTTTGTTATTTAAATGGTAGGATGGCAGAAAGAAAGAGGAGCATCCCACAAGAATATAACAGTTACGAGAATCTAGGGCTTTTGAAGAAAAACAGGAAAGAAAATCCTTAGCAGCAGCCGAAGCAGGAGGTAGAGCTAGAGTTACGTGGAAGTAAAATGGATAGATTGGTTAGAAAATCTCCTAGTCGGATTGCAATTCCTATTGGGCCAAAATATTAAGCTGATGTGCAGAATTGGATAGAAAATCAAAACAAACAAGATGAAGAAGAAAAAGAATACTTGTTGGGAGAGAAAATCTGGCCAATCCATGATTTTGTTCAAGAAGCTTGTAATGGTACTACAAGAATTGGTAAAGGCAGATGTGAGATTTTTTCATGTTGAAACATTGGATTTGTCGAATGTGTTAATTCTCATGTTGAAGACGAAAGAGACAAACTTAAATATGAATTGGGGAAGCATTTAGGATATGGACATTTGATGAACCAGGAGAAGAAGTTCCCAAGCCAGACTTGAGATCTTTGCTTGGAAAAGACCAAAAAGACATGACCATCTATTATCATAATGTTTTCCGTCCTAGACTAATTGAGACCGATAATGAAGACGACAATAAAGCTAAGGAGCTCGAGAAGAAGTTGGAGAGTTCTCCAAATAACCATGCTAATAGAACTAATAAAGGCACATGTTAGCCCTAAGGGCATTATTGTATATGTTTTTTATTATGATTAACATATGTTTGTGTGATGAGTATAGCTTAGTCTCTATAGAACAAAAGAAGCATTTTTGAAGTCTCAAGGCTACACTACATAAGAAGTAAAAGATCTTGGCAATTAAAGCATAATGAAGAAGGAGAGATCAAGCCACTCCAAGATCAAGGCATTGAAGACCTTGAAGACTTATGTCTTAATTAGGGATATGTTAAGGTATTTTGTAAAACTCCCTAACTCTCATCTTTGTTTGTTGATCAAGTGTGAAGCTCCTTGGATGAATTTCTTTTTATAAACTATTCTTGAAAAATCCAAGTATTCTTGATAGAGTTTTTGATGCCTTCAAAAGTTTTCTTATCTCTAGAAGAGTATCAAGAATACATATTTTAAAATGTGCAGGAAAGTTCTTTTTGTTTAAGGAAAACTGGCTTTTAAGTCATTCTGAAAAAAAAGGGTCATCCGATTTTTAAACTGGTCATTCGATTTTTAAACTGGTCATCCGATTTTTAAAACAGGTCATCCAATTTTTAAAATCGGACATCCTATTTTAAAATAGGTCGTCCGATTTTTCTAGCTTTAGAAAAATAGGTCGTTCGATTTTTAAGAGGGATCATCTGATTTTTGTAGGATGCGTCCGAATATTTCTGTTTCAAAAATAGGTCGTCCATTTTCTAAAACCGGTCGTCCAATTTTAGTCTTTTACTGCAAAAATATTACCGTTACTCAGTGTAACGACTACTTTCTTCTCCTTCATATATATCAGCTGCAAAAAGGATGGAGGTCGGATTGGAAATTGATTGAGATTATTTTGGAACATTTAAAGAGCTTTAAAAGTACATTCTTTCAAAGATCTTCATCTCATACATACAAATAGAAAAATCTTCTTGGAGCTTCATTGTTGATCATCCATCAAAGAAGAAGTAAAGAGGTGCTTGTAGAAGTATTCCATTGAGTTGTATCTTCCTCTTCTCAAGCTCATTTGGTAACATTGTTCCTTACTCTTTCTATTCTTTTATTGTGATCAAAGGTTTGTGGAAAACCCTTTGGGTGATCCTTTGATAAATTTGTTGTATTGTTGTGTTTGAGGTTTTTGTGTAAAAACCCTTGGAGGGTGATCCTCATTGTGTTGTTGTGTAACCAACTTTGAAGATAGTGGATTTGTGAAATCATTGGGTTGAGTCTCAAGGTAGTGGATGTAGCTCTTTGAGAGAGTGAACCACTATAAATTGTTGTGCATGTTCTTTAAAGTTTAATTCTATGCTCATTTCTTGATTGCTTAATCCGAAAAATAATACAAATAAGGAATTTTTGGGCAGTAGCTTTCCTGATCCGGAACATCACATAGAGAGACTAAAATGCAATTTTCTTATTACCTTTCGAACTCCTATTTTCTTTCCTTTTGTAATTTGATTTCCAACTCTTTTTAGGAGAGGAAATAAGCTATTTTAGGAGTAAAATTTCCCTATATAAACACCCCAATAGCTAGATGAATAGTGAGCTTTGATTTTAGATTTCCATTATTCATATTTTGTAAGAAATTTTTGAAGACCCAATTTGGTTCGGATTTCTTCAAGCGACACAAGAGACGAGTTATGACATTCATCAGAACCGTGAAGTCTTCGATTCTTTTCTAAGCTCCCTAAACTTCTTTCTATTTCATGAATTTATATATGAATTTGTGTTGTAGAATCATGTTTAGTGGCTAATTTTATTTGTGTTTGAATGGGAATGAACTCTAGAATACTTGGTTAGTTTTTATACGAATTTCACGTTTTTATTATTGATTCTTGTTTGGCTATTATTCAATTGTGGTGATTGTTTACCGACTTAAGTGTGATTGGTAATTTCACAAGATTACTAATTAAGGTTTTTAGATCACTAAATCACTCCTAATTTATAATTCGTTCATAATCGTGTTATGGTGAGAAGGGATTCTTCTCTAAACGGTTAAGTGAACCTAAGGTTCTTCACCTAGAAATAGGGATTATCCGACATTAGAGTGAGATTTAACCAACGAGTTTTAATAATTAATTAAAATAATTTTCTAAAAAACACTAACTAAAGGTTCTAGGGGGATTCTACCATTTCAATACTCTTTTTACAAGTTTAATTTAAAACCTTTTAGTTGCTTTCTTAGTTATTGATTGTCTTTTTAATTGTTTCTTAGTTTTAAAAATCTTTCAAAAACATTTTATTTAATTGAATAGTAGAGATGTACATAGTCAGTATTAGTGCTTGATCATCCCAAGTGTTCGACAATCCAGTAACTTTCCTTGCCTTATTGCATTGATAGATACGCTTGCCTATAAGTGGAATTTTGTTAGGATAGAAACCACACACCAGTTTGCTTTGTTATAATGATGTTCCACATATTATGTGTTAGGTGGAACCAGCACCATATAACTTTATCAGTAGTTATACCTTGCACTTGAGTGAACCTCACTCAGGTGAAGAAACGACGTCGTCCCACTAAAACATCAAAAGGCTAAAAAACTTATCCCAGCTGCAGCAAAAAAAAGTGATGCACACATGCGTGAGATGTTTCAAAAGTTATATATTAATTTTCTATAAGTTATGTATTAATGTTCCATGCATTTTTCCTACTTTTTCTTTCTTGATTTCAATGTTTTTTCATGAAATATGCATTATATTCGCATGGGAATATAATGTTTGACTCTGCAATGAGTGTTGATCCCGATTTCGACACAAAAAAAAGTATCGATATTAGTATAATGCATATTCCATGAGTTTGTGTTAATGTTCCATAAAAATAGTATTAATGTTCCACAGTGATGGGTTAATGTTCCATGAAGATATATTGTATGTTCCATTAGTTATATGCAAGTTTCCATGAGTTTTGTGCTAGGTTTGCTTTGTTGTAATGATATTCCAGGTATTATGTGCTAGGTGGAGCCAGTAACATATAACTTTATCACCCATATATACTGAAAGTAAAATGCTCCCTGACTTAATATTTCATTAATGGTTACTTATGGAACCACAGTTATATTCCTATGGAACATTAGCAATTGGAAAATGAAACTACAGTTATATTTCCATAGAACATTAACAATTATCAATTACACAAGAAAAACATTATTAATATGAAACCAAAGTTGCTACAACCATTATGGAACATGAGCAATTGAAATATGGAACTATAATTATATTCCCATGGAACATTAGACATTAAAATATGAAACTTCGTAACTCTGGTGACATAGTACTGATGTTCCATAAAAATAGTACAGATGTTCCATAGATTATGTGTTAATGTTCTATTAGAATATAATACATATCCTATCAGTTCTGTACGAGTTTCCACGAGTTTTGTGCTAGGTTTTGCTTTATTGTTATAATGTTCCATAGGAATATAATAGAATGTTATGGGAATATAAAAGATGGCCATCAGTTCTCTACGGGTTTCCATGAGTTTTTGCTATGTTTTATTTGTTGTAATAATATTCCATGTATTAGTTTTAATGTTTCCATGGGAATATAATAAATGTTGCATGGGTTTTCTGGGGTTCCCATGAATTTTTCAATATATAGCACAATATAACTTAACAATCAGAAAACCTATCAATGGCACAGAAAAAATGATTCTTCCGCCTTATCTCCTTCAAATAGTGATTTTCCATAATTTCTCCATATACAATATACTGAATAAGATTAAAAAAATATCAAATAATATGAAAACAAAGCTCCTACTTTCATTATGGAAAAATGGCAGTTGAACTATGAAACTATAGTTATATTCCCATTAAATATTAGCAATTGAAATATAGAACTCTGTAACTCCAGTGACATATAATAACTTTAACACCCAGAAAAACATCAATTATATAGGAAAAAACAATTATTCCTCCTCATATTCTCGAATAATGATTTTTCCATAATTTCCATAGATTTACCTTACACAATTCACTAAATAAGATAAAAAAAAATATCAAATAATATGAAAACAGAGCTACTACTGCCATTATGTTCTTCTCATCCTTGCAAAAATAATTTCTCTAGATTCCTCCGTGGATTACGAATCAGCCAGATAATAAGAGGAAATACCATCGTTGATTTTCCAAAGAATAATAAGAAAATAAAGACGGTGGTGGTTTGATTAGAGATTTCTAAAGAATTCTATCGGGAAGAAGATGAAGAACGAAGAAAAAAAAGGAGGGGAAGGAGACGACGTTGAAGAGAGAAAGATAGGTGTGTGGACAAGAAAACCCTATAATTTGACATTTAAGTTGAACAGTGTCATTTTAGCACTCGAAGTGAAGTGCACTATGGTGAAAAGTATGATTTGTGCAAAACGAATTCCAAAAAAAAAAAAAGTCCAAAACTAATCTAGCTCGCAATTGAGCGGGATTTTTACCACTCTAAAGACATAAGAAAAAGAAACATGATATATATTACTGATGTGTCTTATGGGCATAACTAAAATTAAGGCAACATGCAAGTGTACCTATCACTGTAGTAACAGAGATATATCTAAGTTGTCGAACTCAGGGGACAGATAAGCTCAAGTACTAACCGTTTTGACTAATTTCCAGTCTAATAAATTGATTTTTGAGAAATTATTTTGAAAACTACTAAAAGAAATTAAATGAAAACAACAATTAAAAGGTTAAAATTAAGGAAAAATAGTTTGAATGATGAAATCCCCCTAGCTTTTGTGAACTATTTCAATTAGAAAACTCATAAAAGGATGTTTGAAAACTAAAGTTAGGCTATCACACGAAAATTGAGCATTCTCTATCTCTAGGTGAAGGCCACTCTACTCACTAACCTTTAAAGGAGAATATCTTCTCTTTATAACCGATTATGAATGCAATTATACTTAGGTGATCTAAGAACTTAAAAGTGCAACGAATATCTCTATTCAATTGCCAACTTTTATTATTCAATTAGTTACCCGAGATTGGTCTTCCTTTTTCAATTCCAACCAATATTGTGAAATAATCCATTCGACACAAATCAATTATCATAACATCCAATAGCAAAACAAGCATCAATTCCATGAAATTCAATCAAAAGTTTCATATCATTCAAAAGTTAGGGTTCAACCCTCATTTCAAACAATGAAAGAATTAGCTACTAAACATCCTAACAGTACTCAAATCAACAATAGAATTCATAATTAACAAGAGAAAAGAAGGCTTAGGCTGAAGAAGAATTGAATCCATGGTTCTGAAAGCCACCGAGCTCATCTCTCAATTTGCTTAGTAAAACACGAAATTTCTGCTTACAATCTCTTCAATCTTCCTCCAAGAGCTTCACTTTGATGTTAATTATTGAGAAATAACCTAATTAAAGAGGAATTGAGAGGGATTTTGTTGCCAATGTCTGCCCCTAATTCCTTATCTCAAAACCTAAAACTCCTCTCCCATGAAAAAGAAGGAAAAATTACATAAAAAAGTGCTAGAAACGCATTAACTGCTCAGCTATAGGGAACTATTGCATCCGGTAGGTCGAGCCCTACCGTTCACGGTAGGGTTCCATCCAAGATTGCTCAAGTATTCAGAACCTACCATGTGCGAAAGGTCTAGCCTACCGTCCGCGGTAGGCTTCTGTTGGATTCCTTCTTTTGCCTCCGATACCTACCGCGTATGGTAGGTTGGTCTATCGTCAGCGGTAGGTCTTCTTCCTTGGTGCTGACAGCTTCCATTTTTGCCCCTTTTTGCTTTTATTCTTCGTCTTCTTCATTGAGAAGCACCTAAGATAAGAATAGAAGTAATTGGAGTAAATTATATGTTATACATTAAAACATCATAAAACGATGAAAATAATATATATAAATGTAGTACTAAAGGACACATATCATATACCCCCATATTTATCTGTTGCTTGCCCTCAAGCAACAAAAAACTAAGGAAAAACTGAAAAATATAACAAGAGAAGCACACAAAGTTTTATTCATTGAAAACGACACACAGAAGGAAAACACAAATGAAAAGAAAACACAAATGACCAAAAATGCACAAGATTCTACAAACGAAAAAGATAAAACGTAAAACAAGAATAAAAATGAGAAAACACATCACATCAACTGGGGTTATAATTAATCAACCGCATAAAGGTCTTTCAAAGGACGAATCACAAGGACAATCCCAACGCTATCTTACTAATATCCACTAATCAACGGTGTATGTGTGCGTGTATGTGTGAATTTCTCGTGTCGCCTTTGAAAGAAAATAAAGAATATCAGGTTATTAACATTGTGAAAAACTTTATTGGAAAATGCACAACACAACTCAGATTTCTCAAAACCTTTCCACTCTAAGTTTTATTCTAAGTCGTTCCCAAATTAGGTAGAACTTTCCAGCTTGTAATATTAGGCTCGGGAAATAAAGGGTGTCAAACGAAAGGAAAGGAAAAACAAAAGCAATTGAGATATAGGTAATGTAATCAAAAGGGAAGATATAAAAAAATATGAACACTTTTTAGCCGCTTTTCGCTCATTCTCATCTACCCTTGAACGTCTTACTTCGTTCAAATAATGCACAATTCACCTAAAAATTCTCTATTTCTCATGAAGCCCATATTTGTCAAGTATAAGAGAGAGAGAGAGAGCAGCTCGAATTTATTTTATTTTATTTTTTTTTGAGAGATAATATGAAGAGATATTCAAATACTCATTTTTTTCTTTTTTTTTTTTTCAAAGCAAACATCACTTAGCTTTATCTCTTTCAACTGCTGCATATAATTTTCTTACAAAGATTTCCCATAATACCCTTTTTATATAAAAGTCCTCTTCTTTACATAGATACCCCCTCTCTCCACTTATCTATTTTCCTAACTCAAAACGGCTAAAAAGTACTCAAACATTAGATCAACAAATTGAGGTTTTATATAGCGTGAGTTTAAAAGGCAAAGAATTGAAGGGTTTAAAACCCTTGGCATGAAGGCACAAAAGGGGAACTAGGGTTTGAGTTTTACGAGGGATAGGCAAGAAATGCACAAATGGTATAATAAAGACCTATGACCATCATTTCCGAGATCAACCTAGACTAAAATTTATTGCTTCAAAGCAAAAAAAGACGCAAGAGTGAAGGCAAAGACTCGAAAAGGTATTCACTATGCTAATTTCCTAAGATTCCAAGGCCTCTATTACTAACCGATACTTACAAGTGCATAAAAACCATTGATTTTGTAAGAATAAAAAGCGAGTGCGGATTACAAGTTGATCAAGTTAAACGCCTTTTTCAAATCCTACGGTTTCGCAGTCAAGACTCCCACTAAATGTGACAAAAACAAAAATCTTCTTGGATTTTTCTAATATAAAAAAATTGAAAAAGGAAAGACAGAAAAAAATTTGTAGGTTTTTCAAATTATCTTTTTGGGAATTTTCAAATGTGAAAAGGAGAAAAAAACTCTATGGACCATAACAAAAACTAAGTGTAAACACAGCTCAAAAACTAAACGAAATAGGAAAAGGACACAAATACCCCCACACCTAAAACCACATTATCCTCAATGTGGGGAGCAGAACAAAATGTAAACAATTAAGGCACATATAAGGGAAGCTATACGTAGAGATAAGGCATATAAGCATATCGAAAAGTAATCCCCACGAAAAGTAAAAATAGAAAAGGAAAACAAATAACATTAAGGAAAACATAAAAAAAATAGAAAAGAAAAGAAAATAAGTGAAAATGTGAAAATATAATAGGAAGAGAAAAAGAAAGACTTCCTCATTGCAGACCAAAGTTTGTGTCGCTACCTCCACTGCTGCCCTGTTTAGGTTAGAATCGACTGCATAGTAGGGCCAGCATCACCTCCTGACTGTCTATGGATGCCCTATAATGGGCCAACTCGTCCGCGTAACGACGAGTAGACTACACTATCTCCGCCAGCTGGGCCCTATGGATGTCTTGTGTCAGGTAAAGCTGCTCAAAAGCAATCCCGAATCTCAACCTGAAAAGCATCCATGGGGACAGTGAGAGGTTCATCCTCTACCAAGAGGACATAGGACTCGTCATCCTTACTCTCATCATCTGCGAGCTGGGAGGAGGGCACTCCAATGCCGGTTTTTGTGGTTTTCTTGCTTTTTCAAAAAACGGCAATGTTTCATTCCCTCAACCGATCCTCCTCGGCCGGAGTTATCCAAATCTTCTTGGACTCATCCCAAGTGTAGTTGCAGTTGTTAAAAGTAGTGAATTTGATAATCTACAACTACCCAGTTGTCGCTCTCCATACCCCTGTGAAATCAACATTGGAAACAACAAAAGACAAGTGAAAGTATCATAGGGTAATGAAACACACGAGTATAAGTACTATCACAACTAATGTTACGCGTAGTGTGTATAATGAGGGACACTAGGGAAAAGGGGGACTAAGTTTGGAGTTTATCGATCATGTAAAGATAGAGAATCCTAACATCGCTCTGGCTATCCTCTTTTTGGACCAAAGTGTGACCAAAAAAATAAGTAAGAAGTCGGGGTAAGAGTTGGGGAAAATCACCCCCTTGCAGAATACGTCGCTGATTACCCAAACGCGAGCAGATCTCGAGGTGATCACAAGTCGCATCGTAGTTCCAGTATGGGTCCTCGTCGATGGTTTTTTTTATTAGAGTCAACGGTGATAGTGTTTCCTCATCCCTAATCTCCAGAATAGAAGCTAGATGCTCCCTATCTAAAACTATCCTCACTCCCTTGATCATTGAAATGATTGTGAAAGGTCCTTGTCCATTTTATAGAACATATTAGCATAAAAATCTTGAACAAGTTCGGGATAGTAGTTTCTAGAAATGTGCAACAAGGGTTCCACCCTAAACCACCAAAAAGAGCACTCAACCCTAAGTGTTCTATAACAGGTGCATCAAAGAATTTTTCTACTATTAACTTAAGGTGCTCCCTATCGGCTATTCATTTCTGAGCTGACGCAGAGAGGCACTCCAGATAAGGAGGAATGGAAGGGTTGGTTGGGTCGGGCATGAAATTATCAACCCGAGCCCTTTAGGAGGTGTTGGTTGTTTGGAGGAGAAAACGGTGGACTTTTTGGGTGGCATATAGAAGTCAAACAAAAGACATGGAACAGAAGGAGTACAAAGACTACGACACAACGCAGATGAACCGCTAAAACAAAGAACACAGAAAACAAAGATATATAAACTAACATAGCTCGTGTATGTTCAAGTTTCCTATTACGTCGCCCGTGTGTGATAAAGTGTGACACAATGCAAATGAATAGAAAAACAAGTAAAATAATAAAGAGAACCGTAATAACAAAAACAAAAAAAAATCACAAAGCACAAAACAACCGAAAATGAACACAATTAACAATTAAAATTAACTATACAAAAGTGAAAGAAAAGGTTTGAGGATAGCCTTGGTTTGCTTGAATAAACAAATCGTCGCTACAATTCCAGTGAAACGCGCACTCTTCCTCAAAAAGTATGCCACCAGAGTTTTTTTGGAAAATTTTTTTTTGAAATTTTTTTCTACAAATTTTTGTTAGAAAACCAAGAAAGAGATAACATAAGTATTAGTAAAAGTGAGAAATAAACAGGAGAAGAAAAAGAAAATAAAAGAAAATGAAATGAAGGAAAATAAACGAGACGAAGAGGGAGGAATGTGTTTAAAAAGTGGAGGTGGGAGGGTGAAGTAAGCAAGTTCCTAAAGAAGATAAGGTGATGATCATATAGTCGAAGAATTGTGGTAAAAAGGAAAGGAGATCATCTGACATTCTTGAATCTAAAGCATTAGAGCCAAGCTAAGAAGAGAAGAACGAGAAGAAGAGCGTAGCCAAGACAGAGGGGGAGGAATGGGTTTGAACAGTGCGGGTGGAAGGGTGAAGGGAGGATTTTGGTGGAATAGAAAAAAAGGGAAACCAGAATTGTTGATAGTGGGTAGTGTGAGAAAGAAGGGAAGAAGAAGAAGAAGAAGAAGAAGAAGAAGAAGAAGAAGAAGAAAAAGAAGAGACGAGAGAGAGAGGGGCTGCAAACCAGTGGTGATGGTTGACGGAAATGGAGGATATCATCGGAGGTGGAAGGACACCAATGTGGTGATGAAAAACAAGAAGAAGTAGGTAAAACTGAGAGAGAGAGAGAGAGAGAGAGAGAGAGAGAGAGAGAGAGAGAAGGAGAATAGAGGAGGTGAAAGCTTAGGGATTTGAGAGATAACGGGTTAGGTCGACCCAACCTGTTTACCCAGAAATTGACCCGAACCGCAGCTTGAAAACTAACCTACTGAAGTCTGGTAGGTTGAGGCCTACAATCCGCAGTAGGCTTCTGACCGTGCTGGAATTGTATCGCCTAAAACCTACCGCATGGGGTAGGTTACCTTACTGTCCACAATAGGTTTCTATCTATCGAAGTAAAACTTGTGATGACCTTACCATGTGCGGTAGGGTACCCTACTGTCCGTGGTAGGGTTTTGCCTAAACTCCTAACTTTCCTCTTTTTGCGATTTTTAGCTCCATTTCATACTCGCTAAAGTTGTGGATTTGTTTTATACTCAAAATGAGTATGCAACAAGCATTCATCTCTCCAAAAACATCTTGCAACAACAAAATCAAAAAATGATCAAAGCGTGACAGGAGAGAAAACAAAATTACAAGTACATGATGCAGCAGGTGTACAAGGAGTTATATGAAATACTCCCTTCTAGGTGCCAAAAGCGCCTCTCCGATCACGACAGTCCTAGTTTTTCTTAACCTTCCCTTTCTCGATACGTTGAACGGGCACCCATTTCGTCAAACCCACTTTCAATTTTGGGGAAAGTGTCTTTCCCTTTTTCTTTGATTTCTTTGGGCTTTCGTCCCATTTTGGGTGAGTTTCTGGTCGGGATTTTTCTAACGAAGGTTTAAACCCAATACTTGCAAGTGTACAAGATCAATGTAATACGGAAGTATCAGGGTATCGAACCATAGAGAAAGGCTCAACAACTCAAATTATTATCTACCTAAATTAATTTTATGAAAAGAAGAATGAAATTTTATTACCTAAGAAAATTATACCTAAATTTAATTAAAACTAATGAACAAAATAACTAAATTAAAACTAACAAGAGATTAACCAAAGAAGATGATTTAGAACCTTGAATCCACCACTAACCTATATAACAATGATTTAATTTTATTTAGGAGAAAATATTAGACCTCTATGTGGTGACCTATGCTACAAGCTTCAATTCACTAAAAAAAATATTATGCTTAAATGAATGACATAACCCATCTAACCATTAGCATGACTTATTCAATTCTATGATATAAATCATCTAAAATTAGCATGAACTATTCAATTCTAAACCCCATAATATACTTGCAAAAATCACATATCTCTGATACATAAGACTACAAGAATTAAGTATGGATAAAAATATCAATTAACCAAAATAATTATTCTACAAGAACAATTACAAAAAATTAATTGCATCAAACCAAGAAACAACCCAAGATATGTAACCACGCAAATAATATAATAAATCTCTTAAAATAAAATAAACTAAAGTCACATGGTAGAGTTTCATCAAGATTCTAAGGAGAAAATTAGTTCATGGTTAAAAGGAAAGAAAGAACCAATTTCTTAGAAAAGATCATGGCTTTCTTCTTCACTTGGAGCTTCTACTGATTCCTTCTCTTAGCTACGTTCGATTTCTTAGCTTGGCGTCCATTTTTTTTTCCGCAACAGCTACGCAGCTGCCTCCGTTTTCTATTTCTACTGCTGATTTCTGCGCAGCTGCTTCTATGTTTTCTTTTTTTTCGAGCGGCTGCTGCTATATTTCCTTTCAAATTGCGGCTCCTAGCAGCTGCTTCCTTCTTCTCTTCCTGCAGCTCTCTCCCTCTTTCCTTGCGCAGCTGCTTCTCTTAAAGCAGATGTTTCCTTTTCTTTCTTGGATTTCTCCTTTCTTATTCCTCTTTCTTTTTGTTTTCTATTCTTCCTTTTCCTTGTTTTTCTTGGCCGCAGGTCAATCTTGGGCTTGCTTGTTTGGCTGTGGGCTTGCCTATTTCTTGTGGGCTTCTTTTCCCTTATTAATAAAATAAATTAAATTATATTTAATAAATAAAATGTTTTTAAAGGTTAGTAATTAAAACTTAAGGTGTTTATTTATACCAAAAATCAACTCTATCAACTCCCCAACACCCAAATTTTGCTAGTCCTCTAGCAAAAATAAAGAATAAAAAGAAAAACTAACTAGCCACTTTTGTAGGACTCACAATTGCACTTAGCATGTGCAACAAGCCCTTTAAACCCATAAGTTCCCCCGAGTGGACGAGTATGGTCTCGTGAGGGTTTGCAGACGACATACCCACAAAGTCAATTAAATAACAAACTTTAGAAAAGACAGAGAATAATCCAAATTGAGTACTATTCATCAATATCTCAAACTTATCAAGACAAGCACTCTTCTTCCTATTTTCAAACAAAAGTTAACAAACAAATATTCAATTATCTTCCATAACTAAAGTAAGACTTGTGTAAGGTGTGATCGTGGTCATCAGAGAGTGTAAAATAAATATTAAACAAAATTTCCGAACTACACATAGAAACAAATCTCAACAAGAGTTCATTTCATAGGCTTACATTTTGTACCTTCTCTCCACTAATCGAGGATTCTCAAACTCAACTCAGATCAAGTAGGACTTTAAAACTTGTAATGTAAGGTTAGTATGTTGGTTATCAAACGAAGGTAAGGAATTCAAATTCAAAGAAAAAAGAGTTTGCAAAGAATATGGATATTTTAAAATTTCGACGTACTTTCTAACTTTCTTTTAACTCCCCTCCCTTTTTTTTCAATTAATACATTCACCAACTACCATCTTTTTTCACAAAATTTCATCATTTAAGGTCATTCTTTTTCTTACATTCACAAATTTGGGCCTCTTGAATTTTTTTCTTCTTTGCACCTTATGACTTGTAATAATCATGTATCAACTTTTCTTTCTTTTTTTTTTCCAGCTCAACACATTTATTATTTCTTTCTTTTTCATTACAACAAGTCATATATTTATATATATATATATATTCTACTCCCCTTTGTCAAAATAACTTAATCTCTTTCTGTAGCACAAAAACAGTAGCCCATCATGGAAGTACAAGTTAGAAGTTTGCATTAAGCTCTCTACAAGATTAAGGGATAATATTTAAGTAGCTTAAAGAAAGAAATAACATTTGAGGCTCAGAAGGGTACTAAGGTAAAATCATGAGATTTGGTAAGCTTGAAAGGCACAAATGATTCAAAAAAGGCCTATGACTGTCGTCTCTAAGTCAAATTAGGAAAACCTTTCTATTTCGCCTCAAAAGGTACTCAAGCAAGTTTTAGAATGTATGGAAGAGATACATCAACTTTATGCCACTCAAAAATAATGTAAAGGATTTATTAAACACTAATAATAACCCATGTGCTCAAGTGTAAGTCATGCAAAAGTTATAACAGATATAGAACATAAGTCACTCACCCTAATTAAAAACCAGAAAACAAGTACTTTTCTCAACATATTCAAGACATTTTTAAAGGAACTCAAAAAGAATCATTCTTTAAGTGAAATCATATTTTTGTTTTTTTTTCAAAATAATGTAAAAAATAAATAAAATAAAAAATATATAAAAAATTCAGCAAAAATTTAACAAGAAAAACGAGAAAAAATGAAAAAAAAAGTAATTAACATCAGAACAAAAAAGCATCTTCTCTCCCACGCCTAGACCCTACATTTTCCACAATGTGATAAAAGAATGTCAGGAGTAGAGAAAAGACAAAGAAAAGAACAACACAACCTGGTAGAAAAGGCAATATTAGTGCATTTTCAGAAGAATAGTAGACCATCTCTTTAGCTTCCATGATAATGATATGTTGTCTGATTACCCTACAAAACAAACACTTGTACCTTTCTACCAATCAAGTGAGATAAAAATAAATAATAAAAACATGGTGAAGATAACTAAGAGAAACAAAAAAAAATTTCTCCTTTTTTTCAAGAATAATAAAAATAAATAAATAAATAAAAATACTAACAAATTTAGGAGACAATAACACAAGCAATTAATTTTATCTTTCCCCAGCAACAGCGCCAAAAACTTTGTCGGGATTTTTCTAACTAAGTTTTAAACCCAGTACTTGCAAGTGTACAAGATCAATGTAATACGGAAGTATCAGGGTATCGAACCACAAAGAACGGCTCAACTACTCAAATTATTATCTACCTAAATTAATTTTATGAAAAGAAGATTGAAATTTTATTATCTAAGAAAATTATACCTAAATTTAATTAAAACTAATGAATAAAATAACTAAATTACAACTAACTAGAGATTAACCAAATAAGATGATTTAGAACCTTGAATCCACCACTAAACTATATAACAATGATATAACTTTATTTAGGAGAAAATATTAGACCTCTATGTGGTGATCTACAAGCTTCGATTCACTAAAGAAATATATTGTGCTTAAATGCATGATGTAACCCATCTAACCATTAGCATGACTTATCCAATACTGTGACATAAATCATCCAAAATTAGCATGAACTATTCAATTCTAAAACCCACAATATACTTGCAAAAATCACATATCTCTAATACTTAAGACTACAAGAATTAAGTATGGATAAAAATATCAATTAACCCAAATAATTAATCTACAAGAACAATTACAAAAAATTAACTGCATGAAACCAAGAAACATCTCAAGATATGTAATTATGTAAATAATATAATAAATCTCCCAAAATAAAATAAACCAAAGTCACATGGCTAGGGTTTCATTAAGATTCTAAGAAGAAAATTAGTTCATGTTTAAATGGAAAGAAGGAACCAATTTCTTAGAAAAGATCATGGCTTTCTTCTTCACTTGGAGTTGCTGCCGATTCCTACTCTTAGCTGCGTCCGATTTCTTAGCTTGGCATCGGGTTTCTTTTCCGCAGCAGCTATGCAGCTGCGTTCGTTTTCTGCTTCTGCTGCTGATTTCTATGCAGCTGCTTCTGCGTTTTCTTTTCTTCCAGCAGCTGCTACTGTCTTTCCTTTCAAATTGCTGCTCCCAGCAGCTGCTTCCTTCTTCTCTTCCTGCAGTTCTCTCCCTCTTTCCTTGCGCAACAGCTTCTTTTAAAGCAAATGTTTTCTTTTCTTTCTTGGATATCTCCTTTCCTATTCATTTTTCTTTGCGTTTTCTTTTCTTCCTTTTCCTTGTTTTTCTTGGCCGCAGCTCAATCTTGGGCTTGCCTATTTCTTGTGGGCTTCTTTTCCCTTTTCAATAAAATAAATTAAATAATTATGTTTAATAAATAAATAAAATATTTCTAAATGTTAATAATTAAAACTTAAGGTGTTTATTTATACCTAAAATCAACTCTATCAGTTTCCTATAAAGACAAAGACACTTCTTGAGTTGCATGACTAATACAATATAAAGTATCTTAACTTTTAGAAGGGGGTTGGATTCAAAGGGAATTTAAATGCTATTTCGTTCTTCCCAATCCATAAGAACAGCTTCCCTTTTTCCATATCTATTAAAGCCCTCGAAGTATGCAAAAATAGCCATTCTAAGATTATAGGGAAGTCTACATTCTCCTCAATATCGAGAATGACAAAGTCTATAGGGAATACAAGGCCCTTGACCTTGATCAGGACATCTTCTATGACCACCTTAGGATGTCTAACACTTTTATTCTGCTAGATTAATGGACATCCTAATGGGTCTTAGCTTTCCTAGGCCTAGTTTCTTACACGTATAATATGACATAACGTTTATACTAGCGCCTAAATTAGCTAAAGTTTTATCAACTTGAGAACTATCAACAGGCAAGGGAAAGAAAAATTCCCTGGATCTCCTAACTTCTGTGGTAATTTGTCCTTGTTGATAAGGATAGGCGAGCATTCTTTACCCAAGATGTGTATTGATGCATCGTTAAGTTTTCTCTTCTTTGTTAGTATCTCCTTCAAGTATTTAGCACACTGTGGTACCTACAAGAGTAATCACATAGAGGTAGGTTTATTTTTAATTGTTTAAAAATTTTTATAAATTTCCTCATGTTGTCTTAGCTGGGATCACGAACAATAGCTGCTAGATATGGAATTTTCAGCTAGTACTCGACAATTGCCGGCTTCTCTTTCTTCTCTTCTTGGATTGGCTCTAGTGCTTTAGAGTTAAGAGTGTTGGATGATCTCCTTTCCTTTTCACCACAATTCTTCGATTGTATGATCATTGATTTTTCTCCTTTAGGAACCTCCACGTCAAATCTTACCGAGATAGTATTGACATGCTCTCTCGAGTTCACTTCGATATTGCTTAGGAGAGTTCCTGGAGTCCTCTTTGATACTAATTTGACTAGTTGCCCAATCTGCTTCTCCAGATTTCAAGTTGAGGCCTCTTGGTTGCATTAGGCACCCTCTATAGTGCTCATTTTGTTTTTCGGTGGTGTTCATGAACTTGACTATGAGCTCTTCCAGATTAGATTTTGTTAGTGGAGGATTTTGCGGAGCTGCCTCATTGGGTAGTGGTTGGGTAGGACCCCTATTCTAGAATCCTGGAGGTTGTTGTGGCCTTTGTTGTCCTTGCCCTCTCTAAGAAAAGTTGGGGTGGTTTCTCCAACCTGGATTATAAGTATTTGCATAGGGGTTGTTACCCTACCAGTTCCCTTGCAAAAAATCTACTTGCTTCATAGGATCTCCCATATTAGGGCATTCATGATTGGGATGCCCTCTACTAAAGAAATCGCAAAACATGACTGGCTGAATATTTTTACTTGAAGGTGTAGCAATCAAGTTCCCCATCTTATACTCTATCATGGCTGCCAATCTAGTTTCATGGCATTGATAGCATCTACATTGTACACTCCAGCGGGTTTTTGCTTAGATAACTGTCCTCCCCAGGTATAGCTATTTGCTCCAAGAGATCATATACTTGTTGGGGAGTCTTGTGATCTATGGAACCACCAACAAAGGCATCAATCAGATATCTTGCCCCAAGTGAGACTCCATTATAGAAGGACTGTATTTGAATCCCCAAGTCTAAGCCATGATTGGCACATTTTCTGAGCAGCTCCTTCCATCTTCCCCAAGCCTCAATGATGTGTTAAATTGGACGACTCTAAAATTAACATATAGCAGGCAAGTGAACCTATCAATGTAGTACTAGAGAATCTCCCGGGTTGTCAAACTCAGGGAACGGAGAAGCTCTAATAATGACTGTCTCTCTAATGTTTAATAAAAAAAATAGTTTGAAAGAATCTTTAACTAAGAATAGTAAAATACTTTAAAAATAATTTTAAAATAATTAAAATCAAGTTTAAAAAAATGTGTTTAAACGTTGGAATCCCTCTAGAATCCCTTAGCTAATTCATTGAAAACTTTGGAAAAATAGTTGAATCGTTGATCAGGTCTCACTCGTTAATTAGGATTAACCCTATCTCTAGGCGAAGACCCACTATTCTCCTAATTGATTAGAGAAGTCTTCTCTCCCAAACTCAATTATGAATGATTAAAGTATATGAGTGATTACTAATGACCTAGAAAACGTAGCTATTATCTCTAATTATCTATCAAATTCCTGTTGTTCAATTTTAGCCCTAGATTGTTCTTCCTTTTTCAATTCCAAACAACCTGTGCTAAGGTGCCAACTACCGGTAAAATTAGCAACACAAACAAAGTAATTGAACAACCAACATTTAATTCAACAATTTATTCCATAAAAAATCCAAAGAACATAACTAAGATCATCTAGGGTTCAACCCCAATTAAACACAAAAATAAACCCTAGCCACTAAATATCATGGAAATCATAAAATTCATATAAGAATTCATAATAAACAAGGGTTTTAGAAGGCTTAGGAAGTAAAATTGAAGAATCCACGATCCCAGAATATTGGCCGAACTCCTCTCAAATTACTCAAAGAATCCCGAAATTCCTCCGTGGAACACCTTCAAATTAACTATTGAAACTTGAATTCAAGAACTAACTATTAATCTAAGTCCATTAATGGAAGGTTTTGGGAGGGATTTTCTCTCAAAAATCACCTCACTCAGCCCCCAAGAATCCCTAGACAAAGATAGATTGAAATTATATTGAAAGACTACTTTAAAAAGATGCAGAAAATCGCATAATAGGTCCCTACTGTGTGACCAACCGGGTCACCCCACTTAGGCGACCGGGTCCAGCTGGGCCTTGCTGTCTTGGCTGTTTGGACAGCTAAGTCCCCTCGCTTAGGGAGTCAAGTCTCCCTGTTTGCTACATTTGTGCATTTCTTCTCTTTTCTCATCCGTTTTTTGCTTTGTATGCTCTCGTTTCACTTCATTTTTTATTCTAACTCATCCGGGACATACCTATAAACAATGAAGAAGAATGAAAGATAAATATATCATTTTACTACTAAAATACTTCGAAAATCAAAGATTAAACACTATAAAAATATGTATTAAAATAGACATATCAATCATATAGGCTTTCTCCATTGATTTTCTAGAACAATAGAATCTCATTTTGAAGCTTGGTTGTACGACCAAGAGGAAAGTACCTCCCCAGAAATTTCTCGGCTAATGAATCCCATAATGTAATCGAGCTGGAAGGTAATGACTTTAACCCTGATTTCGCCTCCCCCTTAAGAAATAATGGAAAAAGGCGAAGTGTAATGGCATCTTCTGAGACTCTATTTATCTTGAATATATCATACACCTCCAAGAAATTGCCGATATGCATATTGGGATCTTCCTTTGAGAGTCCATCGAAATGTACATTGTTCTGCAACATCTGGATCATCTTTAACTTGATCTAAAAGTTGTTAGCTTCTACACGTCGTCTGACTATGCTTGATTGCGTCCTAGTAATGGATGGTTTGGCATAGTCTGCTATTGTCCGCTCCACCATTTGTTGCGGTGCATGTGGTACAAATAACGGATTTATGAAAGGTAGAACCTCTTAACCCTCTTCCATCTTATCGACGACAATGATGGTATTGTTGTTCGCCGTCTCAAATCGCAAAGCGCGGTGGGCACTCCGTAGATAACGCTTGGCCTCTAGATCGAATGGATTAATTCACCTCTTTTCTTTCGGGGCATAAACTAGTTACCCAAAACCTAAAACAGACAAATCCAGTAATGTTCCACAAATAACAAATCACAATTCAAGATATAAGCTAAAAATAACCCAATAATTGCAAGAATAATCCGAAATCCAAAACAAAAAGGTAGGAAAAATAAAAAATGACTAAAGCACAAGAAAAACGGTTCTCTTTAAGTTACCGTTCCCTAGCAACGACACCAAAAACTTGATGTGTCTTATAGGGTATAACTAAAATTAATACAACAGGCAAGTGTACCTATCACTGTAGTAACAGAGATACACCCGAGTTGTCGAACTCAAGGAACAGATAAGCTCAAGTACTAACCTTTTTAACTAATGCCTAGTCTAAAATTTTGATTTTGAGAAATTTATTTTGAAAACTACTAAAAACAATAAAATGAAAGCAACAGTTTAAAAGGTATAAAATTTAGGAAAAGTAGTTTGAATGACACAATCCCCCTGATATTTGTCAACTATTTCAATTGAAAAACTCATAAAATGATGTTTGAAAACAAAAGCTGGGTTATCTTACGAAAATCGGGCAGTCCCTATCTCTAGGTGAAGGTCGCTTTACTCACTAACCTTTAAAGGAGAATATCTTCTCTCTAACCAATTATGAATGCAATAATACTTAAGTAATCTAACAACCTAAAAGTGCAAGGAATATCTCTATTTAATTGCCAGCTTTTATTATTCAATTAGTTGCCCTAGATTGGTTTTCTTTTATCAATCCCAACCAATCTTGCGAAATAATCGATTTCGCACAGATCAATTATTGTAAAGACATAATCTAATAACCCCCAAAAGCAAAACAAATATCAATTCCATGAAATTCATATCATTCAAAAGTTAGGTTTCAACTCTCATCAAACTATGAAAGAACTAGCTACTAAACATCCTAAGAATACTCAAATCAATAATAGAATTCATAATTAACAAGAGAAAAGAAGGCTTAGGCTGAAGAAGAATTGAATCCATGGTTCTGAAACCCGTCCGAGCTCCTCTCTCCATTCACTTAATGAAACCCGAAGTTTCTCCATAAAATCTCTTCAATCTTTCTCCATGAGCATCAATTTGATATTAATTATTGAGGAACTACCTAATTGAAGAGGAATTAAGATGGTATTTGTTGCCAATGTTCGCCCCTAATTCCTCCTCTCTAAACCTAAACTCCTCTCCGATGAAAAAGAGGGAAAAATTACATAATTAAGTGTTGAAAACGTATTAACTGTGCAGCTGTCGAGAACTACTGCATCCGCTAGGTCGAGCCCTACCATCCGTGATAGGGTTCTGTCCAGGATGGTTCAAGATGGGGACCTACTGCATGCGGTAGATCTAGCCTACCATCCGTGGTAGGCTTCTGTTGGATTCATTCTTTTGCATCTGGTACTTACCGTGTGTGGTAAGGCGGCCTACCGTCAGTGGTAGGTCTTCTTTCTTGGTGCCGGAAGCTTCTGTTTTCTCTCTTTTCGTTATGTTTTCCCCCGCTTTCGCTTTTATTCTCCGTTTTCTTCATCAGGAAGCACCTAAGATAATAATAGAAGTAAATTGTGTGAATTATACATTTTATATTTTAAAAACCTCGTAAAATGACAAACATAATATATATATATATATAAAAATATAGTACTCAATGACACATATCAATAACTATCTATTACAAATCGAAAGTTTCCAGTAGGGAACACAGTCATTGTTTACTTATTTTACTTCTTTGTGTATAAGAGAATATATATTAATTACATCGTAACCTATTGCTAGCCAATACAAGGAATTATATTTGTACAAGGAAAGTATATATCCTCACTTAATTATAAGACAAACTCGGGTAATAATAGAAGAATTAGGAAACTATAGCTATATACACAAAGCCTTGGTATATAAGGAGATATTTGAGGATATCTCCAAAGATATTCTCAATATCCTTCTCAAGTAGGAGCATGAAGATCATGAGTGCTCAACTTGCGAGTCAAAGCGTGGAAAGGAGAAGGATGGAGTGCCTTAGTGAGAATATCAGCAGGTTGTAAGACACTGGGAATATAGCCAGGAGTAATAAAAGTAGCTTGAAAAGTATCACGAACAAAATGACAGTCAATCTCGATATTTTTGGTTCTCTCATGAAATATAGGATTGACTGCAATGTAGATGGAGGCTAGATTGAAGAAGGATAGAGAGAGTAATCAGGCACAAAAATCACAAAGTAATCGTCGTAGCCATCTGAGCTCACATAAGGTGACAGCCATGAAGCGATACTCGACTTTAGTGGAAGAACATGAAACGGTGAATTATTTCTTTTTTTTCCAAGAGATGGGAGAACTTCCCAAGGAGACGAAGTAAGTGATTGGGCAACTGTCACAATCAGAATTATAGTAACCAGTTAAAATAAGTGGAGAATCAGCTTGTAACAAAATATCTTAGCTAGGACGTCCTTTTGAATAGCGAACTACGCAAAGAGCCATTTCCAATGATCAACACGGGGAGAATGCATATACTGTGCCAAAGTATGAACGAAATTACCGAGTTCAGGCCGTGTCAGAGTAAGATAAATTAACTTGCCAATCAAATGATGATATCGATCGGGCATAGCAAGAAATCACTAGTAGATTTAGCTAGTCTGTGATTCAGTTTTATGGGAGTATATACAGGCTTGGCTCCGGCAAACCAGTTTCAAAAACTATTTTCAAGGCATACATTCTTTGGGGCAGGATAATGACAGTGGAAACCGGGTGACCTCAATGCCTAGAAAATATTTCAAAATTCTCAAATCCTTCATATGAAAAGTAGAGCTTAAAGAAGCTTTGAAATTGTTCACTGCCAAAAGGGAATTACCAGTGATCAATAAGTCCTCGACATAAACGAGGATACACAGTAAAGTACTGCCAACATTATATGTAAACAAATAATAATCAGTATAAGATTGGATAAACCAAATTTTCAGATAGCTACAGTGATTTTGGAAAACCAACACGTTGGCGCCTATCGAAGTCCATACAGAGATTTCTTCAATTGGCAAACTTGCCATGGATTATTGGAGTGAATCCTGGGGTGGAAACATGTAGACTTCTTATGAAAATCTCCATGTAGAAAGGCGTTATGGACGTCCATTTGATGCATGGGGGAATTCAGTTCCAAAGCAACAAATAACAAGGTTCGAACAATGATCATCTTCGTAACAGGGATAAAAGTTTCAGTAAAATCTACTCCTTCCTTCTGTGTATTTCCAAGGATGACCAGGCATGCTTTGTACCTTTCAATGGAACCATCAGCTTGTACTTTATCTTGTAGATCCATTTGCTGCCAAGTGAACGTTTTCCAATTGGTAACTGAGTTAACTCCCAAGTACCATTCTTTTTCAAAGCATAAACTTCCTGTCGCATGGCGTCACGCTATTTTGGATTTGAGACAACATCAGAATATCTAGTCAGTTCAGATTCTGCAGTAACAGATGCTAAAAACTGCTTGGTGTTTATCAAATAATTTATCAGATGTTACATAATTCGTAACAAGATATAGAGACTTACCTCAGGCTGCCGTGATGGGAGGAGCCAAAAAAGAATGGGATTTTGTAGAACGTCAAACCATATCACGCACATAATTCTTGAGTCTTGTAGATAGTTTCCTTTCTTTGAAACTCCTTCACAGACCATTATCACCCAAGTCATTCTGTGCGGTTGGTAGTTGTAATGGTGTTGAATGTCTCTGGACCAACTCCCTACTGTCCATCATGTGGTCCCAGAGGTACTGATCCATCAGGAAGAGAAGCATGATGACCCAAAGGGGACGGAGGCCCAATATTTGCAGTGTCCAGCCTGTTTGCGGGCTAGAGCTCAGTTGGGCTGGGTATGGAGCGTAGCCTGGTGGAAAGTCCCACCCACTCATAAAGGTATTGTCGATTGGGGTTTCTCTTGTCCTTAGTCCTGTGTTGCTGTGAGTTTGGGTCGTGGTTTATCAAAGGAGTAGCCCACATCTACAAGGTTCTAGGCCAACGGCTGGACTGGACTTCCTTGATCCACTTGGCCATTGAGATCATCAACAGATTCAGTAACAATGCATTTTGGGGTGGGGATATAATCCTTGGGCATAGACTCCGAATTATTCAGAGAAATTTCAGAATTTCCAGAAGCATAAGGAAACATGGATTCCTAAAAAATGACATCACGAGAGATTATGAATTCTTTATCCTGAATATTATACAACCACCATCCTTTCATCCTATACCCCCTAAATATGTAAGGATGACTACGTACACGAAATTTATTTTTAGACAGATTATTTATTTTTAGACAGATTATGATCCTGAGCCAATGTCAAACAACTAAAAATTTTTATTTGTAAATAGGATGGGGATTTATTTTGAAACAATTCAAACAAAGACTTGCCTTTCAAAAGTTTAGGAGGGGTACAATTTATAAGATATCCTGCCATTGATTGAGATGATTTTTTAGTAGAAATGAACCTTTTAAGTTCTAATTATTAATTCTTGAAAATATTATATATTTTTATTATAATTATTAAATTTCATTTATTTATTTGACTTTTTTTGCATATCAAAGCTTTTCGGATTGGATTTAATTTGTAAATGAAAAAAAGAGGTGCAAGTGATTTTGAGCTTAAACAAGCCTATTAGGCTTTCACGTTGATTAAGAAGAAAAGACAAGAAATCAAAGTATATGTTGGTATGAAACGAGTGGCCGAGAAGTCAACAGAAAAAAAAAAAGATGAAAAGAATGGGATTTCTCCTTTATTATTTAATTGTAAAAAAGAGGGTCAGTGGTCAAATTATAGTCAACAAGAAGGTTTTCTTTTTCATAAATATCTTGGATTTCTACTCTTTAAAAGGACCTCACAAGAGAAGCTTGGGGGGAATCAGTTTTTTTATCTGCTGCGGTGTGAGACTTCTTCCGTGCATACCAGAGAGGAGAGGAGGAGTTTAAGTTGCGCGGCTCAAATTGAAGGAAGAAGATGCAATGTTTTACTCCTAGGAATTGGTTCTTCCTTCCTTATAATCATGAACTAATTTCTATTTAGAATCTTGATGAAGTCTAAAATTTGTAATTTTATTTATTTTATTTTGGGAGATTTATTATATGAGTTATTTTGGGAGATTTCTATTTAAAATGTTGACAAAGCCCTAGATTTACAGGTATTGGATTTAAAGCTTAACTAGAAAAATCCCGACCAGTAGTTAAAAGACACTCTTCCAAAATTGTTTTGATAAATTTGCTTGAAAACACAAGGCACATGTCACATTAAGTATCTGATGATGTTTATGGTCTACACGTACGTTTTCTTGGAGAGTTCCAACCAAAGAAGTTTGGTGTAAGATTTATTTTTCATAAAAATGACTTTTAAGATAAATGGACTCCGTCGCTTTGCTGCTTCTTACAATTTAAACAGTTTTGTGAAATTAGGTTTTGGACCACGATCATGAAATCTTTTCAAAATATTTGCAACTTCTCATTTTTTAGCAAGTAGTTAAATCCAAACAGATCTAGAATAATCATCCAAAATTGTAAGAAAATAAAATGCACCACATATGGATGCAATATTATACAGACCTCAAAAATCACAGTGAATCAAATCAAAATCTTAGTTGCATTATTTTGACTTAAAGGAAAAACATCACGTGTTTTCTTAGCCCGTAAATAAACAAAACAAGGGTATTCGACTCATGTTTAATTAAAGAAGACTTTCCTAATAATTTTTCTAACACAAGGCTTGAAGAATGTCCCTACCGCATATGCCAACAAATCACTTGACTTTGAAGAATGTGCACAACTAGCAAATAAATATGATAATTTAATGGCCGGTATAGAAAAATCCCATTCTTTCGCTCACGTGCTCCAATCAGTCCTATATAACAATTAAACTAGTAGACAGAGTGATAAAGAAATTTGTCTCATTCATCAATTGACCTAATGCGATGGGATTACATTTTAATTCTAGAATAAAAGCATATTATGGACTATAAAATTTGAAACGAAGCACACACTTCCATGTTTTGAGGCTACCGCCTCTTATTCATTTGGAAGTCCAATTGTGTAAGAACAAGCTAGTTGAAAATTTCTTTGTAATTCTTTTCTACAAGTCATATAGTGGGAATATCCCGAATCCATAATCCATTCATTATTTATCTTTCTGGAGAGTTTATCAGAAGTTGAATGGTTGTTGAGCAAGGTCAATAAAGATTGCCATTGACCGTTGGACAGTCTTGGAATTGCTGAACCACCTCCATTGCTACTTGCCCATGCTGGATGAGAGTCGCTGCCACCATCAAAGTCCACTGCTGCATGAGCCCATCCAGCTATGAAGGATGAATTTCTGTGACCATGGGCTATAGTACTAAAACTATAAGCATTGCTACAACTTGATGGGGTACCCCCTTCCCCCGGCAAGTTTGTTGACTTCCCTTCCATAACCTGCTCTAATACTACATCATCCTTTTTTGCTTCTTTCTTCCCACCAATCAGGAAACCCAATCAATTGATAGCAATTGTTTGAGACAATGGGTACAAATCTGCCGTTGAGAAGATGAGTTTCGTTAGGATTCAGTAGCAGTGAAAGCAATGCCGCTGACGTTCCCGCCATCCTCTACCATTAACGTCTGAGCAAGATTCTTGTGTTTCTCTTCTTTGCATATTCTAGCAAAGATTGATTTAACTTTGGGAAGGGGCTCCTCTTGGATTATACTCGATCGAACGGTCCCGTACATCGAATCATTGAGTCCTATAAAAAAATTGATAGACCTGTTCTTCTTCTCTCTCCTTTATAATAATCGGAGTGATTTTAGAAACTGGCAACTGTATATAATTTACAAATCATCCCACAGTTTTCTCAAGCAGGAATAATAGGCATTTACCATACCTCCCTAACGCCGCTTTTAGCTTGTACTTTCTTGGTCCATTTCCTACAAATAATCTTTCTTTCAAATATGCTCATAGCTCGTCCACTCATTTTGAGTAATTTACGGACAAACGTAGGTTCATTTCAATTATATTGAGGATCCAGGAATTAACTAGAGGGTTAATCTCCCACTATTCCTACTCCTTATCTGGATCATCGTCTCAGTTTGGGATCGTTCCATCAATGAATCCCAATTTCTTTTTCGACCGAAGAGCCAATCACACAGCTTTGGCCCTTTTGATATACTACCTCCAGTCAAGAATATAAGTCCTTTTAGACTTTGCACAAGAATTAAGGATAAAGAAAACAATGCAATTTTAAAGATAAGATTTCTATTTTACTCTCAATAAATAAGGAGAAAGAAAGAGAAGAAATGAGGAACTAAATGAATTTAAAGAGGTAAAATTGGAAAATAGATAATAAATACACATTGATATGTATAAAAGGACTTATAATTTTGACCATCCAATTTTAGTTAAGAGGACTTATATTTCTGACTCGGGGTAGTAGTTACTATCCTTCAACTAAACTTGAGTTATAATCTGCCCAAATCCATCTAAAGATGACGCATAGTAGTCATATTTCTTGATAGTTCTATTTCGGACATGACTTTTTTCTTCCATGTCTAAAGTAGCACCGGTCTCTTCCTTTTTTTTATCTTTACTCATCTCGAGGAAAGACAAGCTGTGATACCATGAAAGTTCCCAGTGGGGAAAACAATCGTTGTTTCTTATTTTATTTCTTTGTGTACAAGAGATATATACTGATTACATAGTAACCTATTGTTAGCTATACAAGGAATTATATTTGTACAAGCAAAGTAAATATCCTGAATTATAAGACTAACTCAACTAATCATAGAAGAATTAGGAAACTATATCTATATATATACACAAAGCCTTGGCATACAAGGAGATATCTGAGGATATCTCCGAAGATATTCTCAATACAAATAAAAAGAATTACTAATAAACTAAGGAACAAGTCATTGCACAAGCTAAGCAACTTTCATCTTATCACTGATCCAACCATATTCCCAAATGTTTTCATCTCATCCGAGAAATCATTGAATGAGGAGATGTGAAATTTGTGAAGTAGATACCAATGGCAATATTACTGATCTATTGACAAAGCCACTCTCGCAATCTTGGCATGAGAGTAATACTAAATCAATGTGTTTGAGAGCCATGTCTATTTGGGGCTAGGGAAAGTGGGAGATTGTTATAGTTATATGCCCCTTAGTATGTGACTCGATAGTAAAACTTTTACATTAATTCTAAAATAATATTCTTGTTTGTCCCCTAGTTTTATCTTATCTTGTACTATTGAAAGGTAAAAACTAGTATGAAATTTGATTGATACTTTTTTTTTTCTATTAAATGTAAATTCTTAAGATTGCATTGAAATCTCCTTTGAGAGAGAAAATGTTACATCCGAAAGTGCCACCACTATCAAAGATTATATAGAAGGGGGAATCTGGGAAAGGGAAAACAACCATAAAAACTAGATGACTTAGCCTAATGAGCTAAGTTGTTGACTACTTTATTACAATTTTGTGAACAAAATCAATATTTCTAAGACTTGTGGCTGACCAGGAGTCTTAAAGATTTATTTGTTACTAGATCCGCCCGCCAGTTCTCCACTACCTCAAACCTATTCAACAGAAAAATCAAGCAATCCTTTTTTTTTTTAAAAAAAAACACTATCTTATCATTTCCTCTAATATATTCCCTCAATATAGAGCAAGCATGCCACGATATTCTCGTTTTAGAATACATCTTCAGCAACATCCTTATCTCCAATTGAATTCACTTGTAGTCTCTTATATTACAAGCACTCACAGTCCTCCCGTCTTATCGAACTGGCGAAGTTAATCTTTACCCATCATAAAGGAGGGGGTCTTCAGTGAGTTCCTACGAGGGCTATCAGTTTGAAGCGCATATTAATTCTAGCTTCCTAATATGGGTGTGTGAGGTTGTTCATGTCCTCGTTTTCCTTAAAATGGTCATGTGATATGTATATGATCCTTTTCCTCATCAGTTAATGTCCAATACTAACGAAAGAGTTAAAATTACTAACATTTTCTAATTTGAGGGTCAAAGTCGATAGTTTCAAAAAGTTTGAGGGTAAGTGACACTTTTTGGAATATATTTTGGGATAAATTTCAATGTGGTCTCTCAAAATATGAGCTTGTCTCAATTGAGTCCATTAATTTATAAAGTTCTATAAATAGCCCTTCAAAATGTAAAATCGTGCAAATCAAGTCCTTCTCATTTCCGTTCAGATTTTAACGGTCAACACAAAATTAGCCAACTATTTTGGGTATTGGAATGATTAATCAAAGAAATTGAGACATAAATAAGAAATAAAAAGACCATTTTCCTTTTCTTCTTCTTTCCCAACTATCACCAATTCCTAGTTCCCCGCTCCCCCCTTCTTTCCCACCTATATCTTTTCACACAACTCATACCTCTGCTTCTTCCCCTCCCTCTTCTCCCCCTAATCCTGCTCCTCCTCCTTCTCATCCTCTTTCTTCTTCTGATGTTGCTTCTTCTTTTTCATTATTGCGCAATTGCTTCCTCTTGGTCCCTTAATTTTTTCGCCCCTCAATTTCTTGCCAAACCCCGTAATTCCAGGGAGTCTTGGAGTGTTTCCAAGTCAGCAATGGAATAGAATTCACTACAAAGTAAAGGTCTTTTATCGACAGAAATATCCTTCCATTTTTTACGGGAGATTCTGGCTTACCGATGGACCACCAACAGAAAACCTTTCTTCGGCCAATTTTTGTCAATAACAAGATTTTTCCGATGCATAATCCATCAGTAATTAGATGTGCCTACGAATTACTGACAATAAATTTGTTGACTCGTCGAATAAAAATAAAAATTTTATTGCCAACGACTTTTCCTTAGGTAAATATCACCGACGAATGTAATTCGTCGGTAAAAGACACCAATGATGTTTCTGATGGAATAATGAAATTATTAAAAAAAAATTACCTACAGATTTTTCGTCGGTAAAAAAACGATTTTTTAAAATAATTTATAAAACGGATAAAAAACTCCCTGTAAAACCTTAAATTTCAATAACATTAAACATAACATATATAAAACATCCTCATAGACAAAATAAAACAAAATAAATAAAAAAAATCATCGGGCCTAGCATCACTAAAGGACCGGGAGGGGGGGGAGGGGGATGGATGGAGGAGGCATCGTTAGTGCTTGGGCTGGGACAAGAATAGAGGGAGAAGGAGTAGAGGAAGATCAAACCGGCACTTCAGGGGCGAGGATCTCCGCATCTGCAGCGGGTGCAGTCAATAATGATGAGGGGAGAAGGGGACGACAACCATAGCAGCTCTAACGAGGTCTAACATTGGTGGAGGAAGAAAGGATACCAAATGATTATGCTCGAAATATTGCCTCATGTACTTGTCGAAAGTAGTGGATACACTCGAAAAAGCAGCCTCCATCTTCCGCTCTATCATTTGTTCAGTCAGCATGGCCCGATTATAGCTAATCCTCTATAAGAGGGGGCTCGACTGCTCTCAGCTCTTAGATGAGGTGCCTACAAACTATCTCCATATAAACGCTTACGGCTCATGCCTCATGTTGCTATGGCTATAAGGTGAAGATCATTGGGCATAGCAATACCCGTTGTTGCATCTTCTTCCTCGGCTTTTCTCTTCAACTCGTGAAATCTCTCCTATAATATAAATATTAGTTTGATAATAATAAGTAATAAAACATTATATATACTTTAAAACATTAAGCATTATACATACTTAAATTTTAACTAAACATACCCAAAACATAGAAACAAAATCCACATACTCCTTCTCTCCCAAGCAATGCTTATGTAGCTCCTCTAACTCCTTACTCCTCGAGAACCTCTCAGCTAATGCCTCTTGCTACAGAACAACAATACTTAATGTATTTTCATTACAATTAAATTAATTGAAAGAAGCAATATTAGTGAAATTTATTACCTTCTTCGTAAAAGACACGGTGAAGAACAAGGATCCACCTGTGTGCTTCCTGTTTCCTCGTCCCCCGCATTCCTCATTCATGTTCTTCTTATTCTACTGGGAAAGGGCTTTGAACCTTAAGCAGTTCCAATACTCTACCATATTGTTCCAATATCTTTCCTCAATCCACGGGGAATTTTTCATTGGCCCCCGAAGGTCTCCCATAATATCTCGAACCGAATGCTTGGCTTGTCCTATTTTCAACCAATCTTCGACCATATGATTGCCTGACGGTAAATGCTTCTTTATGTATGCACAAACATCACCGTACGACTTTTAAGTCTATTGGTTCTCAAACTTAATGTACAATAACTTCGTAGTCACAGATAAAACAGAATGTCTATCATTACCATTAACAACAACGTCTCCACCGTTTTTAACATGTCAAAAAACTTTTTTGCCTCAGGATTAGGTGGTTCTTCATGATTCATTTCTTTCTGAGAGAAAAAGTTATGATCAATTGCATAAAAAATCATCTCATGATATGAGTTGCTTTCATTCAGCATTGACCGTAAAATTTCTACTCCAATATTTGACCGAATTATACCAGCAAATTTCGCACAAAGACGTTCCTCATCATGTGGCCATAGTTTTTCACCATGAGCTGTCCAATGATAAAATAAAGGCACAAAATTCCACTTTAAAAGATGTTCCTTCACATCTTAGGAAGCTATAAACTTCTTATTTTTATACTTTGCACATGGGCACCTCATCTCATTTTGACGTCTATTATTCGTTTCAAGATAACGATGAACAAAACAATCTACATCATCAATGAGTTCACTTGTAAGACCTTTAACCTGGGCCTTTTTTCTCTATACATCCAACTACGATCTAGTAAATTTTCCATAGTTTCTAAGAATGTTAATGGAATGAATATTGTTAGTTGTTATTCTAAACTATGATTATAATCTTTACATTTTAGACGTAAAATAAAATCTTATAATCTTTAGAAATAATGATGATAACTTCCAATATTTTATAATATTTAGAAACACATGAGAAGGAAAATTAAGAAAAATCTTTCAAAAAGTCGAAGGAATTTCTCTTAAAATATTAAGTTTCATTTTATGTTTATGGTAAATGATTACATAAAAAGCTAATTTTTTTTATAAGTTTACAAAAATTTTGGTAGATTTTTCCTTATACTATGGACATGTTCCAGACACACAGGCTACTCAAACAAACAACAAACACAATCAAACAAAATGAAAGAGTCAGAGTTTCCTCGTAAACCTATATATAACTTAAAAGAGTCCGTGCTTCCTTTTAAAACTATGTATATAACTTAAAAAAGTCAGGGCTCCCCATAAAATTATGTATATAACTTAAGGAGTCATGGTTCCCCCATAAAAAAATATTTAAACTAAAATACATACCTCAATCATGTATATGATGGAGAATATTCCACCAAAACCCTCACAAATAAAACTTTAAGAAAAAAGAGAGAATGATATTAAATTTTAAACTTAAAATTAAACTACTTAACTTAAAGTCATAAACTTAAAATAATTTAACTAGTTGAACTACTTAAACTTAAATCTATACCTTTTTAAAACAAACTTTTTCTAACTTTTATCTTTCATTTTCTTTCACAATAATCCATCTATCACGAAGATTAATGTCATTACTAATATAATACTAGAAATGCTATTACTAATGCCATTATTAATACCAACAACTAAAATTGTTGTATAAAAAAACTAAAATTTTTTAATCCAATTGTAGTAAAAAAAGTTTTAATGTGATACATATGTGAATTTTATAAGAGATCATAAAGTAAAATAAGTACAATCCAAAAATTCCCTGAATGTACTACACAAGTGTTTACATTATTAGTAATTTTTTCCTCACCTATTGATCAAAAAGAAATATTTTGTTTAGAATTTTTATCAAATGAGGTTTTTATCTTGCTTATCTTCAAGTCAATGCATATTATTTTTCTTGCCAACTTAGATAACCTTCCATATAAATCAACATATGCATTTTGCCTTCAAGAACTATAATTTGCACACGCAATTAGCTATTTTTATCGATTAATTCAATAATTAATTACATTTTTAACCAAATTTTACTAATTGGAAAAATAATGTGAAATTTACTTTAGTTGGGAATATGGAAGCAAATAATTTATAACTTCATTTGAAGTAGTTCTACTAGAGGGAATATGAACAATTTCTTCGTGCATTTCCTATCACATAAACTTGTAGAATTGTTTTTTATAAGTGTTTCTATAAATACTTTTCTATAAAAAGATCTTTTAAGAGTAAAGAAAATACTTTAATAAAATACTTTCCATAAATCTTTAATTTAAAAAGCATTAAAATAGTTTTAACAGCAAAGAAAAATCTTTTATGAAAAAATACTTTCTATAAATTTTAATTTTACAATCATTAAGGGCAAAGAAATTGCACACACACATCCATATCCATATAATAACACTAGAAAAAATAGAGGGGAAATGAGTTGAAAAAGAAGAAAGAAAATATACCTCACCTTCAAATTTCAGCAACCAGTAGCGGCGGTACGACCTCCTCCGGCAGCGGCAGACATACAACTTGGATAAACGAAGAAGAAGAAAGAATAAAATAATAATAATGATAATAATAATAATAAGAAGAAGAAGAAGAAGATAGAGAGAGAGAGAGAGAGAGAGAGAGAGAGAGAGATTTCTTACCTGAACTTATAGTGACGGTGGTGATTCCAGGCAACGGCGGTGGACATCGGCAACAGAGAGTGACTCCTGTCGGTGGTCTTTATCAGCAAAGGGCACAAAGGGGGAGAGTTTTCGTAGGGGGAGGGTTTTTGTGAGTAAGGCCAATTTGGGAGGTAATGGAAGGAACACCGACAGTAGTGTTGTCGGTATTTTTTAATTGTTGCTTACTGACGGAACAACAGCCGATAACTCCGTCGGTAAGTAAAATAAATTACCGAGGATAACTTCTGTGTCGCTATAGATCGTTGGTATTTGTAATTACCGGCAGAATATTCCGTAAGTAAGGCCCGTTACTTTGTGGCGCATAATTTCCCTCCAATGTTTTTGGAAAAATTAATAAAACTCCATTACATCAGACTTGTTGGAAATCCGTCGGTAAACTGTCCCGGTAACAACATATTTGGGTTTTCGTCGATGATCAACGTCGGTAAATTGGCAATTTTTCGTAGTGATTGAATGATAATTCCGTCTAGGGAATAATCAAAGATTTAGGATAATTTTGAATGGAGTTTCTTGATATTGTTGCGGATTTAGGATTAATTTTCATTTGCAAAATTGGGTCTTTTTATTTTCCCGACATAACGACGTTGCCGAACTTGCTTGGTTTTGTGTAGATTTCCATCTATGGAAGCCCTGGAGAAGGAAGTGAAGCCTAGTGTGTTGCTTCTATGTGTAAGAATTGGTCAGGTGATAAGCCATGTAGGCATTGGGATGTATAAATTTTGTGAGAGACAATGTAAGCCTTTTTGGGTATTATTTGGGGTTTATGTATTGCTAATGCAAGCAAAAGAACACAAACTACAATATTGGGTGGTTTTGCTAGTATGAGACAAATGATTGATTTTGTGGCATCATGGTGGTTGAGCAGAAAATTTCTGTTTTAAGCTCCCTTTTTGAACCTCCCAAGACAACCACAAAAACTACTCTTCAAGACCCTCAAGAATCCCTATGGAACTAAGCCAAAAAACCCAAGAAGTATAGCAAAAAAAAGTCTTATTCAATAAAGAAATTAGAACTCTTTACCAACAAGGAATTTAGAACCCTAACCACATTCATCAAAGTCTCTATCATCAACCCAAATAAAATCCTAGAGTAACTAAGAAACTAGGACTCCTAAATGAGTTTGAAGAATAAAATTGACCCACTAAAACCCTTGAATAACTTGTATTCAAGAACTCGATGATTTGGTCGCCAAAAGGGTAGATCCAAGCCCTTGATAAGCCATGGAAATAGAGAAGAATGAGAGGAAATCTCTCAAAAACTCTCTATAAAATCTGAAAATTTTCTTCAAAGTTGTCTTCTCTCTATTGTAAGAGAGTATTTAAGATAGATAATTATGGGCTTAAATCTCCATCAAATACATCTCAAAAGAATATAAATGAGCTTAAAATTCAAATGAAACTGAGCTAGAAAAAAGAGTTAAAAGTGGAATTTACGGGAAAATAGAGATCTAAGTGAACTCAAGCTTGACATCCTCTATCCTGAATTCCCCTTGAAATCGGGTCGAGAACCTATGCTGATTGTCAAAGGACTGGCACAGTTTGGCTTGCTTTTGAAAATCTTGCTCTTTTCCCTTCTTTGAACTTTCCAACTTCATTTTTGGTCCCTCAATTTGTATAGTCTTGCAATGTGGTCCCTTTTTGTCTTCATTTGAGCATTTTAAGCCGTTGAATCTATCTTCCATCATTTAAGCTCCTACAACTTTTTTTAGCTTTCCTCCAAGTCCTCCAAGATTGATTTCTGCGATTCTTCTTCATCATGAACTCGGAATCTTCTTTGTGCCATTTTGATTCCTATCAGTCTGTAGGGTTAAGGAGAGGGATGTAGGAGGTGCTGGCTTGGGATTGAAGTTGGAGAGGATTTTTGCTTTGTGGAAGTAGAGAAGATATGGAGGCGGAGTTGGTCTGGCGGAGGCGACAATGGCAGTAGAGAAGAAAAAGAGAATAGAAAGGAAGATATGGAGCCGGAGGCAACAGTAGAGAAGAAGAAGAAGATAAAAGAGAAGAAAAGATATGTGGAGTTCTATATCAACCCTACAACATTTTAGCTCATTTGTTTAGGGGATCAATAAATACAACGATCATTTTTTGAAAATACGACTTTTTTTTGGATATACAACGAACTCATCATTTATAATTAATTTAAACTTTTTCTTTTCTTTCTAAAAAGTCACATATCCTTTCAAGATTCAACTAAAATAAAAATGTCAGAATAATTTGTTAAAATTTTGTATTAAAAATGTTAAATAATTGCTATTAGTCAATGATTTAAATTTATTTCGTACAAGTTTGCAATGAAATCGCCTAAAAATGTTAAATTTTTATTAAAGAACGAGAGAATTTAAATTTTAGTGAAAGAAAATATAGGAAATTGTAAAGGTTGAGTTCGTTCTTATCTATTAAAACGATATCGTTGTATACTAATAAAAATGATTGTTATATTTATTAACCCCTTGTTTAAGACCCAAACAAGCCCCAACCGTCAAAGCATTAACACGAGTGAAATGAGGGACTTAAGTCTTAACTGACTTGTTAACATTTTGAGGGACTTTTTATAAAACTTTGTGAATCAAGGGACTTAATTGAGACAAATCCATATTTGGAAGGACTAAATTGAAATTTAATCCTAAATTTTGGGATGGAATTTTGCCCCCGAAAAAGAAAAAAAAGAGAATGAGGATCGGACTCATGGGATGGAGACGGGGTATTTGAGTCATTTGGCATTAACATTTGAAGAACGTTGATCAAGAAAGAGCGAGAAGAGAGGGATTTCGCCTTTTGTCCCAAGAGAAAGAGCGAGAAGAATTGCATCATCTCGGGATTCAAATTTTAAAAGAAGAAAATGGGAAAGGGATTAGGAGCTCAAAATCTTGCAGCAGATGTAACGCAATTGATAGATCAGTTGGAGCGGCATTGTTTTGCTCCAGATGGTTCTCTCATCTCCAAATCCACCTACTATGATCTGCAGCTCGTACCATTTCTTTCTCTCTGTCTATATTTCTGTATTTATACTCTTTTATATGAATTGAAGATGCAAAATTTTAGCATAAGGTTGTAGAAATTGTGGAATTTTCTCTGCTATTGTTGCAGGCAAGAGAGGATATGTGCAAAGAGAGACAGCGGTATTTGGAAGTTTTGGTACTGTCATATGCATCTGTTAGGGTTTAGTTTGTAGTGATCTCTTTTGGATTTATGAAATTTGATGCTTTGTTGGTTTCAAATTATTCTTTTTGTTTTGTAATTTTTCTTATGTGATGAACATCGTAGGCAATTTACATTGAGTCAATTGCAATGGTGGAAGAACATCAGCAAGCTGTTTCCGGCTCTAATTTTGGTGGGGTTCGTGATGGTGGCCTAAAGAACCCTCCTCAGGTCCATACTATTATTTACATTTATGCATTCAATGACACCATAACGTTCCTGTAAAAGGTACCCACTTTTTTGGGATTTCTTGGAATTGTACTCCACTAAGAGTCTGAGATTTTCCTATATCTTGTACTTGGTTGTTTTAAAACATACAGGTGGAACAAGTTATACACAAAGCCATAGAACTACATATGATTAAATAGTTTGATGCTTTAAGTACATTTACCACTTTATGGATAGTGAAGTACAAAATTCGTTTGTGTTTAAGATATTGAAGGTATTTCTGCCTAATACTTTTCAGGTTTATGAGGTTCTTGAGCATCGAATGGCTGTTGCAGAAGCAGCTCAGAAGCTCAGGCTTTCTCTGATATCTAAAGATGGGGACATACATGAGGAAGAGATAGAGAAATGGAGTATACTGTCGAGGAGCTCCCTTGACAGTAACTGTACCAGTGTTACCATAAGTTCAAGCTCCAATTCCACTAATTATGCAAATGTTTCAGCCATTGGTGCTGGTGCTGCTGGTAACAATGCTCTCTCTGGTGGGGCTGCTGATGTTTCGGAATCAGAAGTTGGTGGTGTTCCCAATAGATATCTTGGAATAAGTCCAGCTTATTTATGGCAAACTCAGCTTCAACAATTTCCATTATCCATGGTATGATCCTTGATGTTGCACTGGCGCAATGCAAAGTCTGAGCTGGTGAAATTCTCAGGGGGCATTGAATGTTTTCTTTCCTAGCTGATCACGAAGAATGTTCTGCACTTTACTTCATCTTATGTGATTGACTGATGTTCTTTTTGGATCAATAGTTTTGGGCCGTATAAACTGCTGTTAAGTGTAGCTCTAATTCTAGATAATGTTCTTAAATAATTTATCATTGATTGCAGGATATGGCCGAATATGTGATGTCACTTGCCCATGAGATTGGTAGTCGATTAGATACTAAATGTGATAGATTAACAGATGCTGTTATTACAGGTGACATAGGTCAGTTTGAATGTCTGACTCTTATTGTACTGGTTCTGGTGTGCTATACGACTTCAATATATTCAATATATTCAATATATCTCTCTTATATGGATTTGCAAACAAATGATTATGAGCCCCCCAAGCCCAACGGGTCCGTAGACAAGATTTAGAAATTTAACTCTCAAGCTCTTCCATAACTTACTTTTGAATTGAAATCATATTTTCCTGCAGATTCACCAACTAGTACTCGCAATTCAACTGCGAGGTTACCTGAAAGGTATGCACATTACTTCTTCCATTTTACTATTCTCACCCTACAAGTTTTCTGATGTCTGATTTGGGATTCTTTTCCTATTTTTTGGAAGTTTTGAAATCCGTTTGTTGTTTCTGGTTGCTATTTGGTTCACTTAAATGTTTGAACTTCTGCTTTAGTGATAATGAATTCAATGAACTACAGAATACTCTCTCTCTCTCTCTCTCTCTCTCTGTGGTTTATGCATACATGAGATTATTGTATGCTTATCTTTCAATCAGAATGTTGTATTGTACAAGTAGTAAACAATTATAGTGAACATAAAATTGTTATGGACACCTTGCAACAACTACTTGAACTTATTACTAATCATTTTCCTTTGTGTCACCAAACAAATGTTTACTCCTGAAGGAAATTAACATATACTTGATACCGATTGCTTTAACAGGGTAAAGTTAATTATTGAGGAGATTGAGAGAGAAGAAGCAGCATGGCGAGAGGATTTATATTCCTCTGATAGAAAATTTGCAGAGTATTATAATGTACTGTGTTCTTCTCGTCTTAAAACCTTAAATTTTCTCCATCCGAGTTCCTAAACATCTGCAACGTGCACCTGGAACTGATACTGATTTTTTTCGTGGACCATTCGTCCATCGTAGGTTCTGGAGCAGATACTTGGAGTGCTAATCAAGCTTGTCAAAGAAATAAAGTTACAACACCAGCATAAATATGTAAGCCTATCTATTTGTCTTAAAATCAACCCAACCAATATGCTTGATGTTATAGTTGGCAATCTGTTCCGGTGAAGGATTTGCTGTTTCTTTTTCATTCTTCAAACTTTTATCTTCGAGGATGGGCATTTAATTCTACATGTGTAATTGATAGGATGAATTACACAAAACTTGGCTCTGCAAGAGGTGTGAGACCATGAGTGCAAAACTAAGGTTTGTCTCCTGTTCCTGACTCCATATTCTTTATTTTGTACCTCATTTCTAGATCACGCATTTGGATGATCATTCAATGCTTCTCTCAATTGTCTTTAGTGTAGTACATAAATGGATGTTGATGAAACATTCTGATATCTATAAATGGTTGCTTTTACATCATGCTAATCTGCATGACTTTTGAAACCAACCCCCCCCCCACCGCCCCACACACACACAACAACAACAACAAAAACAACAGAAAAAAGTTTCAGTTCTTTGATTACCTCTACATAGCACATAATGTTGAGATCAATTATCTGAACTATTGTCATGCATAGAATCATATTTTTTTTCCTTTTGCATATAACTGTTTGTTTATACTTTTCATGAGGAAAACAGTATACTCACCAGTGAAGATGGAAATTTTAATTGAATACATTCCTTTTGTTTTCCCAGAGTTCTAGAACATGTTCTCCTTCTTGACACCTATTCTAAAGAAACCATTCCAGCGCTGCATAAAATAAGGTAAATGAAGATGACTTGTACAGCTAAAGTTTTATTTCTGTATGGAGATAAGTTTTTTAATGTTGTCTAAATTTGTTCTTGGACCAGGAAATACTTGGTTGAGTCTACAGAGGAGGCCTCACTTGCGTATAACAAAGCGGTATACCTTCCTATGATGTTCTATACTTTGGCATGCTGACCTTGTATTACAATCCACTTTATACCAATGATAGGCTGATTATCTGAAGTGATCATATTGTATGGGCATCATAAAAATGTAAAGAACATCATGGAAGTCAGCATGTTCTCTCTTTCCTTTTTGCATGCGAAAGTTCTTATATTGTAGTCGATTTGCATTCTTTATCATTTTCCTTGTTCTCAAAAATTTAGTTATCATGGCTATTGTTGTTCATTATAACCAACATGGCTAGTATGTGGTATAAACCATTTTTTGATTGTATTCTATAGTTGGGTGAGTGAGAATCATCACTGCGTTAAAGATAATATTGTAACATCATCATTTAGTTCATTCAAGAAACAAATCCTTCCATAAAATTCAACGGGTAATTGGAACTGCTCATCCTATATCTAAATAGTGGCTTTTATCTTCCAATCATTCTTTTTTGTTAGTTCTATTCTTTTTCTATATGACTTCATCTGTATTAAGATCGATTAGTCATCTTATTTGTTGTCGGAGTGGGAAGAAATACTTGATATTTTCGGATGATTCCAAAAGTGTTGTTATGTAGTCTGTTTTAAACTTTTAACATATTGTTTTCAGGTAACACGCCTTCGTGAATATCAAGGTGTTGATCCACACTTTGACTCCATCGCCAGACAATACCATGATATAGTAAAGGTATATATCAGACAAAAAAATATAGTATAAGTTTCCATGAGAAAGGTTTTGGCTCTTGACTGAACCTGAGTTTGATATTTCTTACAGAAATTGGAAAATATGCATTGGACAATCCACCAGGTTGAAATGGACTTGAAAAGGTTGCCTGCCTGATCATCGAATCACCTAAAACTATCTTCATGTTACCTGGCTTTGGGATTATAGCCTTCTTTCAAAGGGAAAACTCGATATATTAAGAAAGGTCTGTTTAAACGGCAGAGAGAACTACAAAAGGCACCGCTCCTATAAAAAATATTGAAGTGGTAAGTTGAAAAGGCATGTTTTGCTAAAATATGCACCGGTACGTATGCATGGTAAGAATTATTGATTGGATTTTCTAGTTCATAAAGTTGTAAAAGAAGAAAAAAAGAATTTATCAACTAAATATCCATTTTTAACAAGTTACATGTTAGATGCATTTTAAAATACAAATATTATTGACAAGAGAGGTGTAGTCCGATGGCGTGATATGTTCATTTATGTACCTCTACTTTGACATGCTATGTAAGTGATTTAAGTTTGAGTCGCTTAAAAAGTTATTTAATTTTGCATATTAGCTTTGTGCCCTTTGATTTCTCTTGAATTAGATGTTTCTCGGATATTGGGCTGCCAAAAAAATACAAATAGTATTACATTTGAGCATTGTTAGTATTTTGCATATAAAAGCAAAGAGTAATTAATTCGGGAGGTTGAAGGTTCAAATCCTTTTTATGGTGTCATGTTGGGGTGCTCATTATTTTTAGTTAAGCTGAACATCAAATTGAATTAAAATAAATTTGTATTTTAGTTTGGTTTTTTGATTTTTTGTTCAGTTCAATTCAGTTTTAAAAAGTGTATATTATTTGGTTTGGTTTTCTGTTTTTAATTTTCAAAAGTTGAAAAAAAAAAAAAAAAAACAGAATGCCTCCAAATTTCAATTTTAATTGTATAGACCTCTTTAATTCTAATTTTATAAAACTCACCAATTTTAATTTTACAAAATTCACTGATTCCAATTCTATAAAACTTACTAATTTTAATTTGAATTCTAATTTTACAAAACTTACTAATTCCAATCTTACAAAACCATCAAATCTAATTTTAATTCTACAAAACTCAACGATACTACAAAATCTACCAATTCTATTATTAACTATAAAATTTTATATTCTTTGGTCAAACACACTTTTCTTTTTAAAATTCATAATAATTTCTTTCTAAAACATGACACTTTTTTACTCTTTAATTCACAATACTTTATCTATTTAAAATTAACGTCAACATTCTCTCTAGAATTTTCATTCACTTTATCTTCCTAAAATTCACGACATTCATATTGGAATGTTAATTGAACATTCATATTAGAAGAAATTGGATCCAAAAGAAAGAGAAACTAGACTCAATTAAAAGGTTATTTGGTTTATTTCAAAATTTTGATTGAAATCGAATCAAATTGAAAAAAAATTAATCAGGAAAATAAAAATTGATTTATTTGGTTGAAATTAAATGGAATTAAACAAAAAAAATTTCATTATTTAGTTCAATTTGATTTCAATTAAAAAATTTCTAAAAAAAATCACATGCACACCCTTAGCGTAGTGAACCGCTCAAGATTAGTTCTTAGTTCTAACCTCGCCTGAATAGGAGTCCGATTTTACAACTGCATAGCAGACTGGTTCAGAATAGTTATAGCTTGTATTTTTCGATACCACTGACTTTTGCATAGGAAAACAAAAAACCAAAAAAACAAAAACAAAAACAAAGAGTTATGTTAGTATTATATGCCAAAAAAAAAAAAAAAAAGAAAGAAAAGAAAAGGCGGTGCTTACCAACTTGAGTGGGCCGAGTTGATTGACGTTAATACGATGGTCGAATTGCCGGTTTCTCTGCCGAACAAGTTACCTAAGAAATAAATGTAAGAAACAGCTGCCGATGTTCTGTCAAAATGTACTTTCTAAAAACATCTGTCATTGTCACTCGGAAGTGAGAAAAGGTAAATTAATTGGAAAAGAAAGAGTGATATTTAAAATAAAAAATAAAAAAATTTTAATTTTTAAATCTAATCCAAAGATGCATAAAAAATTATATTTATTTGTTTATAAAGAAATATATGATAATTCATTATATGTTTTAAATTTATATTCTATTAAAATATATAATATACAAAGATGTCATTTCTTTGTCAAAAATAAATAAATAAATAAATAAATAAAGATGTCATTCCAATTAAGTGGCATACCATTGATGAATGTTATCATTAGGGAGAATTCTACATAATTGAACTTTCAATATTTAGTTAGGAGGTGATAATATGAAAAGTATTATTAAGCTATTGTTGTGAATTTTATTTGTATTATGAAAATTTTTCGATTGAAAATGAAATTTTATTTAGAGATCACTTTTCATAAAAAATTTATTGCATAGATAAAATATAATTTCCCTCCAATTATACAAGTTTAAAATTCAAAATACGTTCATCTCAAATCAAGAATTTTTTTTCCTTCAAAAACTCCAGTTTAAGTTTGTAAAATTAATTACTTTCAGTTAGAGTTAGTAGTAAAGAATGGAATAACTTTTCCATTATAAAAAAATAAATAAATATATTGGAAAAAACACAACTACTACAATGGCCTATTGAGTTGTTAAATAAATGAACAACAAACGGAAACAGTTATTGATTGCAACAATTCAAATTCAATTACTAGTGGTCCAAATCCTTCTTTCTTTTCTATTTTTTTTAATATAAGAGATTTTGTTTTTAGGAAAAAACAATTTATATTTTATTAAAATAAATCAAAATAGTGGAAGTTACATCATAATAAATATGCCTATGTAAAAATCTAGCCCAAAAAACTTAATAATTAGTGTGGTTTATTATTGGGTTTGTGTTTAAATGTTTATAAAATCCTTCAGCCGAGCTTTGTAGTTAGAGAACCCAACAAGAATTTATGGTTCGTTCTGAAGATTTGTGAATTGTGGGAGTTAATAATATCAGTGGTGAGACCCTGAAAGAAAACTTGGAGGAGTTGATTAACATTAAAAAAATTTTTTTAATCAGCAACCTAGCTCAAAAGTTGCAGGGCTCTATTGAAAAAAAATAAAATTGGAGGGGCTTGAATATAAAAACATCAAAATTCTTAAAATTTTTTTTTTCTCGGGTGGGCTCCCACCCAAGTCCTTAAATGGTTCCGCCACTGAATAGTATTAGTAAAAGAATAGGAGATCTAAAGATAAAAATATAAGAAGTTAAATTTTAACTTATTATAAACTGAACGTCTTTTAGACTGTACAAAAATGAATAGCGGGGTGAGGATTAAGTGTTATTGTTGCTGCCGTAAAATAAGATTATGTATATTCCTATTATTTTTTAATCAAATCCGTAATTATTGGGAATTATGACTCAATACATAAATAAATTATGTTTTCAGTAGTCGAAATTTGGAATGAGCATTGAATATAGTTTTTTTTCTCCATACACAAAAAAAAAAAAAGATCTCTGTGTCAGCCGAGTTTTGAACGAGAAAAGACTAAACCACTGAACGGAAGCTGTTCTTCGATTCTATTTATACAGTTTCAATTTTGTCCAAATGATAATTTTACAATCGTTATTTTGAAACCCATAAATTTAGAGTGGTTGGTTATCAGGCAGAGTTATTGCACTTTCTGCTTCTATTAAATTTCTTAGAGCTAAGAATGTTTTGTCATGCATGGAATCTTTTGTGCAGTAGTTGTTCTAATATAAATGGTTTAATGCATGTGCTGCTATACTGTAAATCTTGTTTTTTTTCTTTGATCTTATTTGTTTGGCCAATCAATGAAGGATTTTAAGTCCACTAAACTATCAACCATTTTTGGTGAAAATTCACTGCGCAATTCTTTATAAGTATTATATTATATAGAAGTATTTTTGTTACACTGATTTTGCATGTTAATTGAAAGGAGGTTTCGATCCGCTTATAATTGGAAACTGTTATGGGTTTGAATGGGAATTTTATGCTCATGAATACAGTAAGGGTCTCTGGTTGGAATATATTTCTAATATTTTATTTCATTTAGTTTTATTGGATACAATATCTGTTTGTCTGGCTTTTTTTAACAGGTACACTAATTAGGAGTTTATATCAGTTTGGTAGTGTCTCTTATTATTCCATAAGTTAAAATCTTCTAAAGTGATTGATTTTAGTGTTTATTTATGCGAGAACCGAGTTTTGTTAGTATTTTTGGCTTCCTTCATGACAATTTATCTATGTATTCAAAGAAACTTTTCTAATTTGTTTGAATAAAATTTTTATCGAATTTGAATATTTTTATACATTTTTAAAGACATGACCCCAAGTTTCTAGGCGCATAATTGAATGAATTTCACGTGGAAAATAGTTTGTCAATTTGGTGTGAGTCATTCCTTATGAAATCTTTGACATTTTGTTTAAAAATATTTAGTACTATGATAGTTCAAAGTAATAAAATGCTTTGGATAATTTTCGTATGTAGTTTCCCTTAAAAAAATAGATGATTTTTATTTTCGTTTCTATTGCACACTTTGAGTTTTAACAAGGAAATTATTGTAACTCTGTTTAAATGAACGGAAAAGAACAATTTTCAAAGGTTTTATGATGCTCATTCCCAAATTGGTACATACTCCTTAATTGGCTAGTATAGCTCACCATTTACTATTTTCCAAATGGCTTAGAGATACTTTTGTTGAAGCTTTTGGGATGTTATGTTTTTAGAGGGCATTGAAGTGAGTAACTGTTGTGTAGTGTTTGATGAAAGTTATTTTAGAGGTTCTTAAAATATTATGTTGGTTAGGTAATGTAGCTTTGAAGACTCTTTTTGTATGGCGAATATGATATATTTGTGTTTTTTTAGATTACTATAAGATTTATTAATTTTATCTATTAGTTTGTCTCGTTTTGAGGTTTGGTGTCCTTGAGGTTTCTTAGGGATGCTGATGTATCACATGCTCTGATCGGGGGCTTATCAAAAGTGAGCCACCTCTAGAATGCCACACCCCTAATTTGATTCTAGGTTAAGTCCGAGGCGCCTAGTGAAGACGCCAGGGTCTTAAAGCGGTGAATGTAAAATTCCAATCCTACATGAGATGAGTATGAAAAGTGTTATATAAATATGGGCCTAAGTACACATGGTTACCTTGGGATATCTATTTTAGTATATCGAAAAAAGTTATCAAGTAGGGTCTGTCGTTGCTGCCAGACCTATGAGTCACCTTAGGGTCTTAAGGTGGGGTGAATGTGAAATTCGAATCCCACATAAAATATGTATGAAAAGTCCAAATTTTATTAAAAAAGAACGAAATATCGTGAATGGATTTTTTAATTTTATTATTAGGAAACTCAACTCTAGTCAACTTAAATAAAATTTCATCTTCCTCTAAAAAAAGAATAAATAAAGCCTCATCTCAAATGGTAAAATCCTTCCCCCCGTTTTTTTTTTGGTGTGCTTTCATTTTCATGTAGTTATAACAAAATGCATTTTCATGCCACATTTGTGAATTTCTCACGTATACATAGGGCTGTTGTAGGCCTTTTGTAGCCCATGTTCTCCCAATTTTTTTTCCAGCCCAATCTTCTCCCTCCCTTTATCCAATAATGATGGGCCTCAACCTAGAGTAGGCATTTGACCTGGTCAAGAGATGCCGGGGCCGGTCCGAGCTAGCCACCCGGGCTACCCGTCGGCGATTCCTCATTTTAATCCCTCTGCCTCCTCCATTCTAGTGCACACTCTCCCACTCCTTCTCTTGACCATCTCTTTATTTTTCCTTTGTCTCTTTGAGTCCCGTTAGAACTCTCTAGTTCTTCTGCTTCTCTCCTCTCTGCGGCACCGCCGCTGTTCCTCTCTCTGTGCCGGTGTTCTCTATAATTCTGTCCCTTGCCGGTCTTCTCTTTTACCTATTTTGCTTGTCTGTTTGGTGTATTTAGAGAGTGAGCCGAGAGAAAAGAGAGAGAAATAGAGAAGGAGGTATAGCTGGTGACTCTTGTCATGGCTGAGGCCATTTCTGAGAGTGTAACTTCTAATCGACCCTTCGCTTACCCACGGTGCCTCGACGTGGCGTTGCCGCTGCTCGGCCACCGTTCGCTTTCCCGATGACTGTTCATTTGCTCTGTCTCGGTCATCTCTTTGGTTTGATTTCTGCCATTGGTTTCTACCGCGGCGGTGGTAAGTGAAACTTCCGTTTTTACATTATGTTTTCTTTATTACTAACAGTTTGTTAATTTTGCAGAAATCTCTTTGTGAAGATTTAATCTTCTGTTTGTCCTTTTCTTTTGCTGTGTTTTTTTGTTTATTTTCTAGGCGTGTAATAGAAATTAGACATTTTGTAATAGTAATTAGGTCTCTTTTCTTCAACAAGTGGCATCAGAGCCTGGTTCGGCTCATCGGTGCCGGCATCAGTCAACAACCTTTCGGATCTGGGGAGTTTCTCAGATCCGACAAGTGAAGTCCTCTTCTTCTCTTCTTTCTTACAGTTTATTATTGTTTTTTTTATTACTTCTGTTCGGCTTGCCGCCATACCTTTTCTGTTTCAGAGTTTTCTTTGTCTTTCGGCTTGCCGCCAGCTTCTGTTTATTGTTTCTGTGATTTGGCTTGCTGCCAGTTTCTATTCTCTGTTTCTGGGTTTCAGCTTGCCGCCGGTTTTTCATCTCTCTTTATTTGTTGATACGGGTTGTCGCCAATTCTTGTTATTACTATCATTAGTGGTTTTATTATCCTGTGTTTTCTGATTGCTGTTATTTTTCTGCCTCTGTTTTTCCTTAGTTTTTTTTTTCCTTTAGTTTTTTCTTCTTCAAAAATAAAAAACCTAAGCCTAGCTTGAATCTGTGAGATTTCAAGCATTTGTGACTTAGCGGTTTTTCTGTTTTTTCAAAAGTTTTTATATATATATATATATTTTATATATATTTCTTTTGTTCTTATCTTTTTCTGGTGTTTGGTGAAACTATTTGTTTCAGCCTCTCTTTCTTGTTAGACTGTTTGTTTTTCCGTTTAGGTCTTGTGCTCTCTTTGTTACACTGTTTTGCTTAATCAAAACCAAACCTAATCAAACAAACTAAAATAAACAACACCGTTTTTCTTTTAAAAAGTTTTTCTCTCTGTTTTTTGAGGAAAATCTGGATAGTTTTATTCAAAACTTTTTCAAATCTTTCATCTTTCCCAAGCCACCAAATTATACCTATTTGCCTTTAAAACATGTCAGTTCCAAAAATTGAAACTGATAGGTTTGATGGCAAATATGATTTTGTAATGTGGCAGAGGAAAATAAAAGCAGTTTTGGTACAAAATAAAATTGCTCGCGCTATTTGTAGCCCTGAAGAGTATATGGAATCTTGGAAGGGTGAAGTTCTTAAAGAAAAACTAGGTGATGCTCATAGTTGCTTCACCTTGCATTTGACTGATAACATTTTACGAGAAATTGATGAAAAAGACAACGCTTTTGAAATTTGGACAAAATTGGAAAAACTATATTTAGGAAAATCTATTTTTAATAAAATTTATCTAAAAGAACAGCTTTTCGGTTTCAAAATAAGCGGGACAAAATCACTTTCTAAAAATATAGATGATTTAAATAAAATCATTTTGGAACTTCAAAATGTTGGAGAGAAAATCTCTGATGAAAATATTGCTGTTATTTTACTAAATGCCTTACCTGATTCTTTTAATGATGTCAAATCTGCTATTAAAAGATTTGGATTTACAAAAAGAAAATAAATCTCATGGTGAGAATCTTTTTGTGCGAGGAAGGATTGACCAGAGAGAACCTCCCAGCCATCATTTTAAAAGTCGTTCCAAATCACGAGAGAAAAACAAAGTAAATTGAAAAATAAGTGTTTTAAATGGATTAAAGATGAGAAATAATGTAAGCATGGTAAAGGAGGTAATAAAGTTAACAAAACCCACGTTTTTGAGTCAGATGGTAACTCCATGTTTTCTGAGGTTTTGTGTGTTTCTCTTTCTCCTTTATGTACTGATGTTGTTAATCATTGGGTGCTTGATTCTGGTTGTTCTTTTCACATGACACCTAACAAATACTGATTTTCTAATTTCAAACCTTTAAGCCAAGGAAAAGTTTTTATGGATAATAATTAGGTTTGTGATATTAAAGGCATTGGTAATATCTTTATAAAAATGAATGATGGTATGACTAGAAAACTCACTGAGGTGAGATACGTGCCCGACTTACATCGGAATCTTAGCTCTCCTAATTATTTGGACTCTTTGGGCCTCTCCTTTAAATCTAAAAATGGAATTTTACGTGTTTGCAAAAGAAACCTAGTCATGCTTAAAGGTTTTAAAAATGAAACTTTATACATTCTTCTTGGTAAAACAGTTTGCAACTCCACTGCATTGATTTGAAAAACTGTCCCTGAGAAAACTATGTTATGGCATCGGAGGATCGGCCACATTAGTGAAAGGGGCTTTATCATTTACAAAAAATAAATCTTTTATGTGGTGAAAAAATTGATTCCTTGGATTTTTGTGATCACTATGTTTTGGGAAAACAACATAAAATCAGTTTTTCAACCAACACACACAAGTCTTCTGCACCTCTTGATTATGTGCATTATGATCTGTGGGGACATGAAAATGTTCCCACTTACGGTGGTAACGTTTATTTTTTGTATATTGTTGATGATTTTTCTAGGCATGTATGGGTTTTTCTTTTAAAAACAAAAGACCAAACGTTTGAAAGCTTTTGTGAATGGAAACGTTTTGCCGAAAATCATTCTCGAAATAAACTAAAAACTATCAGGAGCGATAACGGTCTTGAATTTTGTAACCGGAAGTTTTCTGACTTGTGTACATCGCATGGCATTTTACACCATAGAACGGTTAGACATAACCCACAACAAAACGGAGTTGCCGAAAGGATGAACCGTACCATTATGGATAAAGTTCGATGTCTTCTAGTTTCTTCTGGGGTGAAGCTGCTAGTACAGCAGTATACCTCATCAATCGAACCCCTTCCACAGCTATAAACTTTAGGACTCCTATAGAACTCTGGTGTGGTAAACCTCCTAATCTTTCCAATCTGAGAGTCTTTGGGTGTGTAGCCTTTGCTCATCAGAAAGAGGGTAAACTAGATCCAAGGTCTAGAAAGGGAGTATTCATAGGATATCCTAGTGGGGTAAAGGGTTATAGAGTATGGTTAAAAGGTGAACCAGGGGTGAGGGTTGTTATCAGTAGCGATGTCATCTTCAATGAGTTAGAGATGCCCTGTCTTAAGGATAAACCTGTCTTCGATAATCCTCCTAGTGTTCCCACTCCTAGTAGCATTCTGGTGGAGGTGGAGACCATCTCTAAACCTTCCTTGGATCCGCCTCAGGAACCTGAAACCAATCCTGAGTCTTCTGCTCCTTCTAGTAATACTCTTGTTCTTCCTAGTATTCCTGAAACTTCTAATCCTATTCTAGATGGTTCCGATGAGGAAGAAGAATATCCTGAGGCTCAAACCCAAACTCTTAGGGACTATCAACTCGCTAGAGATCGAGTCCGTAGGGTACCCAAGGATCATCCTCGGTATGGTTACTCCTATATTGTATTATATGCCTTTGCTGTTGCATCTTATGTGGAAGAAAAAGAATCTTTATATTTTTCTGAGGTTTGGAAAAGTCCCAATCGCGTTTTATGGTTACGTGCGATGGAAGAAGAAATGTTTTCTTTAAACAGAAACAAAACCTGAATTCTTGTTCCAAAACCCTCAAAACAAAAACTAGTTGATTGCAAATGGATTTTCAAAATAAAAGAATCTGAGTCTTCTAACAAACCTCGAAGGTTCAAGGCTAGACTTGTTGCGAAAGGTTTTTCACAAGTTGAAGAGATTGATTTTAACAAAATTTTTTCTCCTATTGTTAAGTACAACAATCAGGATTATTCTTGCTCTTGTTGCTTTTTATGATCTTAATCTTGAACAACTTGATCAGAAAACTGCTTTCTTACATGGTGATCTTGAAGAAACCATATATATGCGTCAACCACGTGGTTTTGAGGTAAAGGGTAAGGAACACATGGCATGTCTTTTAAAAAAGTATTTATATGGGCTTAAAGAGTCTCCCCGGCAATGGTACAAGAGGTTTGATTCTTTCATGACAAAAATTGGTTTTTCAAAAAGTAACTATGATAGTTGTCTTTATTTTTCTAGTAATAATGTGGATTTTGCTATTTATTTGTTGCTGTATGTAGATGATATGTTAATCGCTTGCAGATACAAAGCAAAAATCGATGATCTGAAATCCTTGTTGAAATCGGAATTCGATATAAAGATTTAGGGGTTGCATCCAAAATTCTTGGGATGAGTATTTCAAGAGATAGATCTGATTGTTCTCTCTTTATATCTCAAAAGCCTTTCCTTCAGAAAATCATATCCAAATTTTCAATGCGCCTGTGTGAACCCGTCATAACCTCCCTTGCAAGCCACTTTAAACTTTCCAACAAAATATGTCCTAAAACTGAAAGTGAGAAAAGAGATATGGCCAATATCCCTTACACAATGGCCATAGGCTCAATTATGTACTCAATGATATCTACCCGTCCTGATATTGCTTTCTCTATAAGCCTTCTCAGCGGATTTATGTCAAATCCCGGAAGAGATCATTGGGCTGCCCTCAAGTGGCTTCTACGTTACCTGAATGAAACTGTAGATCGAGGTTTACACTATCATAAGTGGTCTGATTTTGAATTAATTGGATTAGTTGATTCTGATTTTGCAGGTGATAAGGATGGTAAAAAAAGTCTACCACTTCCTATTTCTTTACCTTAGAGGGTAATTGCATTTCATGAAAATCCCAACTGCAGTAGGTAGTTGTCTTGTCAGCTACTGAGGCTGAGTATATCGCAACAACGGAAGCAATCAAAGAAGCCATCTGGCTTCAAGGGTTATTGAGTGAATTAAATATTTTACATTCTAAAGTTATTATTTATACTGATAGTCAATGTTGTTCACATTTGTGTAAAAATCCAGTCTATCACGAACGGACGAAACATATAGATGTCAAATACCACTTTATTAGAGAAAAGGTCTCTAGTGGTATGGTTGACATAGACAAGATTAGTACTGATAATAATCCTACAGATTTTGGTACTAAAATTGTGAACACTGACAAATTTATGTTTTGCAGGGACTTTCTTTATGTGGAAACAATTTGACTCAAATTGAGTCATCTCAGGGATGGAAAATATTGTTTGAGGTGGAGATTGTAGGCCTTTTGTGGCCCATGTTTTCCCAATATTTTTTTTCTTGCCCAATCTTCTCCCCCCCTTTACCCAATGATGATGGGCCTTACCCTGGAATAGGCATTTGACCAGGTCAAGAGATGCTTGGGCCGGTTTGGGCTGCCCGTTGGCAGTCGTTTTAATCCCTCTGCCTCCTCGATTCTAGTGCACACTCTCCCACTCATTCTCTTGACTGTCTCTTTATTTTTCCTTTCTGTCTCTTTGAGTCCCATTGGAACTCTCTGGTTCTTCTGCTTCTCTCCTCTCTGCGGCATCACCGCTGCTCCTCTCTCTGTACCGGCGTTCACTGTAATTCTGTCCCTTGTCGGTCTTCTCTTTCACCTGTCTTGCTTGTCTGTTTGGTGTATTTAGAGAGTGAGCCGAGAGAAAAGAGAGAGAAATAGAGAAGGAGGTATTGCCGGTGACTCTTGTCACGGCTGACGCCATTTCTGAGGGTGTAACTTCTGATTGACCCTTTGCTTACCCACGGCGCCTCGACGCAGCGTTGCCGCTACTCGACAACCGTTCGCTTTCTCGGTGACTGTTCATTTGCTCTGTCTTGGTCATTTCTTTGGTTTAATTTCCACCGTCAATTTCTACCGCGGTGGTGGTAAGTGAAACTTTCGTTTTTACATTTTGTTTTCTTTATTACTAACAGTTTGTTAATTTTGTAGAAATCTCTTTGTGAAGATTTAATCTTCTGTTTTTCCTTTTCTTCTGCTATGTTTTTCTGTTTATTTTTTAGGCGTGTAATTGTAATTAGGTCTTTTTCTTCAACAACCGTTATTTCCTTTTTTTTGCCAAAGAGACCATGGCTAGAAGTAAAAGTCATGTCTTTGATGTAACATAAGCCAAGGAATTTACATTTTTTAATATTCTATATATACTATATTTCAGTAAATTGTCTTTAATTATAGTAAATAGGCCGCCAAACTATTTTGAGCTGCTATTGTTTCTTTTAATCTATTTCTTTAAAAATATTGTAAGAGAAAATTACTCAGTGCACTGTTCAACTATTTGTACTCCTCGTGCCTTAAACGTTTATTTAAGTTCTTTTTGCCATTGTAAAATTTATGTGCTACCGATCATGCCCACTAGACATAAAATCCGACAATTATTGGCCGACTGAAGTCACATGCAATGCACGAATTGATCGGTGCAAGGGTATAATTATCCTTTCTTATTTTTCCCCCAAACCCTTAACTCCCTCTTTCTTTCTCATTTTCCCATTCCCCTCTTTCCCTCATCTGTCCCCTTTTTCTTCTCCCGTTCCCCTCTTTTCCCCATCTTCCCTTAACCCTTAAGAACTAATTGAAGATTGTCAAAGAAATTTAAACCCACAATGGAAAATAGTAGCTACTCAACCAATTCTCGGAGAAGATTTACAAGAAACATCAATTCTCATTGCAGGATTGAAGCGTCAAGTGGCATTTCATGGACAAAATGCAAACCTTGGTCGTGCGTTCATAGGTTGTGAAAATTACAAAGTAAGTTCTGCACTTATTCTTTAGTTTCAAGATTGGGAATTTTTATTTACTTAAAAAATTAGGAATTTTTTTGTCTCTTTTTTTGTTAATTCAAAATCTATATTTTAAGGCAGATGAATGCTTGTGATTTTTTAGTGGATTGACCCACTAATCGGCCCTCATTCTGTAAAATTCATTCATAGTTTGGAAGACAAATTGAAGGAAGCTGAAAAAGAGCATTTGGCACAGATGAATGGGCTGAAATGGCGAATGGAAATGTGCTTTTTTTGTTGTGTAGTTTTGTTCTTGTTATATGGATGTTATCGATAATGATCATGATGACAATAGGCAAGTGTAATTCCAACTCAAAGAGTGGGAGATATTGAGATGTATTTATTGAACTGTAGTTAAACATGAGTTAATTTAGGCATGTTAGAGTGAGAGTGAACTTGATATTGTATTAGAGGTGAATTTGTATTTGGATTGTGTAACAATTTTTGAGTTTTTTATTATTCACTCTTGTTATTCAATCTTTAACTATGCAAGTTCGTGTAAGTGAAGATAAGTAAGGGCAAGAAGTACAAATGCACAAACCTATTCCAAAATGCACAAAAATAGTTCCAGAATGCACAAATGTACAAAATACACAAATGGATCATTAAAAACTGCACAATTGGACCATTTTAAACCTGTTCCAAAATAAACCATTCCAAATGCACAAAATGCAAATGAAAATAGCCAAGCATCAAGTTAACCAACTACATAGGGCCATTCCAAAATCAGTTCCAAACTATTTATAAACGTGTTCTAAGTTACCAAGCCTAAACAAGTACAAAAAGTAAGCAAAATTCACACATGGATAAGAAACCCTAAACAACCAAATTATCATATTAACCAACTAATCAAAATCAGTTCCAATGTCAAATCAATTCAACTAGATTCACTACAAAAGAATTATCAAAATCTGTTTCAAAATACACACTAATCCATCAAAAGTAACTACAAAAAATTAGTTCCAAAATAGTAGCACCCTCCTAAACCAACACCAAACCATAAGATGTACTTTACAAACCATAAGCAATTACAGAAAGAAAGTTCCAAAATAGTAGCATCCTATTTTATTACATAAGATCTTCTAAACCAGTTCCTCTTAGTAGTCATTTTCTTTCTTCTTTTGGGAGAATTTATAACCTGCATTAAAAAAAACAGTTAGTAAGTCCATAAGCAACAACTTCTTCAACATGAACAGTTAGTAAATCACGTGAGCTTAGCACAAGTTCTTCTTGAGTTAAATTCAGCTCATTGACAATTGAATTTAACACTTGCACTTGCACTTGCACTCAGCTCATTCACAACTCTATTTTCAAACTACAATAAATTGTATATAAGTATGTATTTAAACAATGAATTGAAAACTCGAAAAAAGTAACTCATGACATATTACCATAGGATCATTAACAACTTGTCATTGCTGCATATCTGATTCATCAGTCACAATACTTCTACTGTTGATTTTCAACTTGGCCAGTCACTTGTCAGTTGGCACATAAGCTGTGTTTGATTTTCTGGCAAGGGCACATGTTCTTTTATTGTGCCCTAGCTGCTTACATACCCCACATTTGTTATTCTTAGCTGCTTGAATCATGTCCCTGTTGTTCTCTCTGTTACAACACTTTTTGATTTCTGAGGTCACAACCTTGTGTTGTGCCCTTTCTCTCCATCGTTACCACATTTTGGTGGAGCACCTAAACCATGTTACTTAACTTGGTAAAAAACTTACCCTCATTTGGCCTTTTACTTGTGCCCTCATCTGGAGCCCTTTTCTTGCTTTTTTTGGTCTTCCAGGCAAAACTAATCTCTTAGTAGGCAGAGCATTTTCTTTTCTAGTTCTTGGACGCAAGTTGCTTCCACTTATAGGTTTCACCACCCTCTCATACACTTTCACATATGTTGATATATGATAACATTCATCAACATATATCTCCACTTCTTCCACTTGATATGCTATAACCCTTTTCACCATCATCAGCTTCACTTCCACCTACAAAATCATCAGAACAATAGTCTTCATCAGTTTCAGTGCATATAATGTTATCCAACTCATCTTGCAAACTACACTTTTCAACCCTTTCTCTTGACCGCTAGCTTCCTCATTATCCACTATTCCATTAAATGTGTTACCTGTTCTTTTATTGTTATTGTGCTCCAAATCTGTTCTTCTTCTTCATCCCTCTCATATTGTGAATCTACAAAGTCTTCTGGTATGAAGTTACTGTCTTTACTATTATCTTCTTTACTGCTACCTTCTTCACTAACTAAATCCTCACCAAGATCTACTGCTTTCCTTTCTTTTCTGCTACAATCTCACCAAGATCTAATTACTCATGTGGCTGTTCTTCTTGTTCTTCTTCAACCTGTTGCTCTGTATGTCTTGACTATTATTTCCTATTGCAGCTTGCTCCTATTCTTCTTCAAGGTTTAGCCCCTCAAAACCTAGAACATCATTAAGGCAATTAGTTCCCCTTGAACCCTCATCAACGTTCTCAAGCATCCTTTTTTCCTTTGGTGTATTCTGCTTCAAATTGCACTTCCTTTAATTATAGAGAGAGCAGCAATTTGTTTTGAAAGAGTAGCAACTTCAGTTCTTGGAGTTTTGAAAGAAGCAAAAGCTTTAGTTTTAGGAGCAACGACATTCTTCTTTTTCTTCATAGAATTCAAAGTCTTTGTTTTAGTTTTACCAGGTTGCTTCACAACTACATAGACTTCTATTTAACCAGTTGAAGCCCCCTGTTCTGAGAGGTGTGATACATCTGTGCTGATCCAAATAGGGTTAAAAAATGCCTTCCCCACTGTTGGTTTGACATGGTAGTGGCATTCTAGGTATTTATCACACCTTACCAACCTAAAGCATGTTTGCAAAGAATCCAAGACAAAGGTATCCACATTGCACCCATAAAATATGTCCAAACTACCCCCTTATATATTCCTTATAATCACCTCCCCCTCTAAAGTTTAACCATGAAATATTTTAAGGCTGAAGTTTCCACTACCTAATGCTGACATTGTAAAACATATTAAAAAAAAAGCAAAAATCATATTGTAAAATATATTACAGAATCCCTAAATACCGTAATCAATCTCTGATACTGTAAGGGCAAATTCGATATTTCACTTAAAAAAATCACATAAAAAAGGACAAACAAGAACGGCCTTCAGAGAACTACAAAACATTTGAATAAAGTGTAATACGTCCCAAAAGACTCAAAACCAGAAAAAGTTAAATAATATTATCAATTCTTTAGCACAATTGAGGTTTTAAAAAACGAATCTTTTTTCAAAACAAAGTATAGATAACCCAAGAATAATAACTCCCAAACACAGTAGCAGATAGAAATCGCAATAAGAAAGTAAAATAACTAATAAAACATTAATCTTTACTTACCATATTTTAGATTTTCTTTGCTTATATCTTGCCGTCTTCTTCGTCTCATTGCTTTAGAAATTGTGACTCAAGCAAGAGAAATTCATGAACTGGTTCAGAAAGGATAATATATGGAAGTTTTCTAGGCTATGGAAGACTAAGTGTTAGCCCTAAGGGCATTATTACTTATGATTTTTATTATAATTAACATAAGTCTGTGTGAGTATTAAGCTAACTTTTCATAGAACAAAAGAAAAACTTTTGGAGTCTCAAGTCTAAATTGTCCAAAAGCAAAAGATCTTGGTGATGAAGGCAAAATGAAGGAGAAAAGACCAAGCCTTCCAAGATCAAGTCATTGAAGACATTGAAGGCTTATGTCTAAGTTAGGGTGTGCTAAGATATTTCTTTGTAACACTCTCTAACCTTAATCTTTGATTATGATCATATGTGAAACTCTTTTAATGATTTTCTAAGTATTCTTGACAGAATTTTTGATGCTTTTGAAAGTTTTTTCTATCTCTAAAAAGAGTATCAAGAATACATGTCTTTGAAATAGAAAGGAAAGCTCTTGTCTTAAAAAAAACTGGCTATAAAAACTCTAAAAAATCGGCCATCTGGTTTTAAAACCGGTAGTCCGATATTTTCTAAGTTTAGAAAAAATCGGTCGTCCGATTTTTTTTAGGACGAGTCCGAATCTTTCTGTATCAAAACCGGTCGTCCGGTTTTCCTGTTTACTGTAAAAAAATCTGTGCAACGGTCATTTTTCACAGATTATATATATAGAACTTTTTGATCAGCCAAAAAGTAAGAAGTTTGGTGAAATATTTATTGAGATCATTTAAGACATTTAGAGAGCTTTAAAGCACATTTATTTCTAGCACTTTCAATTTCAAAAACATCTTCTTGAGCTTCATTATTGATCTTCGTCAAGGAGGAAGTAAAGAGGAGCTTGTAGAAACATTACATTGAGTTGTATCTTCTATTTCTCAAGCTCACATTGGTAACATTATTCTTAAACTTATCTCTTTCTCTTATTGATATCAAAGGTTTGTGTTGAAAAAACCCTTGGGTAATCCTTTGATTTATATTGTGTTGTGAATTGAGGTTGTGTGTAAAACACCTGTAGGGTGATCCTCAAATTTGTACTTGGTGTATATTGTATTTATATTGGATTTAGAAAATCCATGGGTGTTACTCTTTGAGAGAGTAAAGTAATATAAATCTTTGTGCATTTCTTTCTAAGCTTTTTACTTAATTGTCTTAACCACAAGATTTTGTTTGGTTTGGAATTTTATTAAAAAGAGTTTTAGAATTCTTTCTCAATCAAAATTGGAGGTTTATCATTTAATTTACAAAAGATTTTAAAAAAATTAGCCAAAAGCCTTATTCACCCCCTAAGGTTTTTCAATTGGTATCAGAGCAGGGCTTCTCAAAAAAAGGACTAACACCCTTGAAGCAAAAGATCTTTATTTTACTATGGCTAATGTTTCTAGTTTACTATATGTAGAAGGCTCTTCTAAAAATAGACCTCCTCTTTTCAATGGTACAAATTATATCTTTTGGAAATCTAGAATCAAAATATATATTTGTTCTATTTACTTTGATCTTTGGAGTATTGTAGAGAAATGACCTTTTATCCCTCAAAAGGATGGAAGAATCAAGAAAATAGAATAATTTGATGAATATGATTCAAGAAGGATGACATTGAACTACCAAGCCATGAACATTCTAAGTTGTGCATTGGATGTTATTGACTACAATCAAGTAAGTGGATGTGAGTCGGCCCATGACATATGGAAGCTATTGGAAGTCACTCATGAAGGAACCAACAAAGTCAAAGAATCAAAGTTTTCCTTGTTAGTAAGAGATTATGAACTCTTTGTGATGAAGCAAAATGAGAGTATTAGTGAAATGTTCTCTAGATTTACAAACATCACAAATGGACTCAAGGCTTATGGAAAGGAATACTCAAGAGGAGAAGCAAACAGAAAAGTTCTAGATGCACTCCCTAAGGCATGGCAACCAAAATGTCTTGCCATAGATGAAACAAAGGATTTGAGAACTCTCCCAATTGAAGAACTCATAGGCTCTCTTCTCACCAATGAGTTGAAAGTAAAAAGGCTAAATGAAATGGAAGAAGAAGAAAAGGGAAAAAGAAGCATAGCTCTCAAAGTAAATGAAGAAGAACAAACTAGTTCTTCCAATGATGAAGATGATCATGATGATGATGAAGATATAGCCTTGGTAATGAGAAAATTTAAAAGATTATACAAGAAAGATTTTAACAACAAGGGAAAGAAACCTACATTTAAGAAAGGAGGACAAAACTCTTCATTATTCAAAGCAAGATGCTTTGAATGCAATAGCATGGAGCACCTTGTAGCTGATTGTCCAAAGGCTATTGAAAAAGAAAAAGGAGCATTGGAAGCCAAGCTTGAAGCCTTAAAGAAAAAGAAGAAACGCAAGGGACGTATTAGTACATGGGATCAAGATACAAGTGAAAGTGAACGTGATGAAAGGGCAAACATATGCTTCATGGGAATGGAGAGTGAGGTACAATCTTCACCCTCTAACTCTTCTAGTCTCATTGGTGATATTTGTGATGATGATCCTTGTACTATGCTTATTGAAATGTATAGTGAATGCGAAAAGGTTTCTAAAAGAAAAAAAGAATTGAAAAACAAAAATCAATTTTTACTTGAAGAAAACTCAAAACTTATTTGTGAAAACAACTCTCTTTGAGTCTTTAGAAATCTTGAAAAATGAAAAAGAGTGTTCAAATAATGATTTTCAGAAACTTGTTTTAGAAAACAAGAAACTTTGTGAAAACGTTCACTCACTTGAAAAGTACATGGTAGATTATGATGTTTTGAAGAAAAAGGTGAGTGATCTCACTATATGTGTTGAAAAGTTCACAAAAGGTAAAGAAACTTTGAAAAACTTCTTGGCTCTCAAAGATCACCTTTTGATAAAAATGGTATTGGATATAATCATTCCAATACTTTTTCTAGACAAACACGGTTTGTAAAGGCTTCATCATCTCACTCACACCTCTGTTGCACCTATTGTGAAAAGAGTGGTCATAAAGCCACAAAGTGTTTTATAAAGAAAAAGATTGAAAGGGGAGTAAAAACCATTTGGAAGGTAAAAGAAAATCCAACTAACATTCATGGACCCAAAAAGATGTGGGTACCAAAAGTCATCTCTACTTCTTCTTTTGTAGGGACACAAATCAAGGTCATCTAAGTGGTACTTGGATAGCAGTTGTTCAAGGCACATGACCGGGAACTCATCGCTTATGAGTGAACTCAAAGAAACCGAAAGTAGATTTGTCACCTTTGGAGATAAGAACAAAGGAAAAATTATTGGTATAGGTAATATGGTAACAATTCTTCTTCTCTTACTAAGGATGTTCTTCTAATTGATGATTTAAAATTCAATTTGCTTAGTATTAGTCAATTATGTGATAGTGGAAAAAAGGCTGTTTTTGAAAGTGATTCTTCTTCTATCATTGATAAGCATAAAAACAAAATTATTTTTGTTGCTAAAAGAGTTGAAAACGTTTATGTCTTTCATCTTGAAGATCTTCTTTCTCAAAACTTAAAGTGTATCTTGGTTCATGATGATGATGCATTTTTGTGGCATAGAAGACTTGGTCATGTTAGTATATATTTATTGAACCAACTTTCTTCAAAAGAACTTGTTAGAGGCTTACCAAACCTTCACTTTGAGAAAACTAAACTTTGTGATGCTTGCCAATTTGGAAAACAAATTAAGACCTCTTTTAAACCAAAGAACATGATTTCAACTTCAAAACCTTTGGAACTTATTCACATGGACTTATTTGGACCAATGAGGACCACTAGTCTTGGTGGTAAGAGGTATGCCTTTGTCATAGTGGATGACTACTCTAGATTTACTTGGACTTTGTTTTTTAGCCAAAAGAATGAGGCATTTCAAGAATTTGTAAAACTTTTCAAAAAGGTCCAAAACTCCCTTGATTGCAAATTGATTTCTATAAGAAGTGATAATGGGAGAGAATTCAACAACCAAGATTTTACAAAACTTTGTGATGATTTTGTTATTTCACAACTTTTTCGGCTACTAAAACCCCACAACAAAATGGTGTTGTGGAAAGGAAAAACCGCATTTTACAAGAAATGGCAAGACCAATACTTTGTTAAAACTCCCTTCCTAAATACTTTTGGGCCGAGGCCGTTAACACTGCATGCTACGTTATGAATCGTGTTATCTTCAGACCTTCTTTAAAGAAAACTCCTTTTGAACTCATTTTTTAACAAAACCCTCTCAATTGGCTATTTTTAAGTTTTTGGATGTAAATGCTTTATTTTAAACACTAAGGACAATCTTGGGAAGTTTGATCGAAAATCCGATGAGGGAATTTTTCTTGGTTATTCTTCAAACAAAAAGGCTTTTAAAATTTTCAACAAAAGAACCCTATGTGTTGAAGAGTCTATTCATGTTAATTTTGATGAAACTAACATTTTTGACAAGAAAGTTAATGATGATGACATAGATAACACTCTAAGTGACCAACCATTGTACAATCAAGCAATGGAAGAACATGATATGGAGAAGAAGAGATTGAGGAAAAACAAGGAAACAATCAAGAAGCTCAAAATGTTCCTCAAGGTGTGATATATCCAAAGGGACACTCCAAGGATGAAATTATTGGTGATGTATCACAAGGGGTAAGAATAAGAAGGTATTTTATTGACAACTTTGCTCTATTATCTCAAATTGAGCCTAAGTTTATTGATGATGCTTTATGTGATGAGTTTTGGATTATTGCTATGTAAGAGGAGTTAAATCAATTTCAAAGAAACAAAGTTTGGACTTTAGTCCCTAGACCACGTAATCACCCCACTATTGGCACAAAATAGGTTTTTCAAAATAAACTGAATGAATCCAGAGAAATCATTAGAAATAAAGTTAGACTTGTTGCCCAAGGATTCAATCAAGAAGAAGGCATAGATTTTGATGTAACCTTTGCTCCAGTTGCTAGACTTGAATCCATTAGGATGTTTTTAGTTTTTGCTTGTTTTAAGGGATTCAAGCTTTTCAAATGGATGTTAAGAATGTATTTCTAAATGGTGATATTGAGGAGGAAGTTTAAGCTGAAGAACCTCCCAGTTTTGTGCTTGAAAATTTTCCAATTATGTTTACAAACTTTCAAAAGCACTCTATAGTTTAAAACAAGCTCCAAGAGCTTGGTATGAAAAGTTAAGTGGTTTTCTTCTTTCAAATAACTTTTCAAGGGGTGTGGTGGACACTACTCTTTTTACAAAAACTTTTTGTAACAATGATCTTCTTCTTGTCCAAATTTATATTGATGATATTATATTTGGTGCTACTAATGTCTCTTTATGTGAAGAATTTGCCTCCCTTATGCAAAAAGAATTTGAAATGAGCATGATTTGAGAATTGACATACTTCCTCAGACTACAAATCAAGGAAACGAAAGAAGGAATCTTCATCAACCAAGAGAAGTACACCAAGGAACTTCGCAAGAGATTTGGGATGAGCAATGCAAAAGGTATTGGCAGTCCAATGAGCTCATCATTGAAGCTTGACAAAGATAAAAAAAAAAGTAAAATGGTTGATGAAAAGACATATAGAGGCATGATTGGCAGTTTACTTTATTTAACGACTAGTCGGGCGGATATTATGTTTGTCGTATGTTTGTGTACTAGATTCCAAGCTTGCCCCAAAGAATCTCATCTAATAGCTGTAAAATGTATTTTGAGATATTTAATTTCATCATATGATTATGGCTTGTGGTACTCTAAACAGTCTTGTTTTGATCTTATTGCCTACACCGATGCGGATTATGCTGGCTATAAGGTAGAGAGGAAGAGTAAAAATAGAAATTGCCAATTCTTGGGAGGATGCTTAGTATCTTGGTACAACAAGAAGCAATTGTGCGTATCCCTATCAACCGCCGAAGCAGAATACATCGCAGCCGATTGTTGCTGTGCACAGGTACTTTGGATGGAACACACATTGATTGATTTTGGTGTTTCTTTTAAGTGTATGCCAATTATGTGTGATAACACTAGTGCCCTAAAAATTTCCATAAACCCTGGGCAATATTAAAAAACAAAACACATTGAAAGCAAACATCACTTCATTACAGATCATGTTCCTAAAAGTGATGTATTTTTAGAATATATTTGCACAGAGGATCAAATTGCCGATATTTTTACAAAACCTCTTTCGAAAGATCGCTTTTTCTATTTAAGAAAATTGCTTGGTATCGACAAATTTAATGAGTAATGTTGTGTTGTTTGTGCTATCTGTTTTTCCTCTTACATTTTTTGTTGTTGTTCTTGCTGTCATTTTTCATAAAATCAGACACCATTCTTAAAAACCGGACTCAAGGATTTTTCCTCTAAAAAATTCCTGAGATATTCGGACGACAAAACCGAACGACTTCGATAAAATTGGACGTCCGATTTCTTCAATTTACAAAAACCGGAGACCGACTTTGAAAATCGGTCGACCTATTTTTTTAAAAAAAAATCGTCGGGTCTACGCTTTTAAAATCAGAATTTTCCAACTTTTCACACATTTCTCTCAACTCTCTCTCATTCTCTCGACAGAGAACTTCCTCCCTCACAAGAGCCATCCGATTTTTTGCTCCGATTTTCACTCCTCTTCTCTTTTTCTTCAAATCTATCTCTTAACATAGCAAATAAATGGTTCTTCTCTCTGTTTTGTGTCAAAATCTGCTCCATTTGAAACCCTCCATTTCCTCTAAAACCCTAGCCGAGTTTCTCTCAAAAAATGGTAAAAACCAAGAATGCAAATATTGGTCAAGGCCAAAATCTTGAAGAAGGAGGTAGCAGTAGAGGAAAAGGAAAGGCAAAAAGGCTACCCTATGGAGTTAGGGTTCTTGAAGTTAGGGTTCCAAAGAGGTTCATTTCGGTAAAGGAGGCTGCAAATTTTGAGAAGTGGACTAGGAATCGAAGAAAAATAGCTCCGGGTCACCGAGTAGATTTAAACGACATGCAAGGTATGGAGGCTATCCCTCATCTCTTTGAACTGATTGGTTAGATACCATTGTTGATTGTAAATGAACTTTACTATGTTGAGATGATATGTGAGTTTTATGCTAATCTCCATAAGAGAAGGGTTGAAAGCGTTGACAATGTTTCTCATCAATGGGTATTAATTAGGATTGGGGTAGAGACATTGGTTTTGATGATAGACTACTATATCACATTTTGGAAACCCTCAAGATGGAATAAGATTTTTTACAAAGAACAAGAAATGCTTTGACCAAAATTTATATAGTGAAAGGCGTTTTGAAGAAATTTTCACTAGAGGGGAAGTGTTGAAGAGACATGATGATAGGAATGTCAATAAACTTGATGCATATGGGAAATTACTCCATCACATGATCTCAAACATAATTATTCCAAATTTTGGGCATAAATCATCTATCACCAACATGAACTCTTTCGTGATGCTAGCTTTACATGAACATAGGAGGATGAACTTTGGGTATATGGCTATAGAACACATGCTAGCCACATAATCCTCCTCAACCAAATGCTTGCCTTATGGATGCTTCATTACCAAAACTTTTTAATACTTTGTGATCAATTTGGTTGGCATTAGTGGTCACATTGGTCATGAAAAGATCTACAATCAACAAACTTTCAAAAGAACGAGGTTTGAGAAAAATGAAGAAGGGGCATTCATACGAGGTGAACAAGAAGGTGATGACAATGATGAGGAAGATGATGATGAAGACCGAGAAGCTATGAATGTGGAAGAAGAAGAAAGTGAAGAGGAAACGAAGGCTGAAATCCAAAGAAGAGAAACAAGACAAAAGAAGAGACAAGAAAGAATAGAGAAAGGCTCATCATCGGGGAGCATGAGTTAATTAATGGAAATGATAGCCTCTTTACAAACTTCAATGAATACTCGGTTTGATGCATTCGATGATCGCTTTGAGGTTTTGGATGGGAAAGTCTCCGATATTCAAGAAAGCCTTGATTCATTGGATAACAAGATGACCGACATACAAAAACGGGTTATGAGACTAGAGCAAGGAGAAAGAGATAGAGATGATTGGGATTTTCTTTTTTACAAAACCCTCTCCATTTCCCTTGTTTTTCTATGACTCTTTCTTTTTTCAAACTCCTTGTGGTTTTCTCTTAATGTTATGTTTTTTGACTTAATATATGTCATTTTTTATTTATTTATTTACTTTTGGTGTGCTATGTGATCCATTTGTTGCTACCTTTCGTTGCTTTGACTCTTTTGTTATGGACTTCATGATGATAACTTAATGTTGAAAGTCTAATTGCTACCTCTTCTATGATCCCTTGAAATTTCTCTCCTAAGGTCCTTTTTTTATTTATGACAAAAAGGGAAGAAAATAGTGCAAGATGTTAGGGGAGAAATTGTGGTTTGATATATGTTGATGATGCCTTTCCAAATATATATCTTTATCGCTTGTTGGTGCCTTAGTATTTCTTATACTTTATGGAGTTGCTATATGATGATTCTTGCAACCTATGGGCTATTTGGCTTATTTTGGACTTGTTATCTTCTTTAGCCATATTTGATATGAATCATGTTTTTAGGAGGAGCTATCTCTCTCTTATGGTGATTGTTGTGCTTTGTTCTCAATATTGATCTTTTTGAAGCATCACCATACTTTTAATCTTGCTCTTTTGTTCTTCTTGCATATGTGTTTGTCAGAATAAAAAAGGGGGAGTTTGTTAGCCCTAAGGGCATTATTACTTATGATTTTTATTATGATTAACATACGTTTGTGTGAGTATTAAGCTAACTTTTCATAGAACAAAAGAAGCACTTTTAGAGCCTCAAGTCTACATTCTCAAAAAGCAAAAGATCTTGGTGATGAAGGCAAAATGAAGGAAAAAAGACCAAGCCATTCCAAGATCAAGTCATTGAAGACTTATGTCTAAGTTAGGATGTGCTAAGTTATTTCTTTATAAAACTCTCTAACCTTAATCTTTGATTATGATTATATATGAAGCTCTTTTAATGATTTTCTAAGTATTCTTGACAGAATTTTTGATGCTTTTGAAAGTTTTTTCTATTTCTAAAAAGAGTATCAAGAATACATGTCTTTGAAATAGAAAGGAAAGCTCTTGTCTTAAAAAACTGGCTGTAAAAACTCTCAAAAATCAGCCATCCGGTTTTAAAACCGGTAGTCTAATTTTTTCTAAGTATAGAAAAAAGCGGTCGTCCGATTTTTTGTAGGACGAGTCCGAATCTTTCTATTTCAAAACCAGTTGTCCGATTTTAAGAACCGGTCGTCCAGTTTCCTGTTTACTGAAAAAAAAATCTGTGCAACGGTCATTTTTCACAGATTATATATATAGAACTTTTTGATCAGCCAAAAAGTAAGAAGTTTGGTGAAATATTTATTGAGATCATTTAAGACTTTTAGAGAGCTTTAAAGCACATTTATTTCTAACACTTTCAATCTCAAAAACATCTTTTTGAGCTTTATTGTTGATCTTTATCAAGGAAAAAGTAAAGAGGAGCTTGTAGAAACATTCCATTGAGTTGTATCTTCTATTTCTCAAGCTCACATTGGTAACATTATTCTTAAACTTATCTCTTTCTCTTATTGATATCAAAAGTTTGTGTTGAAAAACCCCTTGGGTAATCCTTTGATTTATATTGTGTTGTGAATTGAGGTTGTGTGCAAAACTCCTGTAGGGTGATCCTCAAATTTGTACTTGGCGTATATTGTGTTTATAATGGATTTGGAAAATCTTTAGGAATCATGGGTTAGAAACCTCAGCTAAAATGCCCGCCCGTAACCCAGCAGATAAAGTACATTACATAGTCCAGGGATTGGCGACTTACCCATTCAGTGACTTTGGCACTAGACGTTCCCAAAATGGATACAATCGGGGCAGGTGAATTCAATAATAGACGCCTGTTGGCATTCCAGCCTTCCTTCTCCTTTCAGGGCCTATCCGAAAGAGAAGAGAATCCAGTACTTCTTGGTCGTGAATATCTGAACTGGTTGTTCGCTGTTCACAAATTCTTGTTTAGGCAGTTCATACCATCCATACATAGTGTTTTGATCTACGATTTCAATTCGGGTGTTGGCTCAAGGTAGTGGATGTAACTCTTTGAGAGGCTAAAGCACTATAAATCTTTGTGCATTTCTTTCTAAGCTTTTTACTTAATTGTCTTAACCACAAGATTTTGTTTGGTTTGGAATTTTATTAAAAAGAGTTTTAGAATTCTTTCTCAAACAAAATTGGAGGTTTATCTTTTAATTTACAAAAGATTTTTAAAAAATGATGAAGAGGAACGGATTTTCACCCTATTTTTGTGAGAAATGGTGGGTTTAATCAAAATATCATTCGGGTTATTGGGTTGGATCCAAGATTCGACCCTTTTTTATTTGGGTTGAACAATTATGGAGGGTAAAATGAGAAAGAACAATTATACCTTCGGACTGATCACTTCATGCATTGCACGTGACTTAAGGCGGCCAATAATTGCCGAATTTTGTGCCTCGTCGGTATGATCGATAACACGTAAAATTTTACGATGGAAAAAATAACTAAAATAAACATTTAGGGCACGAGTGGTAAAATAAAAATAGTTAAAAGGTACGGTAAATAATTTTTTCATATTGAAATCTAAAATTTATCTTTATACCAGTTGTTTTTTTTCTCCCGTCTCATCTTTACTGCTTTTTCATTAACAGAAGTTAATTATGTTATGTGATATGCTAATGTTGGTGGCTGTTAAGTTTTAAATGGTATTCTTAAAAAAAGGAAAAGAAAAAATGGTTTTGAATGGTAGAGGCAAGAAAGCCCAGCATTATGCTGATAATACGGTGGCTGTTTATTAGGTCAAACTGATATTCTTTCATACTGCCACATTATGTTACGTTGCTGATAGATTTTTTTTTTTTTTCTTAACACATGTCCAATGACTTTTTACCATTGCTACATTCGCATTTAATTGATGAGATTTATGGTGCAATCAAATGAATTATTATTTATTGTGGTATGAAAAAAAAATTTGTTAGATTGAAAAGAGACTGATTCAACAGTTGAAAAGAATATCTATTGGCCGGGAATAGTATCAGAATACAATATTTGTTTCTAGTGGCTTAGCTTAGAAAGAAGAAAGGATCCCTGTACGTTATTTTATTATGACATGAAAAACGAGTAAAAATTTTACTAGCTAGAACGATAATGGAGAACTCTCGTGACGGTTAATAAAGGGTGCCATTAATAAAAGTTTGCATTGGAAGCATGAAACATAGCTAGCTGCCCAATTCTTTTGCAAAATTTTTTATCAGTAGGGTCAAATTTTAATTTGCAGTGTAAATAAATTATGTTGCTTGTAATATCTTGCAATTATTCTGTTAAAATTCCCTGTTGGCTCGATTTGAGCCGAATTGCTGAGTAAACAGTCGAGTTCCGTTACATTCATACAAACTCAATGACTCGTTGAATCTATTGAGTTAAAATATATAATTTTTTACTTTATTTTAATAATTATATATAATATATACTAAAATAATTTAAATTCAAGCTCGAGCTCGAATCAAAATTAATAGACTCGATCGAACTTAAATTGATTAAAATAATATTAAATCAAGCTCGAACTCAATCTCGACTCAACTCATTTATATCCTTAAATTGTATCAACAAAACAATTCGCAATTGAAATATAATGTCTTCTTTATAAAGGGCGAAAATAAAGAGGCAAATACTTTTGATAATCGTCTCAAAATTTATAAATTTTTTTAAGTGTTCCTTTTTAGATTTGTATATGTTATATGAGGGTGATTGTATGTATATTATATGAGTGTAAGTATTCATAATACATTATTAATATATCGTTTTGAGGCCCACAAAGGTGGACATGATACTATAATGTTGAGCAATATTGTAGTTTGAAAGATATATGTGCAAAACTGAAAAAATATGAAAGTTGAAATTATATTGAATTAATAATGATGGTGTACTTGAGTCAGAAATGATAATATCATACAATAATTAAAATTAAAAAACACACAGATCCTTCTCTGTCTTCATATATAGTGCAATGGTAAATAGTTGTGATTGAGATCCATATATAGACAAATATATATATATATATACATTTCATTTTCAGTTTCTAGTACTGACTAAATTTAAGAGCCTGAAGAATTGGGTACAAAGGGCCAACAACTTGATCAAAGAGATTGTGGGCAACCCCTGCATCTGCATGTTTAATTTTATCTATCTTGTGGGGATAGTTTGTCCCATAGTCAGCCATGTTTAATATGTTTTCTTTCTCATCCTCACAAAGACCTATATAGGTACTACTACTAAATTTTAATACTCCTACCAAAGTTTCTTCTCTCGTGACATTTCTCTTCTAGTATAAGTTTAATAGAAAGCGTTCAATTTTAGAATGAGATAATGTTTTAAAAGTTTTAGTGAAATGGAGGCTAGTTATGAACAACTCTAATTCCTGTTAAATTCATTATGGTTCTCATGTAACGGTTGATTTCTTTTATGGAAAGAAAAAAAAAAATTAATGCACCAAAATGTAGAGGAATATAATTATAAACAGAATAATACCTTCATTTTGGAAAATCAAGAACTTCTATTAAAAAAAAAAATTTAAAATTTTGAAGACAAATTTAAATAAAATACCAACAAATTTAAAAACTGAACATTAATTATAAAATTTTCTTATAAAATATTAGAGACGACTGCTGTTCACTCCTATAATTCTGTCTTTGAATATAATTCAATCTCATTCTCTATGCTTCATCTTAGGTCATCTTAGGGTGTAAATCTTTATATATTAGAAAGAAAACGTCATTAATTAATAACAAAAAGCTAAAACCATTGATCATAGTAATAGAAGGAAATCAGAAATATAATGTGTGGTCAAGAATATTAAAATGCAATATCAATCAAAACAAAAATTCAGTTTTTGTTCATTTTGATTAGATTATTAAAACACAAAATATTATAATTATTCATATCAAATTGATTAAAAAAGATCCAAAATCAAAATTCAAATAAACAAAGGAGAAAATGGTCAGAATTTCCTTGGTAAGAAAATTCTCACTATAACTAGGCCAAAGGCACAATGAAGTTCAACATTATCATGTTACAAAAAAGGTGAAATTCCTCACTCTCATGGCCTCATTCACGAATCACGATCTAATGCGCATAAGAAATTATTTGTCACATTAGAGAAGTTGAAATTCTTATGCTACCGCTGTTAGGATTCGAATATTGACTTTTGGTACTAACTTTATAGTCTCAAAACCAATTGAGTCATGTTCATGCGAGCTAAGTTCAATCCTTTCCATTCAATATGGAGTGCTTTACGTATTGCGAGAGCATAAATTTTATATGGTTAGTTGCAAAATAATCATCTGAAGTGGGGTTTAATGTACTCTACCCTTGAAATTTAATAAATAGTCAGTTTATCTCCTAAAATCAATCAATTTACTTGAAATACCTAAAATGTCTTTCATGTAAATTATGATTTGTTATAAAATAATTTCTAAAGTCCAATATAAAATCATTTTAGTCCATAACCTAATTTATATTTATAATTTATTACAAAATAGTGTCTTATACTTTGTAATAATATTTTTTTAGTCTATATTCTTTAAACGTTGAGTATTTATCCTTTTTTTTAAAAAAATTATTATTTAAGAAAAAATAGTGTGGTAGTTTTACATTTAATTCAATGAAAAAATAAAATATTCGATTACAAATAGAATATAAGATTTTATCTACTTCAAATCTTTATCTAGAATTTATAAAAAATTTAACTTGTTAGAATTTGTAGAAATTTCTTGAAATAATGATAAAAAAAAAAAAAAACTTTAAGTAAAATACTACAATAATAGATGAAAATATATGTTCTTTCTTTACAATAAATACAATCAATTTTTTATAATAAACTATTGACAAATTCTTACAATTTATTTATTTTTATGAAATAAAATATTTATCTTAATTAAATAATAATTTTTAGATAATATAGACAAATATTTTATTACAAAATATTTCCATAAAGTTTGTAACAGTATCTTTCTAGTCTATATTCTTTCTTTTTTTTTTTTTTAATCAGTAAGTTTATATTCTTTCAAAATTGATTATTTAACTTTAAAAAATTGATTACTTAAAGAAAAATAACATGTATATTCTCAATTTAATTTAATGAAAAATAAAATATTCGTTTGTAAATAAAATATTTTTCAACTTCAAATCTTTATTTTTGAAATTTTTAATGAAAAAGTTAAGATGTTATAATTTGTTGTAATTTCTTATAACAATGATTAAATAATAGTTTAAGCAAAGTATTAAAATAATAGACGAAAATCGAAATTGTTTTCTTTAAAGAAAATACTATTAAATTTTTAGTAGTTATTATAATAAATTAATGAGAAATCCTATCAGTTTAATTATTTTAAAAAAATAAAATATACGCTTTTGAGTTAACTAATCAATATTTTAATAATATAGACTAAAAGAAATACAAAGTTTATGAAAGTATTTTGTAATAAATTATAACTATAAATTAGGATTATGGACTTAAATATTTTTTTATATTGAATGTTAGAGGTTATTTATAATAAATCATAACTTACATGAAAGGAAAATTGGTATTTTAAAGAATTAATTGACTTTTAAGAGGTAAATTATCTATTTATCGAGTTTGAAAAAAAATACATTTAACTCCACTTCAAATAGGTATTTTACAAATAATCGAACTTTATAAAAAGTGACAACAAATCGTCAATTTATATACTTTTACTATTCAGACAATGGTTCACGGCTTACACAATAGCATTAGAAGTTTTTTTTTTCTAACCAAAGATATTTTTAAGTGTATTAATTAATAAAGCAATGTAAATTAGGTTATATAAATGTGAATTTAACTGCTCCAAAACGTGTGATATATGAAAAGAAAAGTATGTGGATTGCGATATTCAAGTTATTGATTATTTTTTTAAAGGGAAATTTCTTTTTTCTACTAATTATTAAATGGAAAATGTAATCTATTACTTTACCTTAAAAAAAATGTAAATTCCAATATTATAATAATTTGGAAAAAAAAAAACTTAGTAGGTGGTGAAGTGGTGAACTACAAGGTACCCCACGTCATTTACTTGGTTCACATGGCAACATTTACTTGTTATGTTTTAAGAAATAAAAACTGATAAATTCTGAGCTTTTATTTGTCTGTACCAAATCAGGAATTTGCAATATCCTAAATAGAAAAAGAAAATTGTTTCGAATCAATACTTCGATAATTTTCTTGAATTAAGGTTCATATTTTATTGAATCTTAATGCCTCTTTTCGGACAATAATTCACACTTTTGATATGTAGGATGGTTTATAGCATCTTTGTTAATATTTATTTTTATAATACTTATTTTCTTAAAATTTATCATTTTCCTTAAAGTTTATTTTTTGTTTGGTAAGTCTTATTAATAACATACTCCTTATATTAAGAATGTTACAGAAAGAATGTTATAGAGAGTGTTATACAAGATATTACAAACTATCACAGATTTGGTTTGCATATCTCTATATATGTATAAGCAATAGATTACTCAATTTTCTTTTCCAGTAATTTATCAACTTTTTTCCCCCATTTTTTGGATAGGCTGTTGGATTGAAAATAAACAAACAAAATAACACAAAAATAATATAGCATAAATGCAATAAATAGAAAACATTACGGAAAATTAAAATAGAGATTTTTTTTTGAAGGAGAGAATTATCTTAAAATTGTAACAAGGTAACAAAGTCCAAATTTTGGGCTAATCAAGTTGGAATTTGGAAATTGTTAAAATTCTGGATTTGGGTGAGCCTAAGTTAATCCTAAAAAGTACCTCAAGAGGGAGGGCTCACCCCAAAAGGACACTCTTTTATACCCACTAGTTTGGAGGGTGAAATTTCACAAGTGGTCCAACAACTTGGCTCTGATACCATGTTAAAATTTTAGATTGACCCTAATTAAGAATGGTCATTGGACCAGACCCATAGTTCTAGGCAGGCCTGGGTCAGAGGACACAGTTCAACTAATAGGGTCAGCCATAATGGGATCGTTGTTCGGGCTGGGCCGGACTGTTGTTCAGGGATGGTGAACCCAGTATGGACTGCGTCATAGATTAAGCGCTTAAAAGACGCTCTATAAATAGTTGATAGGTAAAATAGGTCTTAAAAATGATTTAATACATGTATCTAGCTAAACAAAATAAATAATTTTAAGGCATTTTAAGCCATTTTCTCATTAATATTTTGTTTACATTGGATTAGGTTTTTCCCAAAGTTGGCCTCTACGAGCATAATTCGAGTTGAGTTCGAATTAGTCTCAACTTCGAAGTTCCCAAAAAAAAAAAAAAATTCTTCTATTGCTTAAGAAGATGGATTTGGGGATCAATTACGTAGTCAAAATGGTCGGATTCATAGATTTAGGCATAAACGATGCTCTGTAAATAGTTGAGAGGACCATATTTTTTTTTTAATTCAAGATATTTTAAAGTTATCTTTATTAAATTTATATTGGAAAACTTATGTTATTTTTATTATATTTAGAAAATTTAAGTTTAGAAAACTTAAATTATTTTTATTAAGTTTAGGAAACTCAGGTTTTTTTAATTAAATTTAGAAAACTTAAATTTTTATTAAGTTTATATTAGAAACCTTAAATTATTTTTATTAAGTTTAGAAAATTAAAGTTTTTTTTATTAAATTTAGAAAATTTAAGTTATTTTTATTAAGTTAGAAAAAATGATTAACAAAGCCACCTTGAAGTGTTGGGGTTTGGCATAGATCCCTACCGGTTTTATTAATAGCAAAATAAAAAATATATAGGAGGAGGATTTAGGGACTAAACCTCCCAAAAGAATTACAATTTAAAATCTAATAAATTAATACTATACTATCTTAAGTCCTAATTATGACAATTTAAAATCTAATAAATTAATACTATCCTAACACTACAAAAATACAAGGAAATACCGACGGTAAATCCCTTTGGCATCCTGCCGGTAGAACATTATCCCCGATGGCAGTCCGACGACAGACTGACCATCGGGCACTTCACGTTGGTAACAAAACGTACCGCAACAAACTGTCGGTACATACTGTTCTCGACGACGTTTTCGATAGCGTTTTATTTTTTCGATGGTGTGTCAGCAGCTGACACCAGTGTTCCATTGGAATCAAATACCGATATCCTTTCTGACGGCTTGTCATTGCAGTTGCTAAGTTATACAAACAACGTCACTGATGGTTACTAGTCCGTCGGTGATGCCGACGATAGTTACCGATGGTATTTATGGCAGTTTCTAGTTTTGTGAAGCCTTTGTTTGCTACAGAATATAGTCGATATCCCATTTATAACTTTTTTAAAATATAATTTTTAAAATAGACCCGAAACTCCCTGAAATACAAAAAAAAAAAAAACCCAAAAACAACACATATACTCATAAAGTCATCCATAAATAGTATCTATTACTAAACATCAAACCCAAAATATATCCATAAACTTAAACATCCATAAAATGTACACATATCAAAGATCCTCGAGATGCCAACATCACTAGAAGAGGAGCGGAGGGGGGAGGATCAACACTACTGGTGCTCAGGACATCAATAGAGGAGGGAGCCGAAGTAGAGGAAGATATCCTCGAGTCTGTGGTCACTGTAGCTACTGTTGTCGATGAAGATGTCGATGGAATGAAAGCCATGGCAACTCTGACGATGTCCATCATCAGTGGCATCAAGTTGTACGGCAAGTGGCTTTACTTGGCAAACCACTTCAAATGCTTGTTGAAGGCAGTGCAAACACTTTAAATAACAGCCTCAACCCATCTCATGATCCTTTACTCTGCTTCCAAACAGTAAGGTGGCAGTCCAGCTGCCGTCCGATTGCTCTCGCCTTTGAGATGAGCTGCCTCTGGACCAGCTCCTTATAACCGGCCGTGGTCTAATCACTAGATATAGTACCCATCAACTGGAGATCATCTGGCAAAGGAGCGCCCGTGATTGCAGCTTTCTCCTCGGTCTTCTATCAGGCCTCGTGAAATTTCGGCTATAATATGAAATGTTGGTTGGATAATATGTTATAAAATATTATACAAAATTTCAAGTTGCAAGTTATAAAACATTATAAAAACTTAAGTTATAAATTTCACCAAACTCACCAGAACTCCTCGGAATGGAAATCCATATACTGCCCATTCTTATCCCCGTATTGATGCTTGTGGAGTTCCTCTAAGTGTCTGCTCTTGGAGAATCTCTCCATTATATCCGCTTGCTACAAAAAAACATTTGAGTTATCAATTACATTATAATAACGTAGCAAAATGAAATAATGAAATGAAGCATCAGTTCTTACCCTCTTCAATTGATGCTTTGTGAAGGATATTGAACCACTTGTGTGTTTCCCCGCTCTTCAAACCCCTCGTCACTCATTCCTATTTCTTTTATTCTATTCACAATATGCTTTGTACTCAGGACTTTCCCAATACTTCATTATCTGCTCCCATAAAGTCTTAGGAATTCAAACGGGCCTCTTTCTCACTGTCCGAGCATGCCAAGAAAATCTCTCATCCGGTCGTTGATCTTGACCTCCCATGTATGCCTCATCTTGGTCATGGATAAACTTGGATCCTATACGCATCTTTTCTGAAATTTCAATGAAATATGAAAATATTAGAAAATAATATGCTCTCAGTATAAGATTCAAAAAGAAACATTCAAAATATTATCAGTATTAAAGACTTGTAAAAAAATTAAGACAAAGTAAAGCAACTATAATATTATATTAATTTACCTGAAACTCTCCACACCACATGTCGCGGACATACGGCGGGACATAAGACCAATGGTGGTAAGGGTCAGTGAACCACTCATACATGATAACTGAGATATGGGTGGCGCAATCGAACCAAGATTGTTTTCCACCATTTTGCAATCGAAATGACTGTGTCTGTTCCATGCAATACGGACAGCCAATGCCCCCACTGTACTCCAACCGCTCAACATATCATACGCTGAGAAGTCACTAATGGTCCAAAGGAGAATTGTATACCTATATATATATATATATATTGTAGGTAGTACAACATTGGGGAACAAAATAAGAGGGACAAGTAAAGAAAAATAGCATGGCTTACTAATGTAAGAAATCCAATAAGAGTTGCAGATTTGATAGATTAATAGTGTTGAAGAAGGATGTGATATCCTAAAAATATTTTCAAGAAAGCATTTTTGTGAATATACTTCTTCAATAAAATCATGACATAATTAAAGTCAATCTAACAATTTTGACTACCCGGATTACTCAAATATCTGGCCAACATGCTAACTATGAATACAAAGTCTGGACGAGTACAGACTTGCGTATACATAATGCTTCCAAATTTTAAAGCATAAGGAATACCTTCTATTTTCTTGGATTCAAAGTCATTACTAGGATACTGTTTGAGATTAAAATTATCTTCTTTGGCCACATGAGTATCACGTGATTTATAATCTTGCATTCCAAATCGTTGTAATACCTTCTTGATGTATGCCTTTTGTGATAATCCAAGAATTCCTCGAGAACAATCTCAATGAATTTGGATTCCTAATACACAAGATGCTTCAGCAAGATCTTTCATCTCAAATTGCTTAGAGAGAAATTTCTTAGGTTCATCTATTAAACCTAAATCGTTACATGCAAGCAAAATATCATCTACATAAATTACTAAAAAAATATACTTATTTTTACAGACTTATGATACACACAATCGTCCAAAACATTTGTCTTATTACCAAAAGACAATATCACACTGTGAAATTTATAGTACACCCGTAGATGGTTTTCTTAAGTTTACGAACTAACTGTTTAGAATTTTTGGATTCTAAACCTTCATGTTGTATCATATACAATGTCTAATTAATGTTCCCATTGAGAAACGATGTTTTGATATCCATTTGATGTAACTCAAGATTAAAATGTGTCGCTAGTGCTATAATTATTCTAAAAAGTCTTTCAAGGAAACAGGAGAGAAAATATATTTGTAGTCAATGCCTTCCTTTTGAGTGAATCTCTTAGCGATTAGACGTGCTTTATATCTCTCCACATTGCCTCTTTTTGTTTTAAAAACTCATTTACAACAAATTAGTTTCACACCTTTTGGCAAAGGAATGAGATTCATTGATTAGATTTCTTCACCCATGGAATTTATTCATTTACGAGTATTTGAGCTTTCAATGCCTTGACAAAAGATGATTGGATCATCTTCTGCGAAGTTAATATTTTTCATATGATCATTAAGATACACAACATATTCATCTAAAATTGCGTTTATTATTTCTTGAAATAGATCTTCTTAAGGGCACTAGTCCTTGAGGTTGCTCCAAAGGAACAATTGGTTAAGGAGCAATTGGATGATCAATTTCAGGCAGAGCCTGTTGATTTATACTACAAGGAAGTACAATTTGTCTTGTACAAAATTTTGTTCTTCAACAAGATCAAGTACGAGAACCTGCATACGTTCAAGAACAACACTAGAAACAAGTACTAGTTCTCATCAAAGACAAAGTTTCTTACTCTATCTTCCCTTCCACCTCAGTATCCTCAAAGAACCGGGCATTTCCCCTCTCATATTTTGAGAATTATAAAACTTTTAACCTAAAACTTGGGCATTTCCCATCTCAGAGTATCCAACAGAATAGCAACTAACTGTTCTTTCGTAATTTCTTCTTATTAGGCCTATAAGCCCTTGCCTCAACTGGACATCCCCATACCTTTAAATATCTTAAGACATGTTTCTTACTTATCCACAACTCATATGAGGTTTTTGTTGTTACTTTAGTTAGAACTCTATTAAGTATATAGATTGCAGGTTCAAGTACATTCTCCCAGAGCGATTATGGTAAATTAGTATGACAAATCATACTTCTTACCATATCCTTAAGGGTTCTATTTTGTCTCTCTGCAACTCTATTCATGCTAGGTGATCTCGACATAGTATACTGAGGGAAGATCCCACACTTTTCTAGGAATTTGGTGAATGTCCCTGGACGTTGTTCACCTGAACCATCATTTCTGCCGTAAAATTCATCTCCACGGCTAGATCTGAGGCATTTAATCTTTTTGCCTTGTTGTTTTTCAACTTCAGCTTGAAATGCTTTGAACTTATCCAAAGCCTCTGATTTCTTGTGTATCAAGTATAGGTAACCATAACTCTATGAACGTTATAAAATAGTGTCAACCCTTCCAAGAAGTAACAGAGAATGGTCCACATATGTCCATATGTACTAGTTTTAAGAAGTCTTTAGCTATGTCGGCTCCTACCTGTTTCTTGTCTGTTAATTTACCTTTAATATACTTGAGACATATTGTATTATCCGAAGTGCCAAGCGTGCCAAGAATTCATTTAGACACAAGTCTGTCAACTCTCCTTTTGGAGATATGACCTAATCTTTGTACCATAATGTATAGGAGTTCTTATTATTTAATTTTCGCTTGGTACCACGTGTACCTACATGCAGGGATTCATTAAAAGAAGAAGTGTTAGCCCTAAGGGCATTATTGTATATGTTCTTTATTATGATTAACATATGTTTGTGTGATGAGTATAGCTTAGTCTCTATAGAACAAAAGAAGCATTTTTGGAGGCTCAAGGCTACACTACATAAGAAGTAAAAGATCTTGGAATTAAAGCATAATGAAGAAGGAAAGATCAAGCCATTCCAAGATCAAGGCATTGAAGACCTTGAAGACTTATGTCTTAGTTAGGGATATGCTAAGGTATTTTGTAAAACTTCCTAACTCTGATCTTTGTTTGTTGATCAAGTGTGAAGCTTCTTGGATGAATTTCTTTTTATAAACTATTCTTGAAAAATCCAAGTATTCTTGATAGAGTTTTTGATGCCTTCAAAAGTTTTCTTATCTCTAAAAGAGTATCAAGAATACATATTTTGAAATGTGAAGGAAAGTTCTTTTTGTTTAAGGAAAACTGGCTTTTAAGTCATTCTGAAAAAAAGGGTCATCCGATTTTTATACTGGTCATCCGATTTTTAAAACAGGTCATCTGATTTTTAAAATCGGACGTCGTATTTTAAAATCGGTCGTCCGATTTTTCTAGCTTTAGAAAAATAGGTCGTCCGATTTTTAAGAGGGATCATCCGATTTTTGTAGGATGAGTCCGAATCTTTCTATTTCAAAAATAGGTCGTCCGTTTTCTTAAACCGGTCGTCCGGTTTTAGTCTTTTACTGAAAAAATATTACCGTTACACAGTGTAACGGCTACTTTCTTCTCCTTCATGTATATATATATTGACTTTGATTAGCTGCAAAATGAATAGAGGTTGGATTGAAAATTGATTGAGATTATTTTAGAACATTTGAAGAGCTTTAAAACTACATTCTTTCAAAGATCTTCATCTCATACATATAAATAGAAAAATCTTCTTGGAGCTTCATTGTTGATCATCCATCAAATAAGAAGTAAAGAGGTGCTTGTAGAAGTATTCCATTGAGTTGTATCTTCCTCTTCTCAAGCTCATTTGGTAATATTGTTCCTTACTCTTATTATTCTTTTATTGTGATCAAAGGTATGTGGAAAACCCTTTGGGTGATCCTTTGATAAATTTGTTGTATTGTTTTGTTATGTAAACTTTGAGGTTTTTGTGTAAAACCCTTGGAGGGTGATACTCATTGTGTTGTTGTGTAACCAACTTTGAAGATAGTGGATTTGTGAAATCCTTGGGTTGAGTCTCAAGGTAGTGGATGTAGCTCTTTGAAAGAGTGAACCAGTATAAATTGTTGTGCATGTTCTTTAAAGTTTAATTCTATGCTCATTTCTTGATTGCCAAAACTATAAGATTTTGTTTGGTGTGGATTCTTATCAAAAAGAGTTTTAGAATTCTTTCACAAACAAATTGGAGGTTTATCTTTCAAATCACACAAAAGATTTTTTAAAATAGCAAAAAACCTTATTCACCCCCCCTCCCCCCCTAAGGTTTCTCAAGAAGTAATCTCAACATCATATAAATTATCATAAGGATATAAAGCACTAGCTCCTAACAATTTAGAATCAAAATAAAGATGATATTGTATATTGCCAAATGAACAAAAATATCTTTCTTTGTCTAAAACAAGAATATAAACTAAATTCTGTCTAAATGACGGTACAACAAATGCCTCTTTCAACTCTAAAAATAAACTAGTCTTTAATGATAATTTAAAAATGCCTACAGCTTGAACTTCTGATGTATTGCCACCTCCCTTATAGATGAATATTTTATCATCACTTGGTTGGCAGTAACTCTGGCGACCATGCATAGATATACTTATATAGGTAGTGGTAGTAAAATCTAACAACCAAGTATATCTTGGCACCAAAAATAAATAACCTCTGAGATATATCTGGCATATCTTTCTTCACGCACCATTTGTGATACTTGGGGCATTCCTTCTTAACATGAGAGGAATCCTTGAAGAAAAAAACACTTTATTTCTTTCGACTGATCCTTCTATTTTTTCTTTGCCGATATATCCGCAGTTATTTTGCCTTTTCTTTTCTTGTTACCTTTTGAGAAAAAGAGATTAACACTCATGCACTAAGCGTGAGAGGAGCTCATTAACTATCCATTTATCCTTCTGACAATTGTAACTCACCTCAAACTGGCCAAATTGAGGAAGAACAAACATCAAAATAAGGTACATCAGTAGATCTTATGGAAGATCCAACTTTAGTATTTTAAGTTTTAAGATACTATTAGACATCTTGTGAATATATTCCCTGATGTTTCTCAAACCATTATACCTCATAATGTTGAGTTTACGCAATTGTTAATAGTATCTGCCTTTTCGTTTTTTATAAAGCATTATTCCAACTGTTTAAGAAACTTAACTATATTATTCTCACCAATCATGTTAGCAAGAAAATCTCTAGAATTATACTCTTCATGATCATTACACTTAATCTATTTGAGCGTTCTCACTGAGCCATTTCCCTCTGTTGTTCAGAGGTACTAGTATCCATCATCTCACTTGGTCGTGGCTCCCTAATGGCCAAGTCCAAATCAAGATAACCTAGATGAATTGCAACCTCATCTTTCCTAGCTTTAAAGTTGGTACAATTTAATGGCGAAATACTACTGAAATTAGCAGATTTGAGTAATAAAGATATAGTGATATAAATCATAGTAGAAAAAAATAAATAAAGCTCACACATATAAAACAACTTTAACAATTTATGGCTATATACATAAAATCCTATCATAAGAATATCGGTTGCAATATTAAGTCTAGTCTTTGGACAAAAAGTTAGCTTGCAAGTGATTTTCTTAATGTAGTAATCGAGCATTAATAGGAAAATCTAGTCAAGTATCAAGCCTTCTTTGGGCCGACTTAACACTTATTATAGATACTTAATAACTATTACATTTTATCACCACATGTTTGTAACTCTCAGTCAGACAATAACAACTTTCCTTTGGGTGGATTGTTACTCGTATAAGCGTCACCAAACACATATTTATAGTTCATTATCGAAAGACTTTCATGGGAGAGCCTGCTTTAGTACGATGTCACTTCCACCGACCACTATAAAGCTACTAGATATACTCGTTAGAGTAATTTAAGTTGTTATGAATAAAAAAAATTAATTACATACAATTTCATAACTTTTGAAAATTCAGAATTAACAAATAAATTATAACACATACAAGAATCATATATAATATGTATATATCCATATATATCAACATAAAAATAATGACATAAAAAATAGAATAAACAAAATCTTTACAGTGATCGGACCTAATTAAACTCGAGGTCCAAAAACAGTTTTTTTTTTTTTTTTAACCATCACCATGTTGATATCCAAAGAAAACAAATTGTTCAATACAATTAAAATTGTAGAACAAAAAATCATGAATGCTTCAAATTGATTCATAATTAATATATCAATATAATATAATAATCATGTCAATAATCCATATACATGCCGACAGATGCGGACAAGAACAAAAAGCGATGACCAATTCTAGTGTACAAAGCTAACTATCCTCTTTTAATGGTTTTAAAGCTTTATAACCATAAACACATGAAACCAAAAAATTGCCAAGCCCCTTACAAAATTAAATCTGAAGAACAGAGAACAAAGCAGCGGCAGAAAAAAAGCTTCATCAAATTAATCATCACAAGAAATCGAAGCTAGAACAGAAATTAGGATAGGCAATTTCTTTTTCGTTCTTTAAAAAACGGTTTCCCTTAAAAAAATCAAAGGTTATGAGCCCAAATAATCTTTGAAGTAAAGAGCTTTAATACCATTGATGGAACTTAAAAGAGAGATCAAAACAAACAAAGTTTAAAATTAAACCTTACTCAAGAGATTATTTTGATTAAAGAATCGAAATATCTACCTTGATCCATGACAATTGACAGACGCAACTATTTTTCTTAAAAAGATGGGAACTATTTTTAGAAAGGACTAATGATATGAACATACGTGTAATCAGGGATAAGAACCTTAATATAGTAGGTGTATTTGTTAAACTCTCATTATAGTTTTGCAATACAACTCCTAGGTTTCTACACATTTATAAAGAGACCCTCTACTTTATTAAGATGACAGAGTCACTTATATGAATATATATTACCTTAATTGGGGCTCAAAATATACACATATATAATAATAAACATATAATTAGATTAAACAATACATGTGCGTTTATATATCCAAATGCTATACAAGTACGTGTGCACATAAATTAAGTCTATAACAGAGGATTGTCCAAATCTTTGTAAAGAGTTCATTATTTATTTAATTAATTGATGTGTGTGGAATTCCCAACAAAAATTAAAGCACCGGCTAAGCTTGAAGTATTTTTCATTCCGTAAAAGTTTCAATGCAATCCGTCTCTATATTTTTAAAAGTCCTTTATAAGTTTACATTATTCCTGTAAGGCATATTTTTCTTCAAATTCACATGGAACGTTTGAAAACCCTTTTTATATAGATTCTCGCACCCTAATGTTGTCTAATTCCGTCTAGAATGGTATTGAAAGCACTCCTTACAAGATGTCTCAGTTTCGAAGCACAGAAATATATTATACATGATTTTTCATAAAAAGTCTTCTTATTACTTAAGAGAAGGAGATTAAAGACTACATTCCCAAAAAAAAAAAAAACACACACACACACACACAAAAAAAAACACAACAAAAGAGTAATATACATGATTTTTCATAAAAAGTAATGTCGAACTAAGCTACACTCCCTTTCTAAATATTCATCATTAAACCTTAGTTTGAGTAAAGTGGATTAATATCCCAGGCAAGTAATTATTAAGATTGAGGAATGTATATATCAATCTTGAACCAATATTCTCAAACCCTAATTTAGCACATATATATCTGTTCGGATCGTCTGTAACATTTTCTGTAATACCTTCTGTAACATTCCTAATTTGATATATTTTATTAATAAAATCTACCAAATAAAAGATAAACCCTAAGGAAAAAAGATAAACTCAAAGGAGAATTTTTGGGCTTGGGCCTAACTCACTCCAAAACGTACCTCTCAAGAGGAGAGGACTGTCCAAATTTTTATAAGGAGTAATTATTTTCTTTAATTAGCCGATGTGAAATTCTAAACATATCTGAATGCATATATATCTATACTATACGAAAGGATGACTAAGTGGTCTCCTAAGTAACCTTATAGAGTCTGACATTTTAGAGTAAAATGGAACTAATTAATTCTTCTCTTTGCTCTTTATGCAGATATAGCTGGGAACCTAATTAATTTAAAGAAAATTTGAGGATTTTGATTGATTTTGAAGTAGGCACGAGAATTTTTAAGTATAAGACCAAACTAATCACTTTCTGTCTCCAAATCAAAAGCAAAAAATCTGAAGAAACATTATAGACAAGATTTTTAGGTTTTTCCTCACAATTAATTGTTGAATCATTAAAATCATAAAGTCTAAAGTCGCTTTCTCTATGATTTAGGTTCAAACATAATGTTGATTTAACAAAATAAAAATCATTAATTAATAAATTAGGTATAGTAAATCTTGCCTGTTGTCTCTTTTTGATTATGATGGATGCTGATGTATATCCGGTCCAAAATCCATCTTCTTAATTAAGCAGCAGAAGAAATATTTGGCTTATTATTATTTTTTTTTTGGTACTTCGGGGTGACACTAATCCGAACTCAACTCGAATTATGCTAGTAGAGTCCAGCTTTTGAAAAAACCTAATCCAAAGCGAACAAAATATTAATGAAAAAAATGGCTAAAAATACACTCAAATTATTTATTTTTGTTTAGCTAGTAGTTATATGCATTAAATCTTTTTTAAGGTACATTTTACCCTAATAAACTATTTATAAATAGTGGCGGAATCAGGACAAAAAATTTGGAGGGGCTGATTAACATTAAAAATTTTATCAAAATTTCGTCTATAAAATAAATGCATTCCAAGTACAAAAATATTTAAAATTGGAAGGGTTTAATTATAAAAACATTAAAATTCCTAAAAGTTTTTTTTTTCCGGAGGGGCTCGGGTGAGCCCGAGCCCCAATGTAGTTCCGCCCCTGTTTACAGAGCATCGTTTATGTCCTTAATCTATGAATATGACCATGTGGGTTGAATAATTAACTCATGCTCGGTACATTTGTATTATTGAGGGTTAAAATTATATGTTTACTTATTTTATGAGCACGTGCACACATATGCCAATTATCCAGCGAAAATGAAAAATTTTAGAATTTAAAAACATAAAAGATACCTCATAGATAGTTCAAGGATAAAATGTGTTTTAAAAGAGTCAAGACATGAGTATTGTCTAGATTTAAATAGTTGGAGAATTTTTTTCTTTCCCATTTTCTCTTTTATTTGGTGTTCTTGATGATGATTGAAGAAAGAAATGGTGATAATTTGTTCAAATTTTGTGGATAATGAGAGGCAACAAATGTTGGCATCTGCTAAATTTTGCCCCCATCGTCAAAAATCAATCCCCATCATAGGCTACTAATGCAGAAACGGTCTTAATAAAGCAAAGTTCAATTTCTAAACTGTTTTGTCAGCGACATACCTTCTCTTAGCCCCATTATAAACCCTCATCAAAATTTGTAACATATATATTCCTGATGTAACATGTTTGACAAGCAAGTTTTTCTCTCCAAAAATTTGATATTCTTCTTTTGTTTTTGATATTTTCCACCGAAAGTTGATTAATTTTGCCCTTTGAAAAATTAATTATGTATAACTTTAAATTATTTTTATTTTTATTTTTATAGTTATTAACTTTTATTATTTGCTTATAGTCAAGAACTTTTATTTTTTATTTTTTTATCATAAAATATTTTTAATGTAACTAATTTACAACAATTTAATAATTTTACCATAACATTTGGTACATTTTTTACACATTTTTACAATCTAATTTAAAGGATTTAGTTATTTTTTATTATTCCATTTGATTCATTTGTCAAAATGCACTAAATGACAAATGCACTAAATTTTGTTGTAAAATAATTAAATTACTATATATGTAATATCGAAAATCATTTGTTCCTATGAAGTAAAATAAACATTTATTACCATAAAGAAAAACCTAAAAATAATTTAAAGCTATATAATCAAATTTTTTTTCACCCTCTTTCTGACTTATTTTTGAGTGAATCTGTAACAACTATCTGAATTTCAAAATATATACTAAACAAATCCTACAAGCTCATATAAAAAAAATTAAACCGTGACAATGGATAAAGGATTTACTTATTCACCACTAAACTAACTTTTATCGACTAATTAATATGCCTTGAACGCTGATTAAAGTTTCACCAGTAATTTTCTTCATTAACCCATGGATATATGTAACATGTAGGCCTGTTAAAAAAATGAAATATTATTATTATATATCCACATGAAAAAGTAACCATATTGCCTCTTTTTTACTTCCTTTGTTTCTACTTTTATATATGCATATATATAATATACATTACATTTTCTGATTAATTGAAGCAAAAATTAACCAGCCCTCCAATATATTATTTCAGTGGTCCTTTCTCTCCAACTTTCTCCAACAGTGGTAGAGACACCATTTATTATGCTTTTAATTAAATGATTTATCATAGAAATATTATATAAAGCCCCCTTCATATCAAACCCCTTTGTCTTCCAAACTAAACTAAAACAAAAGATACATTTGTTTCCAGAGCCATCTTTTGGTTATTTTTTTTCAACCATGAATATTATGATCATCTTAGTTTTCCTAGTAATTTCCTTTGCAACAAATAATATAATTGTTGCTGAAGGTAGAGCTTTCTTTGTTTTTGGTGATTCCCTAGTTGATAATGGCAATAACAACTATTTAGCTACCAGTGCTCGTGCCGATTCACCTCCTTACGGCATTGATTTTCCGACTCATCGTCCCACCGGCCGGTTCTCCAATGGCCTTAACATTCCTGATATTATCAGTTGAGTTTCTTGATCTTCTCTCTTCTAAATGTTATCTTGTACAAATATTAAGTACGGAACTAAAGGGACAGTTTTTGTTTTTTTTTACCTTTTCGTTTAAGTTCATGCGCCCCTATAACGTTTTGAAAATTTTATTTATAAATTCTCATCATTTTAGAGTTAAAATTTTGATTTGCTTAACTATATATGAAGCATATCTACAGTTAGAGGGGATGGAGTTTTTATGAACATTTTCTTAATTTTTTTCTTTAAGTTTACGTGTTTAATGTTCGAAAATTTTTCTTTATATAAATTCTCATGATTTCAGAGTTAAAGAGTACTTCTAATGTGGGGGGTTTGATATGATAGGTGAACAAATGGGAATGGAATCACCATTACCTTACTTGAGCCCTCAGATGACTGGGGAGGCACTGCTTAATGGAGCCAACTTTGCTTCTGCTGGAGTTGGAATTCTCAATGACACTGGGATTCAGTTTGTGAGTAATGAGCACCTTTTAGACACTGCCCTTTATGTTTTTCTTTTGTTGTCTAAGTTTGCCTAACTTTCTTAATTGATCTTTCGTTGCATAATTTCATATGCAAGAAACATCATTCGCTCCAATTATTCGGTCATGGATCAAGTTTTGTAAATCACTTAAATTTTAAAATATTATATTTTTTTTTAAAATGTACAAATTTTAATACACGTAATAAATTATTTTAAAATTTTTATTTATAAATATTCGATTCATACCATAATTTTTTCATTGGCTTTCATGCACATAGGGGCGATGACTCCTCCCCCTTCCCCCTTTTTCAACATTTTAAAAAATATAAAAAAAATTATATAAATTATCGCCTTCTCAAAAATTAGAAGATTTAGTTCTGTTACCAAAATATTATCTAATTATTCAAGTATTTATATATTTTTCAGTTGAACATAATTCGAATCACAAAGCAATTGGAGTACTTTCAACAATACCAACAAAGAGTTGGTGGTCTTATTGGAGAAGGAGAAACTCAAAATCTTGTAAATGATGCACTTGTTCTTATCACTCTTGGTGGTAATGACTTTGTCAACAACTACTATTTAGTGCCATTCTCAGCAAGATCTCGCCAATTTTCACTCCCTGATTATGTTCAATACCTCATTTCTGAATATCGCAAAGTTCTTCTGGTAATTATTCTACTTCTTGTAATTTTTTTCCGTCCAATTCTTTACGTGAAATCAAGTACAGAACCAAAACGTAAAAACTTTTTTACGTATATTTATTTTTAAAAATTTTTAGATTTTTTTCTTTAAGCTGATTTATCCAATAATTTGAAAATATTGGTGTTCTCAAAATTAAATAAATTTTTACTTGAAATTAAACAGAACCAAAAGGAGTTATGATCACCCTAGCATTCATAAAAATATTATATATATATATTTATTTAATTTTTTACATTTTATAGATTTTTTTTGGCCTGATAATTTAAAGATTTTCATCTCTTTAAAAATAAAGATCTTATTCGAATTTATATATGAAATTTATAACAATTTCTAATGGATCCATTATGAAATTAAAATGTAGGTATATGTAGTAGGTAAGGAGGGATAGCAACTCATCATGGGGATGTTAGGTTAACGAAGTTGTGCCTCCATGTGCTCTCGTTGAACTATTATACAAATCTTTACGTAAAATTAAGGACAGAATCAAATTAAGGACAGAATCAAAAGATGTAGCGATTATCTGAATGATTATTTTAATATTTGTAAAAATAATTAAAATATTTAATTTTTAAAATACAAATTTTTTTCCAGATTTTCTCGTTCAATAGTTTAAAATTTTTTTATACAAATTTTGGCCCTCAAAATTAAAAATCTGAAACGATTTATGTGTGAAATTTGTAGTAATTACTAATGAATCATTATGAAAATTGAAATATATGTACATGTAGTAGGTAAAAGGGATTGCAAAACTCATGGAGATAGAGATAATACTGCCACTATCCATCAATATATGCATTTATGTGACAAAAATGTAATCTCCTTTTCCCCCTTTCTCTCTCACGGCCAAAATCTCATCCCTCATAAGCTCACAAATCTTATGGTCCCTAGTTATGTATGCATATCTCCAGGGAAAAAAAAAAAGAAAAAGAAAAAGTTATGTAAGCATATTATTGTACTACGTACACAACTTAATTATAGTCTTTCAATTTTGTGTGTGCATTTTGCATGGACAAGTACTGACATGAAAAAAAGATCATGAATAGCAGATACATCTTTATTCATATATATTTATTGATTGGTGGCTCTTGTATTGTCTGTATTTTTTTACCCGAAATCTGCAGAAGATAAAAAAAGATGTAACTAAAAATGCGAGTTTTCTTAATATCTTATTGAAGTCCTTTACAACTATTTGTTTCTTTAGGAATTAGATATTTTTTTAAGTTCACCCTTCTAACATTACCATAACTCCAATATATAGAAGAAACAGGACGGAACCAAATAGAGGGTAGGGTCCCCTTCTTAATATTTGTAAAAGTCATTTATAAATACTTAATTTTTAGATTTTCAGGCATTTTATTTAAGTTAGTCTTTCTAACATTTATAAAATTTTTCTTGATATAAACTTTTGTTCCGTGGAAATTGAAAGGTTTGGTTGGTTCTGTGTATTAATGCAGAGGTTGTATGAATTGGGAGCAAGGAAGGTAATAGTAACAGGAACAGGACCAATGGGTTGTGTACCAGCAGAATTGGCGCAGAGAAGCAGAACTGGTGAATGTGCTGTTGAATTGCAGAGAGCAGCAGCCTTGTTTAATCCACAACTGGCAAGCATGATTAGCAGCCTAAATAATGAAATTGGATCTGATGTTTTCATGGCTGCTAATACTTTTGAAATGCACATGGATTTTGTCTCTAATCCTCAAGCATTTGGTGAGTCTCAAAGTCACCTTATTTTATATTTTTTTACTTTTAAAAAAAAAACTTATTATCTATTGTATGATAAAATGATGCTTTTAATTAAGGAATTGAGTTATTATTTTATCACAAATTTTTATAAATTTGCAATATACACAAGATACTTAGTCAGTTATTTCTATTTAATCAAAGTTTGGAAGGTGAAAGAAATGAATAAGCACATTTAAGGGTTGGGAAATGGGGGACCCCAAGATTATAGCGTAGAAAGTTAAAGTGTAGATCAATAATAATATCTTGCATTATTAGTAGATAGCTAGGGTCCTAATAAGCTTTTAACATTATTATTTTTTTTGAGAAAATAAACAAAAATATTACCCAATTATCTACGTTTCAGTTATGTTTTAAATCTTTTTAAGATATATTTTATCCCTAAACTATTTACAAGATGTTGCTTATATCTTTGATTTCTGGAATATGATCATTTTGATTGGATAATTGATACGTGTACATGTTCGAAAAAAAAGTACATGAATAATTTTACTTCTCAACATAATATGTAGGAGTACAATTACTCAATTAAAATAGTAAGATTTTAGTGACAAAAAACATAAATAGAATTCCATAAGTAATTAAAGTGTAAAATATCTTAAAAAAGATTTACAGCATGACTAGGTGAACGTTTAAAGGCATTCTTTTATGTTTTCTCTTTACTTTTTAGTTCAAATACATTTTTATAATGTGTATAAAGGATAACTCTTGTTGGGGAAAAATATATAATATTCAAAAAGAAATGAAACAAACATTTACACATGCATGAGTATGGAGAGATTTACAATGATGTGTGTGATTGATTTTCTTTTTTTCATTTTAATTTTTTTTTTTACAGGATTTGTTACATCAAAGGTAGCATGTTGTGGACAAGGTCCATACAATGGGATTGGTCTATGCACACCCTTATCTAACTTGTGTCCCAACAGAGACATTTATGCATTTTGGGATCCATTCCATCCATCAGAAAGAGCCAATAGGATTATTGTTCAACAAATCTTTACTGGTTCTTCAAAGTACATGCATCCTATGAATCTCAGCACTGTAAAAGCAATCATGGAATCTAGGACTTGATCAAAAGATCAACAACATTATTTCTTTGTCATTCTAGCTATACTCTTCATGTGTGTCAATTATTGGTTTTTCTTTTTTGGAGTCTTAATTATTTGTCTTAATTTATTTTATGATGTTTTGTGTAATGTGTCACAAAAACTTGAGTGTTAATTTTTAAAATTTAATGAATTGTTAAATTGACCAATATGTGGTTCTTATCATTTCTTTTATCCAATATCAAGAAGTAAAAGGTCTTGATTTATTACTTTGATTAATAACTTAAAAGTAGAATTTAACTTGAAACTTTTAATATAATGTCAATGAGAAGTTTCGAATTTTGAACCTTTCATGACATTAACAATATGTTACTCATTTTGGCATTGCGTTGAACAATCAGATTGTGCTTCCAATAATAGTTAGGAGTATCTGTTAGACATATATTTAAAATAGAATTATCATTAATCATAAAACTGTGTATAGTTGTGTTTCCTAGTTGTATTTAGTTAGGACTTCTATTTCTAATGTGTTTCCTAGTTGTATTTAGCTAGGACTTCTACTTCTAATTTGCTTAGGATTTGTCACTTGGACAAATCTATAAATTGTACACTATTCTCACATTAATGAGACAGAAAACACAAGATTGTTTTCCCCACTGGAAACTTTCATGGTATCAGAGCCAATTGTCTAAAATTTCTCAAAATGAGTAACGACAATATTGGCAATGTTGATAATGACATGGTGGAAGAAAGCCATGTTAACAAAATAAAGAAAGATGCTTATTATGTGGCATCCACCGATGGACTCGGATTGATCCTAACAATGATCCCAGATTGAAAGAGACGAAAATGGATAATAATTATGCAGAATGGGCAAGGGCCATGCGCATGGCCTTGCGATCGAAAAAAAAATTGGGATTCATTGATGGAATAATTCCAATTCCTGAAGGTGATCCAGAAAAAGAAGAAGAATGGTGGGAGATCAATAATCTTGTAAATTCTTGGATTCTCAATACTATCGAACCCTCTCTCCGATCCACCATATATCATTCAGAGAGAGCTGATGAATTATGGATAGACTTGAAGGAACGATTTCTAGTGGGCACCGCCCACGAATATATGAATTAAAAGCAGCATTGGCAAACTGTAAGCAAGGCGGTGATTCAAGTACACGTTTATTTTTCACGTCTAAAAAAGGTATGGGACGAACTAGAAAACTATACTCAACTTCCGCCAAGCACAGACACAGATCTGTTGAATTTTATTATAAAAGAAAGAGAAAACGAGAAGGTTTTCCAATTTTTAATGGGATTAAATGGTGCAATTTATGGTACTGTTCGTTCCCATATGATTCAACAAGAACCTATACCCAAATTACGTACCGTACTTGCTCAAATCTGTAAAGAAGAACAGCACAAAAATTCGACACGAAAAGAAGATTATTCTGGAGATGGCGCCGCCTTCGCCGCCGCCGGAACCGCCGGAGACACCGTCGGAGCCGCCGGAGACGCCGCCGGAATTGTCGCCGCCGCCCGAACAGAAAAAAATCCCAGAAATTTCTCCTCATCCTTCTGCTCCCACTGCAGACGCCGGCCACGATGTATCTGGATGCTTCCAGCTCGTTGGCTATCCGGATTGGTGGCCTCGGCATCTCCCGAAACCCGCCGACCGCGGCTTCTCACCGGCGACTCACGGTTCTTGGCGCGGAGGCAGATCCGGCCCCGGGCGAAGCGGCAGACCGACCCCGGCGATGGCCAGACCACGCGATGGAGGAAGAATGGGCGAGGCGTGGGCCTATTCGGCCACAACCGCGGCGGCAGTTCCAAATCCCGTCCACCGGCGCGCTGGAGAAGACAACGACAGCGGGCCGATCTACAGTACCGGGCCGGGCTTCGGGCCGAATTCCAGCAGAAACGGGCCGAGCCGGGCCCGGGCCCCTTACCAGCTTTGACCGTTGACCAGTGGTCAACTCTGTTGACTGCCCTCCAAACCTCAAATAATATGCAATCTGAAAAGCTATCTGGTATGGAAAATTTTTGGATTTTAGATTCAGGGTGTTCTAACCATATGACTGGTAGGAAATTTTTTTTACAAAATTTACATCCCATCTCTCCGCATATTATTGGATTACCTAACGGTGCCACAACTTTTGCTGTGCATGAAGGCATGGTCTCTTTAAGTCCTACTTTGCAACTCCACAGAGTGTTGCTAATTCCTGAACTGACTTGCAATTTAATTTCTTTGTCTCAATTGGCAAGAGATTTGCAATGCTTTATCACACTCTCTGACAAATTTTGTGTTATACAGGACCGTATCTCGATGAGACCGATTGGAGTGGGTGAGCAGAGGAATGGGATCTTCTTCTACAAACCTATGGAATTGAAGGAATTATATACCTTTTCTAGCACAGTTCTTGATTCCAGCACACTATGGCATAAAAGGTTGGGACATCCTTCAGATTATGTAGTCAATCACTTCTTGGGTAATTCTAAAGACTCTACAACTAGAACATCACCTTGTAATATTTGTCTACGTGCCAAACAAACTCGTGATTGTTTTCCACTTAGCATCAATAAAGCATCTACAATTTTTGACCTAATTCATTGTGATTTATGGGGCCCATATAAATCCAAATCCACCATAGGTGCTTCATATTTTCTTACTATCTTAGATGATTATTCTAGGGCTATTTGGATATATTTACTGTCAGAGAAAAGTGAGGTTGCCTCTATTCTTCAAGATTACCTTACCATGATCAAAACCCAATTTCACAAAACTGTTAAGACAATCCGAAGCGATAATGGGACAGAATTTGCACCCCTAAAGTCCTATCTTACTACCCATGGAATAATCCACCAAACTACTATTGCTGGCACACCACAACAAAATGGACGAGTTGAACGCAAACATCGCCACATCTTAAATGTCGCTCGGGCATTACGATTTCAAGCAAATTTACCTATAAAATTTTGGGGAGAATGCATTTTGACGGCTGGCTATCTCATTAATCGAACTCCCTCAAAATTGTTACAAGGTAAGACTCCTTATGAATTGCTATACGATGAGAAACCATCCTACTCTCACATCAAAACTTTTGGGTGCTTAGCTTATGTACATAACCATGATCTCCCAAAAGATAAATTTCGAGCCCGCAGCAAACCGTGTGTCTTCCTTGGCTACCCTCTTCATAAGAAAGGATGGAGATTTTACGACCTGCAAACAGAAAAATTCTTTGTGTCCCGAGATGTGATTTTTGATGAAACAAAGTTTCCATTCCATGACAAATCAGGTACTTCCATTTCTACAGACTTCACACAATCTTACAATTTTGGGGAACAAGTTTTGGGCTCCAAGCAACAAAGTATGCAAAAGAGGGGGAGTTTAACACACAACACACCTAGCCCAGATCAAATAAATCCTTCGCACAGCCCACCTGCACACCCGGATCCACCAACCCTTTCCAGCAGCCCACTACCCCACGACCCAGCTTCACTATACCCTTCCCACAGCCCATCTCCACTTTCACACCCTGATCCACACCCACAACCCAGCAGCCCAGTTCAGCAAGGCCCACCACCAACCTCTCCAGCCGCCCCACTCCAAACTACTCCAACTCCAGATGATACTCCTGCCAGCTTGCCGCAAGACAATCCGCAAACTAATGCCCCAAGACGAAGTACTCGACTTAAAACTATTCCGACTCGGCTCCAAGATTATGATTGCAATGCCATATGGAAGTCCTCTATATCTCATTCCTCCTCTGCTCTCTCACCCTCTTCGGATCTCTCGAGTACGTCCCCTTTATCCTATCACAAAATTTGTGGATTATAGTAAATTCTCTACAACACACAGGCAATTTTTAGCCTCTGTAGCAACAGAATCCGAACCTACCACTTATTCCGCGGCAGTCTCTAATCCTCTCTGGCGCACTGCTATGCGTCAAGAGATTGATGCTCTTGAACAAAATGGTACATGGACTTTAACCTCTCTCGCCTCCCTGGAAAACGTGCACTCGGGGAGTAAATGGGTCTACTGGGATAAAGTACAAAGCCGATGGCACCATCGAGCGATATAAAGCCCGCTTGGTAATTTTGGAAAATACACAAATGGCAGGGTATTGATTTCACGGACACCTTTGCTCCCGTTGCAAAAATGGTCACCGTTCGTACTCTCCTTTCCGCTGCCCATCGCTCGCAATCGGCCTATCCATCAAATGGATGTTCACAACGCTTTTTTTGCATGGAGATTTACAAGAAGAAGTCTATATGCGACCACCTCCAGGGATTTCGTACTTGTTACAAAGGGCAAGTCTGTCGTTTAAAGAAGTCTTTATATGGTCTTCGCCAAGCCCCTCGATGTTGGTTTTCCAAACTCACCACCGCTCTCCGTAAGTATGGTTTTTCTCGATCTTATGCAGATTACTCTCTTTTCACATATTCTAGAGGGAATATTTATCTATGTGTTCTTATTTATGTGGATGATTTACTCATTACTTGGAAATTCCCTATCCACACTTGAAACATTCAAAGCTTCATTACACAAGTGCTTTCACATGAAGGATTTGGGGGTCGCTCAAATATTTTTTTGGGCATAGAAATTGCAAGAAACTCCACGGGATTATTTTTATCCCAACGAAAATACACATTGGAAATTCTCTCTGAAATGGGTTTATTAGGTGCCAAGCCGGCATCTACTCCTGTGGAACCTAATCATCAGCTGGCTAAAGCATCTGGATCCTTGTTTGACAACCCAGATCGCTACCGAAGACTCATAGGCAAGCTAATATATCTCACACTTACTCGGCCCGAACTTGCATATGCTGTACATACACTTGCTCAATTTATGCACGCCCCTCGTCATGCTCATTGGGACGCTGCCATCCGAGTTGTACGTTATCTGAAAGCGATCCCTGGGACGTGGCATTTTTCTTTCCTCTAACTCTCCTCTTTCGTTAATCGCATATTGTGACTCGATTGGGCCACCCGCCCGATAACTCGCCGCTCTCTCACTGGTTATTTTATCTCTCTTGGTGGGTCCCCTATTTCTTGGAAGACGAAGAAACAACATACTGTTTCTCGTTCATCTGCCGAAGCTGAATATCGCTCTATGGCTATGACTTTATGTGAACTTAAATGGTTATCTCTTCTTCTGCGAGATCTTCATGTCCCTATCACTCGCCCCATTCCATTGCATTGTGATAACCAGGCTGCTCTTCATATCGCTGAAAATCCTGTTTTCCATGAACGCACTAAACACATTGAAATAGATTGTCACTTTGTTCGTGATGCTTTTCAAGACGGTTTTATCTATCCTGCCTATATTCGAAGTGAAGAGCAACCTGCTGATATTCTTGCTAAAGCACTTCATCCGACACATTTTCACCGATTAGCTTCCAAGTTGGGCATTTCTGACCTTCATGCTCCAACTTGAGGGGGAGTGTTAGACATATATTTAAAATAGAATTATCATTAATCATAAAACTGTGTATAGTTGTGTTTCCTAGTTGTATTTAGCTAGGACTTCTACTTCTAATGTGTTTCCTAGTTGTATTTAGCTAGGACTTCTACTTCTAATTTGCTTAGGATTTGTCACTTGGACAAATCTATAAATTGTACACTATTCTCACATTAATGAGACAGAAAACACAAGATTGTTTTCCCCACTGGAAACTTTCAGTATCTGAATGTAAGAAATAAGTTTGCGTTATGAGATATTACAAAGTTTTGTAGATTGAAGTTGATTCAATTATTGGATAAGCATATTACAGATAAAATTATCAATACAAGATAAATGTACTTTCTATTCCCTATTTCAAAAAATAATTTCCTCAATTAATGCATAATAATTTTACTCATATTTAATCTAATTAATTAAATCAATCTTGATTCTATGCCATTGTTCTTCCTAAAATATTTGTGAGGCAACTAGACTAGGTCAAAATTTTGGAGACGCAAGGCTGACCTCTCCCTCAGAGCATCCAATTGAAGCGTAGTAATAAATACTAGTACTATCAAATAATAATCCATTGTGTCTTTGCATTGTGTTTTAATTTGAAAAGAAGAGAGCTTTTTATTATTGAAATTCATAAAAGTTAAAATATTTATAAGAGAAGATATTAAATTTAGAATAAAAATTTTAAAAATAAAATAAAATAAAATAGGTTGAAACTTAATAATCAATCTACTAAAGTTCTTTTTACTGTGTTTTTTTTTTTTGGAAAAAAAAATCATTGTATTAACAATGAAAAAATGGAAAAACAATTTACAATGTTATGTACCCTACATCAAATACTGGTTTTTTTTTTTTGGGTTGGGCCCATATTTTAGAAATGGGTACTAAAGAGGTCCAATTTTTTTTATTCTAAAACTGGCCATAACGCACTATGGTTGTGTGTTATCTAAATGATAATGCACAACCATTGTGCGTTATCAGATAATTATGTCTTCTTCACTAATCAGCCGATGTGGCTAATAACGCACAACGGTTGTGCATTATGATTAGGCAATAACGCACACTCGTTGCGCATTATCAGCCACGTAATTTTTTTTAATAATATTTTTTTAAAATTTTTTTAATGAATTTTTTTTTTAAATGAAAATTTTCTTTTGGGAAAACTTATAATTGTATAATTTTTTTAATTTTTTTTAATGAATTGTTTTTTTAATGAAAATTTCTTTTGGAAAACTTATAATTGTATAATTTTTTTAAAAGACTGTATTTATTATATTTAACTTATTTTAAGTGTATTTATGATGATAATATTTATATCGTTTTCTTGGAAAATATATTTAACTTTTAACCATTTTATCTCAAGTTATTTGAAGAAGTAATACTAAAGATATTGTAAAAATTTAGAGCAATGATGTAGTAATTAGAAGAAATTGAAAGAAAAATTTCATTAATAGAAACATGTTTTATTACAACTATTTCAAGAAAATGTCAAACTTTCCATTGCTCGGTTCGGGGTTATTACAATTTTTTCTATTATGTCCCGACATGCGACATCTGTCATATCTTGGGGGTGAATCCGGATTTCTATAATTCATTTCCCCTGAAATCGCTTGCCCTGTTTCCTACCCCGTTCCTTTTTCATGTTTGGAGGATAAAATATTAAATTAAAAGGAATATCCCTCCAAAAGTTCTCACTCAAGACTGGATGTAAATTTGCTTGGTAAGTTCTTCTGTATGTTTGTCGCGAATATATCTCCGGCACATAAGTGTCTGTTCTTGACTAATTTTCTCTACACACTGTAAGAACATGAGAACAAGACAATGTATATGTTTGCCATTTTCCGCGACTACATGATTTATTATTTAGCCGCAATGTGTAGACGTTGTTGCTCGTACCAGAAACCCGGATTGGAGATTTGACCATGTATATTCCTTCTCGCGGATTGTAAGTTGTAACTTTGTATTCTCTTGATTTCATTTCAATTCGGAAGAACTTGTCAAAAATTCAAGTTGGAAATGGATGCACACAATTTTGAGCCTCTTCAAGGTGTTGGTGAAAGTACTTAACTAGTTTATTGAATATTAGTTCAACTAGGGCTTTTAAATGTAGAACCCTAGCTTTCTTTAACACACTGTTAAGTGCTTTAGAAATGTTGTTGTCATGATACCGTGTCTGTGCCATCATGCGACAGCGTCCATTTCTCTGAGTCCAACTTAATCAAGTGATGTAAGTGTCAGCATTTCTTTCTTGAATCTCTTTAATTACACGGTCAAATTTCTATTATTTTGTTTCTGTTCCGGTTTGCCACATCCAGCTTTTTAGGTTTGTGTTTTTAAAAGTCTTGTTGAAATTTGCTCGAATGTAGCGTAAATAAAACTGGTGAACTGCAAATGGTGGTTGCCACAAAAGTTGACTTTGAATAGAAGAGAAAATACCTTTGTGGCGATCAGAAATGAGGTATAAATGGTGATCTTTGACAATGTATTCTCGCAAGTTTTTAAGGAACCAATTCCAACTCTCGGAGGATTCCTTATCAACAATTGTAAAAGCAAGTGGGAACAAGTGATTATTTTCATCCCACGTACTTGCAATTAACAGCACGCCCTTGTATGGTCTCCTTAAGTGTGCTCCATCCACAGAAATCACCTGCCGGCAATATAGAAATCCGTCTATACATGGCGAGAAACACCAGCAAACAAATTTGTAAACATAATTAGGGGGACTGCTTATCCTGTGGTGCTAAAATTCGTATACAGTCCCCAGGTTTAAATCTTGTATAGCTTGTAAGTATTTAAGTAAAATACTGAAGGTTGTATCCCAGCTACGAAAAACCCTCTCGATGGCAAATTTTCGAGCATACCATGCCCACTTGTAAGTACAGCCCATTTGAAATAATACCTGCACTTCTTGAATAATGTTCGACGTAGGTATCTCAAGATCGTTGGCAACTAGGTATGACATAGATATTGATATAAATTTTGAAGACAAGTTTCTGTGCTTGTTTTGTTCAATCTGTATAAGGCATATGTGTTCTTTAACGAATCTGGTTATTTCCCACCGATTGTACGTGGCTTTCTTTTTTATACAGATGTACCATGAACAGTAATTATCGTCACTGTGATGGTAACATCTTGCGGTCCATGTATCAATATTACTTTTCAAAACTCGGTATTCACATCCCACACTGATAGAGTACTTACGAACCGCACTTATTGCCTGCACCTTGTCAACGAATCTCATGCCTAACTGTATGTCATTCATGGAGTCGTTCCAATCGAGTAATAGGACGGTACTAGATTCTACAAGGTCATCTATAGGAGAACCGAGCCCATATCTAGGAATTCTCCAGAATGTGTATAGTTATACCTAGCACTGCTGAACCATTGGCTGCTCTCCTATTGTTGCACTAAGTTTTCGGTTACCGGGTTGACAGGATTTACAGGGTACTGGGGAGTTTGGAACTCTTCTTCTTCCGGGTCATTATCATCATCTGATTCAGATTGACTAGAAACGACATCATCTCCATCCGATCCGTTAACCTCATCGTTATCGTTACTGACAGTACTGTACAACATAGACGGTTCATCAGAAACTATCTGTGTTACCGCCGTAATATGTTCTGGCAAAGTTGTTGTATTTCTGTCGTGTGTATTTGGAATATTTTGTTACTGGATATGCTCGAATTCAACAAGAATATGCATCCCTTCCTTCACTAGGTGGGGTAGAATAGTCCATAGATAACGCATTTCCTCATAATTGTTCATGCTATATAAGTTAAAGTAAAATATACGATGCACTTTGTAGTATGAAGGCACCCTCATTGTTATTCGAACATTCAAAGATTAGAATCCATATCTCAGTATTTCAATATATTTTTTTACCAGTTCGGCATGTGAAATCATTCGGTTCGTTGGCAACGTCAAACTTTTTTGAATTGTTCTAGTAAAATAGGGATCGTATGCATTCCTTGCAATTTCAGAATCCCAAAATAGCATTACTCTAACAGGGTTGATTGCATCCATTTTAAAATAATTTAATTGTAAGTGTTTAGGGAGGATGGAATATGAAGATGTTAAGAACTTCGGGAATTGAAAAAGAATGAATGGAATGTTAAGGGAGATAAGTTGGATATGTTGTAAGTGTTTTGTAGATGTAGAGAAGAATGAATGAATGTATTTATAAGGTTTTAATGGTTTAGAAGGCAGAGACTGAATTGTAGTGGGAGGAGTGAAAAGTAATTGGTTGGATAAATTATTGTCCTTGGATGAGCTGGGTTCACAAGATGAGCTTGGTTAGATGAATTATTGTGAGCTCGGTTGGATGAATTACTGTCCTTCCATCCAAATTATTGTCCTGGAAAGAGCTGGTATGAGTGAATTATTATACTGGAGTGAGGTGACAATTGAAGATAACGCACAATTGTTGTGCATCATCTTCAAGGATAACGCACAACAGCCACGTGTAATGCATGGCTATTGTGCGTTATCCTTGAAGATAACGCATGGCTGTTGTGCGTTATCCATACAGATAATGCACAACTGTTGTGCGTTATCTTCAGTCCCTTTTTTTTTTTAGTAAAATTTTTTTCTGTTATCTTCTGAAAATTTTTTTTCCTTCAGTAAATTTTTTTTCTTTTACACATTTTCCCGGTTTTTCTTTTTTCCTTTTCCAAACCAATTAAAAGATTTGTTAAAATGTAAAATATTAATTTTTCCCGCTTTTAGTATTTTCCTTTTTCAAACCAAATTAAGCTTTTAGTTTAGGGTTTTTTCAAAGCAAATTAAAAATGTTTTTGTTGAAATGGACAATTTAAAATTTTCGGTTTTTATCTAAAACAAAATAATCAATAATTAAGATACGCAAAACAAATAAATCAATAATATAAACATGAACTGAATACTTTATATAGAAATTTAATTTACATATAATTGGCAATAAAAAGTAGAAAATACTAATTATAACTAACGCCAGTCGGATGGCGTGAACCTCTTAGTCTTCTTACCAACACGATGCCCAAATTCGTAATGTTGTACACCATCCATGTCATCCACCCGCTCGTCTTCATCAAATGAAGATGCCTACGATATAAGCTGATGCGCTGTAGATGAATTGGCTGTGCCCGGAGGAGGGGGTGCACGAAACCTGAAAAACCCGAAGGATGTAGAATGTGGTGCTTGAAGTGAGGCAAATCCTAAATCGGGAGCGGGAGGCATCTGCGATGTCCCGGATCCACTAGAAAGTGACAGGAAGCTGGCGTCAAACCCAAACTAAAAGAAGGTATATCTAAGTTCGGGCTGTCAAATGGGTCAACAGTCGGTTTTCAACCTCCAGATCCCTCACCCCTCTCCACATCTACATGCCCGGGTCGACATGTTCGTGCCTGTGTGGAAAAGATGGTAGGGCATCCACCGCCTGCTCTACGACCAAGCTGTCTGCGAGTGCCCCTCTTAACTCCAAGAGCACCCTGGTCCGGCACGTGCTCCCGGGAATGGCGACACGACGGTTGAATCGGGAGCGTCTGCTGGATATCGTGCTGTGATGACGTGCAGCCCAAGGTACCACCGATAGAGACCATACATCTCCGAATACTCGTCTGCACTTTCTTTCACGAACACGGCCATCTGTGAAGGATCAGTAGGTAGTTGCTGTATCACTAGGGTTGTAAACGGGTCCAGACCATCAGGGTACCCCATACCCAGACCCGTACCCTTATAGTTAAACTTGGACCCAAACCCGGACCCATACTCTCCAGGCTATAAAATTTTGGACCCAGACCCGACCCTCTAGGTTCCAGGGTAAGGTATGGGTATACCCGTACCCGTATGATATTTTTCTATTTTTTTCCCTATTAAACAAAAATATATAAAACAATGTATAATCCTAAACTAAAAATTTTAACATGATTAACATAATCTCCTCAACATTTCTTTCAACAAATATAATTATTTAACATATACATAAATGAATAGGGATATAGACCCCTTTAACTATATTAATTTTCTGTAATCCAAATTCCTGGACAACCTCTGAGCAAAGAGTATATGTAATAATACAGTGTCGCCTAATAGATAAGTCAAATAGTAGCATATAAGATAGAGAACGAAAAAGAAAAAAAAAAAAAAGATTGTCCTTTTTGTCATGATCCATATTTTCAGCAGTTTTATGAAATAAAAAATAAGGCAAAAATATTACTATCATAAATTGCTTTTACACGGGATGAAAGAATATATTTTTATATTTAGTAAAAATAAATTACTTGTAATATGGCATTTGAATTAAAGTTGAAAATAAATAAATAAATAATTTGAAAGAGGTTAGTTGGCCAAATCCATCAAATAAAGAGATTATATTGAAGACTGAAAAGGAGAAAAAAAAGAGAAAATGACTAAAAAGAAGGAAAAAAAGAGAAGAGTGCTGAAAATGAGGAAAAAAAAGATAAAGGGACTGAAAAGAAAAAAAAGAAAAAAGGACTGAAAAGAAAAAGAAGAGAAAATGAGAAAAAAAAAAAAAAGGTTGGCAGTAGCAGGATTTGAACCTATGCTGCTACCAAGCGAATTTGTATTTAACTTCCCCCCCTAACCACTTGTCCAAAACTCTCTATGTACCTTTAATATCTTCCATCTAATATAATATATATAATGTATATTATTATTTTATTAATACGGGTGTACAGGAATACGGGTCTGGGCATCACCATACCCTGCTACGACCCATATAGCAGTATAAATACGGACACGGGTACGGGTGCGGGTCCGCGGGTATAAAATTTAAACCTTACCTGCTAAAAACGGGTACAGACCCGCTCGGGTATGGGTAAGACCCGCCCCGTTTACAGCCCTATGTATCACCACTGAAGCCATATCATCGACCTCCTGCAACATGGAAGTCTAAAAAAAAAATAAATAAATCAATAAATAAATAAAACCCTAAATAAATAAATTAACTAATTAAACCGTTAGAATTAAACATAAATAATTGAAATGCATAAGAATATTTTTGAAAAAAAAATATTTATTTGGAGAACTTACCATCATCCGTCTGTCCACACCGGCAGGTTGATATCCATGCGAACGGATATCACGGTTAGCTGGATTGCCGATGTAAAACCATGTAATACCCCTATACCATTTGATGTATTCGTTACTAGGGTATGACAACACCTCATCAGCTATAGCAGGGTCATTCCTAACGCGAAATCGCAACTGGTACCAGGCCTCGATACTAGCATGTTGTGTCTCCCAGTATGTGTGATCATTCCCGCTAAGATGGATCTGATGCAGGTCTAGACGAGTATCACATGCATCTGGAACCATCTGAGCCCGTGCAAACTGGTGCATCACACGCACGGGATAGTGGTACTCCACTATCTCATAGCAGATGAGCGGAACCTCTACCCGCCACAAGTCAAATGGAACTAGAGCACATTTAAGATAAGGGAGCCATATAAACTGTCAAGTCAAAATCCAAAATCAATAAAAATTTAATTGCATAAAAAAAACTCAATTAATTACAAATAATACAAAATATTGTAAAGCGAACCTGATCAGATGGCATCAAATCTAACTTGTCCCTATAGGTCACGAGAGTGTGCGTAGGCAGTTGGGTACAGTCAAAGGATGTGCACCATATAGCACCAAGAGGAGCAAGAGGGTCGGCCTGAATATCCGTAGTCAGCTAAGGCCGCAATGTAGTTATGCGCGACCAAACCCAAATCTGCAATAAGACTAAGGCCCCCCCAATCTGTCGTGCATCCCCCAAAGCTACCGTGCACAACTGCCTATACAAAAATCTAAGTATGCAGCTACCCCAGCTATATGTCTTAATAGAATCAATATCCTCTAATAAACTGAGGTAGCACATGAACCAAATTCTCGGAAAAGTCGGGAAGCATATGTCTGCCAATGGTAGGAAAATAAATCCACGAGCGCACATGATTAAATCATCATCGGTCTCTAAATTGGTAAACGCTCTCAGGATCTATACTTCCAAAGGTTCCTTCTTCACCTTGTATCCGGAAAAGTGGCTAAGAGATAACCGCACACCAAGAAGTCTCTCGATAAGCTCAATCCAATACTGTTTGGGGTGTACACTCCAGCTAGGGTCGGTAACGGCTATATCGTCTATCCCTAAATCCCACAGTACCTGTACATCCTGCAGTGTTATTGAGACTTTACTACACGTCAGGTGAAATGTGTGAGTCTCTGGTCTCCATCGCTCTACTGCGGTAATAAGTGCGCGGTCTAACCAAATGTAACCACATCTAAAGATTCTCCCCAACCCAATTTCGTCAATAAGCTCCACCAACCTACGGGGAGCCGTACTGTAGCACTGGAATAAGTTCTGCCCAAAATGCCTGGACTGAAGATCAGTATAACACGTCTCGTGTTCTCCACTCCATATCAAACCAGATCGGTGCTCGTGCTGTCTCGATAAAACATCAAGAACAATAGGCTCGGGATGCACGTGCACTGACACTTCTTCCATCTACGTTATTTATAGTTTGAGATACTGTTAATATCTATATGTTAAAAGTAAAAAATTTTAAATAAATTCTAATTCCAAACTCTTTAAGGTGTGTTCTTTATGGTACAGTTCATTTTAGGGTTTTAGGTTTTAATGATTTTTAGCATATCAAATTTAGTGTTTTTAGGGTTTTCAGGGTTTTTAATGTTTTATAATTTAGAATTAATTATCAAGAATATTAAGATTTAAGTGTTATTACTGTTTACGGTTATAAAGTTTATAGTTTTACGGTTTAATGTTTACAAATATTATTTTTTGGGTTTACTATAGCAACATTTAGAGTTTTGCGGTTTAATGTTTAAAACAATAAGATTTTCGTTTTTTTATGGGTTTACCGTTACAAAGTTTACAGTTTTATGGTTTAGTGTTTAAAATATTAAGATTTTAAGGCAAGAGGGATTACTGTTACAACATTGACAATTTCACAGTTTAATGTTCAAAATATCAATTTTAAGGTTCTTGGGGTTTATTAGGGTTTACTGTTAAGAGTTTTTAGTTTTAATTTTTAATGTTTCAAAAATCAATTTTAAGGGTTTTTAAAGTTTTTATAATATTATGATTTTGGCTTTTTCAGGTTTACTGTTAAATAGTTTATAGTTTTACGGTTTAATGTTTGATGTAAAATTTTGGATTTTAATAATAGATTTTTAAGTTTTCTATTATTTAAAGTTTAGAATTTTTAAGTTTTTTAAAGTTACTTATAGTATATTTTATAAGTATTTTACTACTTTGTAAATTCACTATTACGATTTTAGAGTTTAAATAAAAGTATTAATTACTAAACTATAAATTTCCAACTATGCGTTCTACTAATTACCAAAAAAAAAAAAAAAGAAACTAACATATGAGAAAAATACCAAATTACACGTTCCCATCTTTTCTACTAAAAAATTTATACGAAATATGCAAAATGATTATCTAAATAATTAAAAAAAATCAAATAATCATAAAGTAAGGTAAAAAATTAAACCCTAATTATCCAAATAAATTCATGAAAATAATACATCACCCTAAGATCACTTTTTAAATGAAAAAAACAATTATACACATAAACTTATCAAATTTGTACAAATTTATTAATAACAACAATTTTAAATATAAATCCAAACCCACTTTCACAAAAAAAAATTAATTCAAATTAACAAATAAAATTCATAAAAATGATTAACAAACAACAAATAACAAACCCAAACACACAATAATTAAACTTAATAAATAATACACCAAAAAATTTAAATAACTAAAAACTTACAGAAAATTAGATATGCAGCTCTAGTCTACCGTTTTCCACTCCAAATCTTTAATAACCTTCGTACTCCAAAGAAAGTCTCGCATATTCAAATTTGAACTTAAAATATTAACTAAATTTTAACTATAAATTTCGAAATAAAATACAAAAATATTAGAAGAAGAGAAGTCAAAGTATAATAAGAAGTAAGAAATTAAAAAGAAGAGGAAAACAACTTACCGAGCAGCGGCGATGACGAAGGAGGCTGCAAATTTTTTCAGGCGGCAATAAAAAAGAAGGAAGTAATGCGAAAGAAAGGAAGAAGGAGAGAAAGCAGAAAAATTGGGGCGGAGGAGGCTGAAAAAATAGAGGAAGAAGAATGAGGCGGAGGAAAGAGAGAAAATTTGAGGCTGACAAAATAGAGGAAGAAGAAAAAGGGAGAAGAAATAAGGAAGAAGAAGAAAAGGGAAAGAAGGAACGGGGCGGCGGCTGGTGTGAATAGGGTTTATAACGTGATAACGCACAGTCACTGTGCATTATCACTCTTGATAACGCATAATGGACGTGTGTTATCAAGGATGATAACGTACAATGCCTGTGCAGCTTAAGCTGCGTGATTAGGGATGATGTACAACCATTGTGCGTTATCACATGAGATAACGTACAATGACGGTGTATTATGGCCTGTTCCAGAATTAAAAAAAAATGGGCCCCTTTAATACCCATTTCTAAAATATGGCCCCCCAACACAGAAAAAAACCTCAAATACTTTGTGTACTAGTTCTACCTAATTCTAGTACCAAACTAGAAATTAAATTCACCTTTCAGATACAGGGAGGGACTAAAGTAATCAGCCTCAAAGAGAAACTTATTACACCAACTCCAAGCCAAGTAGGTTTATCCTTAAACATATAATTCCACTTAAATCCCCCTAAGCATACATCCAATGACTAGACAAATTCAAATCTACCCAAAGAACTATGTCTGGAGCAGAGAAGAATTGATGATGTTGTCTTCTGGGGAGGAAAACCTCCCAAACACTAGGCATTACCGGACAATCTCTCCATACATGCAAACTAGATTCCACATGATCCCCATAAATATCACGTGTTGGAAAAAGCCTCATTCCCCGTCTCCACAGTGCCAGCTTCATCTTTAATCCTCCATGTCGGACTAACCAAGGAAATAAAAGAATATCTCATGGGCCCCTAAATTTCCACACTATCCTCTGTTGCACCAAGGAATCTACTACTGGCACATCCGCAAGAACCTCATACGCACGTGCCGAGGAGAATAATCCTGATCCAACTAACCGACACCTCAGGACATCTTGCTCATTAGCAAGCACTACATATTTCAACAACTTTATAACCTCCCTTGCCAAGAACTCTTGTAAAGCCCCAATATCCCAACCACTTTGAGCCAACCAATACCGAGCAACAACAGCACCATGATCTTCCAACGGGATCAGCACCTAAGCAACATCCAGAAGCCTCTCCCTGCCAAGCCATTTATTAGACTAGAAGTAATTGGTACGCCCTTTACCAACATTCCAAGCAAGCCCTTTCCCAAACACCTTAAGCATCTCCAACATATCCCTCCAAATATGTGACACACCCCTAAAAACCCTCTCAAGCCTAAACTATCTCAAGTCCCTATACTTCCCCATAAATACCTTTACCCATAACTTCCTATTCTCCTTAAAGAAACGCCAACAGAGATGAGCCAAAGAAACCAAGTTCACATCCCTCAACCTTTGAAGGCCCATCCTTCTTTACCCTTAGGGCGACAGACCGTTTCCCACCTCACGTATACAGCTTCCGCTCCTATCCTAGCTCCTCCACAAGAACCTCCGGCCAACCCTCTAATGCATCCAAAACCTCCACTAGAAGTCTGGCAATTTGCATAGCATACCCGGAAACTAAATGCAAGATGTCTCTAATAACAAAGCTCTTGATGTTATAGCCATGTTCTTACACTTTTAATTCGTCAACTTCTTCAGTGCATGATCTAACAAGAACTAAAATTCTCGCTACCTAGGTTTCCTGAAGGACAACAGCATGCCTAGATAGTTCCCAAAACCATTTGTCCAAGGAATCCCCATCTTGCAGCCAAAATCCCTCGATTAGCCCGAGATATGTTCCCCGAAATGATCAACTGAGACTTCTGCATATTAAAATTTTACCCCAAACTCGCACAAAACTCTCGAAACACCCGCTCCATAATATCCGTCTGCCTATCTAAGGCCTCTCCAAGCAATAAGATATCCCCCGCCACTACCTTACCTCCATTTCTTGACTAATGTGCTTACTCAACACTTTCATATGCAAGACAAATAGATACGGGAACAGCGGGCCCTCCTGACCAATTCCCCTTTCAGGTACAAAAGGATCAAGTTTAACAGCATTCCAGAGAATCGAAAGTGAAGCTAAAGAACAACAATAAATTATTAGTCTACCAGATGATCAGCAAACCCTAACGACAAAAAAAACTTACTCAAGAAAGCCCAATCATTATGATCATAAGCTTTTTCTAAATTTAACTTAGCAACTATCCAACCACGCCGTGCCTTCTTCTTCTTCATGGAATGCACAAACTCCTAAGCAGTAACAATATTGTTTACCGCCTGCCGCCCCAGGTCAAAACTACTTTGCTCCCTTGATGTTAATTTCAGCATTAAGCGTTTAAGCCTATTGGTCACTACTTTAGTGATCACCTTCATGAGAACATTACATAAAGCAATGGGTAAGAATTACTTGACAAATTCTGGATGAGTTACTTTTGGCAGCAAGGCAATCAGAGTATCAGCAAATCCTTCAAGAAAAGCACCCTCTCTTAACGCTTTTATAATCACTAGCGTGCAAGAGGGGCCAACAATATTCCAATATTTTTTCAGAAATGAAACTGTCACCCCATCTGGTGCGGGGCTTTATTTGCCCTTATCTGAAAGATAGCCACCTTAATTTCGGGCACACTAAACTCATGATTTAACCACCGTAGGTCATCATGGGACAAACGAGGAAAACTCAAACTACGAGCTTGACACGGGGAGCATGGATCAGCTGTATAAAGTCCCATATAAAAATCACGAACCATCTTTTGCAACCAATTCTCATCATCACACCAATCCTCATTTCATCCTTCAACATCCAAATTTTCCGGCTATGTTTCTTAATCAAAGCTGAGAAATGAAATAGTCGCGTATTTCTCTCCTTCCCCCTTTTCCACAAACTATTTGGCCCTCGATTACTGATAGCTGTACGTCTCCTCCTATTTCCAGACAGCACTGTATTCATCAATCAATTCTTGTTCCAAATGTTCTGAAAAATTTGAACCACGACACATCATTGACCTTTGAATACCCTCCAATCTCAACAAAATATGCCGCTTCGACCAAAAAATTTTGACAAAGGTGTGGACATTCCAGTCAACCGCCACTAGCTTGAAAGAATCCATAGTTTTCATAAAATCCAGATGACTTTCTCCCACTGGTCACGTACCAATCTTTCGAAAACCCCATGCAAAAACCACGCAACCTGTTTGAAAAAAGGCCGAGAAGCCCTACCCCTTCCATGCACACGACCTCATGACAAGAGAATAGGATGGTGGTCACTTAACATCCGAGGAAGGTGAGTAACCTCAACCTGTTTAACCAAATGGAACCGGTCAGAAGTGCAAAATGCACGATCTAGTCACTCAAGGATCAGGCTAGAGTCATAATGTTTATTAGCGCAGGTATACTGAGGACTCGAGAAACCCAACTCATGTAATTCACAAACATCAATAACATTTTGGAACTTATCAGAGAGATTGGGTTGGATCACCGCGCTGCAGCTTTTAACCCCACTGCATAATACCTGATCCCAATCACCAATCAAACACCAAGGAGCCCCGATAAAGTCTTAGCCTCCTTGAGAAAGTACCACAGAGCATCTCATTCTTTCTACTGTGTTAACTTTTGTGTTTACCTTTAAAAAAAATTGAGAGAAACAACTCTAAGATAATTAATTTGAGATCTAATTGGATTGGTTTTTGGTTGAAAATGAGGTTTTTTTTTTTGGATTTTTTAAAGTTAAATAATTTGTGAAAGAAGATGTGTGACTCGAAGTAAAAAAAGTAAAATAATTTTTCAATTAGAATCTAATTCAAAAAGTAAAAAGTTTGTTGAGATCATCTACCCAAAAGTTGGTTTATATATCTTTTTTAATGCAGGGAGAAGGGATGGTTTGAACTTTGAACCTAAGACTTCTAATATGATAAGGATTCTAGTACCAAACTACTATCTTACAACAATTATATTATTTTCCATGTCCGACAAGAATGGTATATTTTTAACTCTCAATCAAGTTTAACTGTAGCAAGATAATAATTTAGTATAAAAATACTATTTACGAAATCATAAATCATAAACCACATTATTTACTTAAATTAATATGTATATATATGATTTTTCTAATGTGTGTCTTTAGGGCACATATTAATACAGGAGATAAATCTGCATTATTTTTTATAATTCAAATATAACAAAGATCCTATAAATCACCTATGAACATTTTGTAGTAATTAATAATCATCTATATTTATTTACCTTAATTTTACCAATTAAAATCTTTAAATACGCTCTCTTGGTCCACCTCTTTCTCCAACCCTTCTTCCCATCCCCTAAAAAAGAAAACACCAAAGATCTTCTGTAATATTTCTTTTTTATAATATCTTTTCTCCTCAAGGTTTATTTTTTCTCCTTAGGGTTTATCTTTTATTTAGTAGGTTTTATTAATAAAATATATCAAATTATTAAATGTTACAAAAAGTATGACAAGAGATATTAAAGACAATCCGAATAGGAAAAAAAGAGCATTCTAATTTTTTTTTCCGGGAACACTCTCTTTAATTATTTTTTATTGGTAGGTTTTACTAATAAAATATACTAAATTAGAAATATTATAAATAGTGTTCCCAAAAAAAAATTAGAATTTTCATTTTTTCTATTCAAAATGTGTTTAACATTTCTTGGAACACTCTGTAATATTTCTAATTCGGTATATTTTATTAATAAAACCTATCAAATAAAATATAAACCCTGAGGGAAAATAATAAATCCTAAGAGGAAAGATATTATAGAAGGAAAGAATACAGAAGATCTTAGGTGGTTTCCTTTTTTAGAGGTGGGAAGGAAGAGTGGGGAAAGGGTGGGGACAAGAGAGAGTATTAAAGATCTTGATTGGACGATTAAAGTAAATAAATATAGATAATTATTAAATAGTACAAAATTTTTGTAGATGATTTAATAAGATTTTTGTTATATTTGAATTACCAAAATAATACAGGTTTATCCGTATTGACGTGGGTCCTAATAGCACACATTAGACAAAGCTATATATATAAACCCTTATAAAAAAAAGGAAAATGGACTTAAATCAACCCATTTATGTGTTCTCAAAAGTCAACCTTCTTTTTTTCCTACGGCAAAGCCAAGTGAACTTTTTTTTCCTTTTTACTTTATCTTTTTTTAAAGTTGAGGTTGATCCGAAAAGACAATTAATGGCCTGGTAATAAGTTTGAAGAAGTTCCCAGGGAAAAAAAGGTCTGAAGAAGTGGGAGGCTATTTATTGATGCACGCAATGCCCTCTTATCTCCTGTGGGTTTTTAGTGTGGGTATTTGGGGAGAGGTTATTTATTTTTCTCTTGTTAATAGATAATCATTTCCTCTCATTTATCCAGAGTGGTTAAACTTTTATATTAGTTTACATTAGTGCAATTAATAAAACTACTTTTTACTCGGTTAAAAAAAAAAAAAAAAAACTACTTTCTACTTGAGGTCTTTGTCTGAATGGAAAAAGTTAATATCTTTGTTTAGGAGTTTAACTTTACATAATTGACGAGTGTCGAGATCACAAAAGATAAAGTATTAATACTAAAATTTGTAGATCAATGGTGAACACTCGGTCGAACCCAAAGAAAGTCTATAGCTCATTTACATTAAACTGAAATAACAAAGAAAGATTTCGGATGGAATGTTTTAAAAGTAATTAAATGGGGTACAATGTCTTTAAAATAAAAATTAAACTCAATTCTTGACTTTTTCAGGAATGTAAAAGCCTTTTCCCATTCTAATACAAATAAATAAATCCAACTACCTTCAAAGGTTGAAGAATCAAACACTCAAAAAATACAAATTATTGGAAAAGTCAGATAATTCAAACATCAAGCAAACTCGATTGAGAAGTAATATACGATTTACTTAATGATATCTCAACATGAGTATAATTATCAACTGCTCATAAGATGTAACAATTGACTAGTCCTACTTCCTCCTAATAAATTAACCTTACAACAGAAGATTGTTTAGCAATTTACTAGTAAACTAACATTGCAGCAGTTGTAGGTCACTTTGCTTTTATACCAAAAAAATATGCCAACTTCAAATTTCTAATAGCACGTGCCCACGCTTTGTACAACTTTTAAGTCTTTTTCAGAAATTCAAACAATTTGTTACCAGCTTTCCTCATTTTTCTCCAATGATAACTTTTTCTGCGCAAAATCCAAACAAGAACAAAAACCAGCTAATTTAAAAAATTAAATCAAATAAACATGTGAAAATTAACTAAAATACTATACTAAACTAGGTTCTATCAATAATGCATTTGTACTAAAAAAGTTACTCCCTTAGGTCATAAATAAAAGGAGTTTTATATATTTGTATACAGATTAAAGGTCTTGAAAACAAGACAATTTTTAAACTATAATTCCCTTTCTACCGTTCAAAAATGAGGCAAGAGATAGATAGTGTGAGTGAAATAAATGAATAAAAAGATGGATAAATATAAAAAAAGTTTAATAAATACTTATTGAAAGCTTAAAAAATTCTTATACTCTTGACCATTTTTTATGGGTCTAAACTCCCTTTATTTTTTATCCAAGGGGGTGCTTTTTACTATGTTACAAATGCATTGCATTTTCCAGAAAAAAAAAAAAAAAAGCATTACATGTTTCAAAAGAAAACCCACTGTAACTCAAGTCTCAAATTTTAATAAATCTTTATCTTACAAGTTTTACTTTCAAAACTGTAAAAAATAATTTTCGCCACACAATGTAAAAAATGTTATTTCTTATAATAACATGTAAATTTCTTGGAAAGTTTGTAAAATATTAAATTACACATTTTTAATGTACAACATTATCTAAAACTTTTATCTATTGATCAATAAATAGATGTGTTTTATTTGTAAATAAAATACATTCATGATATTGTAGTAAAGTTAATAAACAAAGTGGATTATATTTCTTGTATAATTTATAGTTGAGAGACTGCTTATTTATAACTATAAACAATTTTTTTTTTCTGTTTATCGCTCTAAATTTTAATTTTATCTTTTCTTATCAATGAACTATTTTTTTTATAATCACAAACTTTAATTTTATATCTTTTTTTCGCCATAAACTTTTTTCTTTTAGAATAGCCACGAACTATTTTTTATTTCTTAAATATAGTCATGAATTATTTTTAAGAAAAGTAAAAATATTTGATGAATAGAAAAATATAAATTAAGACAACGGGGCGGGGTAGTCGTCCTTGGTTGAAAATAGTTGTTTGCATGAAGTCTAAGCTAGCTAGCGGTATTTTGATATAATTAGCTCTTTTTTTTTTTTTTTTTAAAAAAAGGCCATTAAAATGGCTACAAAATTTTTTTTATTCATAATTTGACCATAACGCACTACTTTTCTGCATTATCAATTAAGATATTGCACAGTGGTTGTGCGTTATCACTTAATTATAGTTTTATTGCTTAATCGGTCCATGTGACAGATAACGCACAGAAGACATACGTTATAAACCAGAAATAATGCATCCGCATTGTGCGTTATCAGCCACATAATTTTTTTTTTTTTGGCAAAACTCAAAATTTCTTTTTTTTTTTTTTTGCAAAACTTATAGTTATGTGATTGTTTTAAAAAGACTGTATTATTTTATTTAACCTATTTTGATGTATATTTCATGATAATATTTATAACTATTTTAAAAGAAAATATGTTTAACTTATAACCATTTTATTAAAAAAAATGAAGAAGTAATTTAAAGTATTGTAAATTTTACTATTAAAATTTAGAGTAGTGAAGAAGTAGTTGGAAGAAATTCAAAGAAAAATTTTATTAATAGAAATCCTAAAATATTACAACACTATCAAGAAAACAAACTTATACATTGCTTGAATCGGGCTTATTACAATTTTTTTTATTATGTCCCAGCATGCGATAACTGCTACATCTTGGGGAAGAATCCGGATTTCGATAATCCATTTCCCTGCGAAACCTTGTACCCTGTGTTCTACCCCATTCATTGTTCATGTTTGGAGGATGAAATGTTAAATTATAAGGAGCATATCTCCAAAACTCCTCTTCCCCGACCGGATAAAAATTCGATTGGTTTGTTCTTCTGTACGTTTCTCGTTAATATATATCTGACACATAAGTATCTGCTCTCATATCATTTTCTTTACAAACCCCAGTGCATAACTACCCTAATTGTAATTGCCGATGGCCTCAAAATTTTCCAACAAACTGAGGTAGCAGACATGAACCAAGCCGCCTGAGAAATCAGGGAGCATATGATCTCCAAGGAGTAAGAAAATAAATCTACTAGCACGCAAGATTAAGTCATCATCACTCTTTGATCTGGTAAACTCTCTCAAGATCCAGACATTTAGAGGTTCCTTCTTAACCTTGTATCCGGAAAAGTGAGTAAGGGACAACCGCACACCAATAAATCTCTTGATCATCTCAATCCAATACTGCTTCGGGTGTACACTCCAATTAGGACTTGTAACAGGCAACTCCTCTATTCGTAAACCCCATAAGACATGCACATCTTGTAGAGTTACAGTCACCTCACCACAAGTTAAGTAGAATATGTGGGTCTCAGGCCTCCAATGCTCAACTAAAACAGTAATAAGAGTGTGGTTTTGACCTATGTAACCACATCTAAAAACTCCCCCTTACCTCGTACTATCAATAATATCAATTAACCTAAGAGGAGATCCACTATATACCTGAAATAGATTTCTCCTGAAACGTCTATACTGAAAATCAATAATAGACGCCTCACGATCCCTACTCCATATCAACCCAAACTTATGCTCATGTTGCCTCGTCAATAAATTAGGGATTATGGGACCTGGACACACATGTGCTGGGACTTCTTCCATCTATATTATTTATAGTTTGGGATTATACACTTTCTAAATTTATCATGAGGGTTTAAAATTAAAATTAGAATATTTACAGTAAAGTATTATTGCACGTCCTAGTTGTGTAGGGTTTAGAGTTTCAATGTTACAGTTTGAGAGTTGTAAGGTTTTCGGTTATAGTACATATCTAAATGTATATATTTACGAGTTTATAATTTAAAGTGAAAAGTTTTAAATAAAGTATAACTCCAAACTTTCTAAGGTTTATTGTTTATGGTTAAATTATTTTAGGGTTTGCGGTTTAATTGTTTAGGGTTTTAGGGTTTTTAGACGCCCATATGTTATAGTGAAGTATCATTACACGCTTTCTAAGGTTTATGATTTAGGGTTTCAATGTTAGATTTTCAATGTTACGGTTTTACGATTTAGGGTTTTACAATTTCAAAGTTTAAATCTTCACAGGTTTAGAACTTCAAGTACAATATTTAAAGTAAATTATTATTACAGAATTTCTAATGTTCATGGTTTGGGGTTTTAGGGTTTAGTCTAAAAAATTTTAGAGTTTTAAAGTTTAGTATTTAATATATCAAGTTTAGGGTTTATGATTTACAGTTTAGGATTTTAATATTAGGATTTTAGAGTTTTAATCATATAAATGCTATATTTTAAGTTTAGGGTTTCAGGGTTTAGGATTTTAGGGTTTAGTGTTTTAGAGTTTTAATCATGTAAATGCTATATTTTAAATTTTGAGGTTTTATGGTTTTAATCATATAAATGCTATATTTTATAGTTTAGGGTTTTACGATTTAGGAATTCAATATTAGGGTTTTCGGGTTTTAAGATTTAGTCTATGTTTTTCTTTTTTTAATTTTTAAATAAAAGTCTTCATAAATTTAAATACTAATAACATAAAATTATATAAATTCTAACAATACAAGATTATATGAAATTAGTGGAACAATATAAACATGCTAACAATATTTTACAAAAAAATAAACAATCACGATTTATGACAAAAGAAATATAAATTATATAACCTATATCAAATCACCTATTTCAACAAATCACATTTCTAATAGAAAAAACTAGATTAATAGCATAATGAAATATGCACAAATTTAACGATAGCAACACTAACATAATCATAAAACCCTAACTAGAAAAATAAACTACAAAAAATTGTTCAATTATCCAAAAAAAATTCATAAAAATTATTCACAAATCACAACAAACAACAATTTTCATATAAGCAATAATAGAAATTAACTCATAGTGTAAAAAAAATTTAAAATAATTATAGACAATAAGAAATTTACTGAAATAAGAGAAACAGGAGAAATTAAGGGAAGATAGCAGTGGCGGCAGAGAACGGCAGTGAGAGGAACGGAGGAAGAAAGAAAAAAAAATAGGACTAAGAAGAAGAAGAAGAAGGGAAGAAGAGGAGGGAGGGAAGGAGGAGAAAAGAAGGAGGAGAAATAGGTGGTAGCGGGGAGGGAGGAAAAATAAAACGCAACGGTGGGACTAGAGGAAAAAGAAGTTGTCAATTTAGATTATATTGATAACGCATAGCGATTGTGCGTTATCCGTCATAAAAACGCATTACGGTGATGCTTTATCGGTCATGATAATGCACTATGCCTGTGTGTTATCATCAAGCTCAACCAACCCCCCTACCACATCATCGCCACATCTTTAATGAAGATTAATTTGGAGATTTAACTTCTGATTACTAATAACGCACAGTCAATGTGCATTATTATAGAGAATAATGCACAATGACTCTCTATAATAATGCACAATGACTGTGCGTTATAACCCGTTTCAAAATATAAAAAAAAATTTGACCACTTTAGTGACCTTTAAAAAAAGGCTAATTATATAAAAAACCCTAGCTCGCTGATAGTGCATGACTTCTCCACTTAGTATTCTATTTAGATGCTCCATATGCATTATCGAGTTACTTAGCCTTCGGATGTGCATGGTGATGCCCGAAGATGATAGACGACAATTGGTGGTGATGGATAGTTTTATATCTGTCACAGTTTTTTGGTTGTTTTTCTAGTGTCTTTATGTAATTTTTTTTAATCTTTTTTGGTATGAGGATTGTTATTAGCCTATTGTAATCGTAGCAGTTAAATTTGGCATCCATATTAGCCGTATTTTCGAATCGATCTCCCTATTGGACTTAATGAAATATGAAATAGAACTTTATTTTTATTTTTTATTTTTAAAAAGTTATTCGAATTCCTCAACTTTTTTCCTTCTAGGTATTAGAACTTGAGTTTAAGATTATTTTGATTGTAATTGTTAAAAATTCTATATCGGCTAATTAAGGAATTAATAAACCCTTAATAAATTTGGACAATCCTCCTCCTCATGAGGTACTTTTTGGGGTGAGTTAGACCCAAGCCTAAATTTTAACATGGTATCAGAGTCATGATGTTAGGCCATCCGTAGATGATGTCCTGCAAAATGTCACTCTCCAAGCCCAAATGAATAGCCTAGGCGTGAGCGGGTGTGTGGAGAGCCCAAATTCTAACAGTAATAGTTCAATTATTTTGGTAATTGAGTATCCGAGAGTTATTGATTAATATGATAGGGATTGGAGGGTACAAAGTAGTTCTCAAATAATAGCACAAAACTGGTATGCGGCATTAAACCGCAATTTAGATGACTCCAATTCAAGACATTTCATTTATCATGCTAGGTGAAGGAGATACCTAAATATGAAAATTGCGCCATCAGACCACACAACTCTTGTCTAATAGTCTAATTATTTTAATATCAATGAAAACATCATATTTATATAAGGGGAAAAACAATATATAGTCCAGGAATGTGAATAGTTGCTTAAAAAATTGATGTTCTTAAACTGTACCACAAAGTCAAATCTATGGTTTTATCATTTCAGAACAAAAATAAATTAAACCAACTGTTTACCAAGAATTCTATGTCAAAAATTTGCTCAAACAGATAAAAAAAAGTCTAATTCAAAAATCAAGATATATGTTTACAACCAAAAAAGTAAAAAAAAGGTAAGATATATATGCGACCTTTGATTATGCACTCAACTTTATTTCATTTTGACATATTGCACGTAAATTAAGAATTTATTTTGCTTCTCCCCGCTCCCCCCTCCCCCAAAAGAAAAGAAACAGAATTTATTTATACTATTACACATGTAATCAAAACCAAGTCAAATATGCTATATATATGTTAAGAAATTTAGGGCGCAGAGAAGAATAATATTGAATGCTTCACTTTGATCTTCTTCTTATTCATTATCATCTACTATTTATAGGCTACAAAGTATCCTAATCCTAATCAATATAGGATTCTAACCAACACTAATAAGGAATACTGCTATAATAATAGCATAATACAAAGTATCCAAGTTATAATCAATATAGGATTTTAACCAAATAATCTCTTATAGAATCCAAGATAATCTAAGAGAATCACATACTGATGTGATATCTCCAACAATATATATTATGCCCTTTATAAATTTTTATATAGACTACTTTCTCTCCTTTTTTTTTAATTTATCATATTTATGTATATTCATATGTTTTTTATTTGTCACACTAAAAGAGTAAAAGTAAGGTGGTATTTAATAAATTTACATCCTTCTGTTAAAATAGAATTCAATCCTTCATTTAATTATTATTTAGGAAAGATTTACAAGTATTAATAATATGAAAATTATTATAATACCTTTATTAAAAAAAAGAAATATAGAAAAGCATTATAGTTTATAGAAATATTAGTTTCTGTGTTTATTTATTTAAATAGAGTAATGCTAAATGCCTCAAAATTGAGGCATTTTTTGGCTAAATTGGAGGACAACATGGTCTTTTAAGCGCATGGGATACTTATAAAATAAGAAGGCCAAATGTACTTTTTTATTTTTGTTTTCAATTTTCCCTAGACAAAACTTGCATTAATCCTGAGAGTAGCTTTTCTCATTTGAATCATGAGAGATTCTTAGTGTGCCACAAGTAAAACAAACGAGGGAATGTTTTGGCAAGGAATAAGTACAAGGCGGAAACAAACCTAAAAAGTAAAAGGGAAATGGACGAGAGGTGTATGGTCCGATGTTTCAAGTCCTCTCACTTAGGTACCTCGCCTAGCATGTTAAATGAAGTTTTGAGTTTGAGTCACCCAGGGAGCGATTTAATATTGTATGTCAACCCTATGCTGCTCATCGGGAGCCTTGTGTCCTCCAATCCTTCCCGATTAGTCGATGACTTTCGGATATCGGATTATTAAAAAAATGAAGGAATGTAATTATTATAAATTTAAGGAAATTTTGTTATGAATATTCATGAAACTGGATACTTGTGCACTATATACAAAAATTATATACATGAATAATTTTTCGGGCATCTAAAGTATACCATCACCATATCTTACAATAAAATCATGAGTTTCTATACACGCTTGGTGCAAGTGACTTGACTGTAAGAGGCCTTTTTGTTTGACATGTGCACTAGACGTGCATAAACATGTTTAATGTTGTTTTGAAATGTTGCGAGGTACTTTTAGATACCTGAAAACTATTCATGTATATAATTAAAGTAAACAAAATTTATGTATATAAGAATTGAGATGTCATGTATATATGTTCATAATCAATTTCTCTAAATTTAAATACACAATTTATCTTTAATACTTGCTTTATATTTTTATTTGTCACATTCTACTAATATTTGTCTTTTTTTTTTTTTTTATACTTGTCACAATGTGAAATTAACAATTCAACATTTAATAAAATTTTTTCTTTATACGCTTACATAAAAAACGAATGTCAACGCCTTTTTAATTCTTCTAACAGAAAAGCTTGTTAGGTAATAATAATAATTAGGAAAGATTGATTTGGAGGACATTATAGTTTACATAAAAGAGTAATTAATATTCCGCGTCTTTTTACTTGTTTATATTCATTCCGTGTCTGAAAATATGACAAGTAAGAATAACAAAGTATGAATATTAAAAAAAAAAAATTTCCTTAGTTAAAGTGAAGCCAGAAGTGAATGCATTAACTAATTAACAAAACTCTAAATTAGCAACCATACCATTCAATTGCCTTGACCATCCACCGATCCTTTTAATTACTTTTTTGCATATAAATACCCCTCAAACCCCTTTCTTCATTCTCCTTCCATTCTCTCCCAGTGTTCCACTCTAACCATTCTCAATGGCTTCATCTTTGGCCCTATTAATCATCTCGGTTTTATTCGCTGGTGTTTTTGGTTTGATTAATGCCGACGATCGAGCATTTTTCATATTCGGTGACTCGTTAGTTGATAACGGAAACAATAATTACTTAGCTACCCTTGCTCGTGCCGATGCACCTCCTTATGGCGTTGATTATCCCACCCATAGTCCCACCGGTCGTTTTTCGAACGGTTTCAACTTGCCCGACTTAATCGGTATTTAATTAAGTTCTTAATTATAATTAATTTCCATTCATGATCAATTTCAATTACTTGTTATGTGCATGCACTTTTTTAATATTGAAAGAAAAAATTTTCTTGATTTTAAAGAATTTAAACGATTAATCACGAATGCACACACCAGATTCCTCTGTTCATAGACGAAACTAGAAGTTTGATTTTAGGAGTCGAGAATTTAATCAACCTTAGAATTTCAAATTCTAGAATTTTCGATATGTATAGATAGTTTAATTTCGATTTCAAAAGTTGTAAATCAAAAATTTATAGCCGGTAGAATTTTGATCTTAGGAGTCGAATTTATATGGACATTCAATTTTGGGTATCAAAAACTTTTACAAATGCACAGATTTTAATTTTTGGAGTCGAAAATTTATATTAATCTATAAAATTTTTAAAATTCAAGGGCAAATTTTTTAAAAAAACCATAGTTAAAAGTTTTAAATTTTGATACATATAATACCAATTTAAAATGTATTGGGGTGATTGCTGCACTTACCACCCCTAATTCAGTCCTAGCCTTTTTATATTTTCACGCAATTTTGAATTAAAATGAGAATGTATATATATACTTTTTAATTTTTATAATTAATCGATTTTCTCCTACAGGTGAATATTTTGGCTTGAAACCGATCCCTCCATATTTGGATCCAACTCATACAGGGAACAACTTACTTCTTGGTGCAAACTTTGCATCTGCTGGTGTTGGCATTCTTAATGATACTGGACTTCAATTCGTAAGTAAAAAAAAAAAAAAAAAGTCTTTTTTGGCTACTTTTTTTTGGCTAATATTGAAAATGGTTTTTTTTATAGGTGAATATAATTCGAATATATGAGCAACTGGAGTATTTTGCACAGTACCGAAAAAGGGTTAGCCAAATTATAGGGGCAGAGAAAACTGCAAAGTTGATAGAGAAATCACTTGTTCTCATGACTTTGGGTGGCAATGATTTTGTGAATAATTATTTCTTGGTGCCTTATTCTTTGAGGTCTCAACAATACCAGCTTCCCGAATATTGCAATGTTCTCGTCTCGGAGTACCAAAAAGTGTTAATGGTGAGTTACTTGTAAAAACTTGTATTTTGTAACGGTTACGCATTCATGGTCCAATTTGACTTTGTTATTCTCTCTGGAATTTTGTTTGTATGCCTTTTAAGTTTGGTGTAGTAAGAAAGTTGCGTGCACATTTTGTCGTATAATGAATTTTTGTTGATATATATATATATTTTAAGTTGGTATTTTTGTTTACAACCTTATATTTAAGTATACATATCTATTGTGGGGCCGATTGACTTTGATATTCGCTTGTGAATTTTTGTCAATATATCTTTTAAACATGGTATTGTAAAGTCCTATATATTTTGTTTTGTAATGAACCTTTGTTCGTACATCTTTTAAGTCTGGTAAAAGTTGTATACATTTTGTTGTACATTGAAATTTTTTTTTGGGTATGTCTTTTAAGTACGATACTATAAAACTCGTATACATTTATGTTGTGTAATAGAATTTTGTATATATATTTTAAGTCGAGTACTATAAAAATCATATATATTTTATTGTATAATGAATTATAAAAAGCTGTGTACATTTTATTGTATAATGCATTGATCAGTATTTCGTATTGTTTGTTTTGATTTTAATTCATGAACTTGTATCGTAGAAACTATATGAACTAGGACCTCGGAGGGTGCTTGTGACTGGAACAGGACCATTAGGTTGTGTTCCGGCCGAACTGGCACAGCGGAGCCGAAATGGTGAATGCGTGGCAGAATTACAGCGTGCAGCTGCACTATTCAACCCTAGATTGACTCAAATGCTTTTGGAACTCAATCGAAAGATAGGAAATAATGTCTTCATTGCAACAAATGCCAATGATATCCATATGGATTTTATTTCCAACCCCAAAGCATATGGTAACTAGCCACTATCTAATTCTACCTTTCATTTTGTATTTTCTTAAAACGTCTGTTTTGATATCTAAATTAATTACTGTTTTTTTCAATTTCATTTTTTAGCAATTTCTCGTATATAATGTTTAATTTTTCAAAACATTTTCTATCAGCTATCTAATTTATTACGCTTTATTTGATTTTGGTCTTAATATTTAGTAATTTTTCACGTTTTTTTGGGATTTCATAATCAACCCCAAAAGCATTTGGTAATTAGCCACAATCTAAAATACTATCTCTCATTCTTTATTTTTTTAAAACATTTCGTGTATGTATTAATTAGTCACACATTTTTTTACTTTTCACTTTTAACTTTAGTAATTTCTCACTTATATTGTTTAGCTTTTGAAACATCTAGTATGTAGCTTCTTACGCGTTATTTGACGTTGTTGTTCTTCATTTAGTATCTTAATTCATTACGCATCTTTTTTTTTTATTTTTCCCTTATTAATTTTAATAATTTCTCAAAACAATATCATCTGGTATCTTAATTTATTGCGCGTTATTCAATTCTTTCCTTAACATTTAGTAATTTCTTATGTATATATGCTATTTAGTTTATCAAATTGTTTTCCATATGAAATATTGATTTATTATGTGTTCTTTAATATTTTTTCTTTACATTTTAGTAATTTTGTTTTTTTAATCTCCGTGACATCTTTTAATATCGCATATGTAGGATTCGAGACATCAAAAGTAGCATGTTGTGGACAAGGACCATACAATGGATTAGGTCTTTGCACACCATTCTCAAACTTGTGTTCTGACAGAAACAAATATGTGTTTTGGGATCCATTTCATCCATCTGAAAGAGCCAACAGATTGATCGTCCAAGTGATGATGAATAGCACAACAAAGTACATGAATCCAATGAATCTTAGCACCATCAAGACCTTGGATTCCAAAGTTTAATAATAAGCTTTTGTTTTGTAGTTTTTGATTATCAATACAATGTTGTAGTACTGCTTTTGCTTGCCATATATTGGCTCTTTATGATCAGATCACTACAGCAAAAATATTCTATAGCAACGTTTTCGTACAAATGTTTTTCGCAAACGTTGTTTAAAAACTAAAAAAGCAATCTAAAACGTCAATTTATATAAATGTTTTAATATTTGGATCTTATACAATGTTTATAGCAATGTTGCGATATATGCCGAAATATATTTATCTATTCACTACAAAAAAACCATTGAGATAGTGAAAGATATTTGCTGTCGCAAATTTAGAAACCACTATGTGACCGATATGATAATTTGTTTCTATGTTTTACAAAATAAGGACGGAAGATCGACCGATGTGAGCCGTCGCAAAATTTTAGAAAATTGTGACCGCATTTCTGTCGCTAGTCGGTCGTAATATGACTTAAATAAATGATTTCGACCGCCATTCTCTCCCTTATTTCATAACTCCTCACCTTTCTCTCTTCTTTTCTGCGACCATCCACACCACCGACGTCACTGCAACTGCGGCAACAGCCGTCACCTCCTCCTCTCTTCTCCTCTCTCAGTCCCTCCTATTCTCCATCTTCTCTTCTCTCTCTGGTTTCGTCCCTTCTCCTCTCTTTGCCGAGGTGTCGCCACTGTTTCCCTTGCTATCGCTGCTACTACTTCGCTACTGCCGGTTGCTAGTCTTCACCACTGGAATTGCAGGTAAGGCCGTGAAGTTTTTTTACCTAGAACACATCTAGTTTGAAACATATTTGATAAATGAGAGGGATGGAGTCAGTGTCTGTTTTTATGTTGTTTAATCTCATACTTCAGATCCATTATTCATTGTTAACTAGCCATATTGAGTAATGACTAGGTTCTGTTCTGTGTTTGGTTTTTATGCCTTGCTGTTGTAGTATAAAATATTTTGTTGTGCAACTATTAAGTTAGGAAAGATGATTGCCAAGATTACTGTGGTGAGTATATTTGTTCCCCAAATTGATGGATGTCCAAATTGTATGCTTTGCAATGGAAGTTAGAGAGCATTGCGCTTTTTTTTTTTTTCCTATTTCTCTTGAATATTGGATTTGCGCTTTCTTCTCTTCGATTATGCATACGCATAAGCATGCTATGAATGAATTTGTGTTGTGTCATTCCAGATATTTAGTTCTTTCATTTATCTTATGAGCTCATTTCTCATGTTGTGGTATGTTGATACATTTTAATATTCAATGTACATATATGCACAATGTTAATGTATGGTGAATGTATGTTAATATAAGGGTTGTGTCTTTATTATGGTAGGATGATTACAAATCAAAGTTGAATATATATATATATATAAAGAGAGAGAGAGAGAGAGAGAGAGAGAGAGAGAGAGAGAGTTATACACATCTCTATATTACAACATCGGACATTGAGGAAATAAAAAAAAAATTCACTTATAAATTACTATCAAATGCACATAAAATATTAAGTACTTAATAATCTTTATTATTAACTTAACTCAATAAGCTTCTAACTAATTCATTTTAAAAGGTGAATTGTTTTATCAAACAAGGATATATGTGTAATGATTCTTAAATTGATTCAATAATCTTAACACTCTTGTTGTAATATTTTTATAAACATTATTAGGATTGTTTTGAATTTATTCTCCTAAACAATATAGGTTTTGGTATATCAATTTTTGAATTTATTCATGTACACACGTATTTATATAGCATTTGGACATGTAGACGTACATGCTGGGACAGACCTACTAGGGGGCTCGGGTGGGCTCGAGCGGGCTCGAGCTCCCCTGGCAATTTATTTTTTTAAAATTTAGGTTTTTTACATTTAAGCCCCCGAGTTTTTTTTTTTCAATTTAGGCCTCCCAGGACTTAGGGACTGATTAAAAAAAAAAACAAAATGTCTATAAACTCTCGGCAGCTGCGGGCTGCCAACAGAAAAAAAAAAAAAAAGAACTGCAGCTTTCTCTCTCTTCGATCTGCGTCTTCCCCGGCCGGCTCCCCCTCTGCGAAAATAGAAAACTGAACCCTCTTCCTCGGTCGGACTCCGACTCTCTGAGCTTGGCGGCGGCGGCGCAACGCAAGCAGACAGCGGCGCAGCGTGGGTGGTGTCGTGTCAACAGCGGCGGAGGTTCATCCCGCTGAGACAGCAGCAACAAGCCAGCAATCGGCAGGAAGGAAGGAGTCAGACACGGCGGCACGCCGGCAACAGTGCTGAATCTCTGTTCTTCAAACTTTGAAAAAGAAAAAAGCAAGTTTTCAGAAATATTTTTATTTCTAGGATTTTTTATTTTTAAGTGCTAAAATTTTTTATTTTGGTAAATAGATTTTTGAGTGCTAAAATTTTTATGTTGTTAGTGAAAAAATTTCTAGGATTTTTGGGTAAAAATATGATTATTATGTAATTTATGTTCTAATTAATTATTATGTTATAAATGAAATGTGTTGAATTGTGAATTTAAAATATTTGAATATTATATAGGATTTTACTATGGAGAAATATTTTGAAAAATGGAAGAAGGGTCCTAAACCAGTTGAAGAAAAATCAGCTAATAAAGGAAATATTAATAATGAAGACCGTGGGAAAAAACCTCGGGTAGGGGTAGAGTTTTCGGATTTTGAAATTATTGGTGATGCAGGATTGCGTAAACCAATTGATAGTTATCCTTATGAAATTAGAGATGAATTAAGGAGACTGTATGTGGCTAAAGGCCCAACTCAACCATGTGATCATAAATTTCCGCAAACTGATTTTGGTGAAATTAGAAGATCGTTTCAGAAGATATGGTTTAAAGATTTTACTTGGTTAGAGTACAGTGTACATAAAGATGCAGCAATTTGTTTCTGTTGTTATTTGTTTGCTAAAGTTCAAAATCACAAACATGGTGATGATATGTTTACAGAAGTTGGTTTTAAAAATTAGAAACGTGCTAAAGAAAATTTAGAAACCATGAAGGATCTCTAAATAGTCCTCACTCTGGTGCTGTAATTCAGTTATTGGGTTTCAAAAATCAAAGACATAATGTGGAATACATTTTAGCGAAACAAAGTAGTCAAACTGAGATTGACTACCATGCACGACTAACTGCTGTTGTAAAAGTGATTCGATTTTTATTAAGTCCGGGTTTAGCTTTCCATGGAAATGATGAGTCGATAAATTCAATCCGACGAGGTAATTTTCTTGAATTAACAAAATGGTATTGTGAGGAATCGGAAGAAGTAAATAAGGTCATGAACTTGAATGCTCCGGGAAATAATCAGTTGACTTCTCCTAAAATTCAAAAAGAAATTGTTAATGCTTGTGCAACAGAAGTGAGACAAGCTATTATCAATGAAATTGGTGACAAGTTTTTTTCTCTTTTGGTTGATGAGGCTCGAGATAGCTCTGTGAAGGAGCAATTGTTTATAGTTTTGAGATTTGTTAATGATAATGGAGAAGTGGTCGAGCGTTTTCTTAGAATAGTACACGTGAGTGACACTTCTGCACGGACGTTGAAAAATAGTATTGATGATTTCTCTGCAATAAATGGATTATCAATTTCACAGCTCAGAGGTCAAGGTTACGATGGGGCGTCTAATATGCGTAGCGAGCTTAATGGATTGAAACAAAAAATTTTAGATGAAATAAGTACGCATATTATATTCATTGCTTTGCTCACGAACTTCAATTAGTGCTTGTGGCTACATCAAAGAAAAATGCTCACATGTGTAGTTTTTTTGAGTACCTTGCTAAGATTGTAAACATTGTTGGAGCTTCATGTAAAAGAAAGGATGCTCTTCTGCAAAAGCAGTATGATGATCTTGTAAAATGTCTAGAAAGTGGAGAAGTTGCTACAGGAAAGGGCAAGAATCAGGAAATAAGTTTAGCTCGGCCAGGTGACACTCGTTGGGGCTCTTAGTTCAAAACAATAACTCGGATTTTGCATATGTGGAATGCAATGACACATGTGCTTGAAACTATATATGAAGACGCTAATGAGATCAATAATCGAGGCATTGCTTGCGGTTTGATTGATAAAATATGGCAGTTTGAATTTGTATTCATTGCTCAATTAATGGTAAATGTATTGGCAAAAACAAATACATTGTCAATGTGCTTACAACAAAGGACTCAAAACATAGTCACTGCTGTCCGGATGATTCAGACAATAAAGGAAGATTTGAAGAAGTATAGAAATGATGATGATTATTGGGAGGAGTTATTGAGTGTTGTTACTTCATTTTGTATCAAAAATGATATTTTCGTGCCGAACATGCAAGATCCTTTACCAGGCCGAGCTAGATTATACAGGTGTGTGGATGGGCAGCCAAAGACTTACTACCATTTTTTTTGTCGAGACATCTGTTTTAAGGTAATTAATTTCATTGTTTTTTTAACTTCTTACCTAATACTCAATTATTTGTAATATTATAAATTAATAATTGTTCTTTTCTCTATTTAATGTTAGGTACTTGATTTTATATTCAAAGAAATGGATGATCGTTTTACGGAGTCAACTTCAGAGCTACTTATTTGCATATCATGCCTTGATCCCAGAGATTCCTTTGTGAATTTTGATCGGAATCAGTTACTCCGCCTATCTGAGTTCTATTTAAATGATTTTTCTATCTCTGATAAGTTTGCGCTTAAAACACAACTTGATATATATATTTCTTACATGAGATCTAGTGATGGGACAGCTTTCTCTGGCCTTACTAACATTGGAGATCTCGCAAAGAAGATGGTTGAGACGAATACTCACAAGTTTTTCACTTTATTTATTGACTAATTGAGTTGGCTTTAGTATTACCTGTTGCTTCACCGACCGTTGAAATATCGTTTTCTGCTATGAGAATGATTAAGAATGATTTACGCAATAGGATGGGAGATGAGTTTCTCAATGACAGTTTGGTTTGTTATGTGGAGCAAGAGATTTTTAAAAGTATTGAAAATGAAGACATCTTGCAGCGGTTTCAAAATATGCAAACTCGAAGAATAAAATAGTCATCTTAATCATTTCGTTCACATGTTAAACTCTATTTTAGATACTTTTTCAGTACTGATTTCTTTTTCATTCTTAATATTTGTATGAATGTTATTTGTTTTCATATTAATGTTCTAATCATTCTAAATTAATTGCAGTTCATATTGGATTTCGTCTTCTGATCGTGCTCATCTCATCTGTTATCTCAAGATTCTCAGCTTTGATAGAGGTGCTTATCCCGTAAGTGATGGGTAATCATTCCTCGTGAGTGATAGGTGATCACTCCTCATTGGTAATGGGCGATTACCTATTCTTTTGCTATATTATATATAAATTTAGAATTGTAATATTTATCCCGTGAGTGATGGGTGATCACTCTTCATTGGTAATGGGCGATTACCTATTCTTTGGCTATATTATATGTAAATTTAGAATTGTAATGTTTATCCCGTGAGTGATGGGTGATCACTCCTCATTGGTAATGGGCGATTACCTATTCTTTTGCTATATTATATGTAAATTTGGAATTGTTTGAATGTCTTTTGTACATGGAATGCATCATTTTATAGACGAAATTCTAGCAAAATTTTTTTTCCTCCAGCCCCCCAACCATGTCCCTGCGTACATGTATTGCTTAATTTAATTATGTGTTTATTATATATATATATATTGAGACCCAATTAAGATAATCTATATTTATATAGGTGGGTCTGTCATCTTAATAAAGATGTAGGGTCTCTTTATGAATGTGTAGAAACCTAGGGGCTGTATTGCAAAACTATGATGGACTGTTTAGCAAATACATCTATATATTAGGGTTATGGTCCCTGATTGCACATAGGGTTTTTAGACCACTAGCCTTTTCTAAAAGTCCCATCTCTTTGAGGAAAACAGCTGCGTACGTAACAATCAGAAGAACCAAACTCGATCTTCAATCTCTCAATTGCCATGGATCAAGGTACATGTTTCGATTCTTTATTCTAAATAATCTGTCGAGTAAGGTTTAATTCCTGGGATTTATTTATTTTAATCTTCCTTTTAGTTCCATCAATAGTATTAGAGCCACCTTACATCAAAGATTGTTTGGATTCTTGATTTTTGGTTTGATTTTTGGAAATCGTATTTTAAGATAAAAACAATTGCCCGATCCTAATTTCTGTTCCAGATTCGATTTCTTCTGATTAGTTTGATAAAGTTTTTTCACCGCCTTTGTGTTCTATTCTTTGGATTTTTCGAAAAGAAAAAAGAGGGTTTTGGCAATTTTGATTAATTGTTATGGTTCTTAGTTTCGAAAATATGTGAATCCAACGTGCTTTTGTTTTGTGCGGTCATGGATCAAGATTGGAAAGCATTTATGTAGGATTAGCAGCTTTGGACAATATTAGTCCCCGAGTTGTGTTTTTTATGACTGCATGTCATGCATTAGATTTGGTTTTGGGAGGTTTTTTCTTTGTTTTTGAGTTGCAAAACCTTTTGCGAAATTGGTTTGGATGGTTTTTTATCCTTGGTTTTTTTCTTTTTTCATGACAGCATGTCTCTGCATGTATATGCGATCAATATTTGATTATTATTACTATAATAAAGATGTGAATAAGATTGAAGCATTCATGATTCTGTTCTGCAGTTATATTATTGTAGAAATAAATTTTTTTCTTTTCGAATATCGACCTGATGATTTTAGTTTTATGTTAAAAAAAATTCACCTTGAATTTAATGAGATTAGAGAACTATTTAAGGTTCTTTTTCTTTTGTTTACTTGGATAATCTCTGTAAAGATTTTTTTTGTTCATTTTTCTAATGTCATCATTTATATGTCAATATATAGGTTATTTACATATTATATGTGATTCTCGTATGTGTCATAATTTATTTGTTAATTCTAAATTCTGATACATACTTTATATGAAATAGTATGTAATTAAAGTTTTCTTATCTTCGTAACAACTTAAGTTGCTCTAACGAGCATGTCTAGTAGCCTTATATTGAATGTGGAAGTGGCATCCTACCAAAGTATACTCTCCCATGAAAATCTTTCGATAATGAACTAATTAGATGTGGTGTTTTGTATTTCTCATGCAAGTAGCAATTGGCCCAAAGGAATATTGTTATTGTCAGGCTGAGAGTTACAAACACATGTGGTGATGAACATGTAATAGTTATTAAGTATCCATAGTGAGTGTTAAGTTGGCCCAAAGGAAGGCTTGATACTTGTCTGGATTTTAGTATTAGTGCTTAATTACTATATCAAGAAAATCACTTGCAAGCTAACTCTTTGTCCAAAGACTAGACTTAGTGTTGCACCAATATTCTTGTGATCGGATGTTGCTATGAATATAGCCCATGAGTTGTTAAAGTTTTTTTATATATATGATAGAGCTTTATTTATTTTTGTTATACTAAATTTTCTGTTACAGTTACTGGTATCTCTATTGCTCAATTATCTGCTAATTTAAGTAATATTCCACCATTAAATGGTACCAACTTTAAAGTTTGAAAAGATAAGGTTGTAATTAATTTGGATTGTCTGGATCGGGACTTGGCCATTAAGGAGCCACGACCGGCTGAGCTGACGGATACTAGTACCTCTAGACAATGGAGAGAAATGGCTCAGTGGGAAGGATCAAATAGGTTAAGTCTAATGATAATGAAGAGTACAATTCCAGAAACTTTTCTTGCTAACATGACATATGAGAATAATGTAGTTAAGTTTTTTGAACAGTTGCAATAACACTTTATAAAAAAAGTGAAAAGACAGAGATTATTACACAATTGCATAAACTCACTGTCATGAGGTACAATGGTTTGGGAAACATTAGGAATACATTCTCGAACTGCCTCATATTATATCAAAACTTAAGACTCTGAAGTTGGATCTTCTTGATGATCTACTGGTATACCTTGTTTTGATGTCTCTTCCTCAATTTAGTCAGTTTGAGGTAAGTTACAACTGTTAAAAGGACAAATGGGCAATCAAATAACTCATCTCACATTTAGTGCAGGAAGAAGAAAGAATGAGGCAAGATAAGGTCTAGAGTGTTAATCTCACTTTCTAAAAAGGTAACAAGAAAAGAAAGGGCAAAATGACTGCAGATACATCAGCAAAGAATAAATAGAAGGACCAGTCGAAAGACATAAAGTGTATTTCCTGCAAGGACCCCTTTCATGTTAAGAAGGAATGTCCCAAGTACGACGCATGGCGCGTGAAGAAAGGGTTACCAGAGTTACCGCCAACCAAGGGATGATGAAAGATTCATCTATAAAGGAGATGGCAGTACGACAGAAGTTCAAGCTATAGACATTTTTAAATTATCGTTAAAGACTAGTTTATTTTTAGAGTTAAAAGAGACATTTGTTCTACCATCATTTAGACAGAATTTAGTTTCTATTCCTGTTTTGGATAAAAAAAGGTTTTTTATGTTCTTTTGGTAATAAACAATGTCGTCTCCATTTTGATTCTAAATTGTTAGGAACTGGTTTTTTATATCCTTATGATAATTTATATGAGCTTGGGACTACTTCTTCTAATGAATCCTTGCAAGTAAGTATGTGTGGTACCAAACGAAAATAAGTAATGAGAACTCTTATAAATTATGGCATAAAAAATTAGGTCATATCTCCAAAAGGAAATAGACAGACTTGTGTCTGAAGGAATTCTTGACACTCTTGACACTTCGGATAATACAATATGTGTCAAGTATATTAAAAGTAAATTAACAGACAAGAAAAAAGTAGGTGCCGAGAGAGCTAAAGATGTTTTAGAACTAGTACACATGGATATATGTGGACCATTCTCTGTGGCTTCTTGGAATAGCCAACTGTACTTTATAACATTCATAGACGATTACTCTCGTTATGGATACCTATATTTGATATATGAGAAATCAGAGGCCTTGGATAAGTTCAAAGCATTTAAAGCTGAAGTTGAAAATCAACTAGGCAAAAGGATTAAATGCATCAGATCTGACTGTGGAGGTGAATATTACAGCAGAAATGATGGTTCAGGTGAATAACGTCCAGGGCCATTTGCCAAATTCTTAGAAGAGTGTGGGATCGTCCCTTAGTATACTACACCGAGTCACCTAGCATGAATGGAGTTACTGAGAGACGAAATAGAACCCCTAAAGATATGGTAAGAAGTATGATTTGTCATACTAATTGACAGTAATTGCTCTGGGGAGATGCACTTAAAACTGCAGTCTATATACTTAATAGAGTTCTAAATAAAGCAACAACAAAAACCTCATATGAGTTGTGGACAGGTAAGAAACCTATCTTGAGACTTTTAAGGGTATGGGGATCCAGCTGAGGCAAGGCCTTATAGGCCTAATGAGAAGAAATTAGATAAAAAAAATAGTTAGTTGCTATTTTGTTTGATACTCTGAACGGTTACGGGTTTACAAGTTTTATAGTTCCCAAAACAAAACATTTTTCGAGATAGGAAATGCCCGATTCTTTTAGGATATTGAGGTTGGGAGGGAAGATAAGGCAAGAAACTTTGTCTTTGATGAGAACTCAGTTCTCGTTCCTAGCGTTGCTCTTAAACATGTGCAGGTTCTCGTACCTGATCTTGTTCAAGAACAAAATTTAGTACAAGATAATATTGTAATTCCTCATAATAGATCAACATGCTCTGCTTGAACTTGATCATCAGTTGCTCCTCAACCTATTGTTTCTGTGGAGCAACCTTAAGATCCAGTGCCCTTAAAAAGATCCATTCGAGAAAGAAGAAATGCAATTTTAGATGACTATGTTGTGTATCTTAATGGGCATATGAAAAACATTCACTCGGCAGAACATGATCCAATCACCTTTTGTCAAGCCATTGAAAGAAAGCTCGAATGCTCGTAAATGGATAGATGCCATGGGTGAAGAAATTCAATCCATGAAAGACAATGACATGCGGGATCTCGTTCCTTTGCCAGAAGGTGTGAAACCAATTGGTTGTAATGGGTTTTTAAAAACAAAATGGATTCACAAGGCAATATGGAGATATATAAAGCGTGTCTAGTTTCTAAGGGATTCACTCAAAAGGAAAGCATTGACTACAAAGACATTTTCTCTCTTGTTTCTTTGAAAGGCTCTTTTAGAATAATTATGGTAGTAGTGGCACATTTTGATCTTGAGTTACATCAAATAGATGTCAAAACAGCTTTCTCAATGAGAACATTGATGAGACGATTTATATAGTACAACCTGAAGGCTTGGAATTCAAAAATTCTAAACAATTGGTTTATAAACTTAAGAAATTCATCTATAGGCTTGTTTAAACAATTGGTTTATAAACTTAAGAAATCCATTTATGGGCTCAAACAAGCCTCTCGTCAATGGTACTATAAATTTGACAATGTAATATCTTCTTTTCGTTTTGAGATAAATATTGTGGATAATTGTGTGTATCACAAGTTCTGTAAAAATAAATACATTTTTCTAGTACTTTATGTGGATGACATTTTGCTTGCATGTAACGATGTAGGTTTAATGAATGAAACTAAGAAATTTCTCTCAAAGCAATTTGAGATGAAAGATCTTGGTAAAGCATCTTTTGTATTAGGAATCCAAATTCATCGAGGTCGTTTTTGGGGAATTCTTGGATTGTCACAAAAGGGATACATCGAGAAGGTATTACAATGTTTTGGAAGGTATTACAATGGTTTGGAATGCAAGACTGTAAACCGTTTGATACTCCTGTGGCCAAAGGAGATAAGTTTTATCTCCAATAGTGTCCTAATAATAACTTTGAATCCGAGAAAATGGAAGGCATTCCTTGTGCTTCAGTGTTTGAAAGCCTTATATGTGCACAAGTCTGCACTTATCCAAACCTTGCATTCATAGTTGGTATGCTGGCCAGATATTTGGTAATCCGGGTCCTGCATATTGGATAGTAGGTATTTGCAGAAAACAAAACATTACATGCTCACTTATAGAAAGTCGGGCAAACTTGAGATTGTGAGGTATTCAGATTCCGGCTTAGATGGATATCAAGATAGCATGAGATCTATATCAGGATATATTTTTCTGCTATCTGAAGGGGCGGTGTCATGGAAAAGTGTCAAACAGACACTCATTACTTCTTCAACTATTTAGGAAGAATTTGTAGCATATTTTGAGGCATCAAATCAAGCTATTTAGCTGCGTAATTTCATTACAGGAATGTGTATGGTTGACAATATTGAGAGACCACTTAATTGTTGTGTGATAACAAAGCTGCAGTCTACTACTCTTACAATAATAAGAGCTCAACAAAATCTAAGTATATAGACCTCAAGTTTCTAGTTGTAAAAGCGTGAGTTCAGAATAGTATAATTAGTTTCTAGTTGAACTTATAGGGTCAGGCTCTATGCTTGCAAATCTGCTAACTAAAGCATTGACACCGAAGGTCTTTACAGAACATACTACCCATATGGGTATTGTATCTTTAGATGGTGTCTAAGTTCAGTGGAAGTCTGTATATATATTTATGCTCATACTTTATTTATTATTGTTAATATGACAATAATTTTTTTAACATTTGCTTATCAAGAGTATGTTGTTGAGTTGTTCATTTCCTATTTACATGTTACAGTGATCTCAATTTTATTGGGCCAGTTGGAAATAGGCATGCATAGATCACATTCACATGTAGTTTCCATGCTACACATCTACAATCAACTCAGGTTATTTAGTTGAATTAATACATGTAACCAATGATGGGTTTAACTGTTCTTCTAATGTAGTGAAAGTCTTTGATCCGTATATTAATGAAATTAATGGACAGAGTTGGTTTAAGATGACAAATTAAAGTGTGCTAACTACTACAGCGATAATCAGATAATTGTTTGGACAACTGCAGACATGAATATTAGTCCAAGTGGGAAATTGTTAGATCTTTGGACTTAATTCATATACACACGTCTTTATATAGTATTTGGACATGTAGACGTATATGTATTGCTTAATTTAACTATGTGTTTGTTATTATATATATATATATATATTTTTTTTTTGAGACCTAGTTAAGGAATCTATATTTATATAGGTGGGTCTGTCATCTTAATAAAAGTGTGGAGTCTCTTTATGAATGTGTAGAAACCTAGGGGTTGTATTGCAAAGCTATGATGGGCTATTTAGTAAATACATCTATATATTAGGTTATGGTTCCTGATTGCATGTAGGGTTTTTAGACCATTAGTCTCCTCTAAAAGTCACCATCTCTTTGAGGAAAACGGTTGCATACGTAACAATAAGAAGAACCAAACCTGATCTTCAATCTCTCAATCGCCATGGATCAATGTACATGTTTTGATTCTTTATTCTAAATAATCTGTTGAGTAAGGTTTAATTCTTGGGATTTATTTTTTTAATCTCCCTTTAGTTCCATCAGTTATGTTTTTTACTGTCCTTATTTCGGGTCCACAGAATCCGAAAAAAAATTGGATATTTATTTGCAATTGTTAATAGAAGAGTTAGCGAATTTGTGGGAGGTTGGAGCCCTTACGTATAGAAATCGTGTAACTTACATTATATGTTGTTTTCAGTTTTGTAGAGTCTAGTGTTGTGGCTACGCGATTCCGGCTTATATTCCAGTTGCTTTTAGACTCACCATACAACTCTTGGACCATTGTACCTAAGCTGGTTGGGGACATGTGGTTTGTTGAGTTTTTTTATAAGAGTACAATAATGAATATTTTTGTTAATTATCATACAAATATTGCTTTTCCATTTATTTTGTTGGCATTTAACTTGTTTTATCGTAGAAATGCTTTTATTGGGGATCCTCAGCTCAATACTGAGGCCAAGGACGGTTTTGATGCCACCGCCGTGAAACGATATAGACAGTTGATGCATAACCTGCGGATAGCTTCCAAGAAGCCAACATAGATACCACAAGACGTTTATGATGGACTATGGGCTAAGCGGGATGACCCAGAGTATCAGGCCAAGTGTGAGCAGGCCTCAAAAAACAAGCTCAAGTGACGAGGCAGCGAGGGTCCTGACAAGCATACGGTGGGTTCTCGCTCATTCATTGAGTGGGAAGCTTCAGAGGTAATGCTACTATTATTATGTACACAGTTTTGTTTAGTCCCAGGTTTGAAGCATCATTTTTCATTGTTTGTAATTTTTAGCGTCGGTTACTCCAGGGCTGACTTCTCTCACGAGAAGCTTTACGAAAAGCTTTATGTTCACTGAGAAGGGCACGAGAAGGAGGGCGTGTTCGTCGATGATCGAGCTAACGAGTTATGGGTGAGTGTTATATATTTGTTTCTTATTTAAGTTTTATGTTCAAAATGATTTGAGATCTAATCTTGTGTTATATATTCGTTTATTTGTAACATGTTTTCTTAATTTCAGGATAAATTCTTCAAGCTTAAGGAGCATGAGCATAGGACTACTAGTACCCCTATTCCCACTGACCACAAGCTGATGCTGGAGCTTAATGAGGGGCTAAAGAAGGGGCACGCCTATAGCTTCGGTGCAACAAAGTCTACCCGTTTGGATGCTCAGTCCCAGCATGCTACCGTTGGAGGCACCCATTCCTTGGTGGTTATGAGGAGCATATGGCCGCCATCAGTCATCAAGTCTTTAATGAGATGATGGAGCGAGAATGGCGACGAGAGTGAGAGAGGAGGATTAGCTACTCGCATCACATCATCCATGAGTAGGCGGTCAAGAACTTCCGTAGTATGAGAGTTGATCGTTCACAGATGCCCTCTCGAGCCTCCTCCTAAATGGCGGATGCCTGATTGCAAGGTCGATGAGACAAGCAGCCATGGAAGACACAATGGCGAGGATGAGGGTGCCGGGGATGAGGAGATCCCTCCTTCTAGTTAGCACTGCTATGCTTTTTATCATATATTTTGACCATTATATATATATTTATTTGTTTATTATATAGTATAGTAAATGATGAATCATTTGGAACTTTTATGTATATACTTTTAATATTTTATAGAACATGTTTGCTTTAAATGTTTAATAGAATGAATATGAAATATTTGTTGTTTGTGTAGTTGATTTTTGTTGGTATATTTTTTTTATTTTTAGGATGGTTTAATCTAGAAATAAATAATTTATTAAAAAAATTAATACATGTGAAGGAAAGCTAGTCGCAACACGTGCGACAAATTTGCGATTACCATCCATAGCAATTCCGTCACGTTCGAATTTCTGTCGCGTGCAAATTTGGCCACGATAACTGTCGCTATTCCGTCGCAATTCTTTTACGCGGCCGAATTTCTGTCGCAAAGTTACGCTTGCGACAGTGTCATTGAGACCGACTATTTTCGTCGCATTTCTATCGCAAAGTCACCATCAGCATTAGCTTTGCGACAGATATGTCGTCGCTATTTGACAATTTTTTTTGTAGTGATTATAACATTTTAAAAAGTGTTATCAACGTTTAAATTAAATGTTGCTTTGAAACCAATTTTTACGACTCTTGTAATGACATTTATATATTATGTCGTTATATTATACAACGCTTCCATACAATTGTCACAGAATATAAATTTATTATGACATTTTATACAAAAGATGTATTATATATTAACTAGAGTAAAATTTTTCATAAACCTTGCATTATTTAAATTTAATGCACATTTTTATATCTCACTACAGAATATATATACATATATATATGTTTTTTGCTTACACTCAAATAACTGTGGTTAATTATTTTCAAACTGTAAGACTACTCATTCCTCACGGATTATCGAGGATTTTGGTGGCGTAGTTGTTGTGCCGTTGAGAGTACACTGTCAAGACTCAGTGTCCCTGGGTAATTAATTTTAATCGCAATTTTATAACCATGATTACTGATCTTGAAAAACACATCATCATTTCTTTTCCATGCTTTTCCCCACAGTTCCAAACCATGAAAGATATTCTTTTACAACGGTTTTTCTTATGTGGGCGATAAAATAACGTACCACAATGCAAAATTTTTTGTATACTTTCAATAGATTACTTTATTCTCCCTATCTCAACAATTGTAAAGAGGTTAAACATTAAGAAAATTCTAATAAGTCCCATCTTAATGTTTAATATCTAATATTTATATTTAATATAAACACATGACCAAATATTAAAGTATAATAGGTAACTTATAAAATGATAATAGTACTGAACATCTCTAGAAAAGAAAAACACAACCAAAATAAAAATAAAAAAAACTTTCTTACATGTCCTTAAAAACACAAAAAATAAAAATAAAAATCTTGCTACATTTAGCCTTTTAGGCATAACTATTGGACCATCAACCCAAGTTCTTGCAAATCAGATCAAACAAAAGCACAAAATCCTTAACCCTTGTAAGATGGGGAGTATGTAAGTGTGATTTGTCTCTTCACAGCCTCTTCTTGCCTCATCAATATCACGGTATTAACATATTGACCTTGATGGTTCTTAGTTTCATATCAAGGTATTAGCATATTGATCTTGATGGGTCTTACTTTCAGATTTTAGAATATTTTTCTTTCCACCTTAGCATTAAATCAACAAGAATCTTAGTTATTACCCTATTGACTGGAGTAGGTTTAAAACAGTATTAATCTCATATTTCCAAAGTAGCTGAATTATTAGTATACTCTTTTGAATGCTAGAAGAAGTATATAAAGATTAATAAAGTAGCAAAAAATAAGATCTTAATAACATCTATCCACCTATTCACCTGAAAGAGGTAGAAAAATATCTAATTTTAACTTCAGGCAAAGATTTTAAGCAACAAGGACCAACAAAAGTTAAAACCTAACATCTCCAATTTCATTTTATTAAAACAACATAAGCAAAAAATTGATGCAGACCATTCTTCTTTTATATTATATATGAGGTACGTAATTTACACAAATTATCAATCCAAAGACAGTGTTGTCTCCTCATAGATGTATCACTTGATCAAATAAAATACTTATTATTTACAATAACCAGTAATTCACGAGTTCCAAAGATCATGTAAGAAAGCTAATATTTGAAATAATTATCAAATTATCAAAAAAGAGAAACACTCAGTTTATGAGCTTAAAATTTTAAGCATGATCATGATAATAAAGAACAACCACAAATGTCTGTCTTTTCTGAATACCTAGAATGTGTAAAAGATCTATGTCAAGTTAACTGCAGAACTTGCGCTCATGTTCTCAAACTAGTAAATCTATTATATCATGTACTAAAATAAACCGATAATGCAAATGGTCTTATCAACAGTGATCTTCGGTCATCAACAACATTCCTGAATAAAGAAAATATTTATACACTCACCTCAAAGTCAACACAATTTGCTTTGCAAAGAAAATCTTTATCTTTCAACTCCAATAACTACAAGATTGTGCACATACGGAACCTAAGAAACAATAGCTGAACTTTAATTAAACATAGCTGACTTTCACCACATCCCCGAGAAACAAGATGATATTGCCAGTAAAGTAGACTTTAATTCAAATCTATGGCAGTAAAGTTCTAATAGTTCAACTGTGACAAAGCCACTAGTCTAAAAAACAAATCAAAGAAGAAAAATGTTGAGGGAACAAAGTAAAGAAATCCAAAAACTGATATAATTGGACAAAACAAACTCAGAAAGTTATGATAGTGCAGAATTTCCAGACCAAGATATCTCAAATCAAATTCAAAATACTTCAATTACAGGACAAAAAGAATCCCTATTTTCAATTTCTGTGTATACTATTTCCTAGCAACATATGCGGCATGTTCAGTCAGCATAACAAACTGGAGCACCACCATGACATTTGTAACAGATAGACAAAAGTTTCTAGCAAAGGATGCTGATATACAAACACACATAATAGAGGCCAAGGATGTAGAAAGCATTTTTAAAATTCTTTCAACTGTAAAAGATAACAAGATTACCAAGAGTTCAGATTTTAGATAACTACATAAATTAAACTGGAAATCATTATAAAATTACAGTTTCATATATGCAATAAAGAAGCTGTCTCACTAAACCAATCCCTAATTAACCAAGCATAGATGGTGCAGTTATCCAAGGCACAGGATGGTGCAAGTTATAGAGTGAGCCTAGAAATGGACATCACTAAGATGCAAAAGAAGTAAGATTTGCTAAAACGGATAGAAACCAGAACCAGTACGGAGGGGGTCCCTTTAGTGCGAAGGTCACCTTCCATGCATAAAGATATCTATATTATGAAAATTTTGTGAAAGACATTATTTATTCTTTTGGAGTAAAGCCAAAAGATCTTCCTCCAGATCCTGCCAATGGAATCAGTCTATACAAGAAATATGTAGCTATTGAAATGAGAGGGGTAGTGGCATTGCTCATACCACTACAAAGAAAAGAAAAGAACCCTATTATCAGTATACTTATGATATTTTCAAAGAACACAAAGTTATTTTTTTTTTTTTAATGGCCATTGTATGTTAAAATACAGCGAGTCGGGTAAAGGAATCACAAAGGAAAGTAGATGTAGAAGAAACAAGATTTGCTAATAACATAGAAACTATGACCAAGTACAGAAGGGACCCTTGGGCAAAGGTCAACTACCGTGCAACAAAATCCTTCAGGCTAAAGTAGAGAAAGGCATTAAGCATGCTTTTGAGGAATCACAAAAAGGATCCAGGATCATAGAATAGACTTTTGAACGTAAACATGCTCCAGATCTTTCCAATTGAAACAACCATGAACCATCCACTTTGCTTCAAAATATACAACCAGAAACCAGGATAACAGAAGTAGAAGATTAAACAGCCAGAGACTTTTGATTACACTGGTAATGTAGACCAAGAGAAACAGATTTCATTACACCACAGATAACTCTCATGAAAACATTAACAAGTACATATTTATAAGATACTATAAGGCCCAGAATCAGTAAATGATACTCTTGCCACTTCGATACATCCAAAGGGCCTGCACTATTTAGCGGGTTGGATTGAATATCAACTAGAAACATGCATGTGTAAGCTTAATGGAGAAATCTAGACATTCGTAAATAATAACTTATAATGGTTAATGAAAACTTTTGCTTGGTGTTAATCAATGAAATAGCCATAGTTAAATTGTGTTAAATCTTATTTTAATATTTCTTAGCAACATATAGAACTTGCAATATTTTTATAGCCTGGTGTTAATCAATGAAATAGCCATAGTTCTTACAAAATTCTAAAATTTGTCAAAATCAAAATTTATTCAATCAGTTAGAGGAGAAGCATTCATATTAGTTGAATAAGTAATTGCGTCTTTGGAGTGGAGGTTGGAGCACTTAAAAGATGAGGAATGAGAAGGGATTTTCCTCCATTAAAAGTTTATAAGTAGTTGGTTGTGGACAATAATATTAGCAACTGATGTAAGCTAGTCACCATCTTAGGTCACCCACCTAATTAACAATGGCATGAATCCATAGAAGCTGACCTATTATTGTGAATCGGTGCATTTTGACATTTTTTCCAGATTTTTTTTTATTATCAAATGCAAATAAACAAATTAAGAAGTAAAAAATCTTAGGAAATTCATAGCTAAAAATCTTCATCAAATTATTGATGCTTAGATACAGGGGAGAGAAAATTATAGAAAATGAATCCTTAATCCTCCAAAAAAAAAATCAACCATGTCAATTTAGAAAATTGCCAAAAAAAAATAATAATAATAAAGAAAAGATGGAAAACAAGAAGAAAACATGTCTAATTAATGAACCATGGCAGCAAGCAGCAGGGGGTGTATAATTGATACTTCTCTTTTGGAGTGAAAAATAGAGTAAGTAGATTGGAACAAAAGTACTATAAATATTACATTTTTGTATATGATCTCTGCTATATTTTAGAGTATTGCGTTGAAGAGGGCCTTATTCCAATCCAATGGTCTCAGTCTCTCCCAACCCTAAAGTTTTCTTTTATATGCTAAGGCAGCCACGATCGTTTAATAATCTTCTAGCACACTCTTTAATATATTTTCTTTAACATTAACTTTTCCCTTATTTTTATTTTTTAAAAGTTGAGGGTTTATCTTTTCATTCAATAGGATTTATATTAATAAAACTATTATATAAGGAGTGTATTAGAGGGTGTATTAGAAGATGTATGAGATGATTATAACTATATGGCAAAGTGATAACTCAATTAGTTAAAAATAACTTTTACCGTGCGATAAGTCATACTCGCGTTCCTTAATGTATTAAAAAAAAAAAGAAAGCCTTCTTTTATTATTATTTTTTATTTAAACTTTTAAAATCATATTCTTATCATTACGTTTGTATGATATTGCAAAGAGGAAAAAAGAAAAAGAAAACATCCTAAATCTATTTTTCTTTTATAACTTTTGCCAAAGGGGGTCGATAAATCTAACTCGGGAATATGTATGTATAGCGCGAAAAAAATCATTATTTTCCATCCTCTTCCCTACTCTTTCTCTATCTACACAATTTCTCTCTAACTTCTCTCTACACCTTCTCCACTCTAAAACTAAAATCTTTAACATTGAACTTGTATTGGAGGTAGATATAGATCATTATGAAGAATTTGTAGAAGAAAGTATCAATTTAGATGTAAGAAAAGTTGAAATAATTTTTTCCCCTTTTTCTATTTTCCTTTTTTCAAACCACATTAAACTTTTAGTTTAGGGTTTTTCAAAGCAAATTAAAAATGTTATGTTAAAATGGACAATTTGAAATTTTCGGATTTTACCTAAAACAAAATAAGAATATAATTAGGATACATAAAACAAATAAATCAATAATATAAACATGAACTGAATAATTTATATAGAAATTTAAATTACATATAACTGGCAATGAAAACTAGCAAATACTAATTACAACTAAGGCCAGTCGGATGGCGTGAACCTCGTAGTCTTCTTACCTAGGGCTGTAAACGGGGCAGGTTTTATCGTACCCGCGCAAGTCTGTACCCGTTTTTAGCAGGTACGGTTTAAATTTTATACTCGCGGACCTGTACCCGTACCCGTGCCCATATTTATACTGCTATATAAGTCTGGGCAGGGTATGGTGATGCCCAAACCCGTATACCCATAGACCCGTATTAATAAAATAATAATATATATTATATATGTTATATTAAATGGAGGGTAATAAATGTGCATAGAGAGGTCTGGCTGAGTGGTTAAGGAAGTAAACTTAAATATTTGTTTGGCTTGGTAGTGTGGGTTTTGAATCTTGCTGCTGCCAACCTTTTCTTTTTCTCCTTTTCTCTTCTTTTACTTTTAGTCATTTTCTCTTTTTTTTCCTTTTCAAGCCTTTTCTCTTCTTTTTTCTTTTCAGTCCTTTTCTCTTTTTTTTCTCCTTTTCAATCTTTTCTCTTTTTTTTTTTTCTTTTCAGTCATTTTCAGTCCTTTTCTCTTTTTTTCCTTTTCAGTCATAAATAGAGTCTCTTTATTTGATGGATTAGACTCAACTAACCTCTTTTAAATTATTTATTTATTTTTAACTTTATTTCAAATGTCATTTCATAAATAATTTATTTTTACTAAATATAAAAATATATTCTTTCATCCCGTGTAAAAGAAATTTATGATAGTAATATTTTTGCCTTATTTTTTATTTCATAGAATTGCTGAAAATATGGATCATGACAAAAAGGACAATCTTTTTCTTTATTTTTCTTCTTCGTTCTCTATCTTATATGCTACTATTTGACTTATCTATTAGGTGACACCATATTATTACATATACTCTTTGCTCAGAGGTTGTCCAGGAATTTGGATTACAGACTGAAATTAATATAGTTAAAGGGGTCTATATCCCTATTCATCTATGTATACGTTAAATGATTGTATTTGTTGAAAGAAATGTTGAGGAGATTATGTTAATTATGTTAAAATTTTTATTTTAGGATTATACATTGTTTTATATATTTTTGTTTAACAATCAAAAAATAGAAAAATATCATAAGGATACGGGTATACCCATACCCTACCCTGGACCATGGAGGGTCGGGTCTGGGTCCAAAATTTTATACCCTGGAGGGTATGGGTCCGGGTCTGGGTCTAAAATTTTATACCCTGGAGGGTATGGGTCTGGGTTTGGGTCTGGGGGTACCCTGAGGGTCTCGACCCGTTCACAGCCCTATTCTTACCAACACAATGCCTGAATCCGTAATGATGTACCCCATCCATGTCATCCGCCCGCTCCTCTTCATCAGACGAAGATGCCTGCTATATAGGCTGATACGGTGTAGATGAACCGGTTGTGCCCGGAGGAGATGGTGCATGATACCTTGAAAACCCGAAGGATGTAGAATGTGATGCTTGAAATGAGGCAAATCCTAAACCGGGAGAGGGAGGCATCTGCAATGTCCCAGATCCTAAACTGTGTGATACCTCCATACTATTTAATGCACTCGTCAGTGGGGTATGACAACACCTCAGCAGCTACAGTAGGGCCATCCCTAATGCGAAGTCGCCACTGGTACCAGGTTTCGATGTGACTAGCATGTTGTGTCCCCCAGTACGTGTGATCATTCCCCCTAAGCTGGATCCGATGCAGGTCCAAATGAGTATCCCATGCATCTGGAACCATCTGAGCCCATGCAAACTGGAGCGTCACACGCCCTGGATAGTGGTACTCCACTATCTCAGATGGAACCAGAGCACGGTCAAGATACGGGAGCCATATAAACTATCAAATCAAAATCCAAAATCAATAAAAATTTAATTGCATAAAAAAATCTCAATTAATTACAAATAATACAAAATATTGTAAAGCGAACTTAATCAGATGACATGAAATCTAGCTGGTCCCTTTAGGTCACAGTGTGTGTAGGCAGTTGGCTACAGTCAAAGGATGTGCACCATATAGCACCTAGGGGAGCAAGAGGGTCGGCCTGAATATCGGTAATCAGCTGAGGCCGCAATACAAATATACGCGACCACGCCCAAATCTGTAGTAAGACTAAGGCCCCACAATCTGTCGTGTACCCCCCAAAGCTGTCGTGCATAACTGTCTATATAAAAATTCAAGTACGGAGCTACCCCAGCTATATGTCCTGATAGCATCAAACTCCTCTAATAAATTGAGGTAGCGCACATGAACCAAATTTTCGAAAAAGTCGGGAAGCATATGTCCGCCAATGAGTAAGAAAACAAATCCATGACCGCGTAGGATTAGATTATCATCGGTCTCTGAACCGATAAATGCTTTCAGGATCCATGCTTCCAAAGGTTCCTTTTTCACCTTGTATTTGGAAAAGTGGCTGAGAGACAACCGCACACCAAGAAGTCTCTCAATAAGCTCAATCCAGTACTGTTTGGGATGTACACTCCAGCTAGGGCCGGTAACGGCCATACCGTCTATCCCTAAACCCCACAGTGCTTGTACATCTTGCAGTGTTATTGAGACTTTACCACACGTCAGGTGAAATGTGTGCGACTTTGGTCTCTACCGCTCTACCAATGCGGTAATAAGTGTGTTGTCCAACCCAATGTAACCACATCTAAAGACTCCCCCCAACCCAGTTCGGTCAATAAGCTCCACCAACCTACGGGGAGCTGCACTGTAGCACTGGAATAGGTTCCGCCCAAAACGCCTACACTGAAGATTAATGTAACACGTCTCGTGGTCCCCACTCCAGATGAAACTAGATCGGTGCTCGTGCTGTCTTGATAAAACGTTAGGGACAATGAGCCCGGAATGATAACGCACAATGGTTGTGCGTTATCTCTAATGATAACGCACAACCATTGTGCATTATCAGTTAATTAAGCTGGTCAGCCAACGTGCTGATAACGCACAATCAATGTGCGTTATGACTCGGCATAACGCATACTTGTTGTGCGTTATCAGCCACGTAATTATTATTATTATTATTTTTTTTTAAATTTTTTTTTAAATGCTTTTTTAAAAATTTATTTTTTTGTTTACAATTGTGTTATTTAATCTATTTTATTTTTTCGAATGAACATTTATTTGTTTTTAATAAAAATTTCTTTTGGGAAAACTTATAATTGTATAAGTTTTTCTTAGTAATTTGTTTAATGAATTGTTTTTTTTAATGAAAATTTGTTTTGGAAAAACTTATAATCGTATAATTTTTTTAAAAAGACTGTATTTATTATATTTAACTTATTTTTTGCTATTTATATCATTTGCTTGGAAAATATATTTAGATTTTGACCATTTCATTGCAAGTTATTTGAAGAAGTAATACTACAGAAACCGTAAAAATTTAGAGCAATGATGTAGTAATTAGAAGAAATTGAAAGAAATTTTTCATTATTATAAACATGTTATATTACAACTATTTCAAGAAAATTTCAAACTTATACATTGCTCGGTCCGGGGTTATTACAAGGTTTCCTATTATGTCCCGGCATGCGACATCTACTACATCTTGGGGGAGAATCTGGATTTCTATAATCCATTTCTCCCTGAAATCGCTTGCCTTGTTTCCTATCCCGTTCCTTTTTCATGTTTGGAGGATAGAATGTCAAATTAAAAGGGACATCCTTCCAAAAGTTCTCACTCAAGACCGGATGAAAATTCGCTTGGTAAGTGTTTATGTACGTTTGTGGCGAATATATCTCCAGTACATATGCATCTGTTCTTGACCAATTTTCTCTACACACTGCAATAACATGAGAACAAGGTAATGTATATTTTTGTCATTTTCCGCAACTACAAAATTTATTATTTAGCCACAATTTATAGACGTTATTGCCCGTACCAGAAACTCGGATTGGAGATTTGACCATGTACATTCCCTCTCGCGGATTGTAAGTTGTAACTTTGTGTTCTCTTGATTTCAGTTCAGTCCGCAAGAACTTGTCAAAAATTCGAGTTGGAAATGGATGCACACAATTTTCTGCCTCTTCATGGTGTTGGTGAAAGTACTTAACTAGTTTGTTGAATATTAGTTCAACTAGGGCTTTTAAAGGTAGAACCCTAGCTTTCTTCCACACACTGTTAAGTGCCTCGGAAATGTTGGTTGTCATGATACCGTGTCTGTGACCGCCATCATGCAACAGTGTCCATTTCTCTGCGTCCAACTTCATCAATTAAATGTATGCATCCACATTTCTTTCTTGAATCTCTTTCATTGCACGGTCAAATTTTCATTCTTTCGTTTCTGTTTCGGCCTGCCACATCAAGCTTTTTAGGGTTGTATTTTTAAAGGTCTTGTTGAAATTTGTTCGAATGTGGCGTAAGCAAAACCGGTAAACTGCAAATGGTGGCTGCCACAAAGGTTGACTTTGAATAGCTGAGAAAATACCTTTGTGGCGATCAGAAATGAGGCATACGTGGCGATCTTTGACAACGTATTCTCGCAAGTTTTTAAGGAAACAATTCCAACTCTCGGAAGATTCCTTATCAACAATTGCAAAAGCAAGTGGGAACAAGTGATTATTTGCATCCCACGTACTTGAAATTAATAGCACATCCTTGTATGGTCCTCTTAAGTGTGTTCTATCCACAGAAATCACTGGCCGGCAATATGGAAATCCGTCTATACACGGCGAGAAACACTAGAAAACAAATTTGAAAACATAATTACGGGGACTACTTGTTCTGTGATGCAAAAATTAGTAGACAGTCCCCGGGTTTATATCCTGTACAGCTTGTAAGTATTTGGGTAAAATATTGAAGGTTGTATCCCAGCTACCAAAAACCCTCTCAATGGTAAATTTTCGAGCATACCATGCCCGCTTGTAAGTACAGCCAGTTTGATACAATACCTGCACCTCTTGAATGATGTTCGAAACAGGTATCTCAGGATCGTTGGCAACTAGGTGTGATATGGACATTGATATAGATTTTGAAGACACGTTTTTATGTTTGTTTTGTTCTATTTGTACAAGGCATGTGTTCTTTAACGAATCTGGTTATTTTCCACCAATTGTGCGTGGCTTTTTTTTTATACGGATGTACCATGCACAGTAATTATCGTCATTGTGATGGTAACATCTTGCGGTCCATGTATCTATCTTACTTTTCATCACCCAGTACTCACGCCCCACACTGACAGAGTAGTTACGAAATGCATTTACTCCATGCACTTTGTCAACGAATCTCATGTCTAACTGTATGTCAGTCATGGAATCGTTCCAGTCGAGTAATCGGACGGTACCAGATTCTATAGTGTCATCTACAGGAGAACCTGAGACAATATCTAAGAATGCTCCAGATTGTGTGTAGTCATACCTAGTGTTGTTGAACCATGCGCTGTTCTCCCATTGTTGTACTGTGTGTTCGGTGACCAGGTTCACAGGGTTTACAGGATTGATTGGAGTTTGGAACTATCCTTCTTCCGGTTAATTGTCATCATCCGATTCAGATTAACTAGAAACGGCATCATCTCCGTCTGATCTGTCAACCTCATCGTCATCATTGTTTACGGCACTGTACAACATAGACGGTTCATTAGAAACCATCTGTGTTACGGCCGTAATATGTTCGGGCAAAGATGTTGTGTTCATGTCGTGTGTAATTGGAATATTTTGTTGTTCAATAGGCTCGAATTCAACAAGAATATGAATTTCTTCCTTCTATATGCCGGCCGGAATAGTCCATAAATACTGCATTTCTTCGTCATTGTCCATGCTATATAAATTAAAGTAGAACATACGATGAGTCTCGTAGTACGTAGGCACCCTCATCATCATTCGAACACTCCAGAGATTGGGATCCATATCTCGGTATTTAAAAATTTTTTTTACTAGGTCCGAATGTGAAATTATTCGGTTCCGTTGGAAATGTCCAACTTTTCCGAATTGTTCCAGTACAATAGGGACCGTATGCATCCCTTGCAATTTCAGAATCCCAAAATAGCTATACTCTAACAGGGTTGATTGATTCCATTTCAGAAAGCCCTAAAATGTAAGTGTTTAGGGTGAATATGAAGATAATAGGAACTTCGGGAATTGAATTTAACAGTGCGTGGTTTGCTGGATTGTTCTCAATATGTAAAGAATGTAAGTGTTTAATATATTTATAGACTTCCTGGATTGCTACAATAAGGGGTAAGTTTAGGGTTGCTGCTTGAATTATTGTATATGTATTATTGTACATGAATTATTTTTTAGTGGTTCATGGGTTTACATACATTATTGTCCTTGGAGGAAATTGAAAGAGGGAATTATTCTCCTTACTTTTGAGAAAGCTGTGAAGGAGGACGGTGAAATAGTGAAAAATCAGTGCAATTATTGTTCTGTGCTTGACTGAAGAACAAGGATAACGCAGATTGGTTGTGCGTTATCCAGGAGATAACGCACATTGGTCATGTGTTATCCTGGAGATAACGCATGACGATTGTGCGTTATCTCCTGGATAACGCACACCCAATGTGCGTTATCCTTCTTCATCCATCACGTTGTGCATGTGCATGCATGCAGCTTTTTCCTTTCTTTTTTTTTTTCTTGTGCAGCCTTTTCCTTTCCTTTTCTTTCTGTTTTCTTTTATTATTTTTTTATTTATTTCTTATTTTAATTTGCATGCACATGCAGAACTTTCTGCTTTTTTTTTGTTTCTTTTTTTTTTCCATGCTTTTTCCTTTCTGCTTTTTTTTTTGTTTTCTTGTGCAGCTTTTTCCTTTCTTTTTCTTTCTGTTTTCTTTTATTATTTTTTATTTATTTCTTATTTTAATTTGCATGCACATGCATATTTTTCTACTTTTTTTTTTTTTTTAATTTGCATGCATATGTAGCTTTTTTTTTGTTTTCCTTTCTTATTTTTTTTGGTTTAGGGTTTATTATTATTACTTTTCGTTTATCAAATTAATTTGAAAGTTTTTTTACTTTTTTTTTCTTGAGTGTTTAAAGCATACTAATTCGTTTGTGGTTTTTGCAAATCTAAGTGAATCTATTTTCATACTGAAATAATAAAAAATGTACAATGAACACTGTAAAGTTTATTTTAGATTACATATAACTGAACTATGAAAAATAGAAAATTATGTCTGCACAGCTAAGGCCAGTCGGATGGCGTGAATCGGACGGTTTTCTTCCCAACACAATGCCCATGGCCGAGAGCATCCTGCTCCTCCTCTTCGTTAGACGAGGATGCCTACGATATAGGCTGATGTGGCATTGATGCACCGGCTGTGCCCGGAGGAGGTGGTGCGCTAAACCTCCCAAACTCGTAGGTTGAAGGATTCAAGATTGGAATGCTGTAAATCCTGAACTGGGCGCCGGAGGCATCTGCGACATCCTGGATCCACTAGGGAGAGATTCGGGATCTGGCGTCAACCCTAAACTATAGGACGGCATATCTAGGTGGGGGCTGTCGAATTGGTCCATATAATGTTGACTGCCACCAGATCCCTCACCCTTCTCAACCAATGCTGGGTGGGGGTCAACATGTTCCTGCCTTTGTGGAGCAGGAGGTACAGGAGGGCGTCCAGTACCTGCTCCCGGGCCAGGATGTCTCCGAGCAGCCCTTTTAACTCCACGAGCCCCTCGGTCTTGAACGTGCTCTCGGGGGCGGCAACGCGAGGGCTGAATAGGGAATGTCGCATGTATATCATGCTGTGAAGGGATGCATCCCAAAGTGCCACCAATGGAGACCATGCACCGCCGGATGATCGTCTGCACTTTTTCATAACTGAGGCAATCTGTGAAGGAGATGAAGGCTCCCGAATCACTACTGAAGTCATATCATCCACCTCCTGCAACATGGAAGTCTAAGAAAAGAAAATAACTAAATAATTTACAATTTAACAAATGAAATAAGTACTTATCATAAATTAGAAATTAACAAATGAAAATAAATAAATAAATTAGAATTCAACATAAATAACTAAAACGCATAAGAACTTACCATCATCCATCTGTCCACGCCGGCAGGCTGATAACCATGCGCACGGGTATCACAGTTAGCTGGATTGCCGATGTAAATCCGTGTGATACCCTTGTACTGTCTTATATACTCATCACTGGGGTACGACAATGCCTCAACATAGGACTATCCCTAACACGAACTCGCCACTGGTTCCAGACATCCACATAGATAGTATGCTGTGTAACCCAGGATGTGTTGTCATTCCCTTTTAACTGGATCCGATGAAGGTCCAGACGAGTATCGACTGCATCTGGAACCATCTGAGCCCATGCAAACTGTCGCATCACACGTCCGGGATAGTGGTACTCCACTATCTCATAACATATGAGGGGCACCTCTCCTGCCACAAGTCAGATAGAACCAGAGGGCGGTCATAATACGGGAGCCACATAAACTGTCATGTCAAAACTCAAAGTCAATAAAAATGCAACAAGGAAAAGAAAAATAATTAATTACAAATAATACAAGCTATTGTAAAGCATACCTGGTCAGATGGCATAAAGTCCAACTGGTCTCTGTATGTAACCAGAGTGTGCGTTGGCTACAGTCAAATGTTGTGCACCATACTGCGCCAAGAGGAGCAAGAGGGTCGGCCATAATCTCCGTCATCATCTGAGGCCGCAATGTAGGTATACGCGACCACGCCCATATCTAAACTAACACCAAAGCCCCTCCAATCTGTCGTACACCCTCCAAAGCTGCGGTGCACAGGTGCCTATACAGAACCCAAGAACGCAACCACCCTAGCTATATGTCCTAATAGCATCAAAATTCACGTGAACCAAATTCACGGAGAAGTCGGGAAGCATGTGACTGCCAATAAGTAAGAAAATAAATACACGAGCGCGCAGTATTAGATCGTCGTCGGCCTCTGAACCGGTGAACGCTCTCAGAATCCATGCTTCCAATGGTTCCTTCTTCACTTTGTAACCGGAAAAATGGCTGAGAGACAAACGCACACCAAAAAGTCTCTCGATAACATCAATCCAGTATTGTTTAGGGTGTAAAACTCCAACTAGGCCCGATAACAACCGTGTCGTCTATCCCTAAACCCCCAGTGCCTGTACATCTTGGAGTATAATCGAGACTTCACCGCACGTTAGATGAAATGTGTGGGTCTCTGGTCTCCACCGCTCGACTAATGCGGTGATAAGCACGTGGTCCAATCCAATATAACCACACCTAAAGATTCCCCCTAAACCGGTCCCATCAATAATCTCAACCAATTTACGGGGAGCCGCACTATAGCACTGGAACAGGTTGCGGCCAAAATGCCTATATTGAAGGTCAGTATAACACGTCTCCCGATCCCCACTCCAGATCAATCCCGATCTGTGCTCGTGCTGTCTGGATAAGACATCAGTGACAATGGGCCCTGGATGCACATGTGCTGGCACTTCTTCCATCTACACTAATTATATTTTCCAAATATTGTGAACATCTATATGTTAAAATTAAAAAGTTTTAAACATATTCTAATTCCTAAAATATTAACATTTAATTGTTATTACGTTTAACGGTTGTAAAGTTTATAGTTTTACATTCTCATATTTCCAAATATCAGGTATATTGTAAACACAATTAATCAATGATTTATGGAGTTTTAAATAAATAAGATTTTAAAGTTTTTAAGGTTTACTGTTACGTAATAAATTTCACTTTTACTGTTAGGTCGACATGTTCACTGTTAAAAAATACCGGTTCCCATATTTTTAAATGAAATCCTAAAACCTAATATCAATTTTTACATGAAAAAAAAAATTATATTCATAACATTAAAAAAATCATACAAAATTATTAATAACTACAACTTTAAACATAAATCCGAACCACACTTTCACCAAAAAAAAAAAAAAAACATAATGTAAAATTTTGGATTTTAATGATAGATTTTTAAGTTTTTTATTATTTAAATTTTACAATTTTTAGGTTGCAAAAAATAAATTTTCAATAATTTCTACTGTTTAAAAAAATAAAAATTAGAAATATCGAATTACATCAACCCATATTTTCTAACATTCAAATTAATTACCTAAATGATTAAATAAAATTCTATTAATCATAAAATAAGAAATTAAACCTAATTATCCAAATAAATTCATGAAAAAAATCCTAAACCCTAATATCACTTTTTGAATGAAAACAAAAATTCGTACACATTTACTAATAACTACAATTTTAAACATAAATCCAAACCACACTTTCACCAAAAAAAAAATAATAAAATAACATAATGTAAAATTTTGGATTTTAATAATAGATTTTTAAGTTTTTTGTTATTTAAATTTTACAATTTTTAAGTTGCTAAAAAAATTTTTTCCATAATTATCCGCTTCTAAATTCATGAAAAAAAATTATCCCTAATATCACTTTTCAAATACAAAAAAACAATTACATACATAAAATTATCAAATTGGTACAAATTTATTAATAACTACAATTTTAAACATAATTCTAAAAATTAAAAAAAGGTAAAATTTTTTATTTTAATAATACATTCTTAAGTTTTGTATTATTTACATTTTACAATGTTTAAGTTACAACAAAAATATTTGTTTTCATATTTTCTACATTTAAAAAAAATGTTAAAAATATCGAATTACATATTCTCATATTTTCTTACAATAATTTATATATATTATGCAAAATAATAATCTAAATAATTTGTAATAATCATAAAGTAAGGTAATAAAGTAAACATAATTATCCATATAAATTAAAGAAAATAATATATCACCCTAATATCACTTTTTAAATTCAAAAACAATAAATACATAAAATTATCACATTTGCACAAATTCATTAATAACAAAAATTTTAAATATAAACATAAAACCCATTTCCACAAAAAATAAATTAATTCAAGTTAATAAATAAAATTCATAAAAAACATTAACAAACAACAAATACCGAAATAATCACACTTAACATGTAATAAACAAAAAAATTCTAACTAACTAAAAACTTACTGAAAATTTAAAATGCAGCTTTAGTAGCATTCGTACTCCAAATCCTTAATAGCCTTCGTACTCCAAAGAAAATCTCCAAGATTTACTAATTTAACTGTAATTTTCAAAATAAAATACACATTCATTAGATAAAAATAAATCAACACATAATAAAAAGAAAAAAAATTACAGTAAAATACCTAGCAGATGGCGGAGGCAGGAACAAAAATTTTTTTGAAGAAAGAAGGATGAAAAAAGGAAGAAGAATGAGATGAAGGTGGCTGAAAAAACTAATAAAAATTAAAGGAGAAGGCGGCTGTAAAAACAGTAAGGGGAAAGGAGATGCAATAGAGAAATAAGGAGGAAGAAAGGAGGAAAGAGAGTAAAAAATGGGGTTGGGAAGAGGCTGGGGGAAAATAAAAATGGGGAGGAAGGAGGAGTGGGGGAAAATAAAAAGGGGGAGGAAGGAGGAGGAGGGGGGAGCCGCACTGGGGGAAATAAAAAGGGGGAAAGGTCGCACGGCAGGGACGGAACTAGAACAATATGATTGGGGGGGCTGGAGGAAAAAAAATTTTGCCAGAATTTCGTCTATAAAATGATGCATTCCATGTACAAAAGACACTCAAACAATTCCAAATTTACATATAATATAGCAAAAGAATAGGTAATTTCCCTTTACCAATGAGGAGTGATCACCCATCACTCACGGGATAAGCATTACAATTATAAATTTACATATAATATAGCAAAAGAATAGGTAATCGCCCATTACCAATGAGGCCCCAGATAAACTACCCACCTCGCACTATCCCGCCTCCCCTCGAATGATCGGTGCGGCGGCTAGGCATCCTTAGACGAAAGAGTGGTCTTTCAGGATTGGTCGTTGTGTGTCACCACCTCCCACCTATCTTGCACATTCAATCAAGGTTGTCACTGCGAAGCTATAGTTAAGGTGCACAGGGTCTTACCGTCTAGCCGTTGGTACTCCGCATCTTCACGGAGAATTCAATTTCACCGGGTCCATGTCGGAGACAGCGGGGCAGTCGTTACACCATTCGTGCAGGTCGCTACTTATGCAACAAGGAATTTCGCTACCTTAGGACAGTTAGAGTTACTGCCGCCGTTTACCGGGGCTTCCATTCAAAGCTTATAACACTTCTACTTCCGACCTTCCGGAGTGATCACCCATCACTCACGGGATAAACATTACAAATTCTAAATTTACATATAATATAGCAAAAGAATAGGTAATCGCCCATTACCAACGAGGAGTGATCACCCATCACTCACAAGGAATGATTACCCATCACTCACGGGATAAATACCTCTATCAAAGCTGAGAATCTTGATCAGAATCTTGAGATAACATATGAGATGAGCACGATCAGAAGACGAAATCCAATATGAACTGCAATTAATTTAGAACATTAGAAGATTTATATGAAAACAAATAACATCCATCCCAATGCAAAGAATGAAAAAGAAATCACTACTGAAAAATGATTTAAAATAGAGTTTTACATGTGAACGAAATGATTAAGGTGGCAATTTTATTCTTCGAGTTTGCATATTTTGAAACCGCTGCAAGATGTCTTCATTTTCAATACTCTTAAATATCTCTTGCTCCACATAGCAAGCCAAACTGTCATTGAGAAACTCATCTCCCATCCTATTGCGTAAATCATTCTTAATCGTTCTCATAGCAGAAAACGATCTTTCAACGGTCGCTGAAGCAACAGGCAAGACTAAAGCCAACTCAATTAGTCGATAAACTAAAGTAAAAAACTTGTGAGTATTCGTCTCAACCATCTTCCTTGCGAGATCTCCAATGTCAGTAAGGCCAGAGAAAGCTACCCCATCACTTGATCTCATGTAAGAGATATATGTATCAAGTTGTGCTTTAAGCTCAAACTTATCAGAGATAGAAAAATCATCTGAATAGAACTCTGATAGACGGAGTAACTGACCCCGATCAAAATTCACAAAGGAATCTCTGGGATCAAGGCATGATATGCAAATAACTAGCTCTGAAGTTGACTCCGTAAAACGATCATCCATTTCTTTGACTATAAAATCAAGTACCTAATATTAAATAGAGAAAAGAACAGTTAATAATTTATAATATTATAAATAATTGAGTATTAGGTAATAAGTTAAAAAAATAATGAAATTAATTACCTCAAAAAGATATCTCGACGAAAAAAATGGTAGTAAGTCTTTGGCTGCCCATCCACACTCCTGTATAATCTAGCTCGGCCTGGTAAAGGATCTTGCATGTTCGGCACGAAAATATCATTCTTGATACAAAATGCAGTAACAACACCCAATAACTCCTCCCAATAATCATCATCATTTCTGTACTTCTTCAAATCTTCCTTTATTGTCTGAATCATCCGGACAGCAGTGACTATGTTTTGAGTCCTTTGTTGCAAGCACATTGACTATGTATTTATTTTTACCAATACATTTACCATTAAGTAAGCAATGAATACAAATTCAAACTACCACATTTTATCAACCAAACCTCGGGCAATGCCTCGACTATTGACCTCATCAGCGTCTTCATATATAGTTTCAAACACATGTGTCACTGCATCCCACATATGCAAAATCCGAGTTATTGTTTTAAAGTGAGAGCCCAAACGAGTGTCACCTAGCCGAGCTAAACTTGTTTCCTAATTTTTTCCCTTTCCAGTAGCAATTTCTCCACTTTCTAGACGTTTTACAAGATCATCATACTGCTTTTGCAGAAGAGCATCCTTTCTTTTACATGAAGCTCCAATAATGTTTACAATCTTAGCAAGGTACTCAAAAAAACTACACACGTGAGCATTTTTCTTTGAAGTAGCCACAAGCACTAATTGATGTTAGTGAGCAAAGAAATGAATATAATATGCGTACTTATTTTCATCTAAAATTTTTTGTTTCAATCCATTAAGCTCGCCACGCATATTAGACGCCCCATCATAACCTTGACCTCTGAGCTATGAAATTGATAATCCATTTATTGCAAAGAAATCATCAATACTATTTTTCAATGTCCGTGCAGAAGTGTCACTCACGTGTACCACTCCAAGAAAACGCTCGACCACTTCTCCATTATCATTAACAAATCTCAAAACAATAGACAATTGCTCCTTCACAGAGCTATCTCGAGCCTCATCAACCATAAGAGAAAAAAGCTTGTCACCAATCTCATTGATAATAGCTTGCCTCACTTCTGTTGCACAAGCATTAACAATTTCTTTTTGAATTTTAGGAGAAGTCAACTGATTATTTCCGGGAGCATTCAAGTTCATGACCTTATTTACTTCTTCCGATTCCTCACAATACCATTTTGTTAATTCAAGAAAATTACCTCGTCGGATTGAATTTATAAACTCATCATTTCCACGGAAAGCTAAACACTGACTTAATAAAAATCGAATAACTTTTATAACAGCAGTCAGTCGCGCACGGTAGTCAATCTCAGTTTGACTACTTTGTTTCGCTAAAACGTATTCCACATTATGTCTTTGATTTTTTAAACCCAACAACTGAATCATAGCACCAGAGTGAGGACTATTTGGAGCACCTTCATGGTTTCTAAATTTTTCTTTAGCACGTTTCCAATTTTTAAAACCAACTTCTGTAAATATATCATCACCATATTTGTGATTTTGACCTTTAGCAAACAAATAACAACAGAAACAAAATGCTGCATCTTTATGTACACTGTACTCTAACCAAGTAAAATCTTTAAACCATATCTTCTGAAACGATCTTTTAATTTTACCAAAATCAGTTTGCGGAAATTTACGATCACATGGTTGAGTTGGCCCTTTAGCCACATAACGTCTCTCCTTAATTCATCTCTAATTTCATAAGGATAACTATCAATTGGTTTACGCAATCCTGGATCACCAATAATTTCAAAATCTGAAAAGTCTACCCCTACCCCCGAGGCTTTTTCCCGCGATCTTCAATATTAATATTTCCTTTATTAGCTGATTTTTCTTCAACCGGTTTAGGACCCTTCTTCCATTTTCCAATATATTTCTCCATAGTAAATTCCTATATAATATTCAAATATTTTAAATTCACAATTCAACACATTTCATGTATAACATAATAATTAATTGGTCTATAAATTACATAATAATCATATTTTTACCAAAAAAACCCTAAAAAATTTTTCGCTAACAACATAATAATTTTAGCACTCAAAAATCATAGAAATAAAAATGTTTCTGAAAAACTTACTTTTTTTTTTTTTGGTTCAAGATGTTTAGCTAGCCTATCTTCACACTATTCCTGTAGCAACTTGCTGCTGCTGAGATGAGAGATCTGTTGCTCTGCTTCTGCCGTTTCTTCTTCCTGCCGCCGCGGAGTTATTGCTGCTGCTGGCGCCACCGCTGCTGCTGCTGTGGACAACGCACTGCCGAGCCGAGCTCGGAGTCCGACAAACAAGGAGGAGGAGGAGGAGGAAGAGAAGAGGGGGGAGGGTTTCTGTTCTTACGTTTCCCGTGAGCTGTCGCAGAGGGAGGGGGAGCGGAGCAAGCGGGGGGGAGGGGGCTGCGGAGGAGGTGCGCCGGTGCGGGAAGGAGATCGGGGAGAGAGAAGAAGAAAAATGAAATTGATTTTCTTGTTTCTACTGGAGCAGCGCCGAGGGTTTTTTTTTACAAATCAGTCCCTACATTTTGTGGGGGCTAAACTGAAAAAAAACCTGGGGGGCTCAAATGTAAAAAACGTAAAAATTTTTAAAAAAAATAAATTCCCGGGGGGGCTCGAGCCCACCCGAGCCCTGACTAGGTCCGTCCCTGCCGCACGGGGGGAGGGGGGGAATATAAAAAGGGGGAGGAAGGAGGAGGGGGGAGACGCACTGCGAAGGAAAGGCGGCGGCTAGGGTTTAAAATTTTATAACATGATAATGCACAGTCACTGTGTTATCAGCTTAATAACGCATAATGGTTGTGCATTATTAAGCTTGATAACGCACAACCATTGTGCGTTATCTACAGCTCGGCGCCAGTTGGGATCCACGTCAGATTTTTACGCGATTAATGCGGTTATTAAGGATAACGCACAATGATTGTGCGTTATCATTACAGATAACGCACGACCATTGTGCGTTATGGCCTGAATCGGAAAAAAAAAATTTGGCCCACTTCAGTCTGGGCTTTTTAAAAATGGGCCCGGCCCAGAAAAAAACCATAACTGTTGGTATATGTATTTTTTTGCTACTTTGACGAATTTCGGAAAAAAATTTCTTGCACCACTTTGAAATGATAATGATGTAATAAACGTCGTCATAAGTAGGTGCCGATGTTTGTTATAATAGTAGCCACGACATTTATGCGACATTTGTCATAAAGTTGGTATAGATGTATTCGACATGTTTTTGCCTTATAGCGACTCATGACACCGTCAGAATAGACTGTTTTCGTTTAGTGGATAGACGTTTTAGCATTTCTATATTCTTTAATTTTGATTATGTGAATAAAGTATATTTATACTAATAATTATTCCATTTTATATTATGAGATACTATTGTCATTTTAGAGTTTAGTAAATCATTATAAATGTCCATTAACAATTTACATTTTTTCCAAATTATTCATAAATTTTTTTCTTGTTTCCACGCACTAACAATTTTCGAGCAACTGATTTTGACAAAGTTGGAGTTATATGGCAAAAAATGGCTATAATATTCATGTGCAAGTCACGTGCTCATAGAAACAAAGTCAGTTTTACACCTATACTTTTCATTTGTGTTCTTATTTTAATGAGTACGTGAATTAAGCATGATTATTTTAGTTGAAATCTATTAGAAAACACGTGAGTTGTCAAAATTAGTTGCTAAAAAATTTTTAGGTGTTTAAAAAATAAAATAAAAATTTATAAGTAATTAATTTAAGAAAAACGTAAATTGCTTATGGACATAAGTTATAATGAATTTTTCTTTGGAGTTTCATAATATATATATATAAAAGATGGTTTCCTTTATTAAAATATTTTTTTCAATAATTCTTATATCTAGTAATCATCATAAATTACTCTATTCAAGATCTAATCCAGTTAATATTTAAAACCATTTTAACACTCTTTTCTTGGTACCAAAAAAATGCAAAATCCCCTGCCATGTCAAAGCCCCGCCAGACTGCCCAACGCATTAACACTTTTTCTTTCCTCTACATCAATTAGTCACTCTTTTAATAATTTCACAAAAGCTCTTTCCTTCTCAACTTAATTCTTAGTTTTTCAAAATAAAGGTATTTGAGATATTTTATCTTAAAAATGTATTAATTTCAGAATTTTTTAATCTATATAAAATTATGTATCTTATGAAGTAGATGGATTATATGTCTTCCTTATAATTGGTAAGTTTCCTTCCCTCCTCTTTTGCTGCCCAAGATAAAGAAAAAGAAAATTCTTTGTTTCATATATAAGGCAGTTCCGGAGACTTACATTTCTTGAAAATAATTTATTTTTAATATTAGAGAATTTAATATAATTTTGCAAGAACAAATTTTTTTTCACATTTTGATATAAAAAAACTTTAGTATTACATTATGATGTTCAAATTAATTTCAACCCTCTCAAACTGATAACTATTCTTATACGATAGATTGTAAGGCGCGTATTTTTTGCTGCTAAATTATATTTATTAGTTGGAGTCCAAAAGATAATTGATTGCGGCTCCTGACCACGAAACGCAAGCAAAATCTTGTAAGGTGAACAAAACACACTGAGGGCAGATTGGACCTCGTTTTACCTCCGATGCTTAAGTCAGCAAGAATTATAATTTTGACAAAGTAAAAATAAGTAAAAGTAATTTAATGAAGTAAATGTGAACAGTACCATTTATAAGTTATCATATCTTGAAATGTTAGAATCACAATAGACGTGGGATTCCTATAAAGAATCCTTTCGACCTTTTAACCTTTTTTCTCATTAGCTAGGCCAAATATGACTCAGCCATTTGGCATATGCCCAGAAGCTAGCAAACAAGATCTTAAGGCTTTATAGCCCAAAATTAAAGTCTAGATGAGTTGATCCCATCATAAATCCTCTTAAAAGTTTCAGAATTATTTTGTGATACTTTAGTTTTGCAACTTAGTCATTTTGGATCAAGACGTTCATCCCTCTTAACCAAATTCAACTTTATCAATCGTTGCCGGCTCTGTTTGCACAATTTCAAACCCAACATTATTGATTTCTTCACTTCTAAAGAACAGCCTCTCAAATAAATTTAACTTGCGGCTTTCAAAAAGATGGCCTCCAAAGTCAAGCTCTTCCAGTCCACGTAGATATCCTAAACTCACTATTAAATATGTCATCTCTAATTTCGAAGATGCCCTAAGTGACGATGCTATATATGAAATGGTGAATTTTTTACACTTTTCCCTTTTATAAACGAAAATGAAATTTCATCCTTAATCATTAGACATGCTCATCCACTTAAAAGGCTTGTGGATTATGGAATCAAGGATAATGTCGAATTTTGTGAAGTTGGTGATGTGATTATTCTTCTGATATTCAATATAGCCAACTCCAAGTTAAAGTATTCAAGACAACTATAAAATTCTCCATCATTATCACTTTTGAGTGCCCCTAACAAGATGATAGGGATCACCTATCCTTGGAGGATACATTACAGTATACCGCGAACAATTGAAAGCCAGACTTCGAGTTACCCTATATCCACTATTCCGAGGCATCCTATGTATTGGGAAATAGCTTTAGCTCAACTATCTCCCAATTTTGTAAAGATAACCTGTTGGATTTATCTTAATATGTAAATCCTTTGGAATACCCACTAGCTTGGAAATATTTCGAAACTTTTTTCATATAAAAGCTTTAAACCACGGTCATGGCTGGTACACTCTTCAACAAAAACAATCCGTGGCAAATTTTATTGAAAAGTTACCATATGCTATCCATATATGGAAAACAAGGCTTCCTCTTTATGAGGGATGCAGGGACGTCAATGACCTATGAATGGAATAGAAGGAGGGTGTTACCTAATAAAGAAGTAAAGGGTGAAGCGGAATTTGTGAAGATGTACACCAAAATATTGCGAGATTATGCCATTGGAATGAGATTGTGAGAAAATTAGTTAGATACTATGATGGAAGCATTAGGATTTTATGGTGGTCAGGGGGTTAACTTGGAAAAACTAAATTATTTTAAGCCTTTTTAAAATGTATTTGATTTGGGCATTATTGTAATTCTCTTAATGTGGAAAGAAAGTGATTAACTTGTCTGAATACAGAAGCGGGATTACTGCAAACAATATGGGATTCAAAGAGGTGATACATCGGCCTTGTCACAAAGAAAAGGTAGAAGCAGTAGTGCTAATAAAGATTCAAGAGGTAAATGATGTTGTAGTGTGGTGTTTTACCTCGAAAAAAAATATTATGATAATATTGTAAAAAAAAGTGTTTGTCTAACGCAGAGGCATGTGAATCCATAAAAATTGTAAATGTATCGGCCCTAGTAGTGGATGACCATAATCGGGAAACAAGGAGTAAAAAGTAAGAAGATTAAAATCCTGATGACCTCCCTCTAGCTGAAAGTTTGACGGAACGATCATCCATCAGGAAGAGAAAAAGAAGTGAAGGCCAAGAGAAAGAAACTCTATTCAACGTGGTCGACCCTCACCCCAAGTTTCGAATCTTCCCCCTATAATTGAAAAAAAAAATTCATGTTTTTGTGGAAAAGGGGATACTATTTTCAATAAATATCCTATTAGACCAGTAAAGGGTAGAGAAAAACCCTTTTTCCCAAAGTGGTCCTTGAAAAATAAAAGTCGGTTAGTACACGGAGGAACAACTGGTGAAGTAGCAGAGATCATCCAACCTCCTTAGGATATTGAATTCATTTCCCAGTGCTCTTGGGATAAGTTATTTGAAATGGAAGCTATCAATTCTTGTCAGGTAAAGCATGATTTTTTTTTCTAATTGCATTATTTTCTGAATAATTTGCATACTAAACTTCATTCTAGAATCTTAATATTAGCATAGAGATGTCCAAACACTTGGATTCTATACAAGAGTTCCAGAAATAATATGTTCAAAGATTGGAAACATTGTCTGCTGAAAATAAGAAATTATCAGCTGAAAATAAGAAATTAAAAGAAGATGTATCATGTCTGACCAATCAAAATGCAGATTTGAAACATGACTTTGCTGAAATCAAAGGTGTGAATACTCGCTTGTCTGAATCCTTGTCATCACAAAAAAGACTCATGGCCACTATGGAAGATTCAAGGAGAATAGATGCTTTGAAGTATGAAGCTCAAGAGAAAGAACTGAAGAAAAGACATGATGAAATCATCAGTTTACAAGATCAAATGCCCCATTATATAGGAACATAAATTTGAGAGATTCTTTGAGGGAGAGAATCATCAGACAATTCTGCGAAGGGGAAAAAGGCAGAGAATGGTTTTTTTAGGTGAGTTTACCAATGCTTAACACTGTTGTAACTAAGGTCATGCAAAGTGTATCACTGGCAAACCCATAATATGAATTTCCTGAGGTGGTTAAAAGGTACTATGATGAAGATGTTCAAATGCCAGAATTTCCTTGATATCGTTGTGCCAGACTAGGAATTGAGAATACATCTGTATTAAAAGATCTTGTTAGACATATATTTAAAATAGAATTACCATTAATCATAAAACTGTGTATAGTTGTGTTTCCTAGTTGTATTTAGCTAGGACTTCTACTTCTAATATGTTTCCTAGTTGTATTTAGCTAGGACTTCTACTTCTAATTTGCTTAGGATTTGTCACTTGGACAAATCTATAAATTGTACACTATTCTCACATTAATGAGACAGAAAACATAAGATTGTTTTCCCCACTGGAAACTTTCATGGTATCAGAGCCAATTGTCTAAAATTTCTCAAAATGAGTAACGACAATATTGGCAATGTTGATAATGACATGGTGGAAGAAAGCCATGTTAACAAAATAAAGAAAGATGCTTATTATGTGGCATCCACTGATGGACCTGGATTGATCCTAACAACAGTCCAGTTGAAAGAGACAGAAACAGATAATAATTATGCAGAATGGGCAAGGGCCATGCGCATGGCCCTGCGATCGAAGAAGAAATTGGGATTCATTGATGGAATAATTCCAATTCCTGAAGGTGATCCAGAAAAAGAAGAAGAATGGTGGGAGATCAATAATCTTGTAAATTCTTGGATTCTCAATACTATCGAACCCTCTCTCCGATCCACCATATATCATCCAGAGAGAGCTGATGAATTATGGATAGACTTGAAGGAACGATTTCTAGTTGGCACCGGCCCACGAATATATGAATTAAAAGCAGCATTGGCAAACTGTAAGCAAGGCGGTGATTCAGTACACGTTTATTTTTTACGTCTAAAAAAGGTATGGGACGAACTAGAAAACTATACTCAACTTCCGCCCAGCACAGACACAGATCTTTTGAATTTTATTATAAAAGAAAGAGAAAACGAGAAGGTTTTCCAATTTTTAATGAGATTAAATAGTGCAATTTATGGCACTGTTCGTTCCCATATGATCCAACAAGAACCTATACCCAAATTACGTACCGTACTTGCTCAAATCTGTAAAGAAGAACAGCACAAAAATTCGACACGAAAAGAAGATTATTCTGGAGATGGCGCCGCCTTCGCCGCCGCCGGAGCCGCCGCCGGAAATGCCGCCGGAATTGTCGCCGCCGCCCGAACAGAAATCAATCCCAGAAATTTCTCCTCATCCTTCTGCTCCCACTGCAGACGCGGCCACGATGTATCTGGATGCTTCCAGCTCGTTGGCTATCCGGATTGGTGGCCTCGGCATCCCCCGAAACCCGCCGGCCGCGGCTTCTCACCGGCGACTCACGGTTCTTGGCGCGGAGGCAGATCCGGCCCTGGGCGAAGCGGCAGACCGTCCCCGGCGATGGCCAGATCGCGCGATGGAGGAAGAACGGGCGAGGCGTGGGCCTATTCGGCCACAACCGCGGCGGCAGTTCCAAATCCCGTTCACCGGCGCGCTGGAGAAGACAATGACAGTGGGCCGATCTACAGTACCGGGCCGGGCTTCGGGCCGAATTCCAGCAGAAACGGGCCGAGCCGGGCCCGGGCCCCTTACCAGCTTTGACCGTTGACCAGTGGTCAACTCTGTTGACTGCCCTCCAAACCTCAAATAATATGCAATCTGAAAAGCTATCTGGTATGGAAAATTTTTGGATTTTAGATTCAGGATGTTCTAACCATATGACTGGTAGGAAAATTTTTTTACAAAATTTACATCCCATATGTCCGCATATTATTGGATTACCTAACGGTGCCAAAACTTTTGCTGTGCATGAAGGCATGGTCTCTTTAAGTCCTACTTTGCAACTCCACAGAGTGTTGCTAATTCCTGAACTGACTTGCAATTTAATTTCTTTGTCTCAATTGGCAAGAGATTTGCAATGCTTTATCACACTCTCTGACAAATTTTATGTTATACAGGACCGTATCTCGATGAGGCCGATTGGAGTGGGTGAGCAGAGGAATGGGATCTTCTTCTACAAACCTATGGAATTGAAGGAATTATACACCTTTTCTAGCACAGTTCTTGATTCCAGCACACTATGGCATAAAAGGTTGGGACATCCTTCAGATTATGTAGTCAATCACTTCTTGGGTAATTCTAAAGACTCGACAACTAGAACATCACCTTGTAATATTTGTCTACGTGCCAAACAAACTCGTGATTGTTTTCCACTTAGCATCAATAAAGCATCTACAATTTTTGACCTAATTCATTGTGATTTATGGAGCCCATATAAATCCAAATCCACTATAGGTGCTTCATTTTTTCTTACTATCTTAGATGATTATTCTAGGGCTATTTGGATATATTTACTGTCAGAGAAAAGTGAGGTTGCCTCTATTCTTCAAGATTACCTTACCATGATCAAAACCCAATTTCACAAAACTGTTAAGACAATCCGTAGCGATAATGGGACAGAATTTGCACCCCTAAAGTCCTATCTTACTACCCGTGGCATAATCCACCAAACTACTATTGCTGGCACACCACAACAAAATGGACGAGTTGAACGCAAACATCGCCATATCTTAAATGTCGCTCGGGCATTACGATTTCAAGCAAATTTACCTATAAAATTTTGGGGAGAATGCATTTTGACGGCTGGCTATCTCATTAATCAAACTCCCTCAAAATTGTTACAAGGTAAGACTCCTTATGAATTGCTATACGATGAGAAACCATCCTACTCTCACATCAAAACTTTTGGGTGCTTAGCTTATGTACATAACCATGATCTCCCAAAAGATAAATTTCGAGCCCGCAGCAAACCGTGTGTCTTCCTTGGCTACCCTCTTCATAAGAAAGGATGGAGATTTTACGACCTGCAAACAGAAAAATTCTTTGTGTCCCGAAATGTGATTTTTATTGAAACAAAGTTTCCATTCCATGACAAATCAGGTACTTCCATTTCTACAGACTTCACACAATCTTACAAGTTTGGGGAACAAGTTTTGGGCTCCAAGCAACAAAGTATGCAAAAGAGGGGGAGTTTAACACACAACACACCTAGCCCAGATCAAATAAATCCTTCCCACAGCCCACCTGCACACCCGGATCCACCAACCCCTTCCAGCAGCCCACTACCCCACGACCCAGCTCCATTATACCCTTCCCACAGCCCATCTCCACTTTCACACCCTGATCCACACCCACAACCCAGCAGCCCAATTCAGCAAGGCCCACAACCAACCTCTCCAGCCGCCCCACTCCAAACTAGTCCAACTCCAGATGATACTCCTACCAGCTTGCCGCAAGACAATCCGCAAACTAATGCCCCAAGACGAAGTACTCGACTTAAAACTATTCCGACTCGGCTCCAAGATTATGATTGCAATGCCATATGGAAGTCCTCTATATCTCATTCCTCCTCTGCTCTCTCACCCTCTTCGGATCTCTCAGGTACGTCCCTTTATCCTATCACAAAATTTGTGGACTATAGTAAATTCTCTACAACACACAGGCAATTTTTAGCCTCTGTAGCAACAGAACCCGAACCTACCACTTATTCCGCGGCAGTCTCTCATCCTCTCTGGCGCACTGCTATGCGTCAAGAGATTGATGCTCTTGAACAAAATGGTACATGGACTTTAACCTCTTTGCCTCCTGGAAAACGTGCACTGGGGAGTAAATGGGTCTACCGGATAAAGTACAAAGCCGATGGCACCATCGAGCAATATAAAGCCCGCTTGGTAATTTTGGGAAATACACAAATGGCAGGTATTGATTTCACAGACACCTTTGCTCCCGTTGCTAAAATGGTCACCGTTCGCACTCTCCTTTCCGTTGCCACTGCTCGCAACTGGCCTATCCATCAAATGGATGTTCACAACGCTTTTTTGCATGGAGATTTACAAGAAGAAGTGTATATGCGACCACCTCCAGGATTTCGTACCTGTTACAAAGGGCAAGTCTGTCGTTTAAAGAAGTCTTTATATGGTCTTCGCCAAGCCCCTCGATGTTGGTTTTCCAAACTCACCACCGCTCTCCGTAAGTATGGTTTTTCTCAGTCTTATGCAGATTACTCTCTTTTCACATATTCTAGAGGGAATATTTATCTATGTGTTCTTATTTATGTGGATGATTTACTCATTACTGGAAATTCCCTATCCACACTTGAAACATTCAAAGCTTCATTACACAAGTGCTTTCACATGAAGGATTTGGGGTCGCTCAAATATTTTTTGGGCATAGAAATTGCAAGAAACTCCACGGGATTATTTTTATCCCAACGAAAATACACATTGGAAATTCTCTTTGAAATGGGTTTATTAGGTGCCAAGCCGGCATCTACTCCTGTGGAACCTAATCATCAGCTGGCAAAAGCATCTGGATCATTGTTTGACAACCCAGATCGCTACCGAAGACTCATAGGCAAGCTAATATATCTCACACTTACTCGGCCCGAACTTGCATATGTTGTACATACACTTGCTCAATTTATGCACGCCCCTCGTCATGCTCATTGGGATGCTGCCATCCGAGTTGTACGTTATCTGAAAGACAGTCCTGGACGTGGCATTTTTCTTTCCTCTAACTCTCCTCTTTCGTTAACTGCATATTGTGACTCCGATTGGGCCACCTGCTCGATAACTCGCCGCTCTCTCACTGATTATTTTATCTCTTTTGGTGGGTCTCCTATTTCTTGGAAGACGAAGAAACAACATACTGTTTCTCGTTCATCTGCCGAAGCTGAATATCGCTCTATGGCTATGACTTTATGTGAACTTAAATGGTTATCTCTTCTTCTGCGAGATCTTCATGTCCCTGTCACTCGCCCCATTCCATTGCATTGTGATAACCAGGCTGCTCTTCATATCGATGAAAATCCTGTTTTCCATGAATGCACTAAACACATTGAAATAGATTGTCATTTTGTTCGTGATGCTTTTCAAGACGGTTTTATCTATCCTGCCTATATTCGAAATGAAGAGCAACCTGCTGATATTCTTACTAAAGCACTTCATCCGACACATTTTCATCGATTAGCTTCCAAGTTGGGCATTTCTGACCTTCATGCTCCAACTTGAGGGGGAGTGTTAGACATATATTTAAAATAGAATTACCATTAATCATAAAACTGTGTATAGTTGTGTTTCCTAGTTGTATTTAGCTAGGACTTCTACTTCTAATATGTTTCCTAGTTGTATTTAGCTAGGACTTCTACTTCTAATTTGCTTAGGATTTGTCACTTGGACAAATCTATAAATTGTACACTATTCTCACATTAATGAGACAGAAAACATAAGATTGTTTTCCCCACTAGAAACTTTCAGATCTCAATACGCCAAGAAAAGTGCAACGGTCGTGCCAAGGAAATTATTAGGAAGGCAGCACCTTAGATGACCATTCAAAGAACAACCTTCCTGATACTTTGTCCATGAATCCTTGGAATCCTCAATCTACTAAATAAGTTAATAAGATGCACCTAGAAGCATGCAGCAAAAATGTGGAAAAAGAACAGCATCAAGAAATTGTTCATGAGGTTATTGGTAATGGTGATCTGGAAAAGATGATTCCTGAAAACTCCATTGCCATGGACTTGGGAAAATGAATTGATGTTCCTGACGACCACGTAGATCAAGATACAATTAAGGGAAATGAATTCGCTTTAGCGTAAATAATTGCAAATGTTATGTGAAGTGTGGGCTTATTACTTCCTTTTGGGCTTTTGGTGAAACTATTGAGGTCTTAGGCTTTCATATATGTACACACATATTATATTAAGTATGAGGTTCTTGACCTTGATGTAATCAAGCAACTCTTGTCTATGAATTTTCTTGTTTAAATATCAGGTCGTTTAAGAAAAGACATGATTCACACCGTTAATTAATGTTAAAGAATTAATTGAAAATTTTGGTAACTCCTTTTTAATAATAAGGGATATAAAGAGAGTTTAATTCAGACAAGATGTCTTTTCCCCTTTCTCTATCAATAAGTACTACATTTGTTGCTTAAGGGTTGCGTGTGAAGCTGGGCTGTCGTTTATTCTCCCACAGACTAAATAATGATGACTACTCTTGAATAGAGGTGCCCTTAAAAAGGACTTCTAGAATTCTCTTTTAAGCTTATAAGTATAAGGTGTTTCTTAAACGTTGCCATTAGGCTTTCTTCAGAATTTCCTTCTCCATCTTCCTTTTCATCTTTATTTGGTTTTGCTGTGTAACTTATTGCCATGGCTGATTCTCAAAGAAAATCCATTCGCGCAAACGGCTATGATGAGAAGGTGCCTAACAAACCGTTGGCCGATCTTCTTTTGGTTACGACACATCTCAACCTATGCGAACTTCATGACCATGAAGGTAAAAGATTCATCCACTTCTGTCTTCCCAAATTCATGAGATTTTGTCAAGCTATTTCATTTGATCATTTTATTACTCTTCTCCAATGGTATTTAGATTTGATGAGGGGCATCGTTGGTGTGTATGTTGAAAATTTTGAAATGATTAAACGTATCGGTGTTTTTTAATATAGGTACACCACCACCACCGGACATGGGGTCGCATCTTTCCAGATCTCCAGCTCTTTGAACAAAAGTTTACTTTGCTCGCTTCTGCTCCCCAAGCCTTGACATGTACTCCATAAACATTATCAAGAAGAAATAGAGAGGCTTACCCTTGAGGCAAGGAAGAAGAAGGAGCATGCCCTGAAGAGGAAACACAAGGAAGAAGTAGGGAAGGAACCGGGAAGTAGTAGGGAGGATAGTGGAGAGAGTGAGGAAGTTGATAATAAGAGCTTAGCCTTAGTTTAGTTGGGGTAAAATTAAGGAGAGGAGAAGGAGGAGATATAAATTCAGGACGTAAATGTCTTATTTACATCGTTTGATTGCAACATAAAAGTGGAGAGGATGTAAATGGGGAGGGGGATCCCCCTCTACGTCAGCAAATTAGACCCTCTCAAAACGGCCAGGTTGGGACGTAAATGATGTTAAAAAGTCCATTTTATCCTCTTACAAATTAGTTTATTACAAATTTATCTTAAACTAAACTCCTACCATATATATATAATAATCATAGCTTTATGCAATGGGTATAATAGTAAATTATATATAATAAAAATATTTACTTTCTACTTTTCACTCCAACCAAATAGACAGAAGTAAATGTGATTTACTTCTCTTTCACCCTTACCAAACAATTTTGAAGTAAATGAATATACTTCTCCTAGTGGAAGTAAATAGTGTCACTCCCCCTACCCCTTCCCCTCCCCTTCCAACTCCGCAAACCAAACTAAGGCTTAGGCTCACCAACAAATATCTAAAGATTCCTGTATCCTCCTTTCTTCCTAATCTACTAAAAACATTTTTGGTTAAAAATATTATAAAATTTTTGTTGATCTTCTGTTCTTGAGGAGTATTTTTTTTTTTTTTTTTTGTAAAGGATCAGGGTGATTTCCTGATTCTTTTTTTATGTGACAGGCTTTACTGCCTCCTTAATATAATATGAAATATTAGTTTACTATTAGGAAATGTTGTTAACTTCATACCTTTCTTAATAAATAGAAAATGGACAAATTGTAGAGTTTTTAGAAAAGGTCTAAAAGATCTCAAAGGAAATACGTAATACTTAAATAAGTAAATGCAAAGGAAAATCAAAATTGATTTTTCTAAGGAAAGCACTTCCTATTCACATCTTTCCAGGTTCCAGCCAAAATTTTCCCTTCAAAATTGTGCAACCTGTAACTTCCAATGCCATTACTTTTAACTATATGGTATGGTCATTCCCAAACATAATCCAATTTCCTGTTAGGATCTGTTCTAATCACTTTATTTTTCCTGAGGACAAGGTCTCTTTCTTTAATTCTAGATGGACGAACTTTCGCATTGTGAAACTTAGCGATAGATCTTTTGTAATATAGATCTTTTGTAATGCATTTCTCTTTGATTAGTTTTTTTTCGAATTTTATCCAAAAGCACTAGCTCTCATAATTTAATGGATCATTGGACTCTTCATTTAAAGCTTCACTTCTTAGAGACTTACTTTAGATTTCTACTAGGATCACAACTTCTACTCCAAAGAACAAATTAAAAGGTGACTCTCCTGTTGACCTTCTTTGGTTTGCAAGCGACTGATAACTCAATTTGAAAATGAATTCGGGCTCGGATAAAAGCATGTCTCTCTACGGGTTTCCAAGAGCCGAAGCCCATGCCACTTTTCCTTATCTTCCGCTCCCCTTGTATAGGTTGGGAAAGGGCCGGGTGGATTACCTTTGAGAGCTAAGTCGAAGACCACAGAAAGTGTGGAAGCTCTTCTAACCAATTTCCTTTCTAAATGTCGAGTCTTTGTTTTAGACCCTATATAATGGTTCTCTTTGTAACTTCAGTGTTTCCATTAGTTTGAGGATATCCAATCCAAGTAAACATTTGTTCAATGTCTTATTCTTCACAAAAGCTTCTAAATTCCTTGAGTCAAACAGCTTTTCATTGTTTGAAATTAGAATTTTTGGAATGCCAAAACAGCATATCACGTATTCAAAGAAGAATTCCTTCACTTTTTTAGTTGCTATGCTGGCCAAAGCCTTAACTTCAATCCACTTTGTGAAACGGTCAATTGCCACTACCAAATAGTTCTTTCCAGCTAAAGCCTTTGTAAAAGGTCCCAATAAGTCTATACCCATTGAGCAAATGGAATAGATGTACTAAAAATGTAATACTGATTCATTGGAAGATGATGCTCATTGAATTGAATTTGACATTTTGTACATGTACAAACCGAATTGTCAGCTTTTTCCTTCATTTTTGCCAATAATAGTCATATCTCATGGCATTCTTGACTAAAGCATTCATCCCAATGTGAGATCCACAAATCCCTTCATGAATTTCTTGTAAAAATATATTTCCCTTCCTCTAGTGTTACACACTTCATCAAGGGCTAATTACACATCGACTGGTAAGTTGATTATTGACTAACACAAATCTTGATGTTGTTATGCATATTTTCCTTGCATGTTGATCATCATCGGGAAGTTCTTTCAAGATAAAATCTTTTATTGGTTTCATCCAATCAACTGCTTCTATCACTGTGCACACTTCACTAGCAATACTTTTTTCTTTCAATGATTTCATCCATGTTCCCTCCATGGGCTCTCTAGCATTGAGCTTGGATAGCATATTAGCTTGAGTGTTTTAACTTCTTGGAACATTTTCAAAGTAAATTTACAGAAAACCTAATACTAAATGTTGGTCAAGGGCTAAGTATTTCTTCATGTTGTCCTCCTTGGCCTCAAAATCTCCTATTACGTGCACGATTGCCACTTTCAATCACTTCAAACAAGTAGATGGATAATCTTAAGATTTTGTGACATCAGACTCATTATTGCTAATGGAAAAAGTAAATTTCATGGCATAAGCAAATCAATGGCCATAAGGATTTTCTAAAATGAATCATGCGCCTTCGCGTTATGTACCAGCAGAACCATCAACATTTAAAATCCACATCAAAGATTGATTAGGTATTCTTATATATGCTTATTTTCTATATTTTTAAATGTTATTTTCATCATTTTACAATATATTTAATATTTAAAAATGCATATTTTAAAATATACCCTTTATTCTTGTCTTACAAGCCTTCCAAGGGAGAAAACAAGGAAAAGAAATGAAAACGGTCGAAAACGGAGTGAAAACGACGAAAACGAAGCCGACGACATTAACAAAGCAGACCTACTGCCTGAGTTAGGCCAACCTATCCCCAACGGTAGGTCCTGGAACCAGAAGTAGAGTTTAGACAGAACCCTACAGGCAACAGTAGGCTACCCCTACCATCGATGGTAGATCTCGATGGCAAAGAAGAAAATCTTGGACAAAACCTTAACGTAGACGGTAATGCTCAACCTACCGTACCCAATAGCTCACAGCTGTAGCAGTTATAATCCAATTTTAACTATGTTTTGATGTAATTTTTCTATATTAATAGGTAATTTCACATCAGGGCTGGAGGAGGCAATTAGGGGCAAATTTAGGTCAGATAATTCTCCAAAATTCATCTTTAATTAGTTAGGAAGTCAGTAAAACTTTTGTAATTGAAGACTTGGAGATCAAGATTCAAAGATCAAACATCACAATTTCTGGCTTCGATTGGGCGACTCGAGAGACGAGCTTGAAAGACATTCAAGACTGCGATTTTGGCTTAATCTTCCTACTAAGCTTTCTTTTCCTTTGTTTTTATTGAATTCAATGTTTAATTTTAGTCTTTATACAATGATTAGTAATTAGATTTTTATGTTTGGATGAGGTTTGAACCCTGATACTTGTTTACAATGTTCTTGGTTTAATTTGATGAAATCGTTGTTTATTTTTAATTGAGTTGTCTCTCAATTATGCTTGTTTGCAATTTAATTGTTGTGAGATTATATTTACCGCAAGATTTCTTGGAATTGAAAAAGGAAGAGCATTCTAGGACAACCAATTGGGGGTTAATTAGGGCAATTGATTAGAGATATGATATTGCACTTTTAGGTTCTTTAAATCACCTATAATTACTGCGCTCATAATTGGTTAGGGAGAGAAGAGATTCTCCTCTAAGGATTAGTGAGTAAGGTGGCTGTCACCTAGAGATAGGGTTTGCCTAATTAGTTTTGATGATCCAACTCGATTAGTTCAACATCATTTTTTATAAAGTTTTTCCAATTGAATTAGTAACAAGGATTAGAGGGATTCCACCATCTAAACTCTTGCTTTAATAGTTATTAAAACCTTAATTTTTACTTTTTCTTTCTTTAGTTGATTAAATCGTTTTTAGCTTTTTAGTTTACTCTTCTTCAAACCATTCTTTAGGCTAAACATCAGAAAAAGTGATTAGTTACAGTCGGTGGTAGGTCTCGAGAAGCTGAAGCTATTGATGGATTTTAACTCCTTTGTCCCATCTTTTTCATTGTTAAATTTATTTAGACTTGTAATTAAGTGGCCTAAGTGTACATCAACTTATCTTGATCAAGATAGGCTATTAGGGTTGGGAGTTAATGATTTGGAACCCTATGTATATGTATTATAGTAGCCATTTTGAACAAGTTGAATATTGAATGAAATAGAGAGAGTTGAACCTAGGGTTCTTGGGAAGTTTTTTCTACTTCCACTACAAATTAGGAAAATTCTTTCCATTGTATAATCTAGTTTAATCAATTCTTGAATTCAATTCAAGAGTTCCTTGTCTAGTTCCAAATCCTATTTCTTCCTTGAGGTGCCAACTTTCTAGTTGGTGTTGCTTGGGAATTTAGGTCCTCCATGAGAGTTTGGGGAATTGGTGAGACTTTCATAACTCTTGTTGATTCTCTCTCAAAATAAGGAGGTTTATTTGTTCTTTCTTAGTTTATTAACTATAATATATTCTTTGTTCCTTATTATCTCCAAAACAAGAATCATGAAGACCTCTAGAAGAGAGTTGGGTATTGGGTGGCAAATGATCTTTAAGAAAGGCAAGTGTGGATCATACCACTTAGTAAAAACATCTGTAAGCTTTTTAACCAAAGAAAAAACCAAAGGTTTAACACCCCTGCCAAGAGTCTTTCTCTTACTATATGATAATCCAATTCAATGTGTTTAGTTCTATCATGGAACAAAGGATTTTCAGCAATGTGGAGAGCACTCCTACTGTCACAAAAGAGGGGGATAGCTTGTAATTGAGGCACATACAAATCACTCAATAAATATAGTATCCATTGTATCTCACAAGTAGCCATTGCCATGGCTCTATACTCAGCTTCAGCGAAACTTTTGGACACAGTGGACTCCTTTTTGGACCTCAAAGAAACCAAAGAATTTTCAAGGAAAATACAAAAACCAGTAACTGATTTCCTGGTATTTGAACACCCTGCCCAATCACTATCATAATAAGCTGCTAAATGAGGAACATTATTAGCTACAAACAACAATCCTTGGCCTAATGCTGCTGCCTTGGCATATCTCAGTTCCCTATGCATTGCCCTCCAGTAAAAGGTTGTAGGACTATCCAAGAATTGGGATAGTTTTTGAACTGCAAAACTTAGGTCTGGCCTAGTGATTGTCAAATATAATAATTTACCAATTATGCTTCTATAATCTAAATAGTAGCCAATAACTCTGAATCACCATGTTTAAGCCTCACTATTGTTTCCATGGGAGTTGCAGTTGCTTTACTAAGAAGAAAACCAGTGTCATTCAAAAGATCAAGAGCATACTTTCTCTGTGTCAATTGTATGCCTTGTGAATCTCTAGTGATTTCCATGCTAAGAAAGTATCTTGCTTCTCCAATATCTGTAATCTTGAATAAATCATGTAGAGTAGTTTTACTGAGCTGAATAACTTCAAACTTATCACTGATAACCAGAATATCATCAACATAGACCAATAAAACAGTGATAGCATCCTGAGGTCTTTTGACAAAAAGACTATAATAATGCCAACTCTGCTTGAATCCCATGGTTAGCAGGGTTTGTGTAAGCTTAGCATTCCATTGTCGGGAAGCTTGCTTAAGACAATACAAAGATCTATTCAGCTTGTGCACAGAACCAATTGGAACTTTATAGCTAGGGGGAGGTAATATATACACTTCTTTAAATAGGTCTCCATGTAGGCATTATTAATGTCAAGTTGATGCACCAACCACTCCTTAGCAGCTGCAACTACTAAGAGTAGTCTAATAGTAGATATCTTTGCCACAGGACTGAAAGATTCTACATAATCAATACCAATCTGTTGTGTATATCCTTTTGCAACAAGCCTAGCCTTATGTCTCTCAATGGAACCATCTGATTTGTATTTCCCCTTGTACACCCGTTTACATCCTATGGCATGCTTAGCTTTAGACAAAGAAAGAACAGTCTAACTGTTGATAGTTTCTAAAGCATTAAGTTCTAGTGTCATAGCTTTTCTCCACTCTGGAAACTTCACTACTTCATGATAAGATTGAGGTTCATTAACTAATCCTACATTACAAACAAAGGACTTGTGTGCAGGGGATAAATGATCATAAGACAATACAGATGTAATAGAATAAGGAGATATAGAAGAAAAAGAAAAAGAAGCATGCAGTACATTGTCATAGTCCTTTAAATAAGAAGGTACATGCCTAATTCCAGTGGATCTTCGTAAATCAGAAATAGAAGAACCAGTAGGCAATGGATCAGACGTGGAAATATTATCAGCAATGTGAGTTAGTAAATCAACAACTTTTGAGTCAAATTATTGAGAAGAACTAGGATATGCCAAGGGTGTAGGAGCATCAACATGATCAAAATTGAATCAAAAGCAAGGAAGGAAGCAGGTGTAGTGGAAGATGACATAGAAGTAGATGGAATGAAAAGAGAAGACTATTTGAAAGGAAAAATATATTTATTGAAAAGTACGTATCTAGAAACGAACGGGATTTGAGTATGAATATCAAGAAGGATGTACCCTTTTGTAATAGTTGAGTGTCCTAAATAAATACATTGTTTGCCTCTAGGATCAAATTTGGATCTACTGTGATCTATGGTGCAAGCATATGCGAGACACCCGAACATTCTAAGAGATTTATAAGAAGGCTGTTTGGCAAATAAAAGTTCAAAAGGTGATTTACTTTGTAATTTGGGAGTAGGTGTAACATTGATGAGCAATGTAGCATACTGAACATAGTGATCCCAATAAGCAAGGGGTAAAGAAGATTGATATTCCAAGGTTCTACTATGTTTAAAATATGTTGATGTTTCCTTTCAACAACCTCGTTTTGCTGTGGAGTATAAACACAGGTTTTTTATGTATGATTCTTTTTTATGCAAAGAAGATAGGCACGTGAAACTCAAGGCCATTATTAGACCTGATGATTTTAATAGTTTTTGTCAATTGATTTTCAACAAAGGCACAAAAATGTTGAATCTGTAATCTAACAGAAATTTTGTTTTTAAGTAAGAAGAGCCATGTATATTTACTGTAATCATCTACAATAATAAGAAAATATCTTTCCCCATTGATAGTTGGAAACTAGGTCCCCATATGTCAACATGCACTAAGTGAAAACATTGCTTTGTAGAGGAATCATGTATAGGAAAAGGAAGTCTGTGTTGTTTAGCCAAAGGACACATAGAACTATATGAATCTTTATTAATAGTAATATTGGAACGAACAGAATTTAACATTTCCAATCGAGGAATTGAAAGATGTCCTAATCTATAATGTCATATCAGCTTTGGCACTTCTTGAGAATCAAAATTATATATGATCAACATGGGAATTTGAACTAACAAAAGAATGAGGAATAACATTAGCAATAAACTTAATTAACAATAGAAGGAAAACAATCCAAAATATATAAGCCCTTGTTCCAACTAGCAAATCCAATCTTTTTCTTGGTGGCAAGATCCTGAATAACACAAGTTGAAGTATCATTAACTACTATACAAGAATTTTGTAAGGTCAACTTACTCAAAGAAACAAGGTTAAAAGTGAAGTTAGGAACACATAAAACATCTTTGAGAACCAATGAAGAATTCAAGTAAATGGTTCCCTTATGAGTAACAAGAATAGACTGTTGATTAGGTAGTTGAACAAAATAATTAACAACAGGATAATAAAAAGAAAAATACGTAGTACTACATGTAATATGGTCATATGCCCCTGAATCCAAAATTCAAAGACTCAAGAGAGGATGAGATGATTTACCTATCGCATCATTGGAAGTAGGCTGATAAGCCAAAGTCTGATTCACCAAGGAATTTAGTGTCGCTACTGAACCTCCTCTATTCATACTACTCTGAATCTTTGTGTTATTTAGCAAAAACAGTAATTTCTCAAACTGATCATTTTGAGATTAGTAGTAGAAGAATTCTGATTCATAGATGGTGCAGTATTTAGACTTCCTAAATCAACATGGTAAGTAGTTTGAGTTCTAGATAACGCTGGCATAGTTCCAGTGGCATTCCCTGCAAAGTTGGTGTTATGATTATGTGAGATATTGTCGTTTTTAGTACCTCCAAAACCAACCCCTGATCTCCCTTAAACTTGTTATTTAGTGGATAACCATGTTTTTTATAACACCTCTCCACAGTGTGTCCATTATTGTTAAAGTAAGTACAATAATACATCCTCTTCTGATTAGTAAATCTTTTTCCATTCTACATCCAACCTTGAAATTTCAAGGCATTAATCTATGCAACCTGACCTTGACCTTGATCCAACATGACTTGAGGTAATGCTTGATTTGCAAATTTGTTGTCTTTCATGAGTTATTGCTAGATAAAAATAGTTTTTTTAATGTCTGGCAAAGGTGATATCATAAGCACCTTAGATCTAAGAACCTCAAAACCATCATTTAAACCTTTCACGAACCTCAAAACTTGCTCAGCATTGACATTGTCTCTTACTCTCTTAAGATCTTCAAATGTACATGGTGGTTCAGGCTTATAAGTACAGTCAAGTTTTGGCCTAAACAAAATGATCTCATCCCATAGAATCTTAAGCCTAGTATAGTACTCATCAACGGTTAGACTCCCCTGTTTTTGTGAATGAAATCCCTCAAGAAAATCAGACAATCTGTATGCATCACCCCTATCATACCTTTGTTGTAAATCCAGACATATTTCCTTGGTTGAATTCATCCAAAGCACACTTTGCCTAACTATAGCAGGTAGCAACCATGTCATTAGTCTAACCCCATGCATCATATATTTTGTCCCCAAATTTAGGTTTTTTTAGTGTCATTACTTATAAAACACAGCTTGTTCTTCGAGCCAAGTGATCTCTTTACCTCTCTACTCCAGGTGTGATAATTATCACCTTCCAATGGAACATTAGTCAGCATTTGATTTGGACTCTCACTCGGAAGGATAAAATGGGTGATGAGCATTCCATTCTGGTTTCGCCATTCTTCAAATTAACTGGAAGCAATTCTCAAGTATTGAAAACAAAATTCATCAAGCAACTACACAAAACACCCTCCAACATTGGAAGTATCAACTTAAAACTTAAAACAAACCAGAATAACATTGCTATCAATAGATGAAACGGAACACAAGAACAAAAAAAACCACAAAAATGATCAGTAGATATCTATGATTTCTTCTATCAACCTTTTATCAAAGTTGCATCAATATCACTCTGATACCATGTTAAATTCTAGTCTAAGGTTTTGATAAAACTCACATAGAAAGAAAGTTTTGTAAATTTTCTTCTTGTTCCTTCATAAAGAACTGTACAAAGTGTGTATATATATACATACATATAGGAATAAAGAAAAAAAATAAAACCACCACTTAACTAACTATAACTTCTTTTACCTAACTGACTCAAACTTCGTTCCAAGTAATTTTAAATAAAACGCATTATTTAAATGCAATAGTCTGGTCATATTTCTTGTGCTTATGATTTTCATGATCTTTATTTCTCAATTCAACCTTCACATTCTCACTTTCATTCTCCATTCTCAACAACAACATGGGGGAGAGAGGAGAAAGGGAAGGCATAAGTGAAGGAGAAAGAGAGAAGGAATAGCTGTCGGCGCAAGGGAGAGAGTGAGAGGAGGAAGAAGGAAGAGAGGGGGAAGGGGAGAGAGGGGAAAAGACAAAAATATCACTGTAAATTTTCATTAAAGCCCCACAAATCTTTCTCATTTTTATCCAAACCCAACATTCAATCTTCCTGTCACTTTTTCTATCCATTCTTTAATAGAAAAGGAGCCAAGGACCTCATTGACACAAATGCTATATTTCTAAGGATTCTCTATAGAAAATTTGAATTCCAGGGACCAGCTTCAGACAAATCCATATCTCCAGGGATGAAATTGGGATTAATCCTATCTTTAAATACCCAAAAATCTTCTAATTTTTTGTTATGAATTCCCGATAAGAATTTTTGTGATCAGGAAAACTATTATTTGATCAGACCTCTAATTCCTGATTTGAATTTTCATGCTATGATATGAAAGTGAACAAAGGATTCATTTGCATCCTTTAAGTTTACAAAGCATCCACTTATTCTTTTCTTTTTAGATTGATGAACTAAAATACATGCTTTAATTCTTTGTTGCTTTTTTATCTTTGACAAATAGATGGAGAAGAGATCTGATGCTCAAGCTCCAAGCTAATCTTCCATTTTTATCCCTCACTACCACCTCTGTATAGATTTCGTGATCGAAATTTCAAAAAAAAAAAAATGATGATCTGGATTTATGGCAAAATTCTTGATCAAATTTCACTTTTTTACCTGCACACCTAGACTAGCCTTCTACTATTCTCATTTTCAGGAAATATGATCCACTATTCCACCTTGCTAAACAAGTGACCAGGCATTTGTCTCATCTAAACTTCCCAAATCAGGAGATTCACTAATTAATACTCCAATCTTTCATCCTTTTTATTTTTAACATTATGAACTAACCCATATTTTTTTCTTTGTTTGATGTTTGGTGTAGGTTTCAAATTTCAATGATCCATTTTCTATTATTCATCCATTTCTTTTAAAAGCAATGATCAAGACAAAGAAGTTGTTTGGTGGTAGTGGCAGTGAAGGACACGATCAAGAGAAGTAGATCAAGCATAGTTCTAAGCTTGACACAAGCTTCTAAATCAGGAGATTCATACATATTTCTAACATTTGCTATCATTCATTTCTTTCTTTTTAGCTTTATGAATTAATATACATACTTTAATTCTCTGTTATTTTTTCATCTTTGACGAATAGATCAAGGAGATTTGATTCCAAGCTCTCCATCTCGGCCTCCACCAATCTGTTATCGCTCCTACTACCCTCTAAGCTTCGTTAGAGTAAGATAACCCAAAATTCTTTAGGTTTATTAAAAAGAGGCAAGAGGTACGATATATCCCAGACCTAAGTAATCAACATTAAAATTATATGGTTGAAAAGGAGGTAACGGGATGATTGATTTGTCAGAGAGGCAATTGGAAGAAGAGCTCTTACAGTTAATCGACATCCCCACATAACTTTTCTCTGGATTTCTTTGGAAAATTGATCAAGTTCCATGACCTTAAATAAGTAGGGGTGATGTATCATAATTGGCATTCTATTCTACCACTTTTGTTTTATTGAAACTTCCTAATCACATTCACAGGTGAGGTTTCTAGCTATATGCTCTTATTAGTTGGGAAATAAAATCCTCATATATGGCACTCAATTTTTGGCATGAGGAAGAATATTGTTTAAGACCAAGTCATCATGATTTCAAATTCTTGAAATGAGTTTTCCTGATAAAAAAAAGAAATCTTCTATGAAGCTGAATGTTGCAACATACAACACACTTCTCCATGGCCTTTGATCTCTCACAAACGTTGGGTTCAGGTGGATTTTCTCTATGATAAGTGATACTTCACATCCCCCTGCTCTTGTTACTTACAAAACTTTGATTAATGGTTTGTGCAAGCATGGGTTTCTTGATTCTACAATAGACTTCTCCCATCAAATGGTTTAGAGGAACTCTTCTCCTGACATAATCACATATAACATTCTCCTCCGTTCTCTTTCTAGAGAAGAAAATGACAGATGAAGCTACCCAATTATTGTACTGTTTAAGTAACACTCCCTACTCCCTACTGCATAATACTGCAATCGACAGATTAGCACAGAAATATTTTATGGAAATAGCTATGGAACTGTATAGCTACATGGTGCAACAGGATGTTATGTATATATATTCACTGAAAATATTTCTAATCTTTGTATTTGCATATTCTCTTATAACATTTTTTATTCCATCAAAATATTTCTCACAAATTTGGTTCACTTATTTGGAGTTTCTTTACATTCTCATGCTGCTCAGAGCATGTAGATATCAGGAGCACCCCCTATCAGGATTTTATCTCCGCACATGATCAGGAAATGAAGAAATTCATATTAGAAAATACAACGGTAGATATTGAATATTACGCTAATGCAACCTTCAATTCTTTTCCTTATGGCAAACATGGTTATTGCAAGATCAGGAAAGCTCTATCGTAAGCCACACTTGGCTCCTCTCGTTTGGGAATTTACAAATCAAGAAGAAATGAGATACCGTATTAAAAAACGTTATGGCTCTCTACCTCTGTCGGGATCGATGGATAGAACGGATGATCATGAAGATAACATTCTTAAAGGGAAGAAATACTTTAATTCTTCTCACTTATATCGCACTTCCATAATTGTGTAAATTGAGTTGCTAAACATTTAAAACCATTTTATAGTTTTTTTATGCTCAGTATTACATGGTCTAGACTCTCAAGTCTTGAGCAAAATTAAGAAAAATAATTTTCTAAATGGCACTTGAAAAAATTAATTTTCATACGTTAGCAAGATTTCTTAACGGGAGCTTTTAACCCGAAACAATTTATTCCGTGATAAAATTTCAACTTATTCTTCAAATAGATGTTTCTTGTCTTTTTCTTCTATATAATTTGTCATATACACAATTTTTTCATGAAAGAATCTTCAAGAAAATGCATTAATTTATATTAAAATAAAACTTTCTATATATAAGGGTGATGCTTAATCCCCTTGAAATAATTTTACCATTCTCATTAGCCACATATTTTCCAGTTAGATTTAACTTAGATTCCTAATTCAAGTTGAAGATTTATTAGAGATTTACTAAGATTTCTAATTAACATTGATTAGGATTAACTTACTTCTTTAAAGGAGTATTGATGTTAGTTCCACATTGCTTTTCCATAAAAGTTACGCTTGTTTGAGTCCCTATACAAGGGGTTTTGGTTAAACTTTTTAGCGTGTGAGAGACACTTGGGCTTTGGCCATATATAACTTTTTGGCTTTAGCCTAAATTAGTTATTTTGGTAGAGTAGTTGTAGTTAGGCTTTGGGCCTTTTAGGCTTTGTAGTTCTGAGAGAGTATTCTCTATTTTTTGTATTCTTCATATAGAGTTAGTGGATTTGCTTCTTCTCTGCTTGTGGACGTAAGTCAATTGACCGAACCACGTAAATTCTGTGTCTTTTCTTTATTACTTTCATTATTATTTTTCTATGTCATCTTGTTTATTTATTTTAAGTCCAATATATTAGTATCAGAGCTAGTTTGGGCCTTACAAATTGTTATCAGAGCTTGATTTGTTCCAGACGAGATGGCTACAGTCAATGTCAAGCACGACATCGAGAAACTTGATCGTTATTCAAGGTTTCTTCTTTGGCAAAGGAAGATGAAAACAATCCTGACGTAGATAGATCTTAAGGATACACTGGTCAGAGTCGATAAAATGCCAGCAAGCATTTCCAAAGAAGAGAAAGAGAGGAAGAACAACGAAGTAGTCAGTTAGATCCTGCTACATCTCTCCAATGAGATTCTGAAAGACTTCCTCACAGAAACGTCTGCAGTAACTTTATGGCAGTAGTTGGAAGAAAAGTGGTTGAACAAGAATCTCACTAACAAACTTCGCCTGAAGCAATGACTTTACCCTTTCCGACTAAAGGAAAGAAAATCTCTGCAATCACATGTTGACGAGTTCAAGTCCATTGTTGTAGATTTGAAAAAGTTATATGTGAAACACGAAGAAGAAGACTTGGCTCTTTGTTGCCTTTGTAATCTTCACAATACTAGCACTTCAAAGACACGTTGCTCTTCGGTCATGACACCATCAAATTAGAAGATGTTCAAGAAGTATTATTGAGCAAAGAATCCATCAATAGCGACATCAGGGTTTCTACTTCAGAAAATAAAGGAGATGGCCTTGTAGCTCGTGGCAGAAACACCACCAAAAACTCTGACAACAACAAGCAAAGAGTGAGGTCATAGTCAAGATACAATGACTTCATCTGCCATTATTGCAAGAAAAGAGGCCACGTCAAGAGGCAATGCTACAAGCTGAGACAAAGATGTCAAAGCAAATAACCATACACACAAGCAAAAATAAGACTCTACTGAAGCTGATGTTGCACATGAAGAACGTGATGGAAGTGTCTTATCAGTAAGATCTGTTAAACCACGATCGTCTAACGAGTGAGTTCTTGATTCTGGTTGCTCTTTTCACATGTGCCCGGACAGAGATTGGTTTTCAACTTATGAAGTTGTTCAACAAAAGTGTTGTACTGATGGGCAATAACGCATCATGTAAGTAGCAATGTCAAAATGGGCTCAAGTCCGCGGACTGGCCTGGACCGCCCGCACAATGGACGGATTTGATTTTACATATTTTGGACGGTCAAAAAAGAGCCCGGACCATTTTTTACGCGAGTTTTAACGGACCGGTCCAGTCTGGTTCGCAGGTTGGCTCGTTTTGAGAATATTATTTGTATTAATTATTTCAGGTCCTAAGTTAAGTTATTTATTTTTATAGGGACTTAAATGAAAATAATTTTTTCTTAACCCTATACCTAGTCTCTTGTCTTAGTCTGAACTATTTATGTTTTCACTTCAACCTTCGACTTCGTTTCATCCTCAATCCTTAGAGTCTCAGAGGGCAACCAGCCCAGCCAGCAGCTACTGCAACTAGCCAACGACCCTCACCACTTCACGCTACCGAACCTACCCACCAGCCCCTACTCTCCACGAACAGTCAACACCTTCACTGCGCACCACTGGTCTACTGAGCTGCGAAGCTTTGCAGCAACACACACGCCACACCCATACGACGCACCCACCCACTGTACACATACTCTCCGGCTATAATATTGGTAGCCAACAAGTCAGACTTCGGTAAGTAAGAGTTACAGTTTTTTTTTTTTTTTTAATTTGGTTCTTTTGAGTTTGTTCGTGTTTGTTTGTCCCTGTTTTTTAATTTATGCTGTTTGTGTTTTAGTTCGTTTGTAATTTAGACCAAATCTCGGCATAGTAATTTGTTTGTAATTTTGGCAAATCTTAGCATTTGCTGTAGTTTGTTTATTTGTAATTTAGGCAAAAATTTTAGTATTCCCTAATCCATTTCCAGGCATTTTCTTCAATATAAGAAAAGGACCAACTCTTTTGGAACTTTTGAATATCTCTGAATCATTGTCATGCATTTTGACTAAAATAAAACTGCCTTGAACATCTCTGAATCATTGTCATAAAGCTTTTGAGTATAATAAAACTGTCTTGAACATCTCTGAATCATTGTCATGCATTTTGAGTAAAATAAAACTGCCTTGAACATCTCTGAATCAGTGTCATGTATTTTGAGTAAAATAAAACTGCCTTGAACATCTCTGAATCATTGTCATAAAGCTTTTGAGTAAAATAAAGTTGTCTTGAACATCTCTGGATCATTGTCATGCATTTTGATTAAAATAAAACTGTCTTGAACATCTCTGAATAATTGCCATGCATTCTGAATCATTGCTACAGCTTTCCAAATAAAAAGAGGGTCTAATGTAGTTACAATATAACTGTAAAAGATGTCCTGCAGCTGCATGGTATGTCTCAATATGTTACATAGGCATTATGTTATGTTTTAATGCTTATGTGACTGTGTTTGTGTAGTGTTCGCTATGTGAATGTGATTATGAATTGAAATATTTCAGAAAATGGATAAAAATGTTGTTGATGACGAATCAATTATTGCACAATCTTCAAAAAAGGTCAAAAAATCTAAAAGTTCAGATGTATGGACATATGCTAGGAGCATAGCTGAGAAAGACTATAAGCCGAGGGCTGAATGTCTTGGCTGTAAGAAAGTGTATATTGCAGAGGGGAGTAAATATGGGACATCTACCCTTATGTGTCATATAGATGATTGTGCTACTATAAGGACTAAATTTTAGGACGTGGGTGATATGATTATATAACATACTACGGGAAAAGCAAGAAAAGAAAATTTTCTCAAAAGGTCGTTCGTGAAAGAATTGCTTTGGAAACCATAAAGCATGATCTTCCTTTCTCATTTGTTGAGTACGAAGAGATTAGAGATCTTCTCACCTATCTTAATCTCGATGTGAAACACATCTCAAGAAATACAGCTGCATCAGATATGTGGAAGGTTTATAGATAAGAAAATTTGCTTGAAACAAACTTTAGCCGATGGTCCTAGTTGTATATGTCTCACGTTTGATGTTTGGACTGCTTGCACATCTGAAGGTTATATTTGTCTGACTGCTCACTTTGTTGATACTACATGGAAAATGAATAGTTGCATACTTGCTTTTTTTAATTTTCCACCCCCATATTCAGGGTTTGAATTGTCTAGAAAAGTTTATGATTTGTTAAGAGAGTGGGGGATTAGTAAGAAAATATTTTCTATAACCTTGGATAATGCTTCTTCCAATGATAATATGCAAGATATTTTATGAACTTTGTTTGCAAAATAGTTTGTTGTGCAATGGTGAATTTTTCCATATCCGTTGCTCAGCACACATCTTTAATTTGACTGCGCAAGAAGGTCTAAAAGTAGCTAGTGAGGCTTTGCTTAATATTAGAGAAAGTACCAAGTATGTTAAGGGCTCAGAGGGGAGAATGAAAGTTTTTGAAGAATGTATAAGCAAGTGGACTAGAAATGAGGGTTCATTTGGGATTGGATATTTCTACCCGATGGAATTCTACTTTTATAATGCTTGAAGGTGCCTTAAAATATCGACTTTCATTTTCTAGTCTTGCTCTAAGTGATAGGAATTACAAGTCTTATCCTTCGCAAGAAGATTGGTTAAGGGCTCAAAAGATGTGTGATTTTCTCCGTCCTTTTTACGAAATGACTAAGTTGATCTCTAGTTCTTCTTATCCAACTACTAACTTGTAGTTTGAGCAAGGTTGGAAAATCGAAACCATGTTGGTAAAATATATGGATCATTCACATGATGTCATGAAAGACATGGTCTTCCGGATGAAGATTAAGTTTGATAAGTATTGGAAGGACTACAGTGTCATTCTTGCACTTGGGGCAGTTCTTGATCCTAGAGTGAAATTGAGAGTAGTGGAGGCATGTTATGAAGCGCTTGATCCAAGTACTATTTCTGAGAAGATAGATGTTCTCAAAAACCATTTGCATATGTTGTTTTCACAATATTCAAAAACATCAAGTACTTCCTCACTAACACAAGCTCAAGCTACTAGGTCATAAAGAAGTGGAGATACCGATGATATTGTTGTAAGTTTCTTATTTTTTTTAAACAAATGCTTTCAACTTTAAATATTATCTCCTAAACATATGCCACCTAACTTAATACTTGCATTTTATTTGTGTACTCATTTTCTTAAGAGTTTAGGTCAATTTCTAGGAAAGTTGTTACAGCTAGTGGGAAATCTCAATTGGAGATTTACTTGGAGGAACCACATTATGAATGGATCCATTTTGCAAGTTTAGACGTCTTGACATTTTGGAAAGATAATGCATATAGGTTTCCTGAATTGGCTTTAATGGCTTCTGATATTTTGAGCATTCCAATTACTACCGTGGCTTCAGAATTTGCATTCAGTATTGGTGCTCGAATTCTTAACAAGTATAAGAGTTGTCTTCTTCCCCAACATGTATAAGGTTTAATATGTGCAAGTAATTGGTTCCATGGTTTCATTTCTCCTGAGACTGAGAGTAAGTAATGATTTTCTTCATTTATATTTAATTTATAATTATTATTTACTAACTATTTTATTTACTTTGTGTTTTTATATGTAATGATGATGAAGAAACGACGGAATCTAAAGCGGATTCAAATTTTTTTTAATGTTTCTGAAGGCGAAGATGATGAAGATGATGTTGAAGAATAAATGCTATGAAATGTTTATTCTTTTATGATTGTTGGGTAATTATTGTGTACTTGTTCTTATTGGAGATTGTTGTTATCTTGGTTATTTCGGTTTATATTTTGGGAATTATTTGGTATGAATTATACTTAATGGATTTAAATCGAATGTTATTATGTATGTTTATAAGTTTATAGTTTATTTAGGTTTGTAATATTTGAATTTTAGACTCATATTTAAGTTTTTTTTTTTTTTTTTGTATTTAGGTGTTTCAATATAAATATAAATATAGTATAATTAGGGGACCAAATTTGAAGAAAATTCTTTTCTTTTTTTTATAATTTTTTTGGCCAAGCACGCGGGCTTAGTGCCGACGAATATGGATTTCTATAATTTTGGCCCGCTAAAAATGAGCCTGGACTGGACCGTTTAGGAGCGGCCTTGACTCGAGCCGGCCCGGTTTGGCCCTTTGACAGTGCTACATGTAAGGTTGCTGGAAGAGGAACAATCAAGATGAAGATGCATGATGGCATTATTAGAACTTTGACAACGTCAGACATGTTCCTAACTTAAAAAAGAACTTAATATCTATGGGCGCACTTGATGCAAAAAGATCTCACTTCAACGGTGTTGGTGGAGTCCTCAAATTTAGCAAAGGAGCTTTAGTATCAATGAAAGGAAGAAAATTTGGTGGCAATCTCTACATTTTGGAAGGCTCAATAATAGTTGGTGCAGTCGCAGTTTCTTCATCAGATGTAGACATCATCAAATTATGGCATATGCAACTAAGGAATAAGAGCTTAAAAGGTTTGACACGCTTAAGTAAAAGAGGTCGTCTCTCCGGTCAAGCTACAGCCGACATGGACTTTTGTGAAAACTGTGTTTTTAGGAAGCAAAGAGGAGTTACCTTCCGTAAAGGTGTTCATAAAACTAAAGGAACATTAGACCACATTCCTTCAGATGTTTGGGGTCCTTCAAGAGTTTCTTCATTAGGTAGAGCACAATACATGTTAACCTTCATTGCTAATTACTCAAGGAAGGTTCGGGTGTTCTTCCCAAAGCACAAAGATGATATGTCCAAAACCTTCAAGCAATGGAAAACAATGATTGAGAAGCAAACTGGTAGACACATCAAGTGGTTGCGAACTGACAATGGGTTAGAGCTTTATCTGGTGAATTTAAGGCCTTTTTGTAAGAAAGAAGGCTTTGTGCAACATTTAACAGTTGTTGATACACCTCAGCAGAATGGAGTAGCTGAACGTATGAACCATACTTTGATTGAGAAAGCAAGATGTTTGCTTTCAAATTTTGGATTGTCAAAGAAATTTTGGGCAATATGTCCTACATATGTTCATGTGAATGAAGAGAAATTAGAGCCTAGATCCAAGAAATAAATCTTCTTGGGATATTCTTCAGGAGTTAAGGGTTTACTTTTTGGTGCCCTAAAATATCTAAAGTAATCAACAATAGGGATATTATATTTGATGAGATAAATATGATGAATCCAAAGGATGAGAACTCGACCAAAACATAAAAATATTGAATAGAAATCCGGAATGGTGGAGATTGAGATTTAGAGTCAACCACAAGTGATCTTTTCAAATCAATAAAGTTCAATTGATGATGGAGATAATGGAAAAAATGAAGAGTAATATTCTATTGATATACATCGTTCGAAGAGACAAACCATACTCCCATAGAGATATGTTGATTCAGATTTTGTTCCATACGCATTAAATGTTGCGGAAGATACTTGCTTCGATGATGAACCTGAAACATTCGATGAAGCTGTGAAATCAACTCAAGCAGAAAAATGGATTGCCACCATGACTGAAAAAATGAAGTCCTTGTACAAGAATAAGACTTGGGAGTTGGTGAAAGCTCTAGTAGGTCATAGATTGTTGGTCGCAAGTAGGTTTTCAAGAAAAAGACTCAAGCTGCAGAGAATGATTCTATATTATACAAGGAAAGACTTGTTGTGATAGGCTACACTCAGAGATATTGAGTAAGATGTGGACTAGATTTCAATCAAATATTTTCACCAGTTGTTAATCATAGCTCGATGCAAGTGTTATTGGTTTTAGTTGCTAACTATGATCTTGAACTTGAGCAACTTGACATGAAAACAAACTTTCTTCATGGAGAGCTTCAGGAGACCATCTACATGAAACAACCTAAAGGCTTTGAGGTTCGTGGAAGAAAGATATATATGGTTATTAAAGAGGTCCCTTTATGGATCAAACAATCTCCAAGCCAGTGGTACAAGTGTTTTGATGGCTTTATGACCAAGATCGATTTCAAAAAAGTGATTATGATGTTTGTGTGTATTATCGAAAATCTTTTGATAGTTCCTTCATGTACTTGTTACTTTATATTGATGATATTTTGATCGCTGGAAAAAGTACTAATCAAGTGAACAAGTTGAAGGCTCAATTGAGTAGTGAATTTGAGATGAAGGCACTACCAGAAAAAAGTTTAATCCCGACCTATATTATCAACTAAACTTGGTTGGTCGATAACTTCCTCAAGTTACTGACTGATTACCGATAGAAAGGTAATTAGTCGGTAACTAGAGGAAGTTACCGGCTGAGCTTGACTAAATCGGTCGATAAGTCATTAGCCACAATGTACTGACTGATTCTTGGGTCGGTAATCGCTCGGTAAGTTTTCTGAATTTTTTAAAATGGGGTTTTAATTACATGATTAAACCCTTCCTCTTTTCCCTTACAAAGGCCCTATCCAATTTCCCCCTCCCCCCAGCTCGACTCTATTCTTCTCCCAAACCCATCACTTAAAACCCCCACCGTCGACCACCTCTCCTCTGGCGACTGTCTCCCTTCCTAATTTTGGCTGATAGTATCACCCGTCTTTTGTGTGTGTGTGTGTAAGGGTTTTTTTTTTAATTTTGCAGCTCACAAGCCACTGCTCTCTCTTCGGCGACCTTGAAATTGAAGGAGACCGTTGACTACCCCTTCTCTAGACTGCTTTGTGAAATTGAAGAATGTATAGCCTCTATCTCTCTCTCTCTCTCTCTCTCTCTCTCTCTTTGTGTGTGTGTTTTAAGTATTTTTTTTTCATTTCGCAAGTCATTGACGTGCTCCGGCAACCGATTGACGTTGAAGACACTAGACAGCAACCACCGGGACTTGTGGATTTTTAATCAAAAATAGTAGGCTTCTTCATTTATTCTAGAATATTTCTTATTATATTAGGTATATTTGTGTTTAAGAGATATGTCTTGCTATTATCAAAATAGAATATTTGATTCTTAAGTGTATATATGTTTGTAAATCTATTGTCTTGTTATTGTTGTGTTTAAAACATCAAGGCCCCATAAACTATATACAATCCGGAGTTAGAAAGAGCCGGTGAATAAAATACATTTATGATAGGTTTTTGTCTACTCATTAAAAAAATTGTTTATGCGGTTGATTTCTCGACATATACTTATGAAGGTTTTAAGAGTGTTGCAATTAAGTACTTGTTAACGCTAATTTTTATTTACGTTGTTGGTTCTCATTATAAATATACATATTTTTATATTTGACTCTTTCTAAACACTTTTATACTATATCAAAATACGACTATCGTAAAGCGGCACAATTCACAAATACTTTTATGGTAATTTGCTAACAATCATAATATATTTGCTATTCCTTTCTTCGTCCGCCTATTACTCGCATTCCAAAAGGTACATCTTCTACTTTTTTTTATTTAGGCTAAATAGTTAGAAATTAAATTTGTTAGTTTTTTAAATTGAAATTTGTAGTTTTTTCCTCATTAGAACTATAAATATTAAACTTGTAATTTAATTATGGATTTCAAGTGTTGTAAGTTAATTATGGTTTTAATTTTTAGTGATTTAAAAGTGTTTTTTGTGTTTAAATTATCATACTAGTATATTCAAATTTTATGAATAATGTATTGTCTTTATGGGGGAGCCTGGACTCTTAAAACATGAGTATTTATATATTTATATTAACAGGATCTCGGACTCTTAAAAATTTGTTAGATTTGTTTGTCTTCATTTTCTTGGTTTTGTCTGTTGCTATTGTGCCTAGGAATTGTTCAATTTATAGTGGAAGCTCTGTCAAAATCATTTCAAAAAATAAATGACACTATTTGTTTCTTAAATATTTAAGTTTGATTAATTATTTGTTCCTTAAATTTGCACAGCTTCGGCAAGCAACCGGCATGTGCAAAGATTATTTCGAAAACTATTAAGCAGCACTTTTTCGAGGCTCATCTCAGCTTCGAGAAGGTGCCATATTCTATCAAGAATATGTGATATACTGAGTAAGTGTTTAATTAAATAACTATCACTTATACGACTTTTTAAATATACAATAGTTTTTTATTTGTATTCATGTATTAACTTGTGTTATCGCATAAAAGGTCTCGATGGGACTCAGGACATGAGCATCCCATATAAAATGCTTAGGAGAAACGGGTGTCCACTTGTCACAAGGACTTAATGTATGATGTTCGAATGGACGGGTTTCAGCCTGATTGGATGATGACAGCACAATACTCCCAGCTCTATATTCATTGGAATTCTGATCCTTACAAGAAGTAGGAGGCGGCAAAGATGAACCGTCTATAGGGGCATGGTGGACAAGGGCCCGGCAAGAACACTAGTGCGTCTAGGTCATTTATTGAGTGGGTAATTCAATTGAATGGTTTCTTCTTTAATTCTTATTTTTTTTAACTTATAATCTAAAACATTTGATATTTGATCTCATTAATACTTTAAATATTTACAGTGGGAGAAAATGGGCGAAGCATTTGCAAGGTCTGAGTTGTACGTCCTCCTGCATCAACAAAAATGACTGTGGGTGGATACACATTCTAACGAGTATTGAGTAATATTATTTAATAGTTTTAGTTTCTTTCATATTATCGTTTACGGTTCATTTTTAAATTGATTAAAAATAATTTATTAATCTCTTTCTTGTAGCCTAAATTTTTAGAGTTAAAGGCAAATACAGAACACCTCCATATAGAGACCGGCTGCGAAGTTCCCAGTGACGAACACTTGATGTTCGAGATGCTGGTGGAAACAATACGGGCCACATCTACGGTTTGGCTCACAATCTGGAACCATTACTACCAAGCGACAGGGAGGCAGCAGCTCGTTATCGATTCCTTCTATCTCCTCTAGGACTACCCACGAGTATTGCATCAAGAGGGACAAGCAGTGGCATAGATATATAGTCAAAAATATGCACTAGGCCCAGGATAGGTAGGTCGGCTTCATGCATGGGTTCGCATCTCAGTGTGGTGTGCAGTTAGATTCAGTACCCACACCATTCCCTCTTTTTCCTCCTTTCTGCTGATGGATGACACCACATCTGATGCCACTCGGGTCAATCCTCATCCACCAACCGGTCCTCTCTCCTCCTCTAGCGCACCTCCACCCGTGTAGTACATATGTTTTGAGTTTGATACTTATGTTTGACTTGTTATACATTTGTTACATTTTCATTTTGAATTAGATACTTATGTATTTGATGTTTATATGTTATTTCATATATCATGATTATTGTATGATGTTTTGATTATTTTATAATTTTTAACGTATTGGACATACATTATATAGTATTTTGTTATTGCTGTTAAAATTTTTTGAATTTTAGATAGATATTAAAATTATAAATAAAATATTAAGAAAAATATAAATTTACCGACCGATTACAGACCAAAGTTTGGTCGGTAATTATTTTAAAAATATGTAATTAAAAACTTACTAATCGACAATCGGTCGGTAAAAAAAGATATTGACAGATTTTCAGTCGGTAATTATAAAACATTCGATCGGTAACTTCTTTAAATAATTGGCTTTTTTATTCCAGAAAATAAATTTATCGGCTAACTCTTCGATCGATAACTACAAAATATTCATCGGTAACTGTTACCGGCCGATGGTGTATTCGCTCAGACGGAGTTACCGACCAAAATTACCCGACCGAATATTTCCGTCGGTAATAAATCGGTAACTTGAAATTACCGACCAATTAGCCAATCTGTAAAGGAATAAATTTTTGTAATGAGGATTTAGGTGCTGCCAATAGAATGTTAGGGATGAAGATTTATAGAGATTGACAAGCAAGAAAGCTAGCTTGTCTCAAAGTCAATACATAAAGAAAGTTCTTGAACGCTGTGGCATGGAGAAGGCAAAACCAGTAAGTACGCCACTAATAGCACACTTCAAGTTGTCAAGAAATTTATCACCAAAGATCGAGGAGGAAGAGGAATACATGTGTCGTGTTTCTTATGCTCAAGTTGTTGGAAGTTTGATGTATTCTATGGTCTGCAGATGTCCTAATATTGCTCATGCAGTAAGTGTTGTTAGCTGATACATGGGTAATCCTGGAAAGGAGCATTGACAATTGATAAAGTGGATTCTACATTATCTCAAAAATATTGTAAACTTAGGTCTAACTTACGATGGAAATTCATCTACTCAAGATGGAATGAACAGTTATTTGATTCTGATTATGCTAGTGATTTAAGACAATACATTATTAGATATATCTTTACTTTGTTTGTAGGTGTCATTAGTTAGAGGGTTATGTTGCAGTCCGTTGTTGCTTTATCGACCACTAAAGCTGAATATGTGGCACTATCTGAGGCTACGAAAGAAACTTTATGGATGAGAGGCTTGGTTAGAAGTTTGGGTTTGGAATATCAGACTTCGATATTCTGTGATAGTCAAAGCTCTATTGACTTGTCTGAGAACCAAATGTATCATGAAAGAACCAAGCACATTAATGTGAGATTTCACTTTGTGCAAGACTGTGTTTCACGTGGCTGTAGAGACAATTGATACAAAAGACAAGCCGGCTGATATGTTGACGAAGCCAATTCCAGTTTGCAAGTTCGAGCATTGTTTGGATTTAGTTAATATTCTAAATGGTTGACACCATTTGGATTTATTTGGAGAAGGTGGAGCAAGTTAAAACTCACTTGAAGTGTTCTTCATAATACAAGTCAAGGTGGATTTTGTTAGATTTGACTTGGATTCCTAATTCAAGTTAAAGATTTATTAGAGATTTACTTGGATTCCTAATTAATGTTGATTAGAATTAGGCAACTTCTTTAAAGGAGTAGTGATGTTAATCCCACATTTCTTTCCCTTAAAAGTAATTCTTGTATGTGTCCCTATATAAGGGGTCTTGGGTTAAGCTTTTCAGAGTGTGAGAGATATTTGGACTTTAGCTATATATAACTTTTGGACTTTAGCCTAATTTTAGAGTAGTGATGTTAGTTATTTTTGGAAGAGTAGTTGTAGTTGGGTTTTGGGCCTTTCGGACTTTGTGGTTTTGAGAGAGTATTCTCTATATTTCTTGTATTCTCTACATTGAGTTAGTAGATTTGCTTCTCTTCCACCCATAGACGTAAGCCAATTGACCGAACCGGTTTTTTTCTTTTATTATACCACTTTTAAAAAAAAGGTACTAAAGTAGTCCAACTTTTTTTTTATCCGGATTCTCGCCATAACGCACAGTGGTTATGCGTCATTACAAATGATAATGCACAACCACTGTGCGTTATCAATTAATCCCACTTTCCACCTCTAATCCGCTGATGTGGCGGATAATGCACAACCATTGTGCGTTATAAACCCAGTAATAACACACAATGGTTGTGCGTTATCGGCCACGTCAGTTTTTTTCTTTTTTAATTTTTTTAAGAACTCAAAATTTCTTTATATTTTTTTTCAAAACTTATAGTTATATAATTTATTTAAAAAGACTATAATATATTATTTAACTTATTTTGGTGTATTTTTTATGATAATATTCATAATCGTTTTTAAAGAAAATATGTTTATCTTGTAACCATTTCATGAAAAAAAATATATGAAGAAGTAATAATAAAGATATTGTAAATTTTACTGTCAAAATTTAGAGCAATGAAGTAGTAAGTAGAAGAAATTGAAAGAAAATTTTCATTAATAGAAACCTGTTTTATTTCAACACTTTCAAGAGAACAAACTTATAAATTGCTTGAACTAGGGTTATTACAATTTTTTCTATTATGTCCCGGTATGTGACAACTGCCACATCTTGGGGGAGAATCCGGATTTCTATAATCTATTTCCCCCTAAAATCGTGTGCCTATTTCCTACCCCGTTCCTTGTTCATGTTTGGAGGATAAAATGTTAAATTATAAGAAACATCCCTCCAAAAGTTCTCACTCAAGACCGAATGAAAATTCACTTGGTATATTCTTCTATATGCTTGTCGCGAATATATCTTCGGCACATAAGTATCTGCTCTCATACCATTTTCTCTACGAACTGCAAAAGTACGAGAACAAGGCAATGTATATGTTTGCTATTTTCTGCAACTGCATGATTTATTATTCATTTGCAATGTATAGACGCTATTGTCAGTACCAGAAACCCGGATCAAAGATCTGACCATGTATATTCCTTCTCGCGGATTGTAAGTTGTAACTTTGTGTTCTCTTGATTTCATTTCAATCCGCAAGAGCTTGTCAAATATACGGATTGGAAATGGATGCACACAATTTTGAGCCTCTTCACGGTACCTAACTAGTTTGTTGAATATTAGTTCAACTAGGGATTTTAAAGGTAGGACCCTAGTTTTCTTCAATACACTGTTAAGTGCTTCAGAAATATTGGTTGTCATGTTTTCATGTCTGTGCCTGCCATCATGCAAAAATGTCCATTTCTCTGGGTCGATCTTCACCAAGTAAGTGTAAGCATCCACATTTCTGTTTTGAATATCTTTCATAACACGGTCAAATTTCCACTGCTTTAATTTTGTTCCGGCCTACCACATCAAGATTTTTAATTATGTGTTCTTGAAAGTCTTGTTGAAATTTGCTCGAATGTGGTGTAAACAAAACTGATGAACTACAAATGGAGGCTGCTACAAAGATTGATTTTGAATAGCAGATAAAATCCCTTTGTGGCGTTCGGAAATAAGACATACGTGGCGATCTTTGACAACATAATTTCGCAGTGTTTCAGGAACCAATTCCAACTTTCGGACGATTCCTTGTCAACAATTGCAAAAGCAAGTGGGAACAAATGATTATTGGCATCCCACGTATTTGCAATTAACAGTACGCTCTTGTATGGTCCCTGTAGGTGTGTTCCATCCACAGAAATTACCAGCCGATAATATTGAAATCCGTCTATACATGGCGAGAAATGCCAGAAAACAAATTTGAAAACATAATTAGGGGGACTGCTTGTTCTATGATGCAAAAACTCGTAGACAGTCCCCGAGTTTGAAACCTGTATAGCTTGTAAATATTTTGGTAAAATATTAAAAGTTGTCTCCCAGCTGCCAAAAACCCTCTCTATCACAAATTTTCGAGCATACCATACCCGTTTGTACATATAACCTGTTTGGAATAATACCTGCACTTCTTGGATGATGTGTAACACAGGTATATCAGGATCGTTGGCAACTAGGTGCGATATTGATATTGAAAGAAATTTTGACATATTTCGGTGATTGTTTTTTTGAATTTGTATAAGGCATGTGTGTTCTTTCATGAATCTGGTTATTTCCCAATGACCATGTGTTGCTTTCTTTTTTATACGGATATATCATGAACAGTAATTAGAATCACTGTGATGGTAACATCTTGCAGTCCATGTATCATTTTTACTTTTCACAACTCTATATTCACGGCCCACACTGATCGACCACTTTCGAACAGCACTTATTGCTTGCACTTTATCAACGAATCTCACGCCTAATTGAATGTCAGTCACGGAATCGTTCCAATCGAGTAACCGTATGGTACCATATTCGACAAGGTCATCTATAGGAGAACCCGAGCCCATATCTAGGAATGCTCAAGACCGTGTGTAGTCATACCTAGCGCTGCTGTACCACGGGCTTCTCTCCTATTGAGTCACTGTGTTTTTAGTGACAGGGATTATAGGAGTTTTTAACTCTTCTTCTTCTACGTCATTGTTAGCGTCTTATTTAGATTGACTAGATGTGACATAATCTTCGTCCAAATGGTCAATTTCATCATCGTCATCATTAACGATTGTGTACAACATAGACGGTTCATGAGAAACCATCTGTGTTATTGTTGTTACATGTTCCGTCATATTTATTGTATTTCTGGCCTATGTACTTGAGACATTCTGTTGTTGGATCTAAATGAATTCAACGAGTATATGAATCTCTTCCTTTACTAAGTTGGGTTCAATGGTCCAAAGAGAACGCATTTCGTTATCATTGTTCATGCTGAATAAATAAAAGTAAAATATACGATGCTCTTTGTAGTATAAAGGTACCCTCATCATCATTCGAATGCTTCAAAAATTGGGATCCATATCTCGATATTTTCATATTTTTTTTACCAGTTCGGCAGGTGATATCAGTTGGTTCATTAGCAATATCCAACTTTTCTGCACTACTCTAGTGTAGGGACCATATGCATCTCTTGCAATCTCTGAATCCCAAAATAATAAAACTCTAACTAAGTGGATTGCATCCATGTCAAATTGATTAAAAGTGTATGTAGATGTGAAGTTTTGAAGTTGTGAAGTTAAGGAATTTAGAAATTAAAAAGGAACGAAAGTAGAAGGGTTGAAATTGTGATGGTTGAAGTTTAGGTTAGGATGTATGTATATATAGGGGTCTTGTTGAGGGTCGGTCTTGAATTATTGCGGAGATAAAGAGCCCACATGGCCATGTCGGGTGTCATTAATTATGAGTTGTCACTTCCGCCCACATGGCCGTGTCGGGTGTCATTAATTATGAGTTGTCACTTCCGCCCATATGGCCATGTCGGGTATCATTAATTACGAGTTGTCACTTCCTAAACCCTAATTTCAAGAAATGAAAACCCTAATTTAAAACAAATGAAACCCTAATTAGTAGAACCCTAAACCCTAATATGTAGAAATGAAACCCTAATTAGTAGAATGAAAACCCTAATTTCAAGAAATGAAGTTACAGTTTACAGAAAAAAAAAACATTGAATACATAAAATGAAGGGTTTTAAAGCTAAATAAATGAAATCATAAATACATAAAATGAAAACACTAAAGTAGAATAAATAATTTCATTACATAAAAGGGTAGTACAATTTAAAGAAAATAAACCCTAAATACATAAAATTAAAAACTCTAAAGTTAAATATAGTTTGTAAAACCCTAAAAATAATAAACTCAAAAATACTAGGACCAATCAGATGGCATGAACCTTGTAATCTTCTTCCCAACACGATGACCAAATACAAGCTGATGTGCCGGTGTCACCACATCCGTCCGCTCATCATCATGCTCATCTGTATCGGATGAAGATGTCGTCCATATAGGCATATGTGGTGTAGATGAACCAACCGTGCCCAGAGGAGGAGGTACCTAAAATGAAGAACTCCCAGTGCCCGAAGGAGGTGGTGCCTGAAATGAAGAGAATCCTAAACTGAAATGGAGGTTGAGGTGACTGAAATGAAGAAAAACCTAAACCCGAAGAGGGAGGCGCGTATGATGTAGGTGGATGAGACTGGGTAGGTGGCATCAAACCCAAATTAAAAGATGGCTGACCATGATCTGGGCTATCAAACGGGTCACCATGATCAGAAATCCTAAATCTCCACGTCCTCTAGATCCCTCACCCATCTCTCATCCATGTTCGGGGTCTGCATGTCCTCCTCTACCCATGTCAGGAGGGATAGGAGCCCGGCCTCTATGTGACCCAACACCAGGCAATCTACGAGCGCCCCTCTTAACTCCACTAGTACAACGGTCCAGTACAGGGTCCCGAGGACATCAACGCGATGGCTGCACTGGAAATGTCTGCTGAATATCGTGCTGAGATGGAGTACAACCAAAGGTACCGCCAATAGAAACCATGTACCTCCGACTGATAGTCTGGACTTTCTTTGCAAAACTAGCAATCTATAATAGAGATGAGGTGGTCCTGTATCACCTCTGAAGCCATGTCATCTACCTCCTTCAGCATGGAAGTCTTAAAAAAAAAAGAAATAAAATAGTTAGGAGTCAATCATAAGAAAATGAAATGCATAAAATATAAAGAAAATATTTTTTTACCATCATCCGTCTGTCGACCCCAACAGACTGGTATCCAATGGTACGAGTATTACAATTTGCTAGATTATCAATGTAGACTCGTGTGATATCCCGATACCATCTAATGTAATCGTCTCTAGGGTTTGATAGTTCCTCAACTGGCAACACGGTGCCATCACTAATATGCTGCCTCCACTGATACCAGACCTCCAAATGGCTAGCATGATGTGTCCCCCAATAGGTGTGATCATTTCCTCTCAATTGTATTCTATGGAGATCAAGCCTAGTATCACATGCAGCAGGCATGTGCTGCTCACATGCAAAATGACGCATCACTCACTCGGGATGGTGATACTCTACTATCTCATAGCATATGAGTGGGACCTCTGCCGGCCACATGTCAGATTCAACTAAACCATGGCCATGGTAGGGCAGCCATACAAACTGTTCAACAAATTAAAATATTTAACAAAATCATTTAAAAGTATTAATAAGCCTCTAATACAAAATATTTTAAAGGCAAATCTAATCTAATGACATAAAATATAACTGGTCTTTGTACATAAGAAGGACGTGAGTGGGCAGCTGGCTGCAGTCAAACGATGTGCACCACATCACACCAAGTGGAGCGAAAGGGTCTTGCTGAACATGCCGGAGTATCTGAGGCCGCAATACAGGAATACTCGACCAAGCCCAAATCTGAAAAAGGATAAGGACTCCCCCTATCTGTCGTGCACGCCCTAAAGTTATCGTGCACAAACGTCTATATAAAAAACCTAAAACACAACTACCCCAACTGTAAGTGCTGATGGCCTTAAAATCCTCCAACAAACTGAGGTAGCGAACGTGAACCAAGCTGCCTAAGAAATCAGGGAGCATATGTCCTCCAAGAAGTAAGAAAATAAATCCACGGGAACGCAGAATTAGGTCATCATTGGTCTCTGAATCGGTAAATTCTTTCAAAATCCAGGCCTCTAGAGGTTCCTTCTTAACCTTGTATCCAAAGAAGTGTGAAAGGGACAACCGCAAACCAATAAGTCTCTCAATCGTGTTAATCCAATACTACTTTAAATAATACTCCAACTAAGACCTGTAACAGGCAACAGCTCTATCCGTAAACCCCACATTACGTGCACATCCTGAAGAATGACTCTGACCTCACCACAAGTCATGTGAAATGTGTGAGTCTCAAGCCTCCAATGCTCAACTAACGCGGTAATAAGTGCGTGGTCGAGACAAATGTAACCACATCTGAAAACTCCCCTAAAACCAGTCTTATCAATAATATCAACCAACCTACGGGGAGCTGTACTGTAAGAATGGAATAGATTGCGAACAAAACGTCTACACTAAAGATCAGTAATACACGTCTCATAGTCCCCACTCCATATCAACCTAGACTTATGCTCGTGCTACCTCGTCAAAACATCAGGGACAATAGGACCTGGATGCACGTGTGCTGGGACTTCTTCCATCTACATTATTTACAATTTGAGTTATGGTACATATCTATAATTTAAGTAAAAAATTTTAAATATAGTATAATTCCAAAATTTCTAAGGTTTGTTGTTTATGGCACAATTATTTTAGGGTTTTTGTTTTCATAATTTAGGGTTTTTAGAATTCCAATGTTATACTGAAGTATTATAACACTATCAAAGTTTAAATCTTCACGGGTTTAGAACTTCAAATACAATATTTAAAGTAAATTATTATTACACAATTTCTAATGTTCATGGTTTGGGATTTTAGGATTTACTCCTAAAACGTTTAGAGTTTTACGATTTAATGTTTAACATATCAAGTTTAGGTTTTTATGGTCTTTAAGGTTTTTATGATTTATAGTATATGATTTTAATATTAAGATTTTAGAGTTTTAGGGTTTACCGTTAAAAAGTTTAGTCATTTACGGTTTAATGTTTAATGTAAAGTTTAGGGCTTTTAAGGTTTTTATGATTTACAGTTTAGGATTTTAATAGTAGAATTTTAGGGTTTTAGGGTTATTAATGCTATAAAAATATAGCTTAGTGTTTTACAATTTGGTGAATTCAATATTAGGGTTTTAGAGTTTAGTCCATATTTTTCTTTCTTTTTTTTAAATAAAAGTCCTCATATTGCTAGCATACAACTAATAACATATTAAACCCTAAGATTCCAAGCTTCGGTTCTACTAATTAGAACGGCAAGAAAAAAAAACTCAATTTTCAAGTCTCATCTTTTCTACTAAAAAACTTATAAGAATGATGCAAAATAATTATCCAAATAAATTCAAATAATCGTAAAATAAAGTTAAAAAAAATTACCTAATTATCCAAATAAATTCATCAAAATAATTCATCATAAACACTAAATTACCATTTGCAATACAAACCACATAGATACATAAAATGATTAAATTTGCACAAATTTATCAATAACAACAAGTTTAAACATAAACCCAAACCCCACTTTTACAAAAATAAATTAATAAAAATTACCAAATATTCCAAACAAAATTCATAAAAATAATTCACAAACAACAACAAACAAGCCCAAATAAACAATAATTAAAATTAATACATAGTACATCAAAAAATTAAATACATAAAAAATTTACCGAAAATTTGAAATAAACCTTCGTATTGTTGAGCTTTATCTATCGTTCTCCACTCCAAAACTCTAAAAGCCTTCGTGCTCCAAGGAAAGTGTCATCGATTCAAACTTGAATTTAAGAAATGGAACCAAAACATTTCAAAATTTTGACTGTAAATTTCGAAATAAAAGAAAAGAGTAGAAGAGGAAGAGAAAAATAGGAAGAAAACAAAAGAAGGAGAATAAGGAGGCGAAGCAGCGGCAAAAAATGAAATCAGCGGCGGAAGGTGACGGCACAGCGGCGGGAAGCAGCGGCAGAAAGAAAGAAAGAAAGGGAAGGAGAAAATTTTGGGGAAGAAAGAAAGAAAGAGAGGCGGCCGGTAGGGTAAAATTTTTAGAACATGATAACGCACAGTCATTGTATGTTATCAGTATGATAATGCACAACGATCGTGCGTTATCAATAAAAATAACGCACAATCGGTGTGCGTTATTGCCAACTCAATGCCAGATCACTCAAAGAACTTGCTCGTCACTAAACAAGATTATAATGTGGCTTAAGCTACTGATTACTTATAACGCACAATGGTTGTGCGTTATCAAAAAAGATAACGCATAACGACTGTGCGTTATGGCCCCTTTAGGAGTAAAAAAAAAAAAGTTAGGCCACTTTAGTGTCGATTTTAAAAAAAAAGGACTAAAAAAGAAAAAAGCTTTTAGGTCTAACACTACTGACACAAGTACTCATGTTCGGGATTTTATACATACTTGAAGGGACTTCTGAGAATATAATCGACCCGAAAGCACAAATTTCTTTCATGCATGCTTCCCTTCATCGTGGTATGAAGTATCTATATCTCCAATATATACTAAATAGTACTATTCAAGCCCAATAAAGTCCTTATTGATCAGGAAGCTAACTCCTAAGCATTTAGCACTCTATTTTCTGCTACAATTCTCAAGTGTGGCTATCAGATGGTATCTCAAAGTTCTGGAATGTAATCTGGAGGAGACCAGAGCTATTTTGCTGAATTATCATCCTATAGACAGCTAGTAACCTCGAACTTCTCATTTGCGTTAAGAAATTCCTTAGCAAATTCAAATCATTTTTATTTTAGAAAATCTCATTAAACAAACTAGTTATCACAACGGGGATCATATTCCTTTTGGCAAAGACATACCATAAAGGCATCTATTTTTTATCATTATATGGCAGCCATTTTTTGGCTATCTCTTGCTGGTCATTTTTCTACAACTTTCTGGATTTAACATATTATTATAATCATTTATATTATCTCATGCTGATCATCTTATATGAATTTCTCAATAAATTAAGATGGCCTCTCTATAGTTTTTTGAAAATCGAGTTCTATCGAATTTCTAGGTACAAAAATCTTGCCATCATTTCTTAAGGCTAAAACTCGGCAGAACCCATTTATTAATGGTGATCAACAAAAAAACTTTAGCAAACAAATTTTGTTTTGACATGGGATTAAACCCAGGAATATAAATTCGAATATCCTGATTTGCACTATCATGATTTATTCACAAAGACCCGATTAAATATATCAAGAAAATCTTATCATGGAACATCTTGATCCGTTGTATCTAGCATATGTCCTTAAACCCATTTTATCATGACGGGTCCTATAAGCAACTTACCTTGATGCCTAAAAGCTCAAGTAATCTAAACATGCCGTTCTGGGCACAATAAGGCCTCCAGGATCACAAAACCTCAGGAAGTGAGGAAAGGCCACACTTCTCATACCATATCATCAGGATATCAAATTAGTATGAAGAAGTTGTAAGTCTAGGATCTCTTCAAAAAAATATCAACAAGATAATACCAAAATTTGAAAATGAGATTATAACAAGATCTCATAAATTCGAATACTATTCTAATACAAGCAAACACTTCGCTATATATCTTTTTATGCTATCGAAGATCAATTATTGAATTTCTTAAGTCATTCATAGTTTCACATATTTCCTCTTTTAACAGGAAAAAGAAGATGAAAATTGTTAATATAGCTTTTCTAGAAAGGTGAATAAGCTCTTAATACATGACATATAATCTACATATGTTAATTTTTTGAAGGGCAAATGGTATGTATGGATTTGATTTGTTGAAATATTTATCTTTATTAGACAATCTAATTTTTATCAAGTAATCAGGAAAACGGCAAGCTTTGTATATTCAATGAAAACTCATACATATTCTTTCTCCAAATAGAGAGAAAAAGATATTTTGGAATTCTATTCATTCGACAAGGTTGATATATTATTGGAATTCTTTGAAGTGGAACATTTCTTCAAAATCAGGCAACTATATATATTTGAGGATTTCATATTATCTTTAATCAGTTCCGGTTTAGTTTCGTATATTGTTTCAACGAAAGTTAGTTTTTCTCCAATGGATTTCATATGACAAGATTTATATTTATATCGAAGTATCCTAAAAGGCATCTTAGGATCTTGAAACTTGCGTGATCAAAGTCAACAATGATTTAAACACTTATACTTACCATTTCATGATATCATCTAAGATCCTATCACATGGGAAAAGAAGAGCTAAATGTGAAGCCAAGAATCGAGTAGAAGAAGTAGAAGATACTTGAAGAAGTAGATTTAGGTTTAAGAGACTGGGAATTCTTTGGAGAGACCTTTGTTTGTTGTATAAAAGTATCACAAAGCAATTGTGAGACTTTTAGGAATGCATTTGATGGAACCAGCCCATCTTGGCTTTGGTTTTGGGCTAAAAGGAGTTTTGATTAAGTTATTCTTGGGCCAAGTATCACATAGTTAAGTCCAGTTGACCTAGGTGATAGGAAAATGTCCAAAAGATTCAAGGGATTCTTTTATAAGATTCTCATATCAATGTCTTGTACAAAATCTCAAGACTCAACACTATAAATGATACTATCCGCATTTATCTTAGCATATTCTTTTTACTTACTGTTACTCTGTCAAATTTACACTGTTTTGTTGATTTAAGCATTAGAGGTAAAAAGGGGTTCAACCCGCCCTCTATGTATATTCCTTATTTTGCAGGATTGAGCCCTCAACTGAGTTAACAAGACAACTGATTAGGATTCATCATAAACTTAACTAATAACTGCCCACAATTACAAGGATGAACAGAAAATGAGGATACATACAAAAAATAAAATTACACAAGCATAATCCAAGTAAATATTTTCATCACAATATTGATCAAACAAATAGAAAAAAATTGGTTAGTTTTTTTATTTTTTGACCACTTTAAGTGGTTTTTTTAAAAATTTTTTACTAAAATGTGCATGCTATTTTTTGTTCCTGATCTATGCATATCGCATATGACATATGCAAAATGTTCAACAATATCGTATGTGTCATATGCCATATGCAAGTTCACATATAGTGAATGCAATATACATAAGAATTTTGCATATGATGTATACGATATTCATTGTATTTCACATACAACGTATGTGATATACTATTTTTTTTTAAAAAAATATTTAAAATGAAGTAATGAAATTATTATTTCTTTTCATATGTTTTGAAGATAAATTATTTTTAATATTTTTTCCCTAGTTTATGTATTTCTTTTGGCATTTTTAGGTAAAAATGACTTGGAGTTTTTTAAATTTTTTGAAAAATAAAGACAAATATTTTATGGTTGTTTCACTTTGTGTGTTTTTTTTCATTTGTTTGTCTTATTTGTTTGTGAAAGGTGTATGTTTTTGTTAAGTATTTTAAAACTATAAAAGAATGTAATTAAGAAATAAGTAGTAGTAATTCCAAAATAAAAATATCATTAATATAAGAAGAAAAATATTATAACACTTCTAAAAAGAAAAGAAAGATTACACATTTCTACTTGAGTTAGGGTTAAGATAATTTTTTCATAATTCCCTGACCTTCGGGATTTGCTACATTTAGGAGGAGAATCTGGGTTCTGATAATCAACCTCTCCACAATACCTTGTACCTTGTTTTCCACCTCACTTATTCTTCATGTTTGGAGGATACCAGGTCAAGTTGAAAAGGACCGGTTTCCAGAGATCCTCATGCACAACTGGATAAAAGTTAGATTCGCACGTGCTTAAGTAAGTTTTTCGCCAAAATATTACTGGCATGAGACTATGGGGTATTGTTCTGTTTTCTTTACAAACTGCAAATGCATGTGAACATGGTAATGTGTAGACCCGCCATTTCCCGCAAGTGCAGGAATTTGATCGCATGTGCAAAGTATAAGTGCAGTCGCCTCGACCATCACCCTTTAGACAAGTCTTCACCTTGTAAATGCCCTTTCGTGCATTATACTACACAACGGTGAGTGATCTTGATTTGACTTCAATGTCCTTAAACTTGTCAAACACTCTCTTAGGGAACAGATTGATGCAACTCTAGGCTTCCTCACAGTGTTCATCGAAATATCTAACAAGTTTACTGAACACCACTTCAACTAAGGCTTTCAATGGTAAAGCTCTAGCTTTTTAAAGGATATTGTTAGTGATTCTGAAATATTTATAGTTATTATCCCATGCCTACACTCACTTTCATAAAGGAGTGTCCACTTTTCAAAGAGGATCTCAATTAAGTATTCTCATTCTTTTACATTTTTCATCTTGATTTCATTCATAAAAAATTCGAATTTCCATGTCTTTGTTGTTGTTCCCGCCTCCCACATTCTTTTCAATACCGAGTCCTTAAATTTATTTGTTAAAATTGGCTCAAATGTGGCAAAGACAGAATCTGTGATTGGCAAGTGGATGTTTCCAATATAGTTGTCTTTTTGTGACATCCATAATGCCTGCATGACGATCGGATATTAAACAAACTCCTATTCTTCACCACTTCTTAAGGCAACAAACTCCTATTCTTCACCACTTCTTAAGGCAACAATGATAAGAAGCAATTCCAACTTTCTTTTGGCTCCTTATCCATAACGTCTACCTAGCAGGAACACGTGGTTATTCGCATCCTACATGCTAGCAATTAGGAGTGTGCCCTTATAGGATCCCCTTAGATGGGTGCCGTCAATGGATATGAACCCCATCATTGCCATCTCCCGCTGACCTCTTCTGCCACTGCTCTCGTCTATCGCCGCAGTTCCTCTACCTTCTTTCTTTCTTTCTCCCCTTTCCTCTCCTCTCCTTTACTTTCTTTCTTCTTCCTCTCTCCTCTTTACTTTCTTTCTTCTCCTCCCTCCTCTTTTCTTCTCTTCTTCCTCTCCTCTACCATCCACCATTGTTAGTTTCTTTTTACAGAATGTTTGTAGAATGGTTTAGAAGGGTTTTTTTTCCTTTATGTTTACACGATATTGCATACACATATGCGATATTCTAAGAATATAGCAAACAACATATATGATACTCTTAAGAGTATCGCATACAGTGTATACGATATTGCCACCTCATGCCACATTAGATTACTAATAATTAATTAGTGCAAGATTAAGTATATATTGCATATGTCATATGCAATATTGCTGAGCATTTCGCATATGGTATATGAGTATGCATAGATCAGGAACGAAAAAATGCACATTTAATCAATAATTTTTTAAAAACCACTTAAAGTGGTCAAAAACTGTTAATTTTTTGGGTTATGAACAAAAAATTGATTTCATTGTGATTCCAAGAAGTGAAAGAATGGGAATTATAATGAAAAACTAGTTAGGAAATTAAATTATATTCAATTAAAATAATTAAAATAATATAATATATAAATATATTATTATTTTACTATGACGAGTAAACGGGTAAACGGTTTGGATATCATAATACCCTACCTAGACCTATTTAATAGAAGTTATATGGTTATGGGCACGGGTCCGTGTCCACGAGTATAAAATTTGAACTTTACCCACTATAAATGAGTAAAGACCAGTCGAGTACAGGGTAAGACACGACTCGTTTATAGCCCTAGGGCGGTTAATGTCATTTGAGCTATGAACCATATCATGGATAGTGGCTCTGGCTGAAGATTGCCTTCAAGATGTGTTTTCTCCATTCATTGCGAACGATGGAATTGTTGGAGAAGGGAAAGTAGGCAAAGTGAATTATGGTTGGGGAGTAAATCCCTATGTGATATGTGCTATTGGTGTAGACGCAACAGGAATGGATGTTTGTGCCAACATTGCTTGCGAAGAAGTGGGGAAGAGTTGTAGTTGAGAAATTTGATCTGGTTATAAGAAAATAATACACGATCCAAATCCTGATAAAGGAGCTTGTTGTCCAAGGATTCCTTATATAGTGACAGGAATGGAAATCGAGATACTCGGAGTCGGGATATCATAAATCCCGGACACGATGGCACTCAATATGATTCCTGACTGCAGCTTCTAATCACTAAATGCAGGCAAAATCTTGCAAGGTGAACAAAAAAAAAAAGGGGGGGGGAGGATTGGACCCCATTTTACCCTCGATGCTCAAGTCAACAAGAGGTGTAATTTTGACAAAATAAAAGTAAGTAAAAGTAACTTAATAAGGTAAATGTAAACAATATCATTTATAAAAATATCATATCTTGAAACTTCAGTATCACAACGGATGTGAGATTCTTACAAGATTCTTACAAAAGAATCCTTTTAACCTTCTTACCATTTTCTTGATTAGCTAGACTAAATATGACTCAGTCATTTGACATATGGCCCAAAAACTATCAAACAAGATCTTGAGGCTTTATTACCCAAAATTAAAGTGAAGATTGATTGATCCCATTAATAATATATAAAAGATAACATATTTATTAGTAGGTGTCAGAAGATAAAAAATAATATATTTTGCTAAAATACGAAAAACAAAAGTATTTATGAATAGCTATATTCATGACTCACTCTTAAACTTCCCCAATATTGGCAAATAATTACTTAGAAACCAATGACTCACTCTTAAGACTTCCCTAATATTTGCAAATAATTACTTATAAACCAATGTAAGGCTTACATTGCTGCCATCAAATTATCATACATTGCTGTCTTGATAATCTCATGACTTGTACAAAAATTTCACTTTGTAATCCACTCTTCCTCTCAGAAACTATACAATTTTTACAAAATCCAAAAATAAATAAATAAATACCCTCCCTCCCTCCTCCATATACACTTTGATGTGCTGACTTGTTTTTTTTTTACACGTCACATAATTTATGGAGCATTTCACTGTCTTATCTTCCATCCATCTTCCAAGGGGACAGTGAAGCCAACTCGATAATTTAAAAGTTTAGCACGAAAAAATTTTAAAAAAATTCATTTTTCACAAAAAAAATTTTCTCTGCCTTCTCTCTAAACTAATTACATTCAATCTCAGACTAGGAAAATCTGACCGTTAAGAATAAAAAAATATTAGTACATCGATCTATACTCATTTATTTACAATGTTATCAGTTTAAAATTCAAAAAAGAGCATCGGATCGAAAAAACTGGCCAAAATTAAGCTGAATTTCGCCCAGCCTAGAGAAATTATCATAGAATTTCGCAAAGTCAAGTGGAATTCTACGAATAATTCTGCCAGGCTGGGCGAAATTCATCCTAAAATTTAGCTAGCCTGGGCGATTCTCCTTTTCAAAGAAAAAAATTGTTTATATTTGTTTCTGTTTTTTAGTTTGTGTTTATAAATGTTTAAATTATCTTTATTTATGTTATTTAGTTTTTTACAAATTAATTTTATATTTATTTGGCATGTTATTTAATTTTTTTATAATACTTGCAATTAGTTGTTTAAATGGTTTATTTTATCATTATTTATTTATTTTAATTATGAATTATGTTTCTGTAAATAATTTGAGTTTAAATGTTCATTAATTATTTTCTTAGCATGAGTGTTACAATTATTCATGTTTATATTTTAAAATTATTTTATATGTTAAAGTTGATTAAGTTTATTTATTAAGTTTATGGTTTAGAAAGGAAATGGTGAAGGTAGATTTAGGGTTTAGTGTTTAGGTTAATTAAGTACATTATATAGTAACAATAAATTGATATAATAATAGACATTATTTAATATAAAAGTATGAAGTAATTAATATTAAAAGATTAATGAATAATTTTTAAATAATAATATTTAAATAATAATTTAATAGTGATTTAAATTAATAATAATTAATAATACATAAAGAATAATAATAATTTCAAGAATAGGATGCAACCTTTTTAAATAGCAATTTAAATAATGATTGCACTACTCACATAATAACTATTATTATTAATAATTAATAATAATAAATAATAAAATAATATCAATGAAATAATAAAATTATTAAAAAAATTAATTTAAAATAATATAATTAAATAATTGAAAGTGATTTAAATTAATAATACCTAAAGAATAATAATAATTTAAAGAATAGGTTCCCTTTTTAAATAGTAATTTAAATAATAAATAATTACAATATTCACATAATAACTATTATTATTAGTAATTAAAAAAGTATAAATAAACTAATATAAATAATTTAAAATATAAATAATAAACTAATATAAACTACATAATTAAGAAATATAATTTAAATAATAGAAAATTATAAAAAACGAATTTAAATAATACAATATTAAAAATTTATACATGTAATAGTAAAAAATCTGAATATTATAAAACATGAATTAGGAAAATATATACATAATTATTTATGATTATGTTTGAAAATTTGTTTAGATGGTTCGGGACAGAACATATAGGGAAGTTGATGATTTAGGTAATGTGGCAGACACGACCGGTCGAGTTCAGGGACATATAGTTACTGCTTCATCCCGTGGTGTGAGGGGTCGCCATAGTACCTCTAACAACCTAAGTGCTCCTACTCCATTTGGACTTGAGATATATTATGACCCTACTACATCGGGGTTTTCCACCTGCCCACCTCCTATATCAACTCCAATATCTTATCAGTTATATGGACCATCTTCACATTACCATATATCCCCATCTTCTCAGCCACCACCTACATCTTCTGACTCGTATGCATCGGGTTCTTCTGTTGATCCCCATGTGTCCGGCCAAGATCCTGTATTGTTCAGAACTAAATCACTAGCATCAACCCACTTTCCTTATCTGTAATAATCGCTATCGATTCAGGTGCATTAATATCTTCCCCATTCCCTTCTAACACTGCCAGTGTAAAATATAAGTACTTAATCTGTTCAAGCACTCATCTATACGTCGTAGTTTGCTTATTCTGCATGAATGCAATTGCTACAGTAAAGTTTTACCGGTTGGAGTCATCTTGAGGACCTTCAACAATGACATATTGTACATAAGTAATAAAACACAAATTTAATAATTACAAACTAAATATCTTAAATTTAAATTTAATGCCATACTGAATTATCAAACTTAGACTAAAGTAATAAATATGAACTAATTCATTTAAACATTAATTAAATAATAACAATTTTTAAAATAGTTTTATATACGAAATCAACCCTAAACTCTAAAAAAATAAAATTAAACGTAAATTAAAGTAGATACTAAGATATTAAAATTATCCTAATATAAATTAATAATAAAATTAACTAATTCAATATAAATGTTTATTAATTTATAATAAATATTAATTAAACGATCACGATTCCCTATAAAATAATTTTAATATTTTAACTTAAACAATCAATATATATTTAATATTCACATCTACACTTACAACTTACTTGTTTGTTTTATATGTCGTATCCATTATCAGTACATATGGCCACCTCTTCATCATTTGAATTGATGTCGGGTGTGCAACAATAATATCACTAAGCACGTCACTCCCGTCACAGTTTCTGTAAAAGACCATATAACCCTGTTGAGCACTTAAACACAGCATTTCCTCTACTGTGTTACGCCCTGACAACCTTTTCTTCTTCATCTTGTCAAGGACATTTTATATAGTCTATGCACTACATAAATCATATAAATTATATTATTAAACCTTAAACACAATTTTCAAAATATTATAATAACCTAGTAAATGTAATGTAACTTACCTCACAGCACAATCTTGATTTTGTTTTCAGAAAAATCGCAATATATTACGAGGTGGCATATCACTCTTCCTAAATTACTCATTCTGTTTCATTTGCTCATCTGTTAATCTTGCAACTTGAGCTTGACCGTGATGATAAACACATATTGCATGGTTGTGCCTCCCATCGTGTACGAATAATTATCACTTTTTTCACTTGTGGTCATTTGCTCGCCTTTTAATTTAAAGGAGCAAACGCACTTTTTAGTTCCATAAGGACCCCGTCTTTTTATGAGAACTTCTTCTTCTTCATCATCAACTCTCGATTTCCTTTCGTGTTCTTTACACCTCCATGTTCGCACACCAATGTAACATACGATCAACGGTCGGAAGTTGTTGATGCCAAATATTGAATGATACCCAAATATGTATTCACTTTCATTGCTATTTACCGATTATATTTTCGAATTAAATAACCGATCAGTTGCAAATAAATGCACATAATCCATATATTCTTCCGGTTCTAAAAATTCTTCGAATATACTCGAATCTACGTCAGTCTGTTACATTAAAATAATATGAAACAAATATATAATGCATCTTATATAATTAAAAAATTATAAAAAGTATAAAAATAACATTTAAAAAAATGCCACTGATATGAGTTCCACCAAAATAGGCGAAATTCTCTAAGAAATTTCACCAACCTAGGCAAAATTGTTCCAAAGATTTCGCCAGGTTAGAGAATTTCGCTCATCTAGGAGAAACTTATTCAGTTGCGAAAAATTTATTTTTTGGTGTTTTTTACCCTCAAAATCGATATTTTCTTGCAAGAAATATTTAAAATCATTCATATCTATCTTCAATTTCGGTTGAAAGTGAAGATTTGAATATGAGATTAGTAAGAAGTTAGACAGAATTGGGTTAGAGAGATAAAGTTGGTGAGAGAAAATGAAATTTTTCGCGCTAAACTTTTAGATTCCCTAATTGGTTTTATTAACCCCTTCCAAATTGATCAACAAAAATGAAGTTAATAAATTACGCGCCAAAAATTAAAATTTACGCACAAAAATATTTCATTTCACTAAATCATTTTCTCTCTACGCTTTTTCTCTCTAACTTTTCTCTTTATACCCCAAAACTTCAAACGATAATCTCCTCAAATCTAATCATTAAAAATTGAAAAAAAATAATAAAATATTATATACTTATTTATTTACATTTTGATCGATGTAAGAATTTAAAAAATCGTGTCAAAATAAAAAATATCGATCTTGGCGCCGAGAAGGAGTGATTGGCACCAATGTTCTCTCCTCTGCGCCAACTCCTGGTGCCAATAGTCTTGTATTTGTGCCAATTTCATGCACCAACTCCATGAATGATTACGCTTTTTTTTTTTTTAACAAAGAATAGTACTCATATTGTTTGGGTTTTTTTATTTTTTTATTTGTTTTTATAATTATTAATATTATTTATATTGTAAAATTAATTTTTTTTCATATATTTTATACTATCTTATACTATTATGTTAATTTTTTAATTAATTTATATGGTTATATTATCAACTAAACGAATTAAACACTAATATATACACATTATAATATGAAATTTACTAACAAACTAATATAATGATATAAATAATTAAAATTAATAATTAATAAAATTAAGAAAATGTACCAAAAATTTAAAATAATACCATTTGTGCATTTGAGCCACGCTCTAGCACAAGTAAGGATATGCCCGTGCCAGGTCTTGGCACGACTCTCTCATTATCTGCATCAAGGCCTATTGCAGGGATACTCCAACTCGCGCCAGGGCATGGCTTACGTGTGCATATGGTATTTTTTTTAATTTTTGGTATATCTTTTTATGATTTTTATTTGAAAATTGATCGTATTGTGTAGATAATATTCAAAATTATTTATTTTTAACTTCAAAATCTTCAAATTTTGAAAAAATTATATTTTTTGAGAGGTGAAAAAAATATGTATAGGGAGAAAATATATTTTGAAAGAAAAAAAAATATTTAAATTTTTTTAAACCTAAATTTAATATTTCATCTCGTAATTTATTATACTCAGTGAATTTCTTAGAAGTATCTGTTCGTGTAACTGTGAGATCTTATATTTAAAAAAACAAGGCCAAATAGCCCATGTACACAAAAACGAGATCACATTACAAAAAAGAAAACCAAGAAGACTAATCAACTAATTTGAGTATCACCATTTAAGTTTGGATAAAATTTCCGTAAAATACTATGCTCCCAAACAATTTTCCATTCTCGCGCCCTTAAAGTTCGGTATTACTTAATCGGTCCCAAATACTTAGTATTCCGCCAAAACCAAATAGAGTGCACTGCTTCTCGAAATAGATATTTCCATTCTACATCCACCTGCCAAACACCCATTTCCTGCTACAGATTTCGGTCTATCCACTCCTCAATTGTAGCTGCTTCAAAGAACTGCTGCTGAAGTGATGTCCACTATCCACTAACAGTTTCCAAACGGCTTTCACCTCCTTGCAATCTCTAAGGCTGTGTAAATTAAACTCCACCGCTTCTTGACACAATGAACAGATGGGAGAATCCACTGCCCGCCGGAGAAACAACGTAGCCACCGTGGGTAATCTATCTTTCCGACCCTGCCACAGTAAAAGATGGAGGCGATGCGGGCCTTTGATATTCCAAATTCGACTCCACCCTTTATACTGCATGGGTCCACCTTCCTTTGGTTTTGGAATCATAGAATAAGCTTCTTTAACAGAAAATTTATTCTGGCCACGCATGAGCCAATATTGGTGATCTACAAGACCTTATTGCGTCCCAGTATGCCCAGCATTCTCAAGTTCCCCTAACTTTAGTACTTCACCTCCAAAACAAATACTTCTCCATGTTTGTGACACAGTTTTTCCTCTTCGAAGCTCCATTAACAGACTGCCATATTTACTCCATAAAACTCAGGCCCACGGAGCCGTTGGATTTTCTAACATTCTCCATGCCAGCTTCGCTAAGAGAGCTTTATTCATGAGTCGAAGTTGCTTGATGCCCAATCCACCAGTGGATGTCACACAGTTTTTCCTCTTCGAGGCTCCATTAACAGACTGCCATATTTACTCCATAAAACTCAGGCCCACGGAGCCGTTGGATTTTCTAACATTCTCCATGCCAGCTTCGCTAAGAGAGCTTTATTCATGAGTTGAAGTTGCTTGATACCCAATCCACCAGTGGACGTCGGTTGACATAAAGACTCCCAATTTATCAAATGCAATCTCTTAGTTTCTTGTGAGGAACCCCAAAAGAAATCTCTGTTTAACCTCCCAAGCTCCTCAATAGTGGAACTAGGAAGCTTTGCCGTTTGCAAACTATACAACGGAATTGTGGAAGACACCCATCCTGAAATTTGGACAGTATGCCAGTTAAAAAACTATTGAACTTGTGTGAAAACAATTGAGTTATCGGAAACTATTGTCCATAAACCTCCAAACAATCAATTTTTCTTTTGAATTACCAATAAGATCCCATTATAAAATAAGCAGTTGAACATAAACTTCTAAAATAACTTTGACGGAAAACTTGTACACTTACACCAGTTGTAATAGCTGTATTCAATTTGAAATTCCTCCATTCTTGCCTTGAATCTTTTTTCATGTCCCTTGTTTTGGCTTGACCACGCAATTCCACGTCAAAATCCTGCAGGGCCGACAGTTAATTCGAGGCTTGAATCGACTGATAACAGCAATTACTTGCCAACAACATCCAGGCATTGACACTGCTCATGAACATCAGAAAATGGCTACTGCAGGAAACGAACTATGGATGAGTAGGGTACCTCAAACTGAGAGAAGGCAGCCATCACTGGATAGGCAAAAGCATTATAAACTCTAGCATATCTAATGTAAAATCTAGATTTAACTATGAATTTGATGTCTCCTCTCAAGCAATTGATCCAATCATTGCCAATCGAGTAAACACACCCGGGAACCTTCCTAATCACAGTGATTAAAGTAATAATAGACTACTTAAGAGAGAGCAAGATAAAATTGATATTCTAGAGATTCAACTCCTCTTTTTTTTACTTGTTTTCCCGAAAGAATCAGTAGACTTGCTTTGATGGTTCCTCTTAATTTAAAGAAACCCATCCCTTAAAGAAATAAAAAGAAAGAAAATAAATCCATCAGATGACAAAAGTTTGTCCACCAAAAACAAAAAGCTCAGATCAGGAACTTCACACGCTCCAGATCAACTCCATGAGAAAATATTGAAAAAGCTCTGACAGAACTTGATACCTCAACTGTTCACTAAGTAGCTAGGATCTCCGATATTAAAAGACAACAGAAAATATCATCAGTACTATGCCAGGACATCTTATGTTACACGCCTCAATTTCTACTTGTTCAGAGTTGTACCCCTCAATATGCTCTCAAAGAAGTGAAAGGTTCTCCAGGAGAGTGTCTTAAGACATTGCCCGCTGGAAGAACAGATACTGAATTCAGGCTACTATATGGAAAATCAAAGCTAGGCAAATGCGTTGCACAAACCAAAAATCATCTAATTGCTAAAATGACAATTCGGCAACAAAGAACTACTTGTTTAAAAAAAATGCAAATGTATAGTACCAATTCATTTATACATCATCTTCTATACATGTCTAATTGTCAACTTCATACATTCCTTAAGGGCCTCTATGATCATTTTCAATTCAAAACATTCAATGCTCTTGTTAATCCTTCAGTTGTATGGCTTTCCCCAGATATTAAGTATTCAATTCCTTGGATTAGCAATCTACCTAAGTGATTTTTGAATTCCAATATAAGATATTAAGCTGGAAAAAATAATAAAACGAATGCTGATAGCTACCAGCAAGCTGTGGAAATAGAAAAGAACATCATACCTAAGACAGATTTTCTCTTTCTTCAACTTCAGTCAGCAGCTCGGGAAACATATATCGAGCTTTCATTCACTATTGCCTTCTTGATGAAAGTGAGATTTCACGCCTATCAAAACCCTCAAAAAGACCAAAAAAAAAAAAAAAATTTCTTCTATTTGGATTAAAAAAGCAATCCGTGACTAAAAGCCACAGTTGAAGATTTAAAGAATTTCCTGTGAAACTTTGATGGCCTTATTATGGTTTGTGTTTCAGCTTATGCTAAGCAGAGTCTTCTTCTGATCCATGCCTACTGAAGTGTGGCCATATCTTTCTCTATCCCATATCATATCACATCCATTTCAGATATCAGGAAAGATTTCCTTCAGTATTGTGAAAATTGCATGTAATTTATAACAATACTAAAAATCTGATATTTCCCACTTCAATCATATTGCAATTTCCCATGTATCTCTCGTATCACTAAACTGGAGTTGTCAACAACTTCTTTACTTGCATAGACTAAAGGACCCAAATATTTATGTTTAGATTCTGGCCTGAAGTATCTTAACTCGTAGAGCGGATCTGTGATCACAGAACTTCTGTACACCTGCTTTGCCGGCAGGACATGTTTCCACCAAAAATCAGATAAAGCTATCTTCAAGAAGTCCCAATAATTTCTATCTCTCTGTAATCTGAACAAACTGCTTCCTTTTGTTGTCCATACATATAAGTCCATCCAATCCCGATCCAATATCTCCATTAATCCTTGAGCTTGTGGAATGTAGTGAATAGGAATTCGCTTCCATGGATAAGCTTTACTCATATCACCATCAAAATAGGGACATTTTATCTCCAGAACCCCTCCAGAAGGCAAATCATATGCAAACTTGTCAATTACTCCATCAGGGGAAGCTCCAAGCCAATCATCCTCATGATTTACCTTCCCATAAACCTGAAAATCAGGAAAGAACACAGGATTCCCAGTTATTAGCTTATACCTTTCAAGAGCTTCTTCCTCCTTGATGTTACTCCAACATGTAGCCAAGTTACCAGCAAAAGGTTCAATTGCCCCAATCTTCTCCAACCATAGCTGGACTCTTCTACCAGGAAAAAACCCAATTGCAGATCCAAAAGTACTTGCTGTTAATTTATGCTTTCTCAATTCTGGCCAATTTTTGAACCAGTGCTGAAGACTCTTGGATCGGAGAATAGGATGTGTATCTGCAGATCTAATAATGCGAGAAAGACTACTGCCAGTAGTGCCATACTTTCTTCTCTGGTTACAGAGCTGAGAAGGTTTAACCTTCTTAAGGTTATTGCTGCAAGTGGAAAGAAAGAAAATCGTAAACAGGAAATAGCAAACCGCAAATTCTTAACATGAAAAGGAGCACATTTGGAATAAACAATAGATTTCATACAGCTGGGAATGTCAAAGAGAAGAGATATTTGGAACATACTAACATGAAAAGAAATGAAGTGTCAATTACTCGTGTTGGTTCAGAGGACGAACTGCCTCCCGGACCACAGCCATGCTTCTTTATGCTTTTCAGTTCTACATGAGTGATTAATACACATCTAACTCGGTATAGCCAACAAATGATTATTTTTTATGACATGAGCATTATGCAGCAAAGATGATTACAAAGACTTTCAACAACATAAGAAAAGCAGCATATAAGAGATAGCCATCAAAGAATTCTAAACATATTCAGCAACCACTTCAACTTAGGCTTGTGTGAAGATTGACCAAGTGAGTTTTAAGCAATACTTTTTCCCAAATTAATGCCATTCAGATGTCTGAAGAAAGCCATTCTCCATTCACTAAGCTTGTTAATTTGCACATCAATGCTATTCCACAAGGACGAAGCCTTCTCAAGGAACTAAATGTAACATTCTATTCAACATTTTATTCAGACATGCATTATCTATTATGAGATAATTGGTGATCTTTTCATATTAGGAATCAGTGTTAAAAGAGACATACAATGCTTTTCACATGGAAACTGCAAAAGTATTCCAAAATGCAGGAGTTTTACCAAATGTGATGGCTAAAACATTTTAAAAGAACAAGCTTTACCCTACTATGCCCCCCCCCCTTCCCCCCCAACACACACACACACAAAAAATGGTAAGAGCAAGAAGAAATGTAATACAGGGCCAAATCACTGAAATTCATAGAAAGAGAAAAGGAAACGTTTAACAATTATAATAAGCCTCGAGGAATCCTTTATTTCCCTTTCCCTCGCAAAAAGAGCATGAATCACAAAATAAATAATCAGAATTCCTTAAATATCTTCCAAAAAGTGCAATCTTACTAAATTTGGCAGATCACCGAACCAAACATCCAACTCAGCTTTCTCCTACCGTCACCTCCTACCGTTCTCTATCCTGCAAAACAATATTCTGCAGGTAAATTAGCATCTAATCTCCCATTCAAAGACACAAACATAGACAAAATAGATACATGAGCAGTATGGCCTTGGGAAGTTTTTCTTATTTATCTATCCATTTCTTTTTGTCCCTAACAGAACCAATCACAAAAAACCACTTTCAAATTTGTAACCACTAGTAACTGAAATTTAATTTTGCATGAATATGCAGAAACAAGAGCAAAGACAAATAATAATCCAAAAGCTTCGTGACATATAGAAGCCTAGAATGCAATCGAAAGCTAACACTAAGAATCCTAATAGGAGACTGAATTGCATGCATAAAGATTTTAAAGTACCTTTTTTTTTGCCCGCAAAAGTTGTTTCTGACCGACACAACTGAGGAGCTGCGAAATTATGCCGGTGGAGTCTTGCAGGATTGTTATTTCGGTGAATAGGGAGGGAAGAGGCTTGTGGTGGACGGTAGACGTTGGCCGGGCATCAGCTTTCAGAATTCACGCCGACAAAGGCGTCCGGCATGAAATGGGACCTTAGAGAGAGATAACGGAGACGAGAAGAAAGGAGGCAGAGAGGTTTAAGCTCCGATTCAGGGTTTATCAAATAAAACATAGTATTAAAGAGTTAATTACATTTTCTTCCTTCAAGTTTGTTAAAACTATAATTTTATCCCACTACTTTATATAAAATACAAATATATCTCTATCATTTTTCATTTAAAAAACATATTTATGGCTTATATACTCATTACTACTTAATTTATATTCTTTTATGATTTTATAAGAAAAAATTAAAGTTCTTCATAAAATATTTTTTAATAAACATAGTACTTATGTATTAATTTAAAAAAAACTTATATTATATATATATATATTAAATAATGAATTAAATTCACAAAAAAAGCTTTTTAAAAAATTTTATTTACAATTAATAGTGAAAATTAATCAGTTAAAAGTATAATTTAACTAATTATATTCATAATTTATATAAAGTAAAATAAAAAGATAAAATAAAAAGATAAAGCTATAATTTAAATAAATAATTAACGGGATATATAAAGTAAAATAAAAAGATAAAGCTATAATTTAAATAAATAATTAACGGGATATTGATTCAAACACTTAAAATAAATAAATAAGATGCCACCGAAGTTTTAGTATTTTACCGTTCCTTTCTCACTTGACAGTTAGCTCACTCCCTCTAAAACCCCGCAATTCTCTTTCTTACCTTATCCAAAACCTCCCACCGCTCCTCCTCCGCCACGGCGGTTCCTTCGGCCTTGCTCCTCCGCTTGACATGTCAACCCTTCTCAGACTTCCATTACACATTCCGCTAAACCTTAACATATCGGATCCTCCTCGATATAGAGTTGTTTATGCTTCAGTATCTTCTACACCTCAGCGAAGAACGAGAAGGAAAAAGCAACAACAGCAGCAGACCCGAATTGGAGAAGATGAAAGTGGCTCCGCGGCGTCATTGGCTTCTGCGGCCACGAGTGCCGAGAAATTGTTGAGACTGGTGTTCATGGAGGAATTAATGGAGCGGGCGAGAAATGCTGATGTATCGGGAGTTTCTGATGTTATTTATGATATGATTGCTGCTGGGCTTACTCCTGGACCTCGCACTTTCCACGGATTGGTAGTTTCTCATGTGCTCAATCGCGATGAAGAAGGCGCGGTAATGCACTCTCTTTTTCCTTTTCTCTAATTCTGTGCATATTCGGAAAAGTTTGAAATTGTTGGTTTGGCTCTAGGGGTGAAACTGTACCTTACTCCAGTACTGTCAATAATGTGCTAAACAGTGATTTGAAGTTATTCTGCGATTCAGTTTGTCGATAATGGGCATTTACATAATTTTGATTAAAATCTTGAAGTCCAAACAAGTGCTCTGTGGGTGAATGGCTTCAATTTTATTCTTTTACATAAACAGATAACGTGAATTGGAGATGCGAAATTTAATATGCCAACCAGAAACAAAGTTCAGAGTAAAAAGATAACTCTTTTTTTGTTTATCCTTTTCCGCTGGAGGTTAAGTCATATGTCCAACTAGAACAAAGTTCAGAGCAAAAGATAACAGTATGCAAAAGCCAGTGTACAGGGATTGCACCCTAGTTCCCTGAAGTGATTCAGGGACTCAAACACTAAGCTATTGGCCGAGAGCTGCTCTCTTGATCTGCAAATCAAGGTGAAATGTTTTTAGTATTTGTCCACAAATCAAGATAAAAACTTTTTAGAATGAGATGAGTCCTTCTTGGTCCAAACAGAATTAGTTAGTAATCATGCCAATATCGTTGGATCCCATATCCTGAGTTACTGCTTATATGAGATTCCTCAATTATGTTACATTTTATGCTTTACAAATTGTAAATACAAATATGACAAGATTGCCTTTCTGATTTCTAGGGGCTTGTCAGATATTCTGATGCATAATAGGTGTATTCTGCTTTTGGATAATGGGGACTATTGGGAATTGAATCAAATAAGGTCCATAACAAATATGCATATATCTAGGGTGGGAATTTGCAGTGTTTTGAAGTAGAAGTTTCTACTTACTCATTTCTCGATATAGCTCCAATAAACATGGTCCAACTACCATAGGTGAGACTAAAGTTAAAGAATCTTGGTCTTCCTTCAATTAGAGACTTTGGTTAAAGATTCTGAAGAATCTTACAAGACTTTTACTTCTTCCAGCCCCAACCTAATAACGATGTTGAACAGCTGAAAAGTCCAAGCTTCTGCTACTCTAAACATTCTCAGACTGAGATGTATACTTTAGAGCTATACTGTAATTAAGATGTGTGGAGTTAGCATTCATAAGTGAGATTCACCCTTGCAAATATGTGGAGGAATATATTTATGCACCCTTTTTTATTTCATATAATAGACAAGATATCTTATCAGTTTTGTACAGATGTTTTCTTTGCTTTTTGCTCAACCAAATTTGAGAATGGAACTTGTTCTTCAAATTATTACTATTATTATTTATTTTTTGAGTCACTCCTAATCAAGTTTGGAATTAGGAGAAGTGATCCATCTGCTTTTGGCATTTTATGTGCAAACAGGATCCAGTATATGGCAAATGTTAACTCATCGTATAGCTACTACATAATGCAGATGCATGCTCTTAGAAGGGAGTTAAGTGAAGGTCTTCAGCCTCTTCATGAAACTTTTGTTGCCTTGATTCGTTTGTTTGGTTTTAAAGGCCATGCCACTAGAGGCCTAGAAATTCTTGCAGCTATGGAGAAATTAAACTTTGACATCAGGAAAGCGTGGCTTGTCCTTGTTGGTAAGTGTACTTGAACCTTTGTCATGATTTAAGGTCTTTGTGAAGTGTTCCCATTTGTGTCATTATGTACTTGAGTTGCATATCTTCTGTGGACCAGAGGAGCTAGTAAGAAGCAAGCATTTGGAAGATGCCAACAAAGTCTTCTTGAAGGGTGCAGAGGGTGGACTTAGAGCAACTGATGAGCTCTATGACCTTCTAATTGAAGAAGACTGTAAAGCAGGAGATCATTCAAATGCATTAACTATAGCTTACGAAATGGAGGCAGCTGGAAGAATGGCAACTACCTTCCATTTCAATTGTCTTTTGAGTGTGCAGGTTAGTTATTTGGAATTGGTAACCAACTTTCCGTTATTTTTTAAAAGGTAATGACTTGGAGTTCTTTTCTCGGTTAGAAATGCTTAACATGTCATTTTGTTATTGTTATATAAAAAAGAATTTCGTTTTTCTGATTGGTGAATTCTTTTTTTAGTGTCTATATATGCATATATTAATCAAGTCTATAAGCCAAAATGTTCTATTTTGGTGATAGCATCTAGTGTTTCTGGAGATGTTGCTTTTGCAAAAGAAGGAATTAAAAGCTTTTATGGCATAGTTTATATTGTACTTATGTTAGTAGAGGCGATCAATATTGAATCATAAAATTTACTCAGATCCTCTCAATAAACAGTGTGCACCTTGTGTCTTCCTTGTCTCTTTTGAAAGGGTGTTATGAGCTATATCTTCAATTCTTGCATGAAATTATATTCCTCATTTCTGATCTTTGTCTTCTTAATCTGAGCTGTTGAAAAAGGAAGCATCCTTTCTTTTGGTTACATCAAGAAAATTGTCCTAAACTTTTATATTTACATGGAAATAAAAGATCTCATTGTCTTTTGCTAGGCTACGTGTGGTATACCCGAAATTGCATTTGCAACATTTGAGAATATGGAATATGGAGAAGGTTTGTTGCTTCTCTTACCTGTTTAAAACTTGTATTCAATCATCCTTTTCATCTAATGATTTTTTAGCTCTCATACATTTCATATTGGATTTCTAGACAATGCTCATATATGTAGGAATGCTGGACGTGTGATAAGCACTCAAATAATTGCATGTAGGTTTTCCTATAATGTACTTGAGGTTGGCAATGCTCTATGTAGATTTATGATTCTGGTTCTAAAAAATTTAAGTTCTCCATGTACCAGCAATACCTAAAATATATTCCAATTTCGTAGTTCTAATACCCAAATAAACATTCCATTCTCTCAGCTCTGACCCTGCTGTTCTTCAACCAGAGCTCAGCTGTTTAACTGGTCATATGTGTAGTTACTTTATAGGATTTATGTATATAATTGCTCCCAAAATGATGATCCATCTTATCTTTCTGCTTTCGTCAGAGAATAAAATTTTTTGATTATTTTGATTGATCCAAAGTTCACTTACTTGAAGCAAAAGTAATCGATCTCAATAAGCCTCCTTGACAGAAGTTAAGCTTTGACAGTTGCCTTTTTGTCATTGCACCTCTCGCTGATTGTAGTGTATTTTTCTTTGCTTGTTGGTGCTGCCTGTCACAGCATATTTGAACTAATTATTTAATCTGGCTGGCAGGTTACATGAAACCTGATACAGAAACATACAATTGGGTGATCCAAGCATACACAAGAGCTGAGTCATATGACAGGTGAATTTTGAATTAGTTCCTCTCTTTTGTGTGTTTGGTAATTATAATGTAGCCATGACATTTTCTTTGACAATCTCCATCACATGGGCTAGTTGTCATGAACCATTAGAAAATTCTCCCAGATTTTTGTACATAATCACTCTAAATTTATTTGCTGAAATTAAGTTATTATTGTCTATACCATTTCATCATCATAAAGCAGTTCATGACTTGCCTGTTTCGGCATTTTTGGACATGTTTTTTTGTCCTCAACTTTAGATACATGACACAAGGATATGGAATTAAGAACAGCATGGGTCTGTATAGCATTTCTGACTTTGCCTAATCAATCACTAGAAATTGCAAGTAGTCCTTGAGCATTTCAGTATTTTCTCGTTGCTGGGTGGATACTTTTGGCTCACTGCCAAATGTTGGGAAATTGAAGGCTTTTGTTAAACTTGTTCTAATTAATTTTACTGGATTTATTATTGCATGTAGGGTGCAAGATGTTGCGGAGTTACTTGGCATGATGGTTGAGGACCACAAACGTTTGCAACCTAATATGAGAACTTATACGTAAGCAATTATTCTTTATCTTAATAAGGGGTAAGTATATTTGTTTATTACAGTCTCCTGCATGTTGCTGGCTTTACACTTGTAAAGTTATTCAGTGCTGCAGCATGGTCTCATCTTGCTTTAGTTTAGAGCTTAACTGTTCCAGGCACTATTGAAGGATAGCATGCCATCTGATTCCTGGAAACTCTAGACACTAAGATTCTTCTCCATCATGTATAAGTTCTTTCTCTTCTCATCTTTTTCCCTATTTCTAAAATCTGTTCTGTATTGGCCATAATTATATGGAATTTTCCTTCTATAAAGAAACAGAAATAATGGAGCTAGTTTTCTCCTTCTAGACAGCTCTGAGTATTAGGTAACTCCACTTCTCAATTTCTTCTTTATCCATGTTCCAAATATGTTTTGGATTTCATTGCTTGAATTTTTAGATTCTGGAGATTGTAGATCCTAGGTAAAAGAAAGCAGAACTCTTAGACGTGTTACTCTAATTGGTAGGATTTATGTATCTGGTCAAATTTAATTTTACACTTAATGTTTGTGGAGTTTTCTTCTTTCCTTTTGGTGTTTTTCCAAAATGACTTTTTTGTTTCTTACATTATGCTGTTTTAGTCAATGTTATTGTACTTATTTGTGATATATGTTGTTTCATCAAAGATATTTGTTCAAATTTTGGGTCATCAATTCTTTTAAGCATATATTGCTATAATCCAGAACGGAATATGAAATTCTTTTATGGCTACCTTAAAGTAACTCAAGCTGAAATGGGATATTTTAGTATGCTCCAGTGTAGTTCACTTCTATCACATGTTATTAGCAATCATCTACAAACGTTTATTACTCCTACCAGAGTAGCATAACTGCTGTATGGAGAAAGCCTTTGAATTTTTTCTCTCATTCAAGATGGACAAGGTTGCTTGAGCTTTAGATGGATTTTGGTGGGTGTTTGGATGGGATGGTCAATCTTCCTGGATGTGACACTTTCCATGATGTCCTCTTTTCTGTAATATAATTTCGAGTAAATTGAAAGTTAGTCTGTGAATCTCCTAATGTGCAATGCTAGGTTGAAACCAATAGCAAGGTGCCTAGTTTTTCATTTTAACCGTTGTTTGTCAATGTAAAGTGAGTTATAAGAACTTGCCTGTCCATACGCTATGAATTGAGGTAACTGTTGGCTCTCTCATCAATGAGATATAAATTGTGAAAAATGAGAGAGAGAGAGAGAGAGAGAGAGTTATTGGTTTTAATGCAGTTGGATCATAGGAAAAAACTCAGTTGGTTCTGTGTTCCTCATATATATCCAATTTCAATCTGTGTAATATTGCTGATATGAATGTTGAATCATAAACCTCTTGTCCAGGCTGTTGGTAGAATGCTTTACCAAATATTGTGTTGTACGAGAAGCAATCCGACATTTTCGTGCTCTGAAAAACTTCGAAGGAGGAACAGTCGTTCTACATAATGAGGGTAAATCTGGGGATCCACTTTCACTTTATCTTCGAGCATTATGTAGAGAAGGTAAGATTTTTCTTTTTGTCCATCCTTTCGACATCATATGTTGATTCTTTTGCCCCACTCAGAAACATCTGCGACTTAGTCACCTTTGCAAAATCACAGAGTTTTTGGTGTTACATCACTGATTTGGTTTTTATCTCTTCTTAAGAATTGAAGCTAATAAGTGATATGGTTTTAGTTCCTCTAATATGAGTTTCCTTTTGATAAATGAGACAGTTGATGCTTTTAAGTGAAACATATATTTGGTCCAAAAGCAGCAATTTAGAAGGGTCCTGTTCTCCATTACTTAAAATGAGCAGCTTTTAGCTTATTTTAAGCTACTAGTCATATCTACGTGCATATGCACGTAATAAAGTTTGTAAAACAAACTTGTTTTCTACATGTTAAAAGCGCTTTAAACAATTCCTTTCTTCTTTGTATTAATTGTTTTTTAAAATAATTCTCACAATTTATTATTTTCTTTATATAATTTTTATTATCCTTCATGCAATTGTTAGCCCCTAAATAAACTATTGTTTACTTGTCCATTTAAATGCCTTTATAAATAATTTTTCTAAGTTAATCTTTATCCATATAATTCTTATGCTCCTCTAAGATTATTTAACTTTAATTAATTAATCATTAGTTATTCTTACAGTTTTATTAATTATTTATTTTCCTTGAATTATAACTTGTTTAATATTTTGTAATTTCTTTTTTTGCAAAAAAATATATTTTTACTATTAAATTCATTATTTTTTTTACTTACAAATTTCGTGAAACTTATATTATCCTTCTTTCTAACTTTATTTACTTCGTGTAATTTTTATCTTTTTTTATGTAACTTCCAATTAACTATCTAATTACCAAATTCTCTTCTCGTCCTCCATATAATTTAACTCCCATTAATGTACTCGACATCCATTTATTGTTTAATACTCTCCATTTAACTTTAGGACTACTATTATTAATTTAGTTATACCAAAAGCCTTTAAAATGATAATATTTTATTATACTAAAAATTATTTCATCTAACTAAAGGGTATTTTAGGTAATTCAAAAAAGTTAGAAACCAAGAAAGTGTAAATTATTCATGACCCCTTTCCACACTTTTATAATAGTAGAGATAAGTTGTTTTTTAGCTTTTCACAATTGTTTATTAAATCTGTCATTTTTGAGAAGCTATCTGCTTTTTTAAACTACTTCTCTACTTATCCATGATATTAAAATTAAAAATGTTAAAATATTTTTGTTAAAACAACTTTTTAAAAAATACTTTTTTTAAACTGCTTAAAATAAGCAAAAGCAATAGAGAACAAGCCCAAGGACCCTGGGGCCTGCAATCTTTTAAAAGATAAATATGTGAAGTGAATTTATTTTAGATATATGTCTATATGGTATCTCTAAGTTTCTGATTGGGATGAATCATGGTGAAAGTTAGATAGAATTACACAATCAATAAATATGTGCATAAATGATCAAATGCAAAGAATATACAGTTGCGGAATTTAGGGCATAAATAGGAAAGGAATATAAAAAGATACTCCATCCGTATCAAAATATGAGTCTTTCTACGGGGAGGGAATCTTCTCACCATGTAGGTCGAATGCAGGGAATAATGAAGAGCAAGTTTTCAACTTTTGTCTTTTCTCATTTGAGAAAAATAAGTCTGAAGATATTATCGCTCCTTTTCTTTTTACCAGTTTGTTCTGCCTCTACTTGTGATGATGTATAATTGCTTTGTATCTCAACTCCAGGAAGAATTGTTGAGATGCTAGAAGCCTTAGAAACTATGGCAAAAGATAACCAACCAATCCCACCAAGAGCCATGCTCCTAAGCAGAAAATATAGGACCCTAGTTAGTTCATGGATTGAACCCTTACAAGAAGAAGCCGAACTGGGATATGAGATAGATTACATAGCAAGGTATGTCTTGAATCTCTGTTATGAGTGTTTAGTAGATATAACCAGTTCGTTTATTTGTTTGCTTTTGTATAGTTCAATAATCAGTAAGGATTGCAGAAAAAACTTGTTTAAGAAACTACTCTAGAAATTACAAAGTGAAATCTCATCTTAAGGATTCAATGAAACAACTTTGTTCGGCCTTCTTAACTTCCAAAAATGAAATGTATATAGCCTTTTTCTTTTTATTTTCTTTGTTTTATCTGCCTCTCTCTCCATGCTCTCTGGGTTAGTGGAAGAGTTGGTTCATTTTGACTTCTAAAGTTAGATATTTTTATATTTTTGAAGAAACCATCAGAAATTTCCTCATAAAAAATATCAAACCCTTGTATCTACTAGTATATAACTTCTTGTCTCTTATTGATTTGATTATTTGATTGGCATTCTTTCCTTTGCTTCTTCGTCCCTGCTTCACGTTGCATAAAATGTGTTGCTGAAATCAGGTACATTGCGGAAGGTGGGCTTACTGGTGAACGGAAACGATGGGTTCCTCGACAAGGAAAAGCTCCTTTGGACCCTGATGCTGAAGGATTTATTTATTCTAATCCTCGGGAAACCTCCTTCAAACAAAGATGTCTTGAGGAGTGGAGGATTCATCATCGGAAGCTTTTAAGAACCTTATGGAATGAAGGACCGGCAATATTGGGGGATATATCTGAATCTGATTATATCAGAGTTGAGGAGAGACTCAGGAAAATTATTAAAGGTCCTGAGCAAAATGCCTTAAAACCAAAAGCAGCTAGTAAAATGATTGTTTCAGAGCTAAAAGAAGAACTGGAAGCACAAGGTCTGCCAACTGATGGCACCAGAAATGTACTCTACCAGCGTGTGCAAAAAGCAAGAAGGATAAACCGCTCCAGAGGTCGACCACTTTGGGTTCCTCCAGTAGAAGAAGAGGAAGAAGAGGTTAATCTGATGCATTTAATTATGTGTGATTCTTCATTTTCTTCTCAGTAATATTTGTTTCAGTTGTATGAGCCATGCCTGCTGAGCCAGGTGCTAGGTTTGCTTACCGAATTTTGTTTGTCAATGATTTAACAGGTTGATGAAGAGTTGGATGAGTTGATATCAAGGATCAAATTGGAAGAAGGTAACACCGAATTCTGGAGACGCCGTTTTCTTGGAGAGGGATTAAATGAAAATCATGGCAAGCCAATGGAAGTGAATGATATAGAAACTCCTGAAGTATCAAATGATGTAGATGCAGTAGATGACGTAGATGCCATAGATGATGTAGCAAAAGAAGCTGAAGATGATGAAGCAGAAGATGAGGAGGAAGAAGTGGAACAAAGTGAAACCCAGGTGGGTGACCAAACAAAGGACAAGGAAGTTGCAGCTAAGCCTCTTCAAATGATTGGCGTGCAGCTGTTGAAAGACTCTGATCAGAGTAGCTCATCAAGAAAATCAAGAAGAAGAGCTTCTCGAGTCGCAGCCGAGGTATCCAATTTATATAATCTTTGGGGAATTATTTGTCTTAAATCTATTAATCTGGTATACATTCATTGGTCAAATGTAAAGTGAATATTAATGGTAGGCTAGGGGTATCAGAGTAAATAGTTCATGTACTTTACAAATAATAGTTCAACGTTTTCATGTTTGCTGTTATACCGTTAGCATCCTGTTAATCCTGAAGAATGCTATTGTGAACTGCTTAGACTACCGGGCTCCTTTAAATATTAAGATTTGTAGGCTGCTTCTTGTCATCTTTCCGGAAACCAATTTTAGAGGAGAAGCAGTTTCTAGATACACTTAATCCTGATACATCTTTCTTGTCTTCTTCAATACTTCTGTTTGAAATCCCAATCTTCATGTATGAGGTTTCTTGATTTGAATTTACATGGACGCAGGATGATGATGATGATGACTGGTTTCCTCTGGATATACATGAAGCACTTAAGGAGTTGAGAAACAGAAGAGTATTTGATGCATCAGATATGTACACTATTGCTGATGCTTGGGGTTGGACTTGGGAAAAAGACATAAAGAACAAAGCGCCTCGGAGATGGTCTCAGGAGTGGGAAGTTGAATTGGCGGTTAAAGTAATGACTAAAGTACGTTCCACGTCTAACTTCTCCTCTCCTTTGATGTTCATGTGATTTCTTCTTCAAGTAAATTGTTGCAGGAAAACTATTGATTATGGTAGCATCTGATCTCTTGTCTTGGATATCTGTGGGCATACATTATGTAATGCATTAACACTTTATCTGCGAAAATCATCAGTTACTGTTCTACTTCAAGAGGCATTCTTGCTAATGTATTTATCTGTTACATATCATGTCCTTTTGCTTGTAGATTCAAGTGATTAGTTGCACTATATTTAAGTTTCTTCTGTAGCTTAATTCTTCCAGTATTTCAGGTAATAGAACTGGGTGGGACGCCAACTATTGGCGACTGTGCTATGATACTGCGTGCTGCTATACGAGCTCCTTTGCCTTCAGCATTTTTGAAAATTTTGCAGACTACACACAGCCTGGGATATTTATTTGGCAGGTAAGATCTTACAAGACGAACCCTTTGTGCACATCACCAGTTGGAATCGTTCTGTGACATAAAATTATCGTTGCTTCTGAATGTTTGCAGCCCTTTGTACAATGAAGTCATCGCTTTATGTCTTGATCTTGGAGAACTCGATGCAGCTGTTGCCATAGTGGCAGACTTGGAGACCAGTGGAATTAAGGTTCCTGATGAAACTATTGATAGAGTCATTTCAGCAAGGCAGATGAAAGATAGTCCTGCAGATGAAGCATCTCAATAGTTGCGTTGTTGTGTTATCTTGATTTTTTTGTACAGTCTCAGTCTAGTCTCTTTTAGCCAGTTTTAGTTCATCATCTTTAATGTGCTTTATTCTTCTTTAGACCCTTGTGTTTTCTTTTATTTTTACATTTGGCTAATTGGCTAATTACATTTTGTTTCGATTTGTTGGAAATTTTGCAATTGAAAATTAATGATGTTACCTTTATAATGGTAAAGATAATTTTGTTGTCCAACAAAAAAAATACAAGGTAACGTCTTCATTTATGTTTGGGGTCGATAAATTATGCCCTGAAAAATAAAATTTATGTATGAAAAATTTTTATTTTCATCAAATTATTTTTTCTCTACCTCCTTTCTCTCTAATTTTTCTCTACATCTTAAGATTCTTAAGATGCAAATGATTATATGTTCAAATCTAACCGTAAAAATCGGAAAAAAAAAAAAAAACTTAGTATATCATTTTATACTTATTTATTTATATTTTAATCGGTGTTAAATGTAAAAAAAAAAAAAAAACACGTCAAAATAGAAAATATTGGTTTTGGCAGCAAGAAGAAGTGATTGGCGCCAACACCATGTGCCAATCTCTTTGCTATTACAACAACTCTCGGTGCCAATCTCCTTGCAATACTGCCAACTCTATGATTAATTTTTTTTTTTTTTTTAACAAATGCTCATAACAGTCATTTTGTTTGGTTTTTTTTTATTTTTTTGTTTTTATAATTATTAATATTATTTATATTATTATATTTAAAAAAAAAAATTGATCAGACACACTTGAGCCATGTCTTGACACGAGTACGGGTGACCCCGCGCCAGGGCTGGCTCAAGTGCACCAGATTGGTTTTTTTATGTTTTTTCTTTTTTTTTTTGTGATTTTTACTTCAAAATTAATTGTACCTTGTAGATAACTTTAAAACTATTCATATTTAACTTCAAAACTTTCAAGTCTTAAGCAATCACTACATTTTTTAAAGAGAAAATATGTGTAGAGAGAGAGAGAGAGAGTGTGTGTGTTTTGGAGGAAAAAAATATTTGAATATTCACTTGTAAATTTAATATTTATGCCTTTAATTTATTATATCCTTTTATGTTTTCTTATTTGATTTTCCTAGATGTGTGTTAATAAAACCAACTAGGAATCTAAAAATTCAGCCCGAAAATAATTCCTTTTTTCCCTCTATTTTCTCTCTCTTCTCTAATTTCTCTCTACAAAATTTTTTGAATTATTCATTTTGAAGTTCTTAGGGAGGTACATATGAGTGATTTTGAAAATTATACACAAGAAAAACATTGATTTAGAGATTAAAAAAACACTTAGAATGGGGAAAAAAAGGTATTTTGCATGAATTTCGCCCAAACCAAAATTTCGCTGGACCGGGTTAAATTCTTGGAGAATTTCGCTGGCCTAGGAGATTTTGAGGTTTTTTATTTTTTTTTAATTTAAAAAAAAAAAACACAAAATTAGTTTCTATTGACCGGGCGAAATTCCTTTAATTATTTTTTTGGGCCGGGGAAAACTCATTTTTTTTGTGTTTTTTGAAAATAATCTAAATCATTCATTGTACCTTCTTATGATCTTCAAAGTGAAGAATTAAAGATATTATTAAGAGAGAAGATAGAGAGAAAGAGAGGTAGAGAGGAAAGTGATAGTGAAAAATGAATTATTTTAGCTTTGAACTTTTTAGATTCACGATTTGATTTTATTATCCCCTTCCTAAATTTTCTTAAACTATGTAGTCAACACAAGGGACAAAAGCCGATTGACCATTATACAAATGTAATACCCCCAACCCCTCCGCTAGATTAACTACGGTTGAGTAAGGTATCAGCGTGCCTCTCGGTAGAGATGTAAACGGGTCCAGACCCTCTAGGTCCTCCCAGACCCAGACCCTCTGGGTATAAAATTTATGGACTCAGACCCGACCTTCCAAGGTCTAGGGTAGGGTTTGAATATACCCGTACCCATATGATATTTTTCTATTTTTTTCCCTGTTAAACAAAAATATATATAAAACAATGTATAACCCTAAAATAAAAATTATAACATGATTAACATAATTTCCTCAACATCTCTTTCAACAAATACAATCATTTAACATCACTAATTCAAATGATTAAAAGTTCAAGTACACACAAAGTCCTCACCGGTACATTAATCCAATAAAAACAAAAGTCCTAATTCAATACAATATATTAATCAGAGCATTTGGAGACCACTTGCTCCTATTTATCTCCTACAAAAGAAATATAGAAGTGGGTATATATTACAAGTGTATGCAAAATTTGTAACTTTAGAATGAATAATGAATATGTAGCTAATGATAAAAAAAACTCACATCAATTTTTCCCTGCAAGTGCAACTAAAGAGATTGAAGAACTCTCAACAAATATCATCATCATCACACTCTAGAAACAAATTAGATTAGTTAACTAATATAGGAGGGAGAAAAACGAAATTAGAATAACAAAACAAAATACTTACTTTTTTTTTTGTTGAAAGCTCAACCACTCTTCCCCGAACGCTAAATTAGAAATTAGCCTCAACCATTTCAAGAAGCAATGATGCACGTGTCTCATCAACCATTCTTCCCCAAAAGCTAAATGCAGACTCCGATACAACAGTAGTAGCTGGAACAACTAAAATATCACGTGTCATCTTTCCTATGATAAGATATTTTGGAGAGTTTTCTATCCACCAATGCAAAATATTAAACTTCTCATTCTAGGAAATACAGGCTCTTCTAAATATTGCTCTATTTCACTATTTTGGTACATACGAATAGTAGTGGACTTATTTGTCTTATACCATTCATCAAAAGCAGAATAATCATCTTCCGATGTTCCTCCACCAGATGTGGGATAGGGATGTTACTTACATAGCTTACTTGACCACCATATTCAATATACAAATCTTGAAATGCAGTCTTAACTCTTTCAACATAACGATAAGCATCACTACCATAAATGACATCATAGTAAAACTCCACCAAATTCATTTTAAACCTGGGATCAAGCTCAACAATAATTCCTAAAACCAAACATGATTCCTGCCAATATTTTTCAAACTTTTACTTCATAGGACCAACCATAACTTTAAGAAAAAATCATATTGACTATTTTCTCATTCCGTCAACTTAAGTTGGATTTTACACACATCAGGGAAGAAGACATTTGAAGTTGGAAAATTTCTACCACTAAATGATTAGTACAATCAAAAAATATCTTCAAACATCCATGAATTACATCAGTAACTATCCATTCATCCTCAGTAGGACAAAACTTATAATTTCTATCAATTTGTGCAAGATAGTTAAATGCTTCCTTAAGAGGTAATGCAGAGAAGTATCAAATATGTAGAATTCCATCTAGTTTGGACATCCAAAGCCACTTTCTTCTTATTTTTTTAACTTACATTATTGTAAAGCACACTCAAATTTTTTAGAAGCATAAGTAGATTTTTCCAAATACTTGCATGTTTTTCAAATCTTCGAAATTAAGTCTCCCAAAACAGCCAAACCATCTTGCACAATCAAATTAAGAACATGTGCACCACAACGAACATTAAATAAATCACCACCAAACGGAAGCCGTGCTTTCTCAACCAACCAAGACTTCAAATGCCTAACCATTGAATCATTCGATGATGCATTATCCACAACCATAGAACACAATTTCTTGTCCAAATTCCATTCCAAAGTGATATTATTGATGAATCGAAATAATTTCTTACCGTCATGAGGATAAGGAATATGTCTATATGCAGGAATCTTCTTTTTCAACTCCCAATTGTCATCAACATAATGAGCAGTAAGACAAATATATGCAATATTAGCATGTTCTGAAGTCCAAATATCAGTTGTTAATATGATTCTACAATCAAGACCATCCAAGAATTCATACAATTTTATCTTCTCTTCCTTATGCACTAACATCACTTCCACCCTAATTATATTTCTATAAACAAGCTTAAAGTTGGGATTCAAACTATTGCGAAATTTCTCAAAGAATTCATGCTCACACATATTGAAAGGATAATTGCGCTTGATTATCATTTTTGCTAAAGCCTTCCTACACTTTTTTGACCAAATTTGAAATTACTAAGTTCAATCTTACCTGTCACAGTACTTTTTGAATGTTGAATTTGTTGTTGTCCTTTGTATCGAAAGTTTTCTAGCAATACAAACTTTCAAATGTCTAGTCAAATGAGTAGTTTCCGGTTTGCTGCCGCTAGCAAGTTTTTTTTGTACCAATTGCACTGAGCTTAATACTTCCATTAGGATCAGTCAGCCTTGACATTTCTTTTCATACATCCGAAGGTTTTTTTTTGCCTTTGAGGAATCCGCTTGGTCTTCTAGGTTTTCTTCGACATTCAACTCAACCAACTTATTGTAATTAGTTATTTCCATATCATCAGCAGTAGATACATTGGAACTTTCAGTTAGTATTGATCCAACATTTCCATGTGTACTAGACATCCTAAATAAAACATATAACAAAGAATTTAATTAACTCAATAGGTAATTTACTCCAATTTCTTCAAATATTCAACAAACAATGGAGGGAATCAAAGGCATAACATAGAAACTATAGACTTGCAAGGACAAAAAAGTTGTTAAGTATTTTTGAAATCATAAGGCTACAAGAGTCTTGTTCTGAGATTATTTGTTGATTAATAATAATTGAGCTTCCAGAATAAATAAACAAATAAATTGAGCCCAATAAACCGTTGATTATTAGGATCTGCTGTTGTATAATAGTAGTACTACGAAAGAGAGAGAGAGAGAGAGAGAGAGAGAGAGAGAGAGAGAGAGAGAGCTAAGAGCTACGGCCACCGGCACTGCCAAGCTCAACAAAATCCAGGGAACTAATCCCCTGTGGCATCCCACTAGGCAAATCCAAAAGCTCAAACCAATATGTAGGCTACAAGCATTTGCATACATCAAAATTTTCAGAAGAATACTCCAAGTTATTACCTTTATAAAAGACTATAATTATAGGATTATGGTCCTTCCCAAATCAATTATTAGCACTTCAAAGTTTAAAATTTGGCAAAAATACTAATGACCTATAAACTTCAAAATCACTAAAGCAGCCCCACAAACTACTGTGATGGGCCTTTCTTCGACTATGATCCAAAGAATAAAAACCCCAGAATACTGAAGAAACTTCATCATCCAAAACAACATTCTATTATATATGATTAGCTATCAATTTTCTATCATCCAATCTCTAATATAGTGATAGACTTTATTTTTAATGCAAATAAACACCTTAAGTTTTAATTATTAGCCTTTGAAAATATTTTATTTATTTATTAGTCATAATTATTATATTTTATTTATCTTTTGTGCAGATTTCTAAAAAAAGAATGGAAAATAAAGATTCCATCTTAAATTTGGTAAAAGGAACAAAGAGTGAGCATGGTCATTGGGGAAGCGAATAATAATAATAATAAAGCATATCACCTGCTGCAGTATTTAAATCCTTTAAGGATTAGGATTAGAACTTTAGTAGAATCCTTTAAGGATTAGGATTTTAGTTGAATCCTTTAAGGATTAGGATTTTGCTTCTCTTTTGTCTATATATAGAAGAGCCGCACAAGAAGGGTGAGGAGAAGATAAAAAATAAATAAGAGAGAGAGAGAGAGAGAGAGAGAGAGAGAGAGAGAGCTGCTTGCGCAGCTGCTCGAGCTGCAACGAGAGAAAAAGAAAAGCAGCCACAAGACTGCCACAATTTGAAGCAGCAAATCTAAGGAGCAGTAGTGAAAAATTATTTAGAAGAAAAAGCCATGATCTACAAATTGATTCCTTTTTTCCCTTTTAACCATGAACTAATTTTCTTTTTAGAATGTTGGTGAAACTCTAGCTATATAACTTTGTTTTATTTTATTTTTGGAAATTTATTATATTATTTATGTGATTACATATCTTGTGATGTTTCTTGGTTTGATGCAATTAATTCTTTGTGATCTTGTAGTCTTGAGTATGAGAGATATGTGATTTCTGCAAGTATATTGTGGGTTTTAGAATTAAATAGTTCATGCTAATTTTAAATTATTTATGTCATAGAATTGAATAGGTCATGCTAATGGTTAGATGGATTATGTCATGCATTTAAGCACAATATATTTCTTTAGTGAATCGAATCTTGTAGCCTAGATCACCACATAAAGATCTAATCTTTCTCCTAAATAAAATTAAATTATTGTTATATAGGTTAGTGGTAGATTCAAGGTTCTAAATTATCTCTTTGGTTAAACTCCTGTTATCTTTAATTTAGTTATTTTATTTCTTAGTTTTACTTAATTTAGAAATAATTTTAGATAATAAAATTTCAATATTCTTTTTATAAAATTAATTTAGAAAGATAATAATTTAAGTAGTTAAGCCTTTCTCTTTGGTTCGATACCTTGATACTTCCGTATTACATTGATCTTGTGCACTTGCAAGTATTGGGTTTAAAACTTTGTTATAAAAATCTCGATCAAGTTTTTGGCGCCATTGCCGGGGAAAGGTTAAATTAATTGCTTGTGTTATTGTCTCCTAAATTTGTTAGTATTTTTATTTATTTATTTTATTATTTTTATTATTCTTGAAAAAAAAAAGAATTTTTTTTGTTCTCCTAGTTGTCTTTACCGTTTTTTTATTATTATTTATTTTTATCTGACTTGATTGGTAAAAAGGTACAAGTGTTTGTTTTGTAGGGTAATCAAACAGCATATCATTATCATGGAGGCTAAAGAGATGGTTTACTACTCTTCTGAACATGCACTAATATTGTCTTTTCTACCAGGTTGTGTAGTTCTTTTGTCTCTTCCCTACTCCTGTCATTCTTTTATCACATTGTGGACAATGTAGGGTCTAGGTGTGGGGGAGAAGATGCTTTTATTTTGATATCAAGTATTTTTTTTTCGTTTTTCTCGTCTTCTTTTGTTCAATTTTTGCTGATTTTTTTTATGTTTTTATTTTTTTTATATTATTTTGAGAAAAAAACAAAAATATGATTTCATTCAAAGAATGATTCTTAAGTTCCTTTAAAAATGTTTTGAATAAGTTGAGAAAAGTACTTGTTTGCTTGTTTTTAATTAGGGTGATGGACTTATTATCTATATCTGTTATAACTCTTGCATGACTTACACTTGAATACATTGGTTCTTGTTAGTGTTTAATAAATCCTTTACTTTATTTTTGAGTTGCATAAACTTGATGAATATCTTCCCTACATTCTAGAACTTACTTGAGTACCTCTTGAGGCGAAATAGAAAGGTTTTCGTTATTTGACTCAGAGACGATGGTCATAGGCCTTCTTTGAATCGTTTGTGTCTTTCAAGCTTACCAAATTTCATGATTTTTCCTTAGTATCCTTTTGAGCCCTAAATGTTATTTTCTTTCTTTAAACTACTTAAATATTAAACCGTAATCTTGTAGAGAGCTTAATGCAAACTTCTAACTTGTGCTTCAATGATGGGTTGTTTGTGTGTTATGGAAAGAGAATAAGTTGTTTTGAAAAAGGGGAGAAGAATATATATATATATATATGATTTGTTATGCTGAAAAAAACAAATGTATTGAGCTGAAAAAAAAAAGTTGACACACGATTGTTATAAGTCATAGGTGCAAAGAAGAAAAAAAATTCAAGAGGCCCGAATTTGTGAATGTAAGAAAAAGAATGGCCTTAAATGATGAAATTTTGAGGAGAAGAAGATGGTAGTAGGTGAATAGATTAATTGAGAAAAAAGTGAGGAAAAACAAAGTTAGAAAGTTTGTCAAAATTTTAAAGTATCCATATTCTTTGCAAGCTCTCTTTTCTTTGATTTTGAATTCCTTACCTTCGCTTGATAACCAACGCCCTAACCTTACATTACAAGCTTTAAAGTCCTACCTAATCTGAGTTGAAATTTAAAATCCTTGATTAGTGGAGAGAAGGTACAAAAAGTGAGCCTATAGAATGAACTGTTTAGCATTTATTTTTACACTCTCTAATGACCACGATCACACCTTACACAAGTCTTGCATTAGTTATGGGAGATAATTGAATATTTGTTTGTTAACTTGAGTTTGAAAATAAGAGGAGGAGTGCTTGTCATGATAAGTTTGAGATATTGATGAAGGTACTTAATTTGAGATTATTCTATATCTTTTGTAAAGTTGTTGTTTATTTGACTTTGTGAGTATGTTGTCTACAAACCCTCAAGAGACCATACTCGTCCACTAGGGGTAACTTAGGGGTTTAAACGGCTTGTTGCACATGCTAGGTACAATCGTGGGTCCTACGAAAGTAGCTAGTTAGTTTTTCTTTTTATTCTTTATTTTTGCTTTAGGACTAGCAAAACTTAGGTGTGGGGGAGTTGATAGAGTCGATTTTTAATACAAATACACACCTTAAGTTTTAGTTATTAGCCTTTGAAAATATTTTATTTATTAGTCATAATTATTATATTTAATTTATTTTATTTATCTTTTGTACAAATTTCTAAAAAAAGAATGGAAAATAAATATTCCATCTTAAATTTGGTAAAAGGAACAAAGAGTGCGCATGGTCATTGGGGAAGAGAAGATAAATAATAATAAAGCATATCACCTGCTGCAGTATTTGAATCCTTTAAGGATTAGGATTAGAACTTTAGTAGAATCCTTTAAGGATTAGGATTTTGCTTCTCTTTTGTCTATATATAGAACAGCCACACAAGAAGGGTGAGGAGAAGATCAAGAAAAAAAGATGAGAGCTGCGGGGGGAACAGCAGCAGCTGCTCGAGCTGCAGCGAGAGAAAAAGAAAAGCAGCCGCAAGACGACCACAATTTGAAGCAGAAAATCTAAGGAGCAGCAGCGAAAAATTATTTTGAAGAAAAAGCCATGATCTACAAATTGGTTCCTTCTTTCTCTTTTAACTATGAACTAATTTTCTTTTTAGAATGTTGGTGAAACTCTAGCCATGTACCTTTGGTTTATTTTATTTTTGGAGATTTATTATATTATTTATGTGATTACATATCTTGTGATGTTTCTTGGTTTGATGGAATTAATTCTTTGTGATTGTTCTTGTAGAATAATTATTTGGGTTAATTGATATTTTTATCCATGCTTAATTTTGTAGTTTTGAGTGTGAGAGATATGCGATTTCTGCAAGTATATTGTGGGTTTTAGAATTGAATAGTCCATACTAATTTTAGATTATTTATGTCATAGAATTAAATAGGTCATGCTAATGGTTAGATAGATTATGTCATGCATTTAAGCACAATATATTTCTTTAGTGAATCGAAACTTGTAGCCTAGATCACCACATAAAGATCTAATATTTTCTCCCAAATAAAATTAAATTATTGTTATATAGGTTAGTGGTAGATTCAAGATTCTAAATTATCTTTTTGGTTAAGCTCTTGTTATATTTAATTTAGTTATTTTATTTCTTAGTTTTACTTAATTTAGAAATAATTTTAGATAATAAAATTTCAATCTTCTTTTTATAAAATTTAGGAAGATAGTAATTTAAGTAGTTAAGTCTTTCTCTATGGTTCGATACCTTGATACTTCCGTATTACATTGATCTTGTGCACTTGCAAGTATTGGGTTTAAAACTTGTTATAAAAATCCTGATCATATAGAAAGAAAGGAAACTGAACTAAAAAATCCAAGAAGTACAGCAATCGCATTACATCAGGATAATGCTGAGAAAATAAAATTCTGATTTTAATTGTTTTCATTTCTCAATATCTAACTTATAATCATCTACCTATCAAATCTAATCGCATTTAAAAAAACAAAAAATTAAAACTAGACCTAATCATTTATTTCCAGGCTATCAAGAGTAGAATAAGGGAGTGAAGTTGCACTATTAACACATATTTGTCAGTGAATCCAAAATAAGATGCCAAGAGATAAAAGAGCGTCAGAGGAGAAGAAAAGTGTTCGATGATATACCTAGAGAAGGGAGATCCAGCGTAGGCAGGCGGTGGTGCTGTACCGGAGAGAGGGAGAGCAACCGGCGAGTCGGCGACCACAGAAAGAAAAGAAAGAATAAAGGAGATGAGAAGACAAGAGAGTGAAGTGAAGAGTGAAGAGTGAGACTGAGAGAAAGAAGATGTTAAATGTATAAATTATATATTAATTAAAAAAATATAAAAATTATATAATATATATTACTATTTTATTATAATGAGTATTCAGGTAAATGGGTTTGGGTATCATCATACCCTGCACAGACCAATTTAAATCTATACGGGTACGGGTACGAGTCTACGGGTATAAAATTTAAACCTTACTCACTATAAACGGGTATAGACCCGCTCGGGTACAGGTAAGACCCGCCCTATTTACAGCCCTACCTCTTGACACTAAACTACAAGCCTAAAAAATAAACCAAAACTCTGAATAACACTTAGAAATATATACATATACTATGCAGTGAAAAAAGAATAAGTTGAATATAGAAAAGGCGACCACTACAAGATTTAGGGATACTTCTCATAACATCTCTAGTACAGGAAATACTTTACCAAACTAAAACCACAAAAAGATGCTTCAAGCTGGTCGAGTATAAAAAGTACATATATCCTTCCCAAAACGACTATACACAGTATGTCCTGACCCCAAAAAATCTGTACAAAAATACTCTAATAGCTTACTGTGTCATCTCTCGTCCCGAGTCATCTGGAAAAAAATATGACACTTAAAGACGTGAGCGCAAACGCTCAGTGAGTCCACGTGTGTGTGCGCTTCTGCATTTGTCATCAAAATAATGATGTAACTTTACAAAATAGTTCATGCAATGTTATAAGAAAGCATTTTCTTAGTTGTTTTAAAAGTGTCAACACTTGAACCTATATGAAGGATTTGAACACAACTGGGAAGTTTGAGTGAATCATGACAAATCAGTGCAGGTTCTACACCCAAATTCGAAATTCATGCCATGCAAAAGTCTGGTTGCACGGACAGGGTCCAAAACCTATAACGAGGTCATCGGAAACAAGTTTCGGCATCACGTAGTCAATACCAGCCAAACACTATATGAGCGTTCAATTTCATAACCACCTCACTCTCTAATCACATGAAACTAGGCTACAGATCATAGGGCACCTATCAAGTCCGCGCTAAGACTAACCTCAGTTTTGAGCCCCTCCTGACTCTTCATAAGGTGCCCGTCCCAGTGCAGAGCATGATGTGATGTCTGACGTAATACCGATTGAGCCAAACCCTCAACGGTATTATGCCATCTCTCTAGTGGATCCACCCTCCAGAGTTTCTAATCGTCCACGTCATCAGAGAGGCCCTAGTATGGAAGACTAACCACATAATGTGCAATCCTCTGATGCTTCTGGATACATACAATCCTGTCAACAAAACTTCGTCCCTGGCTGGATAGAGTTTTTATATTCATTGACAAATCAAAAGGCCACTCACTCGGCCGTTTACATACATTCAGTTATAATTGCTTTAGAATAGAAAATTTTCCGTCCGCTAGTCAAAATATGCATATGCAGTTTTTATAAATATGTCAACTTTATATCTACTAAGTCTAACTATGCAACTAAACAACATAAAAACATATTCAACTTGTAGTAATAGTAACTTTTACTCAAAAAAAAAAAAAGCATGACCATTCTGTTAGCCCTAAGGGCATTAATACTTATGTTTTGATTATGATTAACATATGCTTGTGTGGGTATTTTAGCTAATCCTTCATAGAACAAAGAAGTACTTGTAAAGTCTCAAAGTCTACAAGCAAAAGATCTTGTTGATGAGGGAAAAATAGAGAAGAAGAGATCAAGCCATGCCAAGATCAAATCATTGAAGACATTGAAGGCATTGTCTTTGTTAGAGTGAACTAGGTACTATCTTGTAAACTTCCTAGTCTTAGTCTTTGATTAATTGATCATATATGAAGCTCTTCTTATGATTTTCTAAGATATAATCTTTTGTTAAAATCTAAGTATTCTTGACTGAAGATGTTTTGGAAAGTTTTTCTTCTCTTTAAAATGATTGTCAAGAATACATGCCTTTGAAACAAGGAAGAAAGTTTTTGTTTAAAAAGAAACTTGGCTGAGGAAAACAAGAATTCGGCAGTCCGGTTTTAGAACCGGTCGTCCATTTTTCCAAAGTAAAAAAAAAAAAATTCGGCAGTCCGTTTTTCAGAAAAATCAAGTCCGAATCTTTCTATTCAAAAAACTCGGTCATCCGGTTTTTGAACCGGTCGTCCGATTTTTCTAAATCAAAATTCGGCAGTCCGTTTTCTAGCTTGAACAAGTCCGAAACTTTCTGTTTTAAAGAACCGGCAGTCCGTTTTCAGGAACCGGTCGTCCGGTTTTTGCTGTCACTGTAAAAAATATTACCGTTGCACAGAATGCAACGGTCATTTCTGAAAAGCAACAGCTATTTTCTTTATGTAATGGTCTTGTGCTTCAAGACTCTATATAAACACTTAATTATCAGCCATAAATGCAATAAGTTTGGGAATTATTCATTGAGAACATTTAAGACATTTAAAGAGCTTCAAAAATTCATTTATTGCAAATTATTTTCAATCCCAAACAAAAATCTTCTTGAGCTTCATTGTTGATCATCCATCAAAGAAGAAGAAAAGAGGTGCTTGTAGAAGTATTCCATTGAGTTGTAATCTTCCTCTTCTCAAGCTCATTTGGTAACATTGCTCCTAACTCTTTCTATTTTTATTGTGATCAAAGGTTTGTGGAAAACCCTTTGGGTGATCCTTTGATAAACTTGTTGTATTGTTGTGTTTGAGGTTTTAGTGTAAAACCCTTGAAGGGTGAACCTCATTGTGTTGTTGTGTAACCAACTTTGAAGTTAGTGGATTTGTGAAATCCTTGGGTTGAGTCTCAAGGTAGTGGATGTAGCTCTTTGAGAGAGTGAACCACTATAAATTATTGTGCATATTCTTTAAAGCTTGTTTCTATGCTCATTTCTTAATTGCCAAAACTATAAGATTTTGTTTGGTGTGGAATCTCATCAAAAAGAGTTTTAGATTTCTTTCACAAACAAATTGGAGGTTTATCTTTCTAATCACAAAAGATTTTTAAAATTAGCCAAAAACCTTATTCACCCCCCTCTAAGGTTTTTCAATTGGTATCAGAGCAGGGCTTCTCTAAAAAAGGACTAACATCCTTGAAGCAAAAGATCTTTATTTTACTATGTCTAATGTTTCTAGTTTACCATATGTAGAAGGCTCTTCTACAAATAGACCTCCTTTTTTCGATGGTTCAAATTATACTTTTTGGAAATCTAGAATCAAAATATATATTTGCTCTATTAACTTTAATCTTTGGAGCATTGTAGAGAAAGGACCTTATGTTCCTATAAAGGATGGAATAGTCAAGAAGGTCGAAGAATATGATGAGCTTGACTCAAGGAAGATGACTCTAAACTTTCAAGCTATGAACATATTGAGCTATGCCTTGGATGCTAATGAATACAATAGAGTGATCGGATACGACTCGGCTCATGAAATGTGGAAGTTACTTGAAGTAACTCACGAAGGCACCAATCAAGTGAAGAAGTCTAAGTTGGCTATGTTGGTGAGAGATTATGAGCTATTCATGATGAAACAATATGAAAGCATTAGTGACATGTTCACAAGGTTCACCAACATCACAAATGGCCTAAAGGCGTATGGAAAAGAGTACACAAGGGGAGAAGTAAATAGAAATATTCTTGATTCACTCCCAAAAGCATGGCAACCAAAAACTCTTGCCATTGAGAAATCAAAAGAGTTAAGACAACTTCCTATTGAAGAACTCATAGGATCTCTCCTCACCTATGAGATGAAAATAAAAAGATTAGATGAAATAGAAGATGAAGACAAAGGAAGAAAAGGCATAGCACTCAAAGTAAATGTTGATCATACATGCTCGTCAAACAATGAAGATGAGATTGAGGATATGGCCTTAGTAATGAGGAAATTTAAAAGATTTTACAAGAAAGACTTCATCAAAAGATGAAAGAATCCTCCATTCAAGAAAGGAGGACAAAGTTCATCACTCTTCAAGGCGAGATGCTTTAAATGCAATAGCACCGACCATCTTGTAACCGATTGTTCCAAAGCTATTGAAAAAGAGAAAGGAGCGTTGGAAGAAAAGCTTGAGGCATTAAGAAAAAGAAGAAAGGCAAGGGCCTAATTGGTGCATGGGATCAAGATACAAGTGAAAGTGAAGGTGATGAAAAGGGAAACATATGCTTCATGGCATTAGAAAATGAGGTACAATCTTCACCCTCTAACTCTTCTAATATCCTTGATATGATTGTGATGTTGATCCTAGTTTAATGCTTATTGAAATGTATGATGAGTGAAAAAAGGTTACTAAACGAAACAAAGATTTGAAAAGTAAAACTCAATTTTTGTTAGATGAAAATTCAAGACTCATTTGTGAAAATAAAGCTATTCTTGAATCCTTGGAAGTTTTGAAGAAAGAAAAAGAGTGTTCAAATGATGACTTTCGAAAACTTGTTTTAGAAAACAAAAACCTTTGTGAAAAGATTTCCTCTCTTGAAAAATGTTTGATTGATTATGAAGTCTTAAAGAAAAAGGTGAGTGATCTCACTCTATGTGTTGAAAAGTTCACAAAAGGAAAAGAAAACTTTGAAAAACTTCTTGGCTCTCAAAGATCACCTTTTGAAAAAAATGGTATTGGATATAATCATTCCAATATTTTTTCTAAACAAACTCGTTTTGTAAAAGCCTCCTCATCCCTTTCACACTGTTGTTGTACTTATTGTGAAAAGAGTGGTCACAAAGCCACAAAATGTTTTATAAAAAGAAAGATTGAAAGGGGAGTAAAAACCGTTTGGAAAATAAAAGAAAATCCAACTAACATTCATGGACCCAAAAAGATATGGGTACCAAAAGACTTTTCTACTTCTCTTTTTGTAGGAACACAAGTCAAGGTCATCTAAGTGGTACTTGGATAACGGATGCTTAAGACACATGACCGGATATGCATCCCTCATTAATGAACTAAGAAAAACCGAAGGTGGTTTTTGTTACTTTTGGAAGGATCATCGGTATAGGTAACATTGCATATAGTTTATCTTCTTTGATTAAGGAAGTGCCTTTAATTGATGGTTTGAAGTTTAATTTATCTAGTATTATTCAATTGTGTGATTATGGGTACAAAGTTGTTTTTAAAAGTGAATCTTCTTTTATCATAAACAAGCTTGTGAACAAAACTATTTTTGTTTCAAAAAGAGTTGGCATATGTCTATGTCTTTTATCTTGAAGTTCTCATATTCTCAAAACTTATAGTGTCTCTTGGTTCATGATGATGATGATGCATTTTTGTGGCATAGAAGGCTTAGTCATATTAGTATGGATTCATTGAACCATCTTTCCTCAAAAGAACTTGTTAGAGGCTTACCAAAATTTCACTTTGAGAAAACTAAACTTTGTGATGCTTGTTAATTTGGAAAACAAATTAAGACCTCTTTTTTAAAAACCAAAGAAAATGATATCAACTTCCAAACCTTTAGAACTCATTCACATGGATTTATTTGGACCAATGAGGACCACTAGCCTTGGTGGTAAGAGGTATGCATTTATTATTATGGATATTTTTTCTAAGATTCACTTGGACTTTGCTTTTAAGCCGAAAAGATGAAGCATTTCATGAATTTATTAAATTATTCAAAAGAGTCCAAACCTCCCTTGTTTGCAAATTGATTTCTATAAGAAGTGATAATGGGAGAGAATTCAACAACCAAGATTTTACAAAACTTTGTGATGTTTTTGGTATTTTACATAACATTTTTCGGTAGCCAAAACTCCTCAACAAAATGGATTTGTAAAAAGGAAAAATAGAACTTTACAAGAAATGGCAAGATCAATGCTTTGTGAAAACTCCCTTCCTAAATACTTTTGGGCCAAGGCCGTTAACACCGCATGCTACATTTGAATCGTGTTATCTTGAGACCTTCTTTAAAGAAAACTCCCTTTGAACTCATTTTTAATAAAACCCCCTCAATTGGTTATTTTAAAGTTTTTGGATGCAAATGCTTTATTTTAAACACTAAGGACAATCTTGGGAAGTTTGATCGAAAATCCGATGAAGGAATTTTTCTTGGTTATTCTTCAAACAAAAAGGCTTTTAGAATTTCCAACAAAAGAACCTTATGTGTTGAAGAGTCTATTCATGTATATTTTGATGAAACTAACATTTTTGACAAGAAAGATGATGATGACATAGATAACTCTTTAAGCTACCAACCTTTGTACACTCAAGCAATGGAAGAACATGCTTATGGAGGAAGAAGAGATTGAAGCAACACAAGAAAATGATCAAGAAACTCAAAATCTTCCTCAAGATGTGATATATCCAAAGGATCACTCTAAGGTTTTTCAATTGGTACAAACTCTAAAGTTTTTCAATTGGTATTATTTCTAATCTTAATTTGCTTTTGTTATGCTAAGTGATCTGTTTGTTGCTCTTTTTCTTTGTTGACTGGCCTTTCCTGTTATAGACTTCATGATGATACTTTAAAAGTTGAAAGTCCTACTACTACCGCTTCTATGATCCCTTGGAACTTCTCTCCTAAAACTTTTTGACTTATGACAAAAGGGGGAGAAAATAGTGTAAGATATAAGGGGGAGAAATCTTGATAATATGTTGATTATTGATGGTGCTCTGCAGCTTATGATATGATGCTAAGAGCTTTTTGGCTTAGTTTGATCTTGTAATATTATATTAAACATAAAGCATGTGTTAAGGGGGAGTTATTTCTTTTTTGGTGATTGTTGTGCTTTGCTCTTACTTTTGATATTTTGAAGCATCACCATACTTTACTCTTGATCTTTTGTTCTTCTTGCATATGTATTTGTCATAATCAAAAAGGGGGAGATTGTTAGCCCTAAGGGCATTAATACTTATGTTTTGATTATGATTAACATATGCTTGTGTGGGTATTTTAGCTAATCCTTCATAGAACAAAGAAGTACTTGTGAAGTCTCAAAGTCTACAAGCAAAAGATCTTGTTGATGAGGGGAAAATAGAGAAGAAGAGATCAAGCCATGCCAAGATCAAATCATTGAAGACATTGAAGGCATTGTCTTTGTTAGAGTGAACTAGGTACTATCTTGTAAACTCCCTAGTCTTAGTCTTTGATTAATTGATCATATATGAAGCTCTTCTTATGATTTTCTAAGATATAATCTTTTGTTAAAATCTAAGTATTCTTGACTGAAGATGTTTTGGAAAGTTTTTCTTCTCTTTAAAATGATTGTCAAGAATACATGCCTTTGAAACAAGGAAGAAAGTTTTTGTTTAAAAAGAAACTTGGCTGAGGAAAACAAGAATTCGGCAGTCTGATTTTAGAACCGGTCGTCCGTTTTTCCAAAGTAAAAAAAAAAAAAATTCGGCAGTCCGTTTTTCAGAAAAATCAAGTCCGAATCTTTCTGTTCAAAAAACTCGGTCATACGATTTTTGAACCGGTCGTCCGATTTTTCTAAATCAAAATTCGGCAGTCCGTTTTCTAGCTTGAACAAGTCCGAATCTTTCTGTTTTAAAGAACCGGCAGTCCGTTTTCAGGAACCGGTCGTCCGGTTTTTGCTGTCACTGTAAAAAATACATTTCTGAAAAGCAACAGCTATTTTCTTTATGCAAATGTCTTGTGCTTCAAGACTCTATATAAACACTTAATTATCAGCCATAAATGCAACAAGTTTGGGAATTATTCATTGAGAACATTTAAGACATTTAAAGAGCTTCAAAAATTCATTTATTGCAAATTATTTTCAATCCCAAACAAAAATCTTCTTGAGCTTCATTGTTGATCATCCATCAAAGAAGAAGAAAAGAGGTGCTTGTAGAAGTATTCCATTGAGTTGTAATCTTCCTCTTCTCAAGCTCATTTGGTAACATTGCTCCTAACTCTTTCTATTTTTATTGTGATCAAAGGTTTGTGGAAAACCCTTTGGGTGATCCTTTGATAAACTTGTTGTATTGTTGTGTTTGAGGTTTTAGTGTAAAACCCTTGAAGGGTGAACCTCATTGTGTTGTTGTGTAACCAACTTTGAAGTTAGTGGATTTGTGAAATCCTTGGGTTGAGTCTCAAGGTAGTGGATGTAGCTCTTTGAGAGAGTGAACCACTATAAATTATTGTGCATATTCTTTAAAGCTTGTTTCTATGCTCATTTCTTAATTGCCAAAACTATAAGATTTTGTTTGGTGTGGAATCTCATCAAAAAGAGTTTTAGATTTCTTTCACAAACAAATTGGAGGTTTATCTTTCTAATCACAAAAGATTTTTAAAATTAGACAAAAACCTTATTCACCCCCCCCCCCCCTCTAAGGTTTTTCACATTCTTTTCTAAATAAGCACACCTATTCGGAGCACCAATCCTATACATTTCTAAGGTATAAGTTAAACACATTGTGGAGAACATCTCCTATTTAAAATAACACAATGTTATATCGTTCCAGAAGCAGTAAACATTCTATAAAATGCTTAGTTATATAAAAAAATTGTAGACATCTCCAACAACACTTGTAAAATATTTAGGCAGGGTTTGTAGACTCACCTGAGTGCAGACCCGGTTCTATGATTCTACAAATAGGGTAACAAAAATAATTAATTAAAAAATCACTAAATCTCTATTCTCCAACGAATATAATTATAATTATCTCCTTATAATACTAGGATACTTATACATATTTACTAATCTCAAAGGAAGACTCAAAATCTTATAAATCTCAAGAATTTTTAACTTGTACACTTATACAAAGTGCCTAAATTTCTTAATATATATATATATTTATATAAGATAGGGGTTAAACTCAAAACTAAAATATATACTAAAAATCCCTTTAAATCATTTAAATATTTGAGGAAAAATAATAAGGAATTATTTTTAAAATAATTGGAGATAAATAAAGAAAGTAAACAAAAGAGACTAAAATTAACTAAATGAAATCCTAAACCAATCAAACCCTGGATATTACATTTTCTAACTATAAAACATATAAAAAAAACTAACTAAAGAAAAACTAACTAATTCTAACCATAAGAACTAAAAAAAGCTAACTAAAGAAAACAATAACCACTTACCTTGCACACTAGAATGGAGGGGATGAAAAAAAAATACCAAACTTCTCTAGCTCTTACATATATATAGAGAGCAAGGAAGTGATGTGGTGCCGACAGGTGGTGGGATACGAGTGAGGAAAACAAATGGCTGCCTTTGCTTCTTTTTTTTAACCACTAATAATAATAATAATATTAACTTAGTTCTAAAAATGTCTAACATATCTAATATTGTCCCATAAAAAAAATCCACATAATGGTATCCATAAACTCCCCTAACAAGAACTTATATTAATAAAATTCAGTCTCTTACCTATATATCTATAAAAATTACCATTATGCCCCAAATACTTTATTCCACTAAGTCAGACCCCAAATTCTACATTTGTGACTTTTCGTACTTTTTATTTTAGGGTCATACAAGAGGTGCTTACGGAGTAGGGCATTACAATAAACATGAGAATACGATAAAAATAAAATTTTATAGAACTCAAAAAACTAGAAAGCAAACAACCAAATTCTGAAATTTAGTATCGAGAACTTTTAGCTTATTTATCACATTGAGTGAGACACTTTCCAAAATGATCTTATGAAAATCCATTCTATTATAGTGTAAAAGCCCAAGATAACACACAGCAGTTCACCATAGTCAATAGATGATTTTCCTCTTGTAGGGATTGCTTTGATTAAAAGAGAAATACCAATATGGCTTTCGACAAATAGAATACTCAACATGTCATTTACAAATATAGCATCTTAATTGATTTAAATGGAAATCAGGGGGCTTCCATATAGGGGAAATGCTTGTAGACAACATATTAAGAGATGGAGGCCAGAGACGAGAAGAAAGATATTCCAAAGCTAAATTCTTGGCTTGTAAGGCAAGAGAGTCCGCAAGAGTCATAATGCCCTCAAACTTGAGCTTGTTCCTCAAAACTAAAGCGTCAAAACAATAACACTAAAGAGAGCAATATCTTCAAGTTCCCCAAAATCTAACAAATAATGCAAGAGATCTTTGAAGTTATATGTAGAAAATCTATTCATTTTCTCACCTTGAGGTACTTTTTTCCATACTTCTTTAGAATACCTATACTCAAATAGGACATATATGTCATGTTTCATGCCATCGCCACAATGAGATCAGTGAAAGTCAAGGATAAAGATTCTCTTAAAGATACTTTGACAAGTTGGAAGGATGTCTAAGCAAGCACGCCATAAGAATATTTTAATATTCGGTTGTGCTTGAAGACTCCGAATAACATTCTATAACTTTACCTTAGCTACTAGGCAAGAACCCTTTACTATAGGCTAGAGTTTTTATAAGAGGTCCATACCTACCCTATAACCTAAATTAATCGTGTACACTCCTTTGGAAGTGAAATGCAATTAGCTAATCGTTGGTCAAGCTTGATTGTAGGATGAAAAGAAATATTAATGAGGAAAAAATGGTTATCCTTTTAATGACATTTACTTTCCCTCATGTTTTAACTAAACAAAAATACTTCTTTTCGCCACTTACATATACTTTTCACCATCTAAACTTACTGAAAAAGTGGTTAATAGAGCTTTTCCTTCTTGAACCATTGAATATGCACACTAGTTGCCCTAATCATGAGGCATCCAATTGTGATTCTCATATCAGCTCCAATAGGTGCAAGTGTTTAATATATAAGATAGAGACATAAGATACTTTAGTTCAATTATTTGGCATGTAAGTAATAACTAATTCTCAACTTTTTTTGGTTAAATAATGAATCTCTAAAGAACATAGATTAAAACGATACTGTTACAAAGTTTATGGAAGTATTTTGTAATAAACTATAAATATAAATTAGGGTATAGACTAAAATGATTTTATATCAAGATTTAGCGGCTATTTTGCAACAAATTATAACTTACATGAAGTATATTCTTAGTTATTTTATTTAAATTAACCATTGACTGTTAGGGGTAAAGTGCATTTTTTTTTTTTTTAATTTGGTGCGGTGTACCTACCCCTAATTTTAGAGGAGTATTTATAAACCCTAATTATAAATTAGAGTGTGGACTAAAATGATTATATATCGAACTTAGGGGACTATTTTGCAAGAAATCATAACTTACATGAAAGGTGTTATGGATATTTTACTTTAATTGACAATTGGTCTTAGGAACTTTTTTGCAAGAAATCATAACTTACATTAAGGGTGTTTTGGACATTTGAAACGCGCGAAAAATTTTATTTGAAACAAAGCATTTCTCTCTCTACCTAGCTTCTCTCTAACTTCTCTCTACCTTTAACCGAATTCAAACAAGATCTATTCAAATCCAACCGTTAGATTTCAAAAAAAATATTAGTACTTCGATCTATAATCATTTATTTATGGAAAAAAACTTGTTTTGGGGACAAAAGCTGGGCAAGGCACAGAGCCAGCTAGTTCTGCATCAAGCCTAGGGTGGATCTTCAAGGGATTGTAACTAGGCTAGACACAGAACTAGCTGGGTTTGCGCCTAACCCAGCTTTTGCCCCAAAAATTAATTTTTTTAATAAATATTATTTATATTGTATATTAATTGTTTTAATTTTTGTTGTTGTTAATGGTATATTTTATGCAATTAAATTAGTTTTTTTGTTAATATTTATATATGTGTATATGTTAACATGTAATCGATATAATAATTTATATGTTAATGTTTACAATAATTATGAATTAGGATATTTAATTTGTTAGTTATATATATGTGTATATATTAGCGTTTGTTATCGATACCCTTTAATCAATATTGTAAGCCTAAGGGTATATTTGTTTAAGTATTTTGATTATGATTAACTTGTGATTTGTGGTAATAGAAGTAGTTTGTAAGAAGAACGAAAGAAACACAAAAGGAGTCTCAAGGATGATCTACAAAGAAGCAAAAGATCACTCAAGATTACAAGACTTTATGAAGATAAAGTGATCAAGTGAAAAGACCTTGAAGACAAGAAGAAAGGCTAAGGATAGCTCTATAAGGTATATATGTAAAACTACTTAACTTGTTTCTTTAAAGTTTTGATCATTTATGTTAGCATCTTAGAATAAAATTTTTTTTAAAGATTATCTTTGAAAAAATAAGTGTTCTTGATAAAGCCTTGAGGATTTAAAATTATTACATTTTTATAAGCATTTGCAAAAAGAATACATGTTTTAAACATGAAGGAAAATCTGTGTTTTACAATATTCCACAAGTTCTGGAAAACAGGAAAATCGGTCATCTGACTTTTAAATCGGACGTCCAAAATTTTTGAATATCATAAAAAATTGGTCATTTGATTTTTTACTCTTTAAGAAAATTGGTCATCTGATTTTCAGAAAATCAAATGTCTACTTTCAAAAACAGTCATCCAATTTTTAAAGCCCATAAAAACTTGTCATCCTATTTTAAAAAATGGACATCCGAATTTCTTAAGCATCCTAGAAATCGGTCATCTTATTTTTTTTCTTTACGAAAATCAGTCGTCCTATTTTTTTTGTTCCCAAAAAATCGAATGACCTATTTTAAAAATAGGATGTCCAGTTTCTGTTTTCTCTATAAAAAAAAAAAATATGATTGTTGCTGCCGTAACGACTAGTTTTCTACCTTCACTTATAAAAGGGCTTTTGATTAGCCACAAAAATCAAGAGTTGTTGAAGAAGTTTTAAAGAACATATTTAAAAGCATTAATGAGTACATTTCCACTTATTCTGTTTTTATCAAATTCAAAAGTAAAACTTCTTGGTGCTACATCTATTGATCAATCTTCAAAGTGAAAGAAATGAAGCTTGTAGAAGTATTTCACAAAGTTGTGTCATATTTTTTTCAACCTTCTTTGGTAAGATTGTTTCATCTCTACTCTCTCATCTTATATTTTGATCAAAGGTTTTGTGAAAATCCTTTAGATGATCCTTGGATACTTTATTTTTTGTATTGATTTGTGATCATTGAGTTTTATTTGCAAAACACTTGAAGGGTGATCCTCATTGTAGTGCTCTTTAATAAACTTGTAATTAGTGGAGTTTGTGAAATCCTTGAGTTAAGTCTTAAGGTAGTGGATGTTGCTCTATTGAGAGAGTGAACCACTATAAATACTTTGTTCTTCTCTTTGTGTTTTTGATAGTTGCTTTTATGTTTATTATTTGAACATATTCTCTAAAAGAGATTTTGCTTAGTTGGGAATTTTATTAAAAAAGAGTTTTGGAATTCTTCTTCAAACAAAATCTAAGGTTCTATATTTTGCAAAATTTTTAATTAGCCAAAAACCTTATTAGTCCTCCTCCCTCCCCCCTCTCCTCTAAGGTTTTTCAATTAGTATCAAAGTAGGTCTTCTTTCAAAAGGGTTAACATCCTAAGAAGCAAAAGATCTTCTATAAAATGGCTAGTATTTCAAACTTACCTTATGTAGAAGGCTCTACTACAAATCGACCTCCTCTTTGTAACGGCACTAATTATACTTTTTGGAAGTCAAGGATTAAATTTATATTTGCTCTATTAACTTTGATCTTTGGTGTATTTAGAAAATAGACCTTTTGTTCCCCAAAAGTATGGAAGAGTCAAGAAGGTTGAAGAATTCGACGAATTTGACTCAAGAAAGATGACTCTCAATTTTCAAGCCATGAATATATTAAGTTGTACTTTAGATGCAAATGAGTATAATAGAGTGTGCGGATGCAATTCGGCTCATGAAATGTGGAAATTTCTAGAAGGCACTCATGAAAGCACAAATCAAGTAAAAGAATCAAAATTAGCCATGTTGGTGAGAGACTTGAATTATTCATGATGAAGCAAAATAAAAGCATTGGTGACATGTTCACAAGGTTCTACAACATCACAAGTGGGCTAAAGGCATATGGGAAAGAATACACAAGGGGAGAGATAATAGAAAAGTTCTAGATGCACTTCCAAAGGCAACCAAAAACTCTTGCCATAGAAGAATCCAAAGATTTGAGACTTCTTCTCATTGAAGAGCTCATAGGATCCCTTCTTACCTATGAGATGAAGATAAAGAGATTAAATGAAATGGAAGAAGAAGACAAGGGAAGAAAAGGTGTGGTACTCAAAGTAAATGAGGAAGAGCAAGCAAATTCATCCAACAATGAGGATGAAAATGATGAAGATGAAGATATGCTTTGGTGGTTCAAAAATTCAAAAATTTTTATAGGAAAGGCTTCAAACAAGAGGGAAGAAACCTCCATTCAAGAAAGGAGGACAAAGTTCCTCAGTCTTCAAAGCTAGGTGCTTTGAATGCAACAACACCGATCATCTTGTAGCCGATTGCCCAAAAGCCATAGAAAAGGAAAAAAGAGTATTATAGGCAAAGCTTGAAGCAATTAAGAAAAAGAAGAAAGGTAAAGGCCTAATAGGAGTTTGGGATCAAGACTTAAGTCAAGTGAAAGAGAAGAAAAAACCAACATATGCTTCATGGCATTAGAAAGTGAGGTACAATCTTCACCTTCTAACCTTTCTAGTTTTATTGATGATGATGATGATAATCCTAATTCCATTCTTATTGAAATGTATGATGAGTTCAAAAAGGTTTTCCAAAAGAAATAAGGAGTTGAAAAACAAGATTGATGATTTATTAAATGAAAATTCAAAACTTGTTTGTGAAAATAAAACTCTTCTTGAATCTTTAGAAGTTTTGAAAAATGAAAAGGACTTCTCAAACAAAGAATTTCAAAAACTTGTTGTAGAAAACAAATATCTTTGTGAAAAAATTCTTTCTCTTGAGAAATGCATGGTTGACAATCATTAGAAGAAAAAGATGAATGATCTCACCATATGTATCGAAAAATTTACAAGAGGGAAAGAAAACTTTGAAAAACTTTTTTGTTCTCAAAGAGCACCATTTGACAAAGAAGGTATTGGATATAATCACTCCAATACTTTTTCAAACCAAACTCGCTTTGTAAAAGCTTCTTCATCTTTTTTACATCTTTGTTGCACATATTGTGAAAAGAATGGTCATAAGGCCACAAAATGTTTCATAAAAAGAAAGATTGAAATGGGAGTAAAAACTATTTAGAAAGTAAAAGAAAAGGCAACTAACATTCATGGACCCAAAAGAACATTGGTACCAAAAGTCATCCCTATTTCTTCTATTGTAGGAACACAAACCAAGCTCAACAAAATGGTACTTGGATGGTGGATGCTCAAGGCACATGACCGGAAATGCATCTCTTATGAGTGAGCTCAAAGAAACCGAAAGTGGCTTTGTCACTTTTGGAGACAAGAAGAAAGGAAAAATCATTGGTATAGGTAACATTGGTAACAGTTCTTCTTCTTTAGTTAAGCAGGTTTTCTTAATTGATGGTTTAAAGTATAATTTGCTTAGTATTAGTCAATGATGTGATAATGGTTGCAAAGTTGTTTTTGAAAGCGATTCTTGTTCTATCATTGATAAGCTTGTAAACAAAACAATTTTTGTTGCAAAAAGAAGTGGAAATGTCTATGTTTTTCATCTTGAAGATCTTATTTTTCAAAACTTAAAGTGTCTCTCGATTCATGATAATGATGCATTTTTGTGGCATAGAAGGCTTAGCCATTTTAGCATAGATTTACTAAACCATTCTTCAAAAGATCTTGTTAGAGGATGTACCAAAACTACATTTTGAGAAAACTAAACTTTGTGATGCTTGCCAATTTGGAAAACAAGTTAGAACCTCTTTTAAACCAAAAAAGATGATTTCTAATTCAAAACCTTTAGAACTCATTCACATGGATTTATTTGGACCAATGTAGACCACTAATCTTGATGGTAAGAGGTATACTTTTGTCATAGTGGATGATTTTTCAAGATTCACTTGGACATTATTTTTAAGCCAAAAGGATGAGGCATTTCAAGAGTTTGTCAAACTTTTCAAAAGAGTTCAAACCTCCCTTGGTACTGGTGATTTAACTATAGAAAGTTCTGATGATATTGATGTAACTAAAAAATATGGGCATTTGTGGGTTCAATGCGAAAATTGTTATGGATTAAATTATAAGAAATTTTCTAAATAAAAAATGAATATTTGTGAACAATGGGGATATATGGGTCCGCGTTGTATTGCCACTAGAAATGAAGACATCGGCGGTAGCACTACCGAACCAAAAATGACGAGTAGTGGGGTCCTTGAATTCCCAAAACTTCTTCCACTCCATCCCCACCTAATCGCTCTTTTGATTTCAGAAAAATAGAATTTTCTTGTAAATTATGGCCAATATCGGGTAAATTGATCGCTATGAGAAGTGATAATGGGAGAGCTTTTACAAAATTGTGTGATGATTTTGGTATGACACAATTTTTCAGCCGCTAAAACCCCACAACAAAATGGTGTTGTGGAGAGGAAAAACTGCACTTTATAAGAAATGGCAAGATCAATGCTTTGTGAAAACTCCTTACCAAAATATTTTTGGGCCCAGGCTATTAACACCGCTTGTTACGTGATGAATCATGTTCTCTTGAGACCATTTTTGAAGAAAACTCTTTTTGAACTTATTTTTAACAAAACTCCCTCAATTGTCTATTTCAAAGTTTTTGGATGTAAATGTTTTATTTTAAACACTAAGGATAACCTTGGAAAGTCTGATAGAAAATCCGATGAGGGAAATTTTCTTTGTTATTCTTTAAACAAGAAAGCTTATAGGATTTACAACAAAATAACCTTATGTGTTGAAGAGTCGATTCATGTGAACTTTGATGAATCTAATTTTTTTTAAAAGAAATATGATGATGATATAGACAATTCCTTGAGCAACTAACCATTGCATACTAAAACTATGAGGAACATGCAAAGGAAGAAGAGGAGATTCAGGAGAAACAAGAAAATGATCAAGAAACTCCAAATCTTTCTCAAGATGTGATATATCTGAAGGGACACTCTAAGGATGAAATTATTTGTGATGTATCACAAAGGGTAAAGAACAATGATGTATTTCATTGATAACTTTGCTTTATTATCACAGGGTAAGAACAAGGAGGTATTTCATTGATAACTTTGATTTATTATCTCAAATTGAACATAAGTTTATAGATGATGCTTTACGTGATGAGTTTTGGATTATTACAATGCGAAAGGAACTTAATCAATTTGAAAGAAACAAAGTTTAGACTTTAGTCCCAAGACCTCATGATTACCCCACTATTGGTACAAAATGGGCTTTTAGAAACAAACTAAATGAATCCGTAGAAGTTGTAAGAAACAAAGCTAAACTTGTTGCCCAAGGATTCAATCAAGAAGAGGCCGTAGATTTTGATGAAACCTTTGCTCCGGTTCCTAGAATTGAATCCATAAGAATGCTTTTAGCTTTGCTTGTTTTAAGGGATTCAAGCTTTTTCAAATGGTTGTTAAAAGTGCATTTTTAAATAGTGTTATTGAAGAGGAAGTTTATGTTGAACAACCTCTTAGTGTCGTACATAAAAAATTTCCAAACTATGTTTATAAACTTTCAAAAGCATTAATGGTTTAAAACAAGCTCCAAGAGCTTGGTATGAAAAAACTAATTGGTTTTCTTCTTTCAAACGATTTTTCAAGAGGTGTGATGGACACAACCCTTTTTACAAAAACCTCTTGTAAGAATGATCTTCTACTTGTCAAAATTTATGATATTATCTTTGGAGCCACTAATGTTTGCTTGTGTGAAGAGTTTGCCTCATTAATGTAAAAAGAGTTTCAAATTAGCATGATGGGAGAGTTGACCTATTTCCTTGGACTTCAAATTAAACAAACCAAAGAAGGTATCTTCATCAACCAAGAGAAGTACACAGAGGAACTTCTCAAAAGGTTTTTGGGATGAATAATGCAAAAGAAATAGGAACTCCAATGAGCTCATCGTTAAAACTCGACAAAGACGAAAAAGGTAAAAAGGTGGATGAAAAAAGCCATAGAGGTATGATCGGAAGCTTACTTTATTTAACAGCTAGTAGGCCGGATATTATTTTCACCGTTTGTTCGTGTGCTAGATTCCAAGCTTGCCCCAAGGAATCTCATTTAAGAGTTGTTAAGTGTATTTTAAGATATTTAATATCTTCTTATGATTATGGTATATGGTACTCTAAAAAATCTTGTTTTGATCTTATTATTTACACCGATGCGGATTATGCCAGATGCAAGGTAGAAAAGAAAACTAAAAGTGGAAATTTCCAATTCTTAGTGAGATGTTTAGAGTTTTGGTACAACAAGAAGCAATAATGTGTGTCATTATCAACCGCCGAAGCGGAATACATAGCAGTAGGTTGTTGTACTCAGGTACTTTAGATGAAGCATACATTACTTGATTTTGGTTTTGTTTTAAAAAACATACCTATTTTGTTTGATAACGCAAGTGCTATAATTCTTTTTGTAAACGCTGTGCAACATTAAAAAACAAAACATGTTGAAATCAAACATCATTTTATAAGAGATCATATTGCAAAAAGAGATGTATTTTTAGAATAAATTTGCACAAAAGATCAAATTGCTGATATTTTTACAAAACTCCTTTTTGAAGATCGCTTTGGTTATTTAAGGAAATTACTTAGCATTGGTAAATTCATGACTAATTTGTGTTTTGAGTTTTCAAGTTTATTTTCTTTCACCCATTAAGCCGAGAGTTTCGGACAACAAATTCGGATGCATCCAGAAAACCAGACGTCCAACTTTTCTTGTTTTAAGTTTTAAGTTTTCTTTTTTCTTCACACATAAAGCTGAGAGTTTCGGACTATAAAATCGGACGCATCTAGAAAAATCAGATGACTAATTTTTCTTTGAACTTGAGCTTTTCGAACGACCGATTTTAAAACTGATCAACCTATTTTATTCTTTTTGCCCATCAACGAATGTTTTATAAAATAAATATAAAAAAAGGGGGCGAGAATATTCTCATTTTTCTTTCACTGCTCTCTCTCTCTCTCTCTCTCTCCCAAAAATGATTTTTCTCAAAAGCTCCCCACCCTGATGAAAAAGCTTATATATCTTTATTAAAATTAAAGGCCCTGCAATCAAAAAATCCCCCTCTCTCTGAATCGACTCACTCTCTCTATCAAAAACCATTCAACTTTCTCTCTCCTCAAAACCGACGTTCAGTTCTTCTCTCTAAAAGTTAATCATCTTCTACTCAAATTTCTCTAAAATGGTGAAAGTAAAAAATGCAAATGCTAGAAAGGGAGAAACTTATGAAGAAGGAGGAAATAGCAGAGGTAGAAGAAGTGGAAAGGGAAAAGAGAAGAAAGTGGCAAGTGAACTGAGGCTTTCAGAGAGGTTTATTTCAGTCAAAGAGGCTGCAAATTTTGAAGAATGTACAAGGAAAAAGAGAAAGATTGCTACAGGACATAGAGTTGATTTATCTGATATGGAAGGAATGAGGAAGGTATATCGATGAGAAGAGGACAAGAAGATAATGATGAAATTGATGAGGAAGAAGAAGAAGAAGAAGATAAGGGGCAAGGTGCTATGAATATAGATGAAGAAGATAGTGAAAAAGAACCTGAAGAGGAAAGCTTTAGAAGAGAGATGAGACAAAAAAAAGAAAGAGACAAGAAAGAGCTGAAGAAGGACAACCATCCTGGGCTATGTCTCAACTTATGGAGATGATGGCCTCTATGCAACCTCAATGAATAGCCGGTTTGATGCTCTAGATGGAAAATATCGGATATTCAAGTAAGGGTGATGAGGTTAGAAGCTAGAGGAAGAGAAGAAGACAAATGAAGCGATGTGGATCTCCAAAGGAGTGAAGAAAGCAAAACAAAGAGGGAGTTTTAAATTTCATAGCTTATGTTTATTTCATTGCTTATGTTTTATCTATTTAGTCTTGTTTTATTTTTGCTTATAAGCATGTTTGGTACTTGATGATAAAATCTTAATGATGAGAGTTATCTTGTTTTATTTCAATGGTCCCTTAATAACTTATGCTTTTTGATTTATGACAAAAGGGAGAGAAATATGCAAGATGAATTATGCATGATATAAGATGCATTATGCAAAATGCATTAAGCATTGTTGTTGATGCCTTGATGCTTTGAGTTGTGTTGGGCTTTACTGTTGCTAAATGTTGTGTTTGTTGCTAAGGCATTCGGTTTGTTGTTGTTATGGCCTTGAGTTTTATTGATGATGTTTAGTGCCATATTTGTTGTATAAAACATGTCTTAAGGGGGAGCTTTAAGTTTTTTTAACTGTTTTCAAACCTTGGCATGTTTTCAAAATAACAAGGGGAGTTTTTTCTTTTGTTTGATATACTTAGTACTTAATGTTGATCTTTTGAGCATTCTCTTGGCTTAACTATGTTCTTTTTTTCTATATGGGTATCATCTTGCATCTTTGTTTTTCATAATTAAAAAGGGAGAAATTGTAAGCCCTAAGGGCATATTTGTTTAAATATTTTGATTATGATTAACTTGTGTTTTATGATAATAGAAGTAGTTTTTGTAAGAAGAACGAAAGAAACAAAAAAGAAGTCTCAAGGATGATCTACGAAGAAGCAAAAGATCACTCAACATTACAAGACTTTATGAAGACAAAGTAATCAAGTGAAAAGACAAGAAGAATGGTTAAGGATAGCTCTATAAGGTATATACGTAAAACTCCTTAACTTGTTTCTTTAAAGTTTTGATCATTTATGTTAGCATCTCAGAAGAAACTTTTTTTTAAAGATTATCTTTGAAAAACTAAGTGTTCTTGATAAAGTCTTGAGGATTTAAAGTTATTATATTTTATAAGCTTTTGCAACAATAATACATGTTTTAAAAGTGAGGGAAAATCTGTGTTTTATAATATTTCACAAGTTCTAGAAAACAGGAAAACCGGTCCGATTTTTAAATCAAACGTCAGAAACTTTTGAATATAATAAAAAATTGGTCATTCGACTTTTAACTCATTAAGAAAATCGGTCATTCGATTTTCTGTTCTTTAAGAAAATCGGCGTCCACTTTTAAAAATGGTCGTCCAATTTTTTAAGGCCCATAAAAATTGGTCATCCTATTCTCAATATAGGACGTCTGAATTTCTTAAGCATCCTAGAAATCAGATCCTATTTTTGTTCATTACGAAAACCGGTCTTCCTATTTTCTTTTTCCCAAAAAATGGGTGACCCATTTTAAAAATAGGACGTCCAGTTTCTATTTTCTCTGTAAAAAAATATGACCGTGGATGCTGTAATGACTAGCTTTCTACCTTCACATATAAACGGGCTTTTGATTAGCCACAAATCAAGAGCTGTTGAAGAAGTTTTAGAAAACATATTTGAGAGCATTAATGAGTACATTTTCACTTATTCTTTTTTTATCAAATTCAAAAGTAAAACTTCTTGGTGCTACATCTATTGATCATTCTTCAAAGTGGAAGAAAGAAAGCTTGTAGAAGTATTTCACAAAATTGTATCATATTCTTTTCAAGCTTCTTTCGTAAGATTGTTCCATCTCTACTCTCTCATCTTATATTGTGATCAAAGGTTTTTTGAAAATCCTTTGGGTGAAAATCCTTTGGATGATCCTTTGATACTTTGTTTTTTGTATTGATTTGTGATCATTGAGGTTTATTTGCAAAACCCTTGAAGGATGATCATCATTGTGGTGCTCTGTAATAAACTTGTGATTAGTGGAGTTTGTGAAATCCTTGAGTTAAGTCTCAAGGTAGTGGAGGTATCTCTATTGAGAGAGTGAACCACTATAAATACTTTGTTCTTCTCTTTGTGTTTTTTATAGTTGCTTTTATTTTATTGTTTGAACATATTTTCTAAAAGAGATTTTGTTTAGTTAGTAATTTTATTAAAAGAGTTTTAGAATTCTTTTTCAGACAAAATTGAAGGTTCTATATTTTAGCTTTGCAAAAAATTTAATTAACCAAATTCTTATTTACTCCCCCCCCGGTTTTTCAAATATAATCAATTTAGCTATGAATTTGCCAAATTAATTTAATTTAAACATGATGTTAACTAGTGTTATTTATTATATCATTAGTGTTCATGTTTAACTTACGATTTAAAGTATTTAATATCCCTTTTATATATTAAACAAATATTTAATTAATTTAACATCTGGAGATTCTTAATACAAATAGAGATTTAATTAAATTAAACATGTAGACATTTGAATCATTAAAAATAAAGATTAAATAAAATTTAGAGATTAAATTATAATTAAATATTTAGACATTTGAAATATATTAAAAATAGAGATTAGATAAGTTTTATAGATTATATAATAATTAAATATTTAGGCAATGGAAAATTTCGGGTGAAATAGTCAAATGTATTAAAAATAGAGATTAAATAAAATTTATAAATTAAATAATAATTTAAGTTAACTAATTGTAGGGATTAAATAATTTGATAATTGAATACTTAGGTAGATATATAGGTATTATTTATGGTTATTTTGAAATTCGTTTAGATGGATTGCGAGCAGCAGAGATGTCGGAGATACGATGATTTAGGGCTTATTGCAGACACGGGTGGTCGTATTCACGGTCGTATTGTCAAAGCTTCATCCTTGTTATTGAGGGGTAGGCATAGTACTTCTGACATACCTACCACTCATACCCCTGTTGGTCCTGGGATGTATCATGATGCACTAGGGTCTTCGACACAACCTCCTCTGATTCCTGTTAGGATGTATATACCTCAGGACACTTACACATTATTATCATATCAGTCATTGTCATCTTCACAATCTCTACCTTACCAGCCATCCTCATCTGGTACTCAGCCTATTTTTATTGAATCCATCTACTAGCATCTAATGGACAGACGTAAGAGTAGAGATGCACAATTCAAGGTATCATTCGTAGATGATCTTATGAGAGGGGTCCCGTCACCCATCTCATACAACCACCACTATTATGGTACATTTGCAGGAGTTGGTTCTGCTTCCTATACGGGTGGTAATGCCTCAGTGCAGTTAGGGGGAGATGAGGGTCATGAGGCCTCAGTTCAGATAGGGAGAGCTGAGGGCTGTGAGGCTCAGTTTAGGTAGGGAAGATGTAGGGGATATTCAGGGTGATGCAGTGGATATTTAGGTAGATATGGAGGAGAGAGGTGAGGATGAGGGAGATTATGAGAGGGGAGAAGAGGTAATGGTTGAGAGTGAGGTTCCTACATCGACATCGGGTCGGAGGCCAGGTAGGGGGGAAAGGACCAATGGCTGGTTTTATGGCTGCAGGAAAAATGCATCAAGAATTGTTAAGGGCTCTGGTCTACAAAGGCCAGGAAGTTTGGTCCTCCGACCAGACCTACTAATTCCTTTAGGGGTAGAAAGAAGAAGGCAAAGGTGCAGATACATTATGATTCTTGGGAACAGAGAGTACCTACCCTGGGAGGTCCATATGATCCTGATATCCTTTGAACATACAGTGGACACGTAGCTACATCTACATGGAGCGAGCATGTAAATATTTTATTTATAATACATATAATACATATGATTTAATTTCTTATGAATCGATAAATATTTTTTGTTATTTTTTAATACTCTTGCAACAACTTATCTAATTATAGTTTTGTATTATTATATTTGTAGGACCGGCTTGTGTTGAAGATTTGTTCACATCACACCACACTTACGTCATGGATACCGAGTAGTGATTTTATGAGGTAGACGGCAGTTACATCAAGAGTTATACATCTGAAGTCTTGTATGTTCCAGCACTCACATTCATTGCTTTTGAGTGCATTTGTTAGACACCAACTCCTTTCACATGCCATTTGGAGAGATGACGGTTACACTTCATGACGTTGATTTGATACTTGACATACCAATATACGACGATGTTGTTTACACAAAGTTCAGTCAGGGGGAGATCGTACAGATGCTGAGCAGTGATTTTGGTAGGGATGTACGCTCTACTAGTGATGCTTCGCGTGAGATTCCATAGGCAGCTATTTTAGTTGCTGGTGATAGTAGTCAGATTAGCGCGAAGATTAGATCAGCAGCCCATGTTTTTTCTGTTATTGGGAACTCATTGTTCACCAATAATAGCTGTTTGAACATAGTAGATTACAGGCCATGGCCGATCGTGAAATTGCCACAGGTGCCGTAAGATGGCATTGGGAGCTACAATGTTGGTATGGCTGTATAGGAATCTGAGTCAGGTATCACGATCGTCATTGAGGAGGTTAGGATATTGTTGCTCATTGTTGGAGGTATTTATGTCTCATTCCATTTGTTATAATCTATTTAATTTGAGTATGTAATTTAATTGCACTTTCATTTTTCCTTCCTTTCATATTTATTAGAAATGTTCATTTAATTATGTTGTAGCCATGAATATATCTATATTTTCCCATGTTTGCCCTAGCATTGAGACCTGGAGCAATTGCACGGAGACAGTATATACAGATATTTAATAAGATTGGTCCCAAAGCTAGAGGTGTTTCATTACAGGACTATTGGATGCGGTTGGATGTCATGTCCACTTCTGAGGTATGCTAGACATTGTATCTGCCTCAGGAGATAAATGGCGTACAGTTTAGCACGTATCACGGCCTTTTAGCATTTGTCGATGTTGTTGAGCCTTATATGCCAGAGAGAGTTTTACAGCAGTTTAGACGGCAACAATATATTCTAGTCAGCAGTGTTATTAGGCTAATTACCACTTATCGCCCGACTATGGGCAAGGTTTACGCTGTGTCGCATACCTTTGTAGTAGTCTACTAGAAGCAGGTAATAAGCCATTGTGTGGATGTTGATATTATGAGGATCATTGCTATACCATCGAGCACATGCACTCTGCATTACATGGAGTGGTATCGATGTCACTTACACCCTCAAATACAGAATCCCAAAGAGATTACCTGATGATGTTGACTTCCCATTACCAACTCAGCCACATCCTGTCGTTATGATGGACATATTGGATCCCTTTGTTTCCGATGAGGATACTGATGATGTGGACCTCGCGGCAACGAGGTACTTTTAGATGTGTCGAATTATTAGGCGGTATCGACAATTGCGTCATTAGACTTTCATTTCCATTATTTGTATTTTCTTTTATGTCATGTATATTTCAATATCACAATTATCTTGTTATTGTGGCTTTTTTTATGTTATTGTTTGTTTCAAATGTTTTTTGTTTTGTAATTCGCATTCAATAAGTAAAACTAAAAACATGTTGCATTTCAACAAATAGAATATGAAATAAAAAATGTTCATAACGTCTAAAATAAAAAGAAATACATGAGTTACGATTAATTGATAACTATTGTTGGAGGAGGATCTGTTGAATGGGGAAATTAAAAAAAAAAAAAAAACAATGCAACCACTCTGCAAACCGAGGTGGTAAAGGGTCAATCCAGTTGCTTTAATGGCTATCATAGTGATAACCACATAACGTGTGTAAGGAAGGTAATGGGAAATCATCTTGCATAAGCAGATGGTGAAATAAAAAAGTGAAAAAACATTAAAAAAAATCAAATTAAAATCAAAAGTGTGATTGAAACTAAAATGACATTCATAAAATGCAAAAAAAAAAATTAATAATTATTATTATCCCAAAAAAGTGTTCCTCCAATGCAAATTGGCCCATGACAATTGTCCCTTTAACTCGATCATCCTTTGGATATAAAGGTAACACAGTGCAACACCCTCGGTTGGTAATAAGCACAACATATGAATTAAATGTGTTCGCAATAATCCATAGATGGTTTGGTGTCACCATCCACTTATCTCTCGGTACGTGTGCGGACTAGTGACACAACTGCAAATCATCTTATGGTACGTACCAATGCCACCAAATAATCAAATGTATAGTTGTGGCCTATTTCGCAACTCCTACCACAATTGCCTACAATATCGTATCATTGGTGCTCATCTCCATTTAAGAATTACGATACAACTCTAAACCCACAATTACCATCTCGACCTACATACATTCACCTTTCTATGATTAGGTAAACGAAACTATAGAACACACATGAATAGGGAAACTCATGGTTAGATGAATCTGCAATAGATGATAGCCTAGAACTCCATCCCCCACTCTAACCTCTATCTCCATTATTGGGAGCACATGGTGGCCTCTCTCTCTCCTGAGATGCAGATCCCAAACCTCTCTTCGATCCAGAACATGATCCACTAGATTTCTTCATTTTCTCAACGGCAATAGCGATGTGCTCCCAATTTGATTTGTCTCTCTTTGTAGAATCTGTCTTCTGCCGACCTTTAGTGATGACTGTGGTTGGAGGAATCGGCTCTGGCTCGGTAGGGTCTGAAGGAATAATAGGATGTAATATATTTTTTGTATACCGTTGCAACTCCATAACCAGTAAAAAAAATAACATACACAATTTAACTACAAAAGTACACGATATATTTTCATTTAATTCAATGAACTAGTACTTTTTTAAAAAATGTTCTAACATACTAATATCACTAACATACTAACAAAAAAAAATAACTCACAAACCTGTGATGGAGTGCTAGTCCTGACCTCCTGTAGAATATAATGTCAGCTCCTGTATTTGATGATCTATGTCAAACGGTTGAGACAATTATTAGTCAGCGCTTCCTGATACGCCATTCATTACAAGAGATCTCCAGAAATGGTGAACATCAGACAAGTGTAGAGGGATGTAACCTAAGTACCATTTAATGAACTCGCATACAAAAGGGAGGCCATGTGAATGTCTAATTCAATGCTCACATAGATTATCAGGGTCACCCATGATCTTTGGGGTTCTATTTATCTCTGTGATCATAACCATCATTGCCAAATGACTCACATTGTAGCAATATTCACACTGACAACTCATTATAATACAAAATTAACTAAAGACTAAAAAACTAACAATTAATAACCTAATATAAATATTTATAATTTAACCATATAAAAATAAACTAAATAATTTAACAATAATAATGTACTAAATACAAACTAAATAACAATATATATAATAAATAAAATCAAATTTTGGATGAAAAGATAGGCTAGGCGCAGGAAGTGGGCTACCCGCTCAGCCCAGCTACAGTCCTTTAGAGTCTGGTGCTAGGCTAGGCGCAGTTATGCCCCCTTCCTACACCTGGCCAAGCTTTTCATCTGAAATTTGATTTTTTTCACATTTTATAACGATTTTTACCTGGAAGTTGATTTTTTCTTTTGCAAAATCTTCATGATTATCAAAATCATATATTTTTTTCTTTAAAATCTTCAAGATTCTTCAAAAAGTGTATGTAGAGAGAAGTGAGTGTAGAGAGAGAAAGTTGGGGGAGGAAAATGATTTTCATTTGAATTTTTTCACATGTTTTCTTTTATTTTCCCGCGTGTTTATTATTGATAGGATATAATAAATTACGTGCCAAAATAAAAATTTACGTGCGAAAAAATCAAACATTTTTTCTCCCTCCAAAACCACACACTCTCTCTCTACACATATTTTCTCCCACTTCTTTCTTAAAAAAGTGGTGATTTCTTGAAGATTTGAAGATTCTGAAGTTGAATATGTCGGTTTTGAATATCATCTACACGATATGATCAATTTTGAGGTAAAAATAATAAAAAATGGGGAAAAAAACCCATCTGCCCCACTTGAGCCACGTCTTAGCGTGAGTAGGGGCGACTGCGCCTAGGCATTAACGTAGACCTTGAGAAGGACGCACCATTCCCTACGGGGCAACCCCTACTCGCGTCTGGACGTGGCTCAAGTGAGGCATATCATTTTTTTAATTTTTTTGGCCCCTTATTTTTTTAATTTATTAATGTTAATTGTTTTTAATATATATTTTAGTATATCATTATGTGAATTTTTAGTTTAATATTATAAATTTGGATTTTTATGTTAATACATGCGTATATGTTAGCTTTTAATTTGTTTTTAGTTGATTGTTAAATTTTTGTTTCCAATTATATATTTGTTTGATTATGTTACTTTTTAACCCCCTCTTAACATTTTTAAGTTTATTAGACATTAAATAATTTTTAATAATATTTTGAATAATTTAGCTTCATAATAGAATTTAATAATTAATAAAAATATATAGTTATTAAAATTTTCAAAATATAATTCTATAATTAAAAATTGTAATTATAGTTAAAGAATATAATATAATTATTACAATTTAAAAATACAATTTAATAATTAATAAAAAATTAAAAATTTTAATTATTTAACGTATGGTTAAGTAATAAAATGTGAAGTTAAAATAAATAATAACAACTTAAAAAATTAATAATCAAATATAGTAACAACTGCAATTTTAAATTGAATAATAAAAAAGTATGAATAATAATTAATAATGGCATTAACTTGAAAAGTTCAATCAATAAAGTTATAATTATGTTGATATTTTAGTTTTTTTTTAATAAAGTTGTAATATTATTGTATAAAAGGAAGATGTAGATCATGGAATGTTTGAGGAATTTATACAAACAAAGGAGGAGTATGCATAACATAGTTATTTGTTTCAAACAGATAAATTATTTGGTTAGAAAAGGGACTTGGTTAAGTGAGCAAGAGAAAAAGTGAAGATAGTTATATATATCTTATTATTACTCGGTACAAGTCAAAAAGAACATTTGATCGTCGACCTATGTGACTCTTGCTTGCGAACGTAGGGAGGAAAGCAATAGTGGACGACGATGAAGAAGAAAAAGAAGAAGAAGAAGTTCCAGCAAATAGTAGGGGCCCGTAAGGAACTAAGAAGTATAATTGTCACTTTCAATTGAAAGGCGAACAATTGGCTATTGGAGATACATAAAAATTATATGTTAAAGATGGGAGGCACAACCATAAAATAGGTGTATGTTGTATGGTTTCTAATCCTAACGAAACTCCAATTTTGGGCAAGCGTAACTATTGGCGTAATAAGGTGACGAAAGTATCCGGATTATCGAACTCTCGGGAACCACTAGTACTTACTATGTCCCTACTCTTTAATTAAATAAAACAGTGTGAAAAGATTTTCATAAAATAAAGAAATAATTTAAAAACAATTAAACTAAGAAAACAATTAAAGGTTTTTAAAACAAATTTGAAAATTAGTGTTTAAATTGTAGATTCTCCCTAGAAACTCAAGTTAATTTTAAATAAAAAATCGTTCTAATTAATTAATAAACCTCGTTGGTTGGATCTTACTTAAACGTCGGATAATCCCTATTCATAGGCAAAAGCCATCATATTCAACTTAACAGTTTATAGAAGAATTCATTCTAACCCTAACCTGATTATGAACGAATTATGGATTATAGTAATTAATTAATGATTTACGAACCGTAATTAGTATTCATACTCAATTACTCATTCTTATTACTCAATTAAGCCCTATGTTAACCTTTTTTTTTTCTAATTCCAATTAACCTTACGAAATTACCTATCACTATTAAACCCGCAAACAATCACAACAATTGCATAACAACCAAACAAGAATTGAAAATTTAAACAAGAAATTCATATAAAATATTAACCAAGAATTCTAGGGTTTAACCGTGTAATTTTTTTACTTATGTGTATTTTCAAATTTTTAAACCAATAAAAACATAAACAAACCAGTATAAAATGATAAACTAATCTTTGTTTCGATTTTTAACGATTTGATTTTAGCATATCATCATTTGAAGTGTTCAGATGTATAGAGAACTTAGAGAGAGAAAATGTTTAAGTGAAAATGAAACTTTTTCGAGCGTAAATTTTATTTTGGGTGATAACAAATTGGCGGCCCATAAATTAAGCGCAAATATAAAATTTACGCGCGAAAATATTTTATTTTCAAAATCACACTCTCTCACTTCTTTAAGTTTTCAAGAGACCTGAAAACTTCAAACGATGATCAAGGTAAATCCAAACGTTAAAAATAGTAAAAAATATTAGTATATCATTCTACACTCGTTTATTTATGTTTTTTAACTGTTTAAAATTAAAAAAATGTACTAGAGATGAAAAACTAGCGGTTGGTGCAGGTGGCTGTTCGTCGGCGCCAATCGACGGTTTGAAGAACACTGCATTTGCGCCAGCCAATGGTGCTGACTCCATGTTGGTCGTGCCGACAGATGGCGTGGAGGACTTTGTGTGGTTTCCGACAGTTGGCGCCAAGCGATGGGGCAGACCGAAGGACTATCGCGCCAAAGCATGGCGCTGGGTACCATATGGTCACGCCAAAGCCTGGCACGGAGTATTTTTTTAAAATTTTTTTAAATGAATTGTTTTTCCTTTATTAATTTGTTATGTTATTTGTTTTTTTACCATTATGTTATTTTTTTAGTAAAATTTATATTATAATGTGTATATGTTAGTATTGATTAAATTTGTTAATGTATTAATTTTTTATATATATTATATTACTTGTTAATTTTATGAACATTTATATTACTCTGCAATGTTTATGAACTATTTAATTGTTAATGTTTTATTTAGTGTGAATTATTATATAATTACTTGTGAATTTTAAGATGATTACAATGATTATTAACTATTTAATTGTTATTAGTTTAGGGATTACTTTTAGAAAATAATGAAAGTTAATTTAATAATATTTAAGGGAAAATAATACTTTTAACAAAAGTTAATTTAATAATATTTAAGAGGAAATAATAATTTTAGTTATTTAGCCCTATACTATAAATTCAATGTAATTTAATTAGGTAAAATTAATAATATATTATGATAAATTCATAATGAACACAATATAGACCATATTGAACAGACTCCGGAAGGAATTGTTTATATACAGATGGATAAATTTAATATAATTAATAATTAATTATTTAATTGATTACAATTGAATAAATTCATGTTTTAACATATAATTAATAATAAAAATTATAATAATAATATAAATAATAATATAATCTTTATGGGATAAAAATAAATAATAATTAATTATACTTATTTTAAATTTCATTTAGATGGATCGTGAGCAACAGAGACGACAGAGAGATGATTTAGGGCCTGTAGCAGAAAAGAATGGTCGTACTCATGCTCGTACGGTCACAGCTTCATCCCGAGGATTGAGGGGTAGGCATAGTATTTCTGACATATATACTACTCTTACCCTATTGATCTTGTTGGTACGGGGTCTTCGATTCAGCATCTTCCTATCTCGAGTAGGGTTCGTATGTGCCTCACGATCCTTATACACCACCACCTTATCAGTCTTCTGTACAACCTCCTTACCACCGGCCACCCTCATCTTCCAATTACCCGTATGAGTCATCTAGTCAGCCTAGTTATTACCAACTTCCAGTACAGCACCCTGGTACTCATCCTACAGGCCCTGTAGTTCCGCAGTTAGGTTCGTCATTTGTAGACGAGTTGTTGTCAGGATTTCCAAATGTTTCCCCTGTAGCAGCCAGCACATGGATTATTATGGAGCTCTAGACATGTGCCTTCCTATATACTTGGGTCAGGAAAGCATGGTGGCGATGAGGGTAGCGAGGACATAGTCCAGGCAGGAGAAGATGACATTGATGTTCAGGGAGATGACTTAGAGGATGAGGCCGAGCATATGCAGGCGAGGGCGAGGGAGAGGAGGACATCGATTGTCGTGGTTCCTCCACCTTCATCAGGGAGTAGGCCTAGTAGGGGAGAAAGGAGCCGGGTTTCTTCGAGATACAGCGAGATCCATGACGGGATTTGTGAGTTAGTCACGACCTTCCTCATGGTGACGTACTAAGCCCAGCGTTGCTGAGGGTTCGAGTGCTGGAAAGAAGAAGGTGAGGAAGGGTGATAACGACTCCTAGATGTAGAGAGGACCAGCTCCTGGAGGTCCACAGGATCTAGAGATCATGCCATCATACGATGGACATGTTGTCGTTGCTATTTGGTGCAGAAAGGTATGCTTTATAATTTTTTTTAATATATATGTATATATTTAACTTCATTTTATAGTATTTTAATTAATTAAATGTATTATCTTGCAATGTAAAATGTGTTTTTGTATATTTTATTATTATTATAATATGCAGGAGCGATTTACGCTGAGGTTATGTGCCGTCATTCCATACTTACCTCATGGACACTGAGTGATCCTGATATGAGATAGCTGGCAACTACATTAGGACTTGTCCATCTACAGTTATGTATGTTCCAACACAGGGATAGTGCACTTTTGAGCGCGCATTTGTTGAGAAGTGGCAGTCAGACACCAACTCATTTCATATGTCGTTTGGGGAGATGACTATCACTTTACACGACGTAGATTTCATTCTCGGCATACCTACCTATGGTGAGGTTGTTGCTGGTGAGATTATGCCACAGGCGTAGCTCATCTCCTTCGTGAACCGGGATCTTGGCATTAGTCTCACTAGTAGAGGTGATTCTCAGTGTGGATTCCTACAGCATCTATTTCAGCTACTGGTAATGATGCAGACCTTCCTATTGATATTAGAGCATCCTGTTACATGCTATCTGTGATTGGAAATTCCATATTTACTGACAAGAACGGGTTGAATGTCGTTCCTTACCATCTATGGCCTTTAGTGAAGTCCCTTCATAGGTGCAATAGGATGGCTTGGGATACTGCGGCTTTGGCGTGGCTTTACAGGAATTTGGGCCAGGCGTCACACACTGATGCAAGAGACTTAGAGGGCTGCTACTCATTGTTGGAGGTATGTATAATGATTTATTTTTAACTAAGTATTTGGCATTTTATAATTCATATATTAATGTTTATATGAACTTTTATTTTTTAGGCATGGATATATCTCTACTTTCCCATGTTTGCATCACCAGTGAAAGCGGATGCAGTTGCCTGCAGTCCTTACATCCAATAGTTTGAGCTCTTGGGGACCACACGTGGCAGTTCTGTATTGGAGTATCGTATGTAGTTAGATACCATGAGAGCGATTAAGGTTCGCCAGACACGGTACACAGCTCAGGAGATAGAGGGCGTATGATTTGCCACATATCACAATGCATTAGCCTTCTTTGATACTGTGGAGCCGCACATGCCTAAGAGATGTATACGATAGTACGGCTACTGGGATGACACGATGAGCCACTGTATAGATCTGGAGTATATAAGACGGCTTGCGAGCCTTCTTATGCTACCTCAAGTCCCAGGCGCTGTGGTAGCTTTCTCTTTCACGGGAACTCGTACCAGACCTTGCTCGGAACTCGATCTCAATCTAGATTCATTTGGTTTCTTTATTCTTGCGTGGGCAATCAGCATTTGCTCCCAGTGTGATTCATCCTTCTTAGTAGAGTCTGTCTTATGTCTCCCTTTAGTAAACACCGTGGGTGGAGCACCGAAAATCGGACCTTCCGGATTTAACAAGATAACAAGATGTAAGAGATTCTGGGCAGGTCGATGCAACTCCATGAATTGTACTGAATATAAATTAAATTATAAAAGTACTTTTATAAATTAAAAGCATGTTTATAGAAATTATACTAATTATTCAAATAAAACCTTTTTGGATATATGAACCTCGGACAGTGGCCGCGTAGAGAACTCCTAGAGAATACCCATAAATTCTAGCAATTGTTTCTGAAGATCACTCTCTTGAGCAGATTGCTGTCCTCCTATTCCCAATAACCCATTTATTTCAAGCGACGTCCAAAAAATGTGAACCTCCTCCAACTTTAGTGGAATGTACATCTGATATTGTTTTAGTAACTCGCACGAACAAGGAAGCATGTTTGACGTTCTAACCTAGTGTCAGCACAAATTCTCTGGATCGGCTAGGATCTTCGGGGCTCTCTTTATCTCATCTTTAATAATTCTCTGTGCCAAATGACTTACATTATAACACAATTCAGCTATTACTGGATTATTCTTGTCATTATCTTTCTCTTTCAATCGGGAATATTCAATGGTGGTCTAAATCTCAGTAATCTTTCCCTCAATTAAATAATCAATCTTCAAGAAAACTGTGTCTAAATCCCCGTGTCTTGTTGTGATCCATGCCTTCAACAGCGAATGTTCACTGTCAGCTTGATTCGTGGTCTCTGACCCAAAATGCAAAAAATTACACATCCAAACTCTAACAAACTTAGGGGCGCATGGATTTAACCATTCATCAAACAAGTATTCTAAGAACCACTGCATTTGTTGCCACTTGGTCTTCAATTTTTCTAATCTCTCATTATACTCCTGCTCATTTGAGGAATTAATTAATCTGTGCTATGTAGTGTTTAAAAACAATTCTGCTCCCTCCTTTCCAATCTTCGGAGTTAACTTTCCAACACTATTTTGATCAATATATCTTCTACAAAGTATGTTGTAAGAGTTATTGAAGATTAAGATAATTGACATCAAACCTTACTCATTGTCAGTTACAATCACGACAGGCTCGGGAGATTCGAAATATAAATTCTTAAGTTGCTGCAGCATCCATTCATAGGTTTTAACTTTCTTATTCCTCATGAAGACAGTAGCAACGGTGAATATCTTTCCCGTTGGAGTCATCCTGATAGCCTCAAGCAACAGCATATTATAACTAAATAATACAATACAATATAAATTTAATGATCATAAAATAATAAATTTTATAAGTTAAATATGTATTTACTTTTAAAATACAATAACAATTTAACCCTAAAACAATAAAAGAAACAGGGGAATTCACTTGTTCGTTTTATACGTTGTGTCTATAATCAAGACAAAGGGCCATGTCCTCATCATAAGAATGGATACCAGGTGTGCAACAACGATATCACTTAGGATATTGTAACACCTATATCCTCGTTGATTACATTGATGAAGTACTTCTTCTACTGTGTTACGTCCCTCCATCCTCTTCTTCTTCATCTTTGCTCGAGCATTATATATAGTTTGTTTATTGTAAAATCATACAAAGTGAGTTAATAAATTGCAAAATTCATATAAGATCATATGAATCTTAAATAATTAAGCTAAACAACAAAATATATTAATCTCACATACCTCACAGCACAATCTGGATTCTTTTATAACAAACTCGCCATAATATTCCAAGGAGCAACTTGACACCTACTAAGTTCTTCAGTGAGCTGTAACTGGTTATCCGTCAACCTCGCCATCTGAGCGTGTGCGTGAGGATAAACACTGATCTTATAGTTGTGTCTCCCATCTTTTACATATAATTTTCAATTATCTCCAATGGTTGATTTCTCTTATTTCAATTGAAATAGGCAACTCTTCGTTCCGTACAGACTCCTATGCTTTACCAGTACTTCTTCTTCATCTTCATCATCGTCATCCAACCTTACTTTTTTTCCTTCCTTCCCCATGTTCACAACCAATAGTCACATACGGTCGACGATCAAATCTTCTTTTTGACATGTACCGAGTAGTAATAAGATATGTATTTACTATCTTCGCTTTTGTTCTTGCCCATTTAATCAAATTCGTTTTCGAATCAAATAATATATCTGTTTCAAACAAATAATTATGATCCACATACTCTTCCTCCGTTTCTATAAATTCCTCAAAGGTTTTAGGATCTGCATCTTCCTGTTATACGATAATATTATGACTTTATTAAAAAAACATAGACAACATAATTATAACTTTATTAATCTAACTTTTTAACTTAATGACAATATTCATTATTATTCATATTTTTTAACTATTCAATTATTAAGTTGCTTTACTTATTATTTATTATTACTGTTTTAAGTTGTTATTTTAACTGTATATTTGGGTATTTTATTACTTAAGCATAACTTAAATAATTACAATTTCAAAATTTAATATTGTATTTTTCAAAATATTAACTCATTTAATTATTATTTAATCTCTAAGAAAGTTAAACATGATAAAAGGTAATATAAGCAAATAATTATATAATTATACACTTAAAATTAAACATTTTAAGAACTAAAAATAAAGTAAACGATAACATATACGTATGTATTAACATAAACTAAAACAAATTTATAATGTTAAACTAAAAATTAACATAATCGTATACTAAAATATATATTAAAAATAATTAAAATTAATAATTTTAAAAAATTAATATTAAAAAAAAGGGTTGACCTACTCAAGCTGAAAAACCTTAGGGGGGGGTGAATAAGGTTTTTGGCTAATTTAAAAATTCTTTTGTTTGATTAGAAAGATAAACCTCCAATTTGTTTGTGAAAGATTTCTAAAACTCTTTTTAATAAGAATCCATACAAAGCACAATCTAATAGAATTGGCAATTAAGAAATGAGCAAAGAATTAAAGAGCATGCACAACAATTTATAGTGGTTCACTCTCTCCAAAAGCTACATCCACTACCTTGAGACTCAACCCAAGGATTTCACAAATCCACTAACTTCAAAGTTGGTTACACAACTACACAATGAGGTTCACCCTTCAAGGGTTTTACACTATAACCTCAATCACAACAACACAACAAGTTTATCAAAGGATCACCCAAAGGGTTTTCCACAAACCTTTGATCACAATAAAAGAATGAGAAGAGTAAGGAACAATGTTACCAAATTGGCTTGAGAAGAGGAAGATTACAACTCAATGGAATACTTCTACAAGCACCTCTTTTCTTCTTCTTTGATGGATGATCAACAATGAAGCTCAAGAAGATTTTTGTTTGGGATTGAAAATGATTTGTAATAAAATGTATTTTTGAAGCTCTTGAAATGTATTAAATGTTCTCAATGAATAATTCCCAAACTTGTTTCATTTATGGCTGATAATTGAGTGTATATATAGGGTTTTGAAGCTCAAGACCGTTGTCTAAGGAAACTAGGCTGTAGCTTTTCAGAAATGACCGTTGCTTCTGTGCAACGGTAATATTTTTTACACTGACAGCAAAAACCGGACGACCGATTCCTGAAAACGGACTTCCGGTTCTTTGAAACAGAAAGATTCGGACTTGAGTTTTCTAAAAAACGGACTGCCGAATTTTATGCTTTGGAAAAACGGACGACTGGTTCTAAAACCGGACTGCCGAATTTCTGAACAGAAAGATTCGGACTTGATTTTTCTGAAAAACGGACTGCCGAATTTTATGCCTTGAAAAAACGAACGACCGGTTCTAAAACCGGACTGCCAAATTTCTGATTTTCCTCAGCCAAGTTTTTTTATGAACAAAACTTTCTTCCAAGTTTCAAAGGCATTCTTGACAGTTTTTTTTTAAAGAGAAGAAAAACTATCCAAAACATCTTAAGTCAAGAATACTTGGATTTTATCAAAGGATTATATTTTAGAAAATCATAAGAAGAGCTTCATGTATGATCAATGAATAAAAGACTAAGACTAGAGAGTTTTACAAGATAGTACCTAGTTCACAAATACAATGTCTTCAATGTCTTCAATGGCTTGATCTCTTCTTCTCTATTTTGCCCTCATCAACAAGATCTTTTGCTTGAGACTTTGAGATTTCACATGTTCTTCTTTTGTTCTATGAAGGGTTAGCTAGCATACTCACACAAGCATATGTTAATCATAATCAAAACACAAGTATTAATGCCCTTAGGGCTAACACAAGCCATGACCTGGCACGAGTAGGGGGCACCTCGAGCCAGGTCATGGCTTCAGCAGGTCTGAACTTGTTTTTTGAATTCTTACCCTATTTTTGTACGATTTTTACCTCAAAATTGATCGTATCGTATAGACAAGCTTCAAAACTATCTATATTTCACTTCAAATTCTTCAAATGTTCAAATAATTATTATAATTTTTAATTTTTAGAGAGAAATGAAGAAATTGTGTGTGTAGAGAGAGAAAATGCTTTTAGGGGAAAATTTTTGTTTTCAAATTTTTCGAGCGTGAATTTTATATTATGACGAGTAATTTATTAGGGCTCTAATAAATTATACCCAAATATTAAATTTATGCGAGAAAATTTTCAAATCATTTCTTTCCTTCCCAAAACACTTCCTCTCTTTATTATACACATAATTTCTCCCATTCTCTCTAACAATTGTGATAATTACTTCAAAATTTGAAGTGAAATATGGATAGTTTTGAAGATTATCTACACGATACGATTAATTTTGAAGTAAAAATCACAAGAAAAATGGAGTAAAAAATAAAAACAAAAACGTTCTATCCCACTTGAGCCATGTCCTAATGCATGTAGGGGTGACCTCGTGCCAGGCATTGGCGCCACCATTTCAAGGTCTACGCCAGTGCCTGGCGCGAGGTCATTCTTACTCGCATCAGGACATAGCTCCAGTGGAGCTGACCGTTTTTTTATTTTTACCATTTTTTAATTTTTTTAATTATTAATATGAATTATTTTTAATATATATTTTAGTATAAGATTATGTTAATTTTTAGTTTAATATTATAAATTTGAGTTAGTTTATGTGAATACATACATTTTAAGCTAATACATACATATATATTAGCGTTTAATTTATTTTTAGTTCATAAATGTTTAATTTTAATTATATAATTTTTTTTATATTACTTTTTAACATGTTTAAGTTTCTTAGAGATTAAATAATAATTAGATTGATTAATATTTTGAAAAAATACAATAATAATTTTAGAAATTGTAATTATTTAAGTTATGATTAAGTAATAAAATACTCAAATATACATTTGAAATAACAACTTAAAAAAGTATTAATAAATAAGAACTGCAACTTAATAATTGAATAATTAGAAAAATATGAATAATAGTTAATATGTCATTAAGTTAAAAAATTAGATTAATAAAGCTATAATTATGATGTTGTCTTAGTTTTTTTAAATAAAGTCGTAATATTATTGTATAACAGGATGATGTAGATCCTAGAACGTTTGAGGAATTTATAGAAATAGAGGAAGAGTATGTGGATCATAGTTATTTGTTTGAAATAGATATATTATTTGATTTGAAAACATATTTGATTAATTGGGCAAGAAAAAGAGCGAATACAGTGAATCCATATCTTAATATTACTCAGTACATGTCAAAAAGAAGAGTTGATCGTCGACCGTGTGTGACTCTTGGTTACGAACGTGGAGAGGGAAGGAAAAAGAAAGCAAAGTTGGATGACGATGGTGAAGTCAGAGAAAAAGAAGTCCTGGTAAAGTGTAGGGGTTCGTACGGAACAAAGAAGCGTAACCCCTTCTAATTGAAAGACGAGAAATCGGCCATTGTAGATAAGTGGAAATTATATGTAAAAGATGGGAGGCACAACCATAAGATAGGTATTTATCATTACGCACACGCTCAGGCGGCAAGGTTGACGGATGAGAAGCTAAAGTTCACTGAGGAATTTAGTAGGTGTCAAGTCGCTCCTCATAATATTATGGCGAGTTTACTAGAAAAAAATTAGATTGTGCTGTGAGGTATATGAGATTAATGTTTTGTTGTTTGGCTTAATTATTTAAGATTCATATGATCTTATATAATTTTTGCAATTTATTAACTCATTTTATATTATTTTTAGAGTAAACAAACTATATATAATGTTCGTGCAAAGATGAAGAGGAAGAGGATGGAGGGACGCAGTACAGTAGAAAAAATACTTCATCAATGTAATAAGCGAGGATATAGGTGTTACCAGAGAAACTATAAAGAAAATAATGTCCTAAGAGATATCGTTGTTGCGCACCCGATATCCATTCTTATGATGAAGACATGGCCCTTTGTCTTGATAATAGATACGATGTATAAAACGAACAAGTGAGTTCTCCTTCTTTAATAGCATATTCATAATATGATTTATTTTATTATTAAATTTATATTATATTATATTATATTACTTAGATGTAATATGTCGTTGCTTGGGCTGTTGGGATGACTTCTATGACAAATACTTTCATCATAGCTACTGCCTTCATGCGGAATGAGAAAGTTGAAACCTATTAATCTCGCATGACTAGTACCCATACCCTTAGGATCATCATCACCAATATATGGATCTAGTACATCAAGGACTACAACAGCTGGAATGTGAGGATGTGATGGGAAAACTCTCCCAGGAGGTCAGGATTCTGAATCTGCGGGTGGGTCCGGAATAGATACTAGTCCATGTAGTGAGCTACAGTAGCATAAGAAGGCATCGCAAATCGTCTCATACACTCCAGATCTATATAGTAGCTCGCCGCATCATCCTAGTAGGCCGCTACTGATAGAGTTGATTTTTGGTACAAATAAACACCTTAAGTTTTAATTATTAGCCTTTTAAAATATTTTATTTACTAAACATAATTATTATATTTAATTTAATTTATTCATAAAGGAAAGGAGGGTTGCCAAGAAGAATTAGGAAAGGGGAAATCCAAGAAAGAATACAAGAAGGAGGACTGCAAGGTGAATCACAATAGAAAAGGAAAAAGAAATTGAAGAAGAATAGGAAAGTTGAAGCCAAGAAAGAGAAGGAAAGTTGCTTGTGAAGCAACTTTAAAAAGAGAGAGCTGGGACAGAGAGGGGGGCAATAGCAGTTTGGGGAGCCAAAGAGAAGAAAGAAAGTACAGCCACTACAGCACAAAACAGCAGTTGCGGCGGAAATAACAAAAGGTAGCGAGAGCAGCAAAGGAAAATCAAAGCTGCTTCCAGATTGTAGCAGCAGAAATTCCAAGCTGCTGAGCAAGCAGCTGAAGAAGAAATTCTAGTTGAAGCAGGCAGTAGCAGAAAAATCTGCAGCAGAAAAATCTGAAGCAGAAAAATTCCAGCAAGCAGAAGCTGTAGAATTTCAGCTTCAGTTGAAGGAAAAAAGCCATGATTTCTTCCAATAAATTGGTTCATTCTTTTCCTTTAGCCATGAACTAAATTTATTTTTAGAATCTTGATGAAACCCTAGCCATATATGACTTTAATTTATTTTATTTTGGGAGATTCATTATTTTATTTATGTGATTGCATATCTTGGGATGTTCTTGGTTTGATGCAATTAATTCATTGTGATTGTTCTTGTAGAATAATTATTTGGGTAAATTGATATTTCTATCCATGCTTAATTCTTGTGGTCTTGAATATGAGAGATATGTGATTTTTGCAAATATTATTGTGGGTTTTAGAATTGAATAGTTCATGCTAATTTTAGATGATTTATGTCATAAGAATGAATAAGTCATGCTATTGGTTAGATGGATTATGTCATGCATTTAAGCCCAATATATTTCTCTAGTGAATCGAAGCTTGTAGTTTAGATCACCACATGAATGTTTAATCTTTTCTCCTAAATAAAATTAAATCATTGTTATATAGGTTAGTGGTGGATTCAAGGTTCTAAATCAATTTCTTTGGTTAATCTCCCGTTAGTTTTAGTTTATTTACGTTATTCATTAGTTTTATTTTACTTTAGGAATAATTCTTAGATAACAAAATTTGATTCTTCTTTTTATAAAATTAATTTAGGAAGATAATAATTTAGGTAGTTAAGCCTTTCTCTGTGATTCGATACCCTAATACTTCCGTATTACATTGATCCTGTGCACTTGCAAGTATTGGGCTAAAACGTTGGTATAAAAATCCCGATCAACTACAAATATGTGCCCCACAACATACCTAATCTTCGTGCTAGCCGATCAACAATGTTCGCGTGGTGCAATGATATGAGGAGTTGGAATGCCTTGCAACTGACCGAATTGCCGTATACACCTCTCAGACATCTGCTGCTCCATAGTATCAAGAAGGGTAATGTTCTATGATATGTGTCAAATCGTACTCCCTCTATCTCCTGAGCCGTGTAGGGTGTCCATCTTACCTCGCATGCTCTCATAGTATCCAACTGCAGCCGATAGTCTAACACATAACTACCACGTGCCATCCTTAACAGCTCAAACTGCTGGATATACGGATTGTGGGCAACTACACCAGGTCTCACTAGCGATGGAAACATGGGAAAATAGAGGTATGTCTATGCCCTAAAAACTAAAGGTCTTATAAATATAATACATATATAAATTATAAAATATCAAAGCCTAAAGCCTAAATGAGTTGGTGTCCGGCTACCACCTCTCAACAAACACGCTCAAAAGTGCACTATGCCTGTATTGGAACATACAAAACTGTAGATGGACAAGTCCTGATGTAGCTGCCCGCTATCTCACATCAACATCACTCGGTGTCCATGAGGTAAATATAGAATGACGGTCATGTAACCTCAACAGGCACTCCTGCATATTATACTAATAAAAAATATACAAAAATACATTATAAAATGAAAGATAATATAGTTAATTAATTAAAACACTATAAAATGAAGTGAAATACTAGAAAATAAATTGTAAAATATACCTCTCTGCGCCAAATTGCAACGGGAACATGTCCGTTGTATGAGGGCATGATCTCTGATCCTATGGATTTCTAGGAGTGGGTCATCTCTATATCCAAGGATTGTTATCAACCTTCTTTGCCTTCTTCTTTCTAGCACTTAAAGCCTCAATAACGTCGGGCTTAGCACGTCGCCCTGATGAAGGTCGGGACTCCCTGACAAACCTCATCACAGATCTTGCTGTATCTCGTATAAACTCGACTCCTTTCCCCTTCTAGGCCTACTCATCGATGACTGTGGAGGAACCTCGGCAATCATCCCCCCCATCCCCTATATCCATGCATTCTTCTTCCTTGCCTTTTATATGTTCCGATTTATCCTCTAACTCGTCTCCCTTGAACATCTATGCTATCTCCCCCTACCTAACTGTCTCCTTGTTACCCTCATCTCCATCATGCTCTCCCGACCCAGGTGTATAGGAAAGCATACGTCTAGAGCTCCCATAATAATCAAAGTGCTAGTTGCTGTAGGGGGAACAATTGGAGATCCTGACAATAGCTCATCTATGACTGACGAACCCAATTGTTGATCTGAACCACCAGTACTAGTAATACCTAGCTACTGTACCGGGAAGGGGGTGGCAAAAACTAGGATGAGTAGATGTATCCAACTCATACAGTCGATATGAAGATGAAGGTAGACGGTGGGAATGAGGCTGTGCAGATGATTGATTTGGTAGTGTTGTATAAGGGTCGTGAAACGTATGAACCCTACTTGGAATAGGATGGGGTTAGATCGAACACCTCAAATCAACATGACCAACATGATCAGGAGTAGTAGGAATGTTAGACAGACTATGCCTCTCCATTAATCCCCAAGATGAAGCTGTGATAGTGCGACGATGAGTACAACCACTCCTGTCTGCTATAGACCATAAATCATCGTCTTTCCGTCATCTCTGCTACTCATGATCCATATAAATGAATTTTAAAATGGCCATAAATAATTAGTATTAATTATTATTTATTATTAAATTATTAAATTATTATTATAATTATTATATGTTAAAAAAATGAAATTATTCATTAGTATATTTTTAGTTCTCATAATATTTTTCTTATTAGGAATTACCACCTTATGATAATATATTATTAACTTTACATAATTAAATTACATTTAATTTATAGTATAGGGCTAAATAACTAAAATTATTATTTCTCCTTAAATAATAATTCATGTAAATCCTTTCATGTTAAACTATGTAATTATATACATATTCTCATAAGTATGTTGTGAAGATCCTTATTTTGTCTGGTTGGCTAGTAGTCTAATTTAAGGATTTCAGGTTTGGGTTATGAAATCTGGAACTGGCCATAATTATTTAAAAGATAAGGGTTAGCCTGTTTGAAGCCGTTGTGAAGGCGTATTAAGGCGTTGATCTCGGTTTTATCTTTTGATAATTATGCTGACGGATCTGGATTTCATGTAAAAGTTGTGCCTTCTAACCTAGGTTCTTACATGGATGACTACCACCGGACCTCATATGGTATCAGAGCTATGTTCTTTTGAAGTATGTGTATGATTCATAGTTTAACATGAATCTTTATTAAATTCAAATGAATTTATTTAATCATAAAAGAAATATTAAAAATGCTCATAAGCAGGAACTGGAAATTCCAGAAAATCTTGAAGGACTTAATAAATGGACAATCCCTAGGATTGATTTTAAAACTGTATATCAGTTAGGAACATTTGAAAAACTTGGTTTAAAACAAATAGTTAAAACTACTGAAGAATCGGTCTCTTTAGATAATGAAGAAACTGAACTTAAATTATTATCTTCTCATGACATAAATCGTTATAAAGATTTATATAAATTTATCCATATTGGATTACTGCAAATTGCATTTAAACCTCTTACTTTAGAAGGTTTACCAGAAAGTTTTATCGCATGTCTAAGAGATGCAAGAAATTTAAATTGGAAACAATCTCTCATAGGAGTCATTCAATCCAGTTTGGCCCATGACCCAGTTTATTTTAACGTTTATCCTAATTTATCACTTTCGTTAAGTGATGTGAATATACTTGACACTCTAACATTAAATGTTAAAACTCATGGATATAACTATATTTCTGGTTCAGAACTTATATGTATCTGTTATAGAATTTATTATAAACCATTATTTACATTAAATCCTAATTGTAAATTAATGGATAAAAAGATAAATGAAACTGTTTTAATAGAAACTAATTTTAATAGATCTAAGATCTCCACTAGAAGAATTATAAGATGGGATGAAATTCCGATGCCTCAAGAATGGAAACTTGAACGTACTGGTCATATCCAGTCCAAGACTGAATATAATATTGACAATATTACGCAAACTCCAGAAGGAACTGTTTATATACAGATGGGTCATACCCCATCTCAATTGGGTAATATCCCAAGGACTTTATCAACAAGATCTGAAAGATCATATATTTCACCTCTTATAGAGGACAAGGATTATATTCCTTACAGAGTATCTACCTCCCAGGTAAGAGAACGTGATGAGCATAATCATCATGTAGAAAAAGTTTTCAAAACTAAAGAAAATATTGTAAAAGGCATTTATAATACCAAAGATGCGGAAATAACCGAATCAGAAATGAATTTTTCATTATGAATAGACCTAAAATTGATTTTAGCCCTGGATCTGAGGCCAGGCAAAAGGTTAAAGCAGAATTTAATTTACCCAGGTGGGAACCATTTAGAAAGTGGTTTTTCCCTAATTTTGATGATAAATTAAGAAACTATGTTTCTGATGAATTTTATAAATTCTTAGCTTCACATAATATTTTATTTCCATTTGTTCCATGGTTTATGTCCAATTATATTGAACCTTATATTTCTGTATTAGAAAGAGATTATAAACTTTCAAATGGAAATATAATTAAAGGCATATTGCCTCCTCAACAACCTTTTATTTTAGAAAAGGAAAATAATATTGTTAGTTTTGCAGCATTTTCAAAAATATTTGAAAATGATACTTTAAGTATTACTGTAAAACAAATTAATCAAATTATAGAACAAAAAAATTATACAAACATTTATTTAAATGTTTTAGGAGAACAAATTCTTTCTCTTCATAAGAGAATAGATTTACTATTAAAGAAACTAGATAAATCTTCGTCTCCAGAGTCTTTAGGGAAAAAAGTAGTTATAACCACTCCACCCTTGCAGCCTCCTCCTGAAATAAAAAATTATAAATTACAGACTATGTCTGATCTTGAAACATTAATAGAACAAAAATTCAAAAAATTAAATATTCATACATTACAAAATGAATTTTCTGATAGATTTGCAGAAAATAAAAATAAACAAGTCATAAAAGATGAAATTAATAAATTATATAAGTTTGCTGATAGGCCAACCCAAAGAATAAATTATTATACTAGACCTTCTCCTGTAGATATTCTACATGAAGAACAAGAATATATAGGAAATAATTGTTATAATGGAAAAAACGTTTATGAATGGAATTTAGATGGATACGCAGAAAAACATATTTATAATCTGACTCATAGGATGCTTATGTATAGCACAGTCAGTAAACTGATTGGAAATAGTGACAGTAATATTGCAAAAATGATAGTTGCAGGATTTACTGGCCAACTTAAAGGTTGGTGGGATCATTATCTCTCTTCTCAAGAAAAAGAAGAAATTTATCATACTCTTAAACAAGAAGAAGATGGTCGCACTAGCGAACAGGCAGTTTATACACTGATAGTTACTATATTAGAACATTTCACAGGGAGAATTTCCGATGATAATGAAACTATTAGAACGTTATTACAAAATTCTAAGCGTAAAACACTAACAGAATTTAGGTGGTATAAAGACCAATTCTTTAATAGGGTTATGGAATTACCTGAGAGTAATAGTACTCATTGGAAGTCCAAGTTTATAGATGGACTACCACCCTTATTTGCTGAAAGAGTTAGAAAAGCTCTTAGGAAGAATAGAATATCTATTCCTTATGAAAGTTACACTTATGGCAGTCTGATATCTGCTTGCATACATGAGGGCATAGCTTTATGTAATGAAATCAAATTAAACCAACAACTTAAACGACAAAGGTTAACTGAAAGAAATCAGTTAGATCAATTTTGTAGTCAATTTGGGATGGATATTCCATTGCAAAGGAAAATAGTTAATAACTATAAAAAAGATGATAAATATATTAAAAAGAAAAGGAGAAAATATTCTCAAGCAAAATTAGATAAAAGAGCTAAAAGAAAATCTGATAGATTAGAACAAAGGAAAGACAAAAATAATATTGTCTGCTATAAATGTAAAAGAATAGGTCATTACGCTAATAAGTGTAAGATGAAGAAAAAGATTAATAATCTTAACATTAGTGAAGAATTAAAAGATTCTTTAGAAAAATTATTTTTGGAATCTGATGATTCTGAAGATATTACTTCAGACTCAGAAATTGATCATATAACTGATCCTTCTGAAGATTCAGAAGAAAATATGTGTCCTTGTAAACAAGAACATAGTAATTCTGAAAAGGAAAATTCAGAAGATGATTATTATAAATTAATATCTCAATTTAAAGATTCTGATATTAATGTCTTAAGTAATAATAATATTTTAGAATTTTTAAAGTCAATAAAAGACCAAGAATTAAGGTCTAGGATAATAGAACAATTAGATGATATTCCATCTACTAGTACTAATAGTACTAAAATAGAAGAAGAATTTAAACCTTATAATAATCCGTATACAATGACAAAAGTTTATAAACTTATGAAATAGAGATATGATAATTCTCATAAATCTCCCACTACATTAAATCATTTATATGGAGAAATTGATAATCTCAAAAATGAAATTAAAATGTTAAAACACATAAATAAAAATCTTGATAGTAGGATTTCTAATCTAGAAACTAAGAAAGATTATACTTTGGTTACACCAAATTTATTTGACAATCTTAATAAGATTGGCGAAGAAAATTTTCTAACAGTTTTAGATATGATTACATCTTTTAAATTTTATGTGAAAATTACTTTATTAATTCATCATGATGAAATCAAAGAATTTACTGCTTTAATTGATACAGGAGCAGATATTAGGGTTATACAGGAAGGATTAATTCCTACCAAATATTTTGAAAAAACAACTCATAGTTTAAGACATGCAGGTAGTGAAAAGTTACAAATTAATTTTAAACTACCACGTGCATATATTTGTAACAATAAAGTTTGTATTCCTGAAAGCTTTCTATTAGCTAAAAATATAACTAACCAAGTTATACTTGGAACTCCTTGCCTTATAGGTACTTATGAAAACACCCCAGTTTCTTTTCAGTTTATAGCTGAACCAAATACTAGATTTGTAAATGAAATTAAAGATTTCATTTTAAGAAAACAAAATCAAATTAATTTTATAAATTTTGAAATAAACTCTTCTACTATTGAAGAAGTATTACAAAATCCTAAATTACAGGAAAAAATTAAAAAAATCCAGAATAATATTTCTATAGAAATTTGCAATGACCATCCTAATGCTTTTTGGAATAGGAAAAAGCATGAGGTAACTCTTCCTTATATAGATGATTTTAATGAAAATCAAATACCGATAAAGGCACGCCCTTGTCAAATGAATTCTAAATATTTAGAATTATGTAAAGAATAAATAGCTTCTTTATTAAGAAAAGAATTAATAAGAGAGTCAAACTCACCCTGGTCTTGTACAGGTTTTTATGTTAATAAACACAGTGAAATAGAAAGAGGTGTACCTAGATTGGTTATAAATTACAAACCTCTAAATAAAGTATTAAAATGGATAAGACATCCAATTCCCAATAAAAAGGATTTATTAGACAGATTATATGATGCTCTAATATTTTCTAAGTTTGATTTAAAATCAGGATATTGGCAGATTCAGATAGCTGAAGCTGACCAATATAAAACAACTTTTAATGACCCTATTGGCCACTTTGAATGGAAAGTGATGCCTTTTGGACTTAAGAATGCCCCTTCTGAATTTCAGAAGATCATGAATGATATCTTCATTCCTTATAGTAACTTTATACTAGTCTATATTGAAGATATACTAGTATTTTCTAAGAATGTTCAACAACATTTTGAACACTTAGAGATATTTAAAAAATTAGTTATACAAAATGGCTTAGTTATATCTAAACCTAAAATGGTTTTATTCCAGATCAATATTAGATTTTTAGGTTATAATATTGAAAAGGGAAAAATAATTCCTATTAATAGAAGTATCGATTTTGCTTCTAAATTTCCAGATGAAATTCTGGATAAAACTCAGTTACAAAGATTTTTAGGAAGCTTAAATTATATTCTACCATATTATAAGAGGAATCTAGCCTATGATACAACTATTTTATATGACAGACTAAAAAAGAATCCCAAGCCTTGGACATCTCAACATACTGAGATAGTTCAGAAGATAAAAGAAAAAGTTAAAACTTTGCCTTGTTTAATTTTGGCCAATCCTACTTGGCAAAAGATTATAGAAACTGATGCCTCTGATATAGGGTATGGAGGTATCTTAACACATATTTGTCCTGTTAATAACAGACCACATTTAGTAAGATATTATTCAGGAAAATGGACTGATAGTCAGAAAAATTATGCTACTGTTGCTAAAGAAATTTTAGCTATTGTAAAATGTATTTTAAAATTTCAAGATGATTTATATAATCAAAAATTCATTATTAAAACAGACTGCCAAGCAGCTAAATTTATGTTCAAAAAAGATTTTAAACATGACGTTTCTAAGCAAATGTTTGCTAGGTAGCAGGCTCATTTAGCCCCATTTGATTTTGACATTATTTATAAAAAAGGAGAAGAAAATAATCTTCCTGATTTTCTAACCCGTGAATTCTTGCAGCATGATACCGCGGGGACAAGGGAATAATTCCAGAGGTCGAGGGAGAGGTAATACCTCTCAACCTAAAAGGAAAAATGTGATTATACAAAGAGGCAATAAACAGCTAATAGCTGAAAATATTGCTTATATTAATGATGATGAAGCCCTCTTATATGAGGAATTCAAAAAGCAGTATCTTGCTACTAAATAGAAACAGGCAGGTGAAACCTCCTCATTAGGCTCATATGCCCAGGTTATATCTGAAGAAGAAAATATCACTTCTTATTATACTCATTCCCATAAAGAAATTATATTTCTTTTGGAGGATAAAGACTTACAATGGAAGCATGATCCGTGGTTATTAATGCAAAGATACCTGGATACAACATCATATGCTGAGACATCTTATAAACACAGATTATATTATGAGCAGATACTTAAAGTAAGCTCATGCGATATAACGCATTTCTATCCCAGTACTCGTACTGATGCTAAGATTTATAATTTTAGCAAGATTATCATTAAACGGATTATATCCATTGAAGAGTGGGGTATTTCTCCTCTCAGACAGAAGGAATTCATAATTCCTGATACAAAAATTCCATTAAAATATAATTATTAGGATTATGTGGATGTCTTTTATAAAGCATTCCTATATGAAAATCCTATTAAAAAATATACTTGGCTTATTAAAGTATGTGGCAATGTTTATAATAGCCCTTTGCCAAATTGGTTTTTATATTGGTGGACCATATATGGTACATCTGGGAAAATACTCCCTGATAAATTTAAAGCATTATATGCTGAGTAGATTAATATGTCCCCTAAGATAACTGATTATATTATTAGTAATCAATATTCTGAGGAGATAGCCTCTATGATATTTTTTATTGAATTTTTCATACCATGAGTGTGGAAATGGACACCTGAAGTGAGTTATACTCTGCAAAATATACCTTGTTTAAAACGCACTACTTATAGTAGATTCTGGGATCGATTAATTAAAATAGACCCAGAAGCAAATGACATTTATGGGAAAAATATTTTGGATGAAATCCAACAACATATTGAGTCTTATAGACAAAGAAAAGATCAAGGCGAGATTAAATCTATTAGCCCTTTTCATCACATTACTACAAGATTAAAATTGCAGAATGATGTTATATCCAAGGAAGAACTGATTAAATCTTATATGGAAGAATTAAAGTAGGAGCTGGTTAAAAATCTGCTCCCTGAGGATAAAACTGATGTCTCTATGACAGGCTCTTCTAATGAAGATTGTTTAGCTGGGGAATCACAAGATCCTGATATGGAGGATTTCTCCCAAGAAGATATTGACCACATGGTCCAGAATATGGAAGATGCTGTTTGAAAAGACTTAAAATGATTAGGACAAAATAGGATACTGTTCTACTCAAATTATTGTACCCTTAAAGGGACTCTTGTAATAGTGATAGACATTAAATGTAATTATTACGGATTTAAAATCCTTTGTAAATTGTAATAGATAGAATAGGTGAAGTCCGCCTTTCCCCTTTGTCTATAAAAGGATGCATTCTCATCCTACAAAGGCACCTCAGATAGAGATAGAATTTCTAGCCATTCTCCTCCTCTCTTCGTAAAGCTTTTATCTTTTCAGTACAAGAGTCTCTCAAGTTTTCTCTTCATTATCCCCGGTAAGTCTTAAAGACTTTCTTTTTTGATTTGTTTCTTTTATAATATATTGTTTTTAGGATTAGCCTAATGAAAGGCTAAATCCTTTTATGTTAAACTATGTAATTATATACATATTCTCATAAGTATGTTGTGAAGATACTTATTTTGTCTGGTTGGCTAGTAGTCTAATGTAAGGATTTCAGGTTTGGGTTATGAAATCTGGAACTGGCCATAATTATTTAAAAGATAAGGGTTAGCCTGTTTGAAGCCGTTGTGAAGGCGTATTAAAGCGTTGATCTCGGTTTTATCTTTTGATAATTATGCTGACGGATCTGGATTTCATGTAAAAGTTGTGCCTTCTAACCTAGGTTCTTACATGGATGACTACCACCGGACCTCATATGCTATGTATATTATTTTATTATTATTTCATCTTTAAAAATTTAATTTTTAACAGGTTAAACTATCATAATAATTAAAATATAAACAATTAAATAATTCATAAGCATTACAGAGTAATCATAAATATTAATAAAATTAATAATAGTATTAAGTTTTTCAAGCTTCTGTAATAAAACATCAATTCTCTTATAAAGAGAGAGAATTTGTTCTCCTAATACATTTAAACAGATGTTTGTATAATTCTGTTGTTCTATCAATTTATTAATTTGCTTTACCGTAATATGTAAAGTATCATTTTCAAAAAGTTTAGCAAAGGCTGTAAAACTAACAATATGATTTTCCTTTTCTAAGTAAAAAGGTTGTTGAGGAGGCCAAACTCCTTTTATGATGTTACCATTTAAGAGTTTATAATCTCTTTCTAAAACAGATATATATGGTTCTATATATTTATTCATAAACCATGGAACAAATGGAAATAAAATATTATATTCAGATAAACATTTATAAAATTCTTCCGAAATATAATATTTCATATTATCATCAAAATTAGAGAAAAACCATTTTCTAAATGGTTCCCATCTAGGTAAATTAAATTCAGTTTTAATTTTTTTGCACAGCTTCGAGATCCGAGTCTAAAATCAATTTTTTGTATATTATTCATAAAGAAAAATTCATTTTCGATTCGGTTATTTCGGATCTTTGTTATAAACACCTTTAACAATATTTTCTTTTGTTTTTAAAACCTTTTCTACATGATTATTATGTTCATCTCGCTCACTTACTTGGGAAGTAGAAACCCTGTAAGGAATATAATCTTTATCGTCTAACAGAGGTGAAATATAAGATCTTTCAGATCTGGTAGAATATGTTCTTGGAATATTTCCAATTCTAGAGGAAGTAGGTTCCATCTCGTATATAAACTATTCCTTCGGAGTTTGTTCAATATGATCAATATTATGTTCGGTTTTTGATCGAATATAACCCAGATTCTTTCTAATTTCCATTGGGGAGGCATAGGAATTTCATCCCATTTGATAATTCTTCTAGTTGATATCTTAGATCTATTGAAATTAGTTTCTATTAAAACAGTTTCATTTATCTTTTTATCCATTAATTTACAATTAGGATTTAAAGTAAACAATGGTTTATAATAAATTCTATAACAAATACATATTAATTCAGATCCAGCCATATAATTATAGCCATGAGTTTTAACATTTAATGTTAAAGTGTCAAATATATTGACATCACTTAAAGATAGTGAAAGATTAGGATAAACATTAAAATAAACTGGTCCATGAGCCAGACTAGATTGGATCACACCTATTAATGATTGTTTCCAATTTAGATTTCTTGCATCTCTTAAACATGCAATAAAACTTTCAGGTAAACCTTCTAAAGTAAGAGGTTTAAATGCAATTTGCACTAGTCCAATATGAATGAACTTGTATAAATCTTTATATTTAATTATATCATTTAATGATAATAATTTAATCTCAGTTTCTTCATTATCTAAAGAGACTGATTCTTCAGTAGTTTTAACTACTTGTTTCAAACCCAATTTTTCAAAGGTTCCCAACTGATAAACAGTTTTGAAATCAACTCTTGGAATAGTCCACTTATTAAGTGCTTCCAAGTTTTCAGGAATATCCATCTCTTGCTTAGAAACATTTTTAATGTTCCTCTTTTCTCTTAATAAATTCATCTGAATTTAAGAAAGGTTTTCATGTTAAACTACGAATCACATACATATCATAGTAATTATCATGGCTCTGATACCAAATGAGGTCCGGAGTAGCCCAGATAATTGTCCATGCAATAACTTAGAATTTAAAGGTTTAGTTTTTACATGAACTCTAAGTTATTGCATGGACAATTATCTGGGCTACTCCGGACCTCATTTATCATACTTTTAAACAAGAGGAAAATGGTAGTACTAGTGAACAAGCAGTTTATACACTGATTGTTACTATTTTAGAACATTTTACCGGAAAAATTTCGGATAATAATGAGACTAATAGAACTTTATTACAAAATACTAGGTGTAAAACACTTACAGATTGGAGATGGTATAAAGACCAATTTCTCAATAGAGTTATGGAATTACCTGAGACTAATAGTTCTCATTGGAAAGCAAAATTTATTGATGGATTACCTCCATTATTTGCGGAAAGAGTAAGAAAAACTCTTAGGAAAGATCATATATCTATTCCTTATGACAGTTATACATATGGCAGTCTCATAACGACTTGCAAAACTGAAGGTTTAGCCTTATGTAATGAAATTAAGTTAAATCAACAAATTAAAAGACAAAGACTAACCCGAAAGAACTCGGTTAGGACAATTTTGTAGTCAATTTGGGTTGGATATTCAACCACAAAAAAGACAAGTTAAAACTTCTTATAGTCCTAATAAAAAAGAATTTTATCATAAACAGAAAAAGAAAAGATATTCTCAGGCTAAGCTAGAGAAAAAAGCTAAACGAAAATCTGATAGATTTGAGCGTAAGAAAGACAAAAGTAATATTGTTTGTTATAAGTGTAAAAGAATAGGTCACTATGCTAATAAGTGTAGAATGAAACAAAAGATTAATAATCTTAATGTTAGTGAAGAATTGAAAGATTCGTTAGAAAAATTATTTTTAGAATCTGATGAGTCTGAAGAGATAAATTCAGCCTCGGAAATAGATCATATCTATGATTCTTCTGAAATATCAGAAGAAGATATGTGTCCTTGTAAACAAGGAGTAAGTGAATCTGATAAAGAAGAAGATGATTATTATAAATTAATATCTCAATTTCAAGATTCTGATATTAATGTTTTAACCAATAATCACATTTTAGAATTTTTAAAATCTATTAAAGACCCAGAATTAAGGTCTCGAATTATAGAGAATCTGGATGATATCCCATCCACCAGTACTTCTACTCCTAAGAAAGAAGTAGAATTTATACCTAATAATAATCCATATTCTATGACAGAAGTTTATAAACTTATGAAACAAAGATATGAAGATTCACATAAATCTCCTACTACTTTAAATGATTTGTATGGAGAAATAAATCAACTTAAAGATGAAATCAAGATGTTAAAACAAATCAATAAAACTCTTGATGTCAGAGTTTCTAATCTAGAAACTAAAGAAACTAAAAAAGATTATGCTTTGGTTACACCAAATCTTTTTGACAATCTCAATAAGATTGGTGAAGAAAATTTCTTAACTCCTCTTGATATGATTACATCATTCAAGTTTTATGTGAAAATTACTTTACTAATCAGTAAAGAAGAAATAAAAGAATTTATTGCCCTCATTGATACTGGTGCAGATATTAGTGTAATACAAGAAGGATTAATTCCTACTAAATATTTTCAAAAAAACAACTCATAGTTTGCGTCATGCAGGGAGGTGATAAATTAAATATTAATTTTAAATTACCCTTGTGCATATATTTGCAATAATAAAGTTTGCATTCCTGAAAGCTTTTTATTAGCTAAAAATATTACAAACCAAGTTATTCTTGGTACTCCTTTTATAAAGAAGATTTTCCCTATTACTTATATAGGTACTGATTGTATTATAGGAACTTTTGATAATACACTGTTTCTTTTAAGTTTATAAACTCGAACCAAATACAAGATTTGTTAATGAAATAAAGGATTTTATTATAAGAAAACAAAAGCAAATTAATTTTATAAATTTTGAAATTAACTCTTCAAATATAGAAGAAGTTTTGCAAAATCCTAAATTACAGGATAAAATTAAAAACATACAGCATAATATAGCTGTAGAAATTTGTAATGACCATCCCAATGCATTTTGGAGTCGAAAGAAACATGAAGTTAAACTTCCCTATATTGATGAATTTGATGATAGTCAGATTCCTACCAAGGCAAGACCTTGCCAAATGAATTCTAAATATTTAGAATTATGTAAAGAAGAAATAGCTTCTTTATTAAATAAAAAATTGATAAAAGAGTCAACCTCACCCCTGGTCATGTACGAGGATTTTATGTTAATAAAAATAGTGAAATAGAAAGAGGGGTACCCAGACTGGTAATTAATTATAAACCTCTCAATAAAGTATTAAAATGGATTAGACATCCTATTCCTAATAAAAAGGATTTATTAGACCGATTATATGAGGCTTTAATATTCTCTAAATTTGATTTAAAATCGGAGTTATTGGCAAATACAAATTGTCGAAGTCGATCAATATAAAACAGCTTTTAATGTTCCTATAGGCCATTTTGAATGGAAAGTGATGCCTTTTGGATTAAAAAATGCCCCTTCTGAATTTCAGAAAATTATGAATGATATTTTCATTCCATACAGTGACTTTATATTAGTCTATATTGATGATATATTAGTATTCTCTAAAAATGTACAACAACATTTTGAACATTTAGATATTTTTAAAAAATTAGTTATACAAAATGGTTTAGTTATATCCAAACCTAAAATGGTTCTATTTCAAACTAATATTAGATTTTTTGGGTCATAATATTGAAAAAAGGAAATATAATTCCTATTAATAGAAGTATAGATTTTGCTTCTAAATTTCCGGATGAAATTCGGATAAAACTCAATTACAAAGATTTTTAGGAAGTCCGAATTATATTCCGCCTTATTATAAAAAATCTTGCTTCGTATACTGACTATTTTATATGATAGATTAAAAAAGAAGCCTACCCCATGGACCTCTCAGCATACTGAGACTGTTAAAATCATTAAAGCAAAAGTAAAATCTTTGCCTTGTTTGGTTTTAGCCAACCCTACTTGGAAAAAAATTATAGAAACTGATGCTTCTGATATTGGCTATGGGGGAATTCTTACCCAAATTTATCCTGTTAATAATAAACCACAATTAGTCAGATATCATTCTGGAAAATGGACTGATAGTCAAAGAAATTATGCCACTATAGCTAAAGAAATCTTAGCTATTGTGAAATGTATTTTAAAATTTCAGGATGATTTATATAATCAAAAATTTATTGTTAAAACAGACTGTCAAGCAGCCAAATTTATGTTTAATAAAGATTTCAAACATGATGTTTCTAAACAAATGTTTGCTAGATGGCAAGCTCATTTAGCCCCTTTTGATTTTGATATTCTTTATAAGAAAGGTACAGATAATAATCTTCCTGACTTTTTGACTCGTGAATTTTTGCAGCATGCAGGGACGAGGTCATAATTTTCATGGTCGTGGTGGCCGTGGCAGAGGTAATACCTCTCAGCCTAAAGATAAGAATATCATAATTCAACATGGTAATAAAAAGTTGATAGCTTTTAATTTACCAGAAAACGAAGAAGTTTTATATGCAGAATTTAAAAAGCAGTATCTTGCTTCTCAAAAACAAAAGGAAGGTGAAACCTCCTCATCATATGCTCAGGTATTAACTGAAGCAGAAGAAGATCATACACCTTCTTATTACACTCATACAGAAAAAGACATTATATGTCATTTGGAACACAAAGATTTACAATGGAAGGATAATCCATGGCTGTTGATTAACAGATATCTTGATGTGGCATCATATGCAGCAACATCATACAAACAAAGACAATATTATGAAACTGTGTTAAAAAACACATATTGTGAAATTACACATTTCTATCCTGGTGGTGCTAAAACTGGGACAATTTATAATTTTAGCAAAATCATAATCAAAAAGATTATATCTATTGAAGAATGGGGAATTTCTCCTCTGAGAGAAAAGGAATTTATAATTCCTGATACCAAATTCACCATCAAATATAATTATTGGGATTATGTTGATGCCTTTCATAAAGCCTTATTATATGAGAACCCAACCAAGAAGCATACTTGGTTAGTAAAAATTTGTGGGCATGTTTATAACAACCCTTTACCAAATTGGTTCTTTTCATGGTGGACTAGATTTGGCATCTGGGAAAATACTTCCTGATATTTTTAAAACTTTATACGGAGAATGGATAAATATATCTCCAAAGGTTGCTGATTATATCAGTTTTGATATTAATTCAGAGGACATAGCTTCTATGCTTTTCTTCATAGAATTTTCCATACCATGGGTATGGAAATGGACTCCTGAAGTGGGTTATACCCAACATAATATGCCATGCCTTAGAAGAGCTACTCATAGTAGGTTTTGGGACAGATTAATTAAATTTGATTCTGAAAGCAAAACAATTCATGGTCAAAACATTTTGGATGATATCCAGCAGAAAATTGTGTTATACAAGAAAAAGAAAGAAACTGGTGAGTTTAAAACTACTAGTCCTTTCAGTCAATTATCTTCTATGATAAAATTACAGAAAGATGTGATACCAAAAGCAGATTTGATTAAATCTTATATGAAAGAATTGAAGAAGGAGCTTCTCAAAAATTTGCTTCCCAGCAGACAAGACTCGACATTTCTATTGCCCGACTCGTCTAATGATGAAGATTGTTTAGCAGGGGGAATCTCAAAGACCCCCGTTGAAGATATGGATGAAGATCTTAATGAAGATGATATTGACCAAATGGTTAAAGATATGGAAGAGGCTGCAACAAAAGCCATAAAGTAAAAAGGATGCCGACACACATGTGACTGCAGCCCCACAATCCCATCAAAATATAATTATTGTCCTTGTAGGACCATGTAATAGTAACCGCATTATAGGAAATAATGATATGCATTATTCGGATTTCAAATCCGTATGTAATAGAATAGATATTCTAGCTGGTGTCCGCTCTTCTCCTTGTCTATAAAAGGAAGAGAACTCTTCATAAGAAGGACACACTTAGAAAAAATTAGATATATCTCTCTAGCACTCTCCCTCTCCTCTCTCATTGTAAATTTTCTTTTTAATAAGAAGTTTGAAGATTCCTTTATCATCCCTGGTAATTTCTTATTCCTTTCTTTTCTATTTAAATTATTTATATTTGTTTTAAGTTTAGCCTAATGGCAGGCTAAATCATTTCATGTTAAACTATGGATTCATATATATCTGGTTATTTATGTTGTTAGGATCCTTATTTTGTCTGGATGGATAATTGGCTATGTAATAACTTAAAATTTGGGTTATGAACTTGAAACTGGCCTTATTTGTTAAAAGAATAAGGGTTAGCCTGTGGAAAGCCGTTGAGTGAAGGCTGTGTAAGGCGTTGATCCCGGTTTTATTCTTTGATAAATAGGATGACGGTTTTAGAGTTCATGTAAAAACTAAACCTTTGAATTCTAAGTTATTGCATGGACAATTATCTGGGCTACTCCGGACCTCATTTGGTATAGCTTCTATGCTTTTCTTCATAGAATTTTCCATACCATGGGTATGGAAATGGACTCCTGAAGTGGGTTATACCCAACATAATATGCCATGCCTTAGAAGAGCTACTCATAGTAGGTTTTGGGACAGATTAATTAAATTTGATTACGAAACCAAAACAATTCATGGTCAAAACATTTTTGGATGATATCCAGTGAGAAAATTGTGTTATACAAGAAAAAAGAAAGAAACTGGTGAGTTTAAAACTACTAGTCCTTTCGATCAATTATCTTCTATGATAAAATTACGGGAAAGATGTGATACCAAAAAGCGATTTGATTAAATCTTATATGAAAGAATTGAAGAAGGAGCTTCTCAAAAATTTGCTTCAGCGAGACAAGACCGACATTTCTATTGCCGACTTTCGTCTAATGATGAAGACTGTTTAGCAGGGGAATCTCAAGACCCTGTTGAAGATATGGATGAAGATCTTAATGAAGATGATATTGACCAAATGGTTAAAGATATGGAAGAGGCTGCAACAAAAGCCATAAAGTAAAAAGGATGCCGACACACATGTGACTGCAGCCCCACAATCCCATCAAAATATAATTATTGTCCTTGTAGGACCATGTAATAGTAACCGCATTATAGGAAATAATGATATGCATTATTCGGATTTCAAATCCGTATGTAATAGAATAGATATTCTAGCTGGTGTCCGCTCTTCTCCTTGTCTATAAAAGGAAGAGAACTCTTCATAAGAAGGACACACTTAGAAAAAATTAGATATATCTCTCTAGCACACTCCCTCTCCTCTCTCATTGTAAATTTTCTTTTTAATAAGAAGTTTGAAGATTCCTTTATCATCCCTGGTAATTTCTTATTCCTTTCTTTTCTATTTAAATTATTTATATTTGTTTTAAGTTTAGCCTAATGGCAGGCTAAATCATTTCATGTTAAACTATGGATTCATATATATCTGGTTATTTATGTTGTTAGGATCCTTATTTTGTCTGGATGGATAATTGGCTATGTAATAACTTAAAATTTGGGTTATGAACTTGAAACTGGCCTTATTTGTTAAACGAATAAGGGTTAGCCTATGGAAAGCCGTTGAGTGAAGGCTGTGTAAGGCGTTGATCCCGGTTTTATTCTTTGATAAATAGGATGACGGTTTTAGAGTTCATGTAAAAACTAAACCTTTGAATTCTAAGTTATTGCATGGACAATTATCTGGGCTACTCCGGACCTCATTTGGTATCAGAGCCATGATAATTACTATGATATGTATGTGATTCGTAGTTTAACATGAAAACCTTTCTTAAATTCAGATGAATTTATTAAGAGAAAAGAGGAACATTAAAAATGTTTCTAAGCAAGAGATGGATATTCCTGAAAACTTGGAAGCACTTAATAAGTGGACTATTCCAAGAGTTGATTTCAAAACTGTTTATCAGTTGGGAACCTTTGAAAAATTGGGTTTGAAACAAGTAGTTAAAACTCATCGAAGAATCGAGTCTCTTTAGATAATGAAGAAAGCTGAGATTAAATTATTATCATTAAATGATATAATTAAATATAAAGATTTATACAAGTTCATTCATATTGGACTAGTGCAAATTGCATTTAAACCTCTTACTTTAGAAGGTTTACCTGAAAGTTTTATTGCATGTTTAAGAGATGCAAGAAATCTAAATTGGAAACAATCATTAATAGGTGTGATCCAATCTAGTCTGGCTCATGGACCAGTTTATTTTAATGTTTATCCTAATCTTTCACTATCTTTAAGTGATGTCAATATATTTGACACTTTAACATTAAATGTTAAAACTCATGGCTATAATTATATGGTTTGGATCTGAATTAATATGTATTTGTTATAGAATTTATTATAAACCATTGTTTACTTTAAATCCTAATTGTAAATTAATGGATAAAAAGATAAATGAAACTGTTTTAATAGAAACTAATTTCAATAGATCTAAGATATCAACTAGAAGAATTATCAAATGGGATGAAATTCCTATGCCTCCCCAATGGAAATTAGAAAGAAGCTGGTTATATTCGATCAAAAAGCTGAACATAATATTGATCATATTGAACAAACTCCGGAAGGAATAGTTTATATACAGATGGAACCTACTTCCTCTAGAATTGGAAATATTCCAAGAACATATTCTACCAGATCTGAAAGATCTTATATTTCACCTCTGTTAGACGATAAAGATTATATTCCTTACAGGGTTTCTACTTCCCAAGTAAGTGAGCGAGATGAACATAATAATCATGTAGAAAAGGTTTTAAAAACAAAAGAAAATATTGTTAAAGGTGTTTATAACAAAGATCCGGAAATAACCAGAATCGAAAATGAATTTTTCTTTATGAATAATATACAAAAAATTGATTTTAGACCTGGATCTGAAGCCAGGCAAAAAATTAAAACTGAATTTAATTTACCTAGATGGGAACCATTTAGAAAATGGTTTTTCTCTAATTTTGATGATAATATGAAATATTATATTTCGGAAGAATTTTATAAATGTTTATCTGAATATAATATTTTATTTCCATTTGTTCCATGGTTTATGAATAAATATATAGAACCATATATATCTGTTTTAGAAAGAGATTATAAACTCTTAAATGGTAACATCATAAAAGGAGTTTGGCCTCCTCAACAACCTTTTTACTTAGAAAAGGAAAATCATATTGTTAGTTTTACAGCCTTTGCTAAACTTTTTGAAAATGATACTTTACATATTACGGTAAAGCAAATTAATAAATTGATAGAACAACAGAATTATACAAACATCTGTTTAAATGTATTAGGAGAACGAATTCTCTCTCTTTATAAGAGAATTGATGTTTTATTACAGAAGCTTGAAAAACTTAATACATCCTCTTCAGAAGGTTCAGGAATTAAAGAAGTTATATCTGCTCCTCCTGTGCAGCCACCTCCTGAAATTCAAAATTATAAATTAAAAAAGATGTCAGATCTAGAAGAAATGCTAGATCAGAAATTTAAAAAATTAAATATTAATACTTTAGAAAATGAATTTTCTGATAAATTATCAGAAACAAAGGATTATAAACCTATTATTAAGGATGAACTTAATAAGTTACATAACTTTGCTGATAGACCTACACAAAGAATAAATTATTATAGAAGACCTTCTCCCGTAGATATTCTACATGAAGAACAAGAATATATTTATAATAATAGTTATAATGGAAAAAGCATTTATGAATGGAATTTAGATGATTATACAGAAAAACAGATTTATAATTTGACACATAGAATGTTAATGTATAGTACGATCGATGAGCGATTGGAAATAGTGACAGTAATATTGCAAAAATGATAGTTGCAGGTTTTACTGGCCAACTTAAAGGTTGGTGGGATAATTATCTTTCTAATCAAGAGAAAGAAACTATTTATCATACTTTTAAACAAGAGGAAAATGGTAGTACTAGTGAACAAGCAGTTTATACACTGATTGTTACTATTTTAGAACATTTTACCGGAAGAATTTCGGATAATAATGAGACTAATAGAACTTTATTACAAAATACTAGGTGTAAAACACTTACAGATTGGAGATGGTATAAAGACCAATTTCTCAATAGAGTTATGGAATTACCTGAGACTAATAGTTCTCATTGGAAAGCAAAATTTATTGATGGATTACCTCCATTATTTGCGGAAAGAGTAAGAAAAACTCTTAGGAAAGATCATATATCTATTCCTTATGACAGTTATACATATGGCAGTCTCATAACGACTTGCAAAACTGAAGGTTTAGCCTTATGTAATGAAATTAAGTTAAATCAACAAATTAAAAGACAAAGACTAACTGAAAGAACTCAGTTAGGACAATTTTGTAGTCAATTTGGGTTGGATATTCAACCACAAAAAAGACAAGTTAAAACTTCTTATAGTCCTAATAAAAAAGAATTTTATCATAAACAGAAAAAGAAAAGATATTCTCAGGCTAAGCTAGAGAAAAAAGCTAAACGAAAATCTGATAGATTTGAGCATAAGAAAGACAAAAGTAATATTGTTTGTTATAAATGTAAAAGAATAGGTCACTATGCTAATAAGTGTAGAATGAAACAAAAGATTAATAATCTTAATGTTAGTGAAGAATTGAAAGATTCGTTAGAAAAATTATTTTTAGAATCTGATGAGTCTGAAGAGATAAATTCAGCCTCGGAAATAGATCATATCTATGATTCTTCTGAAATATCAGAAGAAGATATGTGTCCTTGTAAACAAGGAGTAAGTGAATCTGATAAAGAAGAAGATGATTATTATAAATTAATATCTCAATTTCAAGATTCTGATATTAATGTTTTAACCAATAATCACATTTTAGAATTTTTAAAATCTATTAAAGACCCAGAATTAAGGTCTCGAATTATAGAGAATCTGGATGATATCCATCCACCAGTACTTCTACTCCTAAGAAAGAAGTAGAATTTATACCTAATAATAATCCATATTCTATGACAGAAGTTTATAAACTTATGAAACAAAGATATGAAGATTCACATAAATCTCCTACTACTTTAAATGATTTGTATGGAGAAATAAATCAACTCTTGGAATAGTCCACTTATTAAGTGCTTCCAAGTTTTCAGGAATATCCATCTCTTGCTTAGAAACATTTTTAATGTTCCTCTTTTCTCTTAATAAATTCATCTGAATTTAAGAAAGGTTTTCATGTTAAACTACGAATCACATACATATCATAGTAATTATCATGGCTCTGATACCAAATGAGGTCCGGAGTAGCCCAGATAATTGTCCATGCAATAACTTAGAATTCAAAGGTTTAGTTTTTACATGAACTCTAAAACCGTCATCCTATTTATCAAAGAATAAAACCGGGATCAACGCCTTACACAGCCTTCACTCAACGGTTTTCCACAGGTTAACCCTTATTCTTTTAACAAATAAGGCCAGTTTCAAGTTCATAACCCAAATTTTAAGTTATTACATAGCCAATTATCCATCCAACATAATGGTAAAAAACAATTAATATAACAAATTTTATAACATTAATAATTAATAAAAAATTCATTTTAAAAAAATCCCTCCGCGTCAGGCCTTAGCGTGATTGTCTGGCACCCAACGCCAAGCCTTGGCACCAGCGACCCCCAGTCCATGCCAAACATTATTTTTTTATCTCTCGTCATTTTTTTTTAAAAAGCTAAAAAAACTTAAATAAATAAGTATAAAATGATATACTAACATTTTGTATGATTTTTAATAGTTGGATTTGAACATATCGTCATTTTAAATTTTTAAGTGTATTAAGAATTTAGAGAGGAGGGAAAAGATATTTAGTTGAAAATAAAAATTTTCGCGTATAAATTTTATATTTAGTTCGTCCTTTTATTTTTCAACACTTATAGATATCCAAATCTAAAAGTATATGTTTTGCAATAAATAGAAGAAAAAAGAAAAAAAGAAAGAGGAGATGACGCAAGCAACCCTTTTGAAGTCTGCGCATGCTATTGCTGCACTGCTCCCCCTCTCCTCTTCCTCGGCTTAGTACAGTTTATATATCTCCTAAAACCCTAAACCAAAAGCCCCAACAAATCAAAATCCATCATCTTCTCTCATTCCAACGTTACAACAAATTATCTCTCTTTCTTTGGTCCGAACTTATAAAGAAACAATCTTGAATTCTGTTATGTTCATGCTTCAGTCTTATGCAAATTGCTGTAGCCTTTGAAATCATTCCAGGATTTCATTTTTGATAATGGAGTCTCTAATTTCTATCGCTTCGTCGGTGTTGACGCAATCCACAAAACGGCGAATCCAAATCTTCCGCAATGAGATTCCTTTCATTCTTACTAATGCCGGTAAGAATTCTGGCGCGCATTTCCCCATCATCATCACTCATATGCAGACTCATTTTTTGAGGACACTGCTTTACTTTTCTAATTTTCATTTATTTAGTGCTAATTTGGAAAGGTTATGCTTTTACTGATATTTTGCTGATTTTTTTTAATGTCCACTCGTGCAACTGAATTTTTTGTTACGCACTTCTTCTTAGATCAGTTTGGGATGTGGAATGCCTTTTTGTTGGGGGGTGCAATTGTGGGTCTGTGTAAATATTTGCCAATGTAATTCCCACCATTTTCTAGTCTTTGATTGTTTGGGTGGTGTTGGGGTTAGTAAAGGTTTTTGAGTTTTATGTCAGAATATAATAAGGCTGCCAGTGGGGAGAAAGGAGAGGTTGGTTTATCATAACTTTGAAGGGAGAAAAGGGATGTGGGTATTGGCGCCTGGTGGGGTGTACTGTTAGAGGAAACTATCGGCATTAAATGTAAAATTGGGGATGGACTGCAGATCAATAAAGTAGTTGAGAATATCTGGTCTGGAAAATGTGGTTTAGCATTACAAAAAGGGATAGATGAAGCATCTAACTTTAAGGTGAAGCGATGGAGGAGTTTATTTATTTGTTGGTGGGAAAGAGTGATGTGATGTCTGGTGGTAAACCAGTTGAAGATAGCATTTCCAAAGGCAGGTAAATATAAGGACCTCCATTTAGAAAGAAAGGATGGATATGGAAGAGGTGTCCCCCTGAAAATCTTTCGGTTGTTCTGCTTTGAAAAAAGCTAACTACATCATTTTGAATTGGCTATAAAGGATCAAGAGAAAAGGAGGAAGGGAAGATGCATGTGGGATGTTCTTTCGTTTCAAAGATGATCAAAACACAAATTCTGCCTATGCATGGTGTGAATCTTTTAGAATTCAATTTTTCATCATGGGATAGCCTGGAGTATGCTAACTGTGAAAGACCTAGTAGTTGGAGCTTGTACAAGAACAAGGCCAGGACTTCTGGTGTTTTCTGGACAATTCAGCAACTTTCAAGGTTGTAGAACATTGTGAGCAGCTGAAAATGTCTTTAGTATCTCTTTTGGGTGGGTAATCTGAAGATTTACCGCATCCTGTTTAGATAATTTCCGGAATTTTTAGGATAGGCTAATCACTGTATTCCTTAATGTGTTTTAGCTCTTTGCAGATGGGGTTAACTACCTTGGTACTCGGTAATGTTGTCAGTTATTGGAGAAAGAAGAAGAAACAGTGAATCCTTTCAAGGAATATTGCAGCATTTAAAGTTTAATTTTTACTTGAAATTAGGTCAGGGTGCTTCAGTGTTGGAAATATTGATTTTTAACCTGTATTAAAGGGCATTGTTCTATTGTAGTGGCAACTTAGTTCATGTTTTATATGAGAGTCGGATATGTGCTGGCTTAGGTGTTTCAGTTTGCAAGATGACCCTTTTGATTTGTGTGTTTGGCTCAGGTTTTGGTTTGAGAATCACTGTCTAAGGTTTGGTAAAAGTGAAATGTTTGTGAGGACTGCATTGGTTTTTTTTGTCGACAGTGTCTCTAAATATACCCAGCAATAACTGAAGGATCACCTTTAGGATTTTTGCATCCAGGTTTTATCTTCAGGGTGCTATATAAACTGAATGTAACTATATATGCATAAGCAATTGTTGAAATGAGTTTTCACATGGAATGAGATCTACTGGGACAGCTAAAAATGATGCAAATTTTTGTTTGGAACTGATTGACCATGGAGGGAATTCCTGAGTGATTTATTCGAATATTTTAAAATGAGGCAGAAATAGATTTGTAGAATGTCGACCAGTGAAGTTACCAAACAGATGACCAAGGCATGGCACTAATATGGTTGGATTGTGGAAAGTGTAACAACATATTGCAATTGAATATATATTTTTTTGAAGATTTTAAAAGGAGAAAGAGATGATTTTCTAGAATGTCCACAAGTCAAGTTACTGAATGGAGGACCAAGGAGTGGTAGTAATGTGGTTGGACACAAAGTGAAACAACTGATTGCAGTTACTTATATTCATACATTCTTGTGTTGCAATTGGAAAATCTCTTCTGAAATTTGTCAGAAGGTTTGTACATAGAAGAATTATCAGCCGTACTTAGTTATTGCTGTGTGTCTTTCACAAGATCACTTTTGGACAAATGGAAGATCTGAACCGGAATGTTGTTTTCTAAAAAAAATGAAGTGAATCATCAAGAAATCAACAAAATAAAATAGGGCAAAATGGGGAAGAAGAAGCAGATGATTGAAATGACTTTGCATGGAATGGGGAGGGAAGCAATATTTGCATTGTTTATGTATGATTTGTTGTACCACAGCATGGTTACTCAGTGTTTCCTGTTCTTTTTTTTTTTGTTTCATTATTGTTACTTTTTTGGGGTGGATTTTTGGTGTACTCTTCTTGGATGGATCCTCTTATGACAATTTAGCAAGTATTTTCTTTACACAAGAAAAGTAATTTTCTCAATAAGAAGAAAAGTAGAATGTTGTATCATTATTATTCTTCTTTTCTGGAGTGATCTTTACTTTCTCCATTTGACTGCACCTTCGTGCTAATGTACGGCTCCGTGCTTAGTTTCTTAAGCTCTTGTAGTTAAGCAGCACACTCTTTGAGAGGAATGCCATCACATTTGTGTTTATTTTGGGGCTTAGCGGTAGTAGGACTTTCTGATCGATCTTTTTTTTAGTTGTTGAAATTATTCTTGCACTTGAGTTTTCCAAAACTTGGGACGCTACTGAAATAAATGTTTCAAGTTTCATTCTACGAGGTCTTCAGTTGCAGAGAAACCTAAACTTTGAAGAGTACTTGGAATATATATATTTTCTATTGGTCTTTCAGAGAATGTTTTTTTTCCTTGCTCATCTTCTTTAAACTTATGTTAGTTCTTCTTTGAACTCTGCAGAGAGGACCACCGATTTTGTGTCCCTTATGGTAGAACTCATTTTTACGACATTGGCCATTTATGATGATCGGGGATCAAGGAAAGCTGTGGATGATTTGATTGTAAAATGTTTAAGTGAAGTTCCATTCATGAAAAGCTTTGCTGCAACCCTTGTGCAGACCATGGAAAAGCAATTAAAGTTCCAGTCCTACATAGGTTGCCACAGACTAATTAAGTGGTCTTGTCTTCTATTAACTGAAAGTCAGTTTACATCTGTGTCAAAGAATGCTTTGTGTAGAGTAGCTCAAGCGCAGGCATCAGTGCTTCATATTGCCATGCAAGGATCTTTTCGTGTAAAAAGGGCCTGCAAGCAAACTTTTTTCCATTTATTCTTGAAGGTCCCATCTCCTGTGGCTGTTTTCTTCATTGCTTCTTTCTATTTATTTTTATTAGATTGAGGCTGATCTTTCTTATGATGTTTTTTCCTCTGTTAATTTCTTCTAATTTTTCAGACTCCAGATGTTTTTAAGACTTATATGGAGGAATTGAAAAGTTCGAGGATCTCATGTAAAGATTGTCCTGAATTTGTATCTCTGCTTCTGGAATATTCAAGTTCTAATTTGGTTCTATTCGACCAATGGAGGGTGAGAGCTTCTTATGACTTAATTTCTTCTATCTTTTATTTTTATCTCTTCTCACTATGAGTCACTTAAACAGTTAATTTTACTTCAATTTTAAAGAAAATTTGCATGCTTGTTTTATGAGATTTTGTTTGTGTTTTTTCATAATTCTTTCATGGACTTTTGATTTCATGTCTGTTTGTTGTGTTGGTTCCCTTTTTGCAGCAATGGTTTCTTGACATCTATGTTAACACTGTTTTAAATGCAAAAGAGAAGCCAGGGAAGGGCCTTAGTGAAGCATTTTTACCATTGTTTTTGCATTTGTCTCATGAAGATTTAAAGAGTACTATCATCCCTGCATCTGTTAAGATGCTCAAACGGAATCCTGAGCTGGTACTGGAGTCTGTTGGGGTCCTTTTGCAATCTATCAAGCTTGACTTAAGCAAGTATGCCATGGAAATTCTTCCAGTTGTCTTATCACAGGCTCGACATGCAGATGAAGGTAGAAGGCTGGTTGCCTTGGCAATAATAAGGTGCTTGAGTCAAAAGTCCAGTAGTCCAGATGTTCTAGAAGAAATGTTTACGGCAGTAAAATTAGTCATTGGAGGTGTGTACACTGAAATCTCATTTCTGTAAAACATTGATGTTCCATATGTTGGACTTTTAGCTTTTCTTTCATCCACAATTAGCTGCTAAATTTGACTTTGATTGTGGTAACTAAAGAATGCTATTGGGCTGCTTGATATATGAACAGGCTCGGAAGGGAGATTGACTTTTCCTTACCAGAGAGTTGGGATGATTAATGCATTGCAAGAAATATCTAATGCTCCTGAAGGAAAATACCTCAATAGTTTGTCCTCAACCATTTGTAGCTTTCTCATATCATGTTACAAGGATGATGGCAAGTTTCTTCCTTCTCATCTTCTTTGGTCATCTTGCTGTTGCTCTTGAGTACCACACTTCCTCCAATCCTTTCTGTGGGGATCACTATTGATTAGTGTTTCATTCCCTCATGCTCCAATCCATGCAGGAAATGAAGAGGTTAAGATTGCTTGTTTATCTTCTTTAGCTTCTTGGGCAGCAAGATCTGCAGATGCTATACAGCAGGATGTTGTTTCATTCATTTCTTCAGGTCTTAAGGAGAAAGAAGCTCTAAGAAGGGGTCATCTTCGTTGTTTGCTATTTATATTTAAAAATGGTGATGCTGTTTATAAGGTTAAGAAGCTGATATAATTTCTGAATATTTCATAATTCTCGTGTTAGTTACTTATGTGCTTTTTCCATTGTACTTACTGAGAGATTTCACATGTTATCCTTCAGATGTCTTCCTTGCTGACTACTCTCCTCCAGTTGGTTAAAACTGGTTTTACAAAAGCAGTTCAGCGATTGGATGGTATTTATGCATTATTGTGTGTGGCGAAAATTATTGCAGTTGATGTTAAAGCGGGTACTATTCTATTTGTGTAGTTCTCCTCTTTTTCTTGCTGGAAAATTTTTCATCTTTTTCCATTTAAGCGTACTAAATCAACCTATATACATGATATAATGGTAACACTCTGTCTTCCTTCCTTCTTTAGACGAGGCTGTGGCTAAGGAGAAGATTTGGTCCTTGATATCCCTGAATGAACCTTCTCTGGTGCCAGTTTCTCTAGTGAGTATCTTCCGAAGCTTTTCATGTTTGCTTAGGGTGCTCTTGGATTAGATTTTATTTTCAAAACCCATTTTTTTTTTTTTTTTGCATTGGACCCCACACCTATCCCACTACTTCTCTCACATTAAATTTACCTTTAACGAAAATCTAGAAAAAAATATCAACTTTTTTCCTTTTCATTTCTAATCCAAAAGCACCCTTAGGCAATGCAAAATAAAACATGTGACTGCCGTTATTTTATTATCTATTAATAAATATGTTTTTCCTGTGATAAATATTTGTTTTCTGTGTTTTCTTCCTTTAATTGTCCGTCCCATATCTATTACTGATTTTCCCCAAGATTTTGTGCTTTATGCACGAGAAAGCTCTTTTTATATCATACAAATATGATTGCATAGTTTATGCCTGTCTACAATAAATTTCAACTTGTAGACAACTGACTGATAGTCATTAAAATGGTTTATGAGGCCCCTTAAGGCGAGATGGATCCTTACAAGAGATTCTTTATATGCTTATATACATGCATGCATGTGTACTTCTGTGGATGTATATGTATCTTCTGGAATGGATCAGTGGATTGTGAAAAATTAATCCAAATCCAACATTTTATGGTGTATTCTTCTAAATGTCCACCGGTCTCAAAATACTGTAAATTTGATTTTTTACCATTAACAGGGTAGAAATCCCTTATAGTTTAGGTTAATATATTTGCTGATCGTTCTTGATAGGTTTTAACTGTAAGTGCACAGTCTATTGCGTAATAATAAAAGTATTGCTCCTGCGAGGACATGCTGTTAAGTACTAACTATTACAATTTTGGTCATCCAAGCCAACCGAATTTGATATAAGAAAGTATACTAAAATAACAATGAAATAATTAAAGCAATAACCAATGTTCTTAACAAATTAATATGATGGAAGCACCTAGGACAGTGGTTCACCACTATGACCTCTATTAGTTTCAAATTGACTCTCTTTTATTGTTAATTGTTGTGAACATAAAGGCTTTCCTTCTGGCACTCTCATAGCTTATCCTTTCTATGTGAAGAAAGCTGTTGCTAAGATACACTTCTTATGCTATGCAGGCATCAAAACTTTCAGCTGATGACTGCATGACCTGTCTTGACCTTTTTGAGGTGCTGTTGGTTGATCATCATAATAGGTTTGTGTTTATGTTATTGAAAACTTATTGATCGTTTCTCCACGGGTCACTTCTCACACATTGTAGAGACTTTCAGATACATGTTGAATGCAGAAATACTGTTCCTTCTTTATTTGCTATGTCCTCTTGGGAACTGGAAGCCTTTGGAAATCATGCTGGAGTCGGTGATGTGCTACTAAAACAAGTTATACTAAAGATGTGCTTTGGTTTAGGTTCTGAATATATAAAACATGAATGATCACATTGCAGCATTGCTGCTATGATCAAGAATCAAATGGTATATTGATTTAGTTTGATGGAATTTGATTACAAAGAGAATTACCAATCAGAAGTTATCTATCTAGTTTGAGGGTTTAACAGTTCTGTATCTTGTTGAAATATCGAATGTCTTCCTGTTGGTTTATGGCCATGTTTGACACAGGATGAAGTAGGGTTATCTTCGTCTCGCTGTAGGCAACGGAAGAACTCCTTAAACCTTCAGTTTTAGCTCTAGTGAAAAGCTAAAACAAATGGAGAAAAGTGTGGACAACGTTAGAAAGAATAGCTACCTCTGGAGGGAAGAGGCAGAGGCTGTTCAAGGGCTATGAACAGTAGCCAGGGAGTGATTTTGCTGGAAAAAAGTAGGAAAAGAGGAAAGAAGAGATGGGCAACATCTTGAGATACTTTACTCTCAAATACTTAGGCTTTACTTGGAATTGTTGTTTTTTTAGAGGTTTTACTCATTTTTTCTCTCTGGTTTCCACCTCTGCTCTCACAAAAAATTTAACTTTCACAAATTCCAAGGAAAAAATCCACTTTATCAAAAAAAAAGTACAACTATCCAAGTAGAGCCTTAATAATTCACTGCTGAAAAGTATGTTGTTACATAGTATTATATTGTAAGGACTCCCTAATAATCAAATCCTAGTAGAATTAGAATCCCTTCCAAAGATAGTAAGACTATTTGGTGTCCTAAGACAATGAGAACCCCAAATAAGACTCAAAGACTAACAACAAATTAAATAAGGACGCTAAAACTAAATCTCTGCAAATTCCATCAATAAACTAATGACAAAAATACCCTTGACTCCTAAAAATACTAAATAATTAAAATACTGAACTGCTCTTTCTTCTAATCACCAGCGACATCTTTCTTTAGATGTAAAATTCTTCTTCTTTGCACAAGAATGTTTAGGTTTGTGTGTAGGCTTCCAAAAATGCAATACTCCTTATCTAGTCATAGGATAGTGTGTCTCTACCATTTTTTAATATTTTTGACAAGAGTTTGGAGTGCCAAATAATGGTTGTATAAAATGTGCTGTTCCATATTAAGCTTTTGCACTGTTCTTCCGGGTACAGTATTTCAGCTTTTTACAAGATAATTGTAACATCATATGGTTCTAGTCATCTATAGCCTTCAGAATTCCTACCTTCCAAAGTTACACTAGTCCTGTATTCTTTCCTATTGGTTTTCCTTGTTTCAGGAAGACTATTAAGAGAGACTAATTTATTGTAACTCAATTCAAGTAGATGTTCTAAAATTTAATTCAAAAAAGGGTTAATATTCTTTGTCTCAAAAAATTAGTTCTATTACAGATCATGGACCACAGATTATTGAACAACTTTCCAGGATGTTCACCCTGTCTGATATCCAAAACATCCTATATCGTTATGATTTGGTACTTGTTTGGTGACATGATGTAATGCATATGTTTTCTTTGATGACATCAGATTGGTTACGTACTATTCACTATGATGTTTTGGCACTTAAAATGAAAAAAAAAGATTTATGGTACTTCATTTCATTCTTTTTCCTGTTTTGCAGAGTATTGGAGACCTTCTCTATCAGTGCACTATTGCAGGTTAGTTAGCATGACTAGTAATCAGAGCCACTCCAAATGATAGAAAGCTTTTTTTACTATTTAATTTTACATTTTCTGCAGTTTATGCTTTTCACGCTCTTTCATCCAAACTGGAACATCCGAAAAGCAGCTTATGGTTCCTCCAAAAAGATACTTGCAGCTGTTCCACAATTATCTGAAGTTATCTTGCTTGAATTTTCAAAGTATCTCTGTGTTGTCAGTGAAAAAGCTTTTCTTATGAAAGCGAGGTAAGTACTGTCTCACTGGGGTATATCAATAGATTTTATATAATTAAGTTTTTGGGACTTTTGAGCCAAATCTGGTAACAAGTTTTCTTCTGGCAATATAAGTAATGGGCCAGCCCCCTATTGACTTGAAATAGTCAGAGGAGAGTACCTTTGATTTATCATTCATAATTCGTGCGTGTGTGTGTGTGTGTTGGGGGTGGAGTACAACTGCATTTCATGCCATTTTCATTTCCTTGATGAGTTGCATGTGAAATAGATTCAGATGCTGCTCTATGTGACTGTGCTGGTTGCAAGCATGTGTTGTTATCCTTGTTTGATGTAACATTGGTGTTTATTAGAATTGAGTTCAATTTGCTGCCCCCCTCTCTGATTCTTTTTACTCTTTCTGCTGTGTTATGTTTCCTTCTTTTGCTTGTAGTGATGCAGAAAATTTATTTGATGCACAAATTCCCTTTCTCCCGCCTGTTGAACTTTCGGTGAAGGCCTTGGTTGTAGTGGCGCCTGCTGTTTTGGCTGCTACCCCAAGTGCATGTGTGCAGTTATTCTGCTGCTCTCATCATCCATTCCTTGTTTGTGCATCAAAAAGGAATGCTGTGTGGAAGGTAATCTTTCGACCTCTCATTTGTGAGCATTAGTCTATCAGACCAAGTCCCCATTTTGGTTTGCATTGTAGCTTTTGATGGGAGTTCTTAATCATTTGACTTCCAATGGCTTATAGTAAAGGGTAAAAAGCCCCTGTAACCCTTGAAATTTCTTAACTTGGGGTTTAACACTCGCTTAATTCTTACCCCCAATTTGTCTAAACATCCCAAAAATTGGCTCTTCTATCAGTTTAACTGGTAAAGGCTCACGTGTTTTGCAGAAATTTTTGGGGGTATTCAAGTAGTTTAACACTTTCTCTCTTTATCTTTAGTTCAAACATATTACTTTCTTTTTCCTTTTCCATTTTCTTCTATTCTATCTTATCTCTGTTCTCTCTCTCTATCCGCCAGCCACCATGACAAAGCACAGATCTACAACCCACTAACCCACCACTTTTGCTGCCATCACCAGCCATTATCCACTTCCATCACTCTCACTCTGTTCCCTCCAACCTCTCCAAATCCCTTAACTTATTTCATCAATTAAATGCAACAATTTTTATTTTCCCCCCATCTTTCCTTGCATTTGGAAAATTTGCAATGGTTTTGGAGAAGAATTTTATTGCTTCTGCATGTAGATTGTAATTGACTTTTGAATGAAAACAAAAAGCCAAAATCATTGGAAGAAAGAACAATATAGGGAAGTCAAGTGGAAAAGAAGAATCAGATGCATTCAAGTACTTCGTGGGAGATATTGGACTAGAAGAGGTCTTGGCCTGAGGGTGTTGGGTTGATTTATGGGCTTCGATTATGTCATTATACAAGCCTTTAGGTTGTTAAACAGCTCAGCTGTTTGATTGCCAGACTTTAGCTTTGGGTGGTAGGTCGTGGGTGTGGTGACGATGGCACTCGGCCATTCTTGCCATGGAGCAAGAGTAGGGGGAGAGAGAGAAGATAGAAAGAAAAAAATGGTAAAGGAAAAAACTTTTTTAATTGATATGCTCAGTTGGCCTATTTAGTGACTAATACTGAACGGAAGGGCCACTCCTAATATGTTTTGATGGATCAATGGCAAGAAACAAACCTTTTAAAGTTTGTGTGTAAAGCCCAAAATTTAGGAAAGTGCAAGGGTTATCGGGGCTTTTTACCTTGTATTAAAATAGGTTCACTTAATCATTCAAACTCTTTGCCTGTTGTGGAGGTCTGGACCAGTCTATGGAGGTCCACTTGCCCCTCTTAGGGAGTTGGTAGAACTTAAAAGATAGAGTATGCTGTATGCTGTATTATACAGCATACTTAAGCAGAATCAACTTAAGGAGTTGGTGGATCAATTTGATTCTCCTTAAGTATGCTGTATTATTCTTCTATGTTGTATATATACTAGAGTTATAAAGGATGATAAATAGAGATGGCAGCATGTTGGTTTAATCTTGACACTAGAAGCCCACAGCTGATAAAAGTTTGATTAGAAAACAGATGGAGTATCTGTGAGGCTGATTTGTTGGGAGGATAAACAACTGGGTAGCAAATTTCCTAATGTTGTGAATCTGAACAGTTAGAAGAGTTGAAAACATATTATATGAAAATAAAAGGACTCTGAATATTCCTATTACTCATCTTTCAGAAAAGGATACTTTAGCACCCTAAAGCTTCTAAACTGTCATAGGTTACATGAGCCATGAGGTTGTTATATTCCGTTGCCTTTAGTTATTTCTTACAATGATTTTAATAAAATTTACATGTATCTGGTATTGCCTTTTTGGATACAGTGTTTGTTTTTAAAGAATCTTTTCCATCTTAAGTTTTGGGTACTAATTGAAGGTTTGATGTGATTTTATATTTTTATTGTTATAACTCGTTCCACCATTGAGTTGCCTCTGATTCAAGCTAATGCAATGACTGACACTTCTCCATTTCCACAGAGGGTGCAGAAATGTTTGCAAATGCATGGAGTTGACGCCATTGGTCTTGTCACTGCTAATGTGGTTGAATTGTGCAAGGTGAATAATAATCCATTTGAGCTATTTGTTTGTGTTTTTCAGGGCTTTGCATATCACTTCCTTGAGAACACAAGATATTCTTCTTTCTCCCATCCACTTCTCGTCCTCTCTTTCATGCCTTTTTAACCTTTTCTTGGGTGTGTGTATGCGTGTTGGGAAACCCCCTGCGTCATGTTCTACGGACAAGGATGCTAAGTAATTGCATAACCCTAGTTTCTGTTTTCTCCCCATTATCCATTCGTAGTTGTGATATGATTTTCTTAATCCTTGTTTTTTGAGTCAGGTTGTGGCTTGATTTTCTGTGTGGTTGAAATTGGGTTTTACAAAAAAAGGGATCTTTTTTTATCCCCAGGTTACAGTTTTTGTCACACAACAAGTATCTTGTTTTCAACTAGTTGAACCTGCTAATAGTTCGTTTGCAGGATCCTTATTATGTCATTTTTCCTTTTAACTTGTTTGTGCTCTTTGTTGTTGAGCTCTATTTATGTCAGGAAAACACTGGTTTAGATGTCTAACATCTTCCATTTGGCCATTTATGTTTGCCCTAATCTAGTGAAGTTGGAGTCTTTAGTAAACTGTACTTTCCTTTTCCTCAGTTATTGAATATCTATTTAAGTATTGGATTAACATATTGTTCTTTTACTGGATCCTGTATTTGCTCTATCCCTCTATTTTCTGGAAGCCGCATCAATGAAGTGTCCCAAATGAATAATGATATGTGCTAATTATACAATATTTTCACTAAAGGTTCTTATTTTTTATTTCCCGCCCTTCTCTTGTTATTAGGGCTTGTTGGATTCTAGGGGATTGTTGAGTTCTGAATACCTTCAACAAGAAGCTGCATTGTATTCCCTGTCAACTTTGATGTCTATAATACCTGGAGATACCTATGCAGAGTTTGAAAAGGTTTATGTTCTTTTCACAAAGTTTGGTTACCATGATATGATAATTATGGGGTTTAACTCTTTTCTTTTCTTTGCCAGTACTTTAAGAATCTTGCAGATTGTTCTGCACATGATAATCTCACTGAGAAAGATATTCAGGTGAAGTCTAACATGATGTGCTTACTTGGTTTCTACTTTTCTCTGGCTAAGACTAGCATGGCCCTTATTCTTTCTTTAAATGTGTGTGTGTGTGTGTGAAGCTGCTAGTTGATTGAAGATTTTATTCATATGTTTTGGTGGGAAAGACATTTAATCTTCTGTCATCTTCAGTTCTAATAATCATACTTGTACCTTTTTATTTTTCTTTCATGGACTGTAGTTTCCTTTACCGAAAAACGTTTCATTCGGTGGATGTGGTTATTGTTAAGAACTTTCGTTAGTGTACTCATAGTGAACTAGAAGTTGCAACTTGAACTTCGAAGAGCCTTTTACATGACTATTTTCTTGATATCTCTACACCATTCTGTTTCACCGTTGAATCCAAATAGAACTGAACTGAAGTAAAAGGTTTATCAGTAAGTAGTGTTGCAGTGGCGCGTGCCACTGCTTGGATGATCAACGCTTTGCCATTATTGTCTTTACTTTCGCTGTCATAAGGTCTACTTATTCAACTGTGTCTTTTATTCTATTTATTCCCTGGAAGTTGCAAAATGTGATGTAAGCTTGTTTCAGATCTTTCGTACTCCTGAAGGGATGCTTTCCACAGAGCAAGGTGTTTATATAGCTGAGTCTGTTACTTCGAAGAATATAAAACAAGCGAAGGGCCGTTTTCGAGTGTATGATGATCAGGACACCTTGGTAGGTCCATATTATTTTCTCATTTATTATAGCTCTACCGTATTTCTTTGGTTATCTTCGTGATCGAGGTGCATTATTCTTGACTTTAGGACCTAGTTAATTCAAATCATTCAGCAAAGCGGGAGCCTTCTAGCAAAGATCTTGCCGGTGTGGGTAAAAAAGATAGTGGTAAATTAACGAAGAAAGCTGGTGCGTCCAATAACTTCTATATCTGTTTATTTTTTATATCACCTTGTGTTAAGAGACGGAGAAAAATGTTGAACTTATTTCTCCATCTCTTTCGCTGTTTTTAGACAAGGGAAAGACTGCAAAGGAAGAGGCACGAGAATTGCAGCTGAAGGAGGAGTCATCTGTACGTGAAAGGGTTTTGCGTATCCAAAAGAATCTTTCTTTGATGTTGAGAGCTATGGGAGATATGGCAACTGCTAATCCTGTTTTTGCACACAGTCAACTGCCTTCTTTGGTAGCTTTTCTTGTTTATTTACTTACAAAAACTAGTTTTCTTGTTCTTTTGCATCCACATTGTTATATGGTTTTGGATACCTTTTGTATTTTGCCATTGTGGACTCTGAATTTCAAAAGTTGGAAGTCACATGCATTTAATATGATTTATAACGTTGTTTATTATTTAATTGTTTCTACAGTTCAACTGGACTTCTTTCTTTGACTGTTTTATGATTCATGTTGAACTAACAGAAATTTTTGGTTTCATGAGCTGTAGAGTTGGTAAATCTCAAATTGTTCAATAATCTGAGACAGAGGCCTCGTTTGATAGAATTATTTAAGTTCCGAATTCTGAATCTTAAAACTGAAGTCTGAATTTGATTGCTGAATTAATTAATGAGTAGTAATTATATATATAAAGTGTTATAATTTTGTCAACAATATATATTTTCAGATTTTAGAGTTCAGAGTTTAGTAAAAAAAATCACTTTAAATTTAAAAACAATTAAGCACATCTTAAACAATTAAGTGATTTGCAAAAATTGTCGTCAAACAAACTTAAAATAAGCACTTCAAAATTATTTTTATCAAACACACTTAATGTAATAAGTTCTTAACTAATTCATTTTAAGAGGTATATTAATTTTTCAAACAAGGTCAGAGTTTGAGATTACTGAGCTGGTTTGCGGATATGCTCTTTCTTTCTTTCTTCTTTGCTACTTATACATTTGATTCCTTTCATAAAGATACCTAGACTGGTTTGAGTGGCAAACTAATCAAAGGAACTAGTCATCTAATATAATCTTATGTTATTATAGATCTTCGTCTTTATCTTGATGCTTCATATTGCCTTGACATGGTAGTACCATATAATGCGGAGCTTATTCTGGACAAATAAAGTCAATGAATCTATATTCAGAAGTTTCTCAGCCTTTCAGGAAAAAAGATTATATATTTCGTGCTGTAGGGAGAGGTGGAACGAGAAAATAATAAGAAAAGCCTAAATTCACTTTGAAAGTCCCAAAAGTTTGAACTGCATAATTTTTGGCATGTATTATGAGGCTTTAGGCAGTGTACTGACTATTTCTTAATGGTGTTGTTTCTGAAATGAATAAACCATTGCAGTTATGTCCTTCTGCCTTTAGTATCTTGATAGTGTGTCATCTTCAGCTTTGTCTCTTCTAATTTACACATATGAAGCAGATACCAGTCCTTGAAGGAACAGCTTATTGACTCTTTCACATTTAAAAGTTATTCTGTTGTTCACCGCAATGCTTCTAACTTAATTTTGGGACTTTGAAGTTGAAACTAAAATGATACCAGACTTGGTTCATCCATCATGTGTGTTTGTGTATGAAATTCATATCGATTGGTGTTTATGGATGTCAATTATGTACATCAACAATATATATTTTTCCATATTATTTTCTGTGATAATATATAAGATCTGTAGCGCAATTTAAGACTGACGAGTTAGATATCAAAAGCTGGTGGTCCTGTTCTTTTGTTGCTGATGTTTTAAATTTATGCTTTAATATCTATTTTCAGGTCAATATTGTCAGCCCCTTACTTCGATCGCCAATAGTTGGTGATGTGGCCTATGAGACCATGGTGCAGCTTTCAAAGTGCACTGCGCCCCCTCTGTGCAACTGGTCTCTTGAAATTGCAACTGCACTTAGGTTAATTGCTGTAGAAGTGGTTGATTTTGTCTGGAATTTCATTCCTTCTGATGCTGATGGGGAACTCAATGGAAGACCTTCTTTTAGTCTATTTGAGCGAGTGATAAATGGCTTGTCAGTTTCCTGTAAATCTGGACCCCTTCCAGTGGATTCATTTACTTTTGTTTTCCCGGTAAATCTTTGTCTTTACATTCTTATGATTTTGCAGAATATTGAGTAGGGAAGGACTGTCACTTTAAACTATAAAAGGCCTATAAACAAACGCATACATGTAAATTCACCTTCATATGAAACCGATTCTCATGATATTTACCACATACACTTCCATTCTATGGCAAGCATGCTAATGTTTTCGTTCCAAATTGACCCACAAAAAACTGGGTTGCAAAGCCTTGGACTTGCCAGTTACATTCAGTCAGTAGTTTTCTAATTTTTCTAAAAGCACTATCTTCCCACTCGATTCTAATATTTTTAGCTTGTACATGCAGATATTGGAAAAGATCCTTTCATCTCCCAAAAAGACTGGACTTCATGATGATGTTTTACGGATACTTTATTCACATATGGATCCCATTTTACCCCTGCCTAGGGTTCGAATGCTATCAGTATGCAACCAATACCTCTAGCTATTATTTGCCTTTTCTCTTTTGAGAAATTATTGCAGTATTTTTTGGATTTCTTTTTCATATCTCATTCTTGGGTTTGCATATACTCTCTGTAGGTCCTTTATCATGTTCTTGGTATTGTTCCTGCTTACCAAGCTTCTATTGGTCCAGCATTGAATGAGTTGTGCTTGGGTCTGCAACCAGATGAATTTGCATCTGTATGTGTTGTGGTTTATCATTATTTGTTTTCAGCAGTCTGCTTCATTAAATCCTCTGATTTCCTTTTCTGATTTCTGTTTTTTCTTTTAAAAATGAATTCCACTCTGGTGTGCTTATTACATTGTTTCTGTAGGCCATGACTGGAGTTTATGCTAAAGAAGTTCATGTCAGAATGGCTTGTTTAAATGCAGTAAAATGCATCCCTGCTGTCTCTAACTGTACCATTCCTCAGAATGTGGAAGTTGCAACAAGTATCTGGCTTGCCTTGCATGATCCTGAAAAGGTGGAGCACTCTTGTGCATCTTTTCCTTCTGCAGCATTGATTTGATTTACTGTAGTTGCTGCATCTTTCGTATTATCTTTTTAGATCTTCCATCTTGCTTTTTCAAGCTCTATTGAATGTGGTGTCATTTAACATAAAATAAATTTCTTAGCACTGTAAAATTTGTTTCCTGTCCTAGATTTGCACAGCAGCTAAAACAAGAAATTCATTTCCAATGATTTGATTGTAGGTTTATGAGATCACTATAGTGGAGCCATTGGCTTTATCTCTACCTCATTTTAGGGCCCTGTTTGTTCAAGAAAGTAGCTGATACTGTTTTAGTCAAGTTATTTTGGGGGCTATTTCAATATGTTTTCAGACATTAGCTCTTTTTGATTGAAAATTGCTTGTCTTGTGTTTAGTCTGTTGCACAAACGGCTGAGGATATATGGGATAGGTATGGGTATGACTTTGGGACTGAATATTCTGGACTTTTCAAAGCACTTTCCCATATTAACTACAACGTACGAGTGGCTGCTGCTGAAGCACTGGCTGCTGCTCTGGATGAGAGCCCAGACACCATACAGGTGGGTTTGATATACTTGTTTAATCTTTCTAATAACTGAAAAATAAAGTATTCTAATAAATGAAGGATACTTGCAGGAATGCCTGTCTACCTTATTTTCATTGTACATCCACGATGTTGGTATGAGTGACCACAACATTGATGCTGGTTGGCTAGGCAGACAAGGTATTGCATTGGCACTGTATTCTGTGGCAGATGTGCTGAGGACACAAGACCTTCCTGTTGTTATGACGTTCCTCATATCAAGAGCACTGGTAATCTAAGTTAGTGCGTTGCTTTAAAGGCCCCTTTTCTAACTTCCATTAATCTGATAGGAATGCTTGTGGAATACTGGATTTTATTCATAAGCTAGAAATGGTTTAAGATGCTTTTTACTTTCAGATTGAAATTAATCAAAGTGGATGATGATACGTGTTTTCAATTTTCCTATATTATCATAACTCTGGGAGACATCTGTTTCTTTGTTTTGTTTCTCTTCATTGCCTGCATTAATATTTCACAATTAAGTCTTCTTTCTTTTTATTTGCATTAAACAAGCTAAACATGAATCATTTGATTGACAAACTGAGACACGAGTTCCCTGGACTGCTAGCTGAAGTTCTTGCACTTGTACAAAACAATATAATATCAGTTTGAAGCTTCATGTATGTAAAACGGAACTATCCTATTCAAATCACCAACAGAAGCTTGTAAATTACAAAGAAAATTTTGAACGAAAAGGTCTTTAGTATGTCCAAGTAACATAAACACGACAAGTGTTGGTCACGGTTTTCATGCTAAATTGTCTCCATGAAGACATGTTACTTCTAAAAGGCTAAAAGGTAATAATTTTGAGGGCAAATACCTTGGAACATGATAGTTTGAGGATCATATAGGCTAATCTTTCACAAATTTACCTCCCTTTTTGGGTTTTTATGGTTAAACAGTTGGTGACTAAGGGGCATTACGTATCAATTTATTCAGCATTAGATAAAAAGTATATCGATAAACCCCATACTATGGTATTATGTCAACATTTTTTCACTAATTAAATAGTGACAAAACTAGGGTAAACTCTTTCACTGGAAAACCTGCTGTTTTTGCCTGCGAAAAATTTGAGGATGGACCTGAATTTGGGGCAACATGAGAAGTCCTTTCCCCAGGAACTCACTACTTACCTCTGCTAGCAAATGGAATTTATATCCCATTTAGAGAATCCTGTTAATTCGCTTACTGCCAAGATTTTACCTGAATTAGTTTTTCCATTGGTTCTTTTGCTCATTGGTGAGAAGTGGCTGTTAATTTGCTTGATGATGTGGTTATTCTGCGGCACTATGTGTTTTGCAGTCCATCTTTATCAAACTTGTAGTCACATTAAGATATATTGTAATGGAGTTTTACTTTTTTCCTTTTTTTTTTTTAAAAAAAAAGATGGTAAAGCAGAATAATGGCTTATGGTGCTTTGAACTGTAGGCTGATTCCAATTCAGATGTTCGTGGAAGGATGATCAATGCTGGTATCATGATTATTGACAAGCATGGAAGAGATAACGTGTCGCTGTTGTTTCCCATCTTTGAGAACTACTTGAACAAGAAGGTTATAACACGTCATTGAATAATGAATGTTGTGCCAATTTTAAGTGCATTTACTTGTAAAGAATTTTGTATCCAATAAGCATTGTCTCTGTATGCCCGCATGCATAGTTCCTTGGTTATAGCACTTAATAGAAGTTTAAAATAGAGTTTTTAAAGGATTTCTACTTCTAAGGATGGTGTGGTAATGATTTCTTTATTCAGGCATCAGATGAAGAAAAGTATGATTTAGTCCGTGAAGGCGTGGTTATCTTTACCGGAGCATTAGCAAAGCATTTAGAAAAGGTACCAATTTTTTTTTTTAAGAATATACCGGAATTAGTTGGGGAATAGGATTACAATTTAGAAATTTTGCTTTTCGAACAGGATGACCCTAAGGTTCATGCTGTTGTAGAGAAGTTGTTAGATGTATTAAACACTCCTTCTGAAGCAGTTCAACGTGCAGTTTCAACTTGCCTTTCTCCATTAATGCAGTCAAAGCAGGTGCATTCAGGATCTTACTATTGCTTTTCCTCTGGATATATACTTGTGCAATTAGTTATTAGTTTGTCGCAGCAATGTTTTGTTTCACTTTAAAGGACCCCTGAATTTACTCTGAAGATTCTTTTCCCTTGAATTTTTTGCCTGCTTTTAATTCCTTTACCTTGCTACCCTCTTTGTATCTTCTTCAAATAGGAAGATGCACCAGCTCTTGTTTCTAGGCTTCTGGATCGGCTGATGAAGAGTGATAAATATGGAGAGCGTCGTGGAGCAGCATTTGGACTAGCTGGTGTGGTGAAGGGATTTGGAATATCTTGTCTGAAGAAGTATGGCATTGGAAAAGTCCTACAAGAAGGTCTTGCAGACAGGTGTAGTAGAAAGTGGCTCTAGTGATATCCAATCTTGTTTCTTCAAGTTGTGACTTGTGGGTGAATTTCTCAAGTAGCAGAAATCTATACAGAGAATATGCATAATTTTCTCACTTTAGATGTTGATTTTATATGTGATACTAACTTTTCTTTTGTCATAAAGTTTGGGTTTTCAATGTAAGCCACTAGGTATTTCAGGCAGTTCTAAGGTTGTCTCCATCAGGAGGCGTGTGTTTAATATAATGCTTTTAGCACAAACATTTTCTTTGCTGAATTTTGATTGATCTGAACTTGCAGAAACTCTGCCAAAAGCCGCGAAGGAGCTTTATTGGCATTTGAGTGCCTCTGTGAGAAGCTGGGAAGATTGTTTGAACCGTATGTGCACATTACTGTTGTTAAAAGATATACACTCCTGTTTTCAGATACTGTTAAGATAAATATTCTTTGGACCACTTGATTTCTGTCCTCGTGGAGGAAGTGGGGTTTGTAAATATTGATTCAGGGACTGATGATACTGCAATATTGAAAAACAGGTATGTGATTCAAATGTTACCGCTACTTTTGGTTTCTTTCTCTGATCAAGTTATGGCTGTTCGGGAAGCGGCTGAGGGTGCAGCTCGTGCTATGATGTCTCAACTGACTGCTCAAGGAGTGAAACTTGTCCTCCCATCCCTTCTAAAGGTTCTTACATGGTTATGTTATATTGCGTGACAGTTGTATAACTTTACAAATTTCCAACTGCTTCAGATTGTTATACGAATAATGTTGCAAAAAGATAAAATAAAATGATTTTATGACTATGCGTGCCACGCTGCTGATATAGATGTTAAAATGTAAGAAGTCGTTTTGTCCTGGAATGGTTCTTTTAGATGCTCTTTGGGTGAAAGGCCTTCCAATCATTTCAGCTTCGAATTCTTGGCATGTTTGGTCCAAGGGGCTGGGAGACGTTACTTTTCTTAATCCATGTCTCTTCTGCTCTCAATTGAAGTTCCTTGGGAGATTATGATTGGAATGAAACTTATGCTGGGTGCAGTTAGTTTTACTTTGTTGGTTCCTGCATAAGAGATGTTCATTCCCCCTGTGGTGTTAGTCCAATATGGGGGCATGAGTAATCTAGCATTGCAATTATTTTTTGGCGTATCTGGTGCTGAGGCTTCAATTTTGATTGGTTTTCTAAGTGTTTCTTTTTTCTTGGAATTCATGAAAGATGAATTGCTTGTTAGTGGAGATGTGGGTTCCGAAATAGGAAATGAAAATTTTTTTCAGTTTTAAAAGCAATCCAAGTTGGGCCTCAATTTTCAGTGCCATGCTTATGGATTTGCTGAATTTAGTTGTCTTTGTAAGGTGTTTTTCTTTTAAACGAGCATGGATGTATGGTGTTTTTTATTTTTTGTTTTTTTTGGTGGATTCTGTTTTTCTTATCGGTTTCCTTAAAATGTAAGGTGCTTTTCTTTCCTAAATTGTTTTTTTTAGTTTCTCCGAAGTAGCAGGTTCTTAATAGGTATTTAACAATTCAATTTATTGCAGGGGCTTGAGGATAAAGCGTGGAGGACAAAGCAAAGTAGTGTGCAACTTCTTGGTGCTATGGCTTATTGTGCTCCACAGCAACTCTCTCAGTGCCTCCCAAAGATTGTGCCAAAGTTAACAGAGGTTTCTTTCACTATGAACTTCTAATGTGATTCTCTTACCATTTACTGTGTGCTTAATTCATGTAGAGAATATGAGGTATCTGTCCAATTTCAAATTTCTTCTTCAATCTTCTTTCAGGTGCTAACGGACACTCATCCTAAGGTTCAGTCAGCCGGGCAGACTGCCCTTCAGCAGGTATTGGTTGAAAAATTTAACAAAAGAATAAGTTCTTAAAGATACTTGTATGTTGGCTTTCCCTGAGTATAATAATCATTTTTCTTTCTTTTTTTAAATATTAATTAGGTTGGAAGTGTGATAAAGAACCCCGAGATATCTGCACTGGTTCCAACTCTTCTCATGGGTCTCACAGATCCCAATGAGTATACAAAATACTCGCTTGATATTCTCCTCCAAGTAAAGTTGATGCTTGAATTCCTGAACATCTCTGTCATCTATCCATTATCTGTCCCATCTTAACTTCTGTGCTGTCTTATTTGCTGCAGACAACTTTTGTTAATTCAATTGACGCTCCTTCACTTGCTTTACTAGTACCAATTGTACATAGAGGCCTCAGAGAAAGGAGTGCTGAAACTAAAAAGAAGGCTGCACAAATTGTTGGAAATATGTGTTCATTAGTAACAGAACCTAATGACATGATTCCCTATATTGGATTGCTTCTTCCTGAAGTGAAAAAGGTAATTTTTCAAGTGAAAGGGGTAATAATTGTTTCCACATGATGAAGTTTGGATGAGGTGTTCACAGATTTCAAATAAAACAGGTTCTTGTGGATCCGATTCCAGAGGTGCGGACTGTTGCTGCAAGAGCTCTGGGATCTCTTATAAGGGGAATGGGAGAAGAGAACTTCCCTGACCTTGTTTCGTGGTTGTTAGAAACTCTGAAGTCTGATGGTAGTAATGTTGAGCACTCTGGAGCTGCCCAAGGGCTGAGTGAGGTATTGTTTTCTATTTGCTATGTATATGATATTTTTTTTGCTGCTTCACTAATTAAGAAGAAGTTTGGACCATTGACTTTTGTTTAGGAGATCTATTGATGTTATACTTGTTTCTTAGAGGGTACTTCCATTTTGTTGTGGCTTTAGTAATTTGTTTGTTCGCATGTGCTATTGTGATTTTCTTTTATTTATTTATTTTTAAAGTAAGAAAGTGAATAAAAGTCCAAGTTCTAATTATATTTCCCATAAAAAAACGTTAACAAGTTGATCTATGTTTTGCTGGTATGAGAATTAACAATTGATCCCTAGGAAATGGTTACTTTTTTAGCATGCTTCCTCCCCATCTCTAGGAAGAATAGTACATGTCTAATGAGTTGGGTTGCCAATTGTTTCACCTTCTAATTAAAAATGCAGGCAAATATTCAAATCTGTTTCAGATTACATCTGATTCTAACTAGGTCCTTTCTGGAGGTTCATTTTGGAAGAGATGGATAATAACAATTGAAATATTTTATGATGAACACGAAATTTTCTTTGGTGACATCTTACTTTTATGGACTGTCTTCATCTATTATTCTTAATCTTCTGCAAGCTTCAGATGACTGAACAATTTATACTATTTGGATCATCTTGCAAAAATTCTTGATCACCTTTCAATTTTGTTTTCTGAATTATATAGGTTAAATCTTCATATTTCCTTGGCATGTCGTGAAGTCATTTTTTATTTGTATGCACACGTTTTGTGATTTAGCAACATAAACATTTAAGTTCTTACTGGAATGTCAATGAGCTAACTTCTATATGACGTATATATTACCTGCTTTCTCATATGGTATTTTAGAAGCTTGTTGTTAGTATGCGTTTGTCTTATGGTGCTGCATAGCTCTTCAAGGCTTGAGAGAAGCATTATTAATATGGTTTTATTATATGTTGGTCTTCCTTGCTCTATCTTAGATGTTGTGGTTAGTTGTTGTTCTTACTTGTAAGCATACTTGATTATACAGTAGAATCTCGTATGTGGTTAAATAAGAATTGTCAAAGAAAAAAAATCATGTTTTGACAACATGGATATTCTAATAACCGGCCCTGGAAAATCCCAGATATACCACTGCTAGATCCTCCTCTTCTCTTGGATGATTGATAGTTGTTTGACTTTTCGATTTATTTTTTTGGGAGTTGGAGGTGGGGTGCAAAATCTTATGCTGGAGTAGATTGGTGCACCATTGTAAATGAATTCTTAAAACCTTTGGTTCTATATGTTTTTATATTGACAATGGTCAAAGATTTCATATGTTATTGGATGTGTTGTCTGAGTGTACTGGCTGCCTGGAATTTTTTTGAAGGGACAAATTTTAGCATCTGTTATAACTTTTTGTCAATAACCATTTCAAATTTCTGTTTATTTAGGTATTGGCTGCACTAGGAAGAGAGTATTTTGAGAACATTCTTCCAGATATAATTCGTAATTGTTCACATCAGAAAGCATCAGTCCGTGATGGTTACTTGACACTTTTCCGAGTAAGCTTTAATTTGTTGGTTTAGCAAGTTATATATAGAAACATGGACATGAATCCTAATGGACTGCTAACTAATGCTTCCTTCTGCAGTATCTTCCACGGTCTCTTGGTGTTCAGTTCCAGAACTACTTGCAGCAGGTTCTGCCGGCCATCCTCGATGGTATGTTGTTTCTGATAAAAAATAAAAATATGTTGTGGCTTCCATTATAGTTAATGTATGTTTATGTCATGTATTATATTTGAAAGTATTTTTGCTATGGAAAATATCAGACGTGTTCTTGTTTTCTTCCAGGTCTAGCTGATGAGAATGAATCTGTACGTGATGCGGCACTGAGTGCTGGGCATGTTCTTGTGGAACACTATGCCACAACGTAGGTGACTTTTGGGCCGGTTATCTCAGTTTCTTCCATTTTACATAATACATGCTACTTTCCCCCCACCAATGTGCCTGCTTGCTTTTATTGGCTAAGTACCTGTTTTCTAAGTAATTATACAATCATACTCGATGCTGCGGGATGTTCTTGGAAGATTTGAATGTGTATATATTAACATTCTTATATAATAGTGTAGAATTCATCTGCTAATCTTTGGATGTGAATTTATCTGTTTAATGATTCAATCTCATAGATGGTCAATCTAACTACCAAGTCCTTTAATTATGTTTTTGCTATTACAGGTCTTTGCCCCTGCTTCTTCCTGCAGTGGAGGATGGCATTTTCAATGATAATTGGCGTATCAGGCAGAGTTCTGTTGAGTTGTTAGGAGATCTCTTATTCAAGGTTCATATCCTTTCCACTTCAGTTTTTTAGTGCTATTTCTTTTTCGGATATCTGATAATTTTGTTTTCTTATAAAATTCTCTTCTAGGTTGCTGGAACTTCTGGAAAAGCACATCTTGAGGGAGGAAGTGATGATGAAGGTGCTAGTACTGAAGCACAGGGACGAGCTATCATTGAGGTACTTGGGAGGGATAAGCGTAATGAAGTCCTTGCTGCTTTATATATGGTTCGAACTGATGTCAGCATCACAGTACGCCAGGTGATTATAATGTTAATATATGTGTGATCCACCTAAATTTGGTTTCTTTTTAAATTGTTAATGTTGTGTTTATATGAATGCAACTTACTTTCCTTAGGCGGCATTGCATGTGTGGAAGACAATAGTTGCAAATACTCCAAAAACTCTCAAAGAAATAATGCCAGTTCTAATGAACACACTAATTAGTTCTCTTGCTTCATCATCCTCCGAAAGGCGCCAGGTTTGCTCTTATGTTCAAAGGGACTTTTCTAGTTTGTATTAAGCTTAAGCTATCTGTTTCAATAATTATTGGATTTTGAAAGAAAATATTCTGTATGATATGTTTTCCAGGTTGCTGGGCGAGCATTGGGTGAGCTTGTTAGGAAGCTTGGGGAAAGAGTACTGCCTTTAATTATACCTATTTTATCTCAGGGGTTAAATGACCCTGATCCTAGTAGAAGACAAGTGAGGCTTCTGTTCCCTTTTACACTGCTCAGTATATGTTTTCTTTTTTCATTCTTTTCTGATTGATTTCTTTTTTATTTTATTTTCTCTTTTAACTTTATAACTGTTTCATTGCTTTGTTTTGGGATGAAAGAGAACTGAAAAGAAAGTGTTTTTGTTAGCTTTATGCACAACAGTCCTTCACATTTACAAACTTTAAGCAATAAATGAACTTTGTCACTTCAATCCTGAGTGTTCAATGAAAGTGTCTGCGTGAATACAGGGTGTGTGCATTGGTCTAAGTGAAGTGATGGCCAGTGCTGGTAAGAGCCAGCTATTGAGTTTCATGGATGAACTTATTCCTACTATCAGGACCGCCCTATGTGATAGGTATTTAATGATCTCGACACTTCACAGTTATGTTTAAATTACGCACATAATAGCTTTGGCTTTTGCTATTTTGTCACTTATGAGGATCTCTTCTATTCCTTTTATAGCATGTCTGAGGTTCGTGAGTCTGCTGGTCAGGCATTTAGTACTCTGTATAAGGTACTATTTCCTTGTATCCAATAGTCCTATGGGATTTTACTTCTATTGAGATACTTGTGGCTTTGAAGATTTATTATATACCACTCTTGCAGAGTGCTGGAATGCAAGCAATTGACGAGATTGTTCCTACACTATTGCATGCCTTGGAGGATGATAATACCTCTGATACTGCCCTTGATGGCCTAAAACAAATTCTGAGGTCATATATATAGTTTTTAAATAGTTGCTGGCTTGCTATAGTTATTTTGCTACTTTTCCTTGGTGTTCTAAGTATCATTCTTCTTGTTCTGAATATAGCTTTTCTAACTATTGCAGTGTTAGGACTGCAGCTGTGTTGCCACATATCCTTCCTAAGCTTGTCCATCTCCCGCTCACGTATGTGCATAATTTCCTGCTTACTTCCAGTTTCTGGTATAGAATACATATCACTTAAAACTATTCATATGCCTCCAGTGCCTTCAATGCACATGCTTTGGGAGCTTTAGCAGAAGTTGCAGGGCCTGGTCTTGACTCTCACTTAAGCACTGTCCTTCCTGCTTTGCTGGCTGCTACGGGTGATGCTGATGAGGTCGGCCATCTCTCTCTCTCTCTCACTAAACAGACGCACACACTCTTTCACTGATGAATGTTATTTGTTTGGCCCCTCTTTATTAATATCTTATAACGTTTTGCTGCTACAGGAAGTTCAAAATTTGGCAAAGAAAGCTGCTGAAACTGTTGTCTTGGTCATCGATGAGGAAGGCATAGAAGCTTTGATATCCGAGCTCTTTAAGGCAGTTGGGGACACTCAGGCATGATTTTTGCCTAATTGCGTACTTTGGTCTTTCTTGCCATCTACTCAATTTTTGCTAATCCAGATTTTAGCTCTCCTCATGGAACACCTCTATTTGATGTTTCATAGCGGCTTCTTATCTTTACAGGCTTCAATTAGACGAAGTGCATCATATCTCATCGGATACTTATTCAAAAATAGCAAATTGTACCTGGTGGATGAAGCTCCAAACATGATATCAACTCTTATCATTTTGCTTAGTGACACAGATTCCGAGACAGTTTTGGTAGAACTCTGAGTGATTTTGTCCACCCTCTCTCTCTCTAAATTAATAAACTCTAGTCAATATGTTATCTGACCACATATTGGGCAGGTTGCTTGGGAAGCTTTGTCGAGAGTTATAAGTTCTATTCCTAAAGAGGTTCTACCTTCATACATAAAGTTAGTCCGTGATGCAGTGTCTACCTCGAGGGATAAAGAACGCAGAAAGAAGAAGGTATAGACATTCATTTCCTGTTGGGAATTCACACGTTAATTACAATTTGAAGTATAATTCTTTCTATGATTTTTGTTTCAAGCTTAAAACTTTATTATGTGGAACTGTAGGGAGGACCTGTTCTTATACCCGGACTTTGTCTTCCAAAAGCACTTCAGCCATTGCTTCCTATCTTTCTCCAGGTACTTTTTGTACATAAATACGTTAAAAAGTTGACCATTACATTTCCATCTTTCAGAGTCTTCACAATCAAAAGGTTCTTGAGGATCTCTTCCACTACATGATAAACATGCGAAAACCTTTCTCTAAATTAATCTTTTATATGTGATAATTTCTACAGGGCCTAATCAGTGGATCATCTGAACTGAGAGAACAAGCAGCCTTGGGTTTAGGGGAGTTGATTGAAGTTACAAGTGAGAAAGCTCTAAAGGAGTTTGTAATCCCAATCACTGGGTATGATCCATATGAAGCATGAATTGATATAAGCTTTGTTAATGTGTTGTTTTACAAGTCGGTACTTCTATTATGGGGTGCCTTTTGTTGCTTCTATTTGTTCTAAATTTAAGTTATCCTATGTCTTACGTTTCCTGCTAATTGATAAGGATTAAATAGTTTACACATGAACGTGTCATTTGACCAGTCACATTACTCTACTTCTGTTATCTTACACCTTTAGTAGTAACCATCACTTTGAGTTCACTGTCTGAGCAGGTTTTTTTGCTTTGAATTAATTTCGATTGCTTAATCACACTAATCAAACAACTAGTTGAACAGTAAGAAATTGTTCATTCCTGAAATTCCCTGAAAACTTAACAAACAGCAGTATTGCTAGCACACTCTCTGACTTGAAAATTGGTAAAAGAAGTTGTGTCTGTATTAATGTTATTCTTTTTGTGTGGTGTTTGGGGGTAGAGAAATAGCGTACTTGTGAGTGGAATTAATCTCTTATTTTCTCTTTTTCAAATTAAGTTTCTTAGTACTTCATCTGGTCTAGAATTGTTTGATTGCTGAAGGGGAGATTACTTGGATTTGAGAGCACTTGACTGACTTGCTCGTGGCTTTGTATCCCGACCTTTTGTACTTTTTGCTAAGGCTTACTTGGAGGTTTTTTCTATTGTAAGTCATCAATTGATATCAGATCCAGAGAGCAATTAGGTTTCAGTTGGAAGTACTCAAGTAATCTGATTTACCTTATACCTCGTGCAATACCATGCTGACTTCTGATTGGTTACATCTGTTTCATAGGTCTAAGACCAATAATTGATTTCTGATATAGTTTATACTGGTGTTGTTTGATAGATTGAAGCATTAATAGCTAACAAATGTTTACAACATCTTGGTGCATATAGTTAGGTGATCACAGCATTGGCTTACTGACAAATTACTGTCACCATGGAATGTTTTTGAATTTCTATTGCTGAAAATTTTATGCAAGAGAGACTAGCAGCTTTTTAAGTTAGTAGCTCCTTCCCTTTATAGCATTTCAGCAGTTGTCATCCATTTTAATGCAACTAAAGAGTTGAGTAAACTCTGTATGTATATATATATATATATATGTGTGTGTGTGTGTGTGTGTGTATGTGCGGTGTATGCGTGTGTGTGTCTATATTCTGCCCTCCCCCTTTTCCTTCCGTTCGGGTAGTTTATTCCAATTGACTTTGTCTTCACTTGCTTTTCTTTCTAGGCCACTGATTCGTATTATAGGCGATCGATTCCCTTGGCAAGTTAAGAGTGCTATTCTTTCCACTCTTAGCATCATTATACGAAAAGGTGGGATGTCTTTAAAACCTTTTCTCCCTCAGCTCCAGACGACTTTTATCAAGTGTCTGCAGGACAATACAAGGTTAGCTCACAATATTGCATTTGCAACTGTTATAAAGTTATATATTAGTAAAAAGTGCGAAAAATGACCATTTTGGTCCCCAAAGTTAGGCCAATTACACACTTAGTTCCACAAGTTTTTTTTTAGCCATTATGGTCCTTGAATTACATTAAGCCGATGGTAAAGGAACCACTTTGGTTACATTGGTATTCTTTAGGGACCATAATGGGTGGGGAAAAAACTAAACATGAAATTTGGGGTCCAAAATGGTTATTCCTCCCCCACACCCACCCCCCACCCCCCACCCCCCACCCCCCACAAGTAATAATACTACCATTTAATTTTTCTATTTATTCAGGTGGATAAGTTTTATATAATGCATAACTTCTACCTTTTTCGTACTTAAATGGTTATGTTAGCTCTAAGTACTTACACGTGTTTTTAATCATGTCCTTAATATAGGACTGTCCGTTCGAGTGCTGCCCTTGCTCTTGGAAAGCTCAGTGCCCTCAGCAATAGAGTTGACCCTTTAGTTGGTGATCTTTTATCTGGCTTACAGGTAGTTGTAACTTTTTGTCATTTACTGTTCTTATGTGTTAAGGAGTTATATATGATGTAACTTAAGCTGACTTATGATTGATCAGACGCCAGATGTTGGAGTTCGCGAGGCAATTTTGACAGCTCTAAAAGGTGTTGTCAAGCATGCTGGCCAAAGTGTGGGACCTGTTGTTAGAACACGCATATATACACTTCTAAAGGATTTGATCTACAGCGAGGATGAACAACTTCGGACTTCTTCTTCCAGTATATTTGGCATAATTTCACAGGTTAGTATCAGATCTCCCTTAAGAAACATTTGTACGCTTGGTGCTTCAGTCACTTCAGGCTTGAATATCTACTGCTGTCCAAACTGTAGGTATTGGTTGATATGCAAACAAGCACCTGCTCTTGGATTTATTTCCACTCGTTTACTTTTTAATTTTTGTATTGTACTTCATACTTTCTGTCTGAACAACCTTCCCATTGCAGTACTTGGAAGATGTTCAAATCTCTGAGGTACTCCGGGAATTCCCAGCTTCAGCATCGTCTCCAAACTGGGCTACAAGGCATGGATCAGTCCTCACCATCTCTGCCATCCTTAGGCAGAATCCTGCTGAGATTTGTGGCTCTCATTTATTTCCTACCGTTGTCAATTGTCTCAAAACTAACTTGAAAGATGAAAAGGTATTTGAACTCTTCTGATTATAAGGGAAACTGCACTTTACACTTGTAATTTTCTTTTGAAAAATGTTGCTAGCCCCTTAGACTTCCAATATTTTGCAGTCTTAAGGTGATGTTTTACACTTACCTGCTTTCTTTAGAGAAAGCATTAAAAAATGCACTTCCCATTTTCTGTCAAAGGTTGTTTTGCTGCCAATAAAATTTATAAGAACTCTCAAGTTGAAATGATAGTGACAATGCCTACTAAAATGATTAGCTGCTAGATTTGTTGTGTGGTATTTGTTTTGACCTAGCTATATGTAATTATATTGTTGATCAACTCTGATGATGCTGTTCTCTACAGTTTCCTGTCCGTGAGGCATCACTGAGAGCACTGGGTAGGCTTCTGCTTCATCAAGTTCAAAGTGATCCCTCTAACAGCTCAGCACATTCAGAAACTCTGTCCTCTATTGTGTTGGCGATGCAAGATGACTCTAGTGAAGTCAGAAGACGGGCCTTATCTTCCCTGAAAGCAGTTGCTAAAGTATGTCTTTGACCATTTGATCTTTTGTACAACATAATATCATTGTTATATTTCTGACCAATTAAATTGTCGAATATTTATGGCAGGCTAATCCTTCTGCAGTTACAATTCATGCTTCAGTTTTCGGTCCTGTACTTGCTGAGTGTTTGAAGGATGGAAGTACACCTGTGAGACTGGCTGCAGAGAGGTGTGCTCTGCATGCCTTCCAATTAGCCAAGGGTATCACCCTTTTCCCTTCAGATTATCTATTGCTGCATGTTTAGCTGGCATGGGCCACTGCTTATTTTGTGATTTGATCCGGAATCGAAGACTTTGACCAATCAATATAGCCACTGCTAATGGTAACTAATACCCCTAACTGGTATACTGCAGGGCCAGAAAATGTTCAAGCTGCACAGAAATATGTTACTGGCTTGGATGCTAGACGGATGTCAAAGCTTCCGGAGCACAGGTAATCTAACTTATAGAATTAAGACATTTGGCCTGCATCGCAATTCAATATTTTTTTTACTTTTTCACTTTGGGTCCCACGTCTTCTCTCGCAAATTATCTAACTTTCACAAAACTTGAGAAAACACTCACTTCTTCCAAACTAAAAAACAATCCAAATAAAGCTTAGATTTCTAACTGTGATGAGAATTGTCTCTCTACTCTTAAGAAGACTGCTTTATGCAAGATATTGTTGTTAGCTTATGTAAAAATGAGACAGTTTGTTAAGAAGTTTTGGACTAACTTCTGTTTTGTTACCTAATGATCAATGATGACAATTAAGTGACAATTTATGCAAGGCACTCTATCTTACTTGTCTGTTAATTGAAATGAGTCGACTGATCCCCTTGGACCAGCCAAGAATGGAGAAAATATGGAACAGTTCCTCTGTTTTGTATACTTCTCTTTTAACTGTCTTCTTTCTTTCATAATGCAGTGATGACAGCGACAACAGTGAAGATGAGACATCTAGCAGTTTATAAATTTGGATAAATCGGTTGGGAAAGCCACAGAACCAATTTTTGCAAGAACAACCAGACAGTTGAGGACAAGCCTAATTTTTTCATGGAATTTCTGTAGCTGGAGCAAAATTGATACACCCCATCAGAGCAAACGTCCTGAAAGAGGTCAATATATACAAATCTTCACCACTTAACTCTTTGTTGTAATTGTTTATATGGTAAAGATGATCTGGAAAGGAGAAAGCAGAAGATATTTTGTAACATACCAAGCAGCTTCCGGTGTTGTTTCCAAGCGGGATTGAAAGAAAAAAAATCCCTAAACACCGACTAAGAGAGCATATTCTGTAAAAGCATTTTTCAGGTAAGATTGGGATTCACCGGAAAATTTTGTCTTTTAAGTGAAATTTTGTACATGGTTTGTCATTCTGGAAGACATTGCTACACTTATGATTTCTCAGATATATTGGCAAGTGTAGCTAAAATGCTATTTTTGCTATCTCAAGTAGTAAACTCGGAAAAGGTACAAGATTTTTTGAAACCCGAGTGGTTTGAGTAATGCCGCCATTTTTTCTAAAGCATTTGAGTTACTTTCTGGCTGCTTGTTTTGTTTTACCATGGTTGGTTTTTTCGAACAAAAATTTTTCGATATTTTATTTTACTCCAGGCATAGTATTCACGCAAACATTTGCACCTAGAATTATCATAATATTGAGATGGTTAGTTAGCATACGAATTTTGGTTTTTTATGAACAGGTTAGAAAAAAGCGACGCCATTAATCACATTGGTTTGTATTATAGTGTAGCGTGCATTATTGTCTTCTTGACCGTTATTTGGGGAATTTACTGTTTCTTTTTAGAGATCTTTAGAACTATAATAATATTGTGAACGTTAGGAGTTCAGAATTATTTTTAAAATTTTCGGGACAATTGTCAATCGAACAAAAGCATATGGGAAAGTTAGAAGTGTATCGAAATTGAAATATAAAATATATACGTGAAAATAATTTATTTTTATCAAATTTTTTTCTCTCTATCTTCTTTCTCTCTTACTTCTCTTTGCACTGGTCTGCTTAAATCCTTGAATCATTAAAAACCCTCGAATCATTAAAAACGATGGTCTGCCTAGCACCAAGGGCTGGCGTTGGGTATCCGATGCTTGCGCTAATGACTTGACGCCAACTCTGTTTTTTAAAATTTTTTTAATATTTTATTATTAATATTGTTTAAGTTATTATATTAATTATTTTTAATATATTAATTGATGTTAATATATTTCATACTATATTATTTACACCATTATATATAAATAAAATTAAGAGTAAAAAGTGTTACAAGTATTTGAAATTTTCGATTTCTTCTATTTTGACATCTGACTTAAAAATTTGTCGATTTTAGCACTTTAATTTAAAAAAAATTCTCCCATTTAATATGTTCATTTTTATCATGAATGTTTTTATCAAAATATACAAGATGAATAATTATCATTTTATATTTTATATTTTCTCTCACCCCAAATCAAACTCTAATCCCTACTGTATCTTTCTCCTTTCTCTTGGACAGCGGCCATCCTCTCTCCTCCTAAACTCCAATCCGCACTTGTAGTGGTAGTCTTGCAAGCATCCAATCTTTTCATTGTGGCTATTAATTGATCATCCAACACGATTCCAAGCCGCTCCGTCAGTGCCCTCATTAACAATTCCAATGAATACAACTCAATTTCTCCAATACAGATCATCAAACCCATAGAAGATTTTAAGATTGATTTCATTTGAAGTGGTGAAAATGTTCAGATTTACTGAAAAAATACTGTATTAAATACAATGTCTTGGAACATTTTAAAGTCATATTCTAGAGAAAAATTAAAGGCACAAGATTTCAGAATAATCTGGCTCCATCCATACCATCGTTCATGGTGGTAATTTGAACATGTGTATATATACAAATGCTAACATATATATATATATAGACATATACACATCTATTAACATAAAGTATAGGATCATATAAATCTGGTTAAGTGAGGGACAAGCAGAAGGAAGTAATAGCAGACTTCAAGAATGGGAGACGGTGGCTGATTGATAGCAAGGAGGAAAGAGAAAAGGTGAGGATTAGGGTCTGATTTGGGGAGATGTAGGAGAAAGAAAAAAGGTATCGATAAAGGATGAGGAAAGGAAAAATAAAATAAACGTCCGAAATTTTTTTTAAAAAAATTCTCTTTAAACATTTTTTTTCTCTAACTCCCTTCTCTTTAAAAATTAATTTGAACTTTTTAAGATTTTTAAGAATTTGAAGATAAATTTAGACAATTTTGATGATTTTGTGCAAAAAATATCAATTTTGACATAAATATTATACAAAAATATAAAAAAATTAAATTTTTATGTAAAAAGTTGGGCCGAGAAAGGCCCTACCTGTGCCCAACCCAACTTCAAGCTCCATTGGACTTGTACCTCCCCGAGCTTGAAAGGGACCTGGTACCAAAATACGAAATTTCTCGTCCACAACAATCCTATCAGGCTACCCAATGCTTAAGTGGAGGATGCAAATCATAGTGACTCAACGAGTGTACAGACTGGAGGTCAGACACTGGTGCGCACAAGAATCCACTCCCCACATTGAAGATGTTAAAATTCTCATACTATCACTGTCAGAATTTGAACTTTGGTCCTTAGTATCATTTATGCAGTCCCAAAACCAATTAAGTTACGTCCATATGGGTTGAAAGGGACCTTACTTGCGCTTGGGAGGATCTTCAATGCTTTGCTACAAATTTTATTTTATTTTATATTTTTTTTCTTATCATGCACCAATTCAAACCCTTCAAATTCTTCATGCAATTTTCTTTTAAATTTTTAGGGAAAGCTTACAAATTCAAATATTTATGCAATTTTTTTTTTCTCATGAAAAATCAAACAAAAATATGCAAAGTATTTTTTTTTAAAAAAATTTGATTAATGTTATTTATCTTGTTATATTAATTAATTTAAATATATTTTGGTTCGCGGTCGACCCAATTTTTGTCTTATTTTTCAATTTTTTTAGATCATAAATACTTTTTGTTTTTATATTAATTATTTTTAATATATTTTATATCATTATATTACTTATTATTAACAAAAAATAAACATATGTGCTAACAATAATAATAAACATAATAATAACTCACATCATAACTCAAATTAATTATATTTATTTTTTGTTAGTTTCATATTATTATGTGAGTTATTTATTTTAATACATACATATATGTTTGTGTTTATATTAACGTTTAATTTGTTTAGATCAAATTAATTTTTTAATTTTAATTATACTATGTCTAAATTGATATATTAATGATACTTGTGTTTACAATAATTATGAATTATTTAATTTTAACATGTCGTTAACTATTATTATTATGTTAAACCCTTAGGGTTTAGGGTATGGTTTACGTTTAGTGTCTAGAGTTTATCGTTTAGGGTTTAGGGTCTAGGGTTATAATAAACTTTAAATTATAAATAGACCCTAGACCTTAAACCATAATCCCTAAACCCACTTAACGACATATTAAAATTAAATAATTCATAATTATTGTAAATATTAATAATTATCATTAATATATCAATCTAAACATAATATGACTTATATATAATTAAAATTAAATAAATAATTTGAACTAAACAATTAATTGCTAACATATACACAAACATATACACATGTATTAACATAAATAACTCACATAATATATGAAACTATAAAAAAAATAAGCATAACTAATTTGAGTTATTATTGTAAACATTAACAAGTATCATTAATATATCAATTTAAACATAATATGAATGATATATAATTAAATTAAATAATTAATTTAAAATAAAAAAATTAAACGCTAACATATACACAAATATATACGCATATATTAACATAAATAACTTACATAATAATATGAAACTAACAAAAAAATAAATATAATTAATTTAAGTTATTATGTGAGTTATTATTATGTCTATTATTATTGTTAGTACATGTATTTATTGTTTGTTAATAATTAACATAATAATATAAAATATATTTTAAATAATTAATATAAAAACAAACAATATTTATGATTAAAAAATTGAAAAATAAGACAAAATTGGGTTGTGTGCGAGCCAAAATATATTTAAAACAATTAATAAAACAACATAAATAGCATTAGTAATTTTTTAAAAGAATACTTCGCATGCTTTTGTTTGATTTTGCATGCGAACAAAAAAAAAAAAAAATGCATGAAGATTTGAATTTGGATGCTTTGCAAGAGAATTTAAAAAAAATTGCATAAAGGATTTGAAGGGTTTGAATTGGTGCATGAGAAGCCAAAAAATAAAAAATAAAAAATTGCACCAAAGCCTTGAAGCCCCTCCCCCGGCGCAAGTAAGGTCTTATTCAAGTTGGGGGAGGCGCCAGTCCAATGGAGCCCAAAGCTGGGCTAGATGCAGGTAGAGCCTTTCTCGCGCCTTATCAGCTTTTTGCATAAAAATTTGATTTTTTATATTTTGGTACGATTTTTAAGTTAAAATTGATATTTTCTTGTAATAAATCATCAAAATTGTCTTTGTTTATCTTCAAAATTTTAAAATCTTCAAAAAACTCGAGTTAACTTTTAGAGAGAAGTGCAAAAAGAGAAGGAAGTTAGAGAGAGAAAATATTTAGAGGGAAATTTTTTTTCGAACTTTTCACGTGTTTCTTTTATTTTCCAGTGCGTCTTTTATCAATATTCGAAGAAAATACAAAAGAATAATAAGAAACATTTAAGCTATTTTTAAATTTCTTTTATTGTTCTTTCCAAAATACCCTTGAAAAAGTGATCATATGACAACCGTCTAACCATTTATGTTAAGATTTAAGATTGACGAAAGTGTTAATTTGATAATTTTTGTAAGTTAAGGTATTAAAATCGGTAGTTTTGTAGTTCGAGTATTAAAATGGAGAAAACAAGAAAATTTAAGTGTCTGTGACACTTTTTACCTTAAAATTAAACATATAATTTATCAACTAAACCAATTGAACGTTAACATATACGATATGTATTAACATAAACAACTAAAATTATAATATTAAACTAAAAATTAACATAATGGTATGAAAACATGTATTAAAAACAATTAAAATTAATAATTAAAAAAAATACACCAAAAATTCGAAAACACACCATCTACACACTTGAACCATGCCCTGCCGCAAGTAGGGGTATCCCCATGCTAGGTCTTGCCGCGACTCTCTCATTGTGTGCTCCAAGTCATGACATGGGGATACCCTTTCTCGCGCTAGGCGTGGCTTAAGTGCATATGGTGTATTTTTGAATTTTTGGTGTGTATGTTTTTTTTTCTTCTAATTTTTATCTCAAAATTGATTGTATTGTGTAGATAATCTTCAAAACTATCCATTTTTTACTTCAAAATCTTCAAATTTTCAAAAAAATCACTACATTTTTTTAGGGAGAAGGTGGAGAAATATGTCTAGAGAGAGAAAGAATGTGTTTTGGGCGGAAAAATATTAAAATATTTTCGTGCATAAATTTTATATTTCAACACGTAATTTATCGATGCCCAGTTAAAAAAACTATTTGAAAGATTTAGTTTGCCTGGTAAAAATATTTCTAACTTGGTGAAATATTTTAAATTCAATCTGCATGTCGCCTTTTTTCTCTTTCCTTTTCTCTATTGGTGTAAAGGTATTTGAGTATCATGAATTGAATACCTGAATATATTTCTTATGTTTCATCCAACAAATCATTATACTTTTATGAAACACTAGACAAATTTTAGAATTAAATTCTATCTAAAGATGGTAGTAGTAATTGAAAGTTTTTAGTGGGAAAAATAATCGATGTTTTCTGATTATTATTGAATGAATTACAAGAATATATACATGTTGCAATGTTAGCTGTACTAGGAAACTAAATCCATAAAGTAGTTACCTAATACGACATAGTAATCCTAGGTACAAAATAAGCTAATTACAACAACTAAGGTAACTAAGAAATCTGGAGGATATCATCAAATATTCAGCAAATATTTAGTAAATATTCTCCAACCAATACTCCCCTCAAGTTGGAGCATGGAGATCTTGAATACCCAACTTGCAAGTGAGAGAATAAAACCAGGAAGGATGAAGCGCCTTGGTGAGAATATTAACAGGCTGGAGCTCACTGCAGATATAGCATGGAGAAACTAGACCAATCTAAAACGTATCACGGACAAAGTGACAGTCAATCTCTATTTGCTTATTGTTTGTGAAATACAGGGTCGGTAGCAATGTGGATGGAAAATTGACTATCACTATGAAGAGAAATCGGGCGATGAATAGGAACATGAAGATCATGAAGTAACTGGCGAAGCCATTTCATTTCACAAAGAATAACGACCATGGCACGGTATTTCGCTTCAGCCGAAGAACGAGAAACTGTGGGTTGCTTCTTGGTTTTCCAAGAGATAGGCAAACTGCCAAGGGAAATGAAATATTTGGTGACAGACCGTCGAGTAATGGAACAACTAACCCAATTAGAATAACAATAAGTAGTCAAAATTAGAGGGGAATTTTCCTGGAAAGAATACCCTCTGTCCAGGATGCCCCTTTATTATATCAAACGACTCGTAGGGCAATAGTTGAATGCTCCTGCTAGGGCCCGACATAAACTGAGCTAAAGTATGGACTGCGTAAGCGAGTTCGAGATAAGTGAGAGTGAGATAAATCAATTTTCCAATAAGGCGCCTATATATTAGGATATCACAGAATAGACTAGTAGCTTTAGCCGAGTGATGATTCGGCTCAATAGGTGTGAGAGTTAGTTTGGACCCATATAATCCAACTTCAAAAAGAATCTCCAAAATATACTTTCATTGACAAAAATAGATGCCAGTAGAGCTACGGGAGATCTCAAGGCCCAAAAAATATTTAAAGGGACCATGGTCCTTCATGTGAAAACAAGTTCTTAAATATTTCTTAAACTTTTCATTGAAGAGACAATATTGCTAGTGATCAGTAAATCATCCACGTAAATGAGCACGAACAAGAAAACACCATCAGAAGCATAAGTAAAATAGAGAATAATCGGCAAAAGATTGAACAAAACCACACTTATGAAGTGCAGCAGTCAATTTGGAGAACCAACGTCTTGGAGCTTGTCGAAGACCATATAAGGATTACTGTAACCGACAAACTTGGTAAGGACCGGAAGTTCAGAATCTGGGCAATGGTTGCATGCATACTTCCTCTGATAAGTCACCATGAAGAAAAGCATTATAATCGTCCATTTGATGGACGTCCCAATCTTTTTGCAGAAGCAACCAAAAGTAATATGCACAAGGTAGCCATTTTTGCAACAGGGGTAAAAGTATCAACGAAATCAACATCCTCTCTTTAGGTATTGCCAAGAATGACGAGGCGAGCTTATACCTCTCATAGAGCCATCTGCTTTGTATTTCATACGATAGACCTATTTGCTACCGAGAGCATGCTTCTCTGGTGGAAGTTGGGTGATTTTCCAGGTACCATTTCTCTCCAAGGAATCAATTTCAAGCTTCATTGCATCTCTCCATTTTGGGTCAGTCGCGGCTTCAGAGAACCTGGTAGACTCAGAAACAATGATAATGATAGCAAAACATTGTTTATGTCTGTCAGAGAACTTATCACAATTAATATAGTAGTGCAGAGGATAGAGGACTTACCTAAGGAAGCCAGTGGAGCAGGAGAAACAAAGGAAGTGGAATGGCTTGTCGAAGAAGAACTCAAATAGTATTGCATAAATAATCTTGAAGCTTGGCTGGAGTGACCTTGGGTCGTGTGCTGTGGCGAAGAGTAGCCTCTGCTGGCGGTAAAGGATGGTCCAAAGTGGGCTGGGAAGATGGAACCAAAGTTGGGCTAGATTCCGAAGTTGGTAGCCCATCTAGAGAAAACCTAGCCAGGTTGGAGGAAGGTGCTGGGCTAGAACACAAACTGGGTGTAGTAGTCGGGTCTAATGAAGGAGAAGACTCCGCTTGACTCCCCATTAATTCTTTGGGTTGGTCATGTAGTAGGCTCCCCTTGAATTCTTTGGGCCTGTGTCTTCAAGTGAACAAACAAGAAGTTCCCCAAAATTACATCTGTCACTAGAATGCTTCTCAGAGACAATATTTTCCCCACATTCCAAATTTTGTACCTTATCGGCAAACAGAAATTGATTTTCGATGAACACCGTGTCCGGAGAGAGAATGAATTTATTCTTTAGGATCAAAGGATCTCTAACTATTCTTGCCAAAAGGGTATACTATAAAAACACAAGGTCGACTTTGAGAACGAATTATCTTTTGGGAGATGGTTATCATGAACATAAGCTAGATAACCAAAAGTGTTTATTTGGGAATGAGGGGTTGTTTCGCCATGTAACATTCAAAAGAAGGTTTACCATCCAATAAAACAGATAGAATTCGATTAATCAAGTATCCAACAATTAAGATATATTCTCCCCAAAATTTGACAAGTACATTTGCCTGAAAATGCAAAGCACGAGTCACATTAAGGATGTGACCGTGCTTACGTTTTACTCGTCCATTTTGTTGGGGAGTACGAGCAATTGTAGTTTGGTACAAAAAATACCTTTTTCCTCAAAGTAATAGTAAAGACACACAAATTCAATACCATTATGAGTTCTCACAACTTTGATACTTTTATGAAACTAAGCTTGCACCATGGCCAAAAACTTTTCAAAATATCCGTGACTTCCCTTTTTTCAATAAGTAAATAAATCCAAACAGATCAAGAGTAGTCATCTAAAATGGTAAGAAAATATTTGGTGCCACAAGTAGAAACAACGTTATAAGGTCTCCAAAGGTCACAATATATTGAATCAAATCTTTCAGATGCATTATTTACTTAGAGGAAAAATATCCCGAGTCTGTTTGGCATGCAAACAAATTATGCAAGGTTCATTCGATCGAGAAACACTTAAAGAAGATTGTCTTAAAATTTTATTAACCACAAAAGTGGATGGTTGACCCAACCGAACATGCCATAAATCAAAGAAATTTGAAAACTTCATAGAACAGCAAATAAAGATGAAAAATGGAACGGTTTGTAGACAACAACCCCATTCCTCTGCTCACTACTCCAATCAACGTCCTTGAGATGAGGTCCTGTATCGCACATACATCATTAAACAAACTAATAAAGCACTTAGTCTCGCTCGATAACTGAGTCAGAGAAATTAAATTGCATTTTAATTCTGGAACGAAAATAACATTTTTTACTGTAAAATTAGGACCCAAATATGCATTTACTTTATGGAAAGTTACTTCTTTAGTCTCACTTGGCAATTCAATCGTGTATGGAGAAGTAGGACGCAATTTGTAAGAAAATTTTTTCTATCAGACATGTGATGTGAACATCCTGAATCCAAGATCCATAAATGTTCAATCTTACTAGATAACTAATCAGTATCCGTAAAATTAGGCTGGTTGTTGATCAAACTTAGCAAAGAATTCCATTGTTCTTGTGATATACTAGGAAAGCCAGGATTTGATGCCCACATTTGTCCACTGCCGGAGCTGCTGCCATCGCCTCCTTCATGTATTTCAGCAGCAAAGCCATGCTGCTATGCACAAGTTCGTCTGGCATTGTAACATGTCCAGATCCTCTGTCTCAATTAGAATGTCCACCTCTTCCTCGTCCGGTGTTGCCAAAAGCTGTGCCACTGTCAGTGGCTTTTAATTTCTCTCCCCACCATTCCGGGAAGGCGACCAACTGGAAGCATGAAGAAGCTTCATGTCCAGATTTCAAAGAGTGGGAGCAGAATTGCAATCCTCCTCCGCCGCTGGATTTTGAATAAGTAAAAGCTGCCCCTCTGGTACTACGCCCATCTCCGGCATTATCCAAGTGCCTATGGTTCTCATCTTTTAATCTACCACATGTATCTTGTTTACTTTTGGGAATTAGTTATTGTTGAATTATCTCGTAGCGAACAGTGCTATGTATGCATCGTTTAGCCCCATCAAAATCGATATATTTTCTCTTCCTCACTATTTGTTGTAATGACAGTAGAATTTGCATACTGTCTGCCACAATCACAGCTTGGAAGCTGTTGGTAATTCTCAAGTTCCTCCCAAAATTTCTTCAATTTTGAGCAATAGACTGCAACTGAATCACCTCCTTGTTTGCAATTTTCTAAGACTGCTTGAAGTTCGTATTTTCTTGGACCGTTCTTACCAAGAAACGTTCTTTGATATCCACTCACAATTCGTCTACTTGCTTTGAGTAAATTATAGAAGTCCTCAAACATGGTTTGTTGGTGTTGAGAATCCAATTAACCAACTAGAGTGTTGACTTTCCACCATTCTTCTTCTTTGTTTGGGTCATCCTTTGGTATCAAAATCAATCAATCCAAAAATCTAAGCTTCCATTTGGACCGTAACTCCATTTGAATAGCCTTTTCCCATTCATCATAATTATGGGACGAATTTTTGTCTATCAATTGAACTTGAGTAATAATTTGATGTGGTCCATCAGAGGGAGCCACATAATATGGATCTTTTTTCATAGCATGACTATTGACACAACTTTCTTCATCATAAGTGTTAGTAACAGTGCCATCATCAACAACCTTATCTTTACTCATAGTAACAAAGGCTCTAATAGTATGAAAGTTTTCGATTATCATTGAATGAATCATAAGAATATATACATGTTACAATGTCAGCTATACTATGAAAACAAAATACATAAAGTAGTTACCTAATACAACATAATAATCCTAGGCACAAAGTAAGCTAATTACAACAACTAAAGTAACTAAGAAATTCGGAGGATATCATCAAATATTCAGCAAATATTCAATAAATATTGTCCAACCAATAGTCAGGGACGGAACCAGAACAATATGATTGGGGGGGCTGGAGGAAAAAAAATTTTGTCAAAATTTCGTTTATAAAATGAAAAAAAATTTTTGAGGGGGCTAAACTGAAAAAAATTTTTTTGAGGGGGCTTAAATGCAAAAAATATAAAATTTTTTTTAAAAAAAAAAATTCCTGGGTGGGCTCCAGCCCACCCTAGCCTAGGCGTAGGTCCGTCCCTGCCAATAGTGATGTTTTGATTTCGAAACTTCTTATATACTCCTTGTGTAACATCTACCTGGTAAGCACCTCGTGCGACCCTAAAGTGCAGTCGTCATGAATGTAGAGGTTGGGGTCACATTTTAACGATTTAAATATTTGATAGTCTTATATAATGTTTAAAGTGGTAAATTTAATGAAATGATATTAGGGTCTAGAAAAGATGTTTCGAAGAAAATACAATTAGGATTTGTATATAACTATTTGTTTTTATGGAATAATATTAGTTATGCTAGACATTTTTTTTTCTTTTCTCGGGGACTAAGTTAACATTATTATTATTTTATTATTATTAATATTAATATTATGGTAAAAAAAAAGAAAAAAAGAAAATGTGTGTAGTGGCCACCAGGGACGGAACTAGAACAATATGATTGGGGGGGCTGGAGGAAAAAAAATTTTTGCCAAAATTTCGTCTATAAAATGATGCATTCCATGTACAAAAGACACTCAAACAATTCCAAATTTACATATAATATAGCAAAAGAATATGTAATCGCCCATTACCAATGAGGAGTGATCACCCATCACTCACGGGATAAGCATTACAATTATAAATTTACATATAATATAGTAAAAGAATAGGTAATCGCCCATTACCAATGAGGAGTGATCACCCATCACTCACGGGATAAACATTACAAATTCTAAATTTACATATAATATAGCAAAAGAATAGGTAATCGCCCCATTACCAATGAGAAGTGATCACCCATCACTCACGAGGAATGATTACCCATCACTCACGGGATAAATACCTCTATCAAAACTGAGAATCTTGATCAGAATCTTGAGATAACAGATGAGATGAGCACGATCAGAAGACGAAATCCAATATGACCTGCAATTGATTTAGAACATTAGAAGATTAATATGAAAACAAATAACATTCATCCCAATGTAAAGAATGAAAAAGAAATCACTACTGAAAAATGATTTAAAATAGAGTTTTGCATGTGAACGAAATGATTAATATGGCAATTTTATTCTTCGAGTTTGCATATTTTGAAACCGCTGCAAGATGTCTTCATTTTCAATACTCTTAAAAATCTCTTGCTCCACATAGCAAACCAAACTGTCACTGAGAAACTCATCTCCTATCCTATTGCGTAAATCATTCTTAATCATTCTCATAGCAGAAAATGATCTTTCAACGGTCGCTGAAGCAACAGGCAAGACTAAAGCCAACTCAATTAGTCGATAAACTAAAGTAAAAAACTTGTGAGTATTCGTCTCAACCATCTTCTTCGCGAGATCTTCAATGTCAGTAAGGCCAGAGAAAGCTGCCCCATCACTTGATCTCATGTAAGAGATATATGTATCAAGTTGTGCTTTAAGCTCAAACTTATCAGAGATAGAAAAATCATCTGAATAGAACTCTGATAGATGGAGTAACTGACCCCGATCAAAATTCACAAAGGAATCTCGGGGATCAAGGCATGATATGCAAATAAGTAGCTCTGAAGTTGACTCCATAAAACGATCATCAATTTCTTTGACTATAAAATCAAGTACCTAACATTAAATAGAGAAAAAAATAGTTAATAATTTATAATATTACAAATAATTGAGTATTAGGTAATAAGTTTAAAAAATAATGAAATTAATAACCTCAAAAAAGATGTCTCGACAAAAAAAATGGTAGTAAGTCTTTGGCTGCCCATCCACACTCCTGTATAATCTAGCTCGACCTGGTAAAGGATCTTGCATGTTCGGCACGAAAATATAATTTTTGATACAAAATACAGTAACAACACCCAATAACTCTTCCAAATAATCATCATTATTTCTGTACTTCTTCAAATCTTCCTTTATTGTCTGAATCATCCGGACAGCAGTGACTATGTTTTGAGTCCTTTGTTGCAAGCACATTAACAATGTATTTGTTTTTGCCAATACATTTACCATTAATTGAGCAATGAATACAAATTCAAACTGCCACATTTTATCAATCAAACCTCGGGCAATGCCTCGACTATTGACCTCATCAGTGTCTTCATATATAGTTTCAAGCACATGTGTCACTGCATCCCACATATGCAAAATCTGAGTTATTGTTTTGAAGTGAGAGCCCCAACGAGTATCACTTGGCCGAGCTAAACTTGTTTCCTGATTTTTGCCCTTTTCTGTAGCAGTTTCTCCACTTTCTAGACATTTTACAAGATCATCATACTGCTTTTGCAAAAGAGCATCCTTTCTGTTAGCCCTAAGGGCATTAATACTTATGTTTTGATTATGATTAACATATGTTTGTGTGAGTATTTTAGCTAACCCTTCATAGAACAAAAGAAGTACCTGTGAAGTCTCAAAGTCTACAAGCAAAAGGTCTTGTTGATGAGGGCAAAATAGAGAAGAAGAGACCAAGCCATGCCAAGATCAAATCATTGGAGACATTGAAGACATTGAAGGCATTGTCTATGTTAGAGTGAATTAGGTACTATCTTGTAAACTCCCTAGTCTTACTCTTTGATTATTGATCATATATGAAGCTCCCTTTATGATTTTCTGAGATATAAACTTTTGTTAAAATCTAGGTATTCTTGACTGAAGTTGTGGTGTTTTTGGAAAGTTTTTCTTCTCTTTAAAATGATTGTCAAGAAAACATGCTTTTGAAACAAGGAAGAAAGTTTTTGTCTTAAAAAGAAACTTGGCTGAGGAAACAAAAATTCGGTCATCCGGTTTTAGAACCGGTCGTCCGGTTTTTCCAAAGTAAAAATTTGGCAGTCCGTTTTTCAGAAAATCAAGTACGAATCTTTCTATCCAAATATTCGGTCATCCGGTTTTAAAACCGGCCGTCCGATTTTTTCTCTAAATCAAAATTCGGCAGTCCATTTTCTAGCTTGAACAAGTCCAAATCTTTCTGTTTTAAAGAACCGGTCGTCTGATTTCAGGAACCGGTCGTCCGATTTTTACAGTTACTGTAAAAAATATTACCGTTGCAAAGAATGCAACGGTCATTTTCTGAAAGCAACGGTCATTTGCTTCAAGACTCTATATAAAGACTTTATGATCAGCAATAAATGAGACAAGTTTGATGAAATATTGATTGAGAACATTTAAGACTTTTAAAGAGCTTCAAAAGTACATTTATTGCAAATCATTTTTAATCCCAAACAAAAATCTTCTTGAGCTTCATTGTTGATCATATATCAAAGAAGAAGAAAATAGGTGCTTGTAGAAGTATTCCATTGAGTTGTATCTTCCTCTTCTCAAGCTCATTTGGTAACATTGTTCCTTACTCTTCTTATTCTTTTATTGTGATCAAAGGTTTGTGGAAAACCCTTTGGGTGATCCTTTGAAAAATTTGTTGTATTGTTGTGTTTGAGGTTTTTGTGTAAAACCCTTGGAGGGTGATCCTCATTGTGTTGTTGTGTAATCAACTCTGAAGATAGTGGATTTGTGAAATCCTTGGGTTGAGTCTCAAGGTAGTGGATGTAGCTCTTTGAGTGAGTGAACCACTATAAATTGTTGTGCATGTTCTTTAGAGTTTAATTCTATGCTCATTTGTTAATTGCCAAAACTATAAGATTTTGTTTGGTGTGCATTCTTATCAAAAAGAGTTTTAGAAATCTTTCAAAAACAAATTGGAGGCTTATCTTTCTAATCACACAAAAGATTTTTTAAAATTAGCCAAAAACCTTATTCACCCCCCCTCTAAGGTTTTTCAATTGGTATCAGAGCAGGGCTTCTCTAAAAAAGGACTAACATCCTTGAAGCAAAAGATCTTTATTTTACTATGTCTAATGTTTCTAGTTTACCATATGTAGAAGGCTCTTCTACAAATAGACCTCCTTTTTTCGATGGTACAAATTATACTTTTTGGAAATCTAGAATCAAAATATATATTTGCTCTATTAACTTTAATCTTTAGAGCATTATAGAGAAAGGACCTTATGTTCCTATAAAGGATGGAATAGTCAAGAAGGTCGAAGAATATGATGAGCTTGACTCAAGGAAGATGACTCTAAACTTTCAAGCTATGAACATATTGAGCTGTGCCTTGGATGCTAATGAATACAATAGAGTGAGCAGATGCGACGCGGCTCATGAAATGTGGAAGTTACTTGAAGTAACTCACGAAGGCACCAATCAAGTGAAGGAATCTAAGTTGGCTATGTTGGTGAGAGATTATGAGCTATTCATGATGAAACAATATGAAAGCATTAGTGACATGTTCACAAGGTTCACCAACATCACAAATGGCCTAAAGGCGTATGGAAAAGAGTACACAAGGGGAGAAGTAAATAGAAAGATTCTTGATTCACTCCCAAAAGCATGGCAACCAAAAACTCTTGCCATTGAGGAATCAAAAGAGTTAAGACAACTTCTTATTGAAGAACTCATAGGATCTCTCCTCACCTATGAGATGAAAATAAAAAGATTAGATGAAATAGAAGATGAAGACAAAGGAAGAAAAGGCATAGCACTCAAAGTGAATGTTGATCATACATGCTCTTCAAACAATGAAGATGAGATTGAGGATATGGCCTTAGTAATGAGGAAATTTAAAAGATTTTACAAGAAAGACTTCAACAAAAGAGGAAAGAATCCTCCATTCAAGAAAGGAGGACAAAGTTCATCACTCTTCAAGGCTAGATGCTTTAAATGCAATAGCACCGACCATCTTGTAACCGATTGTTCCAAAGCTATTGAAAAAGAGAAAGGAGCGTTGAAAGAAAAGCTTGAGGCATTAAAGAAAAAGAAGAAAAGCAAGGGCCTAATTGGTGCATGGGATCAAGATACAAGTGAAAGTGAAGGTGATGAAAAGGGAAACATATGCTTCATGGCATTAGAAAATGAGGTACAATCTTCACCCTCTAACTCTTCTAATATCCTTGATGATGATTGTGATGTTGATCCTAGTTTAATGTTTATTGAAATGTATGATAAGTGCAAAAAGGTTACTAAACGAAACAAAGATTTGAAAAGTAAAACTCAATTTTTGTTAGATGAGAATTCAAGACTCATTTGTGAAAATAAAGCTATTCTTGAATCCTTGGAAGTTTTGAAGAAAGAAAAAGAGTGTTCAAATGATGACTTTCAAAAACTTGTTTTAGAAAACAAAAACCTTTGTGAAAAGATTTCCTCTCTTGAAAAATGTTTGATTGATTATGAAGTCGTAAAGAAAAAGGTGAGTGATCTCACTCTATGTGTTGAAAAGTTCACAAAAGGAAAAGAAAACTTTGGAAAACTTCTTGGCTCTCAAAGATCACCTTTTGAAAAAAATGGTATTGGATATAATCATTCCAATATTTTTTCTAAACAAACTCGTTTTGTAAAAGCCTCCTCATCCCTTTCACACTTTTGTTGTACTTATTGTGAAAAGAGTGGTCATAAAGCCACAAAATGTTTTATAAAAGAAAGATTGAAAGGGGAGTAAAAACCGTTTGGAAAATAAAAGAAAATCCAACTAACATTCATGGACCCAAAAAGATATGGGTACCGAAAGACTTTTCTACTTCTTTTTTTGTAGGAACACAAGTCAAGGTCATCCAAGTGGTACTTGGATAGCGGATGCTTAAGACACATGACCGGATATGCATCCCTCATGAATGAACTAAGGAAAACCGAAGGTGGTTTTGTTACTTTTGGAAGGATCATCGGTATAGGTAACATTGCATATAGTTTATCTTCTTTAATTAAAGAAGTGCCTTTAATTGATGGTTTGAAGTTTAATTTATCTAGTATTATTCTATTGTGTGATTATGGGTACAAAGTTGTTTTTAAAAAGGTGAATCTTCTTTTATCATAAACAAGCTTGTGAACAAAACTTTTTTTTGTTTGCAAATTGATTTCTATAAGAAGTGATAATGGGTGAGAATTCAACAACCAAGATTTTACAAAACCTCTTTCAAAAGATCGTTTTTGCTACTTAAGAAAATTACTTGGTATAGGGAGATTTAATGAGTAATGTGTGTTGCTTGTATTATTTGTTTTTCACTTATTTTCTGCCTTGCTGACGTTTTAAAAAAATTCGGATGCCTCTTTTAAAATTAGGACGTCCGGTTTTAAAACCGGACTCATACTTCACCTTTCAAAAAATTCCAGAGATATTCGGACTCTCAAACCGGACGCCTGAACAAAAACTCGGACGTTCGAATTCTTCAAAAATCCAGAAACCGGAAGACCGATTTTAACAAACGGTCGACCGAATTCATAAAATAGGGTCGGGTCTGCGGTTTAAAATCAGACTTTTTCTGTAAACTCCTCACATTTTTCTCTCAACTCTCTCTCACTCTCTAGACCGAAAACCCCCTACTCACAAGACCCATCCGATTTCTTGTTCCGATTTTCAATTTTCTTCTTCTTTTTCTTCAAATTCATCTCCTGTCACAACAAAGAAGCTATTTTTCTCTCTGATTACTATCTACCAATCTCCAAAACTCTTCATCTCATCTCCAAACCCTACCCTCGAAATTCTTCAAAAATGGTTAAGACAAAGAATGCTCAAGTTGGTCAAGGGCAAAATCCTGAAGAAGGAGGCACCAGTAGAGGAAAAGGAAAGGGAAAAAGAGTACCTTCTGGAACTGGGGCTTCTGCTGCTAGGGTTTCTAGAGTTTCAGAAAGGTTTATTTCAGTAAAAGAAGCTGCCAGGTTTGAAGAATGGACTAGAAATCGACGGAAAATTGCTCCGGGTCATAGGGTGGACTTACATGATATGCAAGGTATGGAGATTATTCCTCATCTTTTTGAAATAATCGGTTGGATACCTCTGTTGATTGTAAATGAACTTTATTATATGGATATGATATATGAATTTTATGCTAATCTCCACAAAGGAAGAATTGAAAAGGTGGATAATGTCTCACATCAATGGACTGTGACTAGAATTGGGGGAAGGGATATTGCATTTGATGATAGACTGTTGAATGAAATTTTGGATACCCCTCAAGATGGTATAAGATTTTACACCAAGAACAAAAAATGCTATGATCCAAATTTATACAGTGAAAAACGATTTGCAGAAATTTTCACTAAGGGAGATGTATTAAAAAGACATGATGATAGAAATGTTAACAAACTGGATGCTTATGGGAGAGTGCTCCATCACATGATATCTAACATCATTAATACAAATGTTGGGCATAAATCATCTATCACCAACATGCACGCATTTGTGATGCTAGCCTTGCATGAGCATAGGAGTATGAATTTCGGATTTATGGCTATAGAACATATGCTAGCTGCACAATCTTCCCAAATGAAATGCTTGCCGTATGGTTGCTTTATCACAAAAATCCTCCAACACTTTGTGATCAATTTGGTTGGGATGGGTAATCACATTTGACCTGGCAAGATATACACTTAGCAAACCTTCAAAAGAATGGGGTTTGAGAAAGATGAAGATGGGACATTCATCCGAGGTGGACAAGATGTTGATGACAGTGATGAGGAAGATGATGATGACGATCAAGAGAACATGGAAATCGAAGAAGAGGACAGTGATGAAGAAACAGAGGTTGAAGTACAAAGAAGAGAAACAAGACAAAAGAAACGACAAGAAAGAACAGAGGAAGGCTCATCTTCAGGAAGCATGAGTCATCTTATGGATATGATAGCCTCTCTCCAAACATCAATGAACACCCGGTTTGATGCATTCGACGGTCGCTTTGAGGCTTTGGATGGGAAAGTCTCCAACATTCAAGAAAGGCTTGATACATTGGACCAAAAAATGACCGATACACAAGAACGGGTTAAGAGACTCGAGCAAGGAGGAGGAGATAGAGATGATTGAGATTTCTCTTAAAAAAACCTTTTCTTTCTCTTTCTTGTTTTGTCCGTAACTATTTTCAAACTCCTGTTTTCGTTCTCTTCTTAATGATATGGTTTTTAACTTGCTTATGTCTAATCTTAATTTGCTTTTTGTTATGCTAAATGATCTGTTTGTTGCTCTTTTTGTTATGGACTTCATGATGATACTTTAATGTCGAAAGTCCTACTGCTACCTCTTCTATGATCCCTTGGAACCTCTCTCCCAAAACTTTTTGATTTATGACAAAAGGGGGAGAAAATAGTGCAAGATGTAAGGGGGAGAAATCTTGAAAATATGTTGATTATTTTTATTATTGATTATGCAGCTTATGCCTTGTGATTATGCAGCTTATGCCTTGTGATGTTATGATGCTAAGGGTTTTTTTGCTTAGTTTGATCTTGTAATATTCTTTAGCCATATTTGACATAAAACATGTGTTTAGGGGGAGTTATTTCTTTTTTGGTGATTGTTGTGCTTTGCTCTTACTTTTGATATTTTGAAGCATCACCATACTTTACTCTTGCTCTTTTGTTCTTTTTGCATATGTGTTTGTCATAATAAAAAAGGGGGAGATTGTTAGCCCTAAGGGCATTAATACTTATGTTTTGATTATGATTAACATATGCTTGTGTGAGTATTTTAGCTAACCCTTCATAGAACAAAAGAAGTACCTGTGAAGTCTCAAAGTCTACAAGCAAAAGATCTTGTTGATGAGGGCAAAATAGAGAAGAAGAGACCAAGCCATGCCAAGATCAAATTATTGGAGACATTGAAGACATTGAAGGCATTGTCTATGTTAGAGTGAATTAGGTACTATCTTGTAAACTCCCTAGTCTTACTCTTTGATTATTGATCATATATGAAGCTCCTTTTATGATTTTCTCAGATATAAACTTTTGTTAAAATCGAAGTATTCTTGACTGAAGTTGTGGTGTTTTTGGAAAGTTTTTCTTCTCTTTAAAATGATTGACAAGAAAACATGCTTTTGAAACAAGGAAGAAAGTTTGTCTTAAAAAGAAACTTGGCTGAGGAAACAAAAATTCGGTCATCCGGTTTTAGAACCGGTCGTCAAGTTTTTTCCAAAGTAAAAATTCGGCAGTCCGTTTTTCAGAAAATCAAGTCCGAATCTTTCTGTCCAAAAATTCAGTCACCCGGTTTTAAAACCGACCGTCCGATTTTTCTCTAAATCAAAATTCGGCAGTCCGTTTTCTAGCTTGAACAAGTCCGAATCTTTCTATTTTAAAGAACCGGTCGTCCGATTTCAGGAACTGGTCGTCCGATTTTTACAGTTACTGTAAAAAATATTACCGTTGCACAGAATGCAACGGTCATTTTCTGAAAGCAACGGTCATTTGCTTCAAGACTCTATATAAAGAATTTATGATCAGCCATAAATGAGACAAGTTTGATGAAATATTGATTGAGAACATTTAAGACTTTTAAAGAGCTTCAAAAGTACATTTATTGCAAATCATCTTTAATTCCAAACAAAAATCTTCTTGAGCTTCATTGTTGATCATCTATCAAAGGAGAAGAAAAGAGGTGCTTGTAGAAGTATTCCATTGAGTTGTATCTTCCTCTTCTCAAGCTCATTCGGTAACATTGTTCCTTACTCTTCTTATTCTTTTATTGTGATCAAAGGTTTGTGGAAAACCCTTTGGGTGATCCTTTGATAAATTTGTTGTATTGTTGTGTTTGAGGTTTTTGTGTAAAACCCTTGGAGGGTGATCCTCATTGTGTTGTTGTGTAACCAAATTTGAAGACAGTGGATTTGTGAAATCCTTGGGTTGAGTCTCAAGGTAGTGGATGTAGCTCTTTGAGAGAGTGAACCACTATAAATTGTTGTGCATGTTCTTTAAAGTTTAATTCTATGCTCATTTGTTAATTGCCAAAACTATAAGATTTTGTATGGTGTGGATTCTTATCAAAAAGAGTTTTAGAAATCTTTCAAAAAAAAATTGGAGGCTTATCTTTCTAATCACACAAAAGATTTTTTAAAATTAGCCAAAAACCTTATTCACCCCCCTCTAAGGTTTTTCACTTTCTTTTACATGAAGCTCCAACAATGTTTACAATCTTAGCAAGGTACTAAAAAAACTACACACGTGAGCATTTTTCTTTGAAGTAGCCACAAGCACTAATTGAAGTTGGTGAGCAAAGCAATTAATATAATATGCGTACTTATTTTCATCTAAAATTTTTTGTTTCAATCTATTAAGCTCGCCACGCATATTAGACGCCCCATCATAACCTTGACCTCTGAGCTGTGAAATTGATTATCCATTTATTGCAAAGAAATCATCAATACTATTTTTCAACGTCTGTGCAGAAGTGTCACTCACGTGTACCACTCCAAGAAAACGCTCGACTACTTCTCCATTATCATTAACAAATCTCAAAACTGTAGACAATTGCTCATTCACAGAGCTATCTCGAGCCTCATCAACCAAAAGAGAAAAAACCTTGTCACCAATCTCATTGATAATAGCTTGTCTCACTTCTGTTGCACAAGCATTAACAATTTCTTTTTCAATTTTAGGAGAAGTCAACTGATTATTTCCCGGAGCATTCGAGTTCATGACCTTATTTACTTCTTCCGATTCCTCACAATACCATTTTGTTAATTCAAGAAAATTACCTCGTCGGATTGAATTTATCGACTCATCATTTCCACGGAAAGCTAAACCCTGACTTAATAAAAATCGGATAACTTTTACAACAGCAGTTAGCTGTGCACGGTAGTCAATCTCAGTTTGACTACTTTGTTTCGCTAAAATGTATTCCACATTATGTCTTTGATTTTTGAAACTCAACAACTGAATTATAGCACCAGAGTGAGGACTATTTGGAGCACCTTCATGGTTTCTAAATTTTTCTTTAGCACGTTTCCAATTTTTAAAACCAACTTCTTTAAACATATCATCACCATGTTTGTGATTTTAACATTTAGCAAACAAATAACAACAGAAACAAAATGTTGCATTTTTATGTACACTGTACTCTAACCAAGTAAAATCTTTAAACCATATCTTCTGAAACGATCTTCTAATTTCACCAAAATCAGTTTGCGGAAATTTATGATCACATGGTTGAGTTGGCCCTTTAGCCACATACCGTCTCCTTAATTCATCTCTAATTTCATAAGGATAACTATCAATTGGTTTACGCAATCCTGGATCACAAATAATTTCAAAATCCGAAAACTCTACCCCTACCCGAGGCTTTTTCCCATGATCTTTATTATTAACATTTCCTTTATTAGCTGATTTTTCTTCAACCGGTTTAGGACCCTTCTTCCATTTTTGAAAATATTTCTCCATAGTAAAATCTTATATAATATTCAAATATTTTAAATTCACAATTCAACACATTTCATTTATAACATAATAATTAATTAGAACATAAATTACATAATAATCATATTTTTACCAAAAAAATCCTAGAAATGTTTTCACTAACAACATAAAAATTCTAGCACTAAAAAATCTATTTACCAAAATAAAAAACTTTAGCACTCAAAATAAAAAATCATAGAAATAAAAATGTTTCTGAAAACTTACTTTTTTTTTGTTCAAAATGTTTCTGAACCGAACAGAGTAGCTTCATTGCTCTGCTTCTGCCGCCACCGCGCGGGTCCGCGCCGGCGCCGCCGTGTCTCGGTGTCCGTCTCCTTCCTTCCTGTCGCCGTGCCGATTGCTGGCTTGCTGCTGCAGTGCCGCTGCTGTCCTGTCTGTCTCAGTCCGCCACCGTCGACAACACACACACCGCACACGAGACACCACTTGCCGCGCTGCGCCGCTGTCTGCTTGTTGCGCCACCACCACCACCGAGCTCGGAGTCCGACACACCACTGACCGAGGAAGAAGAGAAGAGGGTTTCTGTTGCGGAGGGGGAGCGGGGCTGCGGGAGCGGCTCGGGGAGAGAGAAGAAGAAACTTGATTTTTTTTGTTGTTGTTTCTGCTGGCAGCCCGCAGCTGCTGCCAAGGGTTTAAAATTTTTTTTTTTATAAACCAGTCCCTACGTTTTGGGGGGGCTAAATTGAAAAAAAAACTGGGAGGGCTTAAATGTAAAAAACCTAAATTTTTTTTGAAAAAAAATTAATTGCCGGGGGGGCTCGAACCCACTCGAGCCCCCTAGTAGGTCCGTCCCTGGTGGCCACTTGTCAAGACAACTTGACACTTGTAAGCTTGCATGCTTACCAACCCCTTTACTCCCAAGCATATATATATATATATATATATATATGAAGGAGGAGGAAAGTTGGAATTTTTCCTCTCCTCCTCTCAATTCAATATATTGCCAGCATAAGGTAATAATGTTTATTATTTTTTTTATTTTTATATTTTTCCTTCTCTTCTCTTGCAACTTCTTTTCATGATGAGGGTATTGTGGTATGTATTGTTTTTCGCGTTGTTTGTTGCCTCTTCTAGCCAACACATACACGCACCCACATACATATATATATTATATAGTATAATAGTTAAGTTCTTATTTTTTTTTGTTTTCTTGGATTTATTTTCTTTTCTTTTTTTGATTAAAGATATGGTTTGATTATGAGCTCTTAAGATGAGATATTTAGGGTTTAAATTGGTTTAAGGTTTAGTTAAATTTAGTGTCTTGGGTTCATTTTATTTAATTCAATTTATCTATTTATTTTTCCTTGGTATGATTCTCTATATCTAAATGATTTAAGGGGATTTTAGCATGTGGTATAATTGTGAGCTTAATTCCTGACTTGTGATTAATTGTTTTGGTATAATATGTATTTTTAGGATATAAGTGGGTTTAATCCCTACTGAGTATCTTCTTACAAGGTTTTTAGTACATATGATTTTTGATACATGGTTTTAGTATATATGATTTGTTATCTATAACTTTAGTGTGTATGGTTTTAGTATCCTTATTTGGTGTATACTATTTTTATCATATATGGGTTGAGAAAGCTAGGCTTTTTGTGGTTAGTATAGATGTAGATGTATCCTAGGTTCGTAATGAGGTTTTTTTATAATTATATTCGGTGGTGAATAGGACTATTGGGATTCATAATTAATGCTTGTCTTTGTTTTTGTTGTTACCCTGTTTGTAGGACCATAGCACTAGGTTTGCACTCAGGTGAGTCCACAAACCCCGTCTAATTAATTTTCAAATGTTGCTGGCGATATATATATATATATAATTTTTAAGCCTGTCATAAAATATTTAATGCTTTTGGGACGATATAACTTAACGTGCTTTTAAATTGGAGATGTTCTCCACAACGTATTAACATGTTCCTTAGAAATGCACAGGAGCAGTGCTTGGTATAGGTATTCCTACTTTAAAAGAAACTGGTTACGCGTTTTTACTTTCTAAGGAAAAATTATTGTTACTACAAGTTGAGTATATTCAGAGGTTGTTTAGCTGTACGATTGAACATGGTAGATTAGACTTGAAATATTTCTAAAAACTGTATATGCATGTTTGACTGGCGGATGAGAATTTTATTATTCTAAAATGGTTAAAATCTTATTTTATGTAAATGGTCGAGTGAGTGTCCCTTTTGATTTTTATATGGTTATGAAAAGCCCATTTGACTTGGGGACAAAGTTTTTGATAAGATTATATGCATCCGAAAGCATCAGAAGATTGCACTGTACGTGGCTAGTCTCCCGTACTAGGGCCTCTTTCGATGACGTGAATGGTTAAAGAACTCTGGAGGGTGGATCCACTTGAGAGTGGGCTTAATACCGTGGAGGGTTTAACCCGATTAGTATTATGTCAAAGATTGCATAATGCTCTGTGGTGGGACGGCAGCCTTATGGAGAGTCAGAAGGGACTTGAAATTAAGGTTGGTCTCAAGACAGACCTGGTAGGTGCCCCAAAATCTGTAGCCTAGTTTTATGTGATTGGAGAGTGCGATGGTTATGGAACCGAGCGCTCGTAAGATATTTGGCCGGTACTAACTACGGGATGCCGAAACTAGTTTCCAATGACCTCATTATGTGTTCCAGACTCTGTCTGTGGAGCCCAACTTTTGCATGACCTGATTTTCTTTTTGAATTCGAGTGTAGAAGTTGCACTGATGTGTCTTGATTCGCTCAGACTTCTCAGTTGTGTTCTAACCCCCCACATAGGTTCAAGTGTTGATAGCTTCAAAACAACAAAGGAAAATTCTTTCTTATAATATTGCTTGAACTGTTTCGTAAAAGTATATCATTATTTTTAAGAATATCACATACGTGGATTCACTGAATGTTCGCGCTTACATCTTTACATTTCATGTTTTTTTTCCAGTTGACTCGGGACGAACAGTGGTGCAGTAAGCCTTTAAAGTCTTATGCATGGAGTTTTGGGATTGGGTCATTTTTGGAAGGACATTTATATTTGTTTTTTTTATGTTCGAACCATTTGTAGCATTTTTCTTCGTGTGGATTTGGTTTCGTAAAATATTTCTTTTCCTATATTACAGAAATCATAAGAAGCTTTCTTGAACCTTATGTAATGAGCGCTATTCTTGTATTCAATTTACTTGTTTTTCCGCTGCATAATATATGTATATACTTCTAAGTGTTATCCCAAGTTCTGCTTGGTTTTGGGACTTGTAGTTTAGTACCAAGAGGCACGCTGATACCTTACTCAGCCGCAGCTACTAGGGGAGGAATTGCGGGTATTACAAGTGGTATTAGAGCATCTAGGTTTGATTCTAGGTTCGAATCGTTGGATCCTAGACGAGCTATAAGAGCCAACCACTTAAACCTTGATGTTTACCATGTGATTTTATTAGTTAGTACTGACCTTATGATTCTGTTTGTAGGTATTAGATGGCACACTATTCACGTGGGTGGGTATACTGGGAGGGCACACTGTGGACGGGTCCAATAGGACAATATCGTCGTCGTCTTATTCCCTTAGAAAGATTATCCCTGAGAGGGGCCCGGTTACAGTAGTTGACCTTTCTGATGGTGAGACTATGGAGGGACCAGTGACGCAGGGGGTAGAGTTTGGGATAGAGATAGAGGAGGGCCCCAGTGAGTCCGAGTCAGATTTGGAGATGGTGGCGGAGTTGGAGGGAGTGGCACCGGTTGAGGCTGAGGGGATGGACACCCCTATAGCGGATGGTTCCCCGTTAACAGTATCGCCTACTCCTATTTTGCCTGCGGAGTCCGCATCCTCTTTTTCATCATTATCCCTATTGGGCAAGTTTGGGGAACAAGATATTTGTGGATACTGTATATGGTGCGAGCAGCAAATTGAGGATGCGGGTTGGCTCATTGCAGAGCTGAGGAGTGAGATTGCATGGACGGATAGCTATTTTACACAGCTCATGAGGCTCGACGATGGGAGGCGTTGAGGGCCGATAGGTTGGAGATTGAGCTAGCTCAGATGCGAGAGGTGCATGTGCCGCGAAAGAGAAAGAGATTCTTGAGTTGATAAAGGAGCGAGATTGGCTTAGGCGATTCTCCACCCAGTTCCTTGGCACCACTAGAGACTCTGTGGATAGGGCCCGTGCTGAGCTAGAGGCCTAGCCAGGGTGTTCCAGTAGTCAGCACCACTAGGCGGTTAGGATACCATGATGTTTGTATATTTTAGTTACTTGGATAGTTGTGATTGATGTTTTGACTTGTACTTGGTACGGTAGATTTCGGGTCATGGATACGAGATCCCCGAGATTTAGGTATGTATAGTGACCTGGCCACATATTTTGGGTGGTAAGACTAGAATGATCTACTTATATTAAGATTATGTGGATGCAGCACCACTTGTATTGGAAATCATCATTTTGAGTTGTATATATATATATATATATATTTATATGTACGTAGGAATATTTATACCTGTGATGAGTTTATATCTGCTTGTTATGGTATATCTACGAACTTAGAGTTTTATTAGTACTGAAACTTCTTGTTGTTCAGAAGTATGTTGGGTTCACGATTTCCTAATTATGTGGATGAGGCCGTATCTGAAAGTTCTCAAAGTAGACATTCTGAACCAATAAGAGAGGCCACACCTCATTCAGAGCAAGCTATGCACAAGATAATTGAGAATTTTATGGTCAAGATGACGGAGTTATTAGAAGCTTCAAGGGCAACTACGAGGAAGGAACGAGTACCTGCCACCGGAGTGGATGAAGTATTGGAGCTATTTTTTGAAGTTTCGACCCCCAGAGTTCTATGGAGATATTGACAAGAGATCAAAAGCTGAATTATTTCTTGAGCAGTTAGATGATATTTAAGATACCCTTAAGTACAATGATGCCATGAGGGTAACATTTGTAGCCTTTAGACTTCAAGGAGTGGCAAAAGAATGGTGGCTTAGAGCTTTTGAAGCTCGTGCATTTAAGGACCGACCATGGACTTGGAATGATTTTCAAGAGAAGTTAAAAAAAGAGTACATACATCGTTAGATTCGCGAGCAATGAGAGGACGAGTTTCAACAACTAAGGCAGGGTAGCCTAACAATTGCATAGTATACGGCAAAATTCAATAGGTTGGCTAAGTATTGTCTAAGGTTGATAGACACTAATGAAAACAAGATATGTCACTTCGTGAAGGGATTAAGGGTTGAGCTGCAATGGGCTTTGGCTCCTTTACCACCGATGGGATTCCGACAGCAGTGGAAGCCGCCACACGGATGGAGATGGCAAATCAAACGATTATACAAAGGAAAGTAGCCACTGGCCCAGCTGCACCCCTATATAAACTTCTTGGACAATGACCATAGAAACTTGGAGATTCCGAGAGGCCTCGAGGCGAACAAAAGATAGGAAATGGAGGTCAACAAACCTTAACACGTGGAAGTGTCTACAGAGTATGCACATACTGCGGACGAAGTGGATATGTGGCAGAGACGTGTTATTGGAAGTTAAGATTATACTACCGGTGTGGAAAACTAGGACACATTAGGGAACAGTGCCCTGAGATGCAACGAATACCTAAGGAGACATCCAAAAGAGCTGGCCGATCCTAGGCTATGAGAGGAGCGGCAAAAGAGAGGAATAATAAGCCGCAAGTGAAGGCAAAAGTTTATGCATTGGATGGACTGCCTATAAACACCAAAACTGAAGTAATTGAATGTACGATTTAAATCTTTTCTCAACCAGCAAAAGTACTTATTGATCTTGGAGCTACGCATTCCTTTGTGAGTACGCATTTCGTAAAGCATATTCCTATACCTTCTATTGTCATGCATTATCAGTTGATAGTTAGTACTCCTATGGGCATGAGTAAAGCAACTGAGGTAAAGTACCCAGATTGTGATATCTATGTCGAGAGTGTGATTTTATTCGGTGACCTGATTGCCTTACCATTTGAGGATTATGATGTGATACTAGGGATGGACTGGTTGTCTCAACATTATGCTCAGGTAGACTGCTGACAGAAGTTGGTTAAGTTTAGCCAACGAAGTATGCCAATCCTTGAATTCCAAGGGAAGCGAACGAAATGGTAGAATCCCTTATTATCTGGCATGAAAGCCAGAAAGTTGTTATGGAAAGTATGTCAAGGTACCTAGCATATTTACTCAAAAAGCCTAGGGAAGAGGTAAAGTTAGAAACAGTACCCGTAGTGAAGGAGTTTGTAGACATTTTTCTTGAGGAGCTAATGACGTTGTCCCCAGAATGGGGAGTGGAGTTCAGCATCGGTGTTGAACCAATATCTCGAACCCATATTGGATGGCACAGGAAGAGTTAAGAGAGTTGAAAGAGCAACTACAATAACTGTTGTAGCAAGGATACATCCGTCCAAGTACATCTCTTTGGGGTGCACCAGTTTTGTTTGTAAAGGAGAAGGATGGGACCCTTAGGATGTGTATAGATTACAGAGGGTTGAATAGTGTAGCAGTTAAGAACAAATACCCACTTCCATTTATTGATGAGTTATTTGATCAACTCCAAAGAGCAGGATGCTATTCTAAATTGGACCTAAGACAACGGTACTATCAAGTCAGGATAAGAGAAAAAGATATTCCGATGACGGCTTTCAACACATGATAAGGGCACTATGAGTTTGTTGTTATGCCATTTGGATTGAGCAATGCACATATGACATTTATAGACTTGATGCATAGGGTTTTTTATCCTTACCTGGATAAGTTTGTGGTGATTTTTATTGACGATATCCTTGTCTATTCGCCCAACCCTGAAGCTCATGAACAACATCTTCGAAAAATGTTGCAAACCCTATAGGAGCATAAGTTGTACGCCAAGTTCAGTTAATGTGAGTTTTGGATGAGTAAGGTAACTTTCTTGGGACATGTTATTACTTAGAAAGGGATCTCAGTAGATTTGGCGAAGGCAGAAGCAGTGATGCATTGGGCGCAACCCAAAACACCACCTGAAGTATGTAGTTTCTTGGGTATGGCGGGATACTATCGGAGATTCATAAAAGACTTTTCTAGGATTACTGGACCTTTAACACAATTAACTAGAAAAGCAACTGAGTTTAGATAGACAAAGAAGTGAGAGAGAAGTTTCCAAGAATTAAAGAATCGACTGACTACGACACCAATTTTAACATTACCAAATCCAAACCAGGAGTTATCCCTATACATAGATGCTTCAGGAGAAGGCCTAGGAGCCGTGTTGATGCAAGACAGGAAGGTTGTAGCTTATATTTCGAGAAAGTTGAAAGATCATGAATGAAATTAACCAACACACGATTTGGATTTAGCAACTATCATATTTGCGCTTAAAAAGTGACGACACTACTTGTACAAGGCCGAATATGAGATCTTTACTGATCATAAAAGCTTAAAGTACTTGTTTCCCAAAAGGACTTGAACATAAGGCAACGTCGATAGATGGAGCTACTGGAAGAATATCGATGCCCAATTATACTATCTGAGAAAGGAGAATGTGGTGGCAGATGCACTTAGTAGAAAGACAAATATATCAAGTCTTAGCATAACCTTATAGCAAGATATTAAAAGTGCCAAAAGAATAACATTGGATTCCAAGAGTTTAAAAACCATGTGGAAGCTAAGAAATTGGTGGATTTTCGGACATTAGAAGCCAATGGGAGGGTATTATGGTATTGTGGTATATATTTTTCGGACATTCTTCAAGTATTATTCTTTTCTCTTGCTCTTGCAGCTTCTTTTCATGATGAGGGTGTTGTCGTATATATATTTTTTGGTGTTGTTTTGTTGCCTCTTCTAGCCAACACATACACGCACCCACATATATATGTATTATATATAGTATAATAGTTAAGTTCTTATTTTTCTTGTTTTCTTGGATTTATTTTCTTTTCTTTTTTTGATTAAAGATATGGTTTGATTATGGGCTCTTAAGATGAGATATTTAGGGTTTAAATTGGTTTAAGATTTAGTTAAATTTAGTGTCTTGGGTTCATTTTATTTAATTCTATTTATTTATTTATTTATCCTTGGTATGATTCTCTATATCTAAATGATTTAAGGAGATTTTAGCATGTGGTATAATTGTGAGCTTAATTCCTGACTAATGATTAATTGTTTTGGTATAGTATGTATTTTTGGGATGTAAGTGGGTTTAATCCCTACTGAGTACCTTCTTACAATGTTTTTAGTACATATGATTTTTGATACATTGTTTTAGTATATATGATTTGGTATCTATGATTTTAGTGTATATGGTTTTAGTATCCCTATTTGGTGTATACTTTTTTTAGTATATATGGGTTAAGAAAGTTAGGCGCTTTGGGGTTAGTATAGATGTAGATGTATCCTAGGTTCATAGGGAGGTTTTTTATAATTATATTCGATAGTGAATAGGACTATTAAGATTCATAATTAATGGTTGTCTTTGTTTTTGAAAAACCTTAGAGGTGGGGTGAATAAGGTTTTTGGCTAATTTTAAAAAATATTTTGTGTGATTAGAAAGATAAACCTCCAATTTGTTTGTGAAAGAAATCTAAAACTCTTTTTGATGAGATTCCACACCAAAGAAAATCTTATAGTTTTGGCAATTAAGAAATGAGTATAGAAACAAGCTTTAAAGAATATGCACAACAATTTATAGTGGTTCACTCTCTCAAAGAGCTACATCCACTACCTTGAGACTCAACCCAAGGATTTCACAAATCCACTAACTTCAAAGTTGGTTACACAACAACACAATGAGGATCACCCTCCAAGGGTTTTTACACAAAAACCTCAAACACAACAATACAACAAATTTATCAAAGGATCACCCAAAGGGTTTTCCACAAACCTTTGATCACAATAAAAGAATAGAAAGAGTAAGGAACAATGTTACCAAATGAGCTTGAGAAGAGGAAGATACAACTCAATGGAATACTTCTACAAGCACCTATTTTCTTCTTCTTTGATGGATGATCAACAATGAAGCTCAAGAAGATTTTTGTTTGGGATTGAAAATGATTTACAATAAATGTTCTTTTGAAGCTCTTTAAAAGTCTTAAATGTTCTCAATGAGTATTTCCCCAAACTTGTCTCATTTATGGCTGATCATTAAGTCTTTATATAGAGTCTTGAAGCACAAGACCGTTGCTTTTAGAAAATAACTGTTGCTTTCAAAAATGACCGTTGCATTCTGTGCAACGGTAATATTTTTTACAGTAACAGCAAAAACCGGACGACCGGTTCCTGAAAACGGACTACCGGTTCTTTAAAACAGAAAGATTCGGACTTGTTCAAGCTAGAAAACGGACTGCCGAATTTTGATTTAGAGAAAAATCGGACGGCCGGTTTTAAAACCGGATGACCGAATTCTTAGACAGAAAGATTTGGACTTGATTTTCTGAAAAATGGACTGCCGAATTTTTACTTTGGAAAAACCGGACGACCGGTTCTAAAACCAGAGGACCGAATTTTTGTTTCCTCAGCCAAGTTTCTTTTTAAGACAAAAACTTTCTTCCGTGTTTCAAAAGCATGTATTCTTGACAATCATTTTAAAGAGAAGAAAGACTTTACAACTTCAGTCAAGAATACTTAGATTTTAACAAAAGTTTATATCCGAGAAAAACGTTAAAGGAGCTTCATCTATGATCAATAATCAAAGAGTAAGACTAGGGAGTTTACAAGGTAGTACCTAATTCACTCTAACATAGACAATGCCTTCAATGTCTTCAATGTCTTCAATGATTTGATCTTGGCATGGCTTGGTCTCTTCTTCTCTATTTTGCCCTCATCAACAAGATCTTTTGCTTGTAGACTTTGAGACTTCACAGGTACTTCTTTTGTTCTATGAAGGGTTAGCTAAAATACTCAGACAAACATATGTTAATCATAATCAAAACATAAGTATTAATGCCCTTAGGGCTAACAGTTTTTATTGTTACCATGTTTGTAGGACCATAGCACTAGGTTTTGCACTCAGGTGAGTCCATAAACCCCGTCTAATTATTTTTCAAATGTTGCTAGTGCTATGTATATAATTTCTAAGCCTGTCATAAAATATTTATCGCTTTGGGATGATATAACTCAGAGTGCTTTTAAATTGGAGATGTTCTCCACAACGTGTTAACATGTTCCTTAGAAATGCATAGGAGCAGCACTCCGTATAGGTATACCTATTTTTGAAGAAAATGGTTACGCATTTTTATTTTCTAAGGAAAAGTTATTATTACTACAACTTGAGTATATTCATAGGTGGTTTAATTTATGGGTGAACCTAGTAGATTAGACTTGAAATATTTCTAAGAACTGCATATGCATGTCTTGACTGGCGGATGGGAATTTTATTATTCTAAAATAGTTAAAATCTTATTTTATGTAAATGGCGGAGTGGGTGGCCCTTTTGACTAGTATATGGTAATGAAAAGCCCATCCGACCCGGGGACGAAGTTTTTCATAGGATTATATGCATTCGGAAACGTTAGAGTATGGCACTATACGTGGCTAGTCCCCGTACTAGGGCCTCTTTCGATGACGTGAATGGTTAGAAAACTTTGGAGGGTGGATCCACTTGAGAGAGGGAGTAATACCGTGGAAGGTTTGACATAATTAGTATTAAGTCAGGCATTGCATCATGCTCTATGGTGGGACAGCAGCCTTGTGGAGAGTCAGAAGGGACTTGAAATTAAAGTTGGTCTTAGGACAGACCTGGTAGGTGCCCCAGGATCTGTAGCATAGTTTTATGTGATTGGAGAGTATGTGGTTATGGAACCGAGCACTCGTAAGATGTTTGGCTGGTACTGAGTATGGGATGCCGGAACTAGTTTCTGATAACCTCGTTATGGGTTCTGGACTCTGTCCGTGGATCTTGACGTTTGCATGACATGGTTTTCGTTTTTAATTTGGGTGTAGAAGCTGCACTGATGTGTTTCGATTCGCTCAGACTTTCCAGTTGCATTCAAACCCCTCACATTGGTTCAAGTGTCGGTACCTTTAAAACAGTTAAGGAAAATGCTTTCTTGTAATATTGCATGAACTGTTTCATAAAACTACATCATTATTTTTAAGAATATCACTGAAGCATACACACATGTGGACTCACTAAGCATTCGCGCTCACGTCCTTACATGTTATTGTTTTCCCAGTTGACTCGGGACGAATAGTGGTGCAATAAGCCTTTAAAGTCTTATGCATGGAGTTTAGGGATCAAGTCAATTTTAGAAGGACATTTGTATTTGTGTTTTTTTATTCTCGAACTGTTTGTAGCATTTTTCTTCGTATGGATTTGATTTTGTAAAATATTTCTTTTCCTATATTAGAGAAATCATAAGAAACTTCCCTGAACATTATATAATGAGTGCTCTTTCTGTATTCAATTTACTTATTTTTTTGCTACGTAATGTATGTATGTACTTCTAAGTGTTGTCCAAGGTTCTGCTTTGGTTTTGGGAGTTGTAGTTTAGTACCGAGAGGTACGTTGATATCCTACTCAACCCCAGTTAACCTAGTGTAGGGGTTGGGAGTATTACACCTTGTGTACAATACTCGAAGATTTGGTTACTTCCTCCGTTTCATATTAACTGTTGCTTAGACATACTTTTTCTGTTTCAAAATATCTGTCACTTTAGTAAATCAAGAGATATCAAATGATATTTTTCCTTATGTACCACTATCTTATTGGAAATAAATAATTGTTTAGAAGTTTTCATTAGCACTACTAGTGATAGTCAACGGGTAATTTAGTCTATTTTCTTTTAAATTTAAATAGCTCAATCATTTCTTTAATTCTCGTGCCATGTCCTAAACTGACAGTTAATATGAAACGAAGGTAGTATTTAACAATACTCGAAGTTAGTTCATTATTATTATTTTTGAAATATGACTTGATGCATAAAAGAAAATAATTCATAAATTCCACGTACCATCTACATCTGCTAGTGAATGATGATCCTGTAACATAAAAATATTTTTTTGGTTGTATTATTATTATTATTATTATTGTTGTTGTTATTATTATGATGATAATGTTACGAATTTGATGAATGCGAGACATGATTTGCTTGAAATAATAGTACAATATAATAGTAGGAGAATAGAGATAAAGAAAGAACACAAGAGAGAAAATATAACTCAAAGAATCAAATATGAATCGTCTTATTAATATCTTCTTATAAGGCCTATTTATAGGCTCAAGATACAAAGAGATTACAAAATCCTAAAATGATCTAAATAAAACAATGGGGATCTCATGAATCCATATAGGATTAGTATTCGGGGAGTTTAGTTCTCTTTAGGGAACATATTTGAACATCCACTATGTATACATTAGTTTCATAATACTCTCACTTGGATATCCATAACATAAAGAATATGCCTCATTAAACTTCATTAGAGAAAAAATCCCGTGAGAGAAAAATGTTTAGTGAAGGAAAAAGAGTACATTATTCATTTATATTTTATATACTCCCCTGTTTAAAACATCGTTAAACCAATGCATTGATATGTCTTAGTGAATAAATCTTTAGGATTGTGTATCACTTTTGATTGAAATTATTGCACATCAGTTTCACCTTACTTATACAGAAATTTTTGTGATATTTACTTTGTCAGATCTCTCCGAACATGTCATCAAATTTCATAATCCAACAATATGATTGTAATTTAATCTTTCTAGGATACCATATAAATATCTCAGAATTAAATAATGACCATACACATTCTCAGCAATCCACATAAAAAGTTAACTAGAACTTTAATATAGTTGAAGGTGTGATTGCTATATAAATGATAATATCGTCATGTTCGCATATACATAGCTAGTTTGTTTGAGAATGAGTCTTTTGTGGATCATATTAAGCAAGAAACTTGTTGCTTTTATCCACCTCTTCAGAAGTTGGATTTTCTTCATAATCTGAGATTAATTATCCTTGAAAAATATTGTCGGAAAATAATAATATTATTCCAAAAATCACTTAGAGACAAATTAATGCACCAATTGTGTAGAGTTATGGTACTTCAAGACCAAAAAATATTTATTATTTTCTCACAGACATTTAATATTTACCAACATCTAATAATCAAATGACTATTGGATAATCATGTGCAATATACTATATATATCCATATAAACCTTTTATAAATAGATAAAAAAAATTCTATCTTCGGGATGTTTGATTTATAAATTAATATAAAACTTGAAATACTTGTTACCAAAAGGCAAAATTCCTCACCCTCAGAGCCCTCACTAGACTGGTCAATGCCTAGATGGAGGATGTAAATCATGGTGACTCAGCAGCCTTGAAGACTGGAGGCCAGGCTCTGGTGTACACAAGGAACCACTCCTCACATTGGAGAGGTTGAAATTCCCACATTGCCGTTGTCAGGATTTGAATCTTGTTCCTTGTTGCCAACTTTGCAGTCCCAGAACCAACTGAGCAACACCCATGTAGGCATAAAAAATACTCACTCTTATATTTGCTTGTCAATCACAAACTCTTCAGGAGGAATACTTCAAGTATTTAATCCTTTTTTTTAAAGAACCTCTCTAACAAAAAAGTCATTATGTTTCATGTGTGACTTAGTATTGTTAGTTAGAAGACTTATATTTTATCCTAGTAGGATATCTATATAAGCATCAACAAACTCAATTTTGTAACTCTTCTAGAGTTAAGAAAACTATCAAGTAAATTTGCAATTCTTTTGCAAATAAATAATCTGTAGAACTTCTAGTTCACAAATACTTAAATATGAACCAAGATGCTTAAGTGACATTATGATTCTAATTTTCTCCACATAATATGGAGAAAATTAAGAATAGATGAAGAAAATTCACTTCCATGCTTCAGGCATGCCTATCGAGTCCTACAAGCATTTCAAATAAATTTTAAAGTTTAGTGCGCTATTATTTAATCTCAATCCACCACCATAAATATTTATTTCTTCGTATCAATATTGACAAGACTTTACGAAGAATCTTATATCATAACTTATATAATTTCTCACTTTATTTATAAATATTTATCCTTCTGGGATTGCACTTCAGCTGTATAATTCCTTCAGGAAATGCATGTACACTTCAAGTATACTTAATAATTGTCCTAGCTTTGCATATTTTCTGATGTGAACTTTATATTCTATTTTGGAAAATATCTCTAATATATTAGAATCTCGAGTCTATAGACTTTACTTCAAGATCCTCATTTTTATACAAAATATGCACATAAATATCGTTGACGTTTGTACTATTTTGTGGTTTCATATACTTATATGATGACATAATACGATGAGATCTTATAATTATTATGACTTCAGGTATCTGAATTTCTTCTGGAAATAATAATAAAGTCATATCATTGAAAATTATGCTAGAACTTTCATCTCCTCGACTTAACTAAGGACCATCTTAAATTATTTCTCATTTACATATACGAGGATTTTTCGGAACCAATTTATTCTACCAAATTTTGCATGTATCTTAAAATCATAAGTAGTGGTAGATCGTCTTTCGGGGACATTAAGTAATATGAGCATTATCTGTCAGCTTTTCGTTTATTAAATAAAATTGCGCGGCTATTCACCTTTTGAACTTCTGGTTCAAATTATCTTTATATAAGGATCAAAATGAGACACATAATTTTTTCTTTATCTGACTATATAATTTCTCCTCTTTTCAATATCTATCTTAATATACATTATGGTAGAATAATATATTTGTATAGTGCATATATAATTATTAGATGGTAAAATATTTTGTTCCTCAACCATGAACCAATTATAATGAGGAGAACTCAAAATAATATATTGGCGAAATACGAATAAACACTACAAAATACATATCAATCTATTCAAGGTCTATTAACATGTTCTGCAAGAACATTCAATATATATACAAATAGAGAATCATGAACAATATTATTAGGACAAATTGTGTTAATGAGAGAATCTAAAATATTAACTCATTAAAATTGCAAAGTTCAGTTTGCAAGTCAATAATATATATAGGAACCTAGTCCGATGCATCGACTATGTATTCATCCAAAAAGACATTCAACCCTAATATATTGATGGTGTCCATAAAGTTATTTTACCTTGAAAGCAGTACAAATAAAATTGATGTTATTAGAAACTTCTGCTTTGATAAAAATATTGTCACGAATTCTTTATGATAATTTGTATTTTATTGATCCGAGATTGTGATACCCCCAACTCCTCTGCTAAATCAACTGTGGTTGAGTAAAGTACCAGCATGCCTCTCGGCACTAAGATGTATAGATGCAAACCTTGACCGGAGTCTGAATCAATAAAGTAACTTAAAAAGTAGAAATCTACTTATACATAAGTAGATTTGTTATGTAAGTTACAAGAGGGTGAAAATAAGCTAGTATAGAATCTTATAACAAAAATCTCTCCGACCATCTAAGAGATATGAGAGTTTATTCAAAAGATGAACTACCAGAAGTGATGGTACTCCTGTGCACTCCAAGAAATAAACCACAACGCCCTTGTTTGTTCCATCTCTTGGCTCATCCTATTTGAAAACATGAGATGAAGACATATATGAGTTAGAAAGCTCAGTGAGTCCATGGGGGTATGTATTAATATATATGTCTTTCCATATAGATAATATGAGAACTAATATGGAATTCCACAAGAAGGTTTTTGCCATGTTTGAAAATCATTTTCATGTCCATTTCAAAAGAGTAAATGCATAAACATATATGAGGGGTTTGCACAACTGGGAAGTCTGAATGAATCAATACACATCGGTGCAGTCTCTAAGTCCAATTTCTAAAATCATGTTAATAACCAGATGTTAGGCTCAACGGACTGAAATCTAGAACGCATCACGGGGTCATCGAAAATAAGTTCCGACATCCGTAGTCAATATCAACCAAGCTCCTCATTATGAGAGCTCGATTTCAATATCAACCATACTCTCCAAGTACATATAATCAAGCTACGGATCCTCAGACACCTACCAATTATGCCCTGAGACTAACCTTAGTTTCGAGCCCGTCCTGACTCTCCACTATGCGGTCGTCCCACCGTAAAGCATGATGTGATGCTAGACCCAGTACTGATTGGGTTGAACCCTCAACAATACTACACCCCTTTTCAAGTGGATCCACCATCCAGAGTCTGAAACCGTCTATGCCATTGGAAGAGGTCCTAGTACGGGGGATTAGCCACGTACAATGCATTCCTCCAACGCTTCCAAACATAATCATATTCTGCACTTTTTACCCGGTCGGAACGGGGTTTTCATGCATATTTACAAATCAAAAGGCCACTTAATCGGCCATCCAGAAAAGATCAAATCAAATCTATATTCTCGATTCTAAAAGACCACATAAATGGTTGTTCAAACATGTTTAACTCGTATCCATTTCAGAATAACAGAGTCACCCATCCGCCAGTCCAAGCCATGCTTATGCAGGTTTTATAAATATGCCATGTCTATGCACATGTATATCAAACCATATAAATTCTCAATATCAGAGTGTTTCCAATGCATATCTTTTCAAGAAAACCTGCGAAAGATAGTACACTACAAGAAAAACTACAATTTTTACGACCATATTTTATGACCGAACTCATTTGTCGCTGATTTTGCGACAGATTTGAGACCACACGTAACTGACCGAAAAATAGCAACTAAATTAGCGACTAAAGTACTAAGGGTGGCAGATTATTTGAAGTCAGCGACAAAATAGCGACCAAAATTTTGTACAGTCGCAATTGTTCTAATTTTAGAGATCGATTAGCAGCTGATATCTGTCGTCACTAATACGGAAAAATTTGCGACCAAATTCGATCTCTATTTGGTCATTAAGAAAACCTAAAATTGGACTAGATTGGAGGCCCCCTCCCCTCCCCCCTATTTCCTCTTCCATTTCCCAGAAACCTCTCTACCTCCTCTCTCTTTCTCTCTTCTCTCCCTCTTTGTCCCCTGTCCTCCTCTGCTCCCCAACATAGTTCAGAAACCGTCTCCAGCACCGAAAAAGTTGGCTGCTTGAAGGAAATCCAGCTCACAGGTAGAATCATATTTCTTTCTTTTTTTTGGAATTTCCTTATTTTTATAATTTTTCATTATTTCTGGTTTGTTCCTTATATATATGTTCTTGAATTTGAAATTCCTTCTTTGTTGTTTTTCCAGCAATGTTGCCTCTCTAGGTGCACTTGAATTTAAATAAAAATAGTTATATTTTTTAATTTTGACAACTATTTTGTTTCCTACTGGAAAAATGCTCGTGAAAATTTGAACTTTGGAAGCTCCAAGAAACATATTTCTAGAGAATCACTAGTAAATGTTCAAAATTTTTGTAAAATAATTATGCAACTGGCGGTGGTGGGGATGGCGTTGGTAGAATAATAAGGTACATTATCATAATCTTTCCTCAGTGGTGGTTTCGCAGTGGCAGGTGGTGGTGGTGGGGATGGCAGACAAAGATGGAACTTTTGGAGATTTTTGCTTCCCTTTACTACCTGCATTGTCATGATAGTAATGGGTTTTTCCTTTCTTTTTGGACAAAGAAGCAGAGAAAATTCCTCTATTATGCCTCCAATGCTTTCTTTTTCTTGCATTTCAAGTTTCAATATTGAATGACAACTAAAATCACCACAATGAGCATACATGTGAAAGTATTTCTAAAACTAAAACTGCCCATTTTTCTTCTATTGTGTGAAGAAGGGAGAACTAAATGCCCTGTCCAAGCCAAGGAACTTACGCCGAAGAGTCCTGACAAATGATGATTCATACGAGATTCGGCATAGAGACAGAGACTGGGGGTGGGGTGGGGGGTAGGGGGTTGGTTGGTTGGGGTATCTACTATATAACTGTAATTTATGATAACTATTTTGGCAACTATATAGAGTTGCATGTATATCCTCTTTGTGCACACTTTGACAACTATTTTGCATTTTGTTCTTTCTCAATATTTTTATATTGTACAATGAACTTGGAAAATCTAAATGATATTTAAAGGTATCCTTTCAAAATTGCACTCTTGATAAGACCTATATTCAACATTTGTCAAGATTAAATGTTGATTGGATACATAAACTGTAATTTTAAGATTTGCTCTTTTTTTTCAAGGTAGTTCTTACTGTTTTTTTTTTTTTTTCCATTTTTCATGTATTTGATCATCTGTTTCTTGCATAAAACAAAAAGGAAAAGTGATTATTATTTTCTTTCTTCGATTATTATTTTATTATTATATTATTATTGTTATTATTATTATCATTATCATTATTATTTTTATTATTATTTCTCTACAAGTTGAATAAACTTATTAATAATTACAATTTTGATTATCTTCGTACTTGACAGATTATAACTTCTTTACTGGAGGTTTCTAGCTAGAAATTTTAATGAAGTGTAGTAGGCTACCTGTGAATTGGTCTTTCAACTTCTCTTGAATTTCGGTACACTCTTGCTCCTTATCTTTTATTCTTTTTAATTTCTGTTTACTTCTGTTAGTGCATGAGCTGTGACCCTTTTATTTTTATGCTTAGTTTGGGACTGTGATTCCCCTCTTTTACCTAAGCAATTACATTCAATATTGGTGGAGTTGGAAAATGTTGCAGATTTTGAGTTGGTATGTTGTATGATACATTTCCACCAACTTTCGACTTTGTTTCATCATAATATCAATTGCTATTGTTTGGAAAAAAAGATACATATATTAGAAAGGGAACTATAGAATGGAAGTGAACAAAATCACTTTGACCTCTCTCACCTAATATAATTTTAAAATATAATATCTTTTAATCACTCACACGTATAACTAATTACCATTAGTATTTAATAGGTCTTTAATAACTAGTGTATACATAAATAATTTAGAAGATTCATGATGTTTTGCCTTGATTAGAAACTTCAAAGATAGAGTTTCGAGTAAGGCAAAGTTAGTATATGCAGAACGATAAGTTAGCTAATTTTTCTTTTAGTCTTGTTTCATATGTTTTCTAATTTGGGCATGGTCTAAGCTGTATTTTTCCTTATTATAGCAGATTTCCTAGTTTAGTATATGGTTCTCTTTTTCTTGTTAAAGAAAATAGGGGGATGGAGTGAAATCTATAAACTATTTTCTCAAAAAAATAAATTGTTCCGTTATCTTAAATATTATATTGTCTTACTTCTCAAAAAGATAAATTGTACCTTTATTTTAAATATTATTTTATAGCTTATGGGACATTTTATATACTAATTATTAATTTGATAACACATATAACACATATGTACATACATAATATTTTAGAATTTGGTTCGTTAAATTAACTTCTTTTTGTTTTTGCTAATTATTTTGAAATTAGATTAGCAATATCGTGAAGCATAAAATTAAATTCATTATATTCTCTAAAATATCTTGAAAAATTTCGTTACATAATTAGGATGCATTTGGATTTGGATTTAAAATCTTATCTATAAGTTATAAGTTTCTTGATGTTTAATCGTTTATGGGGGAGCCCGAACTCTTTGTTTAATTGTTTAATGGTTGAAATTTGTGTTTGGATGACCATTTCATTTCAAAATTATCTATTTCCGGAGGGAACTCTGTCAATTTCTTTTTACAACTTAGAGAATGATACTTAGATGTCCAAGTATTATTCTAAGTTATTGAAAGAGAGTAATGAAATCAAGAACTCGAGTGTTCAATATACCTGTAGTTGAATCGACTTTTCAAGAGAATGTGGAAATTGGTGAGACTACGATAATAGATCGCAGGATTGAAGAAGTCGAACATCTCACACATGAGTTAGGCGGACAAGATGTTGTAGACATTCATGAAGAACGTGAAGTCAATTATGATTTTATCAATGATGAGGTGGAGTTGGAGTCAGAAGACGAAGCAAATATAGAAGAAGAGGAATGCGAATTAATTAATGATGATTCTGACTCTTAAATTATTGTTATTAATTATGTTACAACGATCTCATATTTTCACATTTTATGAATTTATTAAGTTCTTATTGTTGTAATTTATAAGTTTTATATATTATGAATAATTAATTATAAATTTTAAGTATTTCAGTTATGCGTTATATAAATTACAAGATATGCTTTTTTGTATTTTATAAGTTTTAATTGTTACAAATCATTAATTACAAATTGTAAAATTTTAATGTACAAATCATTTATATGTTGTAAGTTATTCATTATACACTGTAATTAGTGTAAGATATATATATATATATATATATTATATTTTGTATGCTTTTGTTAACTAATTGTGTTTGTGTACATGTCATTGCAGACATGACTCGTGAAAAGAAAACCCGTGTTTTGTTAGACTCATCAGCTCAGAGGCGAGACACGCCACCTTCTACTCCACTCTCGGCAGCAGTTGCCTCTTTTACCGAGCAGACATAGACCTAGCCCATAGTGTCGCCCCCACCCTTACAGCCCCTACCTATGGGCGACACATAGGGTGAGTCTAGTCAGTCACATCCCAACTCTTCTTGAGGACAAGCTAGCTCTTCTTGGGGCAGACCAACACTTATTGGGGACGAGGGAGAAGCGCATTCCAGCCATAACCACGCGCTTCAGAGCCCTGATAGATCCCTGGGGGGACATGCTCATATTGTTGGAAGTACGACCAGGGAGTAAGTATATATTCTTCTCAAAATCTTTCAAAACAAGTGTCAAAATCTCTTCGTCTAGGACATTTTTTCGATCGCACGAGCCATCAAGACGTATCACGGAGAATTTCTACGAATATCTTAATGGGGATTACCCTAGTTGGGGGCAAGTTCCAAATTCTGTTAAGGAGATGTGGTGGATAGAATTGATGACAAGCTTTCAATCGGACATTTAAGCATTTTAAAATTGTTATTAATTTTTGATGTTTTTAATCTTTAAATTCTCTAATGCAGAAGAGCTTCTGTTGGAACCTTAGCACCACGCTCAAGTGAGGGAGGCTTTTATGGCCCAAGCAGGTAAGAGGTATATAGATATGATGTTCGTTGTGCAAGGTGCAAAACAGAAGCCTCCTTGGATCTTAGAGGACATGTATAACAAATTATGAAAATATTGGAAGACAGATAAGTATAAACAAATCTCTAAGATGGCGGCAAAGGATAAAAATGAGGAACGAGACGGAAAGGGTCCCGGTAAGCACACATCTGGTTCCCCATCCTACTTAGAGCTAGAGGAATTAGGGGTAATTTTTCTATTTATTGTCATCATAACTGTTTTAAATCATATATACTTGTTTATGGGGGAGCCCTGCCTCTTTTTATATCATTTATAATTGTTTATGGGAGAGCCCAGACTCTTTTATATCACATATAATTGTTTATGGGGCAGCTCGGACTTTTTTATATCATATATAATTGTTTATGGAAGAGCCTGAACTCTTTTGTATCATATATAATTGTTTATGGGGGAGCCCGGACTCTTATTTAATTGTTGAAGTATGATATTTTTTTGAGTGTCATTTTTGTTTAATTTAATAGGAAGAATGCAAAATGTCTATTTTACAGAGGAGACTGTCAAAATTCTTATAAAATGTCTTATAAATGTTTATAAGAAGTCTAATATTGAAATTTGTGTATTTTCTTCAATGAAGAAATTATATAATCTGTTGAACATCCAAAAATGAAAAAAAGTACAAGTTAAATGTTGAATATATACTGTGTTTTTGTCTAGATCTGTTTTACAATTTTCTATCATTTAGTCCATTCTTTCCCATTAGTTGTCCTCGTAGCAGTTTCTTCAATTTTCTTTGTTGGAGAAATAATATTGATTGGTCCAATCTTAGATTTGGCTAACAAGTTGCTGTAGGTTTTTTATTGTTTCATATTCGTAGGTCCAATCTTTTTTGCCATAGCTAATGATACTTGTTTATGTAACATTTATAATTTTACAGCGTCAGAGGCTCCGAGACACTTTTGCATATGATGAGCTTTATAGAAAACTCCGTAGTCACAGAGATGACCATGAGAGGGCAGGGCAATTTGTTGATCACTGTCCGGACGAATTTTGGGTTAGTTTATTTCTTTCTCAATACTTGGTGTATCAAAAACTACCTTATGATTTGCCGCCGAGCATATATTATTTAACACATTTCTTGAATTTCTGAAAAAAAATTTCACTTTGAAAGCTTGAAAGACAGATGAGCACCGTCAGAATGGCGCTCCTATGCCTACTGATATGGAATTGATGTATGAGGTTGGTATGGGATTGAGAAGGAGGCACGCATATGACTTCTGTGTCACAGAGTTAGCTTGTTTATTACAGCAGGCCTGAACAGCTGCTGGAGCTCTATTTCTTGTAGCATCGTCTGAGCATCAGACGGAGGATATTGCTCGGACGGTCATTGCTAAGGAAGTAGATCGAGGTATCAGACCAGAGGTCCAACGACGGATTGCTTATGCAAACTACATCTTGCACGAAGCAGTGGTTGCCCCTCTTAATGAAGTAGTCATCTTGATGAGTGAATTGGGATCTCTTGATCCACTTCCCGATTGGCAGGTGCCTGATTGTCCTAAAGTGAGGGCACGAGCTATGCTGGCCCGAGAGGAGAAGGTGAGGGCTCGAGAAGTGAGGATGACCACATGAGAGGTGAGGATCACGACCATCTTCCTCCTTCTGGTTAGTTTTCATTTTCGAATGGTTACTATTTATGATTTATGATGTTTGAAAATATTTTGTATTCTATGATTTTGTGGGGGTTTGATACTATTTTATGATTGTCGTTTATGATGATGTTGGAAGTTTTTTAGATATGAATTGTAATTTAGGGCATATTTAATGGTATTTTTATTTATATAAATGTTATTTAATATTTTTTATTTATCTTCAGGGTGATTCTTTTAATATTACTCATTTGAAATGTGAATATATATATTTGCGACTGTTAGCGACCAAACGGGTCTTTCAAAAAGACAAAGAAACCTATATTGAGTTTTACGACCTAAAAATGATAAAACAATATAAAATAGACCTAAAAAAAATTCAACTAATTGCGACCAATTTGTGATCCAAGAAGCTTGTCACAAATAAAAAGAAAGCAGCAATTTTGTGACCAACTAGGTCGCAACATTTGGTGCCAATTTTCCGCGGTAATATTGGAACCTTTCGCAGTAGCATGTCTTCGGTCGCAATGTAGTATTATCGATGAATTTGCGACAAAAATGGTCCGTTGCCATATGCGCCAATTTTTTTGGCGCAAGAAATACATACCAGCTATCGGAAATGGTCGCTAAGTTACGAATACCGGTGAAACAATGGGTAGTTGCAAATTTTCCATGAATTTTGCTTTGCGATGAAAATATCGGTCGCAATTCGTGTTCCGCAACTGGTGATTAGCGAAAGCCATGTTCCGTCGCAAATGTGTCGCTATATATGTGTTTGCGGCCCATTAGCGACCGTTTCTTCTGTCAAAATTTGGAGTTTTTCTTGTAGTGGTAATTCTTTTCAAAGCAAAAATACCTATACGGGCATTGTTCCAATGCATCTCTAAAGCACAAGTTAACCACATTGTAGAGAACCCCCTTGATTTAAACAGCTTATAAAAAGTGCATGTTGATCAATTTGCCAAAATAGTAAAATCTTGCAATTAGAAAAGTTTTAAAAATAGTGCATGCAAACAAAATATACTTATTTAAAAAAAAAAACATTACTAACATAGCTAAATAATATAAATATCCTATTAAATGAACTTAGGATGTATATTACTTCATAAGGAAGGTAAAAATATGATAACCTTGAAAGATCTCCAATTTAGGCACTTATCCAAAGTACACAAAATTCTTGTAAAAATTAGAATAATAAATGATCATAGAGTTATAGTTCATCCTCCACTTACCTCATAATGAAGAGAAACTTGAAACTAATTCGAATAACGGACTTCAGAATCTTCCTTGATATTCCCTATCATTAACCAAATAAAAAATCCTAAACCAATACATAGCCATCTATGAAACCTAAAATTAAAACCTAATTATATTAGGAAAAAAAACTTAACTAGAGAAAGAAGAAAAACGCTTACCTATATTAGCTATTCTCGTGAAAGGCAGAGGAGAAGCAATCAAATTGACCCTAAGAAATGAATGTCAAATAGTCATGGTGCCCATATAGGCAGAGGAAGGCGGTGGAAAAAAAGGGTGGAGGTTGGCTACATATTGAGCAATGGTGGGTACTTGATGAGCAAGCTTAATAGCTTTGCTTAATGAACAAGAACAATTACTCACTCATCTTCTTCTTAATTTTTTATAATAGTTATCAATACTACTATGGATACTACTACTACTAATAACGATAATAATAATTAAAATAATCTTAAACTTAGTCCAATTAAAAAAACATGTTTAGAATGTCTATATTGTCCCACAAAATTTACATTTAGACTCTCAAGGTATTCTTCAAAACATTCTTTTCTAAACCCAATATCTTTTTATTTAATTCTCTACTTATCAAACCTAATACAAATATATTAGATCCCTAATAGGTGCATGGCAAGAATAATAAAAATAATTTACTTAAAGATATTCAAAAACTCTTCCACAAATACTTATCTTTATAAAGTTACAACACTCTTTCCTAAGCATCCCAAAGTTACCAATACGCCCCAGATACTTTGTTCCACTAAGTCATACCCTAAACTCTACGTTCATGTCCTTCAGGACTTTTCGCATTTTGGGTCACGTGAGGTGCTTATGGGGTAGGGTGTTTCATACATTTATGAACCTCCTATCTTTTAGACCATATTTAAATTTCTTATGGGGTAGGATGTTACATACTACCCTCCTTAAAAAGAATTTCGTCCTCAAAACTCAAGGTCACTTATACCTATTAGTTTAGGACACTCTCTTTTTGTGTATTTTTCACATTTTCTCTAGTCGCCTTGTCAATTTTGGTGATGTCTTTATCCTACCTAACACATTAGGATCTACCTTCTTATGCACTTCCTTTTCAATATAGTCGACAAGTTGCACTAACCCTTTCTTCATATGCCAAGTACTCTCAATAACACCATCTCTTATCCCGAACATCAAATCCTTTTCTTGTTCTCGGCATAGAATTAGTTACCCCTTTTTGTTGCTCGTAGTCGATCCAGTATAATTTTTAGTTGTTTCGATTTTCCTCTACTTCTAGTTTTAAGTATTTCCATTCCAAAGAGATTGAACTCCAACTTCTAGTATAGTAGTGCTCTAAAATTTCAACTATATACTGCCTTAGTTGCGGACATTTCCATACATTAGCGATAACTATTTTTGTAAGCGCATTTTACACGAGTGACATCAGCAGTTTACTTTGTTCCAAAGCCTAAGGTATAACCTCGCTGTACATACTTTATAGTTTGAATCATTCTCTTAAACTATCTAACGGTCTCGGGGTGCACCATAGGACTATATCTCAAACCAATCGTCCTTGCTATTCGATTCTTTACTCAGAGCTATATGGACACCTCATGTATCAATTTAATACCATAAATGAAGTGTTTATGGTAATCTTATAGTTTTCACTTATCAAGTTTAGCACTAACATTTCTAAAGATTATGTCATACCATTGGTGAGATAGAGTGCATTCTGGCTCCACGGTCGACTATTGCGTATATCGCTTCTTTATATGTATTTTCATCTGTTTTCCCTAAAGTGCTTGCACCAATGATACATACACTGAATAGGGTGGATTATTTATTAACCTACTTCATCAAGTACACATTCAATTTCGAAAGCCAAGACATTCATATGCTCATGTTGCCTAGAAGTAAGACAATCTTATCCTCTTATAATGTTCTTACATTCCTCTAATAGTTCTATCAATCGACACTTCTAATTCTTATCCTATTGCAAAAACATGATTTTACACTTGTATGACCCTCAAAGCTCTCATACTACACTCTACATAAGTACTTTTTTAATTTCTCTAATGTAAGCTCTATAAACATTGAGTCGTATTCATGTATCAGATAACTTGCTTGTGATCCTTCAATTTCTTTGATATATAGGCCAAAATTTTCTCTCCTAACTCAACACAACTCTCTAACTTTATCTGGAGATATCTATTAAAATCATACCCTTCCTGCGGAACATTATATATTTCTATAGGTGTTTTTGTTATTCCTAATGAACCCCAACTTACCCCAAAGATGGTCACTCCGACATATGCTCTTTGAAATCACTTATCTCTGAAGGTGACATATCCAAGGAAAATGACCTATTCCATTTAGTGTCAACATTTATCGAGTTGATATAAAACTTAAATTAGTCCTATGTCTCAGGATCAGGTGAATGCACAAGAAATCAATAAATATTACTATAAACTTATACCTAAATACAAATAGAAACTCTATTTATCAAGTCCTAAAAAAAATACGGGTGTATAAGCCAACCCAAACATCATGATCACAAATACATGGATCTCATTTTGAAGTAGTCATGGGGATATATTTCTCTTTGGTTATTGTCTGGTAATACTCTTTGCTTATGTCCAACTTGGGATGACAACCTATCGCTAAAGCTTGATCACCTAACTTGTGACTCAGAGGAAGTTGTTATTAATTTTCTTATCATCGCATGATCCATTCCTTTGTATTATTTTGTACACATCCTAAGGGTTATGTCTTTCATTCTCACAAATAGAATTGATGCTCCCTAAGAAAATACTTAAGAAAATATCTCTTTTTTTTTGTTCGACCTTACTATTATTTTCTTCATTTCTAGATCATAGTTCTTGTGCCAACAAATATAGTATTTGAGATATAGGTTTATCCTCTACTTTTGATTCTATAGAGGCTTTATTTCCCATTTTGGAGGTATAAGGTCATCAGTTTCTTGAAAGAATATCCAATAACTTCCTTATCACTAATATGGCTTCCAACTTCAACTTTTCGCAAGACTAGTTACACAAGTACATTAGATATTCTTAGCCTTTCTCTGTAGTAACTTTCTATTCTTCCTCCTAAATATGAAGGGATTATCTATTTTTATTTTGATTTTCTCTAATTTTAAAAATTAGGAAACATTAACTGGTTAAACTTAACAAACTTTCCCTATCATACCCCTAACTCCTCCGCTAGGTCAACTACGGGCCGTTCTCATCTCTTCTATTCTCTTCTCAACTCATTCATCGTCCTCTTCTCATTTGAGACCTCAGCCACCAACCATACCGTACCACCCTTATCTTTGACTTTGTTCTTCTTCTTCCTCAATCCTCAGACGGCACTCACCTACCCACCCAGCCTGAGCCACATTTTTCCTTCCTCAATTCTCTTCACCATACCGAGATGACCCTCATCTGCTCCTCACCTCACCTCACCTCACCGCACGGCCTGCACCCACCCACCAGCCGCCACTTTTCACAACAATCAACTCCTTCACACATATGCGCTCCTTTACAGCTGACAAATCAGATCCAATAAGAGTTAATGATGGATTTTTTTTAATTTGGTTCTCTGGTAAGAGTTTGTTTGTCTAGTCCCTGTTTTTTATTATGCTGATTTGTTTGTGTTTGTGTTTGTCTTTTTGAGCTTGTAGCCTAAATATAGATTATATCATATAATCTATCCTTGTGCATACAGAAGACTCTCTCTCTCTCTCTCTCTCTCTCTCTCTCTCTCTCTCTCCTCTCTATACATACAAATTGCAAACCGATACATACACACAGAAGCAGCAGTGAGTTTTATTTTGAAAAGTTTTTGGCAGGAGATACTGCTCACACCTTTATTGCCTTCTTTCTCTGAGATTTCTTTTAATCGTTACATTTTGAATAAAATAATAACTCGGTTTTAGTTTATTAGCCTTTCTTCTATGCTAATTGCCCACAAGTTTTGTAAAGTGGGAAAATGTCCACTTTTTTTCATCTTCTTCTTCTTCCATCTATTGAATTTTGCCTTGTACGACTTCACAAACCTCTTTTGCCTACCTGCCTTTAGTCTCTCTGGTTGATGTTTGTCAAGCTTTTTTGCATGCAAGAATGAAGTTATTCAATTCTGTAACTTCTTAATCTTTATCAAAATTTAATTTAAAAGAGTTTTTTTCCCCTTTTTTGACTAATTGGACTTTTGGGTTGTTCTGGGTTGTTATAGTTTTGACTTAGTTTATGTTTGTTGTGGCGATTGTTTCTGTGTTTTCTTTTTTGAATTTGAGTTGATGGGCTTTCTGTGTTTTTGAGCAATAATCCAGGATATGCTAAATTTCGATTTTTTTTTTCGTTTTTTCCAACTCTCTCTCGCGTCTTTTTGTGAGAGGAACTAATGGAATAAGACAAGAATTTGGTAATCAAATGATTCCCGACGAACATTTGTTGAATTTAAAGTTTCTTTTTGGTAATCAATTCTTTCTTGGTTTCTTCCTTTGGATTGACAAGAAAAAACTGGTCATTGGTTTTTAATTGCGGATGGCAGAAGAAAATTTAAATTCTTAAAGAGTAGTCAATTATTTGTTTTCCATAGTTGAGAATGCAAAGCAGAAGAAAGTCCATTGTCATGCTAACATTTTTTAGCAGCAGGTTGTCTATGAGGTCTTCAAGAGTCTTATATGATGAACCATCTTCAATAATTCAAATCTATGTACTACTAATATATGTTTTACTTCAAATCTGCTTATAATACTTCTCCCTCTCCAATACTATTTCTGGAATAAATCTATTTATAATACTATTTCCTTCTCAATTCTTGTGTTTTTTTGCTATGTAGTGATTGTATAGTATGTGCTACGCCCATGTGATTGAGAATTAAAACCATGCAGAAAATGGATAAAAATGTTGTTGATGATACTAGTGATAAATATGATGAATCAAATGTTGCAGAATCTTCAAAGAAGGCTAAAGAATCTTATAAGTCAAATGTATGGATTCATACCAGGAGGCTTGATATTGGTAAAGATGGAGAACCTAGGGTTGAATGTCTTGGTTGTGGGAAGGTGTATATTACAGGAGGGAAATATGGAACATCTAGCATTTCACGTCATGTAAAAGTTTTCTTTGATATCAATGAAATGTACCAACTTTAACTTGGTTGCTTTATTCATGCCTACTTAGAGAGTAAGTACAACTTTTTCTTCATTTATATTTAATTTATAAATATTATTTATTAACTTTTTTATTTTTTATGTAGTTTATGTTTTGTGTCTTATAGGTAAAGATGATAAGGAGAGGATGTTATCAAGTTGACTCAAATATCATTTAATCTGAAGATGAGTCCTAAAGATGAAGAAAAAGAAGAAGATGGTGTTCAATTTTTCATATTGATTTTTTGTTAAATAATAATTAATTTGTTTTGTTGGATGATTGTTGTTACTTATAATTTTTTTATTTTGGTTTTTCTCTATTTTCATTGATTTGGATTAATGTATATTATAGGCAAGATTTTTAAAAAAAGTTAGAAAATTAGCCCAAAAAAAAAAGGCAAAGCCCGCGGATTGGCCCGTTTATCCATGGTCTAGCCGCAAGCGGATAGGGATTTCAATATTTCAACCCGTTAAAAATGAGCCCAAACTGGACCAGACCGTTTAGGTGCGGGCTTGATAAGGGTCGGTCCGGTCCGGTTTTACCCATTTGACAGTGCTAGCAAGCAGTAGGTTTAGGGTTCTGAAAATTTTCATTTAGGAACTCAAGAAATTATTAATTCAAATCAGGCCTAAATCCTAAAAAGAAAAGGCAAGCCTGTGAACCGGATGGGACTGGCCTGGAAAAGTCTGCATCCGAAACAGTCCGATCCAGTCCGGGCTCATTTTTGAAGGGCCTAATTTTACGAATCCATATCTGTCCATACCGCGGGCGGTCTAGGCTAGCCCCCGAGCTCAGGCTCGTATTGACAGTGCTAACTACGGCTGAGTAAGGTACCAGCGTGTCAATCGGCAATAAGATGTAGAAATGAAAACCTTGACCAAAGATTGAATCAATAGAATAACGTAAAAGCAAAGCAGAAAAAATCTACATGCGGACAAGTAGATTTGTTATCTAAGTTACAAGAGGGTGAAAATAAGCTAGTATGAGAATCTTATAACAAAAATCTCTCGGTCTGTCTAAGAGTTACCAGAGTTTATTCAAAAGATAAACCACCGGAAGTGATGATACTTCTGTGAACTCCAAGAAATAAACCACAAGGCCCCTGTTTGCTCTATCTCTTGGCTTATCCTATTTGAAAACATGAAATGAAGACGTGTGAGCTAGAAAAGTTCACGTGGGTGTGTATTAATGTATATGCCTTTCCATATAGATAATACGGGAACTAATATAGAATTTCATAAGAAGGTTTTTTCCATGTTTGAAAATCAGCTTCATGTTTATTTCAAAAGAGTAAATGTATAAACATATATGAGGGGTTTGAATGCAACTGGAAAGTCTGAGTGAATCAAGACACATTAGTGCAGTCTATAAACCTGAGTTCTAAAATCATGTCATAACCAGATGTTGGGCTCAACGGATCAAAATCCAAAACCCATCACGAGGTCATCAGAAACAAGTTTCGGCATCCATAGTCAATACCAGCTAAGCTCCTCATTATGAGCACTAAATTTCAATATCAACTTCACTCTCTAAATATATAAAACCAAGCTACGGATCTTGGGGAACCTACCAGTTCCGTCTTGAGACCAACCTTAGGTTCGAGCCCTCCTAACTCTCCACTAGCGGCCATCCCACCGTAGAGCAAGTTGCAATGTCAGATGTAGTACCGGTTGGGCCGAACCCTCAACAATGCTATGCCCCCTTTCAAGTGGATCCACCATCTAGAGTTTGAAACCATCTATGCCATTGGAAGAGGCACTAATATTGGAGATAAGCCACATACAGTGCATTCTTCCAAAGCTTCTGAACACAGAATCGTATTCTGCACTTTTTACATGGTCGGAACGGGGTTTTCATGCATATTTACAAATAAAGAGATAGATTAATTGGCCATTTAAAAAAGTTTAAATAAAATCTATACTCTTGATTATAAAAGAACACATAAATAGTCATCCAAACATGTTTAATCGTATCCATTTCAGAATAACAAAGTCATCCGTCGGCCAATCCAAGCCATGCTCATGCAGATTTTATAAATATTTCATGTCTATGCACATGTATATCAAACCATATAACTTCGCAATATCAGAGTATTTCCAATGCATATCTTTTTAAGAAAACCTGTGAAAGATAATAATTCTTTTCAAAGCAAAATACTTATACGGAGCACTGCTCCTACGCATCTGTAATGCATAAGTTAAACACATTTTGGAGAACCTTTGTAATTTAAACAACTTATTAAAGCTACATGTTGATTAGTTTACCCAAATTAGTAAAATCTTGTAATTAGAAAAGTTTTCAAAAATAGTGCATACAAACAAAATATACTTATTTAAAAAAGCATTATTTACACAACTAAAATATTTAAATTGGGTTTGTGCACTCACTTGAGTGTATAACTCACATTATGGTCCTAAAAATAAAGTAATAAAACGACTTAACATTTAATTAAGTATCAAACAATCCTATTCCTTAAATAATATAAAGATCCTATTAAATGAACTTAGGATGTATATTACTTCATAAGGAAGGTAAAAATATGACCTTGAAAGATCTCCAATTTACGCACTTATGCAAAGTGCACAAAATTCTTGTAAAAAATAGAATAATAAATACTCATAGATTTATACTTTATCCTCCACTTACCTCATAATGAAGAGAAACTCGAAAATAAATCGAATAACGGACTTCAGAATCTTCCTTGATATTCCCTATTACTAACCAATAAAAATCCTAAACTAATTAATACCCTAAATAAATTCCATCTATGAACCTAAAATCTAACCTAATTATATTATATTAAACTTGAACTAAAGAAATAAGAAAGAGGCTTACCTAAATTCGGTATTGTCGTGAAAGACAGAGGAGAAGCAATCAAATTGACCCTAAAAAAGAAATTAACATCAAATAGTTGTAATGCCCATATATATTGTTAGTCCTAAGGGCATTATTACTTATGATTTTGATTATGCTTAACATATGCTTGTGTGAGTATTTTAGCTAACCTTTCATAGAACAAAAGAAGCACTTTTGAAGTCTCAAGTCTACAAGCAAAAGATCTTGGTGATGAGGGCAAAATGAAGGAGAAAAGACCAAGCCATTCCCAGATCAAATCATTGAAGACATTGAAGACAAGACATTGAAGACATTGAAGACCTTGTCTATGTTAGAGTGTGATAAGGTATTTCTTTGTAAAACTCCCTAATCTTACTATTTGGTTATTGATCATATATGAAGCTCCTTTTAAGATTTTCTCAATATAAACTTTTCTTAAAATCTAAGTATTCTTGATTAAGGTTTTGATGCTTTTGAAAGGTTCTTCTTATCTCTAAAATGATTATCTTATACATGTTTGTGAAACAATAAGGAAAGCTTTTGTCTTAAAAAAACTAGCTGTAAAAGCAAAAAATTCGGTCATCCGGTTTTAGAACCGGTCGTCCGGTTTTTTCTAAACTTAGAAAAAAAATCGGCAGTCCGATTTCTAGCAGGACAAGTCCGAATCTTTCTACTTAAGAACCGGTCGTCCGATTTTCACATTTACTGTAAAAAATTATTACCGTTACACAAAGTGCAACGGTCATTTTTTTTTAAGAAAATATATAGACTTTTTTTTATCAGCCAAAAAGTAAGAAGTTTGGTGAAATATTCATTGAGATCATTTAAGACTTTTAAAGATCTTTAAAGTACATTTATTGCAAACACTTTCAATCCCAAACAAAAATCTTCTTGAGCTTCATTATTGATCATCATCAAAGAAGAAGAAAGGAGGAGCTTGTAGAAACATTACATTGAGTTGTACCTACTATTTCTCAAGCTCAATTTGGTAACATTGTTCTTAAACCTATCTTTCTCTCTTATTGATATCAAAGGTTTGTGTTGAAAAACCCCTTGGGTAATCATTTGATTTACATTGTGTTATGAATTGAGGTTGTGTGCAAAACCCTTGTAGGGTGATTCTCATATTTGTAGTTGGTGTAATTTGTGTTTATAGTGAATTTGGAAAATCCTTGGGTGTTGACTCAAGGTAGTGGATGTAACTCTTTGAGAGAGTGAACCACTATAAATCTTTGTGCTTTTCTTTCTAAGCTTATTTCTTATTTGTCTTAACCACAAGATTTTGCTTGGTTTGGAATTTTATTAAAAAGAGTTTTGGAATTCTCTTTCAAACAAAATTGGAGGTTTATCCTTTAATCAACAAAGGTTTTTCGAAAATTAGCCAAAAACCTTATTCACCCCGTCTAAGTTTTTTCACATATATATATGTATATATATATATGTAGAGGAAGGCCTACATCAAAGGGGTGGAGGTTGGTTACATATTGAGCAATGGTGGGTACTTGATGAGCAAGCTTAATAGCTTTGCTTAATGAACCAGAACAATTACTCACTCATCTTCTTCTTAATTTTTAATAATAGTTATCAATAATACTACTACTGCTACGAATAATAATTATTCAACAATAATAATTAAAATATTCTTATACTTAGTCCAATAAAAAAACATGTTTAGAATATCTATATTGTACCACAAAATTTACGTTTAGATCCTCAAAGTATTCCACAAAGCATTCGTTTTTAGACCCAATTTCTTTTTATTAAATTCTCCATTTATCAAATCTAATACGAATGTATTAGATCCCTAATAGGTGCATGGCAAGAGTAATTAAAAAAAAAAATCTACTTAAAGATATTCAAAAACTCCTTCACAAATACTTACTTTAATAAAGTTCAACTCTCTTTCCTAAGCATCTCCAAAATTACCACTCTCCCCAAATACTTTATTCCATTAATCAGACCCCAAACTCTACGTTCAGGACTTTCTGCATTTTAGGTCATGCGTGAGGTGCTCATGGTGTAGGACGTTTCATACATTTATGAATCTCCTATCTTTTAGACCATTTTTAAGCTACTTATGGGCTAGGATGTTACAGAAATGGTCTAACCGGTCATGCCAACCTTTAATATTTTGGAATAAGTAAACTTCAGGTTTACTTAATGATGCATTACAATTACATCAACTTAGGTGAATTACAAAACTATATAGGGAGAAAATAGTAATTTATGTAATTCACATTTATTTTATAAGTCATAATAATATAACATAATTATCATGTGACCTCCTAGATCATTTACTCTTACAGAATCTTTAAATGATTAGTTTTTCTAGAACTTTCTATTAACTAACTCTTCTGAGTTTTTAGTAAATAAGCTCTTCTAGTGCTTTAGTTAAATATCTTCTAGATATTATATATATCTTCTAGATATTTAACATAACTCTTTTGAAGCCTTTTATTGATTAGCTATTGGGGAGTTTTAGTTTCAATCTATTAGCTTTTCTGGAACTTTTTATTAATTAACTCTTCTAGAGTTTTAATATGTACTACCATTCATTCTCCTAATTTATATCTTTTTCGCTATTCTTGAATATATATATATATATAATAAATCAATGGGCATATATATAATATGCAAAAACTCATAAAATCACAAACAAAAAGTAATTTATTTCCTCTAATTATTTCAAGGAAGTTGCTACATTAACAAGTCTATATATCAATAGACATTATTAATATATGAGATCGATAAAAACAACATACAAATATTTAAAATTTTGTTACGTGATGTGTATGTTTTAAAAACAAGAGATGAACTACTAAACTAAACAACAGGCAAGTGGACCTATCATTGTAGTAAACAAGTTATACCCGAGTGTTGAATCTCGAAGAACGATAAAGGCTCAAGTAGTAATCGTCTTTTTTAATATTTAGTCTAAAGAAAAGCTGGGTTGAAAAAGAATTAAACTAAAAACTGAAAATGGTTTAACAACTAACGAAATCAAAGCAATAAAATTAAGGTTTTAAAAATTTATAAAAGCAAGAGTTTGGTGGTGGAATCACCCTAATCCTTGTTACTAATTCAATTGGAAAACTTTAAGGAAAACGATATTGAATTAATTAAGTTGGGTCATCACAACTAATCAGGCAATCCCTATCTCTAGGCGAAAGCCACCCTAATCACTAACCATTAGAGGAAAATCTCTTTTCTCCCTAACTAATTATGAGCATAGTAATATTAGGTGATTTAAAGGACCTAATGGTGCAATATCATATCTCTAATTAATTGCTCAATTAACCCCCAATTGGTTGCACAAGAATACTCTTCCTTTTTCAATTCCAAGCATTCTTACGATAAATCTAATCTCGCGATAATTAAATTACAAACAAGCACAATTGGAGAACAACTTAATTTAAAACAAACATCAAATTCATCAAATTAAACCAAAATTATTGTAAACAAGTCTTAGGGTTCAACCCTCATTCACACATTAAGAATTACTCACTAATCATTGTCATAAAACTGAAATTAAACATTAAATTCAACAAAGAGTGAAGAAAAGAAAGCTTAGGAGGAAGATTAAAGCCGCGACCATAGTCCAGAACGTCTCTCAAGCTCGTCTCGAGTCACCCAATTGAAGCTCGAAATCTTGATATTGGATCTTCAAAATCTTGATCTACAAGAACTAATTTACTAAAAATATAATGATTACCTAACTAATTGAATGTAAAAATCAAAGAATTGTCTAACCTAAATTAACCCCTAATTGTCTAGTAACTACTTCTAACTGCTGCCCTTTCGCCCTAATGGCAGAATAATCTATTAATAGAGAAAAATTGCATCAAATAGAGTTAAAATTGGATTATAATTGCTCCAGTCAGGACCTACCATGCACGATAGGTCTAGTCCTACAGTCCGCAGTAGGGTTCTGCTAAAAATATTAAATTTTGCCGTTGAGACCTACCATCGACAGTAGGAGTAGCCTACCATCATGGTAGGTTTCTGTCCAAAAATTACTTGTGGCTCCGGGACCTTCTGTCGGTAGTAGGTTGGCCTACCTCAGGCGGTAGGTCTACCTTGTTGATGCTGCAAGCTTTGTTTTCGTCGTTTTCGCTCGTTCTATTTCATTTCATCGTTTTCTCTTTTTGAAAGCAACTAAGACAAGAATAAAGAGTATTAGTCCAAAATATGCATTTTTACATATTAAAAACACTGTAAAACGATGAAAATAACATATAGAAATATAGACAAGTAAGTACATATCATTACGCTATAAACTCTCTTTTATATTGCATCAATAATATTTGTTTAGGATTATATATTCTCTTTTCCCTTCTCATTATTATCACTTCTGGTGAAAATTTAGATATTAGATTCATGAGTCATAATAATTACAAATTATTATAATAATTTTAATCACGAATATAACATATATATAGAAATAAAATTTTTAATTGCATTCGCTTCAAGGAATGACATAAAATTATTAGGAATATCATAATATTCCATCAATAATAACTCAATCCTTTATTCAGTTTCAAAAGATGATCAATAACCTTGAGATCTTTTCTCTCAATGTTGCTACTAGAGGAGCATATTTGAGATATGTAAAATGGAATATTATCTCTATATTATTTTAATTGAGAAAGAATCAAGATCAAATATAATATTGTATACTGATAGATTGATCGAAATATTATAGCCACAGACATAACCAACGATGATAATAGGTATTGGTATAATGACTATCTTCTGGTGATTGTGCCTTCTTTTTTAAATTTTGTCAAAATCTTTCTTAATAGATTATTTAGCCTTCAGGATCTCATAAATTAATGACGAAAGAAATCTTTATAATCATGATTTCTCTTTTAATGTTGTTTTCAGGACTCATTACATGAAAGATGGATTTCTACAAGAATCCATAATAAAATATTTGATATTTCTATGACATTAAGTCCTATATTAAAAATAAGCATAAAACAAAGAGAATATTTGATTTTTCTTATCACAAGATGCTTCAGGAATCTTTTTACCTTTAGTGACTTTTGAAAATTCACCTTTAGAGTCTCGTTTTTCAAACAATCGTGTCGTCCATGATCGTGCTGATAACGTTTATGAATTGACGAATGCGAGACACGATTTTCTTGAAATAATAATTCAATATAATAGTAGGAGGATAGAGATAAAAAAAGAATACAAGAGAGAAAATATAACTCAAAGAATCAAATACGAATATGATAGTATTTAGTGAGTTTAGTTATCTTCAGATAAAATATTTGGACATTCACTATGTATACATTAACTTCATAATATATTATTATTATCATTATTACTCTACTATATATTTAGGGTTTAAAAAATTGGTAGTCAAATTGAGAAGTTCAAGGGTTTCGATTTTGAAGACTTAAAGAAGGTGACAAATCTAAAATCGAGATTCCAGAATAGAAGCTCTCTCTCTCTCTCTCTGATTCATTTATTACGATTATTTGTATTTTTCTTGATTTCTGAAATTTAAATTAAATGATTAAATCGACTAAGATGCCACACATGGATATGAGCGCATGTTACCACACATCAAAGGATTGATCGTGAGTATGCTTACAAATGCAAAGAGAATAGAACCTCTCTCTCCCTTTCTCATATTCCCCCACTTCATTCTTTTTTTTTTTCAACTTTATTAAAAGAATGTAAGTTGAATTTAAAATTTTTGTTCCAGTAAAAAATACTTCTAATAATTAGATTATTATCTTGCACTCTCACCTCATTTTATTTCATTCTGATTATGATGTGTCAAAGGTATTATAAAAATTAATTTGATGCAATGCTTGTCAATTGTAATTATAGTAATTAATTTTCTTTTTTTAGAAATGGAACTATGAGATAAGTGAATTAATTATTCCAATTATAGTAATCGTAATTTTAAAAAAGAATTAGAAAACATGATTACATGATTATGTACGTGTTTAGTAAACTTTATTTTCAAACATACCTACTATTAAAACTTAACAATTAAATATTATGTCTAAAATCATAATAATTAACAAAAGTAAGTTACACTTAACTTTTCGAATCTTGACATTTTCGCAATCTTGAAATGTCATGAAAACGCTAAAACTAAAACTATTTTAGTTGTTCTATATTGTTTGCGATTCAAACGCCTGTTTGGACTCTGGCATGCTACTCTAAGTAGACACTAAAGACTTTGCTCAAATTTGGGGAGGTGGGGGGTTTCTAATTTTGCTTACCTACTCTAAGTATATAAAAGAGGGTGTAATAAATTATTTAGTATATTCATTTTTTCTTACGGGGGATATTCAGTAGTATATTCATTACTAGTTGATTTATAGTATAGTAGTTTTCATTACGTAGTTCTAGAGAAGCAACTTGAGTCTTACTAATTTAAAAATTGATGGACCACTACTTAATTCTCCAGGGCCTTATATACACAACCTACATTAAATAATTAAGAGAATGTAACTATTGATTCATTGAACATTGAAAGGGAATTAGATGGTACCTAAATTTCTATCTACTCTCTTGAAGTTTTTCGTTCTCATCAAACCCCAGTTCTGCTCAAACCATGCATGGTAGTAGTGGATGCAAAAAGTGTTAGATTTTTTGGATTTAATTATGTGCGCCCACTTGTATAGTATTTGAACATGTAGACATACATGTATTGCTTAATCTAATTATGCATTTGTTATTATATATATTTTGAGACCTAATTAAAGTAATCTATATTTATATAGATAGGTCTATCATATTAATAAAAGTATGAGATCTCTTTATAAATGTGTAAAAATCTAGAGGTTGTATTGCAAAACTATGATGGGTTATTTAGCAAATACACCTATTATATTAGGTGCACGTATGTTTATATCATTAGCTTCCTCTAAACCGAACCCGATCTCCAATCTCTCAATCGTCATTGATGGGGACAGCCCATCAGGCTATTTTATTTGGGCTCAATTCCCTTGGCCAAATACCCTTTTTATCTTAAGAATATGTCCCGGCCCAAAATATGTGCCAGGCCACATGCCTAGACACAAATTCTCTCAACCTATTTGGACACAATTTTTTATTTATCCTTGAGATTATTATCACAAGATCTCCTAATGATATCATGGAAACTTTCCTTGTACTACAAGGAGATTCACCTCATGTATAAAGGCTACAATTCATAACAAATTATGACTCTCTCTCTCTCTCTCTCTCTCTCTCTCTCTCTCTCTCTCTACCCTTCCAGTGTTACTTTGATGAGTATTGATATGACTTAAGCATCGGAAGTGAAAAGGGGGTAAAGTACCTCTCCGGTCATCCTTTTATTTCTGTTCAAGTCAATTTGTGAAGATTAGTCTCTGAAGATCAATTATTTGGCTTCCACCGTGTTCTTTTTTACACAAATTTATTTTCGAATCTTTCCCTATTCGTAGCATCTAATCTTCACCATTGGAGGACATTCTTCAAGATCCTTCGATCTTGCAAGCAAAGTAACAACTCCTACATCCGTCCCACAAGTGATGGGTGGGAGATTGCCTTCTTTCATGCCCCCAAATACTAGTTCCACAATAGTCAACTTGATTCCAGATCAAATTGCACAATTGCAAACTCTATTAGTCTCCTTGCAAATTATGTTAGCATTCCAAGCTAGTGCATCTGTCTCTTAGCCATCTCCACAGGCAATACCTGTTTCGTCTCTACCAAACTTGCCCAATATATCCCCACTACTTTTCTTTCTCCCTCTTTCCCATTGAGTTTTGCTTTTGTGAATGGAACTTCTCATCGGCAGACATCTCCATGCCCCAGACACAAACTATTCACGATCTCGTTGACAGAATTCTCGCATAAATGACTCCATTATCGACAGTTAATACTTATAAGTATTGTCTGCGCAATATGCCTGTACGAAAGTTCTCTCTCATCTCAAACTTAATATATATGATGGCTCTAGTAATCCTAAAGAACATATCATGTGATATATCTCTAAGATATATGTGTGCAATGCTTCCGATAGCACATGCTGTCGTATGTTCCCGAGTTTGTTAACCGGAAAAGCCTTTGCCTGGTATGCATATCTACCACCAAGGAACATCAATAGTTTTTAATCGGGAGAGAATTTTGTCCAAAATTTCCTCCTACAATATATTTTCAGGCCAACCTCAGATTTTTTACTGAGCGTTAAATAGCGCCCAAACGAAACAGTTTGAGATTTCACAGCCCGATTCAATCAGGCAGCTGAGGAGGTCATTGATCTATCAAAACGGGAATTTATACAAGCTTACAGGCACGATTTAACTAACCAGGCCTTCTCCCGAAAATTAATTGAGCAAGAGGCTACTATCGTATCTGATCTACGGAAAAGAATAGAACGATTCATCCATGTGGACGACTATGATTGTCGAAAGTGAGATTTGGACAATGAATTCAAAGAGATGCAAAACTGCAAAGAAATCCAAGTGTTCTGATAACAGGCAAAAAACTACAGTGAATGACCAACTAGGATCAAAGAAATTCGATACTTACCGGTATGACTACACGCTCAAAATTCCCTGGTTAGATGTCTTGCAACAAGTAGAGTCTCTAGGAATATTAGACCGATCTGCAAAAATGCTTTCTCCTCCAGATAAGAGAAATAAAGCAAAATACTGCCGGTTCCATAGAGCTCACAGACACAACACGGAGCAGTGCACTAAACTGAAGAAGGCCATTGAGTAGGCCATTCGTAATGGGAAGCTCAAAAAATTCATTCATGACACTTCTCTGAAGCGATCTTCCAGATCAGATAGCACAAAAAAGCATTGGAACAACATCGAGAAGAATACTGATAGGGAATTTTTTATACCAAAGTTTTAACCTAATACTTGCAAGTGCACAAGATCAATATAATACGGAAGTATCAGGGTATCGAACCAAAGAGAAAGGCTTAACTACTTAAATTACTATCTTCCTAAATTAATTTTATAAAACGAAGATTGAAATTTTATTATCTAAAATTATTCCTAAATTAATTAAAACTAATGAATAAAATAAATAAATTAAAACGAATAGGAGATTAACCAAATAAGATGATTTAGAACCTTGAATCCACTACTAACCTATATAACAATGATTTAATTTTATTCAGAAGAAAATATTAGACCTTTATGTAGTGATCTAAGCTGTAAGCTTCGATTCACTAAAGAAATATATTGTGTTTAAATGCATGACATAATCCATCTAACCATTAGCATGACTTATTTATTCTTATGACATAAATCATCTAAAATTAGCGTGAACTATTCAATTCTAAAACCCACAATATACTTGCAAAAATCACATATCTCTCATACTCAAGAGTACAAGAATTAAGCATGGATAAAAATATCAACTAACCCAAATAATCATTCTACAAGAACAATCACAAAGAATTAATTGTATCAAACCAACAACATCCCAAGATATGCAATGACATAAATAATATAATAAATCTCCCAAAATAAAAATAAATCAAAGTCACATGGCTCGGGTTTCATCAATATTCTAAAAATAAATTTAGTTAATGGCTAAAGGGAAAGAAGGAACCGATTTGTTAGAGTAGATCATGGCGAGGGTTTCTTCCAATAGAGAATTGTTGTTGCTGCAATTTTCTGCTGGAATTTGCTTCTGCTGCTGGAATTTTCTGCTCCAAATTTCTGCTCCTTTCTAAGCTGCTCTCGTAGCTATTCTTCTAATAGTGGCTGGCTACGGCTGCCTTTGTCTTTCTGTTTCGGCCCGCCTCCCACAGTAGCTCCCTCTCCTCTCTTTTTTATTTTTTTCTATTTTTTCTGTTCTTCCCCCTCGCTGATCTCTTCTCTCTTTTGCGATTTTGCGGCTACCTTTTCCATCGTGCAGCTGCTGCTACTTTTTAAACAACTTCTGAATTTCTTCTCTTCTCCTTATTCTCTCGGCTCTCTCTTTTTTCCTTCTTAATTTTGTTCTGTTCTCTTTTCTCCCCAGCTCTCTAGTTCTCTCCCTCTATATATAGATAAGAGAGAAGCAAAATCCTAATCCTTAAAGGATTCAACTAAAATCTTAATCCCTAAAGGATTCTACTAAAGTTCTAATCCTAATCCTTAAAGGATTCAAATACTGTAGCTTCCCTTTATCAAATTTAATATGGAATCTTTATTTTCCATTCTTTTTTTAGAAATCTGGACAAAGATAAATAAAATAAATTAAATATAATAATTATGACTAATAAATAAATAAAATATTTTCAAAGGCTAATAATTAAAACTTAAGGTGCTTGTTTGTATTAAAAATCAACTCTAACAATTCCCCCATACCTATGTTTTGCTAGTCCTCAAGCAAAAACTAACTAGCCACTTTCGTAGGACCCACGATTGCACTTAGCATGTGCAACAAGCCCTTTAAACTCCTAAGTTACCCCTAGTAGACGTGTATGGTCTTATGAGGGTTTGCAGACAACGTACCCACAAAGTCAAATAAACAACAAACTTTAGAAAAGATATAGAATAATCCCAAATTAAGTACCCTTCAGCAATATCTCAAACTTATCAAGACAAGCAGTCTTTCTCTTATTTTCAAACTCAAGTTAACAAACAAACATTCAATTATCTCCCATAACTAATGCAAGACTTGTGTAAGGTGGGATCGTGGTCATAAGAGAGTATAAAAATAAATGCTAAACAAGATTTCCAAATCACACATTGAAGAAGACAAATCTCAACAAGAGTTCATTCCATAGGCTCACTCTTTATACCTTCTCTCCATTAATCAAGGATAATCAAATTCAACTCAGATCAGGTAGGAATTTAAAGCTTGTAATGTAAGATTAGGGCGTTGGTTATCAAACGAAGGTAAGGAATTCAAATTTAAAGAAAAGAGAGCTTGCAAATAATATGGATATTCTAAAATTTTGACAAACTTTCTAACTTTGTTTTTTGCTTCCTTTTTTTTCTTTTCAATTAATACATTCACCAACTACCATCTTTTTTTCTCAAAATTCCATCATTTAAGGCCATTCTTTTTCTTACATTCACAAATTCGGGCCTCTTGAATTTTTTTTTTCTTTACACCTTATGATTTGTAACAATCATGTATCAACTTTTATTTCTTTTTCTTTTTTTTTCAGCTTAATACATTTATTTTTTTCGGCACAAGTCATTTTTTTTCTTTTTCTTCTCCCTTTTGTCAAAATAACTTATTCTCTTTCCCTAACACGAAAACAACAACCCAACATTGAAGCACAAGTTAGAAGTTTACATTAAGCTCTATACAAGATTAATGGTTAATATTTAAGTGGTTTAAAGAAAGAAATTTCATTTAAGGCTCAAAAGGGTACTAAGGTAAAAATCATGAAATTTGATAAGCTTGAAAGACACAAACGATTCAAAGAAGGCTTATGACCGTTGTCTCTGAGTCAAATCGGGAAAACCTTTCTATTTTGCCTCAAGAGGTACTCAAGTAAGTTTTAGAATGTACGGAAGAGATTTATCAACTTTATGTAGTTTAAAAATAATGTAAAGGATTTATTAAACACTAACAATAACCCATGTGCGTGTAAGTCATGCAAGAATTATAACAGATATAAAATATAAGTCCATCACCCTAATTAAAAACAAGTGCTTTTCTCAACATATTCAAGACGTTTTTAAAGGAACTCAAAAAGAATCAGTCTTCAAGTGAAAATCATATTTTTAGATTTTTTTTCAAAATAATGTAGAAAAATAAAATAAAATAAAATAACAAAAAATTTAACAAAAAAGACGAGAAAAATAGGAATAATAATAAAATAAATAAAATAAAAACTAACAAATTCAAGAGACAATAACACAAGCAATTAATTTAACCTTTCCTCGGCAACGACGTAAAAACTTGACAGAGAATTTTTTATACCAAAGTTTTAACCCAATACTTGCAAGTGCACAAGATCAATATAATACGCAAGTATCAGGGTATCGAACCACAGAGAAAGACTTAACTACTTAAATTACTATCTTTCTAAATTAATTTTATAAAAAGAAGATTGAAATTTTATTATCGAAAATTATTCCTAAATTAATTAAAACTAATGAATAAAACAAATAAATTAAAACTAATAGGAGATTAACCAAATAAGATGATTTAGAACCTTGAATCCACCACTAACCTATATAACAATGATTCAATTTTATTTAGGAGAAAATATTAGACCTTGTGTGGTGATCTAGGCTACAAGTTTCGATTCACTAAAGAAATATATTGTGTTTAAATGCATGACATAATCCATCTAACCATTAGCATGACTTATTCATTCCTATGACATAAATCATCTAAAATTAGCATGAACTATTCAATTCTAAAACCCACAATATACTTGCAAAAACGACATATCTCTCATACTCAAGAGTACAAGAATTAAGCATGGATAAAAATATCAACTAACCCAAATAATCATTCTACAAGAACAATCACAAAGAATTAATTGCATCAAATCAACAACACCCCAAGATATGCAATGACATAAATAATATAATAAATCTCCCAAAATAAAAATAAATCAAAGTCGCATGGCTAGGGTTTCATAAAGATTCTAAAAATAAATTTAGTTAATGGCTAAAGGGAAAGAAGGAACTGATTTGTTAGAGTAGATCATGGCTAGGGATCTTCCAATAGAGAATTGCTGAAAATTGTTGCTGCTGAAAATTTTCTGCTGCTGCAATTTTCTGCTCCAAATTTCTACTCCTTTCTAAGCTGCTTCTTTTTTGTGCTGCATCGCAGCTTCTTCTTTTAATGGCAGCTGGTTGCGGCTGCCTTTGTCTTTCTGTTTCGGCCCGCCTCCTAAAGTAGCTCCCTCTCCTCTCGTTTTATTTTTTTTTCCATTTTTTCTGTTCTTCCCCTTCGCTGATCTCTTCTCTCTTTTGCGATTTTGCAGCTAACTTTTCTATCATGCAGCTGCTCCTACTTTTTAAGCAACTTCTAAATTTCTTCTCTTCTCCTTATTCTCTCGGCTCTCTCTTTTTTCCTTCTTAATTTTTTTCTGTTCTCTTTTCTCCCCAGCTCTTTGGTTCTCTCCCTCTATATATAGATAAGAGAGAAGCAAAATCCTAATCCTTAAAGGATTCAACTAAAATCTTAATCCCTAAAGAATTCTACTAAGATGATCATAAGCTATGTCCTCCATCACGAAGTCGAAGGAAACTATCCATGGAATCGTGCACCGTGTGAAATGTAGAGCATCGCCGTTCTTAACCGAGACTCAGGTTAAGCTCCGTCTCGGAACCTTGTGAGAGTTCTAATTCTAATCCTGAAAGGATTCAAATATTGCAGCTTCCCTTTACCAAATCTAATATGGAATCTTTATTTTCCATTCTTTTTTAGAAATCTGAACAAAGATAAGTAAAATTAATTAAATATAATAATTATGACTAATAAATAAATAAAACATTTTCAAAGGCTAATAATTAAAACTTAAGGTGTTTATTTGTATTAAAAATCGACTCTATCAAATACCATATCTGATCCTTCCTCTTCCCATTTAAAGGTTATAAGTATTATCCAAGATGTTGGCCTACCAGCTTCAAGAAAAAGAACCCGTGAAAATCATGCGATGATTCTCTGGTCATCACCATGACCATTGATCAGTGCCTTGTTAAAAGAATTTTGGTAGACACTGGAAGTTCAGTGAATGTCCTTTTTATGGACACTTTCAAAAAAATAGGCATTCCATAGGATAAAGTCATCCTTATTTACCCCCGTTAGTTAGGTTTACGGGGCAAACAATCAAATCTGAAGGGAAAATTACACTTCCCGTTTCGGTTAAAGATTTAGCCCACATGGTAGAGTTCCTAATTGTTTCCACCTCATCACTATATAATTGTATCATGGTTGGATCCTCCCTAAATCAATTTCAAGCAAAGATCCCTACCTGTGAACTTTCCATGGATATCCCAATGGGTCAAGAAATCTATACGATTTATGGTGATAAAAAAATAGCTCAAGAGTGCTACTTCGCAATTGTACAAGAAGTTGAAAGAGAGGAAGAGTTCATTGATGATAGCCGAATGCCCAAGATCGAACTAGATAGCGAATACGAGTTATTTGTTCTGGATCAATTGAAACCAGAGCAGACAATGCATATTGGAAGAGCATTACTAGTAGATCTCCCGATAAAATTAGCTGAGCTACTTGTTGAGTACAAGGATATTTTTGCATGGTCTTCTATAGATTGTCCCCAGAGAGTACGTAGAACACAAGTTGGGAATCCTGGAAGGGTCAAAATTAGTTTTCAAAAGAAAAGGGCATTCGCCAAGCAACGACATGAAATCATACGAAACGAAGTGCAAGAGTTGCTGAAAGCCAGTATCGTCAAACTGATTGATTTTCCAAAATGTCTATCTAACCCAATGGTTGTGGCAAAACTGGGAGAGCATGGAGAGTGTGCATTGATTTCATTAATTTGAATAAGACCATTCCCAAAAAGCCTTTCCCCCTCCCCGCATTGACCAGTTCGTTGACTTTATCACAGGACACAAATTCTTATTCTTTTTAGATGCATACAAATGATATCACCGAATCCCGATGGCAGAAACCGATATGGCAAAAACAGCTTTCGTTACTGACAATGGCATCTTTTGCTATACTCGCATGCCCTTCGGGTTGAGAAACACATGAGCTGAATTCCAGGAATCAATGAATAAGGCTTTTGAAGGCTTTATCGGGAAGACAGCTGAGATGTATGTGGATGATATAATTGTCAAATCAAAAGACAAAAGGACTACCAAAACTGATTTGAAAGAGGTTTCTGATAGACTTTGCAAGATTTGCATGAAACTAAATCCTAAGAAATGCACAGAGTTTCTTAGGGAAAATGCCTTGGGTATATGGTCTCACAAAGGTGAATCGAGGCGAATCCAGCGAAGATTAAGGCCATCCAGGACATGTCTGAACCAAATAATGTAAAGGAGATCCAATGCCTAGTGGGAAGGATGGCTTCCCTAGGTAGTTCCTTGCACGAGCTAGAGAGACAGGCCTCCATTTCTATCAAATTTTAAGGCACCCGTCCAAATTTGAGTGGACATCAATAGCTTCTTCTACTTTTCAAAAGCTAAAAGGATATATGTCTTCCCCTCCCCTTCTTGTTACCCCAATAACGGGAGAAAAACTTTATTTGTATTTGGTTGTCACTCCCAAAGTGATTAGCTCTCTTTTATGTTCTTTATGCAATAATAACATGAAACCTATTTACTATGTGATCCATGCCCTACACGGGCCAGAAGAACTTTATAGTTCTCTGGAAAAATATTTACTTTGTTTAACTATAACAGCACGAAAACTCAAACCTTATTTTCAAGCACATACTATTACGATATTAACAAATACCCCGTTAAGACATGTTTTGCATAAGCCCGACATATTAGGACGAACTTCAAAATAGGTAGAGTTCAGTGAATATCAAATTAAATTATCCCCCACGATAAACAATAAAGGTCAAGCATTATTAGATTTCCTGATCAAGTATTCGTTCCTCGGCAACTCACAAACAATTCCGAATCACAGCCCTAACAAAACTCCCAATACTTGGACATTCAATACCAATGGCTCCAGGGGGGAAATACCAAAGGTGCTGGCTTCATATTAAAGGATCCGGATGGACATCAATATATTTATGGTATGAAGTTTTTGTTCCCCGTTAGCAACAATGAGGTAGAATATGATGCCCTCTCAATAGGTTTGCGTATGGCTAAAGTTTGAAACTAACACATATCTTTGTTCGTAGTGAATCACAGGTAGTTATTGGGCATATAACAATAATCTTTGAAGCTAAAGAAGAAAATATGAAGCAATATCTTGTTGTGTCTAACAGTTGGTGTCAAAGTTCACAAGCGTAAACTTTGAAAAGGTACTAAGAGAACAGAACACAAAAGCTGACATGTTCTCTAAGCTGACTGCCTGAGAACCCATCGAAGAAACGTGGATAGTATCGAAAAAAAGTATTGGAAAGGATATTTGCATGGCTAATGTCATCAAGGACTGGATGACACCTATTCACGACTTCATTCTACATGAAATATTGCTAGATGATTTGACACAAGCCTGAAAGGTACGAACAACTTTTGTCCTTTATGTACTCGTTGATGATCAGTTATACAGGACGATGGACAATTGCACTCTCCTTAAGTGTGTCAATGAGGAAGATGGCAAATACGTCTTATGCAAGATACATAAAGGTATTTGTGGTTCTCACATCGAATCGAGAGCTCTGGTAACAAAAGCAATGAGGTATAGGTATTATTGTCCCACAATAAAAGAGAACTCGATGAACATGGTAAAGGCATGCTGGTATGACCCAGAAAGCGCAACCAACCGTAGAGCTATTGCAAGGTCCAGTCACAAGAGCCATGGCTAGAAGAATGGAAGAAGAGCACCAAGGAAAGATAGCCGGATTTAAAAAGATGATCCGAGACTTGGCTTGGCAAGTGATAGGAGATCAAGAAGAGGACTTTAAGAGGTCCAAAACCTTCCTATGGTCTAGTGTGCAAGTGAAGGAATTTAAGGAAGCAAGCTTGGGAAGGTTGGAAGCTTCAAAAACTAAAAAGGGAGCCATTTATGGACCCGACCGCCAGCGGTAACATTTCTGGTAGGCTTCGGGTTACAAAGGAGGTTTCAAGAAATCGACCTATCGTATAGACGGTAGGTCAGGACCTACCGTCACCGGTAGGTCTCGGCTAAAGGGAGGATTGTGAAGTTTCTAACTTCCTTAACTATTCTTTTGGGTTGTAAACTTGCGTTAACTTATACTTAAGTGGTCTAAGTATCTTTTAAACTCTTTTGAGCTAGTTTAATACCTAGGGTTGGAAATTAATTGTGAAGACCACTATAAATACCCTTATTGCAGCCATTTGTTGTAAGCTTGATATATTTGAGAAATCAAAGAATGAAGAACTAGGGTTCTTGATTTTCTTCTTCTTTCTTGTTAATTAGGATTTCCATTGTATAATTCAAGGCAAGGAACTTCTTGAATCTTCAAATTCAAGAGTCCAAATAATTTCTAAATCCTATCTATCTCTTGAGGTGCCATTCTTTAATTGGTGTTGCTTAGGAATATAGGTGCTTCTTGAAGTGTGGAGGGTAGGTGAGGCTTTTGCAAGCCTTGTTGATTCTCCCTTCGCATACAAGAAGGGGCTTTTTTTTCTTCTTATTCATCTTTTATTAAATTATCCAAAACAAACCATCAAGAGCATCCTCTAAAAGGGAGTTGATTCTTCAGAGTATTTGATCTTAAAGGGAAGCTTAGAAGGATAATACCACATGCACCAAGTGCCAGATCCATACCAATGAACACCACATCCCGCTGTCAGAGTACCATACTTTCGGTACTCCAATACCTTTTGCTTAATGGGGAATTGACCTATTAGGACCATTCCCTAAAAAAATCGGGAGAAAAATCATCTAGTCATCACAGTAGACCACTTCACTAGATGGATTGAGGTAAAAGCCTTGGAAACAATCACAGCAAGAAAAATCAAGGAATTCTTCTATGAAGACGTGATCTGCCAGTTCAGCATCATAAAATTCCTAATTTCAAATAATGGGAAACAATTTTACTCCAAGGAATTTTACGATTTCTGTGAAGAACTTTTTATGGGATATCCTCAAACAAATGAAGCAACGGAGGTTTCTAATCATACAAGTCTACGAAGGCTCAAGAAGAGAATCGATGAGTTAAAAGGAAAATAGTTGGATGAATTGCCAAATGTCTTATGGTTTTACAGAACTAAAACAAGGAGAGCTACTGGGGAGAGACTTTTTAATCTTTGTTTCAAGGTAGACTCCCTTTGGAATGTTGTGTTCGATTAAGACAAGAATGATTAGCTTAGGCACAAATACTTGGTTCTCATCGATAAGATCAAGGAACAAGCAGCCAAACGGGATGCTTATTACAAAAGACAAGCTGCCCGTTATTACAATGCCAAAGTTAAGCTATCCACTACTAAAGAGGGTGACTTAGTTTTAAGGAAGAATGAAGTCAGCAGAGTAGACCCCAACAGAAAGCTAGACCCTACATAGGAAGGACCATACTGGGTGATTTAAGACAATGGTAATGGGAGTTACAAGTTGCAAGATTTCGAAGATAAAATTCTGCTTGGAACAACCAAAACCTTAGGAAAATTTTCCCTTAGATGTTATTTCATATAACACTAAGCTTTATCTGAATATATTCCAAATATCAAATACACAATCAATTTTTACATGATTATTTTGTTACAAGCTTGCACACACAACATACTGACTCTAGTACAAATATATCCCTATAATTTTAAAGTAGCTATCATAATCACAATGCACGCTTTTCTGTACCTTTTTCCCGATAGCAACATACACACCATAAAAGATCTTTACATACTGTCCAAAGTCCAAATAAAACATCAAGCCCTTCCTCAAATCCAACTTCATTCACCTCATAACTTTCCTACCAAAACATTTCAAATAGACAAATCCCATTATCACCATATTTTAGAACCGTCATAATTCTTTAAGTTTACATCACATTTATGTGCTTGAACAACAAGCACAAAATCCAAAATGTAAGATAAATGAAATATTCAATAAACGAAAGTACTTTGTATTGACAAAGGCCTGTCACCCACCCTACCTATTACCAGGGAAAAAAAAGGAACATGCTGCCTAGAATAGGAGCAAAGAAGCCATTGTCATTTCATCTACCTATTAGAAAGCCAAACCGAAAGAAAAGGTTCTTCAATCCCGATGGTCAGGGACCACAAACCACAAAATATCCCTATCCCGCAGGGAGCCCGCCCTTTGCAAAATATAAAATATCTATTGTCCCTCTGGAAATGCCTCTGATCTCTTCCTTTTCCTGATCTGCTCTTCCTTATGAATGAGATCATCTAAAGCCAAAAATGCTTCCATCGTCGGAGAGCACCTACACGTGTAAACAAATGGTTCTTCAAAATGACGATGGAAAAGATCAATGGCATTCTGCGATGCCAGCATAGGCCTCACTATTTCTTTAAACTGACTATTATTTATGGTCAGTTTATAGCAATATTTGTATAGGTACAACTCCAACTCCACAGACCCTCATCGAAGTCCCAGATACACATTCAACATAGAAACAAGATGTTCAAAGGAATAATGTTTATGATTTTTCAAGTCAACCATCAGAGGGACATTCAGATATTTTTTATTATGATGGAAATAGGTACGACAGATGCATAATTCCAAAAATAAATCCTAGAAATATAGAGCCAAGGGTTTGACATAAGGTACTTAGTCCCATAAATGGCCACGAAGTGGTGAGTAATACTTTTATCTTAATAAGAAGAAATACCAGAAGTTGAAGGGGATCACTCAAAAATGAAAATTAAGCTCCTTTATATAAGACAGCCATTGCGAAGACAGCCGAAAGGGCGAGCAAAGATACGTTCTCTCTTTTAATTCCTTTTTATGGCTGTAATTATAATTATTACCCTTGGAAACATACCTACGGGCCTATCACATGTCACCATGTAGATAAACCTTAGAGTACCTATTAAATGCTTCTGACACGGAAGCGTCACAACTTATCTTCTGGTTGCACCTTTTCACTTCTTAACCATATTCACGTTTACCATAATTAATACTAGCTAACTGGGGTAAATTGAAAAACTGCATCACACAAACAAAATGCATTCTTTTAAACGGGAATGAAAAGCCCGATATATCTATTACAAAGACAAATACAAAAAGTCCTATAGAACTATGACAAGGTTCAAGGGTGGCTGAGGGCTTTACCCTACACAAAGGTTAAACTACGATCCATTGGGAAACAACTCCACTTACTCCTTATTTTTACCCTCCAAGGAATCCCTTTGCACATTACGAGAATAACTTCCTCCAAACGGGAAACACGCCCCGGCATTTGCCCTAGTTTGACCACCATACCAAAGGTTTTCACTTGGCGTCCACTGCCACTACTCTCGGATAAACCCACATTAAGAACCTAATCACTTCCTGATATTTCCAAACCAAATCTACTAGTATAGTCCTTAGAACCACAAGCAGTCATAGATGGGGTGTTGGGGAGTTTAGCTCCCGATTGATCCTCTGTTACACCCTCTTCTCGCTTTTCCTCAGGTTCCACCAGGCTCAGTTCTGGCACACTATTAGGCCGACCATCAGGAGCCTGGTCATTTTTCTTCGCCTTAGGAGCTTTGTTGCCTCCTTACCTGGAACATCACAGCTACCTGCAATCGAGGCCCATTCTCCTCTTGGTCTCCATCGACTGATACATTTTCCGAATTCATCGTGGACCCTTCCATATCCGTCTCTTTATTAACTTCACATGGCAACTTAGCATATTTAGCTTCTTTATTATAGTATATATCCATAACATAAGGCATTTTTACACTCGGGTTGTCATCACGGATTGCATCGACTAGCTCCGTCAAATTATAGCTCACTATCGGTATAGCCAATGAATAAAACTAACTCCCACCAGCAGAGATTCACAAAATTTTTTGGTAATTTTCTCCTTCATACCGGGAAGAACATTGCCTTTGCTATCTTCCAGGTAGGCAATTTCCGTAGTCATTCTTCGGCTTCCTAGTTCTTTCGAGCTAATTCCTCTTTATGTTTACCGACTTCTTGTCATGTTTGAAGCAACACCTCATTTAAACTCTGCAACTCCTCACTTTCAACAGCACACTCATTCGTCAATCGTTCATTTATTTATGTTAAGACAGCATTGGTTTCTGTTTAGTTTCTGGTTCGCCCCCTCCAGATCAGAAATCTTTCTCTCCAATATCTTTGTTCGGTCAATAGCAATTCCCCGTTCTCGATTGCCTGGATTCAGACTCTTCTTATAAGAGCCATCCGCTTCTCCGCCACCCAGTTATGTTTCATACGTTGTGCAACTTGATTCAAAATGTTGAAGTTAGAAAATAAATATATACATATCATACACCACACTCTGCAAAGAAAGCCATTAAAATATCACAAATTGAACTTACCCGCACACTTTTCATAAGAAAATCTTCTACCATCTCTTCCGAAGTCATGTCTAGAGTTGCCCTCATCCCGAACAGGTCCGCACTTGATTCCTCACAAGCAATCCTTTTCTCACGGTTGGACCTCTTCCTCTTAAAAATGACCGTCTATGTGGGAAATCAATCAAACAACTCTCCAAGGTTTCTTAATCCACTCCTATAGGCTCTAAAGTGTCTTCTTCATTTCTACCAACCTCTGAGTTTCAACATCCTCAACCCCCAATACTGATTGATTCTCCAGGATCAAGGGCATAACCCCCTTCTTTTTCCTCGAATGACTCCTTCTCTACTTTTTCAAGGGTGGAGGTTCTACCACCTCTACAGCACTAGACTCACTTGTCAAGATTACACCCCGACAACCCCACTGGTAGCATATACTTTTCTTTTCTTTCTTTCCTCCTGCCTCTGGTCCAACAGAGCAATAGAAGGATGTTTCCCTACTTCAGAACAAAATAGTTTTTTATTAATACGTTAAAACACATACACATACATGTATAAAGCAGACAGATATTCTTACAGTCATCCCCCAAATCAGCTCTTGAGGATGGCACTTTCAACTTTGCTGCAGTTTCATCTATGTTGAGCAGCACCAATCTCCCTGCAAAAATTATGTTAGTTATATGCCCTAGACCAATTGAGTTACATTTATAGTGGTTATTTATGAGGCACATATTTTGAATCGTATTTTATACTCTTGGTCATTAAGTATGTGACCTAACAGTAAATTCTTCTTGCTAACAAAATACTATTCTTGTTTGTCCCTAGTCTTATCATACCTTGTATTATTAAACTAGTATGAATATGCGATATAAAACCAATTCATAAATACATATTGAGAATAATATATTGGACATGCCTAAAATAAAGAAGAAATTTTGCATGGATTTAAGTCATAAGTATTTCTTCTCAGTTTTATGTTTGATATCCTTTGACCTAATGTTTCTAATGCTTCTTGTATGGGGAGAAATATGTTTGACATATTCAAACATCACTTTTAATTAGGTGATTATTATGACTATTGGTTGGCAATTTTCTTGTCATGGCTTGAACATTAGAGATAGTGAAAGAGATTTGTTCCTCTCTTATTAGAGAGAGATATTCATGGGCCCCTTGATAAGGAAGACTGTAGAATACACATGGACATGCTCAGATATGTATTAATAAGGTATTATTAATATTATTTATTGGAACAGTCTGATTGGTGATCAAGTAAATGGTTAATTAAGTTATATGAGGATGACTCAGTCCATGTCTTATACTTAATTAGGATATCATGTGATAAAAGGACTAAATATTAAGACTGATGTTAGGTTATCATATCTTTTACTTAACTTGAGTAAGCATAATGTCTTGCTAGAGCCCACATATATTTTGTGGATAAATGTCTAGGACATTTTTCATCCACTGGCAATGTTAAGTGAACTTACAGGGTGACACTCATAAATGATCTTGTAAGCACTATGTCCACGACCAATGAATCTAGATCGTGCTTAGGTTCGTTGAACGTATACAAAAGGGATCGAGGAGGTGTCCAGATTCTGTGTTATAACTATTTTGGTAAGGTAATAATTAACTAATTTATTTTATTAGATAAACAAATTTACTTGCTTAATATTATTCATCCAATTGTTGGATGATTATAGGAATAGACAGACAAGATTAAAATTATCATTCGATGACAATTAGGATTCTGATGTTGACAGCTATAAAGGTTATATTAACCTTTTTCGCAACTGACTTCTTATTATTAAAAAAAAAAAAAAAACCTAGAACGATCATAATTGTCTCTTGCCTCTCTTTCCAAAATTCCAAAAGATTGCTCGATGGTTAGGTTAGTTCTGAAAAGTTTTTAGAACGCCGAGGGGATAGCATCCCGATTGCTTGCAGAGGAGGTCGTGCATGGATACCGATAGAGGAAGAAGCGTAAACAGCAGTGCCTCCACTCCTTGCGGCATCTAAAATCATTAAGGTAGCCTTTCTTTCCAATCAGTTTTGCTGGTATGTGCGGATCCTGATGCCGGTTTTTTGTAAGTTCTCTTATTATTATTTTTTTACTACGGAATCCAACAAATTACGGCATCAATAAATCAAACTCAATTTCATATAACATCCAATAATTAGTTGACACTACAATAATTCTTGTTTAGTTAGTAACAATCCCGATAGACTACCATCCATCTTTTCGGGGGTATATGGACCCTCTCCTCAATCCCCGATGCTCTGATCCTAAAGTTATCGGGGATCACAAACTCCCTCCTTACGGCTCCAAGGTGATCATTGCGAATCTCAGAAGAATGTTTGATAGCTGCCGATTCACAAATTTGTTCTTCATTTTTAGGGTTGTAAGAATGAAGCATTGCTAAAGCCCGATAATGTTTCCTCATACGATCCACAAATTCAGCCTCATTCACATCAGAAAATAAAATAGAACAATCCTCGGCAAAATACACCCAGCTACCCAAACCAAGATTATCTTTGGGATGAATAATTCTAACTTCAAAACGAGAAGAACTACAATGATTGGAAGTGTTAGCCTTTAACCCTTTCTTCGAAGCTCCTTTAGAGGTAGTTGTCCTAGAAGTCGACATCGCGATAAACAGAATGCAAAGTGATGGAAAATGAAAATAGATCCGCAAAGGAAAACAAAAATTCTAAGTCAAATTGGAAAACTGGAAGCTTTATATATTGATTGAAATGATAGTACCTGAACTGATGCCAACGAATTTCTCCTCAGGGAGCATTATACAGTGTTTCGCTCAAATGAAGGTGATGATTTAAAATTAAAAAACCATAAACCATTTATGGATTCTTTTAAGAGGGATATGATGAAGACAGCCCATCAATTTACCCTTGAGATCATTATCACTAGATCTCCTAATCATCTCATGGGAACTTTTCTTGTACTACAAGGAGATTCACCTCATGTATAAAATGTACAATTCATAAAAAATTACGACTCTCTCTCTCTCTCTCTTCCCTTTTATTTCCACTTTGATGAGTATTGATCTGACTTAAGCATCTGAGGTAAAATAGGGGTAAAGCCCCTCTCCAATCATCCTTTCTCTCTGTGCAGGTCAATTGGTGAAGATCAATCTTCTAAGACCCATTAGTCATGGATCAAAGTACATGTTTTGATTCTTTATCTAAATAATCTATTGAGTAAGGTTTAATTATTGGGATTTGTTTTCATTAATCTCCTTTTAAGTTCCATCAACGATATCAGAGCCACCTATATGAAAGATTGTTTTGATTCAGGATTTGTGGTTTGTTTTTCAGAACCGTTATTTAAGAAAATCTATATATAATTGCCAATTCTTTTTTTGATTAAGTTTTGGTTTCTTCTGATAATTGATGAAGAGTTTTCCACCGCACCTCCGCTTTGTTTCTATTGGATTTGGTTTTTGAAAAAATAAAAAATAAAATAAGGCTTTTGTCAATTTTGATTAATTCTTATACTTTTTATCTTTTGGTGATATGGATCAAGCCGACTTGCCTCTGGTTTTGGGCATGTTAAAAGTTTGCAACTTTTATAATGGATAATCAGTTGCTTAGTATATGGGTTTGGTCAATTTTTTGTGTTTTCTCTTGTCCACATATGTATGCATACATTTGAATCAAATTTTTTTTTTATTATATTGCATTCTTATGAATGAGATTGAAGCATTCATGGTTCTGTTATGCAATTTTATTATTGTGGAAATAAGTTTTTTTCTCGAATATCGATTTGATGACCTTAGTTTTATGTTTAACAAAACTGTTTTTTCACTTTGATTTAATTGGATCCGAGAGTGTTTTAAGCTTTTTGTACTCAAATAATCACTGTGAAGGTTTTATTTATTCAATTTTTTTAATGTCCTCATTTATATGTCGATATATATATATATATGGTTATTTACATGTTATATGTGATTCTTGTATGTGTCATAATTTATTTGTTAATTCTGAATTTTGATACATACAAAATATGAAATAGTATGTAATTAAAGTTTTTTTATTCATAACTTAAGTTGTTTTAGTGAACATGTCTAGTAGCTTTATATTGCTTGGTGGAAGTGGCATCCTACCAAACTAGGCTCTCCTATGCAAATCTTTCGGTAATGAACTACCTAGATGTCGTGTTTTATATCTCTTATGTCGGTAGCAATCGGCCGAAAGGAAGATTGTTATTGTTATGCTGAGAGTTACAAACACGTGGTGATGAACATATTATAGTTATTAAGTATCCATAGTAAGTATTAAGCTGGCCTAAAGGAAGGCTTGATACTTGATTAGATTATACTATTAGTGCTCGATTACTACGTCAAGAAAATCACTTGCAAGCTAACTCTTTGTCCAAAGACTAGACTTAGTGTTGTACCAATATTCTTATGATGGGATGGTCTTATGACTAAGTTGTTAAAGTTTTTTTATATATGAGTGAGTTTTATTTATTTTTATTCTATTATGTTTTCTGTTATAGTTACTGGTATCTCTGTTGCTCAATTATCTACTAATTTGAGTAATATTCCCCCATTAAATGGTACTAACTTTAAAGCTTGGAAAGATAAGGTTGCAATCATCTGGGTTGCCTGGATTTGGACTTGGCCATTAGAGAGCCATGACCAACTGAGCTTGCGGATACTAGTATCTACGAACAACGGAGGGAAATAGCTCAGTGGGAACCGCTCAAATAGGTTAAGTCTGATGATCATGAAGAGTACAATCCCGTAGACTTTTCTTGTTAACATGACTAATGAGAAACAGTTGGAACAACGCTTCGTAAAAAGCAAAAAGGCAGAGACTATTACACAATTGTGTAAACTCACTACCATGAGGTATAATGGTTTGGGAATATATTCGCGAGATGTCTCATATTATCTCAAAACTTAAAACACTGAAGTTGGATATTTCAGATGATCTATTAGTGTACCTTGTTTTGATGTCTCCTCCTCTTCAATTTGGCCTGTTTGAGGTGAGTTACAACTATCAAAAGACAAATGGATAGTGAATGAGCTCATCACACTTAGTGCAGGAGGAAGAAAGAATGAGGTAACATAAGGTCGAGAGTATTAATCTCACTTTCTCAAAAGGTAACCAGAAAAGAAAGGGCAAAAGGATTGCGGATAAATTGGCGAAGAAAAATAGAAGGATTAGTCGAAAGACATAAAGTTTTTTTTCAACAAGGATCTCTCTCATGTTAAAAAGGAATGCCCAAAGTATCACGCATGGCGCGTGAAGCAAGGTATGCCTCTAACTTTCGTCTGTTCAGAGGTTAACTTAGTTTCGGCTCCAAGATATACTTGGTGGTTAGATTCTGCTGCCACTACTCACATAAATATATTATCTATATAGGGGTGCAAGAGTTACCGCCAACCAAGTGGTGATGAAAAATTCATCTATAAGGGAGATAGTAGTGTGGAAGAAGTTTAAGCTATAGGCATTTTTAAATTATCATTCAAGACTTTTTTTTTTTTTAGGATTGAAAGAGACATTCACTGTACCGTCATTTATACGAAATTTAGTTTCTATTCCTGTTTTAGACAAAGAAGGATATTTTTGTTCATTTGGCAATAAACAGTGTCGTCTCTATTTTGATTCTAAATTGTTAGGAACTGGTTTTTTATATCCTTATGATAATTTATATGAGCTTGAGACCGCTTCTTCTTTTAATGAACCCTTGCATGTAAGCACACATGGTACCAAACAAAAATTAACTAATGAGAACTCCCATAAATGGATGGCACAAAATATTAGGTCATATCTCCATAAGGCGAATTGACAAACTCATGTATGAAGGAATTCTTGAAACGCTTGACACTTTGAATAATACAATATGTGTCAAGTATATTAAAGGTAAATTAATAGACAAGAAAAATATAGGTGCTGAGAGAGCTCAAGACACCTTAGAACTAGTACATACGGACATATATGGATCATTCTCTGTAGCTTCTTGGAATGATCAACAGTACTTTATAATATTCATAGACGATTACTCTCGTTATAGTTACCTATACTTGATACATGAGAAATCAGAGGCCTTGGATAAGTTCAGAGCATTTAAAGTTGAAGTTGAAAATCAACTTGACAAAAGGATTAAATGTATCAGACCTGACCGTGGAGGTGAATATTACGGTGGAAATGATAGTTCAGATAAACAACGTCCAGGGCCATTCGCCAAATTCCTGGAAGAATGTGGAATCGTTCATCATACAATATACCCAGGTCACCTAGCATGAACAGAGTTACTGAGAGGCAAAATAGAACCCTTAAAGACATGGTAAGAAGTATGATTTATCATACTAGTTTTCCAGAATCACTCTGGGGAAGGGGGATGCACTTAAAACTACAGTCTATTTACTTAATATAGTTCGAACTAAAGCAACAACAAAAACCCCATAAGAGTTGTGGATAGGTAAGAAACCTATTTTAAGACATTTAAGGGTATGGGGATGTCCATCTGAGGCAAGGTCTAATAGGCTTAATGAGAAGAAATTGGATGAAAGAATAGTTAGTTGCAATTTTGTTAGACACTCTTAACAGTCATGGGGTTACAAGTTTTATAATTCCCAAAATATAACATTTTTTGAGATGGGAAATGCCCGGTTCTTTGAGGATATTGAGGTTGGAAGGAAAGATGTGGTAAGAAACTTTGTCTTTGATAAGAACCTAGTTCTCCATTCCTAGTGTTGTTCTTAAACATGTGCAAGTTCTGGTACCTGATCTTGTTCAAGAACAATATTCCGTACAAGACAAGGTTGTACTTTCTCATAAATATAGATCAATAGGCTCTGCCTGAAATTGATCATCCAGTTGCTCCTCAACCAATTGCGCCTATGGAGCCACCTCAACAACCTCAAGGACTAGTGCTCGTAAGAAGATCCATTCGAGAAAGAAAAAATGCAATTTTAGATGACTATATTATTTATCTTAATGAGAATATGGAAAAATATTGACTCAGTAGAAAATGATCCAATCACCTTTTGTCAAGCCATTGAAAGCTCAAATGTTCGTAAATGGATAGATACCATGGGTGAAGAAATCTAATCCATGAAAGACAATAACGTTTGAGATCTCGTTCCTTTGCCAAAATGTATGAAACCAATTATTTGTAAATGGATTTTTAAAACCATAAGGGATTCACAAGGCAATATGGAGAGATATAAAGCGTGTCTAGTCACTAAGGGATGCACTCAAAAGGAAGGCATTGACTACAAAGAGACTTTCTCTCCTGTTTCTTCGAAAGACTCATTTAGGATAATTATGGCACTTGTGGCACACTTTGATCTTGAGTAACATCATATGGATGTCAAAACAACATTTCTCAATGGGAACATTGATGAGAGAATTTATATGGTACAACCTGAAGTTTAGAATCCAAAAATTCTAAACAAATAGTTTGTAAACTTAAGAAATCCATCTATGGGCTCAAACAAGCTTCTTGTCAGTGGCACTACAAATTTCACAATGTGATAGTCTTTTGGTTTTGAGACAAATGTTGTGAATGATTGTGTGTATCACAAGTTCTATAAAAATAAGTATATTTTTCTAGTACCGTATGTAGATGATATTTTCTTGCATGTAACGATATAGGTTTAATGCATGAAACTAAGAAAATTCTCTCAAAGCAATTTGATATGAAAGCTCTTGGTGAAGCATCTTTTGTATTTGGAATCCAAATTTATCGAGATCATTCTCAGAGAATTCTTGGATTATCACCAACATACATCATAAAGGTATTACAGCAATTTGGAATGCAATATTGAAAACCACTTGATACTCCTGCGGCCAAAAAAGATAAGTTTCATCTCAAACAGTGTCCTAATAATGACTTTGAATCCAAGCAAACGGAAGACATTCCTTATGCTTCAGTGTTTGGAAGCCTTATGTATGTGCAAGTCTGTGCTTGTCCAAATCCTTGCATTCATAGTTGGCATGCTGGGCAGATATTTGAGTAATCCAGGTCCTGCACATTGGATAGCAACTAAGCAGGTCATGAGGTATTTGTAGAAAACAAAATATTATATGCTCACTTATAGAAAGTCAGACAAATTTGAGATCATTGGTTATTCATATTCTGACTTAGATGGATGTCAAGATAGCATGAGATCTACATCAAGATATATTTTTCGACTATCTAGAGGAGGGATATCATGGAAAAGTGTCACACAAACAGTCATTGCTTCTTCAACTATAGAGGCAAAATTTGTAGCATGTTTTGAGGCATCAAACCAAGCTATTTGGCTGCATAATTTCATTATAGGATTGCATGTCGTTGATAGTATCGAGAGACCACTTAAATTATTTTGTAATAATAAAGTTGCAGTCTACTACTCTAATAATAATAATAAGAGCTCTACAAAATCTAGGTATATAGACCTCAAGTTTCTAGTTGTAAAAAAGCGAGTTCAAATAATTAGTATTGAGCTTATTAGGTCAGACTCTATGCTTGCGGATCCGCTGACTAAAGTATTGTCACCGAAAGTCTTTACAGAATATACTATCCATACGAGTGTCGTATCTTTAGATGGTATCTAAATTCAGTGGGAGTATGTATATATATATATATGCTCATACATTATTTATTTATTATTGTTAATATAACAATAATTTTCTACCATTTGCTCATTGAGACTATGTTGTTGAATTGTTCATTTCCTATTTATATGTTACAGTGATCTAATTTTGTTGGACCAGTTGGAAATAGGCATGTATAGATTACATTCACATGTAATTTTCATGCTACACATCTACACTCAACTCAAGTCGATTAGTTGAATTAATGCATGTGACCAATGATGGGTTTAGCTGTTCTTTCAATGCAGTGAAAGTCTCTTGATCCATGTACTAATAAAATTAATGGACAGAGTTGGTTTAAGATGACAAATTAAAGTGTGCTTGCTACTACAGTGGTAATCACATAATTATTTGGATGAGTGCACATATAAATATTAGTCTAAGTGGGAAGATTGTTAGATTTTTTTACTTAATTCATGTGCACATGCACATGTATAGCATTTGGACATATAGGCGTACATTATTACTTAATCTAGTTATGTGTTTGTTATTATATACTCCCTCCAGTCATAAAGCCCTTTGCACATAGATTAAAACTCTTATAAACAAATAATTTTTTTACTACAATATCCTTTTTACCCTTCATACATGAGGAAAGAGATAGATAGTGGGAGTGAAATAAATTAATAGAAAGAAGGGTAAAGATGAAAAAAGTTAAATAAATGCTTATTGAAAGTTGTAAAACCCCTTATATTCTTGACATCCTCAATAGGTCTAAAACTTCTTGTATTTTTTACCGGAGGGAGTATATATTTTGAGACTTTATATTCTTGACATCCTCAATGGGTCTAAAACCCCTTATATTTTTTACCGGAGGGAGTATATATTTTGAGACAAAGTAATCTATATTTGTATAGGTAGGTCTGTCATCTTAATAAAAGTGTGGGGTCTCTTTATGAATGTGTAGAAACCGAGAGGTTGTATTTCAAAACTATGATGGGTTGTTTAGCAAATACAACTAAAAAAAATAGTCCTTTTACCGACGGAAATTACCGACGGAGAATGAAACTGTCACTGAATTCCGATGGCACTTTGCTTGGTCTTCTTTTTACAAATCAACAAAAAATATAGGGAAACTTCACAGCAAAAAGTGACGGCAATGTACCGACGGCCTTTGTTGCGACTTACTTGTCTTCAGTAATAAAATAAATTTTCCAACAGCCATGTCAACTTCGTCAGTACATAATTATTTTGCCTATGGTCTTACCGACAACTCCTTCCGTTGGTACCATATAATCATCGGTGTGCCATCGGTAATAAAGTCATAAATGTTCAAAATTGGGCAAACCCTTTCTCCTTTTTCACCATATCCCCTCCCTCCCAACCCTCCTGCCAGTCACTGATAGAGCCGATCCCCACCGTCGACGACTCTCCAACCGCAGGTAATCTCTCTCTCTCTCTCTCTCTCTCTCTCTCTCTCTCTCTCTCTCTCTTTATCGTGTCTTCTTCTTCTTCTTCTTCTTCTTCTTCTTCTTCTTCTTCTTCTTCTTCTTCTTCTTCTTCTTCTTCTTCTTCTTCTTCTTCCAATAACCATAGTGGTCTCCTTGTCGTCACTGCCGCCACCAGAAGTCCATCAAACTGCCTACTCACACCAAACTTCTTCTTCTTCTTCTTCTTCTTCTTCTTCTTCTTCTTCTTCTTCTTTTTTCTTCTTCCAATAACCATAGTGGTCTCCTTGTCATCACTGCCGCCACCAGAAGTCCATCAAACTGCCTACTCACACCAAACTTCTCACACCAACAATAAGTTTTTTTTCCTGTTTATAGTTTTTTTTTCTTCTATTTAATGTTTGGGGATATTGGATGCATTTCCCTTATGGCAGTGATTGCCCACACATCTGAACATCTTCTTCTGTTCTTTCTAATTGAATTATGGCTTATTTCAAAAATTATAGAAAATGTGAAGTTTCAATTAAACGTTTTTAGTTCTCTGCCACTTTAAAGATTTAATATATCTTTAGAAGACTTTAGGTACTCAAAGGACACATTCTTTGTGAAGTGTTATTTGCAGATTCTTATTTCTTTTATGGTTTCTAGTTTAATTATATGTATTTCTTACATTTATGCCTGCATATATCTACGAATAGCTTACATTGGTGTTCTTGCTTGTTTATACTTTACTTTTTACCTGATCAAAATACATCCATGTGAAATTGCATGCTCATTACTTAATGATATGAACCGGACGAGTCAATCACCTTTGGATTTGAAGCTTGGACTAATAACTAGAGCTCAAAGGAAGAAACTCAAGCTTCAAGAAGACAATGGCATGAATGCTGCTTATGCATCTTTTTGGGCAGGAAATTGTAATTCAAGTTGTTTTTTCAGCTTTTAATTAAGGGGTTTATGTATAATTTCACTCATTAAACACTTTTTTAGCTAGGGTTAAGGCTTGGCCTATAAATACCCATTATAAACTCATTGTAGGACTAACTGTGAATTTTTGCTGAAAATTATTGAAGAGAATCTCTTGGTCTCTAAGGTTCTTCCCCCTTGCTTAGTTTAGCTTTCTAAGGGTTAATGTCCTTGGTAGTGAGCAATTGAATGCTTAGGATGATGAGCATATGGAATTCAATTCATTAACTCAATTCCTTCTATTGATTGAAGCTAGAGTTCTAGTTCTTCATTCAATTGATTCTTGGTCTTCTAGCTTATGTGATTGGGGTTGTGAGGCCTTAATTTCCTCAAGGTTCTTGTTATCGATTGAGGAAAGATTTTTCCTGTCAATGTTGTGTTTATGAGGGTTAGATCCTCATAGGTTTTTCATTGGAGTGTTGAAAATACAAAATCATCATAGAGGTTCTTAAATCAAAGGAGGTGATCTTAGGAAGGATTTGGATCCAATTCAACATCAAAAGAGGATTCATATCAAAGTGGTATCAGAGAAACCTCCAATTGAAGGTCAATTTGATTTGTAAGTTGTTAAATTCGCTGAAATTCAAAGAAAAAGAATAAGTACTTGATGATTTATGAAAAACATACAAAAAGATCATGCAATAGTAGTATAGAAAAATCACAGAAAAATTGTTGTGAAAATCAAAAGAAAATTCAGTTGAAATTTGTGCGAATTTGTTGTTTAATTTTGTTTTAGAAGTTCTCCTTTGAGTTGTGATTCATTTGAAATAAGTTGTGCTCAATTTGGAATTCATTTGATTGCTCTATTTGCCAGAATTGTAGAATGTGTTTTGGATTCCTGACCGTCATAAAAGTGTTGATTTATCCGATTATATCCTATGTTATACTGATTCAATTCCAATGAAATTTGTGCTTAAATTCATCTTAGTCGAGCGAGGAATCTTCATGAATTGGTCTCATCTATTTTTTATTTGTAGTTTGAAGTTACCGTTGTTTTAGTGTCAAGGTATCATTATCCCCTGTTTCATGGAAATTTTGTTTTAGTACTCTTCTGTTCTTCGCTTAGCTTAATTGTTTTGATTTGCTTTGTCTTTGACTTATAATTGTTTACTTTGGGTCTTCTAATCATTTTTTATGATCAATTAAGTTTTTTTGCTCATTTCCATAGATTAAATTCTTTGAAACTCTTACACCTCAAGCGTTTGATATTTTACCTCTTTGAACACTTATCCAACTAAGTGCTTTGATTGTTTGCTTGTTTTGGATTGATGCCCTTGGTTTGAGTTGGCTAAGAAGTTTGAAGGATCATATAGAGACTTGAGTATTGAGTGATTAGAAAAGGGCAAGAGGTGAGCTTATTTTGATAAAAGGCATTGAGAGAGTTAAACACGAGGGGAATGGGTGATCATCAAAGAGTGAAACACTTAGGGAGTGCTTGGGAGTTCCTTTGTTTTTTTTTTCTTTGTTTGAATTACATGCTTAATAATGTCTATAGATGGTCATATGCCCACTCAATCTTATCAAGAAGATACTAGGGAACCTTCAATGAGGCATGTAAATGAGACTTTGCGGTCTTTACAACAATCGATTGAAAAATTGGCAAGGCAATACCAAACTGTTGCTAGAGATGTTGAAGAGCTTAAGAAGGACAAGAGTAGTGCCACAATGGAGCAAAGAGTTGGAGATAACCTTGGAGGTTTCAATTCACCTCACCATCAAAGACCTTTTGACAGTGTATCTAATTATGGATACCATGACATGCCGGTTAAAAATTATCATCCATTTCATGAAGGTGGATATCAAGGAAGACCACAAGTTAGAGGTGGAAGAAGAGGAGTTCTAGGTAGAAGAAGATACTATAGACCACAAGAAGAGTATCCAAGACATGAACCATGGTATAATGATAACTTTTATGAAGATTATGGAGATAATCCTAATGTTGGCCAAGCATACCATGGTGGCTACTATGGAAATCAAACAAGGGAATAAAGCTCTTGACAAAATCAAGTGGAAGACGCTTAGCTTCAAGGAGGAGAGTGATCCTAATCTCTTCCTAGATTGGGAGCGTCAAGTAGAGAACCTATTCATGGTGAGAAGTTATAGTGACATTGTCCAGGTGAAACTAGTCATTGCCGAATTTTCAGGTTATGCACTTCATTGGTGGAAAAGGGTAGTTAATCAAAGGTTGAGGAATAGAAGGGGACCGGTAGAAACTTTAGCAGAGTTGAAGACTCTCATAAAAGAGAGATTTGTACCGGAATATCATTATAGGGAGCTCCACTACAACTTGATGACTCTTAAGCAAGGCAACAAAAGTGTTGAAGAATATAGGCAAGAAATGGAGTTGTACACTTTGAGATTAAGCTTGGGGAAGGACAAGGATTCTTCAATTGCTAGGTTTCTAAGTGATCTCAATAGGGATATTGCTAGTCACTTAGAGTTATATCCTTATACCAGTTATGAAGATATGTGTCATTTGGCTACTATGATTGAAAATCAAATGAAGGGGATTGGTTTCTCCAAAATCCATCTTCCTTGTTCAAGAAGTGTGGTAACAAAATCTCAAGCATCAACCTATAAGAGTTGGCCAAAGAAAGAAGATACACCTAAGGTGGCTTTCAAAGATCATTCTAAGCCTAAGGTGGAAGGGAAGGAAGGTTGATCACTAATCCAACAAGGTGCTTCAAGTGCAACGGTGTGGGACATATTGCTATAAATTGTCCTACCAAAAGAACTTTGGTTTTTGGTGAAGATTTGAATGGTTGGATTGAGAAGAGTAATGATGATTTCCAAGAGGGTATAGTTGACAAAGTTGAAAGTAGTGAAGATCAAGGAATTGCATCTTATGAAGCCAAAGAAAAGGGAATGAGCTTGGTGACTATTAGACCTTTGTCTACCCAACTCCATGACGAGGAGGCTAGCATTCAAAGAGAAAACATCTTTCGCACTAATTACTTAGTGGGAGGTAGGATGGCTAACCTTATTATTGATAATGGTAGTTGTACAAATATGGCTAGCACCTATCTTGTTGAAAAGTTGAACTTGCTTCTCATTAAGCATCCTAAGCCTTGTAAGCTTCATTGATGAATGATAATGGAGAAGAGAAAGTGAACAAACAAGTGCTAGTGTCTATTACTAAGGGTTCCTATAATGATGAGATTCTTCGTGATGTGGCTCCTATGCAAGCAGGGCATTTGTTGTTGGGATGTCCTTGGCAATATGATAGAAAGGCTATTCATGATGGTGTGAAGAACACCTATACTTTTGAAAATGATGGGAAAATTTCATATTGAATACCTTGACTCCTAGTCAAGTCTTTGTAGAAAAAAAATGAGAGAAAAAGAGAGACTAAAGAGTGAGAAAAAGAAAAAGAGTATTGAAGAGGGAAAAAGAATTAAGTGTGGAAAAACCTAGAGAGGAAAAATTGAAGAGAGATAAGAAAAAGAGTGATAGTTGCAAAGGAGAGAAAAGATGCTTCTATGCAAAAGAGAGTGAGATCATAGAAGCCATTGAAAAAGAAGAGTTGGTTTTGCTTCTCTATAGTAAAGGTTATTGAGGAGTTCAAAGATGTCTTCTTTGAAGCAATGCATGGTGGCTTCCTCCCTTGAAAGGGATTGAGCATGAACTTAATTTGGTACCCGAAGCAGTGTTTCCAAATAGACCGGCTTATAGAAGTCCTCCCAAAAAAACCAAAGAGTTAAAAAGACAAATAGACCGGCTTATAAAAGTCCTTCCAAAAAAACCAAAGAGAAATTATTCTCCAAAGGCTATGTAAGAGAAAGCTTAAGCCTTTGTATTGTTCCCATTTATTAGTTTCAAAGAAAGAAGGTACATGGCGTATGTGTTTTGATTGTAGAGCCATTAATAATACAACTATCAATCATAGGCATCCTATTGCCATATTAGATGATTTTCTTGATGAGTTACATGGTTCTCAAATATTTTCAAAGATTGATTTGAAATCGGATTACCATCAAATTAGAATGAGGGAAGGGGATGAGTGAAAAATGGTTTTCAAAACTAATTTTGGTCTTTATGAGTGGCTAGTCATGCCTTTTGGTTTAACTAATGCTCCCAGTACATTCATGAGACTTATGCACCATGAATTGAGGAATTTCATTGGTAAATTTGTCGTTGTCTATTTTGATGATATTCTGATTTATAGGAAAACATATAAAGATTACTTGCATCATCTTAAACAAGTTTCGTTAGTTTTAAGAAGTGAGAAGTTATATGCTAACTTTGGAATATGTGAGTTTTGTTTGGAAAAAGTGGCTTTCCTAGGTTATGTGGTGAATTCTCAAGGCCTTCATGTGGATCAAGAAAAGGTGAAAGCAATCAAAGAATGGCCTATTCCCAAAAATGCATCCAAAGTGAGGAGTTTTCATGGATTGTCGAGTTGAGGAATTATTCTCCAAAGGCTATGTAAGAGAAAGCTTAAGCCTTTATGTCATTCCCATTTATTAGTTCCAAAGAAAGAAGGTACATGGCGTATGTATGTTGATTGTAGAGCCATTAATAATATAACTATCAAGTATAGGCATCCTATTCCCATATTAGATGATTTTCTTGATGAGTTACATGGTTCTAAAATATTTTCAAAGATTGATTTAAAATCGGGTTACCATCAAATTAGAATAAGGGAAGGGGATGAGTGGAAAACGGCCTTCAAAACTAATTTTGGTCTTTATAAGTGGCTAGTCATGCCTTTTGGTTTAACTAATGCTCCTATTACATTCATGGGACTTATGCACCATATGTTGAGGAATTTCATTGGTAAATTTGTTGTTATCTATTTTGATGATATTTTGATTTATAAACTTATGAAGATTACTTGCATCACCTTAAACAAGTTTTGTTAGTTTTAAGAAGTGAGAATTATATGCTAACTTTGGAATATGTGAGTTTTTTTTGAAAAAAGTGGCTTTCCTAGGTTATGTGGTAATTCTCAAGGCCTTCATGTGGATCAAGAAAATGTGAAAGCAATCAAAGAGTGGCCTACTCCCAAAAATACATCCGAAGTGAAGAGTTTTCATGGATTGTCGAGTTTTTACAAGAGGTTCATCAAGGATTTTAGCACCAGTTCTAGTCCTTCGATGAATGTTATAAAGAAGATGAATGAATTCAAATGGGAGGAGAGTCAAGAGAAGGCATTTAAGCTTCTAAAGGAGAGGTTGAGTAGTGCACCTCTACTTGTACTACCTAACATTGAGAAGATGTTTAAGATAGAATGTGATGCCTCGAGTGTTGGCATTGGTGGAGTATTGATACAAGACAAAAGACCTTTGGCATACTTTAGTTGAAATTTGACTGGAGCGACATTGAATTATGCAACATACGAACGAAGAGGGTCAACCCCCGCAGCTAAGGAGGTCAGGGAAACCGCTAGAACCCCATTCCGAGGATGTCGAAGGCATCCAAAGGACACGCAGAAGCCGATCCTCATCACTTGCGACCTTTCAAGGATAGACGGTCTTCGGCAGAAAGAATTCGCTAAAAAGAGGTACATTCAAGAGAGAGTTAATAGAGCTCGAGCTCGGCTGCTAGTATCTCTCTTTCAGTGACAATAAGGAGCTCTATGCACTTGTGAGGATATTGAAGCATTGGCAATATTATTTGTGGCCAAATGAGTTTGTGGTGCATAACGATCATGAGTCCTTGAAATTTCTCAAAGGACTACAAAAGTTGAACAAGAGACATGCTAGATTGATAGAGTTCCTTGAGACTTTTCCATACATCATTCGGTATAAGAAAGATCATGTTGTGAGATTGGATGGTAAACGAAAAATGGAGCTTATCAAATCCATTCATGCCAAAGTGCATGAAGTTATTGAGTCTAAAAATAAGAAGTTGGTGGCTAAACGGAATGTTGGAAGGAAACGTGTTGTATTTGAAACTAGTGATTGGGTTTTGGTTCATCTCGAAAGGAACGTTTTCTTTCTCAATGCAAGGGCAAGCTTGATTCCCGAGGCGATGGACCGTTTCAAGTTCTTGAGCGTTTAAATGATACTGCCTACATAATTGATCTTCCGGGTGATTATAATGTTAGCGCCACTTTTAATGTGTCTGATTTATCTCCTTTTGATGTAGGTGAGGATTCGAGGACGAATCTTTTCAAAGGCGGGTTGGATGACATGAACCGGACAAATCAATCACCTTTGGAATTGAAGCTTGGACCGATAACTAGAGCTCAAAGGAAGAAACTCAAGCTTCAAGAAGACAACGGCATGAATAATTACATGGAGGACGTCCTGAAGGACAAGATTGAAGAGTTTGATAGTCAAGGAAAACTCCCCATTTGTTCACAATGTGTTCAATTGTCAAGGAGCAATCAAGGGAACAACTTGGGATGCAAATTTGGCTAAGTATTTTAAAGAAGTCACCTTACAACTGACGACAGGGTTACCCTACCGTCTTCAGTAGGATTTTGCCCGGCATACTCTTAGAAGTTGACAACCTACCTACAACGGTAGGTTCCATCTTACCATCACTAGTAGGTCTCAGGAAGGAAAGTGCTTATACATCCTTTTGGGGGGGAATTTGTAATTCAAGTTATTTTTCCAGCTTTTAATCAAGGGGTTTATAGGTAATTCAAGACATTAAATACTCATTTAGCTAGGGCTATAGCTTGGCCTATAAATACACCATTATAAACTCATTGTAGGACTAATTATGAATTTTTGCTGAAAATTATTGAGAGAGAATCTCTTGGTCTCTAGGGTTCTTCACCCTTGCTTAGTTTAGCTTGCTAAGGGTTAATGTCCTTGGTAGTGAGGAATTGAATGCCTTAGGATAATGAGTCTATGGAATTCAATTGATCATCTCAATTCCTTCTATTGATTGAATCTAGAGTTATAGTTCTTGATTCAATTGATTCTAGGTCTTCTAACTTGTGTGATTGGGGTTTTGAGGCCTTAGTTTCCTCACAGTTCTAGTTGTCAATCTAGGAAAGAATTTTGCCTCTCAATATTAGGTTTATGAGGCTTAGATTCTCATAGGTTTTCCATTGGAGTGTTGAAGCTACAAAATCCTCAATGGAGGTTCTTCAATCAAAAAGGTGATCTTGGGAAGCATTTGGGTCCAATACAACACTCAAAAGAGGATTCATATCAAATGCACTTTGATTTAGATCCATATTGATTGTAATTTTGGACTCTACTCCTTCCCAAGGATCACCTCCTTTTTTGAAGAATCTCTATTGAGGATTTTTAAATTCGAACACTCCAATAAGAAAGGTATGAGAAACTAAGTCTCATAAATTTAATATTGAGAGGCTAAATTCTTTCCTACATTGATAATTAGAACCTTGAGGGAACAGAGATCTCAAAAACCAAATTACACAATTTATAAGACCCAAGACTAATTGATTTAAAGAAGGAAACTCTATAAATCAACTAATGATCAATTTGCTTAAAATATGAGAAAGTTTCTCCAAGTTACCTCTTGGCTTCTTCAACTTCTTAGACTAGCTTGCTAAGGGTTAATGTCCTTAGTATTGTGAATAATTGATCCTTAGATACCGTCAATCGGTAGGTTGTCAACTTCCAATAGCATGCCGGCAGAATCCTGTGGGCAACGGTAGGGTAACCTTGCGTTGACAGTAGGGTGACTTCTTTAAAATACTTAGGCAATTTTCATCCCAAGTTGTTCCCTTGATTGCTCCTTGACAATTGAACACATTGTGAAAAACTTGGGAGGATTTTCTTGACTATTAAACTCTTCAATCTTGTTCTTCAAGACGTCCTCCATGTGAGCATTAAAGTTGTTGTCTTCTTGAAGCTTAAGTTTCTTCCTTTGAGCTCTAGTTATTGGTCCAAGCTTCAAATCCAAAGATGATTGACTCGTTCGATTCATATCGCTTAAAAATACTGATCAAGGGTGCTTTTTCTTTTTCCTTTAGAGACTCGTCCTCCTTTATAAAAATACTCGAAGGTTGAAGTGATAGAAGTAGTCATGTGATAAGAGGTGAGATTCTATTCTTGAGAATAAATCTTGAAAGACAAACTCATAATCATGCCACTACCTACATGCTTTACTAAATTCAAGATTGTGATTTAAGTTTTCCTTCATTATAAGATGGTTTTAATATACCAATTCAAACTCGTATGTCATCAGTTTCTTGTATTATGTGTTTTCTTGATGTATCAAACTAGTAAAGCCTGAAGCAATCATGTTGGTACATATATGACTTTTTTCTGAACTTGCCAAAATAATATATAGGTACAATAGTTGCATTTGTATCATGTTATTCATATTTTTACTCATATAATAGAATAATTTCAATGGTTTCATATGAAAGATTGATTTGGTATCATATTATTCATTAAGTCTAGATATAAATAAAGATGATGTTTTTGAAATATCGTTTTAGTTTTGGCCTTTGCACTTTTGCTCTCAAAAGAAAAAAGTGAGAAAAATAATATTTGTTTTATGAGTTTTATCTATTGCATGAAGGAAGGATAATGGATATAATTTTAGAAATATTAAATTTAAATGGAAATTCAAATATTCTATAGTTATATACTTCAGTCATAAACTATATTTATTCTATTTATGTCGTTCTTATCTTAGTTCTGAGCTATTATTCATTCACTCAATGTTTGATCTCATAGATTGTTGCATATGATAAAATTTTTCTTTGCATTTGTTCACTTCTGAAAGCATCTCCCTATTTCTTAGTACCAACAGTTCTTGCTGTCAGAACTCCGTCAGTAATAAATTACATAAATAGGCAAAATTCTGTTATTTTAGTGAGTTTGAATAATAGGAATTTTGAACTTTATTAGCATATTGTCATTGGTGGCTTCATGAATATTTAAATTTTATTCTCTTACTTTTTGAATTATTTCCTAAAATAGTATTTAGTTATGGTGATTAAGTAATTTTAGTGTTTAATATTGTTAGCCCTAAGGGCATTAATACTTATGATTTTGATTATGATTAACATATGCTTGCATGAGTATTTTAGCTAATCTTTCATAGAACAAAAGAAGCACTTTTGAAGTCTCAAGCCTACACTCTCTAAAAGCAAAAGATCTTGTTGATGAGGGCAAAATGAAGGAGAAAAGACCAAGCCATTCCAAGATCAAATCATTGGAGACATTGAAGACATTGAAGGCCTTGTCTATGTTAGAGTGTAATAAGGTATTTCTTTGTAAAACTCCCTAATCTTACTCTTTGTTTATTGATCATATATGAAGCTCCTTTTACGATTTTCTCAAATAGAAACTTTTGTTAAAATCTAAGTATTCTTGACCGAAGTTGTGATGCTTTTGAAAGGTTCTTCTTCTCTTTAAAATGATTGTCAAGAATACATGTTTTTGAAACAATGAAGAAAGCTTTTGTCTTAAAAAAAACTTTGGCTGAAGAAATAAAAAATTCGGTCATCCGGTTTTAGAACCGGTCGTCTGATTTTTTCTAAATCAAAAAATCGGCAGTCCGTTTTTTAGACGGACAAGTCCGAATCTTTCTGTTCAAGAACAGGTCGTCTGATTTTTTCTACACTTAAAAAAATCGGCAGTCTAATTTCTAGCTGGACAAGTCCGAATCTTTCTGTTTAAGAACCGGTCGTCCGATTTTCACATTTACTGTAAAAACTTATTACAGTTACACAGAGTGCAACGGTCACTTTTTAAGAAAGTATATATAGACTTTTTGATCAGCCATAAAAGAGACAAGTTTGGTGAAATATTCATTGAGAACATTTAAAACTTTTAAAGAGCTTCAAAAGTACATTTATTGCAAACACTTTCAATCCCAAACAAAAATCTTCTTGAGCTTCATTATTGATCATCATCAAAGAAGAAGAAATGAGGAGCTTGTAGAAACATTTCATTGAGTTATACCTATTATTTCTCAAGCTCAAAAGTGGTAACATTGTTCTTAAACCTATCTTTCTCTCTTATTGATATCAAAGGTTTGTGTTGAAAAACCCCTTGGGTAATCCTTTGATTTATATTGTGTTGTAAATTGAGGTTGTGTGCAAAACCCTTGTAGGGTGATCCTCATATTTGTAGTTGGTGTAATTTTGTGTTTATAGTGGATTTGGAAAATCCTTGGGTGTTAACTCAAGGTAGTGGATGTAACTCTTTGAGGGAGTGAACCACTATAAATCCTTGTATTTTTTAAGCTTATTACTTATTTGTCTCAACCACAAAATTTTGTTTGGTTTGGAATTTTATTAAAAGAGGTTTAGAATTCTCTTTCAAACAAAATTGGAGGTTTACCTTTTAATTAACAAAGGTTTTTTTATAATTAGCCAAAAACCTTATTCACCCTCCCCCCCTAAGGTTTTTCAAATATTATTCTCTTTTTTTCTTATAGTTTTGTTCGTGAGAATTTCGATGACATATTGTCCATTATATACACATTAGAGGTATTTGTTTAATTAGTTTAAACTTAGTTTTATGGGAGAGCCCTGACTCTTAAAAGTTTTACAGGGGAGCCCTGACTCTATTAAAGCTTTATGGGGGAGCCCTCACTTTTAATTATTTATTTGATGTGTGTTTGTTGTTTGTTTGAGTGGCCTGCGTGCCTAGAAAATGTCCATAATACAGAGGGAACTCTGCCAAAATTTTTCTAAACTTATAAAAAACTTAAAATTTTTAGTAATGACTTAATGTTAAATTTTAAATGAAACAAGAAGTTGAAACTTTTTAAATCGTTTAAGGGAAACTTTGTCAAGATTATAAACCCAAAACCCTAAACCATATAGCCTAAAATTGAAACTCTAAACCCTAAAAACCCTTGTTTATAAATATTATAAATGATTATAAGGTATATCTCCTCGTTAAGACTATAAGATTATATAAGACTTTTAAGTACGTCTAAAATTTAAACTTTATAATCGTTTCATTAGAAGTTATGGAACTAACAATTATTTCTTCTAATCATTCTTCTAAGTGGAAAATATACCAGATCGTAACTAGATGTATAGAGAACGAGGACTCGGGATTAAAGGTCTTACAAGTCAATTCATCAACAGGGTAGATTGTTTTATTCGTCAGTGTATTGAATCAAATAATGGACATGAAAATGCATTGAGATACCCATGTTCAAAGTGTAAAAACAAGAAGATTATACATTCCAAGATTATGAAAGAATATCTTTTGCGGTGGGGATTCGTGTCTTGTTATCATAATTGGACGGCTCATGGTGAAAACCTCTACCCACATGATGAGGAACGTATTCTTACGGAATATGTTACTTCACTCTGGTCTGATATTGGAGTAGAAAGTTCACGGTCATTACTGAAAACAACTCGTATTCGTGAGATGATATTTGATGCAGCCAGTACGAACATTTTACCTCAGGATGAACCATCTAATCCTGAGGCGAAAAAGTTTTTTGACATGTTAAAAATGGTGGAGACACCATTGGTTTATAGGAATGACAGGCATCCAGTGTTATTTGCGACTGCTGAGTTGTTGTACATTAAGTCCGAGAATCAGTATACTCAAAAGTCCTACGATGATGTTTGTGCATTAATAAAGAAGCATTTACCATCGGGCAACCATATGGCTGAAGATTGGTATGCGACGCAATGGCTTAGGATTGCCCGTGCAACGGATTGATGTTTGTTCCAATAGTTATATGCTTTATTGGAAGGAGGACTCGGATAAAACAGAATATAAATTTTGTGATAGTCATCAGTATAAGATATGTGGGGTTGGCGTACCCTCTTAGTCTGCTATAACATTGACGTGATGCACAACTAGAAGAATGTGTTTGATAATGTATTAAACACTATGATGGAAAAGAGCAGACTTGTTGATGAAAGAAAGCGAAGGGGTAAGTTTTCCAAGCCAACAACGTGTTAAACCTTAACTAAAGAACAAAATAAAGTAGTGCTTGATCGGGTTAAAGAGTTACAGTTGTCAGACGGATATGCATCTAACTTGGCGCGATGTGTTGATTATAAAGAAATGAAGATGACCGGCATGAAAAGTCATGATTGTCATGTGTTCATTGAATGACTGATGCTCATCACCTTTAGAGAGCTCCTTCCAGTAAAGGTGTGGAGTTGCTTGGCCGAGTTCAGTCTATTCTACCGAGACTTGTGTACACCGAAGATAGTGCATCACATATACATGAATTAGAGGAAAGCATTCCCATTTTGATATGTAGGTTAGAACACATCTTCCCTCCGAGTTGTTTTTATGAAATGGAACATTTGATGATTCTTTTGTCATACGAGGCTAGGATATACAGTCATATCTAATACAGATGGATGTACCCATTCAAGAGGTAACCTACGTAACTATTCATTTATAATTCAATCAAAACGTAGATTTAATTAAATTATATAACTGATTTTATTTATACTTTGAGTTAACATTAATTAGGTACTTGCACCGTATAAAGAAGACAATAAAAAATAAGGCAAGAGTTGAGGGATCTATTTGTAATGCTTACTTAATTGAGGAGGCTGTGATATTCTTCAGTCACTACTTTGAGAAAAGCATTCCCATACTCCATAAAAGAGATAGACAAAATGATGATGTTGGGAATCCTCTTCATGTGGGTGAGGTTCTATCAATATGCAATTAACAAGGAAGAAAGTTAGGTCAAATGAGAAAAAGATACCTGGAGAGCCGAGAAATCAATGCAATAAATAACTATATCCTTCTTAATTGCGAGGAAGTGGAACCTTACCTTCAGTAAGTAAATCGACGTTATTTACTTAATACACTTTTTATAATATACATATATATTTAATAAGCTTTATATTTAATAAAACGCATAAAATACGAATTTGAATTGCGAAATATCAATCTAAATATAATGGCTAATGAAATTCAAGAGAAAAAGCGAGGGATTCGCAAAGTGTTTTAGAAATGAAGTAAGTTAGTTCTATGAAATTATTCAAATTGAAATTGCAACTTTGTTAACAAATTTAACGAACAAATCTATTTTGGTTTATACAGATGCACGATCCTACCAAATAGTGTAGTGATCTCATGAGGAATCTATCTTGGGGCCCTAATAATACAGTGAAGACATACATTGATTACATTGTTCATGGGTTTCGGTTTTATATAAGAGATAGGGGCGCGGAGGGAAAAACTTGTAATGATGGTGTTTTTGTGAAACTGAACTATTACGATGTTTTAAAAGAACTAATTAAGGTCGAGATGGCTGGAACACCAATCCAAAGGGTCGTATTGTTTCACTGTGACTGGTTTAATTCTTCGATCGAGGAATGAAGATTCATCCTCAATATAAAATTGTTGATTTGGACAAAGACCGATAATATGAAGGATTCGATCCTTTTGCATTAGCTCACCAAGCAGAGGAAGTTTCATTTCTTTTATACCCTGGCTCTAAAAGAGTGACAACAGATTGGGTTAGTGTAATGAAACTTCGACCATGAGTAATGGATGTTTCGGTCCAAGATAATGCATTCTAAGAGAACATAGACATTGGCAAAGGTTCGACAATAGATGCGCTAATTGAAGATGTTGGATCGCTCGTCGAAAGAGTTAGACATTAACGTCAAACACATTTCGAGGAATTACAAAATGATGAAACTGAAATCGAATGGGATTCTGATAAAGATTCCGAGAATTGTGCCGACAATGATACTGATGACGATTCCATTGATGAAAACGATGAGGATTCCGACACACAGAACATTGTATGCTTAATGTTTACACTTATATATGTTTATAACACTTATAAATGTTTACACTTATATCTTTATAATCCTTTTAAATAATTCATCCACGTTCCTTATATTGTAGGTATGATGGCTCGAGGACAAAAGAGAGTATCAGTGATTATGCTAGCCCGTTGACGGGCACACTGTCGGCGGAGACACCGGCTCAACCGATGATACAGGCCCCATCAACACCTGCTAGCACCACAGATCCTCTTCCTCTACTGTCCACCAGTCAGTCAACTCCATCACCGGCTCCACCGATTGTGTAGGCCCCACCCACACCTACTAGCACGGCAAGTCCTCTTCCTCTGCCGCCTAACTGTCAGCTGACTCCATCACCGGCTCCACTGATGACGCAGGACCCACCCACTACCTCACAACCGTCTGCTTCACATTCGACACAGTAGGTTCCAGATATTAGTGCTTCGGTTTGGAGGCCTCCTCCTAGAGATTCTCGGGAGTTATTATATTTGTATGTAAACCAATAAGTATTCATATATATATACAAAAATATTTATATTCTAATTATAGATAGGTACTAATGAAATTTGTGTAACGGACTACAACCCTCTTCAAGAGCCTCCACCCACATTACAGCTATCTTCCAGGAGCGGTCAACGGGCCTTAGCATACTTGGTCTGAGATCCCGCAGCTCGTTTGAGATATTTTTTAGAGTTTCAAGTAAATATAATAAACCAAATAATAAAATCCTTGCTATTAATACGAATATTTTTATGTAAAACAAAAAATAATAAACAAATATTCAATTTTAGACGAAATATAATAAAAGCCTTCTTATTCTTTTTTTTTTTTTTTTTTGTTTAGGGTTAGAGCCAACCTTTAAGTTCATTTTAAAATGTCTATGACATATTTTATATATATAATCATGTCTTTCTAACGTTATATATTCTATTCTAACCTTTTAAAAATTTTCAAAAATGATGTGTATGGGATCCGACCTACCCCATGACCAGGATGAAGATGGCATGGGAGTCAAAGGCAAAAGATCAATTAAGGGATCTATTGGGCGACGCTAGGGGAAAGAACAAGAGGCCGCCATGGATTGATGAGAGCTATTAGGTCGAGATGTGGAATCATTGGAGTACCCTTACATATAAAGCCTAATCCAAACAGAATAAGAGGAGTCGAACTCAGGGACAAGGAGGATGGGGAACCAGGAAGCACACAGCTAGTTCCATCTCATACACAGAGACAATTATGAAATGGGTAAGAAGTTTATTTAATATTAAATTCCTCTTATTAATTAAACTAACTTAGAAAAAAAATGCTAATCCTTTTGTTTTTTTATTGTAGCAAAAGGATTTGACTGAGAGGTTCTCCAAGAGTAAGTACTTAGAGGAGCTCTACAAGCATTAGAAGGGGGAGAAGAAGGCAGAGTACGTAGATTTTTGCTCGGCATAGTCTGGGTAAGTTTATTATCGATTATAACTTAAGTTTATATAATATTTCATAACTTATAACCTTTAAATTTATATAATGTTTTATAGCAAAAAGTCGAATTCAACTAACATTTTATATTGTAGGATAAAATTCACAAGGTGCAGAGGAATGCCGAGGAAGATACTAAGGCGTCGGGTACTGCTATGCCCGATGGTCTCCAACTGATGACCATTATAGATAGTGATGTGAGCCGTGGCCATTTGTATAGTTCTAGTCCCGAGGCGGCTCATTTCATAGCCGAGAGCAACTGAGCCGCAGCTGGATTGGTGTTGTGTTACTTGGATCACGAGCATCAGCATCTGCAGAGGGTTAAGGATATTGTTTTGAAAGTATATGTTGCCTTCGACGACCACATGCGGCGGCTATTCAAGCATAATCAGCTGGCGTACATTCCATTCCCGCTGATGATGCCCCTTGTTCGAGCTACAGTGAGTGCTAATACTTCTACCTCTACATTGACTGCAACAGCAGCGGGGAACTCCAAAGTGCCAATACGAGATTCTAGTATTCCCTCCTCCCCCTCTATTCATGCTCCCAAACCCACCTCTCCTTTACTCGACCTCATGGATGGTGTTCCCTTATCCTCTAGAGATGCTACATAGGCTACACATGGATGGATCTTTATGTTTTTTACGTTGATGGATGTTTATGTTTTTAATAATTCATGGATGTTTTGATTAGTTTATGGATTATATGTTTAGTTTTATGGATTTTTTTTAGCTTTCATGAATGTTTCTATATGGTGCTTGTTAGGTTTTTTGCATTTCAGGGAGTTTCGACTCTGTTTTCAAATAATATTAAAAAAAATTGTTACCAGCGTAACATTGACGGTCCTACGAAAAATATTTTTTAATTTATTTTTTTTTAATTTTGTTAGCGACCATGGCGTCGTCGGCAAGAGTCGTCTGTACGTGTTTCAGACGGAGTATAGCAGCGTCGGGGGGTTCTGTCGGTGACTGTTACCGACGATTGTCCATTCACAGGTAAGGTCGTCGATATTCGTTAAAGACGATACAGTTTTACCGAAACAAATCAAAAACCTGGGCCTCAATGTCCGTTGGTAAAGTGATCGGTACGTGTTACGAACGACTAGCCGTCAGTAATGCTTGTTACCGACGAAAATTGACCGACAACATCGTAGGCATCAGTATCCTATCAGTAAATGGAGAACACAGACGGCCGGCCGACGGATTTAGCCATCGGTGATCGTTTCAATTTTTGTAGTTTACACCTATTATATTACGGTTATGGTCCCTGATTGCACATATGTTTATATCATTAGTCTCCTCTAAAAAGTCCACATCTCTTTTAAAAAAACGGTTGCGTAACAATAAAAAAAACGGAACCCGATTTTCAATTTCTCAATCACCATGAATCAAGGTACATGTTTTAATTCTTTATTCTAAATAATCTGTTGAGTAAGATTTAATTCTTGGAATTTATTTCCCTCTTCTCACTTTAAATTCCATAAAATAAAGATGCAACTAAGAAAAGGAAAATGAAAGTCTAAGTTCATATATAGATGCAAAAGATTCTACGCTAGTTGTCTTTCATAATTCTTTTTTGTCATCAGGTCAAGGTCTAAGAAACTTGAGTTTGGGATTTTTTCTTTTTCAAATTTTGTATACATAAAGTTTTTATTTTAAAAATAAAATTCAAGATGAAAAAAAAAAAAAAAGCAGTGAATATCTGAGAAATCAAATTTTAAATTCTTTTTATTGTGGCGCCATAAAATATCTAAAGTCATACTCTAATTTTCTAGTAAAAGTCAAACATAAATTCGGAACACCACCCAAAGCTAAAAGAATAAAATCTAAGTCAAATACACCAAAAATTCCAAAACAAATGGGAGATCTTTCACCGACATAGTATATTCTCTCTGTATACTGTATACTATTGATGATAGTTAAGAATATAAGGGTTTTACAATTTTTAAGTATTTATTAAAATTTTTTTATCTTTACCTATCTTTTTATTCATTTATTTCATTCTCATATCTATCTCTTTCCTCATTTATGAAGGGTAGAAATAGTATTTTAATTAAAAAATTATTTTATTTTTAAGATGCCTAATATTTGTGTAAAAGCCTAAAATCATTTATATTTACGACAGAAAAGATGGAGTATATTCAATTGTAAACTTTTAAAGCCTTATCTTTTTTTTTTCAAATTTCCGGCAAAACTTTTTAAAGTTCCCAAAACATACAAATAAAACTGAGATAAATTAATCTTGATAGGGTTTTCTTTTCAATTTCTTTTAAAAAATTGGTAGATCAACCCTCTCTTTTCTCAAATTCTAATCATTTAAAACTCCTAAACGTCTAAAGGGATTCTTGGAAGTTACTAATAAATATATCTACTACTCCTTGAATTAGTGGGGCCAACATTTATCATAATTAACTGCATTCTTTGCGTTGCCTATCTTTAATTGTAGAATAAATGATTAGTATATGTAGGCAGAGGACATTTCCTTTTCATAATTATTAACTCTTTATATATATATATATATATATCCTCGAAAAAAAAACTTTTAGATATATAGTCTGCATTTTCTAAGTTACATATCACCACCATCTCTCCTATACGTAAATTTGGGGCCAAGAAAAGTAAAGAGCGAATCAACAAAATAATCACACAAAAAGAGGTCCAATGGGCCCTCCCCCTGGCCCCCCGCCTAAAAAAAAAAAAAGGAGTATATATTTTTGTTGCAAGTTTGTATTTTATTTTCTACCAGCAAACAGAAGTAGGGTTAAAGATTTCCAATCCCTTTTCCTAAAACAAGTCACACTTAAAAGAGAATAAACCAAAAAAAAATTCCCAATATATCTTCTTTAGCAAAGTTTCAACAAAATAAAGCAATCTTTACGTATAATATTAAAGTATATAGTGCCTATATCAGATACAAAACACGTAAACCTTGTCAAATATTTTAAATGAATAATATCATATTAGTACTTCTCGTTACAAATTAATATTATGCTACGAATAAATAATAAATTATTACTCACATTTTTTTTTGTTAGAAAATCACATTGTTTTAATTTATTTATCACTTTACGACGATGTGATGCAACTATTAAAAAAAATTATTATCTTTCTCGTGTTTAAAGTACGGATGGAAATTTATAAATTATTGATATTTTATTAAGAAAAGTATAAACGTTATTCTCTTTATTTCAAAATAAAAGTCTTTTTAACTCTTAGCATATAAATTCAAAATTTTGAAATGAACGAAATATTTTACTAATATATCCCTCATAAATATAGAGAGAGAAATATAAAATAAGAGAGATATGAGAAAAAAAATAAGTAGAGAGAGGAGGATAAATTTGGTATTTTTCTGGGTTGGCCCAGTAATTAAAATTATGCACTAAGGAGGCCCAATTTTTTTTTTAATTCTTGGACAGGCCATAACGCACAATCACGAGGCTTAAGCCGCGCTAATTGCGTGAAAAAGTGACATGGCTCCGAGTGGTTCCGATTTGGCGCTGATGTGGTGATAACGCACACAGTAACTATACATTATCACGTTATAAAACCTAGCAGCTTCAGCCGCAGCCGCCCACTTCCCCTTTTCTTCTTCTTCCTTATTTCTTCTCCCTTATTTCTTCTTCTCTCTATTTTTTCAGCTTCATTCTTCCTCGGTTCTTCCTCAATTTTTTTTTCAGTCTCCTCTGCCTCATTCTTCTTCCTCTATTTCTTTTCAGCCTCTCTGCCTCATTATTCTTCCCATATTTTTTCAGCCTCATTGTTCTTCCTCTTTTTTTTCGCCTCTCCGCGTCAATTTTTCTGTTTTCTTCCGTTGCCGTCACCGCTCGATAAGTTGTTTTCCTCTTTTCCTTTGATTTGTTTATTTCTAACTATACTTTGATTTCTTTTATTTTAATAATTTTGTATTTTATTTCAAAATTTACAGTTAAAAATTAGTTAATATTTGAAGTTCAAGTTTGAATCTGCGAGACTTTCTTTGGAGTACGAAGGTTATTAAATATTTGGAGTTGAAAACGGTAAACTAGAACTGCATTTTAAATTTTCAGTAAGTTATCATTTAAATTTTTTTTTGGTGCATTATTTATTAAGTTTAATTATTGTGTGTTTGGGTTTGTTATTTGTTGTTTATTAATCATTTTTATGAATTTTCATTGTTAATTTGAATTAATTTACTTTTTTTGAAATTGGGTTTTGGATTTATGTATAAAATTGTTGTTATTAATAAATTTTTATAAATTTGATAATTTTATGTATTTAATTATTTTTTGCATTTAAAAAGTGATATTAGGGTGATGTATTATTTTCATGAATTTATTTAGGTAATTAGGTTTAATTTCTTACCTTACTTTATGATTATTTGAAAATTCTTTTAATTATTTTGCATATTTCGTATAAATCATTGAGGAGAAAATATGAGAACCTATAATTCGATATTTTTAAATTTTTTTTTTTTTTTTTGTAAACGCTAGAACCGATACTTGGAAATTAATAGTTTAGTAATTAATAATTTTATTTAAACTCTAGAACCGTAATAGTGAATTTACGAAGTAGTAAAATGCTTACTTCTAAAATATACAATAAGTAACCTTGAAAAACTTAAAAATTGTAAAATTTAAATAATACAAAACTTAAAAATCTATTATTAAAATCCAAAATTTTACGTACAATTTTTTTGGTGAAAGTGGGGTTTGTATTTATGTTTGAAATTGTTGTTAATAATAAATTTGCACAAATTTGATAATTTTATGTTTATAATTATTTTTTGCATTTAAAAAGTGATGTTAGTGTGATGAATTATTTTCATGAATTTATTTCTTTGCATAAGTAGGGTTGAATTTTTTACCTTAGTTTATGAATATTTGAAATTTTTTTTAATTACTTAAATAATTATTTTGTATATTCCGTATAAATTTTCGAGTAGAAAATAGGGGAACCTATAATTTGGTATTTTTATCATATATATATATATTTTTTTTTTGTAAATAGTATAACAGGTACTTGAAAATTTATAGTTTAATAATTAATATTTTTATTTAAACGTAAAACCGTAATAGTAAATTTATGAAGTAGTAAAATGTTTACCTATAAAATATACTATAAATAACTTTAAAAAACTTAAAAATTATAAACTTTAAATAGTAGAAAACGTAAAAATCTATTATCAAAATCCAAAAATTTACATCAAACAATAAACCGTAAAACTATAAAATTTTTAATAGTAAACCTTAAAAAACTAAAATCATAATATTAAAATTCTATAGGGTACATTATAAAAACTCTAAAAACCCTTAAAATTGATGTTTGAAACATTAAAAAATAAGACTACAAACTCTGTAGCAGTAAACGGTAATAAACACGAAGAACCTTAAAATTGATATTTTGAACATTTAATCGTGAAATTGTCAACGTTGTAACAGTAATCCCTCTAGCGTTAAAATCTTAATATTTTAAATACTAAACCATAAAACTGTAAACTGTGTAACAGCAAACCCTTAAAAAAAAGAAAATTTGAATATTTTAAACATTAATTCGTAAAACTGTAAACTCGAAAATTTGCCATCGAGAGGGTTTTTGATAGCTTGGATACAACCTTAAGTATCTTACATAAATACTTACAAGCTGTACAATATTTAAACTCGGGGACTATATACGAATTTTTGCATCACAGAATAAGCAGTCCCCCTAATTATGCTTTCAAATTTGTTTTCTGGTGTTTCTCGCAATGTATAGACGGATTTCCATATTGCCGGCCGGTGATTTCTGTGGATGGAACACACTTAAGGGGACCATACAAGGGCATGTTGTTAATTGCAAGTACGTGGGATGTAAATAATCACTTGTTCCCACTTGCTTTTGCAATTGTTGATAAGGAATCCTCCGAGAGTTGGAATTGGTTCCTTAAAAACTTGCGAGAATACATTGTCAAAGATTGCCACGTATGCCTCATTTCTGATCACCATAAAGGTATTTTCTCAGCTATTCAAAGTCAGCCTTTGTGGCAACCACCATTTGCAGTTCACCAGTTTTGCTTACTCTAAACCCTAAACCCTAAACCAACAAGACTTTTAAAAATACAAACCTAAAAAGCTTGATGTGGCAGACCGGAATAGAAACAAAATAATGAAAAGTTGACCGTGTAATGAAAGAGATTCAAGAAAGAAATGTTGATGCATATATTCACTTGATGAAGTTGGACCCAGAGAAATAGACATTGTTGCATGATGGCGGTTACAGACACAGTATCATGACAACCAACATTTCTGAAACACTTAATAGTGTATTGAAGAAAGCTAGGGTTCTACCTTTAAAAGCCCTGGTTGAACTAATATTCAACAAACTAGCTAAGTACTTTCACTAACACCGTGAAGAGGCGGAAAATTATGTGCTTCCATTTCCAACTCGAATTTTTGACAAGTTCTTGCGGATTGAAATGTAATCAAGAGAACACAAAGTTACAACTTACAATCCACGAGAGGGAATATACATGGTCAGATCTCCAATCTTTGTCTTTGGTACAGGAAACAATGTCTATACTTTGCGGCTAAATGATAAATCATGCAGTTGTGGAAAATGGCACACATATACATTGCCTTGTTCTCATGTTCTTGCAGTGTGTAGAGAAAATGGGTCAAGAACAGATACTTATGTGCTGGAGATATATTCGCGACAAACGTACAGAAGAACTTATCAAGCGAATTTTCATCCGGTCTTGAATGAAAACTTTTGGAGGGATGTTCCTTCTAATTTAACATTCTATCCTCAAAACATTGAAAAGGAACGGGGTAGGAAACAGGGAAAGTGATTTCAGGGGGAAATGAATTATAGAAATCTGGATTCTCCCCCAAGATGTGACAGATGTCGCATACCGGGACATAATAGAAAAAATTGTAATAACCCCGGACCGAGCAATGTATAAGTTTGACATTTTCTTGAAATAGTTACAATAAAACATGTTTCTATTAATGAAATTTTTGTTTCCATTACTTCTAATTATTACATCATTACTCTAAATTTTTACAATTTCTTTAGCATTACTTCTTCAAATAACTTGCGATAAATGGTTAAGATATAAATATATTTTCCAATAAAAGATATAAATATTATAAAATAAGTTAAATATAATAAATACAGGCTTTTTAAAAGTATTATACAATTATAAGTTTTCCAATACAAATTTTCATTAGAAAATAACAATTCATTAAAAAAAATACTAAGAAAATTTACACAATTATAAGTTTTCCCAAAAGAAATTTTCATTAAAAAAAATTAAAACAAATAAAAAAATTTTAAAAATTAAAAATTAAAAAAAATTACGTGGCTGATAACGCACAACGAGTATGCGTTATTGCCTCATCATAACGCACACCCGTTGTGCGTTATCAGCCACATACGCTGATTAGGGGGAGGATGTTTAATTAACTGATAACGCACAATAGTTGTGCGTTATCATTATAGATAACGCAGAACCATTGTGCGTTATGGCCTCTTCCAGAATTTAAAAAAAACTGGGCCTCCTTAGTACATAATTTTAATTACTGGGCCCAACCAGAAAAAAACCGATAAAATTATAAGCATAATAAATGCTTGTTAAGAATTGTAAAAAAAACACTTATTATGAAACAAAATTTATTTTCTAGAAAGACACTTATTTTGAAACGGAAGGAGTATATTATGAATATAAATAACGTAATTGGAATATTATATTATAAATAATTGTAATATAACAAATTAGCTATAGTAAATAGAAATAATTTTTAAAAAAAAATCGAACTATTATAATATTTGTAATTCAAATACGAATATGAGAAACTTTTAATAAATATGCATATCATCATGCAAAAATATATAAATTTATTTGTTTAATCTGTTTCATCTAATAATTCTCCTCTACTCTAATATTTATTATTTTCAAAAAACAAATGATAGATCTCCTCAGTTAAAGAAAAATATATGAAAATAATAATTTGTTTTATAATGAAATATTTATAAATAATATTCAAGATTTTATATTTATACTTTTGACACAAATTTTTTTTTGTTGTAACTTGAAATTTTTATTACTTTCCAAGTTGTTCTACCCTATTAAAGAAAAAGGATAAGAGTAAATAAATTTTAATATAATGAAATATTTTATAAATAAAATTCAAAAGTTTAATATTCTTACGAGATAACTTGAAAGACTTTTTGATTTAATTAATTTTCTTCTTCAATATCTATAACGTTAGAAGCACACTCAGTGAATTATTGCTTATACTTGAGCACGAGATACATATTATTAATTATTATATGAAAATAAAGATTATAATTTATTACATAATGAATGTAATGAGAAAAAATATTGTACATATATTCTATATGAAAAACAACCCTTAAACTTAAATAATTTCAATTAAAATACCAATTAAAAGTTTAGTAATAAAAAATTTGGAAACTTGTTTTTAAAGATGACATAAGCTTATTTCTTTCTCGTCCAATCGCCAACAAAAGAAATAAAAATTCAACTATATATATATATATATAACTTTAACAAACTTTTAATCATTATAATCTAATGTTGATATGACCATTAAAAAAAAAGTAAATTAGTGTGTTTAATTTTATTCCGACATTTTTTTTTTTTTTGAAGAAAACATGTCATATTTTTTTTAATTAGAAGAAATTATAAGGTTGTTAAAGTCTTTTAGAAAAACATTAAAAGTCTACTTTAGTTGTGTGCATTTAGAAAATATAATGTAAAGAATATTAATCTTACTCATATTTAACATATAAGTTTTACATCTCTCTGATCCTCCCTATTTCAAAAATTAAAAGAAAGAGCAAAATAAACAATCTTCATAAATTTTCAAATGCATAATTGTAACTCACTCCTATAGCATTTAGGTCGAAAATGTGCTTTATGTAAACATTTATATGTTTTATATTATACGGTACTATTGACTCTCTTAGGATTTTATAATATATAAAATAATTTCTTTTAATAAAATATTCTTTTACTCTAATACATTTTAAATACTTTTTTAGTAATTTTTCTCTTAAATTTTTTTAATTTAAAAAACCAATCTAATCACTTTTAACATTCTTATCAAAAGTCTCTTTGTTCCAAAGTACTTTGTATTATGAAACAAAGGAAGTATATAGTGGTTAAAAAAGGGGTTTTTTTCTTTATTGGGCCCATTTTCAAAAAATGGGTACTAAATAGACTTTTTTTTTTTTTTAAATCCTGAAAAGGCCATAACGCACAATCATTGCTATGACCACTTGTTTTGATGGTTCACGTAAAGAGGAATGCAACGGCATCGTCGAAAAAGTGATCAGGACGTGTTTTGGGGCAAAAAAATCGGGCATAACTTTGCGCTTGGACGTCCGATTGAGGCGATTCTTGTGGGCATTTCGGGTTTTTTCGAGACCTACGCGTTGGAGACATTTTAACGGTTTCCCACCGACCGTTTCCACAAAAAACTTCTATTTTCCTTTTAATTTACGTTTTTATAATTTTCTAATACGACACTAATTTAAAAACGGAATACGTAAGTAAGTTGTTATTTTTCATGAGGTAAAAAAAAAAGACGTTATCTGCCACCTTGGATATGATTAGTGATAACGCAGCGTTATGGCCAAATCAGTTAAAAAAAATGGACTTTTTCAAGAAAAAAAAAGCCTGAAAAAGGAAAAAAGAAGATGAGTTTAAGAGGAACAGGATATTGAAAAATTTTAATACGAGTAAGTCCTTTGATTTAGAAATTCTTAAATGATCAAAAGATCTAACACTTGTACTACTTGTTACCGCCTTAGAAAAAATTTAATCCCCTAAAAGTAAAATAAAATATTTGCAAAAAGTTTCTCATATTCACATATTTTCGCTCATTTCACTACATTGAAAATTTAAATTTGTAATTCAAATACATTCTGGAACTAAGAATATAATTCGAAATTAGCAAATATTAATGCAATCATTAATTTTATTAGCTAATAATTAAAAAAATCCAAATAGCAAAGTTGTTCCGATGTCTCCCAAGTCTTCTTCTCGGCCTTGATCATTCATCTCTTTCTTCTCCAATTTTTTCATCATCATCATCAATTTATGTCAATGGATTATTGACCCAACCCAGATCAAGTCCAACCAATCCATTATCTTTATAGTACTTATCTTCTTCAATAAAATTTTTGCTGGAAAATCATTTATAGTGAAATTTGGTAGAACTTGGACGTGGGATTGAAGGAGACAAAATAAATTGTGGCTGATCATCTCCATTGAAATTAATGGCAGGCCACTGTGAATATCTAATTCTCCTTCAAATATGTGAGAAAAAGAATTTCATTTATTTTTTAATAAACTTTTCCACACCATTTTCTTGAATTTAAAATAAAAAGAAAATGAAAATATAATAAATAAAAATTCATAGTACGTAATTGTACCCTAAGTTAGGGTCCCATAAAAATCTTCCCTTTCCAAAATTCAATAAGTGATCAGGAGATCTATTTCAAATTTTCTCATAAAAAAAAAAAAAAAAAGCTTAATATGAGAATATAATTGCGACAAAAGTAAAATAATGAAAACTATAGTATAAATTGTATTTTGCAAACCTACAGTTTAACTAATTGGAAGCCTTTTTATGGGGCATCCACACCAAGAATATGGAGAAGCTATAGTTGGAACCTGGACTTGGAGAGATGGACGAGCAGAAGCATTGCCAAGAAGGTTTCTGATTTCAGTTGAACTTTATAGGGAAAAGAAAAAAAGGAAACAAAAGATCATATAAATAAACAGATTAAGAATTGATAAGGAATAATTAATATTTAATTATATTTGAGAAAATAGACATTCGTGTGAAGATAGATATAAAGGAATAAAAAAGATCATTAATTAAGTTCACAGATCCTCATGTTTCTTGCTGATGCTTTGTTGCACGTTAAGAGATGAAAGTAAGAAGAGAAGAAATGTTTAAATTCACCAAAAGATCGATGTTGCGCCTAATTAAAAACCCCTTCAATTCGAGCTCCGCTTCTTCAGAGCACCTCAAATGGTGCCTGCATGAGGCCGTCGCCGGTGTAGCAGAGAGCTGACAGAGGAGAGATAGGCACGCAGCAGAGCAGAGAGCCGAGAAAGGCAACGAGGCGGTCGTCGTCAGGTGATGGGGAAAGCGGCGGGCATTTCAGTTTAGGCTGAAATTAGAGAAAAAAATAACAAAAGATTAGAAAACCCTAGTCACAAAAATAAAGAATGCACGAGATTAAAATATTAAGGGCTTTGAATATAATAAATATAATACAAATCAATATGGTTAACTTTATCTTTTTAGAATTTGAAGTTAAAATTGGGATCAGATAGTTTTATAGACTATTTAAAAGATTCTACTAGCTAAATATAACTTATGCTAACTTATCGATTTTTAGGATAAATTCGTATGAATTTATTTAATATAGGAAAAAATAAACGTAGATGTTTAACAATTAATCACATAATTTTATTTAATTATCTCTTATATTTTCAATTTATTTGCTTTTATATGGAAAGAAAAAAAGAGAGGGTATCTACGTGGCACTCTCATGATACTCATTATGGCTTTGTTTTAATATATATATATTAATTGTACTTTTAAAAAATATTTAAATTATCAAACTAATATTAGTATTAATGATTAGATAATTATTCTAACTTTTAAATTATAAAAAAATTAAAGTTTAAAGTTTGTTATTATCAAATTTTTAAAAAAGTTAATCTTGCTAATAATTCGTTCTTATCACAACATTAATTTGATTGATATTGTTTTATATTAATTTTTTTAATATAGTTAACCCTAAATGGAGGAGGATAAATGTAATTATCACTATTAATCATCTCTTATTTTTATTTTTGCATAGGGAGAAAAAAAGAAGAGGGTGTCATGTGGTGCTCTTATAAATAAATAAAACAACAGACTTACACCTTTGGGCCCTAAGTAAATTTACTTAGGGTCCATGGAGGATTCGCCATCAGAAACAACCACGACACATTCCATGAATGATTTCTCACTAGAGATAACAACAACAATTCCCATGAAGGATTTGTCACTAGGACAACGACGACAGATTCCATGAAGGATTTGCTGCCAGAGACAGTGACGACTCATTCCATGAAGGATTTGTCAATGAGCATCAACTTCAGAAGTACTCATTCTCCAGAGACAACAAAGACACATCCCATGAAGGATTTGCCAGCAAAGATAATAAAGACTCATCCCTTGAAGGAATTGCCACCAGAGACAACAATGAGACATCCCATGAAGGATTTGCCTATGAGCATCAACTTTAGAAGTTTGTGATCTCAAAAAGCTTACATCCTCTCGTCTCAACTCATTGTATTCCGAATTGCTTTGATAGAAATCTTTTAACTCGGTTAAAGAACAATCAAAATAGGGGTACAATAGAGTTCAACGTTTGAGTTCCCTGGCAAGTTCCATGTAAGAGTAGTGTGTGCAAAATGCCTCGAGTCATTGATGAAAAATTTGACAACTGCAACAATCTACAAAAATGTGTAGCATTACTCTTTACCTACACCCACAACTTCAATTTTTTGGAAGCATCTTGCAAGCTTGGTCTATTTCTACAATAGGTGAGGTTAGTGAGGTCAAAGTTGAGGAAGTGAAAGAGCAGTTGTTGGTTCTGTGACAGAACTTGGAATTTTCTAATCTCTTTCCTTGATGTACTTTAGCATTTTTTTTTCTTGCATTTCTTCCTTTGTTCTCATCATTTCTTTTGCTTTGTTCACATGAAATGCCAACTTACAATGATTTAGTTACAATTGTACAAACCAAACAAACTTGTTTATCTGTTAAAAAAATTATGACTGAACTTAAATTTTTTTTTCTAAGTTGCCTACGTATCTTAAAAGAATTTAAGAATCAACTCGAATATAGTTCAAAGTTTTGGGTAAAAAGATTTTTAGCCGTTCACAATTTTAACTCGTGCGGGTCAGGAGTATCTATTTTTACCAACTTAGACTTGTTAGAGCGTTTTAGTAGTTTATCCACATGCTATACTTTTAGCAGTTGTCTTAACACAGTTTATACTCATACGGGCCAAGGGTATGCATTTTTATCAACTTGGACTTGTTGGGATGTTTGAGCATTTTATCCATATACAACAACTTTGGTAGAATAACTTTGCAGTTTAGGCTCGTGTAGTCAAGAAGTATCTTGATAGGACCAATCTTTAGACCATCTTCAGCAACTATCTTGTAAGATCCATTTGAGTAGACCTCTTGGACAATATAGGGACTATCCCACTTTGATGTGAACTTTTTGATTTTGTGTGCAATGATGATCTCTTCAAAGCAAGCACGAGATCTCCAACTTGGAAGGAGTGAAGCCGAACCATTTTATTGAAAGCCTTAGAGATGCGAGCTCGATAGCATTCCAAACGTTGTTGTACCTCCAACATTTTCTCATCAAGTGCTTCTAACTCTTCAAGTCTCAAGCGAGCATTTTCTTCCTTCATCAAGCCTTCTTAAATAGTAATCCTCAAAGAAGGGAATTGTCTCTCCAATAGAAGTACTGCTTCAAACCATAGACGAGAGCATATGGAGTGGCTTGGGTTGGCGTGCGATAAGTGGTTCTATAAGCCCACGACTTTTCTCCAATTCGAATGTGCCAATCCCTTTTAGATTTAACCACGACCTTTTGTAAGAGTTTACATAAGGTTTTGTCAAACGCCTCAACAAGTCCATTTTCAGGAGCATAGTACATGGAGGAATTATGTTCTTTGAAACCAAACTTCTCACATAATTTGTTCATTAGACTGTTTAGAATGTCTTCCCATTATCAGTGAATTATGTATCTTGGAACTCCATAACAATAGATAATATTTGTCTGAATAAAGTCTACAACATTCTCTTTCTTTGTTTCCTTCAATGCTATAACTTCCATCAATTTGGAAAAGTAATCTGTAGCAGCTAAGATTTACAAATGTCCAACAGAACTTTGGCAAAGGCACAACAATATCAAGACCCTATACGTCGAAAGGCCATGATGCTACAGATGGATCCAAAGGCTCAGGAGATTGATGAATGTAGTTAGCATGGAATTGACAAGTTTGACATCTTTGTGCATAGTCCATGCAATTTTTCACCATAGTCGGCCAATAATACTCTATTCTCTTGATGCGAAAGTGAAACTTTGGACTAGATTGATGAGCTCTACAAATGCCAGAATGAGCTTCCTCCATTACTTGAACAATTTCTTCTTTACCTAAGCATCTTAGAAAAATGCCTTCAAAAGATCGTTGAAACAATATATCTTTATAATATATAAAATGAGCAACTCGGCGCATAACACCAGTTCTTTTTTGCAAATCATTTCGCAACCTTCCTTCTTTCAAATAATCTATGAATGACTGACGTCAATCCTCCTTATCAACATCAAAGACTGAGATAAAATAGAATTCACATTCTTCATCTTTTTCATCTTCGAACATGGTTGGGACTGCCCATCTTTGACACAATAGAATTCGATGTGTTGATCTGATAAAGTAAAGTTTGAAGCAAGTTTAGCCAGTGCATCAGCTTTCCTATTTTTATTTCTCAAGATGTGTGATATTGTCATGTCGCCTAACCATCCCATGAGGCGCCTTGCATATTTATAGTGTGGAAGCAACTTAGGCTTCTTAACTTCGTATACTACAAGTAATTGGTTGAGCACCAGTTGAGAATCTCCATATACTTCAAGCTGTAGTTGCTTCATGTCAACATCCAATTCTAACCCAAGTATGAGAGCTTGATACTCGGCCATGTTGTTAGAACATTGTTAACTTAAAATAAAGGCATATAATAGTACATCACCTTCGGGGATATGAAATACTACACCAACTCCCACCCCTTCACGATGTGATGCACCATCAAAGAACATTTTCCACAGGGAAGCACTTCTATCACCAAGAAATTTTCATCAGGTAGCTCATCATTCAACTTCCATTCAACAGGTATAGGATGATCAGCTAAAAATTCTGTTAACACTTGCCCCTTAACAGCTTTGTAGGGTACATAAACAATTTTAAATTGTTGAATTTGCAAGTACCATTTCACTAGACGATCAGACAACATAAGCCTTGATATTACATATTTAATTGGATTTACCTTGGAGATGAGATGCACCATGCGTGCCTGAAAGTAGTGCCTCAGTTTCTGAATAGTGAATATCAGGGCTAAACAGAGCTTCTCTATCGACAAATAATTCAGTTCATTAGGCGTCATGGTCTGACTCAAATAATACAAGGTATTTTCCTTCCCATCTTCATTTTTCTGGGCAAGTAATGCCCCCATAGAACGTTCTTGAGCAACAATATACAAGACCAACGATTTTCCAAGAGTAGACGTAACTAGCACAGGAGGTTTCGTAAGATATGACTTGATGCTTTTGAAAGCATTTTTACAAGCTTCATCCTATTCAAAAGGTATGCTCTTCCTTACCAAGTGGCTAAATGATTGGCACCATCCAGGAAGATTTGAGATAAATCTTCAGAGATAGGCTAACTTTCTTTGCAAACTTCTTAGCTCATGAATGTTTCGATACTCAGACATCTTCAAAATTGCATCAATCTTGGATTTATCAATTTCAATTCCTATCACGGACAATAATGCCAAGGAACTTTCCAAAGGTAACACCAACGACGCACTTCAAAGGATTCATCTTCAATTGATATCTACGGATTCGCTTGAAAGTGATCATCAACATAGCATTCCACCATTCTGTATAGCATGTCATCGTAGATTTTCTCCATTGCTTCGGATTCCATAGGATGGAATCCTCGCAACGGGAAACTGCAGTTCCATTCCTTCGGATGCCTTCGCCATCCTCGGAACGAGGCCTTTTTTTTTTCAAGAGGTGATTTCGCGTAGCCCTTTTATAATGTTGCCTAGGATTCTTCAGTACGAAGGGCATCACTTTATAGCAATAAATGCCTTTAAGTATGCAGAATGCAGTTAGCTCTTCATCTTGCGGTGCTATCTTTATTTGATTGTAGCCAGATAAATCATCTATAAAAGACAAGGCTTCATACCCGGTGGTAGCATCAACCATTATATCTAGGATAGGAAGTGGAAAATCATCATTTGGATATAGTTTAAATCTCTGAAGTTAACACATGCGAATTTGGTCACCTTCTTCCTCACTGGAACAATGTTTGCTATCCATGTAGGATACTTGACCTTGCGGATGAATCTAGCTTCAATTAATTTGTAGACTTCTGCCTCAATTGATGGAAGCGGCTCGGGTCGAAAATGCCTTTGAGTTTGTTTTATTGGTTGAGCCCCACTTTTGACAGCTAATTAGTGGATGGCTATCTTTAGTTCCAGATCAGGCATTTCTTTCTACGTCCATGCAAAGGTTTTTGTATTCTTTCAAGAGATTGGCATAAGTTTCTTGTTCTTCAGGAGTGAGAAGGGCACTTATGTAGACAGCGCGGGGATCTTCAATCATGCCAAGATCGACTTCCTTTAATTCATCCACAGTAGCTTTATGCTCTCTTGAAGTTCTGATGGAGCACATTCAGCATCTTCTTCAAAAGCTCATTCTTCTACAATATTGATATGATGTGTTGCAACAACTTCTTCATTTTCAATTCCATCATATTCTTCAACATTCGTAAAGATGATGGTTCTTCAAAGGTTTTTTTCTTTATTGAGCCCATTTCAAAAAATGGGTACTAAATAGGCCTATTTTTTTTTAAAATTCTGAAGAGGCCATAACGCACAATCATTGTGCACTATCAAATGGGATAACCCACAATGGTTATGCGTTATAGCTAATCATGGGCTTAATCTGCATTAAGTGTTGAGGTGGATGATAACGCACAACCATTGTGCATTATCTTGATGATAACGCACAATGATTGTGCATTATCTTGTTTGTGTTGATTAGAAAGAAATAATTTTTGTAGGTATTTGGAAAACTTTAAACATGAATAACTTTGCGATCGGATGTCCATTTCATGCATATGACCACTCGTTTTGATGGTTCTCGTAAAGAGAAACGCAACGACATCGTCAAAAAAGTGATCCGGACGCATTTCGGGGCAAAAAAATCATTTCGTATAGTCGAAAACTTTGACGGTACATAACTTTGCGCTCGGACGTCCGATTGAGGCGATTCTTGTGAGCATTTCGGGTAATTTTTCGAGACCTACGCATTGGAAACAGTTTTAACAGTTTTTCACTGACCGTTTCCACAAAAACCTCCTATTTTCCTTTTAATTTACGTTTTTGTAATTTTCTAATATTTTCTCTCTTGTTAACTAAAATATTACGCCGCCAATTTGAAAATTAAACAGATGAGCAGTCTTCTTTTTGCTTTAATTAAAAATTCAAATGATTGAAGTTGTTAAATATTAGAATAGGTAAGTAAGTAAGTTATTATTAAATAAAATCTCATGCACTTGTTGAATAAGATCCAATGGTGGTCTATGGGTAAGTCTTCTATGTTATTTCTCATGAGGTCAAGGGCTCAAATTCTATTATAAGACTTTTTCATTAGGATAACGCACAATGAAGATGCGTTATCTGCCACCTAGGATATGATTAGTGATAACGCACAATGGTTGTGCGTTATCCTAATTAATAACGCACAACCGTTGTGCTTTATGGCCAAATCAAGCATAAAAAAAATTTTGGGCCACTTTAGTAGCCTGTTAAAAAAAATTGGCTTTTTCAAGAAAGAAACCTTCTTCAAGATACTCCTCTTCTTATTTCTACATTATGCAAGTGAATGTCCTAGTTCTCCACATTGCGAATGTATCCATTTTCAACTAACTTTGAACTTCTCTAGTCGATACATCTCTTCGCCTATGGGTACGAACCACGGTATTTCCAAAGGTTGAGATTTGATAGGATGATCCTACACTTTCGTCATTCTCTTTGATTTGAAGTATGACGTGTATGTCCGTGTGAACCTTAGCTTTTGAATCCTCATTGCAGTTTACTCTGACCCATATTTGGGAAGGTGTCTTGATCACACATCTTGTCCCACAAGGATGCTTCTCTTGCCTATTTCTTTTTTATATAGTATTGTCCCCAAGGTGTTTGAAGACAGACAAACGGAAAAGCTTTCCTTTCGATCCCAATCGGTCAAAAATAGAACTTCGAGTGCTTGCCTTTGCTTCGTTGTTCAATTTAAATTTTGAGGTAACTTCGTCCTCTGTAGTGATGGATTGGGTAGTTACTCTCTTTATCTTGAGACGTATGGGAGATGCAAATTTGTACCCAAGTCCAGTAATGCTTCCATTTCTCTAGAGGCTTCCTGGGGCAGTTTACCCAATAGACTTTGATTTTTTGAATCGTATCCTGCCTTGGCAAAAAGTCTTTAGGTATTGGGATCGAATCAATTTCTTGTACGTGAAGTTGGAAGCTTATCAAAATCTTTTGAAGAAGTATCCAGCATTTTAACAGTCTTACTACCCTCCATCTTTGCATTTTCTACTGGTCGGACAAACCCTTTTAAAGGAGTGTCTTCACAAGCTCAACTTTGGTAAAGGGCATAGTGAGATCCTGTTGTTTCGTTAGATCTTCCGGAGGCAACTTCTCATCTTGGCTTGTTGATTCGATTGCCAACTTTTTCTTACTTGAAGGATTCTTTAAGGAGCTAGCTTCTTGAACTTCTCCTTCTGTCGATGCAGAAATATTCGATGACTCTGTTTTCTTTCTAATATAGTACTTGGCATCAACAATGTAAGCTTCAGCTTCTATGAAAGGTTTATCATCAGTAGCCACCCTTTTCACAACTTTATTCTTGCAATACTTGAAACATTGATGGAGAATAAATGGAACAACATCATTCTCATGCAACCATGGCCTTCCTGAAAGAATGTTGTAAGAAGTCTTAGCATCTATTACATGTAAAAGAGCACTTGTACGTATATCATCCATCATCAGGTTCAATTGCAAAGTTCCAATTGCACTTTGTCCACCTTGGTTAAATCCTTGGATCATCAAATAACTTTAAGACAAGTCCTCAGTAGGAATTCCCAATTCTTTCAACGTTTACAAGGGTAGGATTTTGAATGCAGATCCATCATCTAATAAGATTCTATTGATCCTTTGTTCTTTCACATATCCTGCCACAAATAGCGGCTTATTATGAGGAGTTGCGCCAAGTAGCAGACCATCATCATTAAAAGTGATTTGAGCACAATTTACGGCTTTTTCTTTGTCGCTTTCTCCTTCCAAATAATCATGAATGGTATAGTATGGGGCTACATCTATCTCAACAAAACTTTCAGGTAGAAAATCTCCAAAAATGATAGGACGCATGGTCCTTTTGGCCAAACTTCTGATAACGTCGGAAAGTGTCCGATCTTTTGACTACTTGACTTTAGCACATTTCTTTTGATGAATTTGCTCCTTGTCAACATAGTTCTTGATTTGATGGATCTCGTACGATTCCTTTTGTGTGTCACAAGGGTCCAACCTTCATTATTAGTTGATATAACCTCTTCATTTGTTGGGGGTACTTCAACATGCACTTGACATTCCTTCATGAAGAGGACAGATCCATCAACCCCAACTTTCATAGCATCAAACTCGCCAAACTTGATTTTTCCAACTATCTCCTCCGAAGCAGTTGATTGGACAGAGGCGATGGTTACAGATATTACATAAGCAGCCATTTTATCCTCTTCAAGAAGAACACGTCACGTCCTTCGTGAGCTAGCCGTATTACTAGATCTTTGAATACAAAGCACTTCCCGGTAGGATGACCAATTATGCGATGATACTTGCAGTAGTTTAGATCAGTCCGATCTCGCTTGGTTGTTTTGAGTAGGGCAATTCTATAACATCAACAGCTATAGGTTTATCAAACATTGAAGAGACGTCGGAATCTAAGTTCTTCCAACGTCTTTTCCCTTCGCTCTTGAGGAGGATCAATCTTCTTGGTTACTTTTTGGGAAACCTTGATAGATACCTTGATTGGACTACCATTTGTGGTCATTGACTATTTTGTCTCACTTTTGGAAGAAGACTTACTTTGTTTCTTGAAGTCTTACTTCTCTTTTCTTTTGTTCAAATCCTGCACTGGTGCCTTTCTTCATTTGCAGTTATACTCAACTCCATATTATGTGCACGAGTTACTAGTCCTTCAAATGTTCGAGGCATGATTCCTTTGAGGATGTAATAAAGTCCCCAATGCATGCCTTGAATACACATCTCTATAGCAGAAGATTTGCTCAAACGATCTCTGCAATTCAAGTTCAAATTCATCCACCTGTTGATGTAATCGATCATAGGTTTTTTCTTCTATTGCCATGAATTAGTCAATTTCCACTATGCTAACAATTCGACGGGTGTTGTGGAAGCCATTTATGAACTCTTGTTCAAATTGTCCCCAGCTATTAATGGATCCAGGCTCCAGATCCATGTACCAGTCAAAAGCATTATCCTTCAGAGATCGCGCAAATTGTTTTACTAGAAGATCTCCATAGGTACCAGCATTGTTGCAAGTTTCCACAAAATGACCCACGTGTTGCTTTGGATTTCCTTTCCATCAAATTGATGAAACTTTGATGGGTGATAACCAGCAAGCATTTTCATGTCATTAATTCTTCGGGAATAGGGCTTGGCATAAGTGCTGATCGACTTAGTTCCCTCGTCATATTTCTCCTTGATGGCAATATTGATGAAATCTTTCAACTGGTAGAAGGCGATCAAACCATTAGTAGACACTTGGATATCGTGGTCCTTCTTGGAGTTGACTACTTCTTCTTGAACCTTTGGCTTTTTCAGCGGAGCTTAACTTGTCTCGCCACTTCTCTCCAGGCGATTCATCAGTTAAGCGATAAAATACTCTTGCTCTTGTGTACGCTTTGCTAAGTCTTCAATTATTCTTGTGAGATTTGCCAGTTGTTCTTCAGTGCTCACTGGTAATACTAATAAAGCTGTTGAATCTTCAGCCATCGAAAATTCATACATTGGATTTTCATAATGAACTTCATTATCAGAGCCGGTGCTTGAGGATTCATCATCATACTTTGTAAATGATGATGCATTTGGAGCTAGTGTATATCAGACTTCCTTTTGAGAAAGTGCATTTGTTTTGCTCCTTGTCATCATCCCAGGATTTGAAGCTATGGTAGAAGTAGTGACAGTTTCTTTGGCAACAACAGCTTTGGAATGAATTGACTTTAAGTTGTCATTCTCAAGAGCCATTGGTATTTGATGTTTGAAGTTTAATTGACTTGAACTTTGAAGAGAAGAGATGGGAGACAACGATGGTCCCATTGGGTGTGTCAAAATTTGTATGCAGTAAAATCTTAAGTTTAAAAATCGAGCAAAAGATAAGTAGCAAACAAAGTGATTTGATTTATGATATAATAGTGGTTACAAAATCTCTGGAGAATTCCTAGTATATGGGATAATCTTCCGATTCTTCTTTCTGGCAAAGTGTTGACTTGAGGGCTCGGAAGCTTCTTCTCAAATCAAACGTACTTTGAGGATGATCGATGGATTGCAGAGCCGCTGGAGCTTTCTTCAATCTTTGGGAGGAAGAATGCGAGAATACTGCGTGGAAATGCTTGAACTTTGAGAAATACCTTTGTTAGAGAGCTTTTGGGAAGAACTTCTAGAGTGCTCTTCACTTGTCTCGAGTTTAAGTGTCTTCTGAATGCCTTTCAACCTTGGGAAGACCCTTATTTATAGGCGAAAATAGGGTATTAGATTGCTTGGTCATTAAGCGGTCCATCAATGGTGTTGGGTCGGCCCGTTTCCTTATTTGATGAGGCCAATGGATTTAACCCATCATTTAATAGATTAAATTTAAAATGACTTTGGACTAAATTTACTTGGAGTCCAAAGGCATAAATCTATTGTATTTAGTTTTACTTAAAGTAAATTTGGATACTACTTAAATAATTTTTAATTCGAACCAATTTAAATAGTCCAAAAACTTATTTTTTATTAATTTAATTTAAATAATTAAAATTAAAATATTTATTTTATTAGTTTTTAATTAAATAAATTAATTGAAAATTTTATTATCTACAACAGTTATGAAGTTGGTATTTTAGATGGGAGTCAATGAAGACTCTTTTGATGGGGGGAGGGGGGGGTTGGGGTTTGGGTTTTGACCAAAATGGGGTTGAAATATGCTGACAGCGAGCATGAAATGCAGTAATTGTGCATGCAACTATATATATATATACATATATAAATACATTAATAAAAGTAGAAGAAGAAATTAGGAAAATATATGCATACAAAACTGATAGTGAGAAAGAAAGGAAAGGAAAGGAAAAGGAAAAACCAAATGAAAAGAAAAGAAAGGAAAGGTTTGGTGTAATTTGGAGAGGAGAAATATTAATGGCGAAGATTGTGTGTGTGGTGTGGTGACATAAAGAAAGAGAAAGAAGGTGGATGGATACATATAATCAATTAGTGCAATAAAAGAAGGTGGGTGGCTGAAAGTTTCCTTTCCTTCAATGTTTCTTCTCCTTCTTTCTCTCTCCTCTTCTTCCTCCTCCTTTCTCTCTCTTCTTCGTTTCTAAGTATTAACTTGTTCTTCTCTTCTTGATGTGCAATTCCAATACTGAAACATGCAAGTCTCTTTAATTAAGTTTCAGATAATGATGATGATGATATTCATTCTTTAATTGTTCTTCACCAACCAACCCTTTTTTCCAAGTTATCAAAAGGGGGTCATTTTTTCATAGCTTTTAATTCATTTTTTTTCCTTTGTTGGAGGCTGTTTTTGGGGTTACTAAGGAAGAGAGAGAGAGAGAGAGAGAGAGAGAGAGAGAGAGAGAGAGAGAGAGAGAGAGAGAGAGAGAGGAGTAGCTAGTCCATTTTGAATACTTACTGACTTCTTCCCCCCTTTGTTTTCTTTCCTACTAATGGTTTTCTTCTTCAAGTCCTACTAATGGCACTGAATGAAATGAAGAAATTACATCACTTCTTCTTCTTCTTTCTCATAGTTTTCTTCTTGTTATTAATCTTCCCCCACAACTCTTTTGCTTCTTCTTCTTTAAATGTTACAAAATACAGACAAGTTAGTTCCTTAAGACTTGCAAGAATAGAAAAACATTTGAAGAAGATCAATAAGCCATCTGTCCTCACTGTTCAGGTACTACGTTTTAACGACATATATTTTTTATGTATATTAAAACTGGTTTAATATTTTTTGTGTTTTGATTTTGTTGAATTAATATTAAAATTATATTATATATGCAGAGCCCAGATGGAGATATTATAGATTGTGTTCATAAAAGAAAGCAACCAGCTTTTGATCATCCTCTTCTTAAAAATCACAAGATCCAGGTACGTACAACTATACTTGCACAATGTACTACTACATTTATTCAATTCACCTCATTTTCTCTTTTTTTCCTTTGAGAAAATGTAACGTAACGCAACGAAAAATCAATTCATGGCTCATTATTCTTTAATTATTATAACTTCCAACTACCAACCACCTCCCCTCCCTTTTTTTACTTTATTAAAAAAAAATCCCATTTGTCAAACATCTTGTTATTCATTGTTTAAAATCAAGCGTTTTAATTATTTTAATTATTTTAAATTATATGATATTTAATTATACTTTTTTTAATTTAAAGAAACTATTTTAAAAGTTCCTACATAGTACTTTTCAAATTTATTTTTACTTATTTATTGATATTATTAATAATAAAAATATTATATTAATTTTTAAAATAAATTTTTTACAAGTATCTTAAATATATACATATATACACACATAAGGGAGAGAGAAAGAGCCTAAATCTCATTTGAAATATAATGTTGTTATTTTAAGATTAGAAGGGATTGAAGATGACTATTTTTATTTCTAAATGTTGTTTTTAGAGGGTTCCGTCAGAGATGGCGAGGGCAAAAATGGAGAAAAGAGAGTGGGTGAGAGAGATGAATAATAGTAGAGATGGAGGATTGGGAGGGAGAGATTGGCAAATTTGGCATCAAAATGGAGTGAGGTGCCCTAAGGGAACAGTTCCAATTAGACGTAGCACGGTGCATGATGTTCTTAGAGCTAAATCTTTGTACCATTTTGGCAAAAAACAACGTGCCCAACTACCTCTTGCTAGACGCCGCCCCGATGCGCCGGATATCGTTAGCGGCAATGGCCACGAGGTATGCTCCCACCACCGCCATCCTCCGCCGTATATCAGTGCATACCGCCTTTTATTTAATTAGATATACACTACTCAATTTTCAATTCAAGTTAAATTCCAAAAATTTTAATAAGGGGTTTGACAGTTAGTGTCTTTACTTTTTATATGTAACCCCTAATTTTTGGAAATTATTTTAAAACACAATTTATTGACTATTAGTTCTATAAATATTTTATTTATCGATTTATTGATTTTTTTGCGGGGTTTTATTATTACGCGAAGCATGCAATATTATACACACAACCATCACAAGAGATATACGGGGCAAAAGCGACAATAAACGTGTGGGACCCATCAGTAGAAGCGGTCAACGAGTTTAGTCTATCTCAAATTTGGGTTCTTTCCGGTTCATTTGAAGGTGCTGATCTCAACAGCATAGAAGCCGGCTGGCAGGTACTCCTTCCATTTCCTGCACCTCCTCTCACGGAATTATTCCACTTTTTTTTTTTTTTTTTGGAGTAATTCATGAAATATTAAAATTATTTCTGAAGCTTTGATCCTTCTACTAGTCAGGTTAGTCCGGAGCTTTATGGTGACTCAAGGCCTCGATTGTTCACTTATTGGACGGTCAGATCTCTCTCTTTCTCTCTCTCTTTTAATTTTATTTTATTTTTATTTTTTTCCTTGATTCAATATTTCTTTTTCTATTTTTGAGCCGGATCTCGATTCTTCCAGAGGCTCCATTTAATCTTCTGTTGACTATTCTCTTGGTAAAGTATGTATTTTCTTGGTAAACTTTTCCAGATAGAAAATATGTATATTTAAAAAAACAAAGAAAAAGAACTAGTATATGTAATGTAGCTTGAAAGACAACTTTTGCCTAGGATTCTTAATTATAGTAGGTTTTTTTTCTTGAAAGTGATTAATTATCTTATAAAAATCCTCAACTAAGATATTTTTCGTTCTTCAGAAGCAATCTAATTAAATAATGTAATTTTTCCATATTGCATTCTTCAAGAATTAAAAAGAAGAAAAAAAAAGAAGAGTTTTTGTCATTAAGTGTGTAAAAGTAATTATTTTTTCGATGCATCTATGTATTGACTTAATATAATAGTTACCATAATAGTGTGCCGTGCCTTGCGGGCTCTTCCAATTCTTTGACTTCCCAATATTCATATTTTTAAAATTCATAAATAAAATTACCAAGATAATATAAAATCATTAAGAAGAAAATAGGAAAAGTACAGATTTCTCCAACAAATTGTTTAAATATTTTGGGTTTTTCTGACGGTGATATATTAATTTAAATTAATTTTTTAGTTTAAAATTTTAATTTCTTTAGAGTTTACAATTTATATAAGCAATTTTATATTTAAACAGTTTTGTGAGATTTAAATTTAACATATTATAATATATATTTTATCTATATTGATATAGGCAAATATTTTTGCTAAATGAAAAGTTTAAAACTACAAAAGCCACTAGCTTTATATGAAATCCAAACCATATTAAAGAGTCATTAAGAAAGAGGATAAGATTTGGTAGTTTTGCTATTAAGGGTGATGGTAATCAATGGTCCATAAAATGGAAAGTGATGGGTTTATGGGGCTATTTTTTTTTTAATTTTATTCTGGTGTCCTCATTTAATAGTCATGTGAGTGAGTTATCAAAGGAATCTCTCATGGAAATCTGCAAATTCAACACAATAATTGGGACAAGTGATCCCTTCAATTTTTCTCTCTTCTTGAATTTCATGAGACACATTTCATGATATTAATGGCACTTAATTTTTATGTCATAGTAATTAATAGAGTATATTTTTAATGTTGCACATGGAATAGCTCTCTAGTCAGCAGATTTCCCAGTCGTTCAAAATGCCTAAAAATTTTGTATATTTCTATAAATTTATGTACGTTTATAATGATTTTAGTGTCTAAAAATTAATAATGGTAGCACAGTAATTTAATTAAATATTCTCTTTTTGTATAAATTATGTTTTGTGATGTATTAATTAATATTGCAGAGTGATTCATATCAAGCAACAGGGTGCTACAATCTTCTGTGCTCAGGATTTGTGCAGACAAATAGTAGAATTGCAATTGGTGCTGCCATTTCTCCTATATCTGCTGACACTGGGAATCAATATGACATCACCATACTCGTTTGGAAGGTATGTTTTTTAACGAATTAGCAATGTTTCAGTGTTCTTTTGAAAATCTTGACATTTAAGATCCACTCAAATTCCTTTTTAAAATGTCTTGGATTGGATCTTTAAAGACAATAATTTTTTTTTAACTTTTTATACTTCATATTAGAGATCATGAATTCATACCACATTATATATATATATAAACGTTTTGTACATTAGCATCAACAATCAAACTATTGTTTTTATTTTGATAATCAAAATTTTCACACATTAGCACTCACTCTTCTTACAAATCCAAGTACTATTTTTATTCTTAAAAATTAGAATTTCCACACGATAAGACATTACCACACTTGTTCGAAAGGTACAAAACTGATTAGCAATGGATCTTTCAATTTTCCTTTAAAAACGTAGATAAGCCTTGAAATCGTTTTAAACTCCTATTTATATTTAAAAATTTGTCATCTTGAATTAGATCTCTAAATGCAAAATAAGAATTTATTCAACTTGTTACACACAAACACCTACTTCTCTTCTCATAATTCAATTAATATTTTTATTTTCAAAATCAGAATTCTAAAAATATATTTTTTCAACACAATCCAACTATATTTATCCTGAAAATCATAATTCTCATAATAAAATCTAGTCCTGATATAGTTGTTTATCATACACAAAAACTCTTCTCTTATTACAATCTAGCTTATTGTTTTCATTCTCAGAATCAGAATTCTCAAAACTGTACAGAACGGAACACTTTTTGTTTTTGTTTTTGTTTTTTACACTTGTCTCCTTTTAGTTCAGTTAATATTTTTCATTCCTAGAATTAGAATTCTCAAAATGATTTAATAGAGTTTGTTTTTTAGAATACTCTCCTTGATAGATTCATATTAATTAATTGATGCAGGATCCAAAGGTAGGGAATTGGTGGATGAGTTTTGGTGAAAACACATTGGTCGGATATTGGCCTGCAGAACTATTCACACACTTAGCAGATAGGGCAACTATGGTAGAATGGGGTGGAGAAGTTGTAAACTCAAGGCCAAATGGAGAACACACATCTACACAAATGGGTTCAGGCCATTTTGCTGATGATGGTTTTGGAAAATCAAGTTATTTCAGAAATCTTGAAATTGTGGATTCAGATAATAGTCTAAGCTCTGTTCAAGATATTTCAACCTTAGCTGAGAATAGTAATTGCTATAATATTAAGAGTTCCTATAACAGTGAATGGGGTACTCATTTTTACTATGGCGGCCCTGGGAAAAACCCTTTGTGCCCTTGAAAATTTGATCTCAGTAAAAAGGTTAATTCATATATTGATCAAGTAATTATATTCTTTTTTTTTTGTTAATTAATTTGTAGGTGTTGGAAATTACGTAGTGTCATGTTATTTCCATCCATGTTTCTGCTAATGGTAGTAAGTATTTCTTTTTCTTTTATTTTTCTTAGTTTCCAAGAAATAATGAATGTATTAATACATAAAGATTACAGCATCAAACATGTAAGGAAATAGCATCTTCAATTTGTTTAGTTTCTTTCACTTTCATTTTCTTTATTTTAAGCAACTTTTGTACATTCTTTTATCTATCTTCTCTTCCTAACTTTTCTTATTCACTTCCAGTGTTTGTTATTTGAAATAATATAGAAACTTTTCCACAGAAAAATTCATTTTAGGAAGAATGAAGAAGTGGTGAGGACTTTTTCACACCAAAATTTAAGAAAAGATTTTTTCAAGATGAATGCGAAAGAAAAAATATTTTTTGTCTATTATACCATCGTAATACAAAAATATTGCAATGCTTGTGAATTTTAACTATCGATTTTTAAATATTTAACAGTTATAATATAAGGACATTTATGTCATATATTACAAAATTTTGTTTAATTACAACATTGAATAATAGTATTATCAAATATAAAAAATGAATTATTATTCAAATAGCATTTTTCATCTGAATAAATAAAATGAAAAGATGATTTCAAACCTATTCCGCATAAAAAGGAATTATGAGTGAAATGCATTCTATTCAATTTCATTCCACTATATGAAACATACTGTTACGACTAACTTATTCATTTTTACATTTCAATTTAAATTTGATTTTAAGATATTTTAATTATAATTTAGGGATTTTTTTAGAATTGGTGTAAGGGCCTTTAATTAGCCCAACTAATCCAAGTTAGTATTTGTTAAGATAATCCTCTTCCAACACCATTAAATTGACGGACAAAATTTGTTGCATAAATGTCTCTAATCCTAAACCTCTTGGTAACAGAAGGAACGGGAGAATCCATACAAAGAAAGCTGCATCAATGACCAGTCACTTCTTGACAAATTCGGGATATTTGTACTATAAACTTTAACTACAAGTTCCGGTGCTAAAAATCCAAACATTATATATGAGCTCAATGGAATATTAGCCTTTGATGACATTTACTTATAACTAGCTGTTCCATTTTAAAAGCATTGAAGAGATACTATAAAATGTAGGACCATTGAATAGTTTGTTTGAGGTTAAATGGAGACCTTTAGGCTTTATGAGGAAACATCAAACTAATGCAATTCATTGCTAAGAATTGACAAGAAATTTTTAAAATTTCCATTGCAGGCAAGCAATTTATGCCTCTGCCTTCTGCTTTTATGATACACAACTATCACAATCCCCAACTTGCAACACACCTACAACTAAAACTATAAACCTAGCAGATATTAGAAGTAAAACCGACAGTTTTATTATATATTAGTAGTTTTAATTTTTTAAAATATTTTAACAATTTTAATTTTAATGCCAACTAGATTTATTTCTTGAGTTCAAGATTCAACTATGGTAATTCTAAGTATCGTTTTTTTTCTAATTTCTCAATTATTTATTTATTTGTTTTACTTTAAAAGGAGCACCAGAGTCCTATATGGATAATAATTTGAGGGATTACATTTATTCACAACAAAATACAAAAATAAAACATATTCTTCTTCTATAACTGTATTTTTTAGTAAATCCGATGTTTGTAACATTTTTTATGACATTCTCTCTATAATATTTCTAAAGTAATATTTTATAAATAAAATCTTTTAAATAAATAATAAAGCCTTAGAGAAAAAGTATTATACAAGGAGACGTAATAAGATATATTATAGAGAATATTACATACTATTCTGAGTTTTTGGCGGGTTTAAATTTACCTGAACTCATGTGTCAATCTTCAAGATTCATTTTTGGACTAAAACTAGCAAATAATAAACTCAAAGGACATAAGCGCCAACGTCTGGAATATATAAAGACCAAATTTGAAAATGTGATATCTTTAAGGATGTATTCATAATTATGTTAGATTTTCCAGAATGTTTTAAAACCCTCGGACCTTTATAAACTCAGACATTTGATAGAGAAAAGGGAGGCAAAAAAATTCTTGCAACGATTTAATGGTAACTACTTATTAGTCTCTCTAATGGCGAAGCCGGAGATGTTACCGGAGACAGCGAAGAAGTTGGTGACGCCGGGAGAAGTGTTGGGGAAGGCTTCAGATTTTAAAGCAGGAAAAGGCGCCTATTTATCACCTGACAAGAGAACTGTGTACGCTGCCCTTACTGGATTCGTTTCTCTCATCCCTGCTCCTGCAGATTCCTCAGACAAGGTTTGTTCTTTGGAAGGTTTGAAATTTTTTACTTCTTTTTTTCTATTTCCTGATTGATGATATATGCTGCTATATGTGGTTTGTTCGCTCCAATTTGTATGGAATGGAGCTCATGATGTTTAAGTGCAAGTTATATGCTTCAAAGATGATTAGGATTTTTAATTTTCAGTTGAATTCATGGGTTTTTGATTTCCTGCTATTACGAAATTTTTGTTTTTAAGTTATTTTTCCCTGTTTTACGTGCCTTGTGTATAACTTGCGAAATTGGCTTTATCTGGTGCTCAACTAGTTAGCTTCAAGCCTCTTGAGTTGTAATTAAGTTGATCTCATTTAATCTAGTTCATTTTCAACAATTTAAGAGGTCTTCCTGCTGAGATTATTGCGAAAACTAGGAAATGATAGGCTGTGTAAAGATTTGTATATAGCTATGTAGAGGAGAAGAAGGGAATGAGTTAAGGGTTTGAAAGAGAAGTCTTTTACCCTATGTTGTTTGTTATAAATGGGAAACGAGATCTGATGATAAATCTAATGTTACATGGAAGAGGAAAGTGTATTATCTTTTCTTTTGGGGAAACACTGGATTATTGTTTCAGTTTATCCTTTTGTGTTCTTCCTTTTCTTTCCAAGAATTAAATATCCATCCATTAACGAAGACCTAACTCTTCATATCTCTCTCCTTTGTTGCCTTGTGGTTTCTTCACGTCAAATATGGTGCATATAATTTCAATTTTGGAATTGGAGATCTAGGGGACTAAAAGGCAATTTTTTGTTTTATTTTGGTCAATAAATTAGATAGGAAACAAATACAGACTTGCAACTGTTTTGTAACTTGTTATTATGTATGTATATTGAAATGCCTGCTTCAGGATTTATTGGTCGTTCTAAGGTTTTGAGACCCTTGGCTATGTCTTGCATCTTTTTTTACTTTTAATTATGCCTTGTGATGGTGGAAATTTGCTTGTAATTTCTGATTTCATTTCTTACTTTTGATCATCCACTAGAAAGTTACTGTGGAAGTTATTGGCCACAAAGCCCATGGTGCTGTTCCTGAACCTGGTACTGTGGTCATTGCCCGGGTAAGCCTTTTAATGTCTGATACTTTTCCTTGTCAACTGCTTGTCAATACTAGGATTTGAGTTTACCTTGGAAGCTAAAGATAGCAGTTCATAATACATTGTTGTTCAATGGTAGAGGGATCTCTACAACCAGAACTTTGAAATGTTACTGCTCTAGTAAGAGAATATTAAGCACACCTCAACTTTTAAGGCCTGAAATACTTCTATGAATCATTTCCTGTCATTGGACATATGGACAAACAGATAATGGATGAATACACACTTTAGGTTCTCTTTTCTAGATTATTTTCTGTGAAATAAAACTCTCTTCTTTCTTTGATTGCTTATGGTGCATTTGGATTGGAAATAAATATCAAAACTCTTTCAATTTTTCTGTGTCCTACAATTCCTCTCTAAAACCATTTACCTTTTACTCATTTCAAGTTTAAAAAGTCCACTTTTTTCTAATTAAAATCTGATCCAAATGTACCCTTAGCTTTTGGTACTTTCCTCACTAATGCTCTTCGAGAAGGCTTTGTTATTATGAGAAACTAGATTATCTTGCCAAGATTATGTATGTTGCTCTTTATGCGGCAAAGATTTCACATGGTTTCCTTGGTGAGCCTTTTCTCATATATTTCCATTTTCTTATACTATGTTGCTAATGATAGGTTACCAAAGTGATGGCTAGAATGGCTACGACAGATATCATGTGTGTCAGTTCCAAATCTGTAAAAGAAAAATTTTCAGGAATCATTCGGTATGTGAATATGTCTCTCTTTCTCTAGCTCTCTCTCTCTCTCTCTCTCTCTCTCTCTCTCTCTCTCTCTCTCTCTCTCTCTCTCACACACACACACACACACACAGATATTTCAATTGGTGAATAGGAGAATGTAAGAAGCCATATTAGCGCTATAGCCCTCTGTACCCATGTCTTCCTAATTTTCATGAGGAGGATTAAGTTTTTGGCCTATTATCTTACCGTAAGAATTGGAAGATATTCTAACTCTTAAGACTAGTGTTTACTGTCTAGTCTTGTAGCAGTATTGCTTATTGGTTTCTAATCCGCTTTCTACAAATTATCTTTGATGACTTACCTCTTCTCTTGTTATTTTAGATCTCATGGTGTTTTAATGCCTCTCTTTGTTTTAATTCACCTTTTCATTATGAACAAAAAAGTTATTTTGTGGGTGTACTGTGATATGGAACATGTTTAGTTATGCTATTGTGCTAAGTTGTGAAAATATCATGTTTTTGCGCAAATGTGTGCTTCACTTCATGCTTCCTGCTTTAAGCTGCTGAGAGCCCTAGCTCTTCTCCTCATTTTGTGCGCTTAACTATGTGATCTTGTTATAATTTCTTCAGTGATATCTGCTTGTAGAAGCAGCTTTTATTGCTAAAAGTTATTCAGCTATTATTTGTGTATTTTAATAATCTCATCGTCTACTATGACCTCTGCTTATTTTGATATTAGTTCCTATATTAGAGTTGAACTTCGACACTGGCATAAGCTGCAGGATCTTGTAAATTAGAATGTTTCTTTTGCTAAACAGGCAGCAAGATGTTAGAGCTACTGAAATTGACAAGGTAGATATGCATGCATCCTTCCGGCCTGGCGATATTGTTAAAGCATTAGTTGTATCCTTTTATCTGTAAGAATTATTCTCACTGATGATTTTTTTTTTTTTCCCACAATGATATACTTCTGTCCCGTTTTTGTAGTTGTGGTTTTCCGTCTTTTGCTATCTCAAATTCAGACTGGTTAAAAGTCAACACAGTTTTGAGATTTTCCACTCATCTGCTTTCAATAGTTAACTTTTGCTGCTGTAGCAATCAGAGTCTTAAAACTAGATGGTTATATTAGACATTTGTAGAATGCCAAATTACCATGACCATTAAAAGCATTCCCTTCAAAAGTTGGAGGTATAAAATGACACTAATTTTGTAGTGGCAGTGTATCTTTTCATTGCTTAACATCAATCAAGAGCTGAATGCACACCAATAGGAGAGATTTAAGTATTGTTGTATACCTTTTTGGTTTTGGAATATCTTTTTCGTAGATGTCTTTAACATGAATCACCAATATGCTTACTTCAACTACAGTTGATGATTCATCATATTCAGTTTGTTGCCTTAACGCATTTCTTGACAAGCTATCACTTGGTGATGCAAGAGCTTATTATCTATCAACTGCAAAAAATGAGCTTGGTGTAGTATCTGCTGAGAGTCCAGCAGGTAAAGGTTTCTTTTTCGCATCTTTCTGATTTATATTGCTAGGACTTAAATTTCACGGTGGACTCTCATTTATTCTCTCTACTTTCATTACTCAATTTTACTACATGGGTTAAATTGTTTATTAACAAAAAAAGGAAGAAATCAAAAAAATGTAAATCAAGTATGAGCCCGTTTGGCACTATTAGAATAGTACACACACACGCACACACACATATATATATATAGTATCATTCACTAGTAACTTAAAATAAGTTAAGCAATTAAGAACAGGTTTAAGTTCCTGTGTTGTGTGACTTTTTGTTGCATTTTGTGTAGGTGCTGTAATGGTTCCAATTAGCTGGACAGAGATGCAGTGTCCCTTAACTGGACAAATTGAGCAAAGAAAAGTTGCCAAGGTCGGAGCTTGAATTATGAATTCAGAAGTGCACCCATGCTAACATCTATATAGACAGGCCACTCATTCTTGCAGAAGAGGAGGATATTACTCTCACATGATCCATTTTTTGCAGCGTTTTATACCCCCCAACCCCTTGCCCCTACCCTCCCCCTCCCCCCTTTCATTTTTTATGTTTCTATCTCCCAGTTTTTGTATAATTTAGAACCCCCCCAGTTATATATTTTTATCTCAAGTTTCTTTGTTAACCAAAAATCCGTTATTCTTTTAAGTAAAATTTTCAACCAAATTACTTTATTTTTCTGGTCAAGCTTAATGGCCTAGTAAAATCATTTGTAAGGAAATTTTAGTTTTATTCTCAGAACTAATGTTTTTCACATGACTATGTTGCAATGTAATAGTTTAACCGGTGGAAACTGCTTGCTAGATCAGAAGCCTTGGCTGATCAAAATGAGAAAGATGAGATGCATCCAAACAAAATATCTCTATTTTTACTGTTATAAAAGGTTTTAGAGGGATCATATTAATTTATACATTTGAGTTTCTTCATTTTTTATTTTCTTTAATATATTCTTTGACCATTTTAAATAAATTAAAATCTTCTAAATGAATTAAATATACATATTATTTCATTTCTCTTCACTATGATATCTAATCATATAATTTATTATCATTAAAATTATTTAAAGTAGCTAGAAGTAACGAAAAACAAAGTTATGATTTATAACTTATTAACTCTATGAATTTACACAAAACAAAAATTAAAAAATCCCTCATGCATACCTCATAAGGAATTATTAGTTGACTCGTATAGAAAGCAGCTATAGTAAAAGAAAGCCTCCAGCTGCTTCACGTTCTAAATTCAAAATTGTGCTGGTCCGATTCTAATAATACTTTCTACTATCAAGTCATAAATATAAGGGTTTTACATTTTTCATACAAATTAAGAATCTTGAAAAAAAAAATAAATTTTGAACTACAATACCCTTTCCACCTTTCATAAATTAGGAAAGAAGTAAATAGTGGGATGAAATAAATGAATAGAAAGATGGGTAAAGGTGAAAGAAGTTCAATAAATACTTATTGAAAGATGTAAAATCTTTTATATTTTTTACAATCCTCAATGAGTTTAAAACCCGTTATATTTTTAACTGAAGGTAGTATATAGTATATGTTAATATGAGTAATTAATATGTTTCGTTTAGAATTTTTTATGTAATTAAAGTTATTTAAATGAGCTAAAAGTAACCATAAAATAACCCTATGAATCTACTCAAAACAAAAATTAAAAACCTCTCATGGATACATACTTCAAAAGGATTTTCCTAATATAATCATGGTTATTCTAAATAAATTAGGCCTCCTAAATGAATTAAACATACTCATCCCTCATCCCTTCATTTATTAATACATGGAGGAGTTGAAGTGTTTACTTAAATAGGGTTTAGTTTTATAATTTTTGTTTTGGATTCCATGAAAGCATAATTGTTGGTGTAAGATGTGGGTTTTAAAATTGAATTTTAGATCTGAGATAGTATTCAATCTCTTTAGAAGTTTTATATATATATATATGATAATAAAAGTAAAAATTGGAAGTTCGACAAGAGAATTTAGAAGATCTTATATAACTAATAAAGAGCAGTCGAGATCTTACATCTTTTAGTACACTCTTTAATACACGTCATTTATAATAGTTTTATTAATAAAAATCCTATAGAATAAAAGTAAATCCTAAAAAAAATTATTAACAAAGAAAAATGTAGTAAATCATCCTAAATAGGCAAAAAGATCCCAGTGGCTAAAAAGGTACACAGAAAATAATAAAATAAAAATTATATACAATTTATAAATAATAATAATAAAATTCTAAAACATAAACTAAATATAACTATATTTGAAAACTGTACATAGATTCATTCAATCTTCAAATTTCCAAACAAGATACTTTTTGAGGACTTAACTCTCATCTAGTATATGTCAATCAATTTCAATTAGAATACTTCCTCGCTACCTCATCACTATCTAAACTAAGCTCTCAAAGTATGTGATATATACAAGTATAAATTTATTACAAATGGTCAATTCTCTCAACATGCTGGAAGGAAAATGTAGCGCAAAGCTGACAGATCCTACCCCTACCCAAACCCTCCTAAATGAGCAAAATCTTACTACAACTGACTAATTCCTTTGCCTCATTCGAAGGTAATGCCATCAAGAATCCTGCCACACATCAGAGAGCAGAAACCAACAGCAATTGAACATGACCCTCCGGATTTCTTTTTTCTCTTTTTTTGCTAATAGCTACCCAAATTTTGCCATGTACTATCATCAGTCCTGTGAAATAAATCCTCGGAAAAGAAACTACAAAACGTCGAATTCATGTGAGCTTCTGAACTTTGTCCAGTACTCACAGAATCAAGAAACTTAAGTTGACGAATAATCCAGGGGGGATCATCATGATTTAGCCACAGCACTTCACCAGTACTCTTGTTCTTGAAATCTGGATGACCTGGATTCTTTTTGGTCTTCCTGAAATCAGTCCACTCATAAGGGTTGGCAAAGAACACATGCCACAAATGGAGCCGCTCTTTGTACTTTTCTGCATCATCTTCACCTGATACTACAAACTCATGAAAAATGAGCAGACAAGATAAATGGTCTCCTTTGAACACAAATATTATTAGAAGGAAATCCCAAGTACATGATAAAAAATAGTAACAATATCCTGGCTTCTAATATAAATCACAGATAAGTTCCATAGAGATCCAAATAAAGAATGCAAAGAATAATTAGCCAAACTTATCATCAAGTAAAACATAACAACAAAAACAATAATAATATAATACAATTTCTCATAGGTCAAATTGTGTGGAATAACAACACTAAATATTTTTCCTATATGTTAGTAAAAATGAAAAAGAAAAGACCTGTAAGTCGGAAAAAAAAAATCAAATCGGTTAAAACTTTGGTATAGCATCTAATAGTTTCTCAAACACTACAGATATCAAGTTAAATTAAATTAAAGAAAGGAAAAAAAGAAAAGAAAAAGAAGTAACGATACCTTGGAGATCTGATGTCTTCCTCTGTTGGACTAGCACTTCAGCAGTTTTTGCAACATAATTTATTTCATTCACATTAACCTGTTCAAGAAAGCAATTTAATATGAAAAAGAAAGTCTGATGAAAAATATAAGACAAAGATTAATATGAATATATTAGAAGCTGAAGTCATTTGCTACAGTTTAAAGTTAACTTCAATTAGGCCAGCAGATTCATTTCAAATAGATCCTGTATCATTATGTTGTACATTGTACAAGGACATGCTTACCTTATCTGACTTATACCTGGACATAGAAGAAAACTAAAGGGTTCTATCATCCATAAATTTGAGAAGAACAATGTTAGGATACACCAGCTTCAAATCATCTTAAAAAATTCAAGGAAACTTCTGGTGGTGTAAGAGATAATAAAACTATTCAAACTTGTATAACCGTAAAAAAGCAAAACACAGTTGAACATGCAATAAGTACGAGTGAATTTTCTAGTGTAACTGTTTAGTGCTTCCAAGTTCCAACCATGTCTTAAGTTTCACAAACAACTTTGCCTATATTTCTCATTCTTATTCCCCCCACAGCATTTGATATTCATGAAAGGTTACTATGTTAAAAGCTACAAACAAGTTTCTTTTATTTAACATCTCTTTTAAATATCTTTCCACTGTAAAGTCTAAGGCTCAACTTGGATTGAGATTTAATTTGAGAAATGTTTGTATTTTTTTCTTAGAGGTCATAAAAGGTAAATTGTTTGTGACAGGATATGTGAGTCCAAAAGTAGAAAAAGAGAAGTTTTCATTTTAAAAAGTATTCCAAGTTGAACCTAATTTCCTCTTTGTCATTGGAACGAAATACAATTAGTCAGTTAGTCTTCCTCGAAATCAGTATGGTCTTAAGGAAACCACATAGTATTGGTTATGGATATGATTATAGATCATGTCTGCCATATGAGGTAGTTCCTTATCTATTCTTTTTCACAAAAAAGAAGTCAACAGATAGCATGAGCTAATATGCTGAAGCTATTGATATGGTATAGAACATGTCCTCAGAATGAAGGATCCATGTTCATCAAAGGATCAAATTCCAGAGTCAAGCTTAGTATGGCTCATCTAGGATAACTAAAAAATATCACAAAGAAATAAAATCAGCCAATCACATGACTATCTATTTGAGTCTGGGTTATTGAAAAGCTTATGCTGCTCCTTCCTTGATACAAGGGTAAACCAAATGCACTGTATACCATGTAAAGAGAACTGAAAGCATATGCATAAACAAGTTGAAAAATACAAAGCACAGTCGAGTTAACCAAAAATAATTGCCAAACAGAGGTTTAATATGCAAATTAGAATGAAGAATGCAAGTTAAATCAAGTCAGATGACAAGCATCTTCAATATTTGACCATGGTCAAACCCAAAAATTTTGCAAGAAATGTTCTACAAATATCATCAGGTAATAGTTAAAGGTATACAGCTGTTTTGGAGATCCATCATAACATGTGTTCTATAATGGCAGAAATTTTTCATAAAGATTGAAGAAAAATATCTGGAACTCCTAACCTCATTATAAATTCTGAGAACACCAGATTTTCCAGTCGTTTCATAGGATGCTAAACAACCACAGACGTAGATGAAATCATTTGGTTTCAGATGATTCATTGCAACTTCAGCTATCTCACCCCACATCTTCAGCAAAATCCTGGTCAACACAAATTGGTGCATACCAAAGAAAATATCAACAATCAATAGTAAAAATCAGATCGACAGAAATCATGCAAAGCTAAAGGAAAGTTAAAGAAACCTATACAAACATGACAAAATGTATGTCTGTAGTGCCGCAAAGACCTACTTAGAATATTGTCTAGGTTGAGAAAAGGTCTTGACTTTGAGCAGAGTGTGAACCCCAAGCGAACCGTCTCTGGTGTTCACCTTTTTCAAAGGAAGCTCAACAGTGCCAATTAAGCTAACAGAATTCTTGATCCCCTCTCTATATTTTATTATGGATGGCTGCTTGAACATGAGTGCATGCTTGTATACCGAACTCTCCTCTTGTCTATCTTCAGCAAAGAAGCTCCATCTTTGGTGGGCTTGAGAAGCTGGCATGGATAAGTTACGAATCCTGGGAGTTTTGCAGTCTGAGCAAGTCTGTGAAGAAACAACGTTTCTCAACAGGACAAACGGTCGCAAAGCCTTCATCCAATATTCAGTTAAAGCTTTCAACCTCAATGCTTAACAGGAGCTCAGCAAACTAAAAAATCGGTCTCTATGCAAAATGGTTCGCTTTCAGCAGCAACCCGCCTTCTTATATCGCTTCTGGAGGCTAAGTTGAACCGGTATGACTTCATAATGACATCATAATATATAATAACTATAAATAAATTAATAATCTAGCTATTAATGTAACCATCATCCCATCCAACTAAAAATATTTATATTTCCTCAAAAAAAAAAAAGTAAGAATGCATTAAAGTTATAATATACTGCAAAATAATATATCTGAGCCAGAAAGCTCTGATATATAATTACTTATATCATTCTCTCCGTATAAAAAGATTGAAGATTAGCCAGAATCCATTCGAACATAGCCATTCATTATACAATTATCTGGTCGATTGCTATTTCTATCACAACATATTGTTCCTGAAATTTGTTAAAAAAATCATCTATCAGACAAACCCAAAAGTAAAACAGGGCAGTAAAAGTAGGAAGATTTCTTCAAACAGGGAAGAAGAGTCTTTATTAGATAATAAAGTAAACTAACCATAGGGAACAAATGAACAAATGGAAGTATTTGCATCAACTTCAAGAATAATCTTTCTGCAATTTATCATTCCTCATTGTGTTTAAGAATTAGGTCTTTACTTGATACAATGGCCTCCTTCTGCTAGTGCGTTTTGCTTGTTTGTATTTTCCTTATTTTTCCATCTGTTCTTAGGCAGAGGTTTGTGAAAGGTTTAATTTTTGTTAATGAGTCTGCTTGCTTTGGCCAATTTGTCGGTTCTTTACGCAATTTTTTTTTTTTTTTTGGGATTAAAATTTAACTATCAAATCCTTCGCTTTCGAAGAATATGGATGTGTATCTCAAAAATCCAAAAGAAAAAAAAAATTTAGAACCCAGAAAGGAAAAGGTAAAGAATTGACATAAATATAAGAGAACGAACAGGAGAAAGAGAAGCTTACAGAGCAGAATGCAAGAAAAGGCACAGGACAGAAATTGGGGAACAAATACTAAGCAGCAAGAAGGAAAGGAGAGAAAGAGAAAGAAAACTTTGCTTCTCCAGTGTTGCAGCAAGGCCGCCGGCGGAGCTGGAGAATGCAGCGGCGGCGAGGAGATCGGCAGTCGCGGAGTCGATCGGCGGTGGCTGAGGCGCGGCGAACTCCGGTGGAACAGAGAGAGTCGAGAGAGAGTTTAGGTGGTTAGGCCTAAATTAGATTTGGAAATTTGGACGTCTGAACCTAACGCTGAAGAAGTGAGAGGAGAGAGAGAAAAACGTTTAGGTTTTAGGTTTAAAAAAAAGGTCAAAAACACAAGAACCTCATTCTAGTGGTTCACGGTCGAACCGATCAAATCGATTGGATTTGAATGAATTTCACCGATTCAATGTTATGACGATTTTTACTGTGAATCAGATCGGACACTTGATCAGTTTTTAATTCAACCAATCCAACTAACTGGTCCATTCGATCTTTTAAAAAGTGTATACAACAGTGCATTTGGATTGAATTTTAAAATAAAAATAGTTTTAATTTTTTTACTTTGGATTATACTGTTTTTCTCAAAGGAAATTTACTTTTTACGAAAATATATACTGATTAATATCATGAATCTTACTCTAAACTCTATATTAAACTAAAATTAAAAATGCAAATATAAAAGTAAAAATTCATGAAACACCAAGACAAATGAATATATCCTCATTATCAATTAATGGTGCAAAAAACATAAAACACAGTCCTACTTAAGAAGAAGTTAGGTATCATCAATCACCTTGATACAAAGCAACAAATATCTACATAATAGTATATTGTTTACAGTCCACAATCAAATTAAGTGAAATAAACATCAAAATCCAACAACGATAGCAATTAAAAATGAAAATCTTACAACGTGGAGCAAAATATTGAAAGGACGAACTTTTAGAGTTTAACTATTTAAACTTGAGAAGGAAACATATTATGATTATCGATTGAATCATTGTCTTTCTTGAAAAATTTTTGAGGTACTTTAAACTTGATTTATCAATGTCAGATTGCAAACTGAAATTAATCGGATCGAAGGAGAAACAAGAACTCCATGGCTGAGGAAACGATTGAACACTAAACTCCTACAATGTACTTAACGTATCAAGTAATGCGTTGTTAATGTTATAAGAATTAAAAAGAAACAAAAAGTTAATTTGGTATCTTAAACTTTACTAACTTCAATCACTTATACCTCTAACTAAAAATATTTCATCCATTATAATACGCTTGTTCTACATATTAGAAAATTGCTTAGTTACTACAAATTCTATTCATAGACGATTCACACGAGAGCAAAAAGAATCTTCACAAAAATATATTCTAAAATCAATTGTACACATCTCACATGATTGTTAATTAACAAAAAAATCTCAAGAAAATAAACCAAACGCCTTCATCTTCTCCTCTCATATTCTCAATTAGTTAAAAATTATACAACTGATTTTAGAGGTAATTTTTTGTTAAATTCATTTATTGGTACTTAAAATTGTCTAATATATTTTTTAATATATGTCTAAGTATATTTTATTTGTTAATAACTTTCCTTTTAACTTTGAACTTTTGTAAAAGTTGTATCTTAAAGGGTATGCTGAAGGATCCACCAATTCCTTGGAGGATATTTTGGAAGAATTTCCGTTCTATTTAGCCAAAAAAAAAAAGAAATGGCCTTGGGCGGGAGCGATGGGCACATTTCAGCCTCAAAAATGTAAACTGATTTTACTGCCAAATCTCCGTGGCAAAGTGAAGTTCCAAATTCCCCTTTGAATTGCAAGAAATTTTCTGGAAAATGGCTTCTTCTTCTTCCCTATCATATGTCCTTCTTCCCCAACCTCCCTTCAACTTTCCTTCAGTTCCTATCCATTTTTCTCCAAGAAATTCACTCGATTTCTCCTCTTTCCCTTTTACCACAACACCCTCTTCTTACCTGAAACGAAGATCATTCGCAAAAATCCCATTTGCTCTCACAGAATCCGATTCACCAAAGTCCCTTGAACCAGACGCCCAAACTCTTCTCCAAGAAGTCGCAGTGAGAATTATTTCTCTAAACATTTGTTCATTTTAAGTATGATTACAAGGTTTCAATTTACTAATTCTAGGGTTTCTTGCATTTTTTTCTCTTTTTTTTTATTTGGCAGGATAAGTTCGTTCTTCCATCAGATTACTTTTCCCAGCTGCCACGTGATCTTCGCCTTGATGTGAGTTGTGTTCTGGTTTTATTTGGCAAAGTTTGAGCCTTTTCTGATGAAGGGGGCAGGGATGGGGTTTTGGGAAGTTCATCTTGGCAAGAATCTTCAATGGGCTTTTTTCTAAAATGCTTTGCAGTTGAATGACGCAGCTTTTGATCTTTCAAATGGTTCTGTAAAAGATGAGGTAGGTAATAAGTCGTACTCTGCTCTTTGTCAGTTGCAAAATTCTTATCTATAGTCAATAGCATCAAGAAAGAAAACAAGAATGGAATCTATCGGCATTTTATGGCAATATATCGTCTATTTGAAAAGAAAATTTTAGGTGCTTTTTCGAATTCTACAAAGCTTTGGCTGATAAATTGCATGAGGTTTACCATTACATGCTTGCTGAACTTCATTCAAGCATTTGTTTCTGATGCTTTTATGTATTCTTCCCATACTTTTTCACCTAGGATTTCGGGGACAGAGACAGTACATTAGCATTTTGCTGCTAATGCGTTGCACTTGCATTTCCTCTATTCATACTCATACATGGTTTTATTTATTCGGTCTTTACAATACCTATACTAATAGAGCATCAAATTGGAAAATTCCAATTTTACTTGAAGTTGTGGGAAAAGGTTTCTGAACACTCCTTTGAGCTGGACCAGAAATTATTATTGCAGTTGTATGGACAGTATGCAAAAGTTGGAACTTCAAGTTTTCCATCTTTTTCATTCTGTCCGATAAGAATATCTCCACTCTATCCCTTATTAGCATCTTTATGTCTAAGCAGTAACAGAAAATGACATCTCAGGCGCTGATTGTCACCAATTCATTAATTATTAATATAGTCATACTTCAGCAATAGGAAAACTGCTGACCAGAGAGATTACCTAGTAACTTAATCCTGTCAACCTTTTGAACTCTTAGTGTGGTGAAGAGCTTGGAGAAACACTGTTGAATATAAGCCGAGCATGGGAACTAGCAGATGCATCTACTTCTGCAGCTTTGATGAGCAAGCTACCTGTGTTACTGGGTTCTTTAACTGATATTAACAAACTAGGTAACAAAAAAGTTTACGAGTTTTTATATTAGTCACATGTACTTTTTTTTTGTTCTCATTACAAATTACATTCAGCTAATTTTTGCCTTTATTGTTAGTTAGCACTTGGTAGGCGCTTGATATCTGCTGGAAGACGGTTCCAGTCCATGGGGCAATATGGTCAAGGTGAACCACAAAGGGTACAAATCAGATTTTTCTTTCTATTCTCTTTCTCATGAGCATATGAAATTATGGATGTATGTTTTGATATAAGAAGTATTTTCTTAATCTAACATTGCACTTACTTCTTGCATACAGCATATGGCAGCTTCTATTGGCTCATTTTTTAAAATAATTTTCTAGGAGTAACCTAGCTAGATTAAAAAGAACGGGCATGGTCAGTTACCTGCCGACTAATTCTCCAGTGTGTTGGTAAGACTTTTGCAGAAATATTGAGACACAGGAAGTGTGCCTCATAAAATTCAACTTTCAAACTCAGGATAGGGTATATAAGCCTCACACACCTTATAGGAGCACTTTTTGCATGCATACACAATCTATTGTGCGTGTGTCAAATAAACTGAGTCGCAAATTTCTCTCTGCTACTATGTCTTGTTTTCATCCCTTTGCTAATGTAGAGTTTGAAAGAGTTCTAGATACCCGCTAAGTGGTCCTTCTAATTCAGAATAACCAATCTACATCTTTCTGCAATAGCCCTTGGCCTGTGTTTTAATCTCCAGTATACAAAATCAAAAAGACTATTTGCTTGGTGACTCCCCTTTGTATGATTTGATCATTACGACCAAAAGCGGGGTTATCATGTTCCAAAAGAAGCTGAGTGGTGTTAAGAATTCCTTTTCAGAATTGGGTATTCCAAGGTCTGAACTATAGGCAGCAAAAAAGGGTCGGAATTTCAACTAGAGGAGCAACCATTTGGGTTACAGTGCCAACCCCTCACCTAGTGTCCTCCAATAACTACTGAAACTACATCATTCGAGTCATGAATCATTACCCAAATGGTGCTTAAGAGAAGAAGCCCACTGTTTCCAATATGTAGATAAACCTTCCTTAATTTGGAAAGATGCTTCCAGGGTTTAAAGGCAAGAAAGAGTTGGCCATAGGAAAATTACCTAATGCTAGTAAATAGAAACTAAAGTTTCAAATTAGGTCGCCGCTGGCTTGAAAGACTTGCCACAGACCGCCGGCTTTACCAATCCTAGGCCAAAGGTATGCACCAAGCAGCACTACAGACACTTGATTTTCTGTCATCCTTGCTTTCCAATTTTAATATTCGAAATCTTAATGTGCACATTGGTTCAAATTCAGTTTCAAGTGTGCAATGGGGTCTCAAATTCAGTAGAATGCATCTGATAGTATTTCATGTATGCACAGAGTCATTTTCTTTCCTTTTCATTCTGCTGTTACATATCACCGTAGTTGGATCAGAATCTGTGTATCGTGAAGAATTGTAGTTTCCTGTATTCTTCACTTCTCCTGATAAGACTAGTTTTTGTTTCACTTTGTTATCAAAAGAGAACATAGAGATTTGAAGTAATTCCTTTCTTCCAAAGGCCTTCTCATTTGCATCTCAGATCTTTTCCATGTCGTCCATTGCTTTTAGTTCTTGAATTCTTTAATGTCGTATTCATTCCTCAATCAGTATAGATTTCCAAATCGATGATTAGAGCTGGAAAGATTTTATCTGCCACTGCAGTCTCAAAAGCTACTGATGTTGAAGCAAAACCGGAAACTAGGACCTTCAAGGTATGTTCAAATGTGGTTAACTGAAGTTAAGGCCTCCTATTTATGCAGTTGGAGAAAACATCCAAATAATTGTCTTATCTTTCTGCAGTTTGGGGAGCTTCAGGTTGAATTAACTTCTCAAAAGGCCTATATTGGAGCTATCATTGGCTTTGTTTTTGGGTAATTCTTTATTTAATCTCAATATCTTTTCTTTTAGCTTTTCACATAAGGCCCCTAAAACTATTTAGGGAAATTGGCTAAAAATAGCCATAAACTATTTTAACTTTTCTCATTTTGTCCGTAAATTTTTATTTTATCTTTTTGTGCTGAACTATTTTTAGTCCACCATAATGGAATTTGACAAATTAACTCACACAAAATATATGTATTCATATACTTGGATTAGTAGAATGTACCTAAATGTCCTTAGGGAAGAAAATACATGCAATCAAAGTGAGTAAAATTGTTTGATTCTGCCGAAGGCGAGAAAATTTGACATTTATAGTAACAAAAAAATAGTTCAAGAGTACAAAAAGATAAATTAAAAGTTTGTGGACAAAATGAGAAGGGAAAATGGCCAAAGTGGTTCCAAAAGTTAGGGCTCCACATGGTTTGATCCCCTAAATGTGTTTTTAGCCATTAAGATCTTCAATGATTTTACGCGACTCCAAATTGGATACCCGGTCACTTTATGAGATATTTTCTGGCCAAAATAGCTCACGTGGACTTCACATGAGCTGTATTAAGGGCAAAAAAAGGTTCATGCGAAGTCCACGTGAGCTATTTTAGCTTGGAAAGTGACCAGGTATCTAATTCAGAGTTGAGTAAGATCAATGGAGACCTTAATGGCTAAAAATAAACTTTGGGGATCAAACTATGTCAAGGCCCTAACTTTGCAGCCCATTTCCCAAATGAGAAGTTGAAATAATTTATGCCTCTTTATAGCCGATTTCTTAACAATTTACCTTGTCCATTCAAAATTTTACAGGGTGCTTTCATGGGAATTAAGTCAAGGTGTTCAAAGTATACCCGAAAGCTCTCTACAATATGCAAATGACAATGCACTTCTGCTAGCAAAGGTACTTGATAGTTGGCATTATCTGATTATACTCCATATTCTGTAACAATGATCATAGTTATTGGATACCTTTGATAACAGTCACTGCGAGGAGCGCTACTTGGAGTTTTCTATTCATCAACAGTCTTGTCAGCTTTTGCAACTCTTGGATTAATCTTGCTAGGTGGCCAACTTAAGTCTGTAGGAAAGTGAGGATTATCACTTTAATGCTTTGCTGCCATGTTTATGCAGAATCTATAGAATGTGTAATTCGAAAGAGATGAGGTTCAGAAGACGAGGTTTCTCTCTCTCTCTCTCTCTCTCTCTCTCTCTCTCTCTCTCTCTCTCTCTCTCTCTCTCTCTCTCTCTCTCTCTCTCTCTCCCCTTATATCCTTCCCTTGTATTAATCTTTGACAAGTTTGTGGGCAATAAAGAGTTTGATCATGAGCCAAAAAGTTGGGTGAGAGGGGAGCCTCGTGGTGCATTCACTTCACTGTTCCATAATTTTCTTGAGAAACTCATTTCCTAGTTTCAGGGGCGATCATAGGGATGGACTTCTTGTGTATGAAAATTGGCTGCCCAGAATGATTCTTTCTCATGAGCTTTCATGCCCAGAAAGTTTGTCTAATGTGCGCTTGATGGCATAATTCAACAGAAAAATATACTCCCTCCCAATTTTTTTGGTTCAGTTTTCCATTTTCATTTGTCCCAAAATGTTTTTGGTTCAGTTTTCCATCCCTTTATATGGGGTGTCAATAAGTATAACTTTCAAAATTTATAAAGATAGTGCGAAAAAAATTCATTTATTATCTTCAACTTTCTCTCTACCACTTTATCTCTAAAAAAAGCATCAATCTTTCACATTCAACATAATGTAGAAGTAGATATGGATCATTTTGAAGATATTTGCAAAAAAATATCGATTTTGAGGTAAGAAATATGGTTAAATTTTTTTTCGATACAAAACCACTTTCTCACATATGGCGAAATAATCCAAAAGTTTCACCCATGTTGGCTGAAATTTTGAAAAAATTTGTTCAGATGAGCGAAACTTCTGGATAGTTTCACCCTTCTGGGCGAAAACGAGTCAGCAAACGTTTTTTATTATGTTTTAACGTAACAGGATGATATAGGTTGAAATATATTTGAAGAATTTTTGGAATTAGAAGAATATGTGGATCACAGACATTTATTCACAACAGATCAAATTTTCAATTCGAAAGTAGAGTTGGTGGATGGGGCAAAAGAAACGGCGATGAAAGTGAACACATATTTGATCATCACTTGGTATTTGAGATCAAGAACATCCGACCGTCGACCTTACGTTACATTGGCTTACGAGTGTAATTAAATCAAGAACGAAGTCGAGAGTTAACAATAAAGAAGAATAAGTTCCCATCAAAAGGCGGGGTCCTTTTGAGACTAAAAAGTGTGGTTGTACATTTAAATTAAAAGGCGAGCAAATGGCCACGAGTGAGGATTGATAATTGTTCGTACATGTTGAGAGGCACAACCATAAAATAGGTGTTTACAGTCACGGTCACGCTTAGGTTGCAAGACTAATGGAGGAGCAGCTGATACAGACCGAGCAATTTAGGAAAAGTCACATGCCACCACTTAATATATTAAGATTTTTCCGAGAATAAAACGTGGGTTGTGCCGTGAGGTACGTCGTATTACTTTTAATAAGCTATTATAATATTTTAGATATTTGTGTTTAGATCTACTAATATGATTTATATGTTTTATATAGTGCACAGAAAATATACAATGTACTTGCGAAGATGAAGAAAAATATGATGCAGGGGGGAAACACGGTAGAAGAAGTTATTTGCTTAAGTGCTCAATCGGGTTATACGGTCTTCTATAGAAATTGTGAGGGCAACAACGTATTGATATTGTTGTTGCACACCCGACATCAATTGAAATGATCAGAATGTAGCCATATATATTGATAATGGTTAACACATATAAAACAAACAAAGTAAGTTCTCTGTCAAGTATTGTATCACCTCTCCATATTAATTTAAATGTATATTGATTGTTTAAGTTATAATTTAAATTAATATGATTATATTGATCGACACCTAATTTAAATTAATATGATTATTATCATGGAATTGTAATTATTTAATTAATTGATAGTGTATTAATGATGAGTTAGTGACACAACATCAATTGTTTTTAAATATACCATTGTATATAACTATTTTAAATATGCCTTTAAAAAATGTTTTATTATTTGCTTAATAATTAGGAACGAATTATTAAGCAAATATTTGTTTATTTATTTAGTATAATAATTTATGCTTTAGGTTTAAATGAAAACTAATGAATTAGGTTTAAAATTTTTGTTGTCCTTTAACTTGAAGTATTGTATTGTCTTCTGTTTATGGTTTAGGAGTATTATGTACAGTTTCTAACTTTCTGATTTGTCCTCTGTACTTTTAAAAAACGTACAATATACCACTGTTGGAAGCCGTAGGGATGACTCCGACCGGTAAGAACTTCACTGTGGCAAACTGCTTTCATGCGCAATGAGTAGGTTACGTCATATAGATGAGTCCTTCAACAAATTAAGCACCTATATTTTTCATCATTATGTCAACAGGGAATGAGAAAGATGTTAATGTAGGTGAATCGTGTGTGATTATTACCGATAGAGAGAGCGGTTTAATACCTGTGATCCAAGATGTGTTCAGTAAATTATATAATATGTTATGCAGAAGGCACATCAATTAAAATGTGCTGGCAAAATTAACTGAAATGACTAAAAATGAAGAGGTCGCATCACGGTTCGTTAATGGCTTGTGGCACAAATTGTTGGATGAAATCGATGAGGAGGAAGAAAATTGGATGTTTTGAAAAAGTGGCATTCAAAGTCCGACTTTTTACATTATTTGTTTAATACTTGGTTGAATACCCTGGCTCATAAATTCGTCAGAGTTTGGACATCTCAAGTGCCACATTTTGGGATTAAGACCATGAACCGTGTTGAGAGCGAACATTCGGTTATGAAACTATTGCTTTCAACATGTCATTTTAATTTGGACACTGTGTTCCTTAATATTGACTCTCTAATCGAAGGTCAAATTACGGAGATTAAGAGCACACTGGAGTCTTCAAGACTAAGTCCTCAGTGTCATCACGGTCAACCTCATGAGCAATCATGTCTAGTAGAACTAAGGGTGACATGGGAGCTCCACCTGGATACTGAAACTCACGTGGAAGTCTCTAGAGATTCTGTATCCTGAGATGAGCCCGGGGGATAAACCACTGCATATAATCGTTTGTGCATTGACTGGGGGGGTACTGCAGGGACGCTGGTCCATGTCTCCATCAACGGATGTGATGGTGCTTCAAGCCACAACGCCTCTACAAATGTATTCCTCACTACGTACATCCTGTTGTTTGCTGACCTACGAGCCTTCATGGGATTGATAGGATGTGCCAGAATACATTGACGCCACCCGAACTGTTGGATAACTCTGTCAGGTATGTACGCCTCAACGCAATCGAAATACGCAAGCATCTCATGCCATGTAGAAACCCAAATGTCCTGTATCTCGGCAGGCGTGTAAGGAGTCCAATGTACCTCATCAGCAGTCATCACATCTAACTGAAGGCGAAGGAAAATGTTTAATAATTTATGCTATAAGTCCCAACATTGCAAACCGCTGGATGTACGGCTTGCAAGACATCGCGCCCGGTCTCACCGCCGGTGCAAACATAGGAAAGTACATGGATATCCATGCCTAATAAACAAGTATAAAGCAAATGAATTATTTTGAAGTACCAAGCAAATATTGGATGTAGCATGTAGCTCTATGCTCTGGGGAAAGTCTACTCCGAGGATCCTCTGCAACCTGAGCTAACTCCTGACCATTTATACCACCCTTGGTGTAGGTGATACCCAAGTCACTCTGAATAACAACAATCAACTGATCCAAAGAGTACTGAAGACCCACAACATTACCTAAGCAGGTACACCTAGTATCAACTCCACATCATGTAACATTACTGTCATCTCTCTCTATGGCATGTGAAAACTGTTGGTGTCCGACTGCCACTTCTCCACAAAAGCAGATGATAACGCTGAGTTGGGGTGCTGGAACATGCAAGACATCAAATGGATGAGTTTTGTCCCCTTGGCCAAATTTGCCACCTCAAAATCACTAGGGGTCCAACCCGTAAGTGAGATAAAGCGCTACCGCGACTTCAATATATCTCGCTCCTGAACATCAACAAAATAAATTAATATTTAGCAGTAGATAATATCAGAACATAAAAAAATAATAATTAAGCAATTAATAATAAACAAAAAGTACCTGTTCACGCTATATAGAACCTGCCATATGTCCCCCGTACGATGGGATAAGCACTGGATTGACAGGACCCCCCCCAGCTGGTCCTGTCTGTTCCCGATCTGCATTCTTCGCTTTCTTCCTCTGGGTAGGTGCTATAGGAGGACGCGGCTTCTCGAGTCTTTTGTTTCGAGACCCAACAATCTTACTCATAATTGACATGAAGTTACTGGTCAACCCTTTGCCTTTTTCCGATCCAAGCCTACCACCGGATGATGAAGCAGGGGGCCACAAGTACAGGCTCCTCATCATTATCGTCACGATCACCGTCGTCATCATCATTATCATCATTCTCAGGCTCCCTTTGCTCGTCCTTTCCACCGATGTGGAGGGATCCAACTATGGTAGGATCCTCAGAGAAACTCCTGTCACTCTCCAACTCAATATTCCCAGAATCCCTCCCTAAACAATGCTCAGAAGAGGAAATACCATAATCAGTGGCTGTGTAATCATGTGTGTGTAAGATGAATCGGGGGGACTCCATGGACAAGCTGCTTGAAAAAATCAGCACCTAATCGGACCCCTGGACCACTAACCTCATTCAAAGGTGCCTGAATTTTAGATCTATAGGGTACTTCATCCTGAGTGGATATATGAGGACGCACAGAAGAAACATGTACATGAGGATCATAAAATGTGGGTGGGGGCTGAGATGGTGGCTGGGAAGATCTATATATCTCATATGGTATCAGAGCGTATGGACGGTGTGACGGGACAGGAGGAAGAGACTTAATCAGTATGTGGGGTGGTTGGGTAGAAGACCCCGGTGCACCTGGGTCATAATATATCCCAGGTGCAAGTGGGGTAGGAGTACACGGGTCGTCAGAAGTACTTTGACGACCCCTCAAACCTCGAGATGAAGCAGTAACGGTACGACCTTGAACTCGACCTGTCCTGTCCTTCACAGGACCTAGATCATGCTCTCCCCTACATGCACCAGGCGAACCATCTAAACAAATATTCAAACACATTCACCAATAATTAGTATATATTTGCCTAATTCATTTTTTGTGCATTATATATTTTTTAATTACATTATCCATATTATTTCATCCTGTTATTCTTTAAATTTACTTTAATTTTTCTCTTGTATTATTATATTATTTCATTATTTTTTCAAGCGCATTATTATTTAATTCACATTACTTTATCATTTATTATTATTAATAAAGTATAAACCGCTCTAAATATTTTCATAATTTGAATCAATATTAACTTCATTCTTCATAATTTTTTTATTTAAATCATATATTTGAATTATCTCATTTGTATTATTAAATCTATTTTTTTTAACACCACGTGTTATTTCTTTTGTATTATTATATTATGTTATTATTTTTTAATAAGTTTATTATTTCATTTAAATTACTTTAGTATTTATTACTATTAATAAGGGATAACCCACTCTATATGTTTTTATGTCTGGAATCAATATTTACTTATCAAAATATGATTTATCATTTTATTATTTTTATTATTTATTCGTAAAAGGTTTATTATTTTATTTATAGTATTTTATTTCTTTTCATTATTAATAATATAAATAATAGTTATTAATTTATATATTGTATTATTTCTTATTAAAATTACTATTTAAAAGGAGTTGGATCCTATCATTTAAATTATTATCATTATTCTTTATGTATTTTTAGTTGACTTTAATTCAAATAATTATTTTAAATTATTATTGCTATCTACAATATTATTTAAATTATCAATGTTTAAATTATTATTTCATTAAAATCATTCATTAATCTTCATAAATTAAAAGATTCCCGAGTTATATTTATTATTCCCTTTAAGTGTTTCACAACATAACACATTAAATTAACGAAATCATTAATCTACCACCCCTCTTATTTTCTATACCATTGACGTAATAAATAAATTTAATCAACTTAAACATATAAATTGATTCAAACTATAACATGAATAATTTTAACACTTATTCTTATGCTAACAAAATAATGAATGCACATTTAGAGTCAAATTATTCACATAAACATAATTCATAATCATCTTAAACAAACAATTATAAGATAAACCATTCTAAACAACTAATTACATGTATTCTAAATAGACAAAATTAAATAACATGTGAAATAAATATGAAATTAAATATATGTAACACTAAATTAAATAACATAACATTAACAAATAAACATAATCATAATTTTAAACATTTATAAACACTACTAAATAATATAAATAAATATTAAAAAAAATTATTCAAAGCACTTTCTCCCAGGATGGCGAAAAGTATTCAAACTTTCACCCAGCCTGGCACAAATTAGAAACACTTTCGTCCATTAGCGCGACATGCAGGGTGATTTTCGTCGGACCAAGCAAAAATCACCAAATTTTCACCGGTCTGGGCGAAAACTAGTAAAAAAGATAGAACAAGAAGAAAAAATATCTTTTTTTTCTAATCCGATCCATATTTCAAATTTTAAACCGATAAAATTGTAAATAAATAAGTATAGATCGAAGTACTAACATTTTTTTAATTTTTAACGGTCGGATCTTCCTAGATCTGAGTTTGAAATGTAGACTTTTAGATAGGGGAGAGGATTTCTTTTAGAGAGAGGAAGTCGAAATAGAAAAATGAAATTTTTTGAGTTTTTTTGTACTATCTTATAGATTTTCGAGTTATATTTATTGGCAAAATATGATCCTATTTCTATTTTTGCGTTGGTAATTAAATTTTAAATTCTTACTATACCTTTATTTAATACTATACGAAAATCAAACTATCACCATTCAAATTCTTATTTCAGATGTCCAAAAAGAGTGACCATATCGTTTGTATGTGAGTTCTTTTCCTTTAAACTTTGCATAGTATCGTATGAAATCTTTGGAGTTCTAATAAGAGAATTACTGGAGTATTGCGTTTCTTTAATTAATTTTGAAGCACAAAAATCTTTAAAGGACAAAAAGTAAAATTACTATCTAAAATGTAAGAATAACTAAACTTTATTATCTTTTGGTTCGCCACTTTTTTTCCTCCTTTTTGTCTTGATTACTTTTGGCCCCCGCCTATTTTATTATTTTCTTTCCACTCCCATTCTAAAATTATAATTTTATATTTGATTGCCTTTTGCTCACTTCATACTTTAATTATTTTCTTTTCACATCAACTAATTTTTGTTATCTAATAATAGTATTTTTAGTGGCCACTTCTTTCTCTCTCCTTATTTTATTATTTTCTTTCCACACCCCTACTTTAAAAATGTGATTTTATGTTCGGTTCTTTTTATTCCTTCCATATTCTTTTATTATTTTCTGTCCACACCCCAACTCATTTTTATTATCCAATAGTAATACTTTTTGTTCAAATATGACAATAATTGAGTTCGTTCTTTTTTCATTTGTTTGAAAAATTCAAAAATTTATTCCTACTCAAGCCTTTTAATTTAATTGAATGGTTTGAATAGTTCGAGTATTGTTTGAATAAACTAATAAATAAATAATAAAAATTATTAAAAAGTAATAAATTTAATAAAATAGTATACAAATATGATGTAAAATATATAAATATATAATATAAATATTATCATCATCATCATCATCATCATCATCATCAATATATATAAGAATGCAAACTATCAACAGTATTCTTGGTCTGGGTGAAATGGGTAAAAATGTAAATTTATGTCTTGTAATTTTGTTGCTCCTTTTTTTTTTTTTTTTTTCTCTTTCCCTATTTTATTATTTTCTTTTTTTCACCATCTGGAAATGTAATTTATGTTTTGCTACTCTTTTTTCTCAACTCCCTATTTTTATTATCTTCTTTATACACTCCTTTAATTCTTTATTATCTAATAACAGTACTATTAATAATAGTGCTACTGGTTCATATATGAACAATACTCTTTGATTCAAATAAGATGAAAAGTAAAAGAGTAATTTCAAATATTCGATTACTTTTTGTTATATTTTCTCATAGGGAACATTGAATTTTTGAGTTCAAATTGTGTATTTGAACACTATTCAAGTTTGTTTGATTAATGTTTTGAACTCTTATGATCAGTAACTTTGGTTCTCCATATATGGTTTTTTTTTTTTTTTAACAACTATAGTATGGATGATACTCCTTAACTATTTTTATTATTTTCATTTTATATCCTATACATTTTTATTATATAATAATAGTACTTTTTGTAGCTACTTTTTGTTCCCTCCCTTTTATTTATTTTTTCTTTCCATACCTCTACTCTAAATATTTAATTCTATGTTTAGTTGCCTTTTGCTTCCTTTATAGTTTATTATTTTCTTTCCACACCTCTACTCATTTTTACATATAAGATCCCAAAGCCATGAACGATATTTTGTGTTTAAGTATGAAGGATAACAATGTAATATATGTTTGGCTATCTTTTGCTCTCTACCTATTTTATTATTTTCTTTTCACGCCCGTATTCTAAAAATATAATTTTATGTTGATTGTCTTTTGTTCATTCCTTATTTTTATTATTTTCTTTCCACGCCCCTACTCATTTTTATTATCGAACAATAGTATTTTTTGATAAATTATCATGTTTATTCGATTATAAAAAAAATTATATTTGATGTTTTAAATTTGACTCGAATATCAAACGAATGAAGTCAAATGAACTTTGTTTGCGGATATTTACTTTGAATAATGACTCTTATAATTTAAGAATTAATTTGGTTTAAGTTTAATTTTAAAAATGAAATTGAAGCATATTGATTTTAAACTGGTTAAAATTTTTTGATTGGAATCCGAGCACGAGCACCTTGGATAATAATAGACTTGCTAATAGCTTAGATATGGATTTTGGAACAAATTTGGGTGCCGGAGCCAGGACTCGAGGAGTGGAAGAGCTGAATTCTAAGGTAAACAAGTGGTGGGTTGAACGCATTGATATATGCCGGACGTCGGTAGTGATCGTTTGAGAGGAGAATTGTCTAGGTTTTATCTATTAGTGGCCAAAGACTTTTTTTAAAACAAAAACAAAGTAAAAAGCTTCACATTGAGTTTTTTTTTTTAAATTATATTTTGCGAAGGTCCAATAGTGAACTACTTGACTCTAAATCTTCTTGCTCTTTAGATATCCTCACTAACATACTCGTTCAAGTAAAAAAAAATCCTCTTCAAAAAATTTTGGAAATTTATAAAATTAAGAAACATATTAAAATACTTATCACTAAAAAATATAAAATTTTGTTTAACCAAAATAAAAACTATTCCACTCGAGAGTAGAACTAGAATAGAGTAGAGCAATGAGTAGCTTATTGAATTAGTATTGTGCATGTATAGTCACGTAGAAATAGAGATTAAAGAATTAAAATTTAAAAACAAATACAGGAGATAAAAAGGAATTAGAATCTTAAGATTTTGTTTAAAAAGAAAAATTATTGGAAGGACTTAAACTATAATTATATTAAAAAAAAATTACATAAGGGGCTGAACAGCCGGAGGCCCGAACCCTCCAGGCCATTGTAGTTTTCCAATGCCTAATTCACTCCCTGTTCCCCCCGAGGCCGAGAAGAAAAACTGTAGATCACGTACGCAAACCTGCACATTTATAAGGGTAAAAAGTCCCAATGTCTCCTGAACTTTTGTCATATTTTGGTTTTGAACCTTATACTTCAAAATAGTTAGTTTTAAACCTCAAATTTTAAAAACATATAAAAACCTAGTTACCCATCCGCCTAAGTCAACCGTTAATTTATTAACGGTCAAGCAATTCAAAGAGTATTTTTGTAACTTCAGTTATATAACTTCCTTTTTAATCCTTCAAAATCTAATGAAATTCAATTAGGCCCCTCCATTTTAAACTAGTAATATTTTAAGGATTTAAAAGTAATTTACATAAACTTTTAAGAAATCTATCTCTATCTTCTTTTTCAACCCCCCCACCGCCGCCGCCGATCAAATTCTCTATCCGCTTCATTTTTTGGTTTTTAAAGGAATTAGTAACAACAAGCTGATCCAAGTCTATTTTCCTGTCAAGTAAAGTTTGTTACCACTCCTAGGATCTTCTACGAATCATCTGCACAAATTGTCCATCAGGCAAGACCAAATTCTCTCCCCTAAGAATCCATTGATTTCTCCGATAGTAATTGGAGTGAACAACTTCTCTAAACAAGTGAGAGAAAGTCACAAGTGAGAGAAAGGTTCACAATGGACGAATGAGCTTGACAACATAGTTGCTGACTATTTGTTTCAAGGGAAAAAGATGAAAGACGACAAAGCTAAGCAAACTAAAAGCTTTATTTGACCGCCTATGCCTTCATAGGACTAAGGAACACCTTAATAGGTGTGAACTAATGCTGCTAATGTCTTATCCCGACTGTTCCTACCCCAATGCCCATATGGTTTGGACAAATCGAAATATCAACATGGATCTTAAATTGACCCATGGCGGTGATTTCCATTTAGATTTGGAAGCCGAGACCTATTCCTGATGAGGTATCTTGACAGTTAATGTTACCATGTCTACATCTGGCTGGTGGGCTAGAAACTCCTAAAGCATTAATGTAGTTGTCATAACAATTTTCTATGCGGAGGTGTGATGTGCTAAAAAAAAACTAAAGTATTATGCACCTTCCATCACTAGATCATAGTGACCCTTTGTAAGAAATCCGATGGGAAGCCATTGATGGAGGACTAACGAAATCCATATTTCTTCACAAGAAGATGCATTATGCTAGACCCATGCAATTAATTTTTCTTCTATCATCTATTTATAAAATTTTTTGAATATTTGCAAAAATTATCTTTCAAGTGTTCATTTCTTTTTTCATATTTTCAAGTTCAACCTACAAAATTTGAAAAATTCTTTATATAAATTATTGCCCCTCAAAATTAAATTTTGAGGCTCAAATTTGTCTCTACTCGAAATTCAATATAAATTCTAAATTTATATTTTGACATGTTTTTTTACAAATAATTCAACTTTTATAAATTTTCTTAAATTAAAAATTTAAAGCCAAACTCTGTCAACTATGGCACCTAATATTCAAATCTTTAAAATATTTTCTTTAACATTTTCCCCAATAAATGCAATGTCCCAAATTGACTCTCATTTGAATACATACATATGATTGATACTAGAGATGGCAATGGTAAGATGGAGCTAGGGACAGTCCCCACTCCCATCCCCACTTCCCTTACCTCATCCCTATCCCTGTCCATACCCATATGTGGGGAAGAAATTTATCCCCCCCTCTCCATCCTAAACCAAAGCAAGGAATTTAGAACTCAAGTGGAGAATTGGGTATATATTTTCTAATAAACGAGTGTTTAAATTGAGGCTACTCTAAAATTATCACCTAAAAGGCAAAGTGTACCTATCGGTGTAGCAGTAGAGAAACTCTCGGTTGTCGAACACTGGGGACGGAGAAACTATGATATTGACCCTGTTTCTAAGGTTTAATCAAATCAAATGATTGAAGATAGCTTTAAACTAAAATAGAAGTAAAAAAAAAAAAAAGAAAAAAGAATTAGAACTAACACTAGGAAACAAAAGCTTAGTTTTGAAAACAATAAATTGGAAAGGAGTTGAATGATGGAATCCCCATAGATTTGTCAACTACGCCAACTGAAATTAATATGAAAAAGATGTTTGAAAGGTAATGGTTGGGTCTCATATGTGAGCTTGGGAAATACGTATCTCTAGGCGAAGTCCTCTCTATTAACTAATCTTTAGAGAAGAATCTCTTCTCTCTCTTACCGATTATGAATGCATTAGAGTTAAAAGTGAATTAATGACCTAAGAGTTGTAATTAGCATCTCTACTTAATTACCACTCCTATTGTTCAATTAGTTACCTTAGATTAATCTTCCTATGTCAATTCCAATTAATCTTGCAAATTAATTGATTCCGCGAAAATCAAATATGCAAAAACACAATTAAAAAACAACCAATTGAAACAAACATCCAATTTCATAAAAACCCAATCAATGAAATATATCATTCAAACTAGGGTTCTTCCTCATTCAACAAATTAAAACCTAGCCACTAATCATCGTCAAATGACAGAATTCATAACAAAATCCATGAAAAGGCAAGAGTAAGAAAGGGTTAAGTGTAAGACTGAGGATTCTACGGTTCCGTGTCGCTGTCGAGCTCGTCTCTCGATTTTTGGCCAAAGAACAAGAAATTGTTCCATTTTTTGTCTTCAATCTCTTCTTCAAATATCTAATTTCTAATCTAAACTAAGAAATCTAAAAACTACGAGAGGGTTTTGAGAGTAATTTTGAAGAGTATAATCGCCCAAAGAGAACCCTCTCAAGCCCTAAATAGAGAATGTCTGAAAAAAGACTCCAAAATATACTTACAAGACCCATAAAATGCTTAATTCTGGAGTAGTTGGGGCCACTGCACGTCGCAGGTCGAGGCCTACTGCTCGTAGTAGGCTTCTATTCCACTTAGGCCAAAATCCTCAAGACCTACAATCGATGGTAGGGTAGCCTACTGTCAATGGTAGGCTTTTGCTCAAAATCTCCAATTTTTCTTCACACCTACCGTCCCTACGGTAGGGGTAATTATCGTGGGAAGTAGGTTACAACCAAAGGTTGCTAACTTTCTGTCTTCTCTGTTTTCGTCCGTTTTGCTCCCGTTTTAGCTTGTATTTATTCATAACCATTTGAGAAGCACCTAAACCAAGAAAGGATGGAAATGGAGGTAAGTGACATGTTTTACGCACTAAAAACATCGAAAACCAACATAATTAACATATAAAAACATTGATAATTATGCACATATCAAACTCCCCCACACATATTCGTTGCTTGACCTCAAGAAACATCAAATCAAAAACATACCAAGGCAAAGAAACCAAAATAACAACCAAGCTAATAAAACATGAAACAACAAAGCAACCCAAAGACAAAAGACTCTACTTAACAAAACAATTCATGGAAAAGGTACTCACTTCCAAAAGGGATATCATTACTCAACCAATTAAGAACCTATCAAATGATGAATCACAAGAATCAAACATCCCACGATATCTCACTTACAAACTAATGAATCCACAGTGTGTGTGTGTATGATTTGCTTGTCGCCATTCAAAGAAAACAAGGAATTTTAAGTGATTAACAAACTGATCCACTTTAATGTTATGCCCTTGACAACTTAGCCTATCCAACACATATTCTCTATAAGTTCTAACCTAAGTTGTTTTCGAATTAGGTAGGACTTTCAAGTTTGTAACATTAGGCTCAGAACATAAGTAGTTATCAAACTAAGGGGAAGGAAAAACAAAGGAAATAGAAGTATAGCTAAAGCAACTGAAACGGAAACAGATCAAGGATTAACGATAACCTTCTAGCCGCTTTTGCTCACTTCCCATTATACCCTGGAACACATTACCTCACATTTTTATTACACACAACCCACCTAACATGATCTATACCTCCTCAATCATGTATACTCAAGGAAGTTTATATATAAAGGAGAGAAATTCCAGAATTAAAGGGATAAAAGATTTACAAAACTTTCTAATAACTACTCTTTTTTTCTCTCTTTCTTTTACTTCTCTACTTTTTTTTCTCACACTTTGTTTTTCTTCCTCACTTTTTTCTTTTTCACAATGATGATACACACACTTTGTCACACTCTAAACCCAAATACGTGACACTGCAGCATCCTTGAGGAGAATCCTTAAGACATCGAACCTAGAAAAGTGTAGATACAATAATTCATATGCTCCTCAAAATATTAACAAACGAAGTACCTCAAAGTTTTCATAAAAACAAAATGATTTAATTAAAATTCATACTCAGAATCTTCATTGTTCTAATATTCTTCTTTGACTCATACCTTAAACTTATCTGCAAAATGTGGAAAGGGGTGAGCTACACTAGCCCAATAAGAAGTATAAACCGTATGAGAATGAGCACGTTTTAAAAAAAATACTTTTACATACAAAAGATTTGTAACTACTTAAATAGTGTTGAAATGCCTAGGGGATACGATTTAAATAAATAAAAGCTCACATGAATTTTAAAGAAATAAGGTACTAAATTTTGAGAAGTAACGATTTCTTTTAGGAAATATTCATATAAATTAGAACGATTCATATCAAGTATCACAATCTATACGATTTGTTTTAGTAAGTAGAGGGTAATGTACTTCAAGTCTCACTTAAAAAGAGCAAAAACAAAAAGGGAAAGAAAGAAGAGATAAAGAAAAAAAAAAATCTCATTAAACAAACTAAGTAATTTTATTAAATAACTTGAAATTTTCTGTTAGACTTTTGTAATCTAACTCATGGGAAGCACGGTAGCAAGTAAAATATTTTTAACGATTTAAAATCAGTGTCAAAATAATATGAGCTTTAAGTATCTAAATCAATTTATTTATAGTTGCAAAAACTCTTCAGAATATTATAAGAAAGTTTGTAAATCATTTTCAACTTTTTCTTTACAAATAATCAGAACTTCATATAATACTATTTTAACAAAAATAATATCTAAGCACCCCAAAAGCTTTTACACAAAAAAACAAAAATTGCTTGAATAAACTAAACACTTTTCTAGAAAAATAAATATTCATAAAAAGTAATACTTTCCCAACCTTTGCCTAAACAAATGGATGCTCAAATGTAAAATACTCAATGGTACCCGATATCGGTTCCCAACTATTATACCAATTAGGAAAGGGCCACACAGATACTAGGTATAACATCCCTTAACCGTGCCACATACGGACAAATACTAGGTATAAAATCTCCCGAGCCAGGCCACAAGTTGGGACATGTCTCCCACAAACCTCACACAGATGAGCACCATATCTAACTTGGGCACTTCAATAAACACTATAAAACTAGAAAAACAGTTCTTACATACCTAAAAATTCACAATTTTTAAGAAATATTAAAGCACTTCATAGACACTGAGTTTTCACTAGAAAAATATTCAGTCATATGCTAATTCAAATTTTCATATTAAATTCATTCACATAACTTGCACGATCCAAAATACTAAAACATAATTTGCATAATCTCAACCACAATTTTCATATAACAGATAGCTTGTAAAAAACAATTTAGAAGGTTTATATCGCTTACCTCAAGACACCCACAAAAACTCCAATTACAGAGACGACTCAAAACACATACCTAAACTAAACAAAAATCTCAAAAATTAACCGAATCAATTTAAACTCGAGGTCCAATCTCTACACCAGAGTCAAAACTCTACATTATCAAAAGCTAAATAGGAAGTCCCGGATCATAAAATATAAAACTCTTACCTTAATATGTTGTTTCAGACCCTAGAGAATCAACCATAAATTTCCAGAAGGTTCTGTCATTCCTCCTCTATGACTCTAAACGATGGTTTCAGAAAGAATAAGCACAACTCAATTTAATTAACTAACTCCTTAAATTTTGCACATTAATCTTTAGACTTAATAGGTAACAAAAATTAAACCATTATATTAAAAGTATTTTTTAAATACACCCCAAGACCCTAAAATTACAAATAAGGGCCTATGATAATTACCTTAATTACTAAGTCCACTTGGGCTGGTCTTACATACTTCTCCACTAATAAAAAGTTTCGGCCTCAAAACTACCCTCTTAATTCTTTCTTCATTCCACCTTAGTTCTTTATCCTCTTATGATAGATCAATCACTATAGTTCAATCAAGCTTTTGCGCCAGTCTGATAATTTTTAATTCTAACCAAAACCCTAGCTCCTGTACCTTTTTATATCACAATGGCATCAATAAATATTTAGACTTTTTATAAAATAAAACGTAATATTTCTTTTTTTCTTTAATAATCATAATATAATATTGAAAAGTTGAACAAACTAAAATAGTTGAGGACAGAACAATGAGCTTCGAATGAAAACATATCCTTATGGAAAAGAAGGTGAACTTCGCTAGAAACTGTGAAATTCTTAGTTCAAGTTTTTTAAGATCCAACTCTGTTTTGAGAAGAAACAAGAAAAATAAACCCACCATCAACTCTTTACTTTAACAGCCAAATAATAATTAAAATATTTTATTGCATAAATCACATAATGTTGATTAAAACAATATAGAGAAATTCATGAAGGAAATATCATAAAAATGCTAAATGAAATTAATCTATAGATATAATAAAACATTTTGGTGAGTACAATACCTTAAAAATTAACATGTACATAGCATAAAATTTGATGTTTTAAAATAACATAAGTTGGTAACACGTCATCACTATGTATTCTTCAAAATTTACATGGATCCTATCAATATTTGAAAAATTAATAAGGAACCTTGAATAATTATTGCATGCTTTTTTCAATCTCTAATCAAAATTTTAAGAAAGAACTACTTGTAAGTATCTCAATCAAATAATATTTTTAAAGTTTTTATATATTCTGTCAAAAAGATAAAGTGAACAATCATAAGCAAAAGAAATAAAACTTCAGTCCTTCCTGAGAGTTTATAAAAGTACTTTTACTTTTCTAAAACCATAAAATATGCAACCTATCAAAACGTTTATTATAAAAAAAAAAAAGAAAATACCAATGGAAGAAAGTCTCCCTTTTTTTCTCGAGTTTCCCATGATGATGACAACCTTTAATAAAAGTGTGCAACTTTTCGATTAACAATTGATTGCTTAGATTGTAAAATCTATAGAAATCAATTGATCATCCAATTCCTTCTTGGATTGATCCTTAGAGTTCATGTTCTTAGAATTGATTAAACATAGGTCTTCTAGTTTGTGTAGTTAGGGTATTGAGGCTTAGTTTCCTCAAGGTTCTTTCTATCAAATTGGAAAGAATTTTACCTCTCAACATTAGGTTTATGAGGCCATCCTCATAGGTTTTCTATTGGAGCATTGAAACTACAAAATCCTCAATAGAGGTTCTTCATCAAAGGAGGTGATCTTGGGAAGGTGTTGAATCAAATCTACAAACAATTGAAGATTCACATCAAAGCAAGAGAGGGAGCTCTAGTTTCCTTCTTTGTTTGAAAATTTTGAAGTGTATTTTGTTGGGGGGAGGAGAGGGGGAAGAAAAAAGTTTTTTTGGGAAAAACCTAATTGCCTGCCCCAAATGCTGAAACTCGATATGGATGACCAGGCTCGACTCGCTATCGCCGTCAGTAGGTTTCTGTTCCTCTGGTCCAAATTTGTCTTGAGCCTAGCGTTTTGGCAATAGGTTACCCTACTACCAACGATAGGTTTCTAATTGTTGTCCTCCATCATTTTTGTTCTATTTTGGCTCTGTTTCGTGCCTGAATGACTTGGACACTTTTCAACCTTCAAACATCATTTAAGCATGAATTCAAACTCCCAAAATCACCTTAAACACAAAAAATAAAAAAATAAAAAACACAAAAGGAAAGAATCAAGGATACAATAGACAAATACAAGATACAACAATCAAAGGTAAGAAATTCTCACTCGCGAGGAGAATTAAGGAAAACATTTGAAGGCTTCCTATATACTCACTGAAGTAGGGCTTTAAACGATGCTCGTATACCTGAAAAGTATGCTTTTTAGGGTGTGTTACCTGTATTCCACCATTAGGAAATACTTTACTGACGATAAATGGCCTAGACTATCGAGACTTAAGTTTTTCGGTGAAAAGACAAAGACATGAATTGTGGAGGAGGATGGAGTCTCCTTCCTTGAAATCTTTCTTCACCACGTGCTTGTCATGCCACTTCTTCATTTCTCCTTGTAGATGCTCAAATTCTCATAAGCTTGTAAATGCCATTGATCGAGCTCATTTAGTTGGAGCAATCTTTGTTTACCTGTATGAAGAGAATCAAAATTAACAAGTTGAAAAGCCTAATGTGCCTTATGCTCAACTTCTATATGTAAATGATAAGACTTCTTGTACAATAATGTAAAAGGTGTGAAATCTATGGGTATCTTGTACGCCGCTCTATACGGCCAAAGAGCATCATCAAGCTTAACATTCCAATATTTACGGGTATGATCTGTAACTTTCTCTAAAATCCTCTTAATTTCCCCATTGACTACTTTATCTTGGCTACTAGTTTGAGGGTGATAGAGAGTGGCCATTTTATGAGTAACCCCTAATTGTTTAAAGACTTTCTCGAGTGAATGGTTAAAAGAATGAGTTCACCTATCACTGATTATTTCTCTAGAAATGCCAAGTGGAGAAACAACGTTTTCAAGAACTTAACCACAAGTCTAGCATGATTTATAGGTAAGGCTTGAGCCTTAACCCACCTAGAAATATACTCAACAGCTACCAAGATATATTGATTACCAAAGGAATTATGGAAAGAGCCCATGAAATCTATACCTTAACAAATCAAACACCTCATAAACTTGAAAGAGTAGATAGAGGCATTTCATTGCATTTAGATAGGTTACCTGTGCGTTGGCAACTATCACAACTTAACACATACTTCTTGGCATCCTTGAAAAGATTCAGCCAATTGAAGCCTGACTTAAGTACCTTTTGAGCAGTCCCGTTTGCTTAGAAGTGGCCGCCTGCCGGATCCTTATAACAGTGGGCTAATACGTCTTTAGTTTTAGGATGAGCCGCATATCTCCTGAAGATTTGATTGGCGCATTGACAGAAGAGATATGGATCTTCCCAAAAGTATTACTTAAGCTCACGAAGAACTTCTTCTTCTGTTGAGGGGTACCTGTAGGCACAACATTGGAAACAAGATAGTTAGCAATGTCGACAAACCCAGGAGAATTATCTTGAATAGCATGATAGAAGAACAGTTGCTCATCAAGAAATGTATCGTTGATGCTCTCTTCTTCTAATGGCTCTAAGCTTGGGTTCTCCAACCGTGAGTGGTGATTTGCTGCTAGATTCTTTGATCTCTTTTTATCCTTGATCTCCAAACCAAACTCCTGCAACAAAAGTACCCATCAAATTAGTTTAGACTTAGCATCATTCTTAAATAAAATGTACTTAATAGCTGAATGGTCAGTGTAAACTATTACTTTAGATAAGATAAGATAAGATAAGATAAGCGCGAAATTTGTTGAACACGAATAATATTTCAAGTAACTCCTTCTCTATGGTTGTGTAGTTCTCCTGAGGATCCCTGATAGTCTTATTTACATAGTAAATTAGTAGAAAATACTTACCTTTCTTTCAGCCTAATATTACACCTACAACGTCACTAGCATCACACATCAGTTCAAAAGGGAGAGACTAATCTAGGGCAACTAAGATAGGAGAATCCGTTAGCTTTTCTTTAAGCAATGAAAAGGCATGCATACAAGTATCATCAAAATTGAAAGGAGCATCTTTCTCAAACAAAGCAATTAAGGGTTTTGTAATATTTAAAAAATCCTTAGTAAAGTGCCTAGAAAACTCCTCACCGCCTTCACAGAAGAAGGGGGAGCTAACTTTTCAATTGTCTGAATCTTAGCCGTATCAACTTCAATGTCATATTCAGAAATTTTATGCCCTAACACTATCCCTTCTCAAACCATAAAGTGGCATTTCTTCCAATTCAAAACTAAGTGAGTTTCCTCACATCTTTTCAAAACTTTCTCAAGATTAGATAGGCATACATCAAAAGAATCCCCGAACGCAGAAAAATCATCCATGAAAACCTTCATTATTTCCCCCACCAAACCCTAAAAAATAGCAGTCATGCAGCAATGGAAAGTAGCAAGAGCAATGCATAAACCAAAAAGGCATATACCGATAAGAAAATGTACCATATGGGCATGTCAAAATGGTTTTCTCTTAGTCTTCAGAAGTGATGGAGATCTAGAAGTAGCCTGAGAAACTGTCTAGGAAGCAATAGTAGGAATAGCCCACTAAACGCTCCAGCAGCTGGGTTGCCTCGATCAACACTCTGTAGTTGATGCACACCCTCCAGTGATTTACCCTCATTAGGATCAATTCAATCTTCTCATTAGAGACCACTTCATGCCTCATTTCTTTGGTAAAACTTGGATCAGAATCACCCAGATGCCGTATGAGATGGGATAAATGATACCACCATCTAGGAGTTTTATAACCTCATTCTTCGCAAGCTCTTGCATGTTTGGGTTTAACCTCCTTTTTGAACCACTAGCTTGAAATCATCTTCTAGGAGAATTTTATTCCCCCAAAAATGAATGCCTTGGATATCAATTATCTTTTAGGCGATAGCTTTCTTGTGCTTTTGTAAAGTCCTTAACAAAGCTGTCTTTTGTTGTGGACTGAGCTTCGAAGAGATAATAATGTGGAGTGTTGAATTCCCCCCCAAAAAATGCATACTCAAGTGTTATGGCAATGGTTTCAACTTTAACTCTGTAGGTTCTTCAATAGAAGATTTGAGCGAGGGACAAAAAACACCTCGCATACCTTCATTTTTTTCTTCTTTCTTCTCAACCTCCGCCTCATCCAACTTGGCAACCATAGCTTGATTTTCCTAATTATTTATTTCATCATGGTCATCTTGTTGAAGAGTGATGAAAAGGGCATCTTTTTGCACGAACTCCTGCAAATGATAAGAAATGTAAGGGTCAATCATATCAATCATGAAACAAGTATCATCGTGATCGAAGGAATGATGCATAGCATTAGGAAGTCCAGGAACTACCCTCTTATCTCCTAACCTTAAGGTCAATTTTCCTTCTCCAACATCAATTATGGCTTTTGCAGTGGCAAGGAAAGGGCGACCAAGAATAAGAGGGGCTTCTACATTTTCACTCATGTCCATGACCACAAAATCAAAGGGAAAATGAAACTCTCAACTTGGACAAGGACATCCTCAAGGATACCTCTAGGATACTTAACAAATCTATTAGGTAACTGAATAGTCATCCTAGTAAGCTTAGGTTCCCCCACACCCAACTTCTTAAACAAGTCATAAGGCATTAGATTACTAACAAATAATTCTCCTGAAGTGCAAGGAATAGCAAAACTCCCTGAGTCCTTAAATTTTTGGGGAAGCTTTTCTCAGGTATTAAGGATGGCCGAGGATTCTTCATTCATCAACACCGAAGAGATGTTCTCCAACTTCTTGTTGGAAATAGCTCCCTTCAAGAATTTGGCATACTTTAGCATCTGCATTAAAACATCAACCAACGGTAAGTTAATATACAATTGTTTAAAATTTTCTAAAATTTACCATATTGCTAATCTTGTTTTGCCTTCGAGACTCTCTGAGAATAAGGAATGAGGGGTCTATACGGTAGAGGAGATGACTTCCTCGCTTTCTTATCCTGTTTCTTTATCTCGTCTTCTTGTGAAGAATCTGTCATCAGGAATTTTCTCAGGTTCATTCACTTGTTCTACCACCATGGGAGTTGGGTGTCAACTCCTTTTTACTTCTTGGTGTAACCGTCTTAGCATGTTCCCTTGTATATTCTCTATGTTACTAGGCAATGCCCCAAGGGGCCTTTTTGAAATCATCTTGGCCAATTGACCAATCTCATTCTCCAAATTATGTATAGAAGCTTCTCAATTTCTTTGAGAAGCTTCCATACTCTGCATTCTATCATCGATAGAGATGAAATTTTTGCTGATGAGGTCCCCAAGGTTAGACTTTGCTAGAAATGGATTCGTCTGAGGTGCATTGTAACATAAATGCTGAGTGGGACTCCTATTCTGAAATCTTAGAGGTTGCTAAGGCGCTGCTGGCCTTGATTTTTTCCCAAGAGAAATTGTTTCGCCATCTAGGATTGTATGTGTTGGAATAGGGACGGTTTCCCTGCCAATTTCCTCACATGTAATCTACATGCTCAACTGGAGTACCCATAATTAGGATGTCCTCTGTTGCACAAATCACAATACATGATTTGCTGCTGACTTGTCTGAGGAGGTGCCAAGTTCAGATTCTCCATAGTTTGCTCGATCGTGGCTACCAGTCTAGACTCTATAGCCGTGATCATGTCCATATTATACACTCTAGCTGGTTTTACCCGAGACCTTGAACTACCCCATGTATAATTTGTTTATCGCTATCTGCTCAGTCAAGTCATAAACCTCCTAGGGTATTTTAGTATCTGTGGACCCTCCAACAGAGGCGTCTATAAGCTGCCTAGCTCCTATGTTAGCTCCATTTTAGAATGCTTGTACTTGAATACCAAGGTCGAAACCATGATGTGGGCATTTTCTAATGAGCTCCTTCCATCTCTCCCAAGCTTCATTTGGGCTTTCCCCATCAGCTTGTTGGAATAAAATATTTCATTCCTGAGTTTAGCAGTCCGTTTAGGGGGAAAGTATCTACTAGGAAACTTCTAAGCTAAAGTCTCCAGTTTGTAATGGAACTTGGTGGAAGTTATTTAAGCTAGGACTTTTCCTTACCCCTCAAAGAGAATGGGAAAAGATGAAGGCGGATGGTGTCTTCAAAAGCCCTGTTGATCTTGAATATATCGCACACTTCTAGGAAGTTAGCAATAAGTGCGTTGGGATCTTCATCGGAGAGCCCATCAAACTGTACATTATTCTACACTATTTGTATAATATTCGGCTTTATCTCGGAGTTGTGAGCTTGCACTGCCTGTCTATTTATACTCAACTGCACCCCAGTAATGGATGGTCAAGCATAATTTGCCATTGGAGGTGGTGGAGACGGTATAATAAGAGGAATTGATTGTGGTGGATCTTGTTGTTCCTCTTTCGTCTTATCAACTGAAATGATCACGTTGTTTGCTGTCTCGAACCTTAGGGCATGACACGCACTATGCAACGTACATTCGATCTCCAAGTCGTATTAAACTAATTCACCCCGTTAACTATGGGGCATTATATAGAAACACAATAAAATACCCAAGAATAGCAAGAACACAGCTTCACATATATAAGGCACAAAGTAGGCGTTTAGTGATGCAAAAAGAACACTGAAAAACCTTAGAGGGAGGGTGAATAAGGTTTTTGGCTAATTTTAAAAAATCTTTTGTGTGATTAGAAAGATAAACCTCCAATTTGTTTGTGAAAGAATTCTAAAACTCTTTTTGATAAGAATCCACACTAAACAAAATCTTATAGTTTTGGCAATCAAGAAATGAGCATAGAATTAAACTTTAAAGAACATGCACAACAATTTATAGTGGTTCACTCTCTCAAAGAGCTACATCCACTACCTTGAGACTCAACCCAAGGATTTCACAAATCCACTATCTTCAAAGTTGGTTACACAACAACACAATGAGGATCACCCTCCAAGGGTTTTACACAAAAACCTCTAAGTTTACACAACACAACAATACAACAAATTTATCAAAGGATCACCCAAAGGGTTTTCCACAAACCTTTGATCACAATAAAATAATAAGAAGAATAAGGAACAATGTTACCAAATGAGCTTGAGAAGAGGAAGACACAACTCAATGGAATACTTCTACAAGCACCTCTTTACTTCTTCTTTGATGGATGATCAACAATGAAGCTCCAAGAAGAATTTTCTATTTGTTTTTATGAGATGAAGATATTTTAAAGAATGTACTTTTAAAGCTCTTTAAATGTTCTAAAATGATCTCAATGAATATTTCACCAAACTTGTCTGTTTTATGGCTGATCAAAAAGTCTATATATACTTTCTTAAAAAAGTGATCGTTGCACTCTGTGTAACAGTAATAATTTTTTACAGTAAATGTGAAAATCGGACGACCGGTTCTTAAACAGAAAGATTCGGACTTGTCCAGCTAGAAATCAGACTGCCGATTTTTTTTAGTGTAGAAAAAATCGGACGACCGGTTCTTGAACAGAAAGATTCGAACTTGTCCATCTAAAAAACAGACTGCCGATTTTTTTTTATTTAGAAAAAATCGGACGACCGGTTCTAAAACCGGATGACTGAATTTTTTATTTTTTCAGCCAAGTTTTTTTAAGACAAAAGCTTTCTTCATTGTTTCAAAAATATGTATTCTTGATAATCATTTTAGAGATAAGAAGAACCTTTCAAAAGCATCACAGCTTCAATCAAGAATACTTAGATTTTAACAAAAGTTTATATTGAGAAAATCGTAAAAGGAGTTTCATGTATGATCAATAACCAAAGAGTAAGATTAGGGAGTTTTACAAAGAAATACCTTATTACACTCTAACATAGACAAGGTCTTCAATGTCTTCAATGTCTCCAATGATTTGATCTTGGAATGGCTTGGTCTTTTCTCCTTTATTTTGCCCTCATCAACAAGATCTTTTGCTTTTAGAGAGGTAGACTTGAGACTTCAAAAGTACTTCTTTTGTTCTATGAAAGGTTAGCTAAAATACTCATACAAGTATATGTTAATCATAATCAAAATCATAAGTAATAATGCCCTTAGGGCTAACAAACACAAATAATTAAACAAAAATAATAAAAAGTAAGAAATAAAACGATTAAAGTAAAAGATAAACGACATTATAAAAGTTACCTTCCTTGGAAATGGCGCCAAAAACTTGATGTTTAAGTGACTAAGGTCACGTCATCGGACCACACACCTCTTGTCGAAATATAATTGGCTATCACAAGTCACTAGCAACATTTTCAGACTTTTTTTTAAAAATTATATATAAATTTCTATATTCTTAATTCATATTCTCAAACCATTTGTGAAGAAATAATAGTTTTATGAAATTGCTTTTTAAAACATTTTTTTTATCTAAGACTAAATTTTAAAAATTTTGGGTAAAATTTTTTTATTTTATTCGAAAAGTCAAAAAATCATGTTATAAAATGAGAAAACATGTCAGAACGGGGAAAATTACATTTTTTACCTTTTTTTTTTAGAGAAATATATATAGATATATTTATTAGATGATGTATGCTACAAAAGCAGTGAGCATCTGTAAAGCCATGGGTAAAGCATGTCAAAATTTCAAACTATTTAAAGAGACAACAAACTTTGCCAATACGTCAGCACACCCATTCTATTTGCTATCCACCTCACATAAACCACCAAAATTCAAGCTCCCAAAGTTCTAATGAAAAGCTACCGTGTAGTTTCCAATTGAAGAAAATTCTATATTCTTGAAGAGATCTGTTCTACTATACTAGCATTACCCCTTCCCAAGAAGAAGAGAGGAGCCCGTAATTTCTCCTCCAGAACAAAACCCAACATTGCTAATTTTGCTTCAGCTACCTCGGCACTGCCCACATTCAGCAACGGTTGCGCTATGACGCCCATGAATCTGCCCCACTAGTCCCTTGCCACCGCCACACAGTCCCCATACTCTTCATAATCCATCCACATTAATCTTCTATGCACCATATAAAGGTTTCTAATATTGCACTACCGGCATCTCCACTATTGCGTGACTGCTACGGCCTGTTGTGCTACCATAAACCTCTCTCAAAACATCAACGCCTCCGATACCACCCTCTCTGGCTCCTTCAACCCCCCTTCAAAACTTTGCAAACACCGCACATTCGACACCTATCATACGAGCACCGCCATTTGTTCCATCTCTTGGCCCAACATTCTCATAACTTCTCCACACAATCTATCCATGACATAACCCTTTTGCATAGAACATCAAGGTTCAAACCTACACAATTCCACACCTCTTGAGCATAAGGTCATCGCCTAAACAAATGAACATTACACTCAGCCTCCCTACCACACATAGGATAGTCTGCCGAAGCAATGCGCATTCCGTGACACAGATTATGCCTTGTGTCGAGAGAGCCTGTGCACAGCTTCTAGCTTCTAAAGGGTGAGCTTCATATTAGATAGAACCTTAGCACCCACATGGACTTCCATGCACCATCCGAGAGAGTAGAAGAGCTTGGGAAATTCCTATTCCAATCAGCCATAAAATGGACACCCAAATGATATGCCAGTTTCATAAAAAATCTACCATTTACAGCCTCACAACTCAAAATATAGAAAATTGCTTCATAACCCAAGATTCAGCTTAAAAGGTTCAGTTTCACATTAGGTGGAACCTTAGCAACCCACATAGACTTCCATGCACCATTCGAGAGGATAGAAGAGCTTGGGAAATTCCTATTCCAATTAGCCATAAAATGGACACCGAAATGATATGCCGGTTTCACAGAAAATCTACCATTCACAGCCTCACAACTCGAAATATAGAAAATTGCTTCATAACCCAAGATTTAGCCCAAAAAAAAAAAAAAAATGTAAACCAAAGATATTTTTAAAAAACTATATTCAGCAAAAATGATTTTTTTTTTTAAATAAAAACTTGGCTTTAGATTTAGATCTATGGTTCCCAAATATGACCAGAATTAATAATTGGTTACCTTTTTTCTCTATTTCAAGATACCTTTGCATCATCATCAAATTCTCAACTAATATTTTATTTTTGGTTTAACGTCAAAACATTGGAAGAAATAGATCTTTAATTTACTTTAAAAATATGAAAATTTATATAAAGAAAAATTTCAGATATCTTAAAACATAGTCATATATTGGGATTATGGAATAGGAGGTAAGGTGGTTTCCACTTTAGGAGATTTTGTGAATGATAGTATTAAACCAATGGCCTAATATTGAGTCAATTAATTGAATTAAATAAGGGCATAAATGTCATTTAAGGTAAGAAGACCTTATATACATAGAGGGTAAAAAAAACTTTCTTTCACTTTTTATTTTCCAAACTTACCATTATTTTGAATTCATTAATTAACTAAAATTGAAAAAGAAAAACAATTTTCTTTTATAGAATGGATCAAAGAGGGGCACATTAGTCTTTTCGTAGTAAATTACTCTGGCAAGATAGCTAACTAAATCTTTTTTTTAATACATCGGATGAAAAGAAACTAGTCTAAGGTTGCCTTCTATTTGATAAAGGGTGTAGATTAAATATCATACATCTCTTATGTATTTTTCCATTTCCAGAAATAATTCAGTTAGTTTTTATTCCAGGGAAAAAAATTTATTAGTTTTGTATACTTTCAAAACTGTTTTAACACCTTTTAGGGGCTCATCCATAAACACTTCATCATTAAATGATCAAAACTCAAAAATCGCATTTATAAAGAATGTAATACATATCTAGTTTTTTCTTACAGAAAATACGTTTCTGTCCTCTCTATTCAATTTATTCTAAATTATACCTCACAGTTTCTTTTGGTGCTCATTTAATAAGATACATTATCTTTTCTTTTCTAAAACAAAATATCATTATCTTTAATTCCCAACTTTTTTATACTTCTAAATCTATAAATAAAAGGAACTAGAAGAACCCATGAAAATCGTATTTGATTAAAATGTTCACAATACTAGCATCCCTCCATAAGTGGTACCTCCCTCCATAAGTGGTACCCTTTGCATCCCACACGGGTTACATCAAAGAAGGAAAGGAAGCCTAAAAAAATAAATAAATAAAACAACCTTCAATTTTATCAGTCATCAACTTCAACTTCCTCAACTTCATCAACTTTAATAATCTCAACTTAATCTTCTTCGACTTCATAAATCTCAACTTCATCTTCTTCAACTTCATCAACATCAACTTCACCATTCTCAACTTCATCTTCTTCAACTTCATCAATCTCAACTTTATCTTCTTCAACTTTGTTTTCTCAAAAATCAAGATCGTACCTTGGTTGCAACCTTACACTGCTCATATAGGTGGCTTCTTTGATGTTTCTTTTTATATCCATATGAATTTCTCCTAAAAAATAAATTCTAGAGGGGCATCATGATATTTAAGCCCAATCTAAGTACCTACGTAAGTAGCCTTTGTAGCAAGTAAATTTGCTTAAATTTGGCTTAAAAAAAGACACTTTGAGAACCCTCATATACTTGATTAGGCCTTTATTTTCACATGCATAGAATAAATTATAAACGCTCTTTTTACCATTACTTCAAGTTTAGGATTGCTCTTGGATGACTTTCTTTTCAAGTGTATTTTAGCCAATGCTGGACAATCAGTTTTTATTTCAATTTTCAAATTATCACCCAAACTTGATATTAATCTCCTAATAATCTCCATACCAATGATATATGCATCAATTAGAATGGTAGAATTTGATTAAAAAAAATTCAAGTAGTATTGTAGAATTTAAAAAAGGTTTTAACTCCCTGGCTCATTCATAAAAACCATCATCAAATGGTCAAAACTCAAAACTCCCATTTATAAAGAATGTACAATATATATCGAGTTTTTCTTGCAGAAAATAGTTTCTATCCTCCTTAACCAATTCGTTCTAAATTATACCTCACCATTTCTTCTAGTGCTAGTTTAATAAGATATCATTATCTTTTATTTTTTAAAACAAAATATCATTATCTTTAATTCTCAACTTTGCTTATTCTTCTAAATCTATAAATAAAAGGAACTGGGAAAATCTATTAAAATCTTGTTTGATTAAAATATTCATAATACTAGCATCCCACCATGAGTGGTACACTTTATATCCCACACGGGTTACATCAGAAAGGAAAGGAAGCTTAAAAAAATAAACTAAAAAAATAAAAGAGCCTTCAACTTTATCAGTCATGAACTTCATCAACTTGGTCTACTTATCAACATCATGTTCATCAATTTCAACTTAATCTTCTTCAACTTTATAAATCTTATCTTCATCAACATCAACTTTATCAATATAAACTTCATCTTCTTCAACTTCGTTTGCTCAAAAATCAAGATTGTTTCTTGGTTGCAACCTTGCACTCCTCATATAGGCGAGGTCTCTAATATTTTCTTTTATATCCATCTAAATTTCTCATGAAATAAATTTTGAAGGGGCATACAGATTTTTAAGCCCAATCTAAGCACCTAGGCGAGTAGCCTTTGTAGCAACTAAATCTGCTTAAAGTTGGCTTCAATAGACACTTTGATAACCTACCTATACTTAATTAGATCTTTATTTTCACGCACAAAATAAAATATAAGTGTTTTGTTTTACTCTTACTTCGAGTTTAGGATTGTTTTTGTATAGAATTCTTTTGAAAAGCCTTCGAGCTAATGCTTGACAATCAGTTTTTATTTCTATCTTAAAATCATTACGCAAACTTCGTTCTGATCTCCTAATAATTTTTGTACAAGTGAAAAATGCATCAACTAGAAATTTTTAGAATTTGATTTAAAAAAAAGGATTCAGTTAGTATTATTGAATTTAGAAACCGTTTTAACTCCTTTTAGAGGCTCATACGTAACCATTTCATCATCAAATGGTCAAAACTCCCATTTATAAAGAATGTACAATATATATCAAGTTCTTTTCTTTCAGAAAACACGTTTCTGTCTTTCCTAACCAATTCTTTCTAGACTATACATCATCATTTCTTCTTTTGTTTGATTAAAAATTTCATAATGTTAGCATCCACATATAAGTGGTATCCTTTACATCCCAAATGGGTTACATCATCAAAAAGAAAAGGAAGTCTAAAAAAATAAAATAAAATAAAAGTAAAACATCTTACAATTTTATCAACCATCAACTTCATAGAAAACATAAAATTCATCAACTTCATCGATCTCAACTTCATTCAATTCCCCTTGTTGGGAGAAAACAATTTTATTGGTGCAGCAAGTTAAAAGAGTGAAGAGGAGAGAAAGTTCTAAAAGAATGACAAAGAGCAGAGAGTTTTAGTAAGCTATAAATAGAGAGAAAATACATCTTCCCCTTCCTCTTTGGTAATCATAGCGCTTCACCTTACTTGAAGGACTTTCATTTTTTGGTTAAAAAAGATAGGTTTGCATTCTTTTATTTACAAAAGGAAAAAACCATTCCTATTTGCAGAAGGCTACTGCTGCTGCTTGGACTTTCATTTTTATTTTTTTTTGTTGATTAACTTTATTTGTTTTTCAATTGGAAAAAGCCGATAAGACTTTCATTTTTTTGTTGAATAGCTTTATCTGATTTTCAAAATTAAAAGAAGAGAAGGACGCATTTGATTTTCAAAGGGAAAAAAGAAAAGGAAGAGAAGAACCCATGAAAATATTGTTTGAGTAAAAAGTTCAATATGTTAGCCTCCCTACACGAGGGAGGCTGTTAAAATAAAAATAGGGTGGTAATTTCCACCATGAAAATACCCTAATCTAACTGTTGATTTAAAATGTCTTAAATCTGAGCCCTTGATTATCCTAATTGTAAAACTCTTTATTTTCTCTTTGGTTTCAAAGACACGGTCAACTTGTCTTTCAAAGGGACGTGTGTACTTTTTTTCATCTTTGAAAGAGACATGTGTACTTTTTTTTCATCTTGGAAAGTTAAACTTTAGTAATCGACTTGGAGGAGGAGTTGGACTGAGGTGAAATTGGAGGAGTCTGAAGAGAGTTCAACTTCAACAGTGACTCACTGCAAAAAATTCTAATACCTGGTGGCATCTTGGAATGGTTGCATTTTTTATAGGCAATATTTGGAGGGTAGTGACAGTAGGTAGGTATCGAACGTAGAGTGAGTGGGTTGTTCGTTGCTGAGGGAGTTGTGTGTGAGGATAGAAATTTCTTGAGGTATTCCAGCCTATGATCGATCGAAATTAGTGAAACATTAGAAGTTGTGTTGCTATTTGTGAAGAAGGGTTTGTGACGGATTCAATCGACTAAAACACAAAGGTATGTGATATGCTTTTTTCTTCCTTGAGTTTCATTATTGCTTCTTTTAGTGGACTATTTTGCGGTACTTGAAATAAATTAATTAGAGTGTTTCCCTGTGTGGGAAAATTTGATTTGTTTTTTTGTTAATCTTTATGTATGAAATTGAGAAATTAGACATTTAACTTTTTTAAAAAATTATTTTTTGTTTTATACATGGATTTTTGGTTGGAAATCTGAGTTTATGGTGAAATTTTTATTTTTAGCTAGAACAAAGGAAAGAATGGATGGAAGATCCAATTTGAAAGTTAGGTGTAGTAGTAGTAATGAAAGCTAAAAGTGGGAATAGAATCTCTAAAATCTAAAATTTATTGCAAGATGAAATGCAAAAGGGGAAAGTTTAAATTAATGCAATTTAATGGTTGTTGTTGGGTTGGTAAAGAGTGGTTATAAAATGAAGATGTTTGAAGGGTTCATTTGAAGCTAAACCATAAAAAAATTTCAGAAAAAGTTTGAGGGGAAGAAAGAAAAAGAAACTTGGTAGGAAAAAAAGTGTGATAAAATTTTAATGTGATGAATAGGATAGGAAAAGAAAGAGGAATTGAAGAATATAAATAGAAGCCTATGCAGATGAATAGCATAAGAAGGAATGAAGTTGAAGGTAAAAACAATGAAAAATTCAAGTTTGTATTTTCTGGGAAAAAAATTTACAGGTACCAAACCTAAAAATTCGAATACTTAAACGTTTGTTACACGATGTTTAAATGATACATGACTCTATGTGTTGTAGAAGTATAACTTATGTACCAAAGGTGAAGTATTTTATATCAAAAGTAATGACCAGTGAAGAAGACATGAAACACGAAACTGAAATTTATTTTTTGATGTGATAAAACTTATATTTATTGTTTACTTAAATAATAATTTTTGTTGGGTTTGGTTATGCATCATTTGACGGAAATAATGTTAAAATTGGGTTGATTAAAAAAATGTAATTATGGAAAAAATCAATCTAATATCTTTTGTTTATTATCAATGTATATAAGAGTTATGAAGATTTAATAGGTTGTTTTTGTACCGTTATTGCAAGAGTTTAATTACCACCATCTGTTACACAATTTTTATGAAATTTGATGTTGTTAACGTAATGTGGAAACAAAACTTCATATGATTGAACAGGTTCTAGACAAAGTAATGGGCGAAATCCAAGTTAATATGATATTGGGAATGATTTTATACTCGGAATGTTTCAATATGATTTTTTTTTATTATTGGAATTCAGTTGGGATAGCGAACATAGTGGGTGGGAATCGACCTCTAACAATTGGAGTAGAAGGGCAACATGATAGGGGTAGAACAACAAATTTACTTGATGAAGTAGGGAAGGAAAGGGAAATATGATCGACTTGAATGACAATATCAAAGGTGGAGCGAGAATGGAAGTTTTAGATGAAGAAGCTTCTGATGAAATAGAAAATATAAATGTTGAAGGGTTGGGAGGTGGATGTTCATTATTTGGAAGTCGGGGAATGAATCGTAACATAATGTCAGAAGATAATGACATTGAATTTGAAGAAATTGATGGTGAAACAGAAAGAGACGATGGAATAGGGAATTTTCCATTCTAGTTTGATTTTAATGGTGTTGATGACATTACCGAAGAACAAGTGATGAACATGACGTTCGACTCAGATAAGGATGCCATTTATTTTTACATGTATAGCAGATGCATTAGTTTTAACATGAGGAGATGAGATCGGAAAATAGACAAGACAAGTGGCATTGTAGCATATCACAAATTTCTATGTAGCAGACATGGATTTCGAGAAGACGGGTGGTTGAATAATCCAAACCGAAGCAAGAAACCGAAGGCTGTGACACGAACATGTTTCAGGGTGAGGTACAATTGCAAGACAAAGAAGTAAATTGTTGCAGAGTTTGTTAGAGCATAATCATACGATGACTGCTCAAGAACACGTATCGTATCTTCAATTACATAGAAATGTGACGGAAGAGGATTTGGCACAAGCAAGGACACCACAAAGTGTCGGTGTGGGAACAAGTCAAATAATGAAGTTATTTGTGTTACAAGATGGTGGTTGTGATAAGGTTCAGTTCATTAGAATGATCTTTACAACCAAATAGATGTTGATAGAAGGAAATATATAACAAACGGGGATGCAGAGAGTGCGATTGCTTTTTAAAGCGCTATGCAAGATATGGATCTAATGTTTTACCTTAGTTATGATTAGGATGAGGAAAGGAAATTGAAGCGCCTTTTTTGGTGCGATGGGCAGTGCAGGGTAGATTACGATGAGTTCTGTGATGTGTTGGTGTTTGACACAACTTACAAAACTAACAGATACCGAAAGCCGCTCGTTTGATTGGCAGGTATGAACAATCACTTTATTACTTTCTTTTTTGCATATGCATTGTTATCTGATGAGACAGTTGAGATGTATGAGTGGGTGTTGAACACCTTCTTAGACACTATGAATGGAAAAAAGCCTTGTTCGGTTGTTATTGATGGTGACAATACATGAGGAAGGCGGTGAAGAATTTGTTATCGGATGCAAGACATAGAGTTTATAGTTGGCACTGGACTTAAAATGTTAGCATGAAAGTGCACTACGTGAATTCAATTCAAGATTCGATTGCTTGATGAGAAAAAATGTGGGACACTTGAGTTTGAATCCGACTATTCGTGGTTAATACGCAATTATGGTCTAGAAATGAATGAATATGTGAGAAAACTGCATCGAACAAGGGCTCTATGGGCAGAATCATATCTTCTTGGACAGTTCTTTGCCTGGATAAGGGCTACACAGGGATGTGAGTCGATGGATGCATATTTGAAGAGGCACCTGAAGGACAAGATGTGTTTGTTCGAGTTCATACGATCATTTCAGCTTGCTATTTCAGGACTTAAACACGCCACTGCACATGCTGCATCCATCACTGAGAATACTATTGTTTTATTAATGACAAAGCTCATCTCTCTTGAGAAAGGCGCTTTGGAATCATATACTAGGGTATGATCAACATGGTTAGTAGATAACTTAGAAGGCAAGATTTATACTCTGAGGTCCAAAAGATTGAATCAAGGGGCTCTATAAAATATTTGCTTACGAAGTACAACTCAGAGCAGACGATTTAGGTAGTGGAACAATCTATGAACGGTGGTGGGATAGAATACTTATGTATAAAACTCGAGTCGAAATGGATTCCATGTAGTCACATGTTTAGGGCGATGGTTTTGGAGAATACGAGGACAATTTTGAATGCGTGCATTTACTCTAGGTGGTCTCGCAAAGTTTCTAAGAAATCCACTGTTGCCCCATTGGTGGGTATAAGAAAAGGTTGTAAGCCAATAAGCGCGATATGGTATGTTGAGCAGGATGTGCACCCAGATGTGTTACGTGTCTCAAGTGGTTGGAGGGGCTAATCATTTGAAGAGTTTGATAGTCCGTGAAACTAAGAGATGATGTGGATTAATAAAAAATCCATAGATATTCGTGCCACAAAGAATATTTGTCGGTGTGAAAGATCCAGAAGAAGTGAGAGCAAAAGGGGATCACATTGAAAAGAGGAACAAAGTCAAGAAATGAACCATTTATTGCGGCAATTGAAGGTAATGTTTTGGTAATTTATAATAATCAAATTATTTATGAAATTATATTTTATATGAATGAGGTAATCGCATGTAGGGGAACCGATGGTCATAATCACCGGACTTGCACTCAACCACTTCAATTTCATACCCAATGAGATAATGAAATTTGTGAAAGTAGTGCTTTTGAATCGGCTTCACAGCCAAACTACGATGATTGTGAAACCCAAGTGTAAAAAAATACTCAAGTTGTTTAAATAATTATTTGTTTGGAAAAAATAAAATTATTTTTTAAATTATAATTATGAATGATTTAACCTAACCTAATGAAATTATTTTTTTTTAAAACTTGGAGAATTCCTGGGCTGGGCTGCACTAAGCCTAGAACTATGTTCTAATTAAAATAAATTGGTCAAATTGTAAAATTTTGAGTCCAAGCCATTGTGACTTATTTAGTGGGTTTATTTTTAATAATTTTGATGTATTGAGTATTTGAAAATATCAAATATGTTGGGTTGGGCTGTGAGTCCATTATTGAATTTTAATAGGATAGGCAGCCCAAACCCAATACATATCTTTGGATGTTTTGTTAAAGGACCGATATACCCCTCCAACAACCTGAATCATTGTATTATATCCTTTACCAAATCCATCTCTTTTACATCTCTTTTTTCTTCACCCATCCTTTCCTTACCACTGTCCAAAAATCCTCTAAGTAAATATCACCAACCTAACCTAAGGCAAATTGTCTTTAACAGCCATTTCTTCAACTGCATGTGACCAATACGGTTGAGTCTGTTTTAATATATTTTGGTGCCAACACTTCCATCTGGGGCTGGTGGTTAAGCAACACTCAATTGTGTAAGTTAATTTTATTAAGCATGAAATTATATTTTTTCATCGTATATCCGGTGCATTATATATTCGTAGGTATATGGGGTATATTATGTTTGAATTGGTTATTGCATATGTTTTTTGTAATTTTGTGTTATATCAAATTTTAAATTGACTTTAAAGTAAACATTTTTATATATGGTAAAACTGTTATTGTTTCATGTTTATAAATTTCTAATATTTGATTCATGAATTGCTTACTAAATATTGGCTATCAAAGTTGGACATTTCTCCCATTATTGGTCGTTAATTATGTTTGAATTTAGAAATAATTGCAGCTATTGATAATCTGCAACTACATATATACTTTTTATACAGTTTTAATTTTATTACTTAGAATGCAAACTTTGTGTTGAATTTAAAACTACCAAGTGTGAATGAATTGTATTTTCTATACTAAATTGATTAGTGTAATGTAATTTTGTTAATTTAATATAATATTATCAATCTGTCGAAAAGTACCTCTTTTTGTGGCAAATTATATTCAATAAAAATCTAATTGGGTTTCGGTTGTGAAATTTAGCGTAATAAAAGATTAATTGATTTTCAGTCGTGAAATTTACGTTACAATATGTCCTTAAATTAATTAATAAGTTATGATATTTGTTTGTTTAGGGTTTATTCATTGAATTTTTTATGTACGAATGATTAGTTTGTAGGATAATTTTCCTATACCCACTGTTTATGTTATCGAATGGATGGATGCAAGATTGTTGCGTTTGGAACGGGATGTTGGCCCCGATACCATCCATTACAGTCCGATATATACTCACTTTCCGATCTTCTTCGCGATTCGGAGTAACATCTTTTATTCTTCGGTGCAACTGGGAGAGTATGTTAGTAGTACTGAGAAAAATCTTAATTAAATAATTATTTAAATTATTTGACGCCGATTGATTTTAATATTTTGTTAATTTATTCAGGATGGATATCCTATATACCTACGGGGATCGATATATTGATATAAAGCAATTGTGGAAAATCCTTTCAAAAGCTGTTAAAAGTAAAGTAATAACCGCTGGATTTGGTACTTTTATGGATCCAATCCTCGTTGATGAGCGAGATAGGAAGATTCTGTTTGCATTGGCTAAAAGGTGGTGGGATTTGACAAATACATTCCATCTACCGTTCGGGGAGATTACCCTAACACCACTTGATTTTACTGCAATCACATCCATAAAAGTCGGAGGTAAATAGATACTATGGGATATTAATATTAGGGAAATGACAAATTATATACGTGAAATGCTTGTATGGATTCCTTCCGTCATCGCTGGAGGGTCACTGAGACTAGTCGAAATACGAAAATATTATGAAAACAGAGAAATAGACCAAAGTAATGATTTTGCAATTGATCAATTGACTCGATGTTTCATATTGTACATGCTTGGAAGAACATTATTTAGTAATAGCGGCAAGATAATTCATCTTTGGTGCCTTTCGGCATTGGAGGACATACATTCAATTTCTGAATTCAGTTCGGGCGTTGTTAGAATGGGAGTTCTGTACAGGTTCATGTATGTCGTGACGAGAATGAAAACAAAAAGTTTTGGTGGCTTCAGTTTTGTCTGGGAGGTAATATTAATTTCTTGTTTAGTAATGATTTTCTTAATGTCGATTACTTTAAATTTTTATTTCATTGTTCAGGTTTAACTTTCTTAATCAGTAAATTTTGGGTATAGGTTTGGGCATATGAGGTCTTAAATCTTGCTACATTCCAGTTGAGAAATTTAGACTTTGACTTGTTCCCAAGAATGCAAATGTGGCAAAGCAAGAATAGGTCCACTTGAATATTTCCTCCGACTTAGAGATCTTTGAGAGAACACATTAACAAGCTTGGTTCATTGGATATAAGCTGTATAATTTTCGTGTTTCGTTTTTGTTTTGATGAAAATAATTTAAATGCCACGGTTTCCTTTAGTATCTCAAATTCAATATTTAATCAATTGCATGTGCCTTATAAGGTTGTATTTCGTCCATAGGATTTAATTGATGTACCTGCCGAGTGCCAAGCCAGCAAAGCATTGAGTGCGACACGGTTGCTCTTGGATAATCCGATGGGTAGATTATTTTACCTCGGCGATAGGGTGAATAGACAAGTATTTAAAGGTGGAGTGACGATCGAGCCCGGTCCAGCTCCTGCTAATATGCAATGTTGTGAACTTATTTTTGAAGAGGATGCAGCATCGTTGATAAATGGAATACCAGTGAAGGGTCACCTTTTAACAGAACCGGAGTTCAAGACTTACGCGGAGTTTGTTGAAAAACAATTAATGGGGCCTATTAGTACAGTACCATTGGGAATTAATATTAAGAATGGAATTGGAAAATTACTTTCCCATGAACTTCCAAATAAGCATCCAAGGTGAGCAGTTCAATGTTTGGGTGAAACAGGGGAAACACAAGAGGAGTTTAATGAAAACCCTGAACGATGTTTTGATGGAGTTTACTCGATGGTGTTGAATTCGTGAGCCTTAAATACTACCCTGCATATTTAATAGAATGTTGGTTAGGGTTTAGGGTTTAATTTAGAGGTTTAGCGATCAACAATGTCTATTGAGTTTGATAGGTTCACGTTGAATGGTACGAGGATCTATTCTGAATGGTGATGGGATTGCGGATAAAGGTGTACAAAAAGTGTGTGAGAATTTACAGAATTAAATGAATAGTTAGTTAATTTATCTTTTTTTGGGTTTAGGCTTAACGAAATTTTGAAATGTGAAACGGTTATCTCAATATATATTTATGCTTTGATTTCAATTAAATATTATAACAGGGCATTTTCTATGATTCGTTTATGTAAATTTATTTAAACTTCTTGCTCACAGCTTAACAGTGTGATAATTGAAAGGACGGTTCGACAGGCATCGTTGGAGTAACTCGAGAGACAAGCTCGGGCTTCTTTTGTCATCTACAATGGTCGGGAGGGAATACTATGAAAATTTTCAAGAAGAACTTGCCTAAACCCCTGTCGTAGAAGTGATGCTTCTCTATTGGTATAAAGTACGAGGGAATTGTGATATTCATGCATAATGATTTATTCGATTTTATTTAACAATAACTTGAACAATATTTGTGTGTGGTTATTTTTCGTAATTTGTTAGTCAATTTATTAAGTGCATTTTCAAATTTACATAATGTACTATTGAGCATCGCGTAATTAAAATTTATATGAACTTGAGATTATTTGATATTAATTTATTCTCTATTCCAAGTTATGCGAACTGATCTACGTTTTATACTTCGGTTGGAAAATCCTATAATTTCACTACACAATTTTTATATCCTGGAGGATTTAATATTGTTCTTTCGATGCTGGATTACAGAAAAAAATATATATATGTTATGCTTGGATGAGTTTAATTTGAAAATCCCATTGAAAGTAACTACACAACAATATAGAGAAATGAGTGCATGTTTGATATGTGATACAAAATAAGCCATTGCATATTTTCCATGCAAACCATCTGAAATGATGGAAATGGAAAATAACAATCTGAACAAGAAATATGGAAAAGAAAATAGATTTGTCCAGAAAATAAAAGAGCCAACTTTATTGTCCCCTTGGTACATATGCATTAAATGCATTTTTTTTTGTCAAAACTATGATGTGATTATTATGTGTGAAGATTTGGAGATCCTTTTGAAAGTGACTACACAAGATTATAATTTGTCCTAAAGATAATGAGGTGAGACCCGTTGACCAATTTCTATATCAAACAATTTTTTTCTGTACTCAATCGAATATTCTGATGGCGATTCACATGGCTTTGTCCAAAAAATAAAAGATTGAATTATGATGTCCTTGGTAGAGTTGCATTTTATATCAATTAAATGACATATTACTTATTGAGATGTACTTATTCTCTAATCTTGCCATTTGTATGTAAGAAGGCTTCTTTGAAAATTATTTTATAAAAACGATGATGATTATGTGATTTACATACGAACAATTATCGGTTTAATATGTTTTAGTATTATATTTTTTGGCAAAATTGTAAAATATAAACTATTTCATCTAACACAAACAAATTATATATTGTATTATTATAATTTGTTAATTTTCATTGAAGAATTTCCTTTCTCTTGCTAAAAACCCTTTGTTATATTTAACACGAAGGGAAATGACATTCTATAGATTGGCTGACGGGAACAAATGAGAAGGTGTTGGAAGATTAAAAACTTTAAAAAATAAGCCAATTAATGAAGAGAGGTAATAGAGTCTACCTCTCCTAATTGCACTTGATGCTGTAGCCGAATTGAGAGGTATTCAATGCTCTCAATTATCCTTTATTTGACAAAATCTACTTTGGCATTATTGAGTGAATACGTAATGGTAGGAATGGATAGGATATTAAATTTTACCATGTCCGACTAGTAATATAAGTTGTTTTTAGAATCGTGCACACAGATTAATAGTTTTTTGAAATGCTAAGAATTGATATACTTAATCAACCTCAAATACGTATAGAATGACGATTATTTCCTATCAGATCTAATAACTTTCAGTCTAAGAGATAAATCAATTCTCTTCTATGAATTACTAAATTTTTTTGTTTTATTTGAAGCAGAAATATCAAAACTAAACCCTATCAAAGTACATTAGTTACAATTTTCATTACCACTATTTATGTTAGACCAACTTAAGTTTAACGTAATGAATAAATGTGGTGAATGTGGAGCAAATTGAGGAACCAACCAATTTCATTACCCTTTAATTTAGAGGTTTAGGGTTGGTTGTCCTATGGAATAGATGGCAAAGCTGCAGCTGATATGAAAGGCATTGAATGCTCTCAGTGTCCTTTTTTTTGACAAAATATATTTCGTTTTTAATACTAGGTACAATTGCATGAGAGGACAAATTGAATTGCCAAGTAACAACATTATCCTTTGGGTAAAAGAGGTAATCATTCCACACATTTTCATGATTTAAAAAAAACAAAAAAAGAGGTAAATTACATGTAGGACAAATTCATAAGCCAAGTAACATGCAATATCGTTTGGGTAAAAGAGGTAATAGTTGTGCTATGGAAATGACATAATACTGCAGCCGACAGGAGAGGCATTCAATGTTCTCATTGTTATATTTTTGACAAAATGCATAGTCTTTAAGATCTAGTTTGTCAAATTTTATTCCCCTAAAATATCATTAACAATTTTAATATTTCTCTATTTGTTTAACCCTAAAACTTATTTCATTTTATTGAGAATACAATATAAAGAAATTTAAGTGTCTTGCCAAACCGTTGAGTAACATATAGATATTCAAAAGAAAGTTACAGGCTCCATAATTCTTGAGAAATTAAAATCCCCCCCCCCCCCCAAGAAAACATAATCTTAAACCCTTCCCCCCCAAAAAAAGTAATTTGTTTTAGATTATTCGGTACCAAAATAATAAATTTAACAATAAAAATATGAATAAACTTATGTCTTACAAACACTTGCCCTGGTTAGAAAATACTAGTTGAGAATTTTACTTGTTTATGCCGTGAGACTATGGGTAGGAATTCAAGTAATTGGCATACCATCCTTTTATAGTAGTGAATTTGTAATATGATTTTAAAACTAAAGAAGCACAAAATTAAACTCACCACGACCCCTATACCCCCCCGACCAAGTCATTGTCCTTTGAAATTCAAAGTTTGTTCATTTTCTATGCACACATAAATGGGAGCATTGAATGGATCTATGTGTGGTCAAACCAATGTTCCCAAATGAATGTTCCTAATGAAACCTATCACAAACCCCCTAAGCACTCCCATTGCTCCTATTCTCCCCCATCCAGTGGTCAGATAAAGGATTATTATGAAAGATTCTATTGATCACCGGGCAAGACCAACCCCTAACACCCCACCTCCCCAGACCCCCACCAGATTAATGGCATATAAAACACCAAATTTTACAATTTCCATGAATACATAATGTGGACCATTGAACGAGGTTCTGTATTGTCAAATTAGTAATTTCATGAAATAATATACCTCATTCGGTCGCAAATATAAGTCATTTTAGATTTATGCACACAGATTAATTAACTTAAAATGAAAACTATGTCTTTTAATCTTAATTACCATTTTCTTTTTTACCTCGCTCCTTCTCAAGAGTCAAAGTGCTATTCAATTTTAATGAAATAAATGGGGGTATATTTGGAAAAGAGACATTAAATGTGTATTTTAAAATTGTCTGGTAAAAGATGGTAGAGTTGAAAAATAGACAATAAATACACATTGAATTGTGTAAAAGAACTTGTAAATTTGACCATCCATTTTTTACTAAAATGACTTATATTTTCGACCGGAGGTAGTAGCCATTTTACACGTAAAATTTATCAAATTTAATGTATATTTTTCCAACTGGTAGGTACCATCTTTAATTCATTTATATATCTCCATTTTTCAACTTAATTCAACTGGGTGGGAAAGGGTTTAGGTATTAGAAGTAAAGGAGAGAAGAAGAGCTGTTTTGTGAGGTAAATGCCATGCATTTAATGCTTTTATGAAATAGGTAGAGTCATATGTTCACATAGGTTTGGGACCCTACATTTATTGTCTTGTTCAACATGCTCTTAGAGTTCCCATGTCTATCTGTGTTTTTCTATGAAATTGTTAAAAAATATAAGGCTAATGCAGCCAGCATGTTTTAACAAAAAATAGAAAAAAATGTACAGTGAGTATAGTGCGTATCCCTGTTTCAACTCTTTTTTTATTTTTAATTCTTTTTATTTTTTGGTCAAACTATGTTGGTGTCAGAAACCCAAATGATTTCTATACATGTTCACAATTTTTCGGTATTGACAAATTCTAAATTATGGCCTATTGAATCATTTATGTAATTCTTTGGGTTTCATAAATTAAACATGAATTTGGCTATACAAGACCAACCTCCAAAGTTATGGAAAAAACAACACATTTCCAGACTGGGCTGAAGGGCCAATTTCTTGGATTTAATATTACTAGAGTAAATACCAATAATGAATATGGGCTTTAAAGTACAACACTATAACTAAAGCCCAAGTTTATTCTAACTTAATGCTTATGCCCAAGCTCTAATGGAATAAATTTCAATTTAACAAACTATGAATGAACATAATGGTTCAGATCATCCACTAAATAGAAATGAAATCTCTAACACCAAAAATTACTTCATTCATAACTAAGCAAAATAAAACTCAGAGGTAATATTACCTACCCTATTAACAAAACCTAAGTCAAACACCGCACCCTTTCATGGCAGCCTCTTTTATGTTCAAAGATTGAGATGATAGTTTCTCAGCTTTTTTTTATGTTTTTCAATAAAATTTCATCCTACATTATTACACCTTCTATTAACATGATATACAAACAAGTGTATGTATTCAAACAATGCCATGACTAATATTCATATCATAGCTTCTTTTCCAATCTTGTCCTAAATAACGCTGTGAAGGATTCCTTATTAACAACCATTTATCAGAAAATTTCATACTTCATATTTGCATTGCCAAATTCATATGCACTCTTTCCTGTGTGTCCTTCACAAATTAACAAAGCTAATTCTCACTTAATTTGTACATTTTACACTTCATTTCAACATTTACTCAAATAAATTACAAATCAATTTTCAATCAAAAGTATACAAACCAGATCACATATTGTCTAACAATCATGAATAATCCAAAATTAACAAAAAAAATCACAAATATATCGAAAATTCAGTTTCGACAAACATTTCAGGGAATGCACTTTACAAAGCCTAAACCCAACTTTGTCCTTAGAAATGTCAAGTGGTCTCAAAAAAGGATCTAGACTTTGGTTTGTTTCTAAAGAGTACTTGAAAAATGTAGATGTATGTCAAACAAGTATTCTTATCATTGACTTTATCTCATTTAACATATGGACTATTTTATAGTTAATTTTCTGGAGTTCTCTGTCGCCACCCATATCGATTGTTATCTTCAGGTCCTCCTTGCTGTAAGTATCAATTTCCATTTAAACTTATTATTAATTTCTTAGCATTTACAAAACTAAATCACTTTTAGAGCTATTATTAAAAGACTCATGTTCAATGCTTGAACTTCTTTCAAGTCTTCGCGTCTTTGTTTTTTTTCTTTAATATATATTTAGAAGAATCAAAATTTGAAACCACAATCTCAAGTTGCCGATGATTGAAAAATTGGAGTTTTGTTGTTGTGAGGGTATTGATAATTTTAAGATGACTAAAACTAGAAACTTGAAGAATTTGTACAATTTCAGTAATTTCTTATTGAATTTGGGTATTAATTGGGATAATAGAAACATGAAAATGGAAGCAGATGAAATCCAGAAGGGAGAGATAGTATCAAACTTCCATGAATATAAATGGAATCCTTGAATAGTACTAGAGTTGTCAATTCATTGAGTGGTTTAAGATGTTACTAGTGTCTGTGGCAGTACAAAGACAGATTAGAAGACATTAAGAGGAAAAAGAAGGAGAAAGGGAGAAGAAGAAGCAACTTTGTTCCTTAACCCTTTAACTTTATATCTTTTCATTTAAGTCCACAAATGAACTCCAAAATAGTCAATCAGTTAAATTAGGAAGGGTCGATGACGGAATTTGTTTCACATATATCTACATTTTTTTAAGGACTCTTTACGGATAAATCAAAGTTTAAATCCTTCTTTGTCACAACTTGACATTTACAATGACCAATTTTGAATTCACCCCTTTCTAATGTTACAATCTATAATTCTTAAGTACTAATCACCACGAAATAACTATTCACAACCAAGAAAAATAAACATCTTACGTTCACACAAACATCAAAGAAATTACAATAATCATTATGAATCTAGAGTTCAAATGTAAATAAACAATCTTAATTACTATTAAGAAAATTAAATAATTTTAATACCAATACTAATTCCTAATACACAAGTAGTTATAGTTAGTTTTTTTTTTTTAGGGGGGAAGGGGTTTACTCTGTTGTAAGCAACCACAAATTTAATTGCAACTGCCTTTTCAGGACAAATTGTGAGACCCCCCACCCCTCCACTAAATTAATTGCGGCTGAGTAGGTATCAGCGTGCCTCTCGGCACTAAACTACAAGTCCCTCTCCCCCCTCCCCCCCTTTCTTTTCATTTAAGTCCACAAATGAACTCCAAAATAGTCAATCAGTTAAATTAGGAAGGGTCAATGACGGAATTTGTTTCACATACATCTACATTTTTTTAAGGACTCTTTACGGATAAATCAAAGTTTAAATCCTTCTTTGTCACAACTTGACATTTACAATGACCAATTTTGAATTCACCCCTTTCTAATGTTACAATCTATAATTCTTAAGTACTAATCACCACGAAATAACTATTCACAAACAAGAAAAATAAACATCTTACGTTCACACAAACATCAAAGAAATTACAATAATGATTATGAATCTAGAGTTCAAATGTAAATAAACAATCTTAATTGCTATTAAGAAAATTAAATAATTTTAATACCAATACTAATTCCTAATACACAAGTAGTTATAGTTAGTTTTTTTTTTTTTTAGGGGGGAAGGGGTTTACTCTGCTGTAAGCAACCACAAATTTAATTGCAACCGCCTTTTCAGGACAAATTGTGAGACCCCCCACCCCTCCACTAAATTAATTGCGGCTGAGTAGGTATCAGCGTGCCTCTCGGCACTAAACTACAAGTCCCTCTCCCCCCCCCCCCCCTTCCTCCCACAAAGAAAAGAACCCGTGACAACACTTAGAAGTATATATATTATGCAGCGGAAAAAAAAAAGTAAACTGAATACTGAAAGAACACTCATTACATAAGTAGCTTCTTATGATATTTCTGATATAAGAAGAAATATTTTAAAAAACCAAATCCACTCGAAAAAGAACGTTACAAACGGTTCGAGCATAAGAAGAAAAAAAATAAGACAAAGACAAATGTACTTTCAAAAATGACTCGATCCCAAAACACCATGTATAAGACTTTAACGGCTTACTGCGCCACTGTTCGTCCTGAGCCAACTGGAAAAAAAATATGATATGGAAAACGTGAGCGCGAACGCTTAGTGAGTCCACGTGTGTGTGCTTTAGTGATATTCTTAAAAATAATGATGTAGTTTTACGAAACAGTTCATGCAATGTTACAAGAAATCATTTTTCCTTAGTTGTTTTAGAGGTACCGACACTTGAACCTATGTGAGGGGTTCGAACGCAAATGGAAAGTCTGAGCGAATCAAGACACATCAGCGCAACTTCTATACCCCAATTCAAAAGAACATATAATGTAAAAGTCAGGCTCTACGACAGAGTCTGAAACTCATAAAGAAGTCATCGAAAATAAGTCCCGACATCTCGTAATCAGTACCAGCTAAACATCTTACGAGCACTCGATTCCATAACCACCACACTTTCCATTCACATAAAACTAGGCTACAGATCCTGTGGCACCTACTAGGTCCATCCTGAGACCAACCTTAATTTCAAGTGCCTCCTGACTCTCCACAAGGCGGCCATCCCATCGCAGGGCATGATGTGATGTCTGACGTAATATCGATTGGGCCAAACCCTCCACGGTATTACACCCTCTCTCAAGTGGATCCACCCTCTAGAGTTTTCTAACTATTCACGTTATTGGAAGAGGCCCTAGTACGGGAGACTAGCCACGTATAGTGCAATCTTCTAACGCTTCCAGATGCATAGAATCCTATCAAAACTTCATCATTGGTCGGATGGGGTTTTCATAACTATTTACAAAGAAAAAGGGCACCTATTCGGCCATTTACATAAGTTTAGAATTTAACCGTTTTTAGAATAAAAAAATTCTCATCCGCTAGTCAATACATGCTTATACAGTTTTTAGAAATATGTCAAATCTAATCTACCAGGTGTGAATCAAACCCATGTTTGAATTGAAATTGAGATGTTGATGCAAGTTCTTCCCTTCTGAATTAGATAGATTCATATCTGGAAGAGGTTGACAGTAAGTTCTTCCAGAATTGATTATTTGTCCCTCTGTTAGAGGTGTTCCAGAAATGTCTGCGATCAAGTAACAAACGAATGGATCGAATCGACTTGAAAAATGGAAAGATTTGTACAAGTTATACGTTACGTCACCACTTTGTGAAAAATCGTTAGGTATGAATATGTTAGATACCTATGACTCAATTGGTGAAATAGTATCTTTTCCCCAAAAAGCATATATTTTCTTAGTGTCGCACAAAGAAAATATTTTGTTGTGAATGAACATGACATTAAGGAACTATCCATATGTAAAATCATAATTATTGATATTGATACAGACTTTTTTCATTCTTCGGTTATGTATGGAAAGATAGAAATAAAATGACCACAATTTTAGGTATTCACTTAATCTTGTTAGGTCTAGGTGTTTTTCTTCTAGTATTCAAGGCTCTATATTTTGAGGGTGTGTATGATACTTGGGCTCCGGGGGGAGGGGGAAGATATAAGAAAAATTACTAAATTGACTCTTAGCCCGAGTATTATATTTGGTTATTTACTAAAATCCCCCTTTGGAGGGGAAGGATGGATTGTTAGTGTGGACGATTTAGAAGATATAATCGGAGGAAATGTATGGTTAGGCTCCATTTGTATACTTGGTGGAATCTGGCATATCATAACTAAACCCTTCTTGTGGGCTCGACCCACATTTGTATGGTTTAGAGAGGCTTACTTATCGTATAGTTGAGGGCCATTATCCGTCTTCGGTTTCATTGCGTGTTGTTTTGTCCTTTTCTAACTCTTCTTGAAAATCATTCCAAGTCCATGGTCGGCCCTGAAGTATACGAGCTTCGGAAGCTTTAAGCCACCAATCTTTTGCCATTCCTCGAAGTCTAAAGGTTGCAAACGTTACTCTCATGGCATCATCGTACTTAAGGGTATCGTAAATATCGTTCAACTGCTCAAGAAATAATTCAGCTTTGATCTCCTGTTCAACTTCTCCATAGAACTCTGAGGATTGAAACTTCAAAAATCGCTCCAATGCTTCATCCGCTCCAGTGGCAGGTACTCGTTAGTTCCTCCTAATTTCCATCAAAGCTTCCAATAACTCCGTCATCTTGACCATAAAATTCTCCATTGTCCTGCGTGTAGCTTGTTGCGGACGGGGTGTGGCCTCTCTTATTGGTTCAGACTGTCTACTTTGAGAACTTTCAGATACGGCCTCATCCACATGATTAGGAGATCGTGAACCCAACATACTTCTAAACAACAAGAAGTTCCAATACTAATAAAATTCTAAGTTTGCAAGCATACTATAGCAAGCAGTTATAAACTCATCACAGGCATAAACATCACTAGTACATATAAATATATATATATATAACCCAAAATGAGGATTTTCAATACAAGTAGTAACGTATCCACACCATCTTAATACAAGTAGATCATCCTAGTCATACCACCCAAAATATGTAGCTAGGTCACTATACACACCCAAAACTCGGGGATCTCGTATCCATGACTTGCTAATCTACAGTACCAAGTATAATTCAAAACATCAATTAGAACTATCCAAGTAACTAAAATATACAAACATCCCGGTACCCTAACTAAAGTCTAGCTCTACCTAGTGGTAACGACTACCGGAACACCGTAGTCGGGCCTCCAGCTCAGCACGGGCCCTATCCACACAATCTCTAGTGATTCTAAGAAATTGGGTGGAAAATCGCTTAAGCAAATCTCATTTCTCAATAAGCTCGAGGATCTCTCTCTCTCTCTCTCATGCCACATTTCTTATCCGAGCTAGCTCAGTCTCCAACCTGTTGGCCCTCGCCGTCTCTTGTCGTTGAACCTGACAAGCTGTGTAAAATAAGATATCCATCCATGCAATCTCACTCCTCAGCTCCGCAATAAGCTGGCCTGCGTCCTCAATCTGCTGCTCGCGCCACATACAATATCCACAAATATCCTATTCCCCGACCTCGCCCAAAAGTGGTAACAATGGGAAAGAGGACGCAAACTCCAAATGCAAAATAGGAATAAGCAATACTGCTAACGGGGGACTATCCGCATAGGGGTGTCCATACCCTTTACCTCAGCCAGTGCCACCCCCTTTGGCTCCGCTACCATCTCCGAACCTGACTCGGGCTTGCTAGGGTCTTCCTCTATCCACGCTCTACCCCCTGCACCCCTGGTCCCTCCATAGACTTACCATCAGAAAGGTCAACTATTGGAACCAGGCCCCTCTCTGGGTTAATCACTTTAAGGAAATAAGACGACGACGATGCAGCCATACTGAACCCGCCCACGAGCATGCTCTCCTGGTATACCCACCCACATGAATGGTGTGCTATTTAATACCTACAAAACAAAATATTCGGGTCAGTACTAACTAATAAAATTGCATGGTTAACGTCAAGGTTTTAAGCAGTTGGCTCTTATAGCTCGTCTAGGATCCAACGATTCGAACCTAGTTTCGAATCTAGATGCTCTGATACCACCTGTGATACCCCCAACCCCTCCACTAGGTTAACTGCTGTTGAGTGGGTTATTAGGGTCGAATCTACAAAACAAAATATTCGGGTCAGTACTAACTAATAAAATTGCATGGTTAACGTCAAGGTTTTAAGCAGTTGGCTCTTATAGCTCGTCTAGGATCCAACGATTCGAACCTAGTTTCGAATCTAGATGCTCTGATGCCACCTGTGATACCCCCAACCCCTCCACTAGGTTAACTGCTGTTGAGTGGGTTATTAGCGTGCCTCTCGGCACTAAACTACAAGTCCCAAAAAAAAAGATAACTAATATCGTCCCTTAAAAAAATAATTATACAAGGATCCTAATGGTATATTTTTTTTAAAATATCTTTTCTCGATCCTAATACCATTGTATTAAATTTACCACTTTAAACCTTATACAAGACTACCAAGTATTTAATTCGCTAAAATGTGCATACTATATATTTTTATATTTCACTACGTTAGATCCCAACCTCTACATTCATGACGACCGTACTCTTAAGGTCGCCCGAGGTACTTATCGGGTAGGGCGTTACACAAATTCCCTAACATAATTTATAAATCCTCATAATTGTCGTCAATGCGTAAATAGATAAATTTTATTTGTAGCTAATCATGTATATTTAGTCGAATAGTTCAACACATTGTTCAATCTAAAAACATGAAGTAAAAGATATTGATATGCATTATTTACTTCCTGAATAATTTTCAAAAGACTTTCACATGTCTATTCAAAGGATACCCTGTGGTTCAAGATTATTTTCCATACAAAAGGTGATCCATTTCAAGTAAATGCCATAGGTACTGAACTTGACCAATCATCAGTTTATCACTTGATAAATTGTAGCAAAAAGTTTTACCCAAACCGCCTACTTCACTAAATCTTTCACTGAAACTTTCAAACATCCTTCAATTACAAAATCAGGATGGGTGTAGAAGCATAACCATGGTTTGAAAGAGCAAGTTTATAAAAAAAAAATAACAAATGAATGTGGAAGTAAAATTAAGTACAAACAAATAAGAGCAAGTAATCAACAACAAAATTAATCGCAAACAAAATAGTACTTTCCAAAAAAATCACAGAATCCCTCCACCTCATTCAAAATTCAATTCTAAAAATTTCAATTACTATCAACCAAAGCAAAATCAATCTTGCTCACTTACATTTGTATTTACTTAGTTGTAATCTTCCACACCTTCAATTCTATTGCATCCTCACAATCGCCATATCTCGCGGACTTCGGAGGTCATCAACCATATGGACATGCGCCGGCAGGAGTAAGTAGGGAAGAGAAGACATTGAGGATGAGAGAGCTTTCAGCGTCGGACAGGGGAGGATTAGGGAGCTCGGGTCGATGACTATGGAGATTTGGGTGGGGTTTTGGCTGGAGAGTTTGATAGAAGAAACGATAAAGGAGATAGAGAGAGGAATTGATAGAGGCGATGGTTTGGGGATAATGGAGTTGGGTTGTCGTTTTAGATTACTGGCGGCGATCGTCGGAACTAGGAGGTAAGGAGGATTTTTTCATTTTGTAAAGAGAGAGAAGATCCTAGAAAACCAGACTCCCCTAACCTAAAGGTTTTAATGTGTCTGAAAATCAAACATTTTTAATAAAAAAAGAAAAACGATTTTTTTGAAAAAAAAGAGACAAAAAGTCACTAGCGTAATAAGTTACCCAATATATTTATAAAAATCAGGAAAAATTAATCAATGATCATGAAGCAATGTCATCAATCAGTGGCTCAAATTGATTTTTCTTTAGTGAAGAAAAACCACTATAGTCATACCCATATATATATATATATATATGTGACGTAAAAATTTGGGTGACAAAATATGACGTGAGTTGTTTACCTACTTCACTCCTTGTTTGTTGTTTCCCATTCCATCCGAGAAGAAGAACTGCAAATCTCGTACGTAAGCCTGCACTTTATTTTTTTCTTTTCTTTGTTTTTCAAGAAACATAAACGTGATATTCTGGATTCTTCTTCATCATCCAATCAGGTTCTTGACTACGTTTGCAGTTAGATTGTTTTCTCCCATTTCATTTTTTATAAAAGACAAATTTTATATGAAAAAAGGTATGGAGTGAATGTAAAATTAAAAAAAATAATAATAAAAGAATTTAGATGGTTAAATCCTATTTAAATACACCCTTACTAATATTTATTACAACTCATTAAGATCTGACTCTATTTTCTTAATTAATTATCACTTTATATTATATTATAAATGATAGTTACGCTTTTAAGTCACTGCACCACCGATCCATTGAAGGGCCATGTTAGAGCCTTGTTTCTGACCTTTGGATTATTATTATTTTTTTGTAAATATCTTTAATATTTTATGAGCTCATGTATATAATTGAGGGAGAATATTGTTAAACTAAAACTTTATGAACGAATAATGGAGTTTATATGAGCTAAAATATATACTACATTGACCTTTTTATATACCTACTATAAAGAAACTATATTAGAGTTTTTTAGAGTAAGAAAATTGCCTATAAAGTTACCAACAACGGAGAAGCTAGTATTGTACGAATGAACCTGGTAAATACTTGCGCTAATTACCTATTTCAATGGTAAAAAAATGAAGGGCAACAGAGGTTAGCAAAGTAAAAACCTTATATGGCCGCATGTACCTTCATAATCATGACATCTTGAGAAGTGTTGATTGTATGTGCTCAATAAACTAACATTGACTCCATAATAATAATCCCAATGCTCGTATGTTAATTTGGATTAAATTGATCTTTGGGGTAGTTTTCATTTAGACTTGGAAGTCGGGGACCTGTTCTTGATATCATGGCAGTTGTTACCAGTGCGCCAGAAACTCCGTCTGAAGTATTGATATAACTGTCATAATACAATTTCCTGTGCCAAAGTGCGATGATGCTGAAAAAACTCAAACATTCATCAAATCATAGCTACCCTTTGTAAGGAACCTGGTGGGAAGTTGTCTTGATGAACCCCAGACTCCTTCACAAGACGATGCTTCATACCAGGCCTAAGCAATTAATTCTCCTTCTACTATCAATTTATAAATTTTTTTTAATATTTATAAAAATTATCTTTTCAAGTTTTCATTTCACTTTTATATTTTTTAAACTTTGCCCCCCTATAAATTTATTTATATGAATTATTTTCTCTCAAGTAAATGGCGGTCTATATTCAAAATTCAATATAAATTTTAAATTTTAAATCTCATATACTGTTGTAATTTAATTTTTACAAATGAAACTTTATCGAACGAATCCCAACCTAAACATTTCAAATCCTTAAAATGTTTTTTCAACATCGCCTCCAATAAATGCAGTACTGTCCCAAGTTGACCTTCTTTGAGTACAAACATTAGATGATTGATACCTTATAAGTTATAATTTGTCTTTTTATTACAAGTTATCATGTCATGTCCTTGATTCTTTGACATTAATTTCTGACTTTAGAACAATGAATATTCTATGAGATTCTCACAGTTGTATCCATATACTACCACAATTAAAACTCCGACATTATTGAAGACTAAAATCTTCTAATATATTCTATCTATACTAATTTTGTTAATATAAATTTTATAATATAAATTTAAAATTTTATAAAATAAATTATAGAAAATAATTACTTACTAAATGAAGTGCATTAGAGAATATTAAAAAATACATTAAAAAATATATTACACGATATTTATTTTAATTTATATTTTGAAATATAATTCTTTTGGTCAAATATTTTTAAATATATTTAACTCTCACTATCTTGTTTTTTTTTTCTGGCTAAATAATTAACTCTCACTAGCATCATTCTCTGACTTTTCTATATATATTTATATATATATTTCTATATTCTCTATTTATATTATCAAACCATCTCTGATAAAATAATAGTTTTATGAAATTACTTTAAAACACTTTTTTTCTAATCAAACAATAAATTTTAAAATTTGTAGATGATTTTGTTTTTATTTTTTTCGTAAAGCAAAAAAAATCATAGTATAGAATTAGAAAATCTGTCAAAACCACAAAAGTTACATTGTTACTCTGGACTTTTTGAATAAAAATGGTAGAAAAATAAATAAACATCCTTAGCAGTGACTATATATGTGGTATAAATTTATTGCTGCAACAAAAAATATATAAAATCCGTAATTGATTCTGAGAAAATAATTGAAAAAAGAAAAGTCTTCATTTACCAGAAGGAAAAAAAAAAAGCCAATGTTGTTTGTTAATGAGACTTGTTGTGATGATGATGATGATGATGATAGGCAAATTTTGGTGGACAATTCACAGCCTCACAGCGCAACATATAGAAAATTGCTTCATATAAAGAGACATAATGGATGTGAACCCAAGTGAATTTAAAAAATCTATTCAGAAAATAAAAAAGGCTTTTAGATTTAGATCTATATATGTTCTCAATTTTCAGATACCTTTGCATCAGCATCAAATTTTCTATTAATATTTTATTTTTTTGGGTAACATCAAAACATTGGCAGAAATAGATCTTTACTTTAAAAATATAAAAATTTATATAAAGGAAAATTTTCCGAGGTCTTAAAAGCATTGTCATATATTAGGGTCGAGGCACCCATGACTATAATAATTCTTTTTATTATAATTTTTTAGAATTTATTTTTTTAATATTTATTTTTTATTTAATAAATTTTATTAATGAACTAATATATTAAGGATGGTATAGATAAATTATTACAAAAAAATATTATACAAAAAATGTTAATATCAAGCTAATTAATTAGATTAAATACATTAGAAATTTCATTTAATAAGAAAAAATTCATATAAATTGGAAATAAAAAATATCACATTCATTTTGAACTAAATTAATTTTAACTCGTATTAAAAATACATTTCACTTTTATAACAGCGATCGAGTGAGGAGGGGACAGTGATTTTTTCTTAAAAAAATTATTCTCACAATGACAATATGACGAGTCAAATCTTTTTTTTTTTTTTAATATATCTAGCAACAAAATGTATTTTGAATTCAAAACTTTTTTTATGATAAAAAGTATAATAAAATAGTGAACTTTTACCAATAAATTAATACTTTGGTGCGATCAACTAAATTTTAACTAACCAATGATCACATGCTGCTGGTTTTCTCATTTTTAGAAATAATTCAGTTGATTTTGTAGAATATCAAAACCGTATTAACTCCCCTTTACAAAAACATAAACATTTCATCATCGAATGGTCAAATCTCAAAACTCCACCACCCCAAAAAGAGAAAACAAAAAATTGAATAGTTACATTAATTTAAGCTTAATTAGTATCAAACAAAAAAAATTAAGCTTGATGGTTGAAGGCTTTGCTATATAGGCTGGTACGAATCTTGGTTGATGGTTTTGACACGAATATATGAAAAGAATTAGTGGTTTAATCATGATTATATTATAATAATTACGCGGCTAATTGAGAAACGCAAGTGATTATTATTGGTTATGAAGATTCTTCATATTTATATAGAGAACCAGTTGAATATTCATCTATATGTTCCTTTCAGTTTATAAATTAGTCTTCAAATTAGGTGAAAATATTGTCATTAGATTATGATTACAATTAAATTAGTTGTTGATTATGTAATTCTGACTTTACAGCCACACTCAATTCGATGACTGCTTCTGCAACTTGAGATGCGTAACAACAACATAATTATTTTATTTATTTATCATTCATCACCTAAAACGATCCTACAAGTATTTGGATGGGTCCACTTTAATATTTATTTAGGTTAACTGTAAAATATCCCTTTAAATAAAAAGTCAAAAGTACGTTACTTTCCAAATTTAAAAAAATAGATAATTTACTTTTTAAAATATGTAAAATGTCTAAAATATTATTTTATGTAAGTTATTGTTAATTTATTGCAAAATAACCTTTTAAGTACAATATAAAATAATTTTAATCCATTGCCTAATTTAGTATTATAGTTTATTATAAATAGTTATACAAAATTTGTAATGATATCTTTTTAATTTATATTCTTTTTTCTTAAAAAAAAACTATATTCTTTAAAGATTAATAATTTAACCTAAAGAGTTTGATTAGTTCAGAAAAATTAGCATTCTAATTTTAAATTTAATTCAATGAATTTGAAAGTAAAGTATTACAATAATAAACGAAAATCTAATTTTTTTCTTTATAGTTAATTCTAACTGTTTATTTATTTTTATAAAATAAGATACTTTTTTTAAGTTAAATAATTAGCTAAAAGAATATATACTCAAAAAATATTATTACAAAATACTTATATAAAGTTTTTAATAATATCTTATTAGTTTGTATTATCTTTTAAAATTAATTATTTTACTTTAGAAAAAACTTGATTATTTAAGAAAAACAAGATAAATTTAAAATTTTAATAGTCTTTATTGTAACGAAAAAAATTATATTTTCGTCCATTGTTTTAGTACTTCTAAATATTTATTTTTTCATTGAATTATGTTTAAAATCACCGTACTAATTTTATTTAAATAGTCAAATCTTTAAAGTTAAATAATCCATCTTTAAAGAATATAGACTATAAAAAGATATTATTACAAGTTTTATGGGAGTATTTTATAATAAACTATAACTATAAATTAAGTTTTGGTCTAAAATAATTTTATATCGAACTTTAGGAGACTATTTTATGACAAACTATAACTTACATGAAATGTTGTTTTGGATATTTTATATATTTTAGGTGATAAACTGTTTATTTTTTAACTTCAAGGTGTAAAGTACTTTTAATCATCCACTTAAGGAAGTATTTTGAAATTAACCCTATTTATTTAATTGGTCTTGAGGGAAAAAAAGAAAATGAAATCAACATATTTTTTACATTTTTTTTAAAAAACAAAAAATAATTCTTAAAAAATAAAGAAACAAATTCATTCACTAAAATAAACTCTAACGGTTGATACATCATTGGAAAAGTTTTGAACCCAATCCTATAAAGCATGTAAAGATAGAGCTTTCTCAAAAACAAAATGCGCCAATGCTATTCCCTGTTCGATAACCCTAAAAAAAATTTTAAAAAAAAAACCAAAGATATAAATAAAATGCAAGAAAGAAAAAAATAAACAACCGAACTCTGAATGCTCAATTTTAGCTAAGCACAGACTATCTATAATTCAAAGAGAGTCAATTTTAAATACTATCTGAGTCCTTAACAGCTACCATTTAATAATGCCCAAAATCTCATCATAGTCAACTGAAAAACATCCATACTTAGAAATGACTTTAGCCAGTAAAAGAATACCAAAAGAGTTTCTTACAGTAACTCTAATATTCCCTAGTTTATTTGGAGAAAAATTAGCATCTATATTTTTTATGGTGATAAAGTTGGGAGTTGCAATTTTAAAGATTTGTTCAACACTAAGGTGAGTGCTAACCCTTTAGATTTGTGAGTTTGAAGGTATTCTCTGACGAATTGAGCTGCTTGAAGATATAGCATGAACCTTCAAATTTAGCATGATTCCTTGTGTGTCAAATGAACCACATAAGATGGTGCTGAAAAGAGTTGTATCATATAGATCTTCAAATAAGACATATATAATATAATTAAGTCTTTAAAATTAAGAACATCTTTTCATCTTCATTTATTATTCATGAGTAACTTGGGGCAAACATCTTTAACAGAAGAAAAATCAAATAAAACATATCTATCATCCAAATAAAACCCATACCACATTAGAGACGAGAGATATCAGGATGAAGAATCATTTAAAGATAATTTTGCAGATAGGAAGGATACCCACACAAGCTCCCCAAGGAAAAGCCACCTTTAAACACACCCACTCATGCTTAGGAATGGACATCTGGTGTGTGGAATTTTGTAAGATTGGACATCTGCGCGGATAGCCCAACTCGAGCAGCCTAACAACTGGCTCTAATACCATGTTAGAATTTTTTGAGCTTGGGTCTAACTCACCCCAAAAGGTACCTCAAGAGGGAAGGACTGTCCAAGTATTTATAAGTTGTAATTATTTTCTTTAATTAGCCGATGTGAGATTGTCAACACCGCCTAACCTTAGGTTTCACCAGTATATACCAAATGTTTCATGCAATAAAACACAAACTATGTAAAAGGGTAAATTACTTTTGTTTTTGAAAAAAGTAAAGAGGTAAATTACATTAGAAAAGTTACAATAAACTCATGTCATAAAAAAGCTTTAAACTCTAAATACTGAATAGGAAATTTTAAGTTCTTGATTACTATATAAAAAGAAAGATAGAAAAACGAAAATGAGCATTTTACCTTATTTTAAAGAGTATTCACTAATTAAATTAATGTCTTGGCACGTTATGAAATGTGATCACATTTACTATATATCATTCTTTATATTTGTTCATGAAATGTTTCATTCGCTATCAAACGACCTAAAATTAATTTAGTGTTTACTATCCTCACTAAAATATCCAATTCATAATGTTTTATATATATGCAGAGAATGAAAGTTTACTTATATAAATACTTTCATTTAATTGCCTTCTCGATATCTTGAATTTTCATATAAAAAAAATTAAGAGACTCGCTTCACTTCAGCGTGTATATATATATATATAATTAATGAGAAAGGAAAAGAAAAAAAGGGTCCGTCTCCATAAATATGCACCTCTCACTCTCTCTATAAAAACCAAATAATCTTTCCAACTCGGCGTCAAATTAAGCCCACATTTCCATCTCTTCTCCTCTCTCATGGCTTCTTCTCTAAGCTGTTCAGCCACAGATCTCCTCCCTCTACTCGGCGGCGCCACCAACGCCTCAGCGGCAGCAAATTACATCTGCAACCAATTCGATGCGGTGGCATCACGGCTTTCAGACACAACTTATGCAGTAGACAATACTTATTTACTTTTCTCAGCTTATTTAGTATTCGCCATGCAATTGGGTTTTGCTATGCTGTGTGCAGGTTCAGTACGTGCTAAAAATACTATGAATATTATGCTTACTAATGTTCTTGATGCTGCTGCTGGTGGTTTATCTTATTACCTCTTTGGTTATGCTTTTGCCTTTGGTTCTCCGTCTAATGGCTTTATTGGTCGCCATTTCTTTGGACTTCAAAATTTCCCTTCTTCTTCGGCTGATTATAGCTTCTTTCTTTATCAATGGGCTTTTGCTATTGCAGCTGCAGGTATATTTATTACTCCCTCACCTTTTTTATTTGCAACGGTAATAATGATCAGTTACTATGTCAAATCTCAAACCTCAATTTCAAAACTGACATGAGTCCTATGACAAATGATTTAATCTCAATTTTGAAACTTACACCTCTTATTACAAATAATTTAATTTTTGTAAAATTTAAACACAAGTATATATTTTACTCCGTTGGTTTCTTTATTTTGCGACTCTTCCTTGTTTTTTTTACTTATGACCATATAAAAACTGAGATTCGTTAACATATTAGATTTTAAAATTCAATTTTAAAAACTTTATATTTTTTCACTATTAATTTAATTTTTACAAATATTTTAAATAAATAATTTAACTTTTATGAAAGCCACTGAAAATAATATTTTTTTAATAATTTTAAAAAATGATATTTTAAGTTTGGAACTTGACATGATATAATTCTCAGATATGCTTTTTAGACATCAAGATCTTCAAAAACGTCTTTAACTTAGATACATGATCACTTTTTTGAAATGTTTTTCTATTAAAAGAGCTACTTTACGTGACCTATTTTAACGGTAAAATAATCCTGACAATTGTCATAACGCACATATGTACATGAATTATTTTTTACTGATAAACATCTTTGAAAAAGTGGCTAGATATATAATTCAACAATGCATAAAATCATTAAAGACTTTCATAACTAAAAAGTTTTGACTGAAAAATATCTTCAAAAGTGATTGAATATATAATTTAGAGACGCATAAAATCATTAGAGAGTTTAATATCTAAAAGAATGCAGTGTAAGTTGTCATAACTCTTGAATTTCAATTACATCCCCAATTCGATTTATTTTTTGATTTTTTTTTTAAAAAGAAAATAAGTCTTAAGGATTCAGCAAATGCAAAAGGAAGCTCATGATTAAATTATAATGGAATTTGTGTTTCTTTTGATATATATTCTAAAGCATGAAATTAATGGTAATTTTTTTGTTTCTTATTGCAGGTATAACCAGTGGTTCAATAGCAGAAAGGACCCAATTTGTTGCATACTTAATATACTCATCATTCTTAACCGGTTTTGTCTACCCAATAGTTTCGCACTGGTTTTGGTCCGGAGACGGTTGGGCCAGTGCATCCAAAACCGACGGAAACCTTCTATTCGGAACCGGAGTCATCGATTTCGCCGGTTCAGGAGTAGTCCACATGGTTGGAGGAATAGCTGGTCTCTGGGCCGCCTTAATTGAAGGTCCAAGAATCGGCCGATTCGACAGGTCCGGCCGGTCGGTCGCCTTACGCGGTCACAGTGCTTCGCTCGTAGTTTTGGGTACTTTTTTGCTTTGGTTCGGTTGGTACGGATTCAACCCGGGTTCATTCTTAACAATTTTAAAATCCTACAGTTCTTCAAGAGGGGCTTATTACGGTCAATGGAGCGCCGTCGGAAGAACCGCTGTGACCACAACATTAGCCGGAAGCACGGCAGCGCTCACGACGTTGTTCGGGAAACGATTACTAGTCGGACATTGGAACGTAATTGATGTTTGCAACGGTCTATTAGGCGGTTTCGCGGCGATTACTTCCGGTTGCGCTGTGGTTGAACCGTGGGCGGCGATTATTTGTGGATTCGTAGCGTCGTGGGTTTTAATTGGAATGAATAAATTAGCGGTGATTTTCAAATACGACGATCCACTCGAGGCGGCGCAGCTCCACGGAGGTTGCGGCGCGTGGGGTGTACTTTTCACCGGATTATTTGCTGCGAAACATTACGTGAACGAAGTTTATCCCGGAAAACCAGATAGGCCGTACGGTTTGTTCATGGGTGGTGGTGGGAAATTATTGGGTGCACAAATTATACAGATATTGGTGGTTTTTGGTTGGGTTACGGTTACGATGGGACCTTTGTTTTATGGACTTGATAAATTGAATTTGTTGAGAATTTCAAGTGAAGATGAAATGGCTGGAATGGATCTTACTAGACATGGTGGTTTTGCTTATGTTTATCATGATGATGAAGATGATGGATCAAATCATATCCATAGTTTGAAGATGAGGAGAATTGAACCTACTAATTCAAACACTCCAACACCTAATAATATTGCCCACTCCACCTCAGTATGACTGCACTACCACTTCGGATCCTCTATAAACTTCTCCTTCTGGATAATAATATGAACTATGACTCTTTAAAAATTAAGGGAAAAAAAACAATCTTATTTGATAAAAATATTGAGTTCTAATATCATTCTAAATGTATTAGGAAAAAGGATGATTAAACAATTGAGGGTTTTGTCTGTTCTAGCTAATTATGTAGTTGATTAGGTAATTTGCTTATTTTTGTGGGGTTGTGAAGCTTTTGCTTTGGATTGCAACTTTGGTTTGTTGCATAGATTGACTGGTCTGTATTGAAGTAGAGATGAATATGTAAATAAAACAAGAGTATTTATATGAACTTTTTTTTTTTTTTTGGCTAAAGTGTACTTTTGTGATCATAATCTTCTTGCTTGGAATTTCATGACTTGCTAGCTCATCAATTCTAGGATTATCAAACTATTTTAATCATCATGAACATGAACGTGAACGTGAGAATAAGACGAAATAGAATGAACTTTTCTATTTCTATTTATTTAGTATTTATTTGGTATATAAACTTGAAGTAGAAAAATCATTATGCAATTAAAGTATATAAATTTATATAATTTCTATTATGATTCTCTTTAAATTTTTTTTTTGTTTTTTTTTTAAAATCTTTCCAAGTCTCCTACGTATTATGCTCAATCAAATAAGAAATATAGCCTTTGCTAAAATAATAATAATAATAATAATTGTAACCTAACTATCCCTAAACTCTCTCATGATCACACAGAGAAGAATGATAATTTTGTAGCCGATCAATTTTTATGTATAGTATTTCTTTTCTTTTGATTCTAGAATAGAGTTGTTGGATAACTATTTTTAATTTTATATAAGAACATTTATTCCTCAATAAGATATTTGATTTTTTTTTTAAGCTTTAATGTATTAGAGTTTGTAAAATACATTTTATGATGGAAGAACATTTAGTTACAATTTCATACCATTTCAATATTGATAATAATTTTTGAAACAAAGTAAAATAATTATCATTTCTTCCCATCTTTTGTTTCTAAACCCGAGAATACAAAGAGGAAAAGAACACAAAAAAAAAAAAAAAACCCATCATAAGGAAAAAGGAAAAGAATGTTTTCACGAATGGTACATGACAATACATAAAAGGAGGAAAGAAGAAAGGAAAAATTTTGCCAACAGGCGTAGCTCAATTGATTTTGGACTGCAGAGTTAGTACTAAGGTCCAATGTTCAAATGCTGGCAGCGGCAGTGTGAGAATTTCAACCTCTCCAATGTGGGGGTGGTTCTTTATGCGCACCAGTGTCTGGCCTCTAGTCTGCAGAACGGCTGAGTTACCATAATTTACATCTTCCAATTGGGCGTCATGTGGATGAAGGATTTTGCGTTTTGGTACTAAAAAAGGAAAAATGTTATCAGTTTTAGGATGTGATAAATCAATCTAAAGGTAGTCAATTATTTAAGGAATAATGTTAGAATCAGTATGTTGTAAATCTACGTGCAGGTTTGCTGAATCCTAATTTGTTTCCCCTATTTTATCCGTCCCTTTCTATCCTATAACATCTTCTCTAATCTTTTATCTGTTTTAATATAAAATTTTAATCATAAAATATTTTTTTTAAAAAAATAATTTATTTTAATAATAAAATGTTATTAAATAAATTATAAATTCTAAAAAAATATTTTAAGTAAAATGTTACAATGTTAACCGAAAATAATATTATAAACAACCATGATTTTTGCCAAAGCAAAATTGCACTCTGACTTCTTTCACAATTTCGATCTTAGTCGGAGAACCTACCCTAATTTTGTTCTTTATTTATTTAATTTTTCTATGTTTACAAATTACATCTTTTTTCCTTTTAAAATATTTTGATCATAATTTAAACCTTAAAGTATGATTTAATTCTCATCTCTTCCGATTAAAGTTTCTTTATTTTTTTTTAAAAAAGATTTATCGTTCCTCAATTTATATCTAAAACCCTTAGTAGATTTTTCATTTTCATAATAGGTAATGCTTAAAAAATTAATACGTATAGAGTCTTTTAAATTGTTAATTTTCATGATTAAGTAGATGTGAATCTAGTTATACCGATGGTTTAGACACATTCAGAATTCTTGAATTTTCAATTTTTTAATTCAAATAGATATTGAGATTTGTCTCTTATTCATTTATATAATTTATTTTAAATGTTCAATGCAACCACTTATTAAAAAAAAAATTGTGTAATTGTACTTTCAAGACATTGACACCATTTCATCCCCATAAAAGGCTGCAGAACAAATTCTATAAGTAATTTGTTATAGGAATTGATTCTTCTGTTTTTAAACTTCCCCTTTAAAGGTCCATCCGTGATGGCATTGGCCAGAAAAAATAACTTGATTCTTGGTCAAGCTTTAATAATAGAGGCCAAGTTGATTGAACAAATTATAACAATATAGATTTTGTTCTTTTATTATTTTAAAAATTATTGAGTATCCTCACCGGGTTTAATCTGAATTCAATTTAAATGGCTCATCAAATTTAATCCTTACTTAAGAAAATACAGCTTAATTACACTTTTTCAACCTAGCGTCATGTACAAAAATCAAACTTATTATATTAACATTAATCATCTATTTATCAATTCTTCCATCTAGCATGATACAAATTTTTGTTCTTGTTCAACTTTTTTGCTGTTGGTATGCCATTTCAAAAAGTCTTACGGTATCATCACAAGACATAAATAAAATAGTTAGAGTTCTTCCTAACTTAATTAAATTAATTAAAAGTCTCGAATTCAAATTCTGAAAATGTAGTTGTACCTTGTGCGAAAGTTTTACTATTCTCATAAATTGTACCCAACTCGAATAAGAATTAATCTGAATATATATAATATAACTCAACATGTTTTCATATACGTATAAATCTGTTAAAATAGTGAACACTTTATTTATGAACAAAAGGAAAAGCCTAATGATATGGGCAACTACGGAGAGCCTTTCGATCTTCAATCAAAGAACACGTAATTTGTAGGCTCTTTTCCATTATTTCCAGCCATGCATTGGATGATCCATGTAATCCCGTTGTCTATTAACAATGATGAAAAAATTTTCTGCCGGTAGTTGATAACCATCCAAGTTGCTGCTCTGAAACAGGGACCGCAATTTTGTCTTTGTACTGATCTTCCGTGGAACAATTGTCTCCTCCTCCTGTTCACAGATTGTGGCATTTCCAATTCCACCGCTGCCTGGCTTCTTGCTCCTCAATGCCCCCAATCAAGACATGGACGATATCCAGTTGATGCATATATTGTCCTGTCAACTTCAATTAATAGATTCAGATTTTCATCAACTATTAAGGAGTCTTATCTCTTATGTTTCCACATACTTATAAATTTCTAAATCATGTATATTTTAGTTTTCTAGTTGTAATATAATTGGTTTTCTAATCAAAATTTGTTTAAGATTTGTCACATTGACAAGTATATAATATAACATATTTCATAATAATAAGATAAAAAACATTGTATTATTTTTTCTACTGGAAACTTTCATGGTATCAGAACTTTTGTCTAAACTCTCATAATGAGTCACGACAAAGAAGACACCGGTAATGTCGATTATGACATGGTCGAAGAAAGTTATGTTCGTAGGATGAAGAAAGATATCTACTATGTAGCATCCTCAGATGGATCCAGACTGATTATCACAAACGGTCTAATTGAAAGAGAATGATAAGGTAATAATTATGCAGAATGGGCAAAAGCAATGCGTCTGGTTTTGCGCTCAAAGAAAATATTAGAATTTATCAACAGAACGATTCCCATACCAGAAAATGACTCAGATAAAGAGGAAGAATGGTGGGAGATCAACACTCTGGTAAATTTATAGATTCTCAACACAATAGTACCTTCTCTCCAATCCGCTATAAATTACTCAAAAAGAGCTGATGAATTATGGATAGACTTAAAAGAAAGATTCTTGGTTTGGAACGGGCCAAGAAAATATGAGTTGAAGGTGGCATTAGCAAATTGTAAACAAGGAAGAGATTTAGTAAACATGTATTATTCATGTTTGAAAAAATTATGGGACGAATTAGACAATTGTTCTCAACTCTCATCCACTACACATACAACACTTTTAACAACCATTACAAATGAAAGAGAGGAAAAAGTTTTTCAATTTTTAATGGGACTAAACAGTAAAATTAATGGCACTGTTCGCTCCCATTTAATCCAATAGGAACAAGTTCCTAAAGTGAGAACTGTCCTTGCATAGATCAGTAAAGAAGAACTATACAGGAACCTTGCTAGAACAGAAGGAAGAAGCAACTTTCATCGTCTTCCTCGCGAAGCAATGTCTGCACACATTGTCGCCGAAGCGGCCACGACATGAACAACTGCTTCAAGCTAGTGGGCTACCCAAAATGGTGGCCCAAAAACATTGCGAACATCACCGACAGCAATCACAGAAGAGAGTTCAGTCGCAGCGGCAGAGGAACGCAGACTGAGGGAGGAGGTTGCGGCAGGTCCCGAGCTCGTCCTTACTCTGGCCGGACATACGCCTGGAACGCATAGCCGTTGGGAGGAATAAGAGTTGACGCTTGGGCCAACATAGCCATCATTTGGCGTGGCGGGTTGAGTCCGACGGAGAACTCCAGCAACGCCGACATTGTTGCAGAAAGCTCTAGCGGAAAAACGAACACATTGAATGCCTTGAGGACTGTTCCAGAAAGTCCAAGTTTTCCAAACTTAACAGCTGACCAATAGTCAAAGCTGTTGTCTATTATAAATGACTCAAATACCTTTCAATCTGAAAAATTATCTGGTATGGAAAATTTATGGATTTTGGATTCAGGATATTCTTACAATATGACTGGTAGGAAAGTTTTTTTGAGAAATTTGAATAATATTTATCCATATATTATTAGATTGCATAATGGAGCTAAGGCAATTGCTCAGCTAGAAGGAATGGTCTCTTTAAACCCTAAACTTAAACTCCACAGTGTGCTGTTAATTCCTGAGCTTAAATGTAATTTAATTTCTTTGTCTTAATTGGTGCGAGACCCTAAGTGTTTTATCACTTTCTCTGACAATTTTTGTATTATACAAGACCATATCTTGATAAGGCCGATTAGAGTGGGTGAGCAAAAGAATGGCATTTTCTTTTACAAATTGTTGCAGTTATCAGAATTATATGCTTTTTCTTGTAATATTCTTGACTCTAGTACATTATGGCATGTCCCGTTGGTCCACCCTTCAGATTTTGCGTTGAACAAAATTTTGGGATTTTCTAAGAACTCTAGAATTGGATACACCTTGCAATGTTTGTTTGCATGCTAAGCAGACCCATGATTGTTTTCTTTAAGTATGAATAAAGCATCTCAAATTTTTGTTTTAATTCATTGTGATTTTTATGGACCATACAAAAATAAGTCTACTACTAGCGCCTCTTATTTTCTTACTATATTAGATGATTATTCTAGGGCAGTCTGGATATATTTGATCTCTGAGAAAATCGAAGTTGCTTCCGTTTTAAAAATACTTTGCCATGGTGAAAATCCAATTTCACAAAACCGTAAAGACAGTCCAGAGTGATAATGGTACGGAATTTATTTGTCTAAACTTATACTTTTTGGCCCATGGCATAATACATTATACCACTATCGCTGACAACTCACAACAAAACGGCAGGGTCAAACGGAAACATCGTCAGATTTTGAATGTAGCTCGTGCCTTACAGTTTCAAGCAAACCTGCCTATAAAATTTTGAGGAAAATGTGTTTTAACGGCTGGATAACTTATTAATCGTACACCCTCTTACTTGTTACACGAAAAAACACCTTATGAGTTACTACATGGGAAAAAGCCATTATATTCTCACATTAAAAGTTTTGAGTGTTTAGCTTATGTCCATGATCATGACCTACCCAAGGATAAATTTCGCACCCACAGCAGGATGTGTCTTCCTCAGATATCCATTTAACATTAAAGGATGGTGATTTTATGACTTGCAAAAAGAATAGATTATTTTGTCTAGAGACGTAATATTTGATGAGACCAAATTTCCAAATAAAGAAAAATTGGACGCTTCACAATGTATTACAAAGTTTGCACACTCTTACAATTTTGGAAAACAAATTTTGGGCTCACAAGATTGGGGGAGTACAAGCACAAAACAAGCCCAAGAAACCACACCAGCTGGACAAGCAAATCTGGTGGCCCAACTGCTGGCCCAGCTGGGCCAGCCCACATCTCCAGCAGGCTCCAGGAGATTACTCCACCTGGCCCAAGATCCTTCAACCCAGCCTTAACAGCCCAGAACTCTAGCAGGGTCAGTCCAATAGCAGATGAGACTACACGCGGCCCAAACCCATGCGCCAACCCAAATTCGGAAGACTGCAGCCTAGCTTTTTCTTGCACTGACCCAGCCGAACGTGGGCCTCTCTCCAATCTAGCCACGGAACACCTTCAGGGCCCAGCACTTTCTTGCATCAACCCAACCACTCTTGACCCAGCCGAAGGTGGGCCTCTCTCCAATCCAACCACGGAACACCTTCACAGCCCAACACCTTCTTGCACTGACCCAGCCATTCTTGGGCCTACCACCCCAGTTCACAAACCAGCGGTGCCGGAATCTGAGGAAGAAATCCTTGATCCAAACACGACTTATGCCTATCCAGGAGCAACGTCAAGAACAAACCCTCAAGATAATCAATCCACAATTAAAATTGGTACTAGAAAAAACACCCGTATTAAAGCAGTTTCTGCTCGACTCCGGGATTATGACTGTAATACCATCTGGAAGAGTCCTAATGCCATCTATAGCAGTTTCAGGTATGTCCCTTTATCCTATAATACATTTTGAGGACTATAAAAAATTTTCTTTCTTGCACAAGCATTTTTTAGCATCTATTGCCACAGAAATAGAACCTACCACATATTCTGAGCCTGTCTCTCATTTTAAATAGCGTACTGCAATGCAACAAGAAGTTGATGCTCTTGAAAAGAATGTCACATGGGCTTTGATATCCTTGCCCCCTAGAAAACGTGCTCTTGGAAGTAAATGAGTTTCACATTAAATATAAAGCAGATAGTACTCTCAAACAATACAAGACCCGATTGGCATTTTGGGCAACACAAACGACAGGCATTGACTTTACAGAATTTTTTGCTAAAATGGTTACTGTTAGAACTTTGCTTTATGTTGCTGTCGCTCGAAACTAGCCTATTCATCATATGGATGTCCACAATATCTTTCTACATAGAGATTTATAGAAAGAAGTATATATACGTCCCCTACTTGGTTTTCGCTCTTCTTTCCCCAGACAAGTGTGTCTTCCAAAAAAATCTTTGTACGGCTTTCGTCAAGCTCCTCGGTGTTAGTTTTCTAAACTTACTACCGCTCTTTATAAGTGTGATTTTTCCCAGTCTTAGGTAGATTATTCGCTATTCACATACTTGCATGATAATATTTTTTTGTGTGTTCTCATTTATGTAGACGATTTATTACTTACTGGAAATTCACTGTCATCTATTAATATATTCATAGCGTCCCTGAATAAATGCTTTCACATGAAGGATTTAGGTCCCCTCAAATATTTTTTGGGTATTGAAATTGCAAGAAACACTTCGGGTTTATTTTTGTGCCAAATAAAGTACACTTTGGAAATTCTCTCTGAAACTGGATTGTTATGGGCCAAACCGGTCTCTACCTCTATTGAACCAAATCATCATTCGGCCAAAGCTACCAGCTCTTATTTTGATAAACCGGATCGTTACCGCAGACTCATTGGCAAGCTGATCTATCTTACTCTTATTCGACCTGAGCTCGCCTATGCTGTTCATATGCTCGCTCAATTTATGCACGCTCCTTGAACTGTTCATTGGGATACAGGTATCCGGGTCGTTCGATATCTTAAAGGCAGTCCTGGTCGCGGTATTCTTCTTCAGTCTAATTCTCCTCTTTTACTGATTGCATATTGTGACTCCGATTGGGCCACTTATCTAGTTACTCGCCGTTCTATCACAGAATACTTTATCTCTTTGGGTGGTTCCCCTATTTTTTTGGGAAACAAAGAAACAATATATCATTTCTCGTTCTTCCATTGAGGCAGAATATCGTTCTATGGCTATGACTTTGTATGAATTAAAGTGGTTATCGGCCTGCTTTAAGACTTTCATATACCTGTCACTTGTCCCATTCTGTTACTTGTGATAATCAAGTTGCTCTCCACATTGCAGCCAACCCCATTTTTCATGAATGAACTAAGCATGTCGAAGTTAATTGCCATTTTGTCCGCGATACTTTTCAACCTGGATTTATTTTCCCTCTTACATTCGCAGTTAATTTCAGTCTGTCGATACTCTCACTAAAACTCTTCATCCTACTCATTTTTATCATTAGCTTGCAAGTTTGGCATTTCCGATCTTCATGCTCCAACTTGAGGGGGAGTACTAAGGAGTCTTAGTCTTATGTTTCCATATACTTATAAATTCCTAAATCATGTATATTTTAGTTTCCTAGTTGTAATATAATTAGTTTTCTAGTCATAATTTGTTTAGGATTTGTCACATTGACAAGTATATAATGTAACCTATTTTACAATAATAAGTAAGAAAACATTGGATTGTTTTCCCTACCAAAAACTTTCATCAACAAATAGAGATTGACGAATAAGAAACTTTTACTCAGAAAGAAGGGAAGAAACATTGGATGTACGTAGGCGCACTTGTTCCCTCCCTGTTCCTACATACAGCTTTTGGTATCAAAGAATATCGAGTCATGATGATGGAACCAGATCATTAACCTTGAGTGACCAAAATTTATTGAAAGAAATTTTTCAAAAGGTTAAAAGAAGCAAATTATATATATATGAATAGAAATGTAAAAAATATTAATTTTTATAATTCTTATAAAGTAATGGATTTCTGCTTTTGGATCTCGACTTGCAAGATAGGAGTTAATCGAAGACAGGTGGAGGTAGTACCGAGATATATAGAAATAACAATAAATGCCAGAATTATGAGAGAGTTGAGTCCAAGCCTAGGAGCTTAATCCCAAAAGGGTAAGAAGACTTAGAGAGAAAGTAGAAAAGTGTACCTATATTTATAGATAGTGAAGCCCAAGGAAAGTTGTGGAGTTACTATGGGATTCCAAAAGGATTTCCTAAAGGCCCAAAAGTCCATATTCCATCATTATACCCTCTAACAAAATTGACATATATGCAATTATGTCAAATGTTGCAAGTCCCTTCTTAAAACAATTACGCATTAGAATGCAATTCAACTATCAAAATAATATATTTAAACATAATCAAGAAATTTAAGCGTAAAACTCGAAAGTAATGAAGCACGAGTGGGTGATATGGGCAAGAGCCTTGTGAAATGATAAAATGAGTAGTTTCTATGATGCTATGGATTGTTTCTGTGATAACGCGGATTGTGCCCATCTGGTATGGGTTGTTTCTAGAAAGATGTGAATTCCCTAAGTATACTTCAAAACTTAGAATGCAAAAGTAATGTACCTCTTTGATGTTGCAAATAAATTGCAAAATGTAAAAATATACGGGAGAATTAGAGAAATTTACTTCTCTACTTTAATGTCGCTTAAGGAGATGAAACATTCTGTCTTTAGTCTTGATTGAGAGTAGTATACCCATACTCCCCTTTGAAAAACAAATCTTTAAAGATTTGTAGATTTCAACTCGAGTTTTTTATGTCAAGAGTCATTCTTGTATTGTATTCAGGTAACATTATTTGTTCCTGATATGCAAATAAAAATGATTATGAAATCACAAAAATACATTTAAAGTATGATATACTCCCGAATTTGAGATCACGGATTTGTCCCATGAAAAAGAAGTCCCAATAAGAAGTCTCGATAATATGATATGATCCTGATGAGAGATGTAATCCCGACTTGAGAATTCTTTCCGAGAAGAAAGTCTCGAGAAAAGATTTGGCCACAAATATGAACAAGAGAAATATTTTGACAATAATATATAATAAGAGATGATAATTTGCTTCGATAAGAGAACCTAAAAACGTCCAAAGTATACGAAGAGTACTTATCTTTGTGAAAGAATTTCACTTCACTAAGAGTAAAGCAATTAGGATGATACTTGTGGAACTTTGATGTTGTATGAATTTGCAAATCCTTGAAAGAAAATTCACGTTCTTGAGCTTCGTGACCCTGCAAAGGAGAATATGATTTCAGTTGGTGGAAGTTCTCAAAACCTCAATACACAGGATAGTTTTTTCTAAAGTTTCTGAAGAGTACTTTAATTTATGTTTTAAATCTAAATCAACAGATGCATTCGTGACCCGTCAAGGTGATCCTACATGGACAAATGTCTCCCGCCTGAATATATTATGTGGGATCCTTATATACGGGATTGACTAGAATTTAACACCTCTCGTACACACTTTTGGTACTCCCTTGATATCCCATCATAAGAAAAATTTTCGAAGATAGGCATCCTGAATATGAAAAAATGTTTCTCGAGAAAAATGTCTCATTGAGTTGATTCCCGATTAAGAGGTCTAATTGTTCATTGACAAAGAAAATATACTTCCCCAGATGACTGCTTCCATCCCATTTTTGCAAGCAGGTGGCACAACATATTGCTCGTAAGCGACCCAGTTAAAAACTCTGATGCAGCAATGTGTCGAGGCCCAACTTTATTGATCCGCTAAGGGGAACCCGTGAAGGTGAAAATGTTTACTCAGTCCAAAAGGTTGCCCCGAGAAACAAAATCAATTATACGGGCATCAACACAATTCATAAGGAGCTTTAAATTTTCCACGGAGCAATATTTTAAGAATACCCAAAAATATTATTTCTTCATACAAAGCATCAACGATAATTTTCAGGCCCCAACTAAAATCTTCCCCATGAAGAGATTTAAATAATGAAAATCTGAAATGAGATTCCAGAGAAATTCAAGGTAGAAATCCCAGATAACTTCACAGAGATTAAATCAAAATTATTGAAGAAAATCCTTAACATTTCTGATTTTCGCAGAGGCTAAATGAGGAGTGGCCAAATCTCTGGTTTTCTGAGAGGTAAAATCAGAGGAAGGACTTCAAATATACAAATAAACTCAAGCAGTGGGAGAAACCCGATCTTAATACATATCCCTCACTCCTTCCTTTAACAAATCCAAAAAGGTTAGATTTTTCTTACTTGAACAGAGATGTGATGGCGCAATAATATAAGTGGTAGAAGTAGGTGGAGCCAACCGCCGGCGGGTTCTTAGTGTTGAATCGGCAGCGAATGGCGCACTGTGGAAGGGAGCGTGAGATGAGGCGGCGACAAAGGATTTAGCAACCATCCATTTTTCACTTTGAATCTATAGCTCAAATCATTGAGAAAGAAATGGGTGAGACTTCTTTATCAGATCCAGATGGTCCAGAACTTTTTCCTCTATTCCATAGTCATCGGAGATGGTCGGAGAAGACCAGTCGCGACTTCCATTATACACATTGTTACTGGAGGATGAGATCATGACATAAAGGGAATGGACTCTTCTTCTGTTGTATTTTGTACCATTGGTGTCTTAGCAGCAAGAGGAATAGCAGGAGAAATGGGGTGAGAATTTATTTGGTCTTGATAGCCATTAAGATAGGAATTCGGTTTTAGAACCTTTAATGGGTGTCTGGGTATGAACTCCCCGTATTGTCGGAAAAAAAAAGAAAATGTGCCAGGTGGTGGTGATAATTGTAAGTAGAGATTTTGTTTCTTCTCGTGATCGAGAGTGATAAGCACAGGTAACAAGTCCAAGTTGCATGCGGGATTGAGAAACAAAGGAACCATCCCATAATGTTGTATGAAAGGATTCTGTCATAAGTGTCCCATGGTATTTGCATAAAAAAGAAAATTTGCTCAAGCTGGTGGCTTCCCTCGGGGTTGATAAAAGAAAGTAGGAAAATTCTCTTGGGCCGTACACCGGAATGGATGTTGTCTCGTGAGTACTTGAGATTTAAAATAGAATAAATTACTAAATTTATAGTGGGCGCCATTTGTTATATTCTTGAGTTTGCTTCTCGGCTTGCTAAACAAGAATTAGTCAGCGAGAGTTGGGGCTCTGTCCCCTAATACTTAAGTCAGTATCGAGATATATAAAAATAATTATAAAGGCAAGAATTATGAAAGAGTTGAGTCCGAGCCTAAAAACTTGATCCCAAAAGAGTAGGAGAGACTAAGAAAGTCTAAGAGATAAGGTAGAGAATTGTAGCTACTTATAGAGTAGAGAGTGAAGATCCAAGAAAGTTGTGGAATTCCCATGGAACTCCAAAAGAATTTCTTAAAAGTTCAAAAGCCCATATTCTATCCTAAAGGATTTTTAAGAATATTGAGGACCAATGCTACAACATTGACATCACTAGTGAAGATATCTGTTAATATGAAACGAGCGAGTGCTATTACAATTAAAATAATGGTAAAACTTTTCCTTTATCTTACTAAAAAGGAAAAATTAAAAAATTGTGATAATAATAAGAAAATAGTTAAATAGAGTAAGACTTGAACCACACACATTACATAGATAAAATCTACTTAGATAATACTAGTAAAAAAAAGTATACACAATAATTTTCATTGTATAGTCTTCATAGAAATCTTCAAACACATCGAAAAAAAAAAATAGGATCTTCATCTTTAGGTCAACAATTTACAAAACTACGAGCGTATTAACAATTTTAAAAATTAAATGTAGAAATTTAATGAGGGGTCAAACTGAATCCAAATTGAGAAGTCCCTCTTAGAAGAAGAACAAACACCTGCTATGAAAATATGCAAGATAGATCTGACATCTGTGTTTTTAATCCGAAAGAGTATCGAAATACTCTTTGATAGAAGTTTATCATTATATGTAAAAAGTAATTAAAAGAAAAAAAGAAACATGATAAAGGAATAATAGAAGAAGAACTGGTTAAGATCTAAACCCCACAGGAAGGGGTTTCACTGCAGGAGACAGTTGCAGAGAGAAGGGTAAGTGGACATTTACTTCTATTATTATAAAAGTCTCTAAGGGGGTCAATTTACACATTTTTATTTCTTACTTTTTTGAGTTTCCTAATATACCATTCTATTAATTAATTGAAATTTTACATATCGAGGAGTTGAGAGTCTTTAACATACAAGATGATAAAAATAAAAATTGGTGTTCAATAAATGTAAGAATTATAAAATTTTGGTAAATTTAGATAGCTATTGAAGAGTTATATAGAAAAATAAAAATTGGAATTTAATAAATAAAGGATTAATTACATTTTCCTCCTTTAGTTTTTTTCAAATTATAATTTCATCCTTCTATTCTGTATAATCTTTCTATTTTGTATAAATTACAAATACATCCTTATAATTTATATTTTTATAACTTATTAGTCCCTACTATTAATTTCAATGAAAAACTTTTATCAGAAAAATAATAATTATGTGGGTAAAAAGTTTAAAATATTAAAATATTAATTTGCAAGTTTACTTCTTACTTATTATCATATATTAAGATAATAATATCATTCATTATAGAAATTAGGCTAATTAAAATTTTTTTAGCAAAGGTATTATTGTCTTTATATATGATAATAAACAAAAAGTAAACTTGCAAAATGATATTGTAGGAAGATCTTAAACTTTTTACCCCATATTATTTTCTGATAAAAAATTTTCATTGAAATTAGTAGTGGGGATTAATAAAAAAGGGTTAATCATATAGTCGATAACAAAATTACATAAAAAATTAAAAGTTGCGAGAATCACATAAAAAAATACATTTAACCACATAAAGAATGAAATATTTTATTTTGGATTTACAAATAAATTATTACATAAATAAATAATTATTTTGAAAGCATAACATATAGGAGAAAAAATTATTTCACAACCTTTGTATAACTTATCATAAGACAAGTCCAAATATTAAATATGCAAATGAGTTAGTGGAAAGTTCCAAATATGATTTCGGGTTAATTCCATTTAGTACCCTTTTGCTTGGAAATTTGACAATTTAGTACATCTTGTTTTTTATTTACATTTGAGTATCTTTTTGTTTGGTTATTTGACAATTTAGTACCACTTGTTTATTGATTGATAATTAAGTGACTAAATCAGAATTATGGATCATCGTCATATGATTTTTTGACTATTTGTAGAGATTTAAATGTAAATTTCTATTTTGCCCCTTTCGAACCAGAAGAAAATAGATGAATGTTCACTTATATTTAAATCTCTACAAATAGTCAAAAATCACACATGACAGTGGGTCATAATATTGGGCTTAATTTTATTTTAATACCCTTTTGATTAGCTATTTGATAATTTAGTACCACTTTATTGAGTGACAATGAAGTGACTAAATAAGAATTCCAGCAAAATTAATTTTGTCGGAAATATATTGTGGTTCATTGTCATTTGTGATTTTTTGACTGTTTGTAGAGATTTAAATATGAAAACCCATCTTTTTTACAAGTTAGTACTACTTGCTTGTTGATTGCCAATTAAGTGACAAAATCAGAATTATGACCAAATTAATGTCGCCGAAAATATTATGGCTCACTGTTAAATATGATTTTTTTTTTACTGTATGAAAATCCATCCCTTTTCTTCTTATCTGCCAAGGGTAAAATGAGAAATTCATATTTAAATCTTTTACAAACAGTCAAAAAATCATGTCTGACATTGGTCCGGAATTGTAATTTGGTCACTTATATCAATCAATAAACAAGTGGTACTAAATCATCAAAAGGTCAAACAAAAATGTACTAAAAAGAAATCAACAAATAAAATGTACTAAATTGTCTAATGGCCAAACAAAAAAATATTAAAATGGAATTGTCCCTATTATTTCCACAAAAAATGTTCCAAATATTAAAGAGATAAATGAGTTAATAAGGAAAAAAAAACTCCAAAATTAAAGATAAAAATTTCAAATTCTTTCAAATAAAATGACATTCCAAGAGTACTTTGACAATATTCATATAAAAAGATTTCTAATAACATCCTAATGACATATTAGTAGTAAATATTTTTCAATTATATTTCCTCATATAATTACCATTAGAATAATCTAAATTATGAAAGTTACAACTAAAATAACCTCATGAATATGTCATAATTGATAATGTATAACTAATGAAACAACTCCAAGTATTGAATCAACAAAGGACTTAATAAAAAGTGAATCCCAAACATTACATAGATAAATAAGTTAATAGGAAAAAATATTCGATAGAAATATTAAAGAGAAAGATGAAAATGATTGAAAATAAATTAAATATAATTATGTTGAAAAAAAGGTACCATTAAAAAATTAAAAAACGGAAGTTTATAATACATGGAGGAGTTTAGATGGTCTTTGGTGGTTGCATAATTATTTAAGAGTTATATGAAATATAATTAAAATAAAAGTTATATTAATTAACTAAAAATTGTGAGTTTATTACATAGAGAATTCGGAGGGTCATAGATTATTAGCTAACTATTTATGAGTGATATAGATGACAATTAAATAAAATTAACATAAAGTTAATAAATAAAAGACAATAATAAAAACGGTTGAAAATAAATTAAATATAACTATGTTGGAAAAAATATAAGATAAAAAGAAATTAAATAAGATAGAAAATAATTTTAACTTTACAAAAAATTTATCATGTACAAATGCGAATACACTGTTATAATATTATTTTTTTTAATTCGATATCCAAGAATTATCAACTAATTTGGAGAAATAAAAAACACAAAACTTTCAAAAAGTAACACAAAATTAATATGCATTATTAAAATTAACATGTCGAGTAGAGATACTTAAGTGAGAAAGGTTATGATCAAACGCACAACTCTTGTTAGTTGCCACAATATTTACATTTTCATTTCAATCACTCTCAGACCACCTTACAGATACTCCAGAATTATTCAGATGGGACAAACCCATTAAAAAAAATGGCTGTTGCAGGGAACCTATATGTTCCTCATCTATATTGGGCTTCAGTGATAAAGAAAAAAGAATTACTAACTATAAATTATACAAATATTGGATTTCCATTCGATCATAAACCTAAAGAGAAAGCCCAATTTATCTTACAGACACAGGCAGGAAACTAGCACAACTCTGAAATGATAAAAAACTTTCATAATAACTTTGTCCAAGATCCCAGAAAAGGGAACAAAGCAATCAATAGTCTCATAAGCAATGGTCTCTGCTTGTTTCTTGCTCTCCTACTTGTTAATTTACTTTCTCTCTCTTGATGTTTCTCATCTCTGGCGGATGGTTTAGGTCCTTCGGGTTCTTCTTCCCTTCTCCATTCCTTATCAAGTTCATCCCATCCACCAAAACTTTGGGTCCTCCTCCTCTCCTCCCGCTTCTTGGATGAAACGTTTTTTGCAGCTTCCCAAGATTGATAACCGTTATTCTTCTTCCTATCATATTGGCTATTCACTTTTCTTCCTTTTCTTGTTTTTCTGTCCCCAGCTCCTCTAGCAAAGGCACTCTCCCATCTTGTAGACTTTGATCTTGCTCTGCGGGTGGATCTTCCCCATACTGCATCAAATATCAAAGAAAGAGCCGACTGAGCCAGAGGAAGAGCTAATGCCATGACAAAGCCATTACTAGTTCCGGTCCCTAGCAGCACTGAAACGATGAAAGCTGGAACCATCCAACCAAATGCTCTAAATAACTGCATGAAAGAGGAATCAATTTCAAACTTGAAATTTTTAAAACTTTTAAACATTTCTTATTGCAAAAAGTTAGATAACAAAGATATAACACAAAAAGGTGTAAGTTCACAGTCAAGAACAATGTGGCTGAATATGAAGCATTATTGGCCGGACTTTATATGGTCCAGAGTTTGAAAATAACTCAACTCATTGTCAAGGGAGATTCACAAATAGTATTTGGGCAAGTAACGGGTTCTTTTGATGCTGGGGAAGAACATATGCAGAAATATCTGGCTTTGACGAAGCAGATCACCAAAACATCTACACTTATGTTTAGAAAAGTTATCAAGGAAACAGAACACAAAGGCTGACTACTTGTCGAAAATTGCAGCCAGAGAGGAATTAGACGGAGTGTGGATAAAACTGTTGAAAGAGTATTGAAGAAGTGTCATGACAACAGAACCCAAAAGAAACTGGCTGACACCAATCAAGAAATACATCTGAATGGCACATTACCACATGATCAGCAGAGATAGACAACAAGGAAGATACGCACCACAGCTGCTAGATATTGTTATGATGGATGATCAGTTATACCAAACAATGGGTGAGTGGCCATTACCCAAATGCAGATTCTACAGTTCCATCTTGCATCAACACAATGTCTTCTCTATTATAAGATGCAATAATTTTGCATTATTCTAGCTTCAGTACTGCATTACTTATCAGCATGATAATAACAGTCACAGAAGTGATTTCAGAGTCTAATAGTGTTCAGAAGCCATTAACCACAAGAAATAAATTCCTTGATAAAGAAAACTTTAAGTATATGAACTAGAACATATTGGTAAGAGTAGAAAAATATCTTGCTCAGATATCAGCTTGCAAGCAGTTTTATGAGTAAAGAAACCCTGAACTTGCAGAACACGTGAAGGCATCACTTTAGTGTAGATTGGTATTCATTTAATAGGCCAATATCTATAGAGAAAGATGCTAGGATCCGACTAAGACAGGGAATGACTCTTCTAAGTGTCAAATGGCCCAAAGTGGTAAATGGCAATCCAGAAACGAAACCTAAATACTGCAACAACATTTATGGCTACATCATCTAGAAACTGACTTCTTCACAAATCTACTCAATTCCACATTTGGTCTTCATTCTTCTGTTTAAAGTTAAAACTCATATTTCTCTATGTAACAACTCAAGTGGGCAGAACTCTAAAAACAACACATATTACAAATATTAAAGTTCACATTGGACATGCATGACACAGAAACACATTATCAGCACAGACAAGCTATTCAGCAAGTTGCATATATGGACCGAGCCAGAAGCACCATATTGGAGTCATACAGGTATTTAAGAAAGAAGGAAACAGCAAGGGCAACACAAGTCAGTGTCTTTCACAGCAAATTATGATCACTTTCACAAATTTATTCTTATATTTTTATTTTTAATTCTTATTTCCATTTCAAAAAATTTTAGCTTTTATTACTTAAATGGCATGAATATATTGATTTCTAGTCTCTGTTCCAAATATTTGAAAATTGACAAGATTTCCTCTCTTTTCAATGTATGATGGAGGTCAAAGGAGCTACTGTCTCATAGAAATCATGTGACTCTAATCTTTCATTTAGAACTCAAAACTTGCCCAGTTTACTTCAAATCTAGCAAAGACTTTCAACATATACCTATAAGAGTAACTAACATCTCTAGAAATTGAAGAATTGCAAAACAACAAAGTAGTGAACATGTTAGAAACAGTACAAATCCCATTGAGTATGCATGTCACAAACATATTCCCTGTAGTAAAATTATGTATCAGTAAACTAGGATTAAATGACTATCAAGGTTATAAGAACTCCAAATGCCTAATGCCTACAACACCTTAAGGATTTATGAAATCTGAAGGACCAAAATGTCCATAAACAAGCTTTGTATTATAGCTCTTCTTAAATTAAAAGATAGAGAACTTTTAAAAGAGAACAGAGTAAAACTACGTGAAGTGGACTGCAGACTTTCTAACCTGGTCTTTATCTTCTGGTGAAAGAACCAAGGAAAAGGCTGGAGTAACTAGGCACAGGTTCAAGTTCCACCTAATATAGTTCCATAGTCTAGTTCAAGTTCAATAGTCTAGTAAGAGGTTCAATCAATTAAGCAGAAATTTTCTACGAAGAATCTGCAATTCTCGTGCTTAAACAGATGAACAAACTTGTCACCCAGGAAAAAAGCCTGATGAACAAACAAAAAACTGCATACAAAGCCACAAATTGTCTCCAGTCTTTTCTGACGAATGAAATTAATGAATGTACACGAAATAAGCACTGCCAGACTTGCGCATTTAGATATTTCAGTTTACAGCTTTGTGTATCTCTATTCTTTGCCCAGTTGAACACCCAACTATCCATCATTCCACTGATAGTGAGTTATTGACCAACCTAAACTAGTATACGAATTAAGTACTTGCACCCAAGCAATTCAAGCCATGGAGTCACCAAGCTCTGGTAATAGTTGATAATTAGTGTTCTAGACTTCTAGTATTCCTATGTGTTTTTGGATGATTTCTACAGCTATTAAAACATCAGTATAGAAATTCACTAATCACTACAGCTGTCCGTCTTCTCCATGATCCTTTTATCAGAACTAATCTTTTGGCCCCCAAAATAAAGAAAACAAGAGGGAAGACAACCAATTTCAGGCCACGAATGAACGAATTTAACGACAAAAGTAAATGATGTTGATAAGAGAAAATATCATCTTTACGACTTTACCTTAAAAATGGAAGAGAAGCCAATTGAGCCTTCTAAAATCCCAAACCCACCAAAGGTTTCTTCTTCTTCTTCATCATCTTCGTCCCAAGATGAAGAATCATCAGACCACCAATTCCTCCGTTTCCCGGCGCTTCTAAAGCCGGACTCTTCTTCATCCTCATAATCCCAAGTGAAAAACTCGTCTTGATAGTTAGATCGTTCTTTGCAGCTCCGGGTAGTTCTTTCCCAATCGGAACCACCAGTTCTGCCACCATACTTGGCTGAAAAGCAGCACCAAGAGGTAGAAGTAGAGGTAATGCTGCTGGAGCTATTCCTTCTGTTGGAGAATTCATGGGAGCAACGACTAGGAGGAGCTGTTGGAATCTGAAGAACCCCACTTCCCATCTTGGTGGGAGAGGACTAAAAGGAAAAAAATCAGAGGCAAATCTTGGCCCTTATTGCAATATCATCTTCTTTAGGGATTGATTTTTTCTCCCTTTCTTCCCACCACTTCTGTATTCTTCGGCTTTGTAATTTTTCCACTTCCCAACCTTTAAAACTGTCAAAATGTCAAATTTGTAACTGTTTATATAAATTGGTAAAGATGAGCTACTAGGTATAGAGGCGATTAAAGGACTATACTTCCCGCGTTTGAGTGGAGGGAAGCAAGCCGATTTTAATCGAAAATCAGCTTGCATTCTTACTCATATTCACATCATTTAAGAGTATATTTATTAATTTTTTTGGACTAAAAGAAGGATATAAAATAAACAAAGAACATCAGACATTTTGCAAATCATAACTTTGAAAAACAATTCGAATTCTGGTGTTTTCTTATCAAGTATTCTATTTTAACTTGGGAGTGAACTATAATGGAGGGCAATCAGATTTCTGAATTAGGAGTGAATGTATTTCTGACTCAAATTTCTATTTGATACGCATAGATGATGAAGGTAGGTGAGATAATTTTTTTTTGGTTCACCAGCCAAGTAAAGTAACTTATGAAGAGTTTAATAATGTGGTCTGTGTTAATTCAACATATCTTGTTAATACATATGAGATGCCGTTTGTGATTTTTGTTGGAGTCGCCAATCATATGAAGTTATGCCAACAACAATTCGGAAGTACTGCATTTGGTATATAATGTACGAAATGTTAGATAAGTGTAAGAGTTTAAGAGAGCAGTTTCGTGAGGCAAGAAAGAAATTTAGATCTTTTGTTAATGACAGTTTGATAAAATCAATGTTTGAGATTAATTGGAATCAGTTTGTTGCTAACAAATCAGTAATTGATTAAATTATACAGTAAGAGAATATTGGGTTCCTATGTATTTGGGCGGGGATGTTGTCAACTCAGAGAAATAAAAGTAGCATGTCTTTTTTTATGGATATGTCCGCTCAACTAGCATTCTTAAGCTGGTTATAGAGCAATAAGAGATTGCAATAAGGCATAAGGTGGAGAAAGAAGTGAATTTTGATTACAAATCGAACAACATTTTGGTGAGAATGGTGACCTTCTATGATTGGGAGAGGCAGTTCCGAGATGCATATATTTACGAGCTGTTTGAAATTTTCAAAGTCAAATTAAAAAGACGTTGTACTGTAATCATTTGGTCGGAGATGATAATGAGGAGATTGGATTTGAGAAAGAGAATCCAATCGAAAAAGAGTTTGAGAAGTTCAGAATAATGGAGAGTGCTTTGATGAATAACTTGTATGGGAAGGAGTTTGTGTGCACAGGTTCGTACAATGATGAGGGATGTTTTTTGAAGTGCAATTGTAGATTGTTTGAGTGGGTTATTGTGTGCTCACATATAAAAAGTTCCTTCAATAAGAGAGTGACCAGATTTATGGAAATATATGTACTTAGAAGATAGAAGAAAGATGTACACCATAGGCACTCGAAGATTTTCTTCGATAAAGTATATCCCCACATGACCAACGAGTTTGAGAAGTTGAAAGATATCGAGAAAGCTTTTCATAAAACTGTAAGCATAGCATTTGCAAGCCCGCAAGACTTGTGAGATTCAAGCAGGCTAAGGGGAATTCTGGATCCTCAAGTGACAGTTCCTCGTGGAAGACTGTGATTAAATCATAAGGTCTAACAATGAAATTGGTGTCTGCAGAAATAGTAGGAGGCGAGCTGCTGTTGGAAATTCTAATTTTTAGCAAAAAGATAGGAGAATAAATTCGAGCAAGAATCTAGGCACAGCAGAAGAGACGGCGTGTTATATATTCGTATCAGATTTTGAAGTGACTGTTTATTTGAGTTTAGGACTGAGTTGTACCAAATTTCTGATATTTATTTAGTTCATTTATTTTAGTAAACCGTCACTTATACTTGTTACACTAATACCATGATTAACTAGCATCTCCGCCCAAGTTTCACTCGAAATATTTTCTACTCTTTACTGTTGGATAGAATTTTTTCTATTTAATTACGTGTTGTAATTGGACTGGAATTATAGAACTAAAATCATTTAATATGTGATATGAGAAATACTCAAATTTCACTTCAAGAGAGTTGTAATGCTACTACATCTTAGTATCCTTAAGATTAACACCCAATTATGAAAAATACCATAGATTGTGAGAACATATGCATTAAAAATCAACAAATTACATCACACCAAAAGAAGAATCAAACAAATTATCTAAATAAGACTTTTAAACATTCCTGAAACTCATTGTGGGTGCTAGGACAAAATGTAAAGTAACTTTGAGTCTTACGGATCGTATGATTCACATACCCAACCTGCACATTGCATAGAAAGCATACTGAATACATATTTCTTAGAAAGCAAAATTATAGGAGGTAAAAAAGAAAATGGCAAATCAAACAGTTTACCATTTGCATTTGTCTAGGAGTATTTTCAGCAACTCAAATTGCATGTTCAAGCATAATTATGACTTGATATCTTAGCTATCAACAGGAAATTATTGAACTTGCTCAATGGATAGCACATCTTATGAGAAGAATCACTTTAATAACTTAGCAACTATTATAGCAAATAAGAGTCTTTTTTTTTTTAATCAATATACCATTGCAAATAAATTACACTGCAAAAATATATCATGTGTTTTTTTAGCACAATCCAGTGACATTTTAATCAGGGAAAATACATCAAGAAAAATAAATCACCACAATAATATCATAAAGGATAATGCTACAAAAAAAAAAAAACACTACAGGAAAACTAATGGGTGCCTACCTCTTAAAATAATAGAATCCCAAACCAATTATCCCTATAAACAGCAACAATGAGACTGGAAGCCCAACCTTAAGGACAATTTTCTATTGATCAAGTGATGTTGGAAGTTTCGATCAGTGGAATGTGCCTGATGCGGTTATTTGAGTAGGACTATAAAGAATTCTATATCCTTTAATCAAATCACTGCATCTACGACATGTACCTCTTCGTTTATGATATCTCCAATTTTTGTTGATTTTGATGATCTTCCCTGTACTATGATTTTCCTCATATAATCTACACCAAGATAGTACAAATTTCATCAAAATGAAAACAATTGATTGGTTAAAGTAGACAATATAATAATGAACCACACACACATATATATATATATATATATATCAATTCAAAGTACCATGCTGGAGAAAAATTCCTAGGATTGCAATTCAAAAGTACCCTATTAATGGTTCCATTTGTTAAGCCAAGAAAATGACCAAAGCTATAGAAGACGAATTAGGAGTAACGAAGGACTTCTTTAAACTTCTATGAGGGAGCAATGGAAAATTAGATATGAGGGAAGATTTAGCAATGTGTTTTAGTCTTTTTTTTAAGATTCTTTATCTTCTCATTTTGCAGATTTCAAAGTATTTTAAAGAGATCGAGATAGATATACTCTTCTTCATATATGGGTAGTATAGCTTAACCATAATTATCAACTCTAATTAAAAGTTGTTAGAATTTTTGGGCTTGGTCTAACTCACCCAAAAAAAAGTATCTCAAGAGGAGAGGACTGACCCTGATACCATGTTAGAATTTTTAGGCTTGGGTCTAATTTACCCTAAAAAGTACCTCAAGAGGGGAAAACTGTCCAAATCTTTATAAGGAATAATTATTTTATTTAATTAGTTGATTTGAGATTCTCAACACAAGCAAAATAGTAATTGCGGTTCAAATTCCAAAAGAGAAGTCTATTCCTCTCCTCCATGCTCATTTGATGCACTAAAGCATTCTATGCGAACAAATCTCAAAGCAGGAGACTCTTCCTCTTCTTTATCCTCATATTCTAAAGCCACCGTATATACATTCTACATGGCCATCGATAAAGTCAACTCGAAAATATATAAGGATAACTCGAAAAAATTTAAAATTTTTCATTTTCACCTAAACATTTCCTCTCTCCTCTCTAAACTCTCTCTAAGACTCCTAAATTCAATCTCAGATCTTGGAAGATCCGTCCGTCAAAATTGAGAAAAAAGGTGAGTTCTTCAATCTATTCTCATTTATCTACAATTTAATCAGTTTATATTGTGAAAATATCCCTTTAATATTAAAAAAATTGGAGCTTTAAAATATCAATTTTTTTGCCTGAATCGGGCACCTTCGCCTGGATGGAGCGAAAGTGCATGGTACTTTCGCTCCCATTGGACAAAAATTTCCATGCACTTTCGTCCAACTCTGACGAAAGAGTTTTTTTTAGAATTATTTTTTTCAATAAATGATTATTTGAATTGTTAATTAATTTTGTATATGTAGAATGACAGTGACTAGTTGTTTAATTTTTTAACGTGATAATATTTAATTGTTATTATGAGTATGAATGAATATGTTTTTGTGAATAATATGAAATAAATTGTGTGTATGTAAAGTAACTGTAACTAGTTTAAAATTGTTTGCTCATAATTATGTGTTTAATAAGGAAACGTGTTATGTAACTGCAGAACTATTTGAATTTTAATTTGGATTGATCATTATTCTTGGCCTTAGGTTTAGGGTTTAGTAAGTAAGATTGAATAATATATAAATTAATAAATATTACATAACAATATTACTAAAGAATATTAGTGATGAATGGCCTTAGGTTTAGGGTTTAGTATGTAAGATTGAATAATATATAAATTAATAACTATTACTAAAGAATATTACTAAAGAATAATAATAGTACGAAAGAAATAGTAGAAATGAAATAATAGATCCGGATAATAATAAATAATAAAATAATAATAGATGCAAAAAGTAAATATATGATAAACAACTACTAATGAGTTTGAATAAATAATAGATGGTTCGACTTAGCGGCCGCAGAGAAGGTGATGATCTTGGTCCTGTCACGCACAGGACAGATCGAGTTGAGAGGCGAACTGTCACAACTTCGTCTAGAGGTGTGAGGGGACGACATAGTACCTCTGACCTCCTCGCTACTTCTACCCATCTTGCACCTGGTTTCCATCATGGTACAGGTGAACCCGAGTCTTCAATCCAAGCACCGGCCATATCTTTTAGATTTCGACCTCTCCTTCAACCCCATCAGTCTCACACCCCTGTGCCCTATGAGCTATATGGATCTGTACAAACATCATCACACTCCACAGATATAGTATATGATCTATACTTACATGCTCCGATTATACGACCTCGCATACTATATAGATCTGCCACCCAAGAGCCTATACTGGAGTTTATTGGTGAGCTGAGATAGATAGGGGCTGAGTTTTTTAATCAGATGTTTGGCGCCGCCCCTCAGGATTCTTCATACAGCACACATGGTTATTCTCATGCTGAGTATGGTATTTCATCTTCTGTTCCTTATGTACCGAGTCCTGCAGATAGTGTATGTGAGGGTGCTATTGGCTTGGAGGATGATAGGGGGTTGGAGAGGAGCAAGAAAGAGTCGAATCTCTACATATTGAGGAAGAGGCGGATGAGAGAGGTGATGATGATGATGATGGTGATGGTGGTGATGGTGGTGATGATGATCAGGATGAGGGTGATGATACTGGTGATGAGGAGCAGCCCCTGCCCATGGCGCCTGTAGCACATGCTAGTGGATCCAACGGACGTCCTCGTTAGGGGAAAGGGAAAGGGTTGACTGGCAGCTTTATGTCGGTGATGAGTAAGTTTGCTGGATCTCGTAACAAAAGACCCGAAGTGGCTCGTGAAGTTCCGGCTCCGACACAGAAGAGGAAGAAAGTGAAGCCGTTAGATTGGGAGCAGACAGAGCCAGCAAAGGGAGGTCATGTTGACCCGGAGCTCATCTCATCATACGGTGGACATGTCGCGGATCGGATATGGCATGGACAAGTACATTTCTTTATGTTAAAGTTACATATTATTATTTTTATTATTCTTTAATCTGTAAAATATTATTATTATAAATAGAGTATAATAATGTAATGAAACTGTATTAATTTATTTATTTTATATTCAGGATCGTGGTTCATTGAAGTTCCGATTGTGTTACATGGCACTAACAGGTTGGGAAATTACTGATGCACATATTCGTCCCTTGGCTTCCGGGTCGAGTCTTACGCACCTACGATCATGCATGTTTCAACACCCCAACGCTGCATTATTGTCGGCCTTGGTTGAGAGGTGGCAGTCCGACACGAATAGCTTCCACATACCATGGAGTGAGATGACCGTTACACTACACGATATGGAGCTTATTCTCGGGGTTCCTGCATATGATTCAGTAGTGGATTCGAGATTATCTAGGGAGTAGTTGTTAAGGCTAGTTCAGGATGATCTGGGCTTAGCTCTCATCGGTGGTTTGGGATTTAATGCAGCGGAGCTTCATGCTATTGCCACTAGTAGACAGACTTCACTGTCGCCTCGTGTCAAGGCTGCATGCTATCTACAGTACATCTTGGGTAGCTCATTCTTCAACGATAAGAGTGGCAACATTGTTCCTGCCAGACTATGGCCAATGCTGCAGGATGCAAGTTCTGTTGGGAGGTTCGCTTGGGATGCTGCCTATCTTGCGTACCTGTACAGGAATCTGGGTCAGGCGTCTAGGGTTGATGCAAAGGAGCTTGCTAGGTGCTAGTCACTATTAGAGGTACGTGTTTTAAATATAACGTGAATTATGTTATGTTTTATATTTTATGGTTTTGATAATTTATATTTATTTTATAACTCTTATTTTAACATATTTTAACATGTTTTCACATTTATGCAACTTATTTTTATTTTTTACTTTTATATTTTATATTTTAGGCGTGGATATATCTGTACTTTCCGATGTTTGCACTACCGGATAGACAGGGTATTCAAGTCTGCAAGCCATACATCCAATAATTTCCAATGTTGGGGTATAAGAATGAGAATAAATTACTGGATATTCGCCTAAGACTGGATGTGATGACAGCTGATGAGGTTAGGTGGGTACCGTATAGGATGCAGGAGATTCGGGCTTGCAGGAGATTCGGGCTTGCTGGGTTTCCACGTGGCACGGCTTTATTGCATATTTTGAATGCGTCGAGCCGTACATGCCTGACCGTATTTTGAGATAGTTCGGGTATAGGCAGTGTATTTCCGCCCGTCTTATCCAGCCTCAGGAGGCACGTAGGTCGCCAAATAACAGGATGTACATGTTAAGGAATACTTTTGTGGAGGCACTATGGCTTGAGGCACCTTCGCACTTATTGACAGATACTTGGACAAGTGTTTCGGTCATTCCATCGAGTTCCTGCACGGATGATTACATAGGTTGGTACCTCCCTCGCAGTCACCCAAGGATAAAGAATCCCGGGAATATTCCCAATAGCTTTCGCTTACCGATAGCTCCCTTTATGCCACCCCAGGCTCTGTTGGATTCGATTGCACGTGAGGTTAGCCGAGAGGATCTTCAGGACAGTGAGTTAGGATGTACGGTTCGAGATTTACTAAGAAAGCATTACCGTGCACCTTAGTCAATCTTTATGTATTTGGATATGTTCTTACATATATTTTTAGGATCTTGTTTATGTACTATTAGTGAATTTTGTTATGTGCATTAATTTTATTTCATTCATGTAATTGTATATTATTTAAAAAATGAATACTTATAAAATCAAATCTAAAAAAATATAATTTATTAACAAACCAACCATATACACGTTAGAAATTATACACTAAAATGCTCAATTTCCTAGTTAATAATAACATGCGAATGACTATGAGGCGGATACATTTTACGATATCTCGCAACCCAATCTAAAATCCGGTCACGATATGGGACTGCCCATCCACTAACTCGTACGTCTCGATGATATTCCCATTGCACCTGTAGTGGAAGCAAAGGGCATCCATCTCGCAAGTGTAGCTGCAGAATAAATTATTATAAATTAAATATAAGCTTCGGATAAAATATAAGAATGAGAATAATTATTATAATAATTTAAAATAAATCACAATAATAAATACCTGTATGAAATGCTGTTGTTCCTCTATGAATTCGATGACAAGTGTTCCAGCACTACCATCCATGTTAGAAACAAGAGGTAGGACGGTGGTCGAACCTAACCGTGCAAGAAAATAACGCACAACTTGAATGTGTTCGCGATGACATAAAGATGATCAGGTGTATCTATCCAATAGTTAGCAAGCGCCAAACCCTCTTTCCAATTGGTCCACCTTATCAACTCAGTTACACATTCTACTGATCCGAACAGTTGCACATATACGTTCATACGGTGGTGTAAATCAAAACACATTCTTCTACGAATTTCAACCCAATAATTTTCATCTCTGAACAAAAAATTAGATACAACCCTAAATCCACAATTACCATCACCAACCATGTTCTTCCAGTTTAATATGAATTCCTAGATGAACCCTTGAAATGCATTGTTGAAGGGGAACGGCGTTGATGGGGCATTCGGGTTTACAACGGATGATAGACTGGACCTACCACTGTTACGTCCCCTGCCCCTACCCCTACCGCGACGAAGCGACCCTACCTCTTCCACGTGGACTAAGACCAAAACCTGAACCTGACCCGTTTCCCGATCCAGAACCTGATCTGCTAGACTTCCCAATCTTCCTATGTGTGACGGAGACGTATTCCCAGTGAGACTTATCCCTCTTGGTAGAATTCGTCTTCTGTCATCCCTTCGTGATTGCGGTCTTTGGGGGTGTTGTCAACGGCTGACAGGGATCTTCAGGCAACACAGGAGATATAACACCTTTGATGAGGCGTCTCGCTTTCCGTACCTTAGAAATTGGACCCACACTAATCTCCTATATTAGTGAGGTGAGATCATGCATTTCGGAATCCATGTCTCTATCATGTTGTTCAGGAATATCATAATCGATTTCTAGTCTTCTCCAAAAAATGTCAACATCTTCCTCTCAGATTGGAATTAAATATTGGCACCTATGAATAAGTTCACACGCACATAGTAGACCGTGCGACTTTCTTAAGTAATGCAGGCAATTGTTTCCCGGTTCTTCAACCATCTCGCGTGCTTTCTTTAACTCATCCATTATCTTCTCCAAAGCCAAATGACTAATTTTATTACTTAAATTCTTCAATATGGCATTACTCTTAGCTCCATACTTCTACTTAAGTTTAGAAATTTCTAATGTGTATTTAATTTCAGCAATTTAACCTTGGATTAGAGAGTCGATATTCAAAAACACGGTGTCCAAATCACCGTGACACGTTGATAACCACACCTTCAACACAGAATGTTCGCTCTCAACACGGTTCGTTGTCTCTACACCAAAATGCAACACTTGAGATGTCTAAACCTGGCAAAATTTATGGGCAAACGAATTCAACCATGTGCTGAACAGGTAATACAAAAAGTTTGGCCTGCTTTTCTACCTAGTCTTCAACACCTCCAACTTTCTCTGATATACAACCTCATCAATTTCATTTATTAATTTTTTCCACGAGCCATTCACGAACCGTTGAGCCACCTCTTCATCTTTCACCATCTCAGTCAACTTTGCCAACACATTCTGATTAATTTGTCTTCTACATAACATATGGTGTGAATTTCTGAACACATCATCAATCACCGACATTAGTCCGCTTTCCCTATCAGTAAGAATGACTAGTGGCTCTCCTTGATTGATAACTAAACCCTGGCCATTTGGCATAGTAGATGTAAAATATAAATGCTTGATTTGTTGAAGAACCCATCTGTATGTCATTGCCTGTTCATTGCACATAAAAGCTGTTGCCACTGTGAAATTCTTTCCTGTCGGAGTCATCCCTACAGCTTCTAATAGTAGCATGTTGTACCTTAATTAAAAATTAAATGGAAAATTAATTATTAACATTGACCACTATTTCAGACGGACTTCAAAATATTATTAACTATTTCTTAAAAAATATTATAAAATATCAAATATCCTCTACAAACATAATAAATTTAATTTTTTACGCGAAAAAATAATAAAGATATCTAATAATACAATTAATCTACTATAGTACTTACTTGTTCGTTTTATACGTGGTATCCATTATTAGTACATACAACCACGTTCTAATCATTGCAATCGATGTTGGGTGTGCAACGACAATATCACTAACTTTCTCCTCACGGTTTCTATGGAAAATTGTGTAGCCCCTTTCTGCACTTAGGCAGAGAACTTCCTCTACCGTGTTTCTTCCCTGCATCCGATTCCTCTTAATCTTGGCAACCACATTGTGAATTTTCTGGACACTGCAGACATCATAAATTTCTAATTATTAACGGAATAAAAACAAATTTCTAAAATATTTAATATTTAAATAAAGTTATAAAAATAATTCCCTTATAACTTACCTAACTGTGCATCCAACGTCTTGTTCTCAGAAAAATTATAATATATTGCGAGGCAGCACATGACTCTTCCTGAACTGCTTAGTCTGGTGCAACTGCTCCTCCGTAAGTCTTGCAGCCTGAGCATGACTGTGATTGTAAACAGCTACTTTATGGTTGTGCCTCCCGTTGTGTACGAACAATTGCCAACTTTCGTTTGCCGCTATTTTCTCTCCCTTTAGCTTAAATTGACACCCACATTTTTTCGTCACATACGGTCCCCGTCTTTTTTTTGGAACTTCTTCTTCCTCATTGTCAACTATTTTCATTTCCCTCCCTCACTTTCTCTCTCTACAACCATATTCTCTCACTTCTCTTTAAACATTCAACAACATCAAACTCATATTTACTCAAATCCGGCCGTTGAAACTCAAAAAAAAGTTAAAATATTGTTCTATATTCGTTTATTTACAATTTTATCAGTTTAAAAATAAAAAACGCAACGGATTGAACTAGGGGAGGCAACCAAAATCCGAGAGAGGAATTTCAGTCCAGGTGGCCGAAATTCTCTCATAATTTTGATCCACATGGCCCAAAATTATGGAGGAATTTCGGTCACATGGGCCAAAATTTTCCTATAATTTCGGCTGCCCCTGCCCCTTCCCTCGCAAATGTGATGTTATATTTTTTAATAATTATTAATGTTATTTATGTTAGTATATTTTTTAATAAATTTTGAACAATTATGTTAGTATTTTAGTTAATTTTATGAGTTGTTAATGTTAATGCATGTTTATGTTCGTGTTTAATTTTTTAATTGTTTAAATTTTAATAATGTAGTAATGTTCGGTTTGAATTCTATAATAGTGTTTTATAGACTAATTTATTTTTAGACCTCAATAATTGTTATTATTAATATTTTGTCTTTGTTATAACCTTTAAGTTTGGATTAATTAAAAGTTAACTAATACTCAATGAATATTAAATAATAATTTCATATCTAGTGTGGTTAATAATTGAATTTATTAAAAAAATGTAAAGTTATTAATTTACTAATAATATATTTGGAATAATAATACTAATAATAATGTAAATAATACATTATATACTAAGAAAAAATATTATTGAATTAGAATAATAGTTCTAAAGTATTAAGTTTAATTATTGAATTTAGTATAATTATTGAATTTACTTTATATTATCGAATCTAGTTTGATTAGAATCATTTAGTATAACTATTGAAATTTTTTAGAAAAAGGCCAAATGTAAATTTATTAATTTGGAAAAGGGAAAGTATATAATTAATAATTAAATAATAAAATTTTATACAAATAATGAATTAAGGTTAATTTGGATATTTAAAAAAATAATAAAAAAATATTGAATTAGAATAAAATAGTTCTTAAGTATTAATTAGAATAATTAAGTCTAATTATTGAATTTTGTAAAAATGTAAATTTATTAATTTGGAAAACATATAATTAAAAATTAAATAATAAATAATAAATTAAATAAATTAATATATAGGAATGTAGAAAAAATATGGTGTATATTAAAAAATATTAATAAAAGTTAATAATTATGAATATAAATAAGAATTTAATAATGATAAAAATAATTCATATATAAATTAATATGTAGTTTACTAATAATATATGAATAATTTATTAATACGAAAAAGAAAAAATAATTATTTATGTTTTTTTATTAAAATCGTTTAGATAGTCCTGGACCAAACATATCGGAGAAATACAAGTTTAGGCCCGATTGTAGACACACATGGTCGTACTCATGACCGTACCATTACAGCTTCCTCTCGAGCAGTGAGAGGCCTTCATAGCACTTCATACATCCCCACTACTTCTAACCTAAATTGTCCTAGCATGTATTATGACTTTGGTGTGCCCTCATCTTCTATCCATCCTTGTCCTACACCTATTCGGACGCGTATGCCTCATCCTAGGCTCCTACATTACATGAGCCCTATACTCCGATAACATATCCAGTATATGACTCTTCATCTGTACAGCCTTAGTCATATTACCCAGCATCATCTTCTTATGATTTATAGGCATTCGGTTTTTCTAGTCACCCCCTTATGTCCGGACGACCTCCTCTTTTCAAGAACACCATTGTACAACCGAGAATGATTGTTGATTTCCATTGTGTGCCGCCCCTGGACACATTTTTTTTTTATGACTTTATGATAGGCACTGGGCAGACCGCATATACTACCATGACACCTATATAGGCACTGGGGTTCCTTCATATTCAGGCGGGATGGGGGAGACTGTTGATGTGCGTTGTTGTGCACTTCTATTGAGAGGTGGCAGCTGGACACAAACAACTTTCATATGACCTTTGGTGAGATGACTATGACGCTTCACGACGTTGAGTTGATACTGAGCCTACCTGCGTATGGTACACCAGTGGACACCGAGCAAACGCATGAGTAGCTACTCGGCATCGTTAATAGTGACTTGAATGTTAGGTACAAAGGCACGGGTATTCATTCCAAGGGGGTGGCATTAGACAACAGGATATTATACGTGCTTGTGAGGATGTTGGTAATCTTGAGGACGGGATGAGAGCATCCTGTTATGTGCTATCCATTTTAAGGAATTTCCTGTTCCCTTTCAAGATCGGCATGTCTATAGTGAATTACAAGTTGTGGTCGATAATGAAGAATCTTAGACGGTGTAAGAAGATGGCATGGGGTGCTGCAACTTTGGCATACTTATACCGGAATCTTGGGATAGCATCACGCACAAATTCAAAGGAGTTAGAAGGATATTGGTCACTATCGGAGGTACGCTCTTTTTCTTTAAATACATTTAGTTAGTATGGCATTCATATTATATATCATTAATATGTAATTTTTTTATTTATTATATTTAGATTCTATGAATATTTCAAAAAATAAATACTACCAATATTTATATACATTCATTTTATATTCATATTTTATGTACATTCATTTTATAAATATATGTTCATTATATTTATATACATTCACTTTATAATTATATTGTAGGCATAGATATATTTATACTTTCCTATGTTTGTCCCAACAATGAGACGCGATACACAGTAGCTAGACCTTACATCCAGCAATTCGAGCTGATGACTACGAAAAAATTATAGTGAATTGATAAAGTATCGGATGAGGCTAGATGTGATGACTGCAGATGAAACACGGTGCACACCTTATAGTCAGGCAGAGATAGATAGCATATGGTTTTCTACGTGGCATGGGCGATTCCCTTCTTCGAGTATGTAGACTCTCGAAAGTACGTGGTCAAGAACACTTTTGTTGAAGCTTTGTAGATTGGTGCATGGGGACATAATTATTTTGAAATACAGATGAGGGTTCGAGCTATACCTCTGAGCACCATCAGTCCCGACTACAGGTGGTGGTATGGCCTTCGGTATCATCGTACGATACAAAATCCCGATAGACTTCCTGACGGTGTTTAGTTTCTAGCACGTAGTCAGCTACCACCTGCCATCTTCTTGGACATGATATGACCTTATTGTGAGGGTGATTGCCACTCTGATTCGACTGCTGCAGAGAGATTCTGAGAGATGCACGAGATTTGGCAGTAGCTTTATGTCCAGTAGCATTTGATTTTTATTCATGTATCTTTTATTTATTTATGATGTACTTTTATTGCATGAACATTTATTTATGATGTAATTGTATTGCATCAACATTTATTTATGATGTTAGTTTGGGACTTTTAAAAAATATATTTATCTTTTTAAGTCATTTTAAATATAGAAATGCCAATAATACCAATAAAATTAAATAATTACCGACAATATAGTTCAATATAATTTTCTCAATTACAACTAAATTCCCTTACTAACACTAATGTTCAAAAATAAAATAATTACTAACAATTACTACTAATATAGTTCAAAAATAAAATAAACATAGAGGTGACAATTCAATTAATCTCGTGCACATCAGTTAAAAAGGGATATGCCCTAGTATATCTTTCACACCACTCTGTTAAACAAGCATCCAAAGGGAGAAATCACAACCTGACATCGTCAGTTACGTTGCATTCCCAAGCCCGGCTAATAGGTGGCATTGGAAAGTCATCTTGCATGCATAACTGGTTAATAAACCAATTAAACAACTAAAATAACAAGAGATTAAACAGCTATGAAATTAATAACAAAATTATTAAATAACTTACAGCAACCAAGTGTCGTTGATCATCCAAGAATGCAATGACAATCATTCCATCAATTCGTTCCTTCTCTGAGTATGTAGGCAACAACATCGTAGATCCTTTTTTGGAAAGAACGACTAAACATAAATTGAATTTATTTGCTATGACATAAGGACTCTCAACTGTATCCATCCAATAATTATCAGTTAGTGCGGGTCCAAGCCAATGCTCATTAATTTTCATGCACCTGTAGTATTTATCCAGTCCTGCAAATAAAGCGATGTATAACTGTAAATTATCTCACAACTCAATCCATGTATGTATGTGGACTTCAAACCAGTTATTTTCATTGCCATATCAAAATAGGATACAACTCTAAACCCACAGTTTCAACCATCCTCTATGTTCACCCAGTGATTAATAAGAGGATGAATGAAACAAGGAAAAACATTTGGATAAGGGAATCGCCTGTCTATGAATGGATCTGCAAATAAAAATATTCATAAATTTCAAAAAGTAACTAAACAACATACTTATAATTTAAAAAACCAAAAAAAAAAAAAAAAAAACACAACTGAACATATTCATCTCATGACCATAATATTTAAAAAAAAAAGGGGAAACTCATACCTAGGGATGGATTTGCAACTGATGAATCTGATGACTGTCCCAAACTGCATCCCCAGCTACGACCTCTATCTCTACCTCTCACTTTAGATTCACCAAGTCTAGATCTAGATCCTGATCCAGAATCCAATTCACTGGGCGACTTAAATGATGCTCTAGAAGCAATCTATATGTGCTCTCAATGCACTTGTCCCTCTTTTTTGAATCTTTCTTATGTCGTCCTTTAGTGATAACTGTGTCTGGAGGAGTACTCAAAGGCCTTTCAGGATCCCCCGGAATAGCAGGATTTAAGATATCTCGAGCACACTAATGCAACTCCCGAAACTTTGATATAGGTTTACCCTTGAACTCCTCTATAATACCCATGAAATCTTGTATCTGTAAATCCATATCCGTTTCTTGAGACGACAGATGTTGAGATAATCTCGTGTGACCAGCGATTTCAATCGATATCCAAAAAGGGTCAACATCTTTCACTTCAAGAGAAACATAACTATTATACCTGATGATAAACTCGCACGTGCAAAGGAGCTCATATGTGCTCGAATATAGTGTCCTCATAGATCCTCGGATCACTACGGACCTTTGGAACTCCTTCTATCTCTCCATAAATAATATTCATGGCCAAATGACTTACGTTGCCCAAAAGGTTTTTTAACACCCGATTGCTACTTGCATTATGTTTCTCCTTCATTTGAGAAGATTCTAAAGTCTTCTTAATCTCAGTTACCTGCAATTCAATTTCACAACAAATTCTGAGGAAAACTGTATCCAAGTCACCAAATAATGTTCTAAGCCAAGCCTTTAGTGCAGAGTGATAAGCTTTAACACGATTCGTCATCTCCGAACTGAAATGCAAAATCCTTTCAGTCCAAACTCGCACAAATTTCGGGTCAAACTAATCCAACCATGTATCAAATAAGTGGTGCAAGAAATCCGGCCTCTTATGCCATTTTTTTCAACTTAATTAATTTCTCTTCGTATTTTGCCAAATTGGAAGAGTTAATTAAATTGTACCAAGTTGTGTTAATTCATATTGAAGCTCTTTTTTCTTTAATATCTATATTTAATAATCTTCCATTTACATTCTGGGCCAAAATTATAATGGAATTTCGACTGACTGAGCCGAAATTCATGTATAATTTCGGTCAGCTGAATAAAAATTGGGGACATTCATTTTTTTTTATTTACATCAAAATCGATATTTTTCTTCAACAAAATAGTCAAAATCATTCATGTTTTACTTGAATTCTTCAAGAACTTGAAAACACTTTGAATTTCTTCAAGAAAGTTGCAGAGAGAGGGGGAGAGAGTTGTTGTAGAGAGAGAAAGTGAGGGAGGAAAATGAAATTGTTAGCCCTAAGGGCATTATTGTATATGTTTTTTATTATGATTAACATATGTTTGTGTGATGAGTATAACTTAGTCTCTATAGAACAAAAGAAGCATTTTTGGAGGCTCAAGGCTACACTACATAAGAAGTAAAAGATCTTGGAATTAAAGCATAATGAAGAAGGAAAGATCAAGCCATTCCAAGATCAAGACATTGAAGACCTTGAAGACTTATGTCTTAGTTAGGGATATGCTAAGGTATTTGGTGAAACTCCCTAACTCTTATCTTTGTTTGTTGATCAAGTGTGAAGCTTTTTGGATGAATTTCTTTTTATAAACTATTCTTAAAAAACGGGTCGTCCTATTTTTAAACTGGTCATCCGATTTTGTCATCCAATTTTTAAAACAGGTCATCCGATTTTTAAAATCGGACGTCCTATTTTAAAATCGGTCGTCCGATTTTTCTAGCTTTAGAAAAATAGATCGTCCGATTTTTAAGAGGGATCATCCGATTTTTGTAGGATGAGTCCGAATCTTTCTATTTCAAAAATAGGTCGTCCGTTTTCTAAAACCGGTCGTCCGGTTTTAGTCTTTTACTGCAAAACTATTACCGTTACACAGTGTAACGGCTACTTTCTTCTCCTTCGTATACATATTGACTTTGATCAGCTGCAAAATAAATAGAGGTTGGTTGAAAAATTTATTGAAATCATTTTAGAACATTTAAAGAGCTTTGAAAGTACATTCTTTAAAATATCTTCATCTCATAAAAAAAAATAGAAAATTCTTCTTAGAGCTTCATTGTTGATCTTCATCAAAGAAGAAGTAAGGAGGAGTTTGTAGAAGTATTCCATTGAGTTGTATCTTCCTCTCCTCAAGCTCATTTGGTAACATTGTTCCTTACTCTTCTTATTATTTTATTGTGATCAAAAGTTTGTGGAAAACCCTTTGGGTGATCCTTTGATAAATTTGTTGTATTGTTGTGTTGTGTAAACTTTGAGGTTTTAGTGTAAAACCCTTGAAGGGTGATCCTCATTATGTTGTTGTGTAACCAACTTTGAAGATAGTGGATTTGTGAAATCCTTGGGTTGAGTCTCAAGGTAGTGGATGTAGCTCTTTGAGAGAGTGAACCACTATAAATTGTTGTGCATGTTCTTTAAAGTTTAATTCTATGCTCATTTCTTGATTGCCAAAACTATAAGATTTTGTTTGGTGTGGATTCTTATCAAAAAAAGTTTTAGAATTCTTTCACAAACAAATGGGAGGTTTATCTTTCTAATCACACAAAAGATTTTTTAAAATTAGCCAAAAACCTTATTAACCCCCCCTTCTAAGGTTTTTCAGATATCGAAATCATGTTCACAATGTTGAACCCAAAAGGTGTATTCGTATATAGACAACTCGGTTAGAGTTGTTCTCGTAGATGATGAACTCATGACGGCACAAAGATCATATATATATACATAATATACATTATGTATCCAAATCCTCCCCCTTGACTTGAAGAATATGGATCTCTCCATATGTATGAATGACTTGCACTTGTATTCAAGCTCCCTGTTTTACTTTCTCTCAAATAGAGATCAAATAAGTTTTTCAAAGTTTGAGATGCATCCTTTTTTTATTTTGTTGATATTTTTTTGGAAAGTAAAAAATGAATTAAAGCGAGTATCCAAACATGAATAATAAAATTAATTAAATATTCAAATCTCTTGCTTTTAAAATGAGGGTCTAAAATTAAAGCAACTCAAGTATATGACAAGAAATTTTCATAATACTTTAAAGAAAATTTTCATATCGAACATCATAGGATCATACATGACATGTCGTCTAAATTCTCTAAAAACACTTGCAACTTTTATCATTGTGAGAAGCATGTGATGAGTAGTGGGGTAGTATCGTCCAGATAAAAGTTCAGTCGCTTGTGCAAAAGTTTTTAATAAAGAACAAATAACTACAACTTCATAAAAAAATATTTGAATCAAGTGGTGGTCCATCATTTGCTAGTATAAATTCAATAAGTTATTGTTTATAAGGAAAACAAGTTTGTAATAATATCTGTTTCAAAAATTCTATAAGGTACGTTTTGTTCTCTACAAAGTAATTTAGAATGTTGTCGTTTGGGACCAGAAGATCTAATGAACTTAATAATGTCTCTAATCATATTCAGAACATATTCAATATGTAAATAACCTTCTTGTACGTACAAATTCAAAATATGACATACACATCTAATATGAAATAACTTTCTTCTAAAATTGGTCTCAAATTATTTTTCAAAATTGAAACTAAAGAATCATTATTTGAAGCGTTATCAAAAGAAATTAAAAAAAATTCTATTATCAATTCTATAATCACGACATGTTTGAGTGATATTTCGTGCTATATTTGCACCAGTATGTGGGAATTCAAAAATTTTAAAACTAATAATTTTTTTGTTTAAATACCAATTTTCATTGACCCAATGACATGTAATGCACAAAAAATCTTCAAAGTAACAACTATCCAAGAATCACAAGTAAACAAAAATTTACCAGGAATAGATTTAAAAATTACAGCGTGGGAGTTTTTTTTCTTCCTAAAAACTCTTAAGAATTTCCTTCTAAGTGGAGGTCTAGGAAATCCATAATAAGTCAGTTGAAGTGCAACTTGTACTAATCTCTCAAATGATTTATTAGAATGTAATGATAAATGAAGTTCAACAATTACCACCCACCTAACTATTTATCTTTTTACTAACTCACTATCATATTTAAAAATTGTAATTGCACTTCCAGAAGCACAAGCCGAAAGTTATGTTTGTGTAGTTAAATCTACAAAAGAAGAATGAACATGTTGTACATGTCTTTTAAGTGTACCAGTGCCATCATTGGTCTTATGTGCAAAATCTGTTTTACAAAGTTGACATCTAGCTTTATTATTATTCATCTTATTAAAAACACTCCAAACAAAATATCTTTTCTACTACTACTACCACTAGGTGCGGTATCGAAAGGAGGAAGCGTCTCATTTTGTTCATGTGTGTGAAGAAGCATTTCTTGAAGTTGAATCCATAATAATAATTAATAATTAATAATAAAGTGAATAAATTTAATAACTAATTAAATCAAGTAAACAAATAATTATTTAAAACAAAATAAAGAAATTCTAATAAATAAAGTAAACAAATAAGTATTAAAAAATTAAATAAATATATTATAGTAAATAAAGTAAACAAAAGATTATTTAAAACTAATAAAGTTTCAAAATATAATAAATAAACAAATTATAGTAAATTAAGGTAAAGAAAGCAAACTATTTTCTATTCCTTCCTTCGAATTTTGAACAAATGGAAAACCTCCAAAAAAACATTTGATTCTTGAGAGTTGATAGAGTTTAGAGAGATTGAAGAGTTTTAAAAAAGATAGAATAGAGAATGATTGATTTTTTGTGTGAGGAATGAATTAGTTTAGATGGGTATGTATAATAAAAAAATTAAAATAAAATAAAACACCAGTCGCTTTTTTTAAAAAAAAAAAGACCGATAGATCTGAACGGTCAGATGATTTGGACCATTACATCTTAGCGGTCAAACCATCTAAATCGTTGAGATCAAACGGTCAAATAATCTGGTCCATTGATCTACAACGGTCTGAAGCAAGGGATAAAAATTCCCAATGTTTTTTTTTTAATTTTTTTATAGCTGGCCCGCGGGTTGGACTGCGATTCTAGTCTTGGGTTGGGCCAGTCCCAAGCCAGTTTGTGGGCTGGTCTGAATTTTTAATGGACCAGGCCGATTTCAAACTTGATATGGGCTAGTCCGAGCTTGAGTTGCATTTCACAAAATCAAAGTCCATCATGGTCCTCTCCCTTTGGACTGCTTGCGTGTAGGTTGGATTGGTCCCGGATCAAAATGGATCAGACCAGACAGATTTGCGAGCCAACTCGACCCAGTGACCATCCCTAGACTGATGGCGAGGACAAGTGGTATCATTAAATTAAGTTTTACTAAAAATTTCAAGTATACATTACCATCTAAAAAAACAAGAAGTGTACATGTCGTTGGACCCAAAAAAATTTTAATGTACATTTGTATATGGTTGAACAAATACAAAATTCTAAAAATACTTAGAAAAATGTACTTGCAAAACGTATAAGATAATGATCTGACAATATTATACATAGACATATAATCAATTTTGGGGATCATTAATCAATCGTATTTCTTCCAATGGTTGTTCACTAGTAGGGACTTCCTCATCATCAATCACTAAATATGGATTATTTTCTACTACCGGTTGAAAATTATAGAATATAAATAAATAGAAGAACATGCTTGCTCCTTCTGCAGAAACTATAGGGATCCATTCATCTCTATAACTTACAATAACTCCAATTCCAGGAACCCCAAATCTTGTGAAATACAAATAAGCAATTACAACAATATAGAATTGCCTAAAAAGTGTCAACTTGTCAAGATTTCTTGCTGCCTTCCCATCATTCTTTGATGCCTCCCTCAGGCTTCTAATTGACCAAAAAATTGGAATAAAAATAGTTATGCAACAAACAACATCTATTACCAAGAACATCTCATTCCATGTAAACCAATCTTTTTCCACCGGGCCTGTTTCACTGATTAAGACTGCAGCTAGATTTTCTATTACTTGCAATGGGATTATGAACGCCAAGATATTCTTTTCACGTTCTTGTAAATACGGTTTCAAGAAAGACCAGCCTGTTCCGATAAGAATAATTACTGTAAAAAGTGTTACACCTTTTAAGAATCCAAAGATGTAGAAAGCAATATCCCAACCATGGGGAGTGCCTGTGTTTCTAATGTACATTTTATCCTCTGAGGCACAAATCATTTTGAGTGACATAAAAAGAAGTAGTGCAGCCATGATAAGGTGAATCTTGTACACTGTAATTCTTTGCCTAATGCAAATGAAAGTCCATGTAGCAAAAAATACTACATATACAATAAAGAAAATGAAATACATTATTGGTAATATAGTTTGACCTGCCGGAAGAAAATCCTTCTCCCCATTGAGTATGTTATACATTTCTGTATGAATTTTCATCGACACAAAGAATTCAGACTGACAATTACCAAAAAGTAGATTGTATTCTTCTGGTACATCAATTTTAAGAGAAGTATTAAAAGTTGAGTAGTCAAGGGAAATTTCATTGAACCTGAACAAAATTTGTACAAAATTGCTATACAAGACGCAAAAGTCATCTGAGTATGAGGACTCATTGAAGATTCTTGGATAAGCTCTGTCCATGACAAGAAAGAATCCCATGGAAGCAGGGTTGAGTTTTGCACTGGGAAATTTTGTTGTCCAAGAAACATTTTTGATTGATAGATCCACATGTCCGCCGGAAGCAAATCCAAATCTTTCAAATAAAATTATAGGCCTTGAATCATCAACAATGTTGATATCCTTGATCTCACAAGCACAAAATTGAATGCTTGAAAATATGAATACACTAATTGATACAACAAGTAGCAGAAGGCTATGTGTCATTCTGAACAGGAAAATTTCCAAGGCTTTTTGTATCATATTGGGAATACTTGAAGCTTTTTAGGTTAGGTTTGCAAATGGGATCTATTAGTTGAGGACCTTTTTTTTACTTTTTTTTTTTTTTTTTTTTTGAGTCGAGGATACAATTGGAAGTGTATAACCATTGAATATTATTAGGGAGTGTTATAAAACTATAGAAAGAATAGCGATATTTATGCCATAAAAACTTAATATTGATGGTAAATTTATCACAATTCTTGTGGAACATAGATAATTAATCCTAGATCACTCATTATGTTTACCAATCAAATCTGAGCATATGTATATTTCATAACAAAGTTATCTTTGATACAAATTTTGTAAAGAGAACATCTATTATAATTATTTAAGCTATAATTTTCGTTTTCATAGTGCTAATTAGAATTTTGCAAGAAACAATATAAAAAGGAAGGCAAGAAGATTCATATGAAATAAAAGTTTAACATTTTACATGGTTAACTAATTAGGTGTTCAATATTTTGAAGAGCAAATATTATATATATGGTTTAGTGTTTCACTTTTCTCATGATTTAATCATGATTTAATCTTATCATATGCTTAGTTTTTAGTTTTAAAATTTTAAATGATAACCTCCAATATGATAATTATACCTTATTCAATTTTACTTATAAGTAGACATGGAATTAACAAATCAAGAGGCAAACAAGTAAATGTGTATGACTCAATTAAGTCATAGCTTGGACCAAGATGAGAAAAAGGAAAAATGAAAAAGAGAAAATATGATGATGAGGTTTATAGGATATATTCAGTGTTCTAATAAACATATGGTCATTTGTTTTATAGCTATTTTCCTTCTTTGGCTAGGTTTTAAATTATCCTAGTATTGGATTTCTATACCTAAGGAAATCATGTCTCAAGATGACAATGAAAAATAAAAATAAAAATAAAAAACCTCATTTTAGCAGTTTTGCTGCCTTAGGTACATGAAGAGGAGTGACAAACTAAAATTCTTTTTGACTACAACACTTTCTGAATTGCTTTGCACTTTTTCTATGTAAAAATAAACAACTTTGTCTGAAGACAATTTGTCAAAGTAAAATGAAGAGTTATAATTAAATCCATTTATAGTTGTATAGTACTTTATGCTTTAACCCTTTCATTATACTTTTATACTTTCGAATAAGTTATTTCAAATTACTTATGAATGTATTAATTTATCCTTTGGTTAAAATGTTTAAGAAAGATCAAATATGTGAAAAAAAAAAAACTTTTAAGAACCAAAGTAGTTAAGTTTCAATTCTAATGAACCTATAATTCGAGTATTGTGAAATTTAGGGTAGAAAAGGAAGTATCAAAAAGATAAAAAAAAAAAAAAAGGAATTTATATAGTTCAATCAATTGACCAACAGCCACAAAGAAAGAAATAAATTCTCTTAATACTGTTAGTCCTGTCTGACAAGATTGTTACAAGGGATCAATAAATATGGGGATAATAAATATAACTCGTGAATCCATAAGGATAGTGAAAAATTCAAAAAATTTCACTTCTCACTATCAACTTTCTCTCTATACCAACAAATCTTCTCTCTTCTCTCTAAAAAGTTTAAATTTCAATATCAAATTTAGAAAGATCCGACTTTTGAAAATAAAAAAAATGTTAGTACCTCGATCTATACTCATTTATTTATAATTTATCGTTTTAAATTTAAAAATATGCATCGTATCGAAAAAAAATCTACCGTTTTTTGTTGAATTTTGCCTGGATAGGCGAAAATTTCTGGCTTATTTCACTCGGTCCGGCAAAAATTGCCGGTCCACTTGGTCCAGCGAAACATTGTTGCGTTCACCTCCCTGTCCAGTGAAATTTTTCTGAAATTTTCGCCAGGCTGAGCGAAATTCAGCCCTGTTTTTCACTAGCCTGGGCGAAATTATTATTACCTTTCTTTTTTATATTTATTTATGTTATTTAGTTTTGTGTTTATAAATGTTTAACATTATGATTATGTTTATTTGTTTATGTTATGTTATTTAATTTAGTGTTTACAAATGTTTAATTTCATGTTTATTTGACATGTTATTTAATTTTGTTCATTTAGAATACATGTAATTAGTTGTTTAAATGGTTTATTTTATAATTATTTGTTAAATATGATTATGAATTATTTTTACTGAATAATTTGACTTTAAAAGTGCATTAATTATTTTGTTAGTATAAGTGTTACAATTATTCATGTCATATTTTGAATCAATTTATATGTTTAGATTGATTAAATTTATTTATTAAGTTCATGGTTTAGAAAAGAAATGGTGATGGTAGATTATTGTTTTGATTAATTTATTGCATTATGTAGTAAATAATAAATTAATATAATAATAGACATTATTTAATAAAAAAGTATGAAGTAATGTATGAAGTAATTTTTAAAAGATTAATGAATGACTTTAACCAAATAATAATTTAAATGTTGATATTTAAATAATATTGTGAATAATAATTTAAAATAATTATTTGAATTAATAATAATTAATAATACATAAAGAATAATGATAATAATTTAAAGAATGGGATCCAACCCCTTTTAAATAGTAATTTTAATAATAAATAATTACGTTATTGACATAATAACTATTATTTCCATTATTAATAATAGAAAGTAATAAAATAATATAAATAAAATAATAAACTTATTTAAAAATAATAAAATAATAAAATATAGAACGATTTGAGAAGTAATATTGATTCAAAAAATAAAAATATATAGAGCGGTTTATCCTTATTAATAATAATAAATAATAAAGTAATATAAATGAAATAATAAACTTATTAAAAATAATATAATAATATAATAATACAAAAGAAATAAAATAATTATTTAAAAATAAATACTAAAATAATATAAATAGGTAATTAAAAATATAATTTAAATAATAAAAAATTACAAAGAACGAAGTTAATATTGATTCAAAATAATATACAGAACGGTTATCCCTTATTAATAATAATAAATAATAAAGTAATATAAATAAAATAATAAACTTATTAAAAGATAATATAAATAATATAATAATACAAAAGAAATAATACAAAAGAAATAATACAATTATTTAAAAAATAAAGAATAAAAAAATATAAATTACATAATTAAAAAAATATAATTTAAATAATAAAATATTATAAAGAACGAATTTAAATAATACAATAACGAAAAATTGTTACATGTAACATGTAAAAAAATTTAAACAATATAAAACATGAATTAGACAAAATATATATTAATTATTTATGATTATGTTTGGAAATTTGTTTAGATGGTTCGGCCTGGAGCACATAGGGGAGATGGTGATCTAAGTCCTATGATAGACAGAACCGGTCGAGTTCACAGGCGTATAGTCACTGCTTCCTCCCGTGGTATGAGGGGTCGTCACAGTACATCTGACATCCCGTGTATTCCTGCCCCACTTGGACATGAGATATATTATGACCTCGGTGCACCGGGGTGTTCTATCCAACCACTTCATATACCGAGTAGGACTTGTCCTCCTCTCCCATCACACCATCCATACACTCCGATACTCCATGAGATATATGGATCTTCTTAGCCACCATCTCAGCCACCACTTACATCATATGACTTGTATGCACCTGGTTCTTCTGTGCTTCCCCATATGTCCAATCAGGATCATGTATTGTATATCAAGCACCATTAAATGAGGTTAGTGGTCCAGGGGTGAAATTAGGTGCTTATTTTTTCGAGCACCTTATATCAGGAGTCACGATCGATTCATTTTATAGCACGACTGATTATACTGCCACTGATTACAATATTACCTCATCTTCACCTTGTTTAGGGTGGGATACTGGTGATATAGGGTTAGTGGGTGATAGGAGCCGGTCTGAGGAGCATGACATGGTTGGATCCCTCTACATTGGCCTGAAGGATGTTTAGTTTGAGCGTGAGGATGATGATGATGGCGATAGTGATGGTGATGAGGATGAGCTTGTATCTGTGACCCCTGCATCGTCATCCGGTGTCAGGCCAGGTCCGGAAAAGGTAAAGGATTGACTAGTAGTTTCATATTTATGATGAGTAAGTTCGCTGGATCTCAACAAAAAAGACCTGAGAAGTCCATTCCTCCTATGGCGCCTTCGCAGAGGAAGAAAGCGAAGCATGTAGGTTGGGAGCAGACAGGACCAGCTGAGAGAGGTCCACAGGATCCAGAGTTTATCCCTTCATACAGCGGATATATTGCTGATTCTATATAGCATGGACAGGTAAATTTATGAATCATTTATTGCTCAATTCTACATTTATGTTTAGCTTCATATGATTTAATATTTATATTAGTTTATTTTGTTAATATGCAGGAGAAAGTTATATTAAAGTCACGGTTGCACTTTGTGTCACTAATAGGCTGTAACCCTAGTTTACCTGAGGTGACAGAGTTGGCTAAGAGGACAGGACTCGTCCATTTGAGGTCTTGCATGTTCCAGCATTCCAATACAGCGTTATTATTTGCTTTTGTTTAGTGGTGGCAGCCAGACACCAACACTTTCCACATGCCTTGGGGAGAGATGATAATTACGTTACATGATGTCGAGTTAATACTGGGTATACCTGTTTATGGTAATATTGTGGATGTACAGTATTCTCGGGACTAGCTGGTTGGGATTGTTCAGAGTGACTTAAGTTTCACCTACTCCGGAGGTGGCATAAATACTCATGAGTTGGCATACATTGTAGAGGATCCCGATAGTGGACTTTCGTTGGAGTTTAGGGTTGTATGCTACCTTGCTTATTTACCTGGGAGCTCACTTTTCACAGGTAAAAGTGTGAATATTGTCCATGCCAAGCTATGGCCGCTCGTGAAGAATGTTCGAGGCAGTGGGGGGTTTGCATAGGGCACTGCGACGCTTGCGTTCTTGTACCGAAATCTAGGCTAGGCCTCGTGTGTGGATGCAAAGGAGTTGGTTGGGTGTTTGTTACTCCTTGAGGTATTATTTACTGTCTTTATATGTTTATTTACTTTGATTATGTTTATTATGTTTAAATTTATTATAACTAGTCAGTATTTCTTTGGTGCTATTTTTTATAAATCTATTAGGGCAGTGTTTATTTATACTTTAAAATAATTCATATGCTCTATATGTTTTTATTAGGCATGGAAATATATGTATTTTCCTATATTTGCCCCAGAAATGAGACCGGGAGCGAAATCTTGTAAGCTGTATATCCAGTGGTATGAAATATTGGGTACGAAATCTGAGCATAAATTATTAGACATCCGCCTACGGTTAGATGTGATGACTGTGGATGAAGTACTTTGGACTCCGTACAAGCCTTTTGAGATACAGTACGTTTGAGTTTCTACTTGGCATGAGATGCTTGCATACTTCGAGTATATCGACCCGCACATACCTGATAGAGTTGTCTGACAGTTTGGGTGGCATCATTGCATTTCAGCACATCCTATTTGACCTTTGGAGGCTCACAAGCCAGCAAATAATAGGATGTATATGGCCAAAAACACATTTATAGAGGCTTTGTGGCTAGAGGCACCATCACATCTGCTTGACATGGACCAGTGTACCTGCTATACCCCTGAGTTGATGCACAAATGATTATATCCCGTGTTTTATCCGTCGCACTCATTACAGGATACAGAATCCTAACAAACTTCCACATGGCGTACAGTACCCGACTCGATCTAGGCCATTACCCTCAGTTGTCCTCGACATGATTGCTCTCTTCATAAACCGTGAGAACATTGATGACTCTCCCTACGGACATATATGTCGTATCATGAAGGACTATTATCTGCGTAGCGATTAGATTTTTGTATTTTTATGTGGGTATTTGGACATTTCTTTTAGTATGTAATCTTTATGTACGGGAATTTTTTTCTATTCGTATTATTATGAGTAATTGTTTACTTTCCTATGAGTTTTCATGCGATTATGTATATTTATACTTTTTTTTAAGTCAATATAATTATAAGCACTTTTCGAAATAACGTAAATATATATGATGAAGTGGAATAAATACAAATAAAGGACGGTAGTAATAAAATGGAAAACTCACTATCAATAAAATAAAGTAAATATAAAGTGAAAAAAATACAAATAATGGACGATATTAATAAAGTTAATTACAATAACAAGTAAACATTAACGTTGTTAGCCCTAAGGGCATTAATACTTATGTTTTGATTATGATTAACATATGCTTGTGTGAGTATTGTAGCTAACCCTTCATAGAACAAAAGAAGTACTTGTGAAGTCTCAAAGTCTACACAAGCAAAAGATCTTGTTGATGAGGGCAAAATAGAGAAGAAGAGATCAAGCCATGCCAAGATCAAATCATTGAAGACATTGAAGGCATTGTCTATGTTAGAGTGAACTAGGTACTACCTTGTAAACTCCCTAGTCTTACTCTTTGATTAATTGATCATATATGAAGCTCCATGTATGATTTTCTAAGATATAATCTTTTGTTAAAATCTAAGTATTCTTGACTGAAGATGTTTTGGAAAGTTTTTCTTCTCTTTAAAATGATTGTCAAGAATACATGCTTTTGAAACAAGGAAGAAAGTTTTTGTTTAAAAAGAAACTTGGCTGAGGAAAACAAGAATTCGGCAGTCCGGTTTTAAAACCGATCGTCCGGTTTTTCCAAAGTAAAAATTCGGCAGTCCGCTTTTCAGAAAAACAAGTCCGAATCTTTCTGTCCAAGAATTCGGTCATCCGGTTTTAAAACTGGTCGTCTGATTTTTCTCAATCAAAATTCGGCAGTCTGTTTTCTAGCTTGAACAAGTCCGAATCTTTCTGTTTTAAAGAACTGGAAGTCCGTTTTCAGGAACCGGTCATCCGGTTTTTGCTGTCACTATAAAAAATATTACCGTTGCACAGAATGCAACGGTCATTTCTGAAAAGCAACGGCTATTTTCTTAATGCAACGGTCTTGAGCTTCAAGACTCTATATAAACACTAAATTATCAGCCATAAACGAGACAAGTTTGGGAAATATTCATAGAGAACATTTAAGACCTTTTAAGAGCTTCAAAAGTACATTTATTGCAAATCATTTTCAATCCCAAACAAATATCTTCTTGAGCTTCATTGTTGATCATCCATCAAAGAAGAAGAAAAGAGGTGCTTGTAGAAGTATTCTATTGAGTTGTAATCTTCCTCTTCTCAAGCTCATTTGGTAACATTGCTCCTAACTCTTCTTATTCTTTTATTGTGATCAAAGGTTTGTGGAAAACCCTTTGGGTGATCCTTTGATAAACTTGTTGTATTGTTGTGTTTGAGGTTTTAGTGTAAAACCCTTGAAGGGTGAACCTCATTGTGTAGTTGTGTAACCAACTTTGAAGTTAGTGGATTTGTGAAATCCTTGGGTTGAGTCTCAAGGTAGTGGATGTAGCTCGTTGAGAGAGTGAACCACTATAAATTGTTGTGCATGTTCTTTAATGTTTAATTCTATGCTCATTTCTTAATTGCCAATACTATAAGATTGTGTTTTGTGTGGATTCTTATTAAAAAGAGTTTTAGAAATCTTTCACAAACAAATTGGAGGTTTATCTTTCTAATCACACAAAAGATTTTTTAAAATTAGCCAAAAACCTTATTCACCCCCCCTAAGGTTTTTCAATTGGTATCAGAGCGGGGCTTCTCTAAAAAAGGACTAACATCCTTGTAGCAAAAGATCTTTATTTTACTATGGCTAACGTTTCTAGTTTACCATATGTAGAAGGCTCTTCTACAAATAGACCTCCTCTTTTCGATGGTACAAATTATACATTTTGGAAATCTAGAATCAAAATATATATTTGCTCTATTAACTTTAATCTTTGGAGCATTGTAGAGAAAGGACCTTATGTTCCTATAAAGGATGGAATAGTCAAGAAGGTCGAAGAATATGATGAGCTTGACTCAAGGAAGATGACTCTAAACTTTCAAGCTATGAACATATTGAGTTGTGCCTTGGATGCTAATAAATACAATAGAGTGAGCGGATGCGACTCGGCTCATGAAATGTGGAAGTTACTTGAAGTAACTCACGAAGGCACCAATCAAGTGAAGGAGTCTAAGCTGGCTATGTTGGTAAGAGATTATGAGCTATTCATGATTAAATAATATGAAAGCATTAGTGACATGTTCACAAGGTTCGCCAACATCACAAATGGCCTAAAGGCGTATGGAAAAGAGTACTCAAGAGGAGAAGTGAATAGAAAGATTCTTGATGGACTTCCAAAAGCATGGCAACCAAAAACACTTGCTATTGAGGAATCAAAGGATTTGAGACTACTTCCTATTGAAGAACTCATAGGATCACTCCTCACCTATGAGATGAAAATAAAAAGATTAGATGAAATATAAGATGAAGACAAAGGAATAAAAGGCATAGCACTCAAAGTGAATGTTGATGATCATACATGCTCGTCAAACAATGAAGATGAGATTGAGGATATGGCCTTAGTAATGAGGAAATTTAAAAGATTTTACAAGAAAGACTTCAACAAAGGAGGAAAGAATCCTCCATTCAAGAAAGGAGGACAAAGTTCATCACTCTTCAAGGCTAGATGTTTTGAATGCAATAGCACCGATCATCTTGTAGCCGATTGTCCCAAGGCCCTTGAAAAGGAAAAGGAAGCTTTAGAAGCCAAGCTTGAGGCATTGAAGAAGAAGAAGAAAGGCAAAGGCCTAATCGGAACTTGAGATCAAGACTCAAGTGAAAATGAAGAAGAAGAAAATGCCAACATATGCTTCATGGCACTAGAAAATGAGGTACAATCTTCACTTCCTAACTCTTCTAGTATCCTTGATGATGATTGTGATATTGATCCTAGCATAATACTTATTGAAATGTATGATGAATGCAAAAAGGTTACTAAACGAAACAAAGATTTAAAAAGCAAAACTCAATTTTTGTTAGATGAAAATTCAAGACTCATTTATGAAAATAAAGCCATTCTTGAATCCTTGGAAGTCTTGAAGGAAGAAAAAGAGAGCTCAAATGATGACTTTCAAAAACTTGTTTTAGAAAACAAAAACCTTTGTGAAAAGATTTCCTTTCTTGAAAAATGTTTGATTGATTATGATGTCTTAAAGAAAAAGGTGAGTGATCTCACTCTATGTGTTGAAAAATTCACAAAAGGAAAAGAAAACTTTGAAAAACTTCTTGGCTCTCAAAGATCAACTTTTGATAAAAATGGTATTGGATATACTCATTCCAATATTCTCTCAAAACAAACACGGTTTGTAAAGGCTTCATCATCTAACTCACATCTTTGTTGCACCTATTGTGAAAAGAGTGGTCATAAAACCACAAAGTGTTTCATAAAGAAAAAGATTGAAAGAGGAGTGAAAACCATTTGGAAAGTTAAAGAAAATCAAACTAACGTCCATGGACCCAAAAATATGTGGGTACCAAAAGACTTTTCTACTTCCTTTTGTAGGAACACAAGTCAAGGTCATCTAAGTGATACTTGGAAAGCGGATGCTTAAGACACATGACCGGATATGCATTCCTCATGAATGAACTAAGAAAAAAAAAACCGAAGGTGGTTTTGTTACTTTTGGAAGGATCATCGGTATAGGTAACATTGCATATAGTTTATCTTCTTTAATTAAGGAAGTGCCTTTAATTGATGGTTTGAAGTTTAATTTATCTAGTATTATTCAATTGTGTGAGTATAGGTACAAAGTTGTTTTTAAAAGTGAATCTTTTTTCCATAAACAAGCTTGTGAACAAAACTATTTTTGTTTCAAAAAGAGTTGGCATATGTCTATGTCTTTTATCTTGAAGTTCTCATATTCTCAAAACTTATAGTGTCTCTTGGTTCATGATGATGATGCATTTTTTTGGCATAGAAGGCTTAGTCATATTAGTATGGATTCATTGAACCAACTTTCCTAAAAAGAACTTGTTAGAGGCTTACCAAAACTTCACTAAACTTTGTGATGCTTGTCAGTTTGGAAAACAAATTAATACCTCTTTTAAACCAAAGTAAATGATTTCAAATTCAACTCCCTTTGAATGCATTTTTAATAAAAACCCCTCAATTGGTTATTTTAAAGTTTTTGGATGCAAATGCTTTATTTTAAACACCAAGGACAATCTTGGAAAGTTTGATTGAAAATCCGATGAGGGAATTTTTCTTGGTTATTCTTCAAACAAAAAGGCTTTTAGAATTTTCAACAAAAGAACCTTGTGTGTTGAAGAGTCCATTCATGTTAATTTTGATGAAACTAACTTTTTCGACAAGAAAGTTGATGTTGATGATGACATAGATAACACTCAAAGTAACCAACCATTGTACACTCAAGCAATGGAAGAACATGCCTATGGAGGAAGAAGAGATTGAAGCAACACAAGAAAATGATCAAGAAGCTCAAAATCTTCCTCAAGATGTGATATATCCAAAGGATCACTCTAAGGTTTTTCAATTGGTATATTATTTCTAATCTTAATTTGCTTTTGTTATGCTAAGTGATCTGTTTGTTGCTCTTTTTCTTTGTTGACTGACCTTTCCTGTTATGGACTTCATGATGATACTTTAATGTTGAAAGTCCTACTGCTACCTCTTCTATGATCCCTTGGAACCTCTCTCCCAAAACTTTTTGATTTATGACAAAAGGGGGAGAAAATAGTGCAAGATGTAAGGGGGAGAAATCTTGATAATATGTTGATTATTGATGGTGCTTATAATGATTATTGATGCAAGGGGGAGCTATTTCTTTTTTGGTGATTGATGTGCTTTGCTCTTACTTTTGATATTTTGAAACATCACCATACTTTACTCTTGCTCTTTTGTTCTTCTTGCATATATATTTGTCATAATAAAAAAGGGGGAGATTGTTAGCCCTAAGGGCATTAATACTTATGTTTTGATTATGATTAACATATGCTTGTGTGAGTATTGTAGCTAACCCTTCATAGAACAAAAGAAGTACTTGTGAAGTCTCAAAGTCTACACAAGCAAAAGATCTTGTTGATGAGGGCAAAATAGAGAAGAAGAGATCAAGCCATGCCAAGATCAAATCATTGAAGACATTGAAGGCATTGTCTATGTTAGAGTGAACTAGGTACTACCTTGTAAACTCCCTAGTCTTACTCTTTGATTAATTGATCATATATGAAGCTCCATGTATGATTTTCTAAGATATAATCTTTTGTTAAAATCTAAGTATTCTTGACTGAAGATGTTTTGGAAAGTTTTTCTTCTCTTTAAAATGATTGTCAAGAATACATGCTTTTGAAACAAGGAAGAAAGTTTTTGTTTAAAAAGAAACTTGGCTGAGGAAAACAAGAATTCGGCAGTCCGGTTTTAAAACCGATCGTCCGGTTTTTCCAAAGTAAAAATTCGGCAGTCCGCTTTTCAGAAAAACAAGTCCGAATCTTTCTGTCCAAGAATTCGGTCATCCGGTTTTAAAACTGGTCGTCTGATTTTTCTCAATCAAAATTCGGCAGTCTGTTTTCTAGCTTGAACAAGTCCGAATCTTTCTGTTTTAAAGAACTGGAAGTCCGTTTTCGAGAACCGGTCATCCGGTTTTTTGCTGTCACTATAAAAAATATTACCGTTGCACAGAATGCAACGGTCATTTCTGAAAAGCAACGGCTATTTTCTTAATGCAACGGTCTTGAGCTTCAAGACTCTATATAAACACTAAATTATCAGCCATAAACGAGACAAGTTTGGGAAATATTCATAGAGAACATTTAAGACCTTTTAAGAGCTTCAAAAGTACATTTATTGCAAATCATTTTCAATCCCAAACAAATATCTTCTTGAGCTTCATTGTTGATCATCCATCAAAGAAGAAGAAAAGAGGTGCTTGTAGAAGTATTCTATTGAGTTGTAATCTTCCTCTTCTCAAGCTCATTTGGTAACATTGCTCCTAACTCTTCTTATTCTTTTATTGTGATCAAAGGTTTGTGGAAAACCCTTTGGGTGATCCTTTGATAAACTTGTTGTATTGTTGTGTTTGAGGTTTTAGTGTAAAACCCTTGAAGGGTGAACCTCATTGTGTAGTTGTGTAACCAACTTTGAAGTTAGTGGATTTGTGAAATCCTTGGGTTGAGTCTCAAGGTAGTGGATGTAGCTCGTTGAGAGAGTGAACCACTATAAATTGTTGTGCATGTTCTTTAATGTTTAATTCTATGCTCATTTCTTAATTGCCAATACTATAAGATTGTGTTTTGTGTGGATTCTTATTAAAAAGAGTTTTAGAAATCTTTCACAAACAAATTGGAGGTTTATCTTTCTAATCACACAAAAGATTTTTTAAAATTAGCCAAAAATCTTATTCACCCCCCCCTAAGGTTTTTCAAACGTGAATGGATCTCCTAATGGATACTAGCATATACATGTTCTAATTTCCAATTCTGTCAAAATAAGGCTCTGGTCAACCACTGACTCGATCATTACAATGATATTGTCATTGCACGTGTAAAGGGACAATGAGCATCTACCTCGCATGTGTAGCTGCATAACACAATAAAAATATAATATTAATCTCCATTCAGGTGTACATTTTAAATAATAAAAAATGTCACGAGAAAATGAAGATACACTCACTACAATAAAATACTGGTGTTCTATCAGGCGACCGATAACTATCGTACCTCCAATCCAATCCATCTGCGAGTACAAAGACAATATAGTCGTGGACCTTATCCGTGCAATTAAGACCACACACAAAGTGAAAGCATTTGCGATGACATAAAGAGAATCAAGTGTACACAACCAATGTGCTGGATGCGCATGTCCTTCCCACCATTGTGTCTTCTGTATGAGCTCATAATATCGTTCCACTTATCCAAATAGTGAAATATGTACATGTTCGTCACATGTTCCAACTCAAAACACATTCGCCTACGGACCTCAGGCCATTGATGTTCATCTCCGTACACAAAGTACCCCACCACCCTATATCCACAATTTATATCCCCTTCCACGTTCTTCCAATTCTCAATGAAAGGATAAACGAAACATGGGAAAGCATTGAAGAAAGGGAATGTAGAACTAGTAGATGGATCTATAACGGAGCTTAGTGATGATAAACTACTTCGTCCACTACTACGCCCTCTACCTCTACCCCTAGGGGTCCGTAGCGGTCTGCCTCTCCCACGGGAAACCGAACCCAATGCAGATCCGGACCCCAAACCAAATCCGCTTGACTTATATATATCTTTCTATGAGAAATGGATACGTGTTCCTAATATGACTTGTCCCTTTTTGTAGAGTCAATCTTGCGTCGTCCTTTCGTAATTATAATCTTAGGAGCATATGTCCTCAAATAGTGTCCGCACTTATTTTTCGAATCATCAATAATCTCTGGAGCTCTCTTTATCTCAACCCAAATCTTCTTCAATGCCAAATGATTAATGTTATTACTAATATTCTTCAATATGTGATTACTCTTGGCATTATACTTTTCTTTAAGCCTTGAATACTTCAATGAACTCTTAATCTCAACAGTTTGACCTTCAAAATGGAGTCAATATTAAGGAACATTGTATCCAAATCACCATGGCATGTTGAAGGCCATATCTTCAAAATTGAATGTTCACTCTCAACTCGTTAGTGGTCTCTACCTCGAAATATAGTACTTTACTTGTCCATACTCTGACGAATTTATAAGTAAGAGTATTCAACCAAGTATTAAACAAATAATGTAAGAAATTCGGCCTTGTATGCAACAGTCTTCAAACTATCCAATCTTTTATGATACTCCGCCTCATCGATTTCATTCAGCAATTTATGTCATGTGTCATTTATGAACCGTGATGCGACCTCTTCATCCTTAATCATCTCAGTTAACTTTGCCAAGACGTTTTGATCGATGTGCCTTCTACATAGCATATGGTATAATCTATTGAACAACTCTTCGATCACAGGCATTAAACCACTTTCTCTGTTCGTAATAATCACGCACGATTTATATGCATTAACATCTTACTCATTCCTTATTGACACAGCTGATGAAAAATATAGGTGCTTAATCTGTTGAAAAACCTATCTATATGTCGTAACTTGCTCATTCCGCATGAATGCAGTTGCTACAGTGAAGTTCTTACCGGTCGGAGTCATCCCGATGGCCTCCAACAATGACATATTGTACCTAAGTAATAAAATACATATGACAAATAGGAAATTTAGAAACTGTACATCATATACCCTAAATCCTAAACCATAAATTATTAAACTTAACAAAAAACAAATGCATATGAACTAATTCATTTAAATATTAATCAAATAGTGTTATATATGAAAAAACGTACTCAACCCTAAAATAAAAAAAAAAAAACTAAATATAAACTAAAGTACAAATTCAGATACTTTATACTAAGATATTAAAGTTACCCGAACATAAATTAATAAAAAAAATTAATGACTTCATCATTAATGTTAGTTACAAATATTAATTAAACAATCACAATTCATTTAAGATAATCTTATTATTTATCGGATATCTACAAACTGTACATCTTTTAAATTTAAACCCTAAACCATGAACTATTAAACTTAAAGAAAAATAAATGTATATGAACTCTTTCATTTAAATATTAATCAAATAATAACAATTTTTAAAATATTTATATATATGAACAAAAACGCACTGATCCTAAAAAAACTAAGTTGAACATAAATTAAAGTATAAATTCAGATACTTTATACTAACATATTAAAATTACCCAATATAAATTAATAAAAAAATTAACTAATTCATCATTAATACAATAATTAATATTAATTAAACGATCATGATTCCTTTAAGATAATCCTATTAATATCATAACTTAAACAATCAATATCCATTTAATATCTACATATATACTTTATAGAATGTGTACAAACAACTTACTTGTTTGTTTTGTATGTCGAATCCATTATCAGTTCATATGGCCACATTCTCATCATTTGAATTGATGTCGGGTGTGCAACAACAACATCAGTAAGACGTTGTTGTTGTCACAGTTTTTGTAGAAGACCGTATAATCCCGTTGAGCATTTAAACAAAGAACTTCTACCTTGTTTCGCCCCTGCATCTTTTTTTTCTACATCTTGGCAAGGACGTTGTATAATTTTTGTGAACTAAATAAATCATACAAATCATATTATTAAACCATAAATACAAATTTAAAATATTATAATAACCTATTAAATATAATGCGACATACCTCACGGCACAATCCACATTTTGTTCTTAGAAAAATCATAACATATTACTTGGTGGCATGACTCTTCCTAAATTGCTCGGTCTGTATTAGTTGCTCCTCCGTTAGTCTTGCAGCCTAAGTGTGACCGTGATTATAGACATCTATTGCATGGTTGTGCCTCCCATCATGAAAGAATAATTGCTAGTTTTCACTCGTGGTCATTTGCTCGCCTTTTAATTTAAAGGGGCAACCACACTTTTTAGTTCCATAAGGACCCCGCATTTTTACGGGAACTTCTTCTTCTTCATCATCAACTCTCACCTTCGTTCTTGATTTATTTGTGCCTCCATACTCGCAAGCCAATGTAACGTACGGTCGACGGTCGGATGTTCTTGATCTCAAATACGAGTGACAATCAAATATGTGTTCACTTTCATCGTCGTTTATTTTGCACAATCCACCAACTCCATTTTCGAATTAAAAATTCAATTTGTTGCGAATAAATGCCCGTGATCCACGTATTCTTCCTGTTCCGAAAATTCTTCAAATGTATTCGGATCTACATCAACCTGTTATGTTAAATTATAATATAAAAAAATTAATAATACATCTTATATTAATTAATAAAATTATAAAAAGCATAAAAATAACATTTAACATTTAAAAATTTTTTTAGAAAAACCAGTTAACTGAGTTTCGCCTAGATGGGCGAAATTCTCTAATGAGCTTCACCCAACTTGGCGAAATTGTTGAAGCATTTCGCCTAGGTTGGCGAAACTCATTGGAGAATTTCGTCCATCTAAGATAAACTCGGTGCAGTCGCAAAAAATGTAATTTTAGAAGTTCTCTTACCACAAAATCGATATTTTCTTGCAATAAAAAAACTTCAAAATGATCCATATCTACCTTCAATTTGTGTTGAATGTGAAATGAAAAACCTTAGAGGGGGGTGAATAAGGTTTTTGGCTAATTTTAAAAAATCTTTTGTGTGATTAGAAAGATAAACCTCCAATTTGTTTGTGAAAGAATTCTAAAACTCTTTTCGATAAGAATCCACACCAAACAAAATCTTATAGTTTTGGCAATCAAGAAATGAGCATAGAATTAAACTTTAAAGAACATGCACAATAATTTATAGTGGTTCACTCTCTCAAATATCTACATCCACTACCTTGAGACTCAACCCAAGGATTTCACAAATCCACTAACTTCAAAGTTGGTTACACAACAACACAATGAGGATCACCCTCCAAGGGTTTTACACAAAAACCTCAAAGTTTACATAACAAACCAATACAACAAATTTATCAAAGGATCACCCAAAGGGTTTTCCACAAACCTTTTATCACAATAAAAGAATAAGAAGAGTAAGGAACAATGTTACCAAATGAGCTTGAGAAGAGGAAGATACAACTCAATGGAATACTTCTACAAGCACCTCTTTACTTCTTCTTTGATGGATGATCAACAATGAAACTCAAGAAGATTTTTGTTTGGGATTGAAAATGATTTGCAATAAATGTACTTTTGAAGCTCTTTAAAAGTCTTAAATGTTCTCAATGAATATTTCACCAAACTTGTCTCATTTATGGCTGGTCATAAAGTCTTTATATAGAGTCTTGAAACAAATGACCGTTGTATTCAGAAAATGACCGTTGCATTCTGTGCAACGGTAATATTTTTTACAGTAACTGTAAAAATTGGACGACCGGTTCCTGAAATCGGACGACCGGTTCTTTAAAACAGAAAGATTCGGACTTGTCCAAACTAGAAAATGGACTGCCGAATTTTTGATTTAGAGAAAAATCGGACGACCGGTTTTATAACCGGATGACCGAATTTGTGGACAGAAAGATTCGGACTTGATTTTCTGAAAAACGGACTGCCGAATTTTTACTTTGGAAAAACCGAACGACCGGTTCTAAAACCGGATGACCGAATTTTTGTTTTCTCAGCCAAGTTTCTTTTTAAGACAAAAACTTTATTCCTTGTTTCAAAAGCATGTATTCTTGACAATCATTTTAAAGAGAAGAAAAACTTTCCAAAACAACTTCAGTCAAGAATACTTAGATTTTAACAAAAGTTTATATCTGAGAAAATCATAAAAGGAGCTTCATATATGATCAATAATCAAAGAGTAAGACTAGGGAGTTTACAAGGTAGTACCTAATTCACTCTAACATAGACAATGCCTTCAATGTCTTCAATGTCTCCAATGATTTGATCTTGGCATGGCTTGGTCTCTTCTTCTCTATTTTGCCCTCATCAACAAGATCTTTTGCTTGTAGACTTTGAGACTTCACAGGTACTTCTTTTGTTCTATGAAGGGTTAGCTAAAATACTCACACAAGCATATGTTAATCATAATCAAAACGTAAGTATTAATGCCCTTAGGGCTAACATGAAAGACTTGAGTTTGAGGTTAGAGAGAAGTTGGTTAGAGAGAGAAAGTTGATAGCGAAAAATGAATTTTTTTCGCACTATTCTTATAAATTTTCGAGTTATATTTATTATCCCCATAAATATAAATATATATATATACATATAGCGTAACAAACTACCAAATCCTTCATTGTTTAGGATAATTCACATCTAATAGGATTCTAGCTCGCGACTAGCTATCGAATCCTTTTGGATATTTATCCATGCCTAACAAGATTTAACTTTACCATAATTTACGAGGATTCTAACATTTGCCATCTATACCGAATCTTAAATGGTTTTGGATATGAAATTCAAGCAACTTTACCGTGAAGACTTATTTTTCATTGCTTTTGCTTCTTTTCAGTAGTTTAAAAAGTGTTTTTTTAAAAAAAAAAATGATTTTAAAAAAATATTTTAATATTTTTAATTTTAATATCATAAAAAAATATCCATTGGATAGCTTCTTTCAACTTATGCTTATTTTAAGCTATTAGAAAATTTAATAAGTAATTGAGAATATCTCAAAAACAATTTATAACTTAAATAAATTAAAAATTATTCATTTTAAGCTATGAAGAATAGGACCTAATAAACTCATCCATTCTCATTTCAGCCAAAAAAAAATAATAATAATAAATAAATAATAATAATAAATCTCCTTGTGCACATATGTTAATATTTTACTGTTATGAATTATTGGAAAAAATGTAGGGGTAATAGTTCCAGCATGTTGTTAAAAAAAAGAATATTTCTAATATCAATTTTGATTTAAAATTCCTTACCTCATTACTTTTACTAACTTTAGTCTATATACTCCCTCAAAAGAAAAAAGTATAGAAAACTTAGGACTTATTTTGAAATGAATTAGAAAAATTAGTTTACCTTTTAAAATGAATTAGCTAAAACTTATTACATTAAGTATGTTTGATAACAAATAACTTTTAAATGCTTAATATTTTAAGTGTGGTTGATAACAATTTTTTGTAAATCACTTAATTATTTAAGATGTGCTTAATTATAGTTATAAATTTTAAGTGAATTTTTTTTGCTTAATCCTAAACTCTGAAAGTATATTGTTTGCAAAATTATAACACTTTATATATATAATTACCACTTATTAATTAGTTCAACATCTAAATTGATACTTCAATTTTTAAATTCAACATTCAAACTTAAGATTCAGAAACAGAATTTCAATTTTCAATTTTATCAATTAAAGCCTTAGGCCTTCTTTGTTAAATTAATTTATCATTTAAAATTAATTAGTTAAGAGTTTATTGAATTAAGTGTGATTGATAAAAGGCACTACTAAGTACTTAATATTTAAGTTCATTTTTTTTATAATTGTTTTTACAAATCAGTTAATTATAGTTATAAATTTTAAGTGAAAATTTTTAGTTTAACTCTAAAATTTGAATATTTGTATTGTTTTGTCAAATAATTACACTTTCCTATATAATTACCATTCAATTTTCAAATTTTCTTTTATATTTAATATTTAAAATTCAGAATTTAAACAATTCAAACATTATATTTCAGTTTTAGTTTTATTAAACAAGCTCTCACTTTATAAAATACTTATGATACAGAAAAATCCTGAACTTAATATTATAATAGATAAAGAAAAATGCTCGTTCTCTCCCCCATATTCCTTTTCACATTATTTATTCCATTTTGTATTTGTTGCTATAACACGCTTTTTTTATTTTAATTTTTTGTCACTTTAACAAACTAATAAAATATTAAGGGATTTTTTCCACATATTACTATTTTTTTTTCATATAAATTCCTAAACACTTTCATGATACTAATGGAAGCAATAAACATGAGAGGGTAATTCAATTAATTTGTTCTTCGATCTAAACATATTAATAATTTCTTTAATTTTTATGCATGATCTTAAAGCGATATATATTTAAAATTATTTATTAAAAAAAGAATATAATAAAAAATACTTCTCACCTATTTATGATTTACCAATTTAGGACTTATTCTTTTTTTGTCGTTATTTATGTCACTCAAGTTTTTTTGAATGGCAAAAAATGTTTAATTTGAAGATTTTGGTGCCTTTATACATAAATTATTACGTAAACACTCATGATTTGTTTATAAAAGTATAAAATAAAAATTATATTACCATTATAAAGTGACGAAAGAATGATACAAACAAAATGTGAAGGCAAACTATGCACATAGAAGAGACATAGAATTAAAAACATGACAAGCAAAATGTGAGGGCAAACTATTGATTAGTAAATAAGGACATTTTAATATATATTTATCCTTTTATGGATAAATTATGTATAATTCATATAATAATTTCTGCCTAAAACACCAAAAACTAACATATTTGGGCATTTTTTGTTATTCAAAAAAAGTTGAGTAACATTCTTAACGAATCGAAAAAGTTAAATGGCATAGTTGGCGACAAAAAAAGAATAAATCATACATTGACAAAATATAAAAAGGTGAATGACATTTTTAACTATATTCTTATTAAAAAACACAGTTGTTTAAGATATCAAGTAAACTCAATCAATAATATTTTTTATGTTTCAGCTCACAAAATCGGTTGGTATATCTTCTTATACACTCTCTCAAATATATTTATTTTATTAATAATTTTTTTCCTTTAAATTTATTTTTTAAAATTTATGATTTATCTTCTATAAATGAAATATAATAGAATATGTACTACCAAAGATGGAAGTATGCAACCTTGTTTCAAACTTAATATTTATTTTTTTCATCAAAAAAGCTGAATATTTATTAAACCATTGTTATCCCTATTATGACCAAAAAGATAAAAAACGTCCAAGAGTGAGGTTCAAGTTTTGCATGGCCGTGCCCTAATTTGCCTAATTTGCAGTTAGTTCCTCTCCCAAATACTGCGATACTTCCTCCCATCAAATTCTACAATTTATTTTAAAAATAATCTAGAAATTACTCATCTATAAATAACTAATACTATTACAACTAATAGTCTACAAGTATCACTACTAGATGCCAGTATTTTTCCTCCATAATCCCACCCCTTTCTTGATCAAATTCAAAACCCTCATCAACCCTCAATCCCCTCCCAAATCTCTCAGATTTCTTGCCCATTTCAGATTTTTCTCGTCTTCCTCTCTATCATTTTCATCGGGTTCTTGTTTTACTAGTGTTAATCACACAAAGATTGTTGTTAATTCTACGACTCCGATGGCGACGGCGACTCCAAAGCCGCCGCCTACGATTGATGAAGGGGTGGGCATAGCTGGCAAGTGCTGGATCAAGTACAGGAAGGAATCTACTAAGTCTTTGTGCACTCCGTTTGTTGTCTCTTTGGCTGCCGGGGATTTGAACCTCGATTCTTTCCGCCATTACATCTCTCAGGACGTTTATTTTCTCAAGGCTTTTGCACAAGCGTATGCCCGTGATTTCTTTGCATTTTTTTTTCTCTTTTTCTTTTCTTCGTTATGTGTATCTTGCCGTGGTTTCTTTTGGTTGTTTCATCGAATCGTTTGATTTCTTGGAAATGGATGAGAAAATGGGGTTGGTTTAATTATTTCTGTTTCCATTTCTCATTTACGGTTTCCAGTGTTCTGTTTCTTTTATGTTTCTATTTCTCATTCACATTTTCTGTGGTTCCTTCTCTTTGGGTATATTACTTGGCACTTGTATCTCTATGAGCTCTGAATCATTTGGTTTCTTGATTTATTTGGTGACTGGCAGAATCCAGAACCTAGGTAAATGGATGTTTTTAGTAGTTTTTTTGGTAGGGAGGCTGGTTACTAGCTGCTGGGGGTTGTTTTGGGTTTGTATCATTGGAAAATGTTGGTAAATGGATCTATTGGGGCTTCTGCGATAGTTCTTTGACTCCTTTGATGTGATTAGAACTGAGAACTTGATTAAAGCTGAATATTCTTCTGACTTCGTTTCCAAAAAATATATTATAGGTATGAATTGGCAGAGGAGTGTGCAGATGATGATGATGCCAAGATTGGGATCAATGAACTGCGGAAGAGTGTTGTTGAAGAACTGAAAATGCATGATTCATTTGTCCAAGTAAGATACTGTTGTTGATTTTAGAAAGAGATACTTGCAGTCTTGCACCATTCCCCTTCTCTATTATCTACTTGGACTCGTGAAGGGCCTATTGTTCCTTGCTTAATCTAGCTTTCTTATTCTGGTAATTCTTTTGGGTGTGTGCATCCAGTTCCTTACAATAGAGTTGAATAGTTCTGGTTTCCCACTTAGACACCTTCCACAGCAGTTATTGTTTATTCAAGTTTCTTGAAATACAAATGCCTCTCTAAAATCAATTTTCTATTAATGATTTTCAAATTTAGCAATTCCGAAATGATTTATTTCTGATTTTTACTTAAGTAATATATTAGGAAGAAACCACTCCCTCAATCTCATTATAACTTACTCTAAAACTCTAGTTTTAATCTTTATCTTTGTGTGTGTGCAAGCATGAATTAATGCACTCTTGTATATAGCTATAATTTTATGGGTTATATTATTGGGAATATTGGAGTCAAAATGGACTTTGGTTTATAAACGAGTTATTCCATCTATTCTACTTTTGGTTGCAAACTTCCATTCATGAACCCTCTCACAACATTTGGCAGCTATTCTTTTAGCTACTGTGGCACAAAGTTTCTCACAACTCATTAATAATATCACAATATTTACTGTATACATGTGATGCTGTATCTCTTCTTGATTAGAACAGAGGCCTGCTTCAATTGAATATTCTCTTTGGCAAGTTCTGCTAGATTCAGTATACGAGCAACTGGCTTTATTCTTGCACCTCCTTTTTCTATTTAGTTATATATATAAATTTTAGAATAGACTTATCTGTTGGTACACATATATAGCATCTGATATGTGTACTTGAGACAGAGGACTCAAAGTTTGTTGATGAAAATTGAATATTAGCTGAATCATTCAAATGAATTGGCCTTATATTAAGTTTGGAATTTCTCTTTCATCGTCAATTAGACAGAAATAGAACTACATCATCTGCTTATAAAGGGATTAGTATGGGTTAAAAGTGGGAAATGTTGTTCATGATGGTACCTGATAGAGTCATGAGATTGATGGCTCCTGATGTTTTGATCCTCCATGACAAACTTTAGGATGTCAAAATTCAATTCCAGAACCTTTTTGTCAGTTACTATAATATCAACTAAGAAATGCTGAATTTTCAAGTTGTACTTTTCATTTCCACTAAATAAATGGGCATTGATGGTAGTGACAGCATAGAAATACATTGAAGTTTGATCTCATAAATTTGAGCTTGAAAGTATACATTTTGTCTCTGTAGTTGCTGCAAGTGTAGAGTTTGAGGACATTTGGAGAGATGGCATCTCTCTTTCCAGGGGTTAGGGATCCTTTTCTCTGGCCTCTTTTTACCTAATCTGGCCCTGAAATGGTGGAGGGGCTTTGATCTCTCTCTCCATGGAGTTGTTGGTCCTTTTTTGGCTTGTGTGCGGGTTGGGTTAGTGGGGTGCTTGGCAGGAGGAAGAGGCATATCATTACTTAATGTCGCCTCTGTTTTAGCTGACCTGCCTTGTTTATGTAAGCATAGAACTACATGCATATTGTGTCTTTGTGATCAGTGCATAATGATGTTAATTACTGATAGTACTTTGTTTTTTGGCCATGCTTTAACTTTTAATCATTATGATCATTTTATAGTAACATTTTGATCTTATGAGGTATTAGTTACTAGTTAGCTGTTTCTGTATGTACGAATGCAATATATATTTATTAATATATCTTTGTTCTCCACATGTGTATGTAGTTAGTATATGCTTCTGTCTGATGATATTAATTGTATGTTAAGTGGTGTACGCAGGAGTGGGGTATTGATGCAACCAAAGAAACAACCCCCAACCCAGCAACAGTTAAATACACTGAGTTTCTGTTGGCAACAGCCTCTGGGAAGGTTGAAGGACTAAAAGCCCCTGGTAAACTTGCAACTCCTTTTGAGAAGACAAAAGTGGCTGCTTATACTCTAGCTGCCATGACACCTTGCATGAGGCTTTATGCTTTTCTAGGCAAGGAAATGCTGGGTCTTCTTGATACAAGTGAAACTTCTCATCCCTACAAGAAGTGGATTGACAATTATTCTTCTGAAGATTTCCAGGTCCAATTATGTGTTTACCAAATCACTAATTTACGATTACCATTTATTTTGAAAAATATGGTAACATGTTATAATTACTTATCATCTTCTTATCTCATTCTCTTAATGTAGGCTGCAGCACTGCAAACTGAGGACTTACTGGACAAATTAAGTGTTTCTTTGACTG